>CM031238.1:53814079-55212020 GCA_018340775.1 Taxus wallichiana var. yunnanensis
ATTGTCTACATTCCAAAATTACATGTATTAGTTAGCTATTGTGATTACCATGTTGTATGTTTCTTCCATCTGATGTATAGAATAAGTCTAAGTGTGTTTTATAAGCTTATTTAATGTAGTATCATTCATAATACCTAACTAAAATTAATTAGGGTTTATACAAAGGTCACCACACACCACCTAATACATGTTGGGGATCTTATCTCGTAATCCAATGCCAAAGTGTTGTTATTTTAGTCATATTATTGGATGCATAAACATTAATTACCTCAAAATAGTAGTGTTAGTGAAAATCACAACACCCTGAATGGCACAGGTGTGAAGTGGGGCATCCAAAGTGTGATTGCACAACATGGAACCATCTCTCAAGTTGTGGGACTTGCAAAACTTGAGATGGACCTCCAGAGAAAGCCCGTTCTTGCCTTCTAATCTACCTGCCACAAGCTACTCCAGTGGAGGCAGAACCTATTCTATCCTAATCGAACCATTCCAAGGGACAAGAGAGAGAGAGAGGGTGAAAGAGATGACACTAAGTGGTGATACACTAGAAAAGGAAATGGATGATCACAGACCCAATTACCTGAAATGGAGAGAGGTGAGCAGAGGAGAGGGTGGACATAACGCACCACGGACTAGAGATAGATTTCACACATAACACTACTTTGAAACCCATTAAACATAGCTCCCAAGACCTATAATGAACATCGAATATGCACAATATACCCTATAACGATGAGAGGTAAGAAGAGACAACAAAATAAGCCAAGGATGGACAAATGCATCACAAAACAAATTGTATTGCTCCAAAATGTTACACAAGACACCACCAAAGTGGGTAAAAGGCAATAAAACACCATTACAAAGCCATGAGAGGAGGATTAGACTCTACATTTGGCCCTAAGGAAGAGAGGGAGAGAGGGCAGAAAAGAAACATCGACCAACCATTTGAATGTGCCCTTCATTACAATATATAGGAAGAATAAGAGAGAGAAGAGGGAAGAATTATAATCCTGCTCCAACCACCTTGAGATACACATTAAATACCATTTTGAAATCTCAAACATTGAATATCAATGCCTTCGTAAATTTTCCCACTATATGTCACTTCCGGTTCCCCACCGGATCAAATCGAATCAGATCACGGTAGTTGAATAGATCAAATTCGTGTTAATGTCTGGAAGAATTTTTACCAATTTTCACCTACCAAAGCCTTCCCAAAATGATATTTTATGTTCCTAAGGTGTAGAGGGTGTTGAGACGTTTCAAGAATGTATTCTCTTGCCCAAATCTGATTCTCCAGTTGAAAGATATGGCCATTTGAATATTAGGGTTGCGGGGTACAATATTTAAAGAGTCTGCCCTGTAGGGTCCACGTGGTGGCCTCGCGCACCTTGGAGATTTGGCCCCTACCCTTCGCTCTTGAAATATCGCTAAAATGACATGTGGTGGCCTCTGTGAGCTCCTTGGGGTCCCTTGTATTTTGTCTGAGTCTTTTGCTTGGTGGGCCAAAAATCTGACCTTGGACACGTGGAGGCTTGGTGCTTGTTTGAGAACCTACCCCCAATTTTACCTTTGAAATGGCACTATGATGACACTTGGCACCTTCCTCTAGCCTTCCTTTTCTTTGACTATTCAAACCCTAAAATTGTCCCTTTTAAAAATCATTTCGAGGCTCATTCTGAGTCGTTTGAGAGCTCGATGGTTTTGAACCTTCACCGTTTCTTTTCTTCGAGCCTCTGGCTCCTTTGACACCACTTGGCCTCACGCTCCAACTCTGCTATTTCATTTTAGAGCCTGCCTGAGTCTGTTTGCTGGATTTGAAGCACAAATTTGCTCGACAGAGCCATTTCTTGAATTTCTTTACTGCACAGGGTCATTTGATCTTTCATAGGCCCCGCCACCCCATTGTAGAGTCCCTCTACAACTTGTTTGTAGGCTTTGAACGTGATTTCTTAGGTTCTTTCTGTGGGGTCATGGCTGATCCAATATTTTTCCGGGGCAAAATATGGATAACAAGTAGTTATTAATGTTGAATAACTCCCAAAGGACATGAATTATCTAGTCATATCCATGGATAACATAAATATATTTCCATTCAGAAGAGAAAAAAATAATTATTCCTCTACAACCTAGCACATAATTGCTAAACAAATCTAAACTATCTAGTTAGATAACTTTAGTGACAGATGAAAGTAAAAACCTGCCACCTTAATTTCTTGTTGACAAAGAATTTCCATTTCACAAAAATTCTTTCAAAATCATTGTTCTATGTATTTGTGAGTGGTGTTATTTAGACCCCTAACATTTCATTAAAATAAATTCATGAGGAACCTACATCAAAGGACACATATTCTCTACATTCAATATATTAAAGGATATACAACTATTTGTAGTCTTAGTTTTCGGTAGAATGTTGTGCACATGGACACCTCATCCAATCTATTTGAATGCTCACCCGAAGTGCACGCAACTACCAAGTCCCTCCTTTGTATTTTATTGACAAGATGTTAGCATACATATCCATAATAACCATCAACCATTCAAGTATAAAACATTATATACATGTTATCGGAAACAAATATAACATGACAATGTAAAAATTAGACCACAATTAATATCAAGTGTACCATGCATTCATCATGTTCAGACATGTTATTGATCATAATCCATTATATTAAATTATTACATAACAAAATTTGAATACATCCATATACAAAGGCACTTTGGAACATGCACAAGCATCAAACCCTAGATCATTATTACATAAGAAAGACTCTCAAAGCTCAAACATAATAATGGTACCAAAACAATGATGTAGTATATATATATATATATAGGGGTGAGATTTCCCTTCACCACCCATGCACCACCTAATAATAAAGGCGTGCTCAAAATAGCCATGCGAACTTACATACATGCTTTTATAAAAACTAATAATAGACTATCCTATAAATAATAATTCCTTTAATCATATTAATAGCTAAACTCATGCATGTGACTTAATCTTTGGTTTGTATGTGATTTATCCAAAAAAACCAATACTTTATGCCAAGGTAGCCTTTGGGTGATGAGCACTCCATGTTTATTTTTATCCTCGTAAACTATAAAATTAGCTAAGTCATGAATCCCGTGTATTTGGGCACGAGCCCTAAGCACACTATTTCCACATTGCTGCGCGATCCTCCACGCCTCCCTTATGCACCACATTCCTCCACGTGATCTTCTTACTTAGCCGTTTATGTGCGTCCAACATTACTATAGACATCAAAATTGGGTCACACTCCCCTTGGTGCCCCATCGAATAACTAATCCAAACACACTCACCTAACTAGACCCCCCTCCACACCACATTAATATTAATTTAATTTAATTAATACCCATCCTCATAATATTCATCATTTAATTACACTAATTGCCCTAATTACCACGTCACCTAGACACCTCATCCATCCACCTCACCCTAGACCTATTCTTGGCATGTTTCCATAACTAACAATAACTAAGTCTTACTTGCCTTAATGAGCTAAGATTTGGTCTAACCCTAAAATCAATCCCTAAAATCTCTCTAACCACATTCCCGCTCATTATAAGGGAAGTTTCTGTTCTAATCATGAAAACAAAACTAATCGGGCCCAAGAAATTAGAAAGATCTGCCCATTTTAATAAACCTAGGGAATCCCACCTTAACCGATCGCTGGTCACACCTAAACCAACGCCGATCAACCCGGAACAATCTTCGGTTACCATTTATTCACCCAAATAACCTTGTTTTTGGGTTGGCGATTCTCGAGAGCAAGAGAGAGAAAACATAGAGCTGCACGCATGCAAAGGAATGAGCATCCTTTCACACATCCAGACATCCAGAGCCATCACCAGGACAGATTTTGGAAGCATTGCACTCATAGAATCATTCTGGGAGCCACTACTATGATATCCAACACTATTCTTCTAATCAACAACCACCTCCATTCAGCCATCAAAACCTACATCACAAGTAAGTACATCTCTACTAACATTGTCTATTTCAGCATAGTTAACTTTTGTCATTCCTGTCATTAGTTTATACTTTGCATGTTCATTCCTCCATTGTTTATTAGCTTGTAATTCAACCATTTCCCTTACCCACACCACCAAATCACCATTTTGACCTAATATCCATTTCTAAGTATACCTGAGATCTCCACAGACCTTCTCATCCACCCTCCTAACCTCATTTGACCTCAGATCAGCCCCTGCCATTTGATCTATTTGAATTTCTTTCACCTCGACCATACCGATGCCGGTTATCCACAACCGTCGTCGGTTCCACCTAAACCAACATCGGTCATACCCGACTAATGTCGGTCTCTGTGTTTTATACCTTGACCAAGAACAGACCCAACAATCATCTCACCAGTTGACCTAAACAACCCGTAAGATCAGACCACGACAGTTCTAACAACCTGACACCTACTTATTATTCTAGATATGACTATAACCTAACATGTTATATTAGATTTTCTTATTGTGCTTGAATGAGATACCTAAATCATATCAACTACAATAGGACTTTTTTTATTTCTCGCATTAATTTGTTTTAAATAATGGATTGACAACCATCTAGGGAGTATCACACTTCCCGGATCTAGCACATGCTAGGTAGTCCACTGTCATATATCATTTAATTATCTTTTGTGGTCTTGTTTTCTATTACAGGTAGTTCCTCCTAGCCAAAAGGAAGCTCTTGTAATCGACATTGGATCAAGAAGTCAGAACATGCGTAATAACCATCTACCGACCAACATAAATAGGTATTCCTCCTTGGCCCTTACCCTTATCTGTTTTGTCATTTCAAAAAGGTAAAGAAAATAGTGAAACATTTTGGCACGCCAGTGGGACCCATCAGGGGTTCTATTACATTTTCTTCATTCCTAGGCAAAATTTGTGTGTTTGTTTCCCTTAAAAAAGCTTACACATTAATCTTCTTCCTTGGTAATATTCTCTTCTTTCTAATTGCTCTAAAGGATACATTTTCTTTTGGTGCATTTAAAAAGAACCATTCTTCTTGCTTTTTACATTTAGTGAAAGAGCATACCCTCTCCTATTCATCTTTTTGTGTCATCGAACATAATATTTTGATTTGGGCTTAAAATTGGTTGCATTACATTCTGATTTGCTGCATTTAGCTCACATTAAAATGAGGGCAACCTATATGCTGGAAGTCATGCCCAGTTGATGGTTGACACAAAGAATCGTAGAAAGAATGTTCTCACTCTCTCCGTGTCTTACCAAACTTGCAAAAATTAAAATAGACACATCTTTCTTAAACAATATCTTACCTGGGAACACCTATCCGTGATCACACGATAAAATTGGCATGTAATCCCTAGCTCGTTGCCTCTGCCGAGTCATCATATCGAGAGGATGGCCCGCCCCCACCATAACATACCCGAAACCTCTCGAGTTCTAAATAACATAAGCTAAGCAAACATAAGAAAATCACTTTTAGGATTGTTCTTTTTCTTAGCATTCTTCTTGACTTGCGTTTTGAGGTGTGAGACTACGAATCTCCAATTTTTTTTCCTTGAGCATGCCACCATCATAGTTGGAGTATTCTGACTTTTTCTAAGTGTGCCAGGGCCCCATCTCCTCATTCTCAAGTTTTTGAGTTTGATTCTCCACTTAATTTAATTCACAAAACCCAATTTCTTCATTTCTTTCTAATTTCACAGTCATCGACATCACGTGGATGTCATTAGTTCACGTCATTGTCATCAGTTAAACCCTAACCGGTGTCAACTTCTAGATTTCTAGTTACTTTACCTAGAATAGCTTTCATCACTCTTTCTATTCTACTTCTGGCCCTCAGGGCATCATCATATTTCTCCCTATTTATACCTAATGTCATACATAGTTTCCCTATACACATCCAACATTCTTATTTCATGCTTTGAGACTGGTTTTCTTCCATGAGCGTTATCTCATTTTAGTGATTTTAGCTAAAATTGAGATAACCATAGGAAAATTTTGGAAAAATCTCTTAAAATTCCCTTTTAAAGAGATTTTTAGGTTTTCGGGTTTCCATTGCATGAAAGCATATTCCTTGCATACAACATGTCTCATGTTCCTTGAAACCCAAAACCCGAATGAAGCCTTTGTATCGGGATGTTGGGAACATATCATGCATCATGTCTCATGTTTCCCGAAACCTAAAACTGAATGAAGCCTTTGTGTCGGGATTTAGGGACTTAGAAGCATCTAAACATATCATGCATCATATCTCATGTTTCTGAAACCCAAAATCATGCATCATGTTTCCAAACCCAAAACCGAAATCATGCATCATGCCTCATGTTTCCTAAAACCCAAATCCTGAAATCATGCATCATGTCTCATGATTCCCGAAACCTGAAACCTGAAATCATGCATGATGTCTCATGTTTCCCAAAACCCTAAACCCGAAATCATGCATCATGTCTCATGTTTCCTGAAACTCGAAACCCGAAATCATGTATCATGTCTCATGTTTCTCGGAACCCGAAACCTGAAATCATGCATCATGTCTAATGTTTCCTGAAACGTGAAACCTGAAATCATGCATCATGTCTCACATTTCCTGAAACCTGAAACCCGAAATCATGCATCATGTCTCATGTTTCCCGAAACCCAAAACTGAAATCATGCATCATGTCTCATGTTTCCCGAAACCCAAAACCCAAAATCATGCATCATGTCTCATGTTTCCCAAAACCCGAAACCTGAAATCATGCATCATGTCTCATGTTTCCGAAACCCAAAACCCAAAATCATGCATCATGTCTCTTGTTTTCCAAAACCCTAAACCCAAAATCATGCATCATGTCTCATGTTTCCTGAAACCCGAAACCCGTAATCATGTATCATGTCTCATGTTTCTCGAAACCCAAAACCTGAAATCATGCATCATGTCTCATGTTTCCCGAAACCGAAACCTGAAATCACACATCATGTCTCATGTTTCCTAAAACCTGAAACCGAAATCATGCATCATGTCTCATGTTTCCCAAACCCAAAACCCAAAATCATGCATCATGTCTCATGTTTCCCGAAACCTGAAACCTAAAATCATGCATCATGTCTCATGTTTCCTAAAACCCAAAACCCAAAATCATGCATCATGTCTCATGTCTCATGTTTGCGAAACTCGAAACCCAAAATCATGCATCATGTCTCATGTTTCCCGAAACCCAAAATGAAGTCTTTGTGTCGGGATTTCAGATGCTCCAAGCATGATGACATGTCATTAATGTGCCAGATGAAGCTGAGATGTAGGGCACAATCTGGAAGTTCCAAGAATTTCGAGACAAGCAAGCTTCACTGGAGGAAGACAAGGACTTCAAAATAGAATAAACATAATGTTTCATGTCATTTCCATCTAGAGATTGACATGTCTTTTTCATTTTGTTTCATCACATAGGAAGCAAATTTTGACTTGGTCTCCTGTGTGAGAGTCAAGCAAAATAGGATTCTTGTTTAATGGCTATTTTCTAGGATTTATCCTATTTTCTCTCTGCTCTTTCTATTATAAATAAGGAATGCTTGTGCATTCCAAAAGGGAGAAGAATTTTTTTAGAATATTAAGAGCTATTGTGAAGAAGAAGAAAAACTTTGTATTTTCTTTTTAATCATCGAGGAATAAAAACATGTGTTATTTTGCAAACTTTGTGTTGTGGGATTCATCTATCTTGAGAGATTGTTCTTACGTCCAAGATCTTAAGCTATTATTTGTTTAGTGTTCTTGATTATTTTAATCATTTTGAATATTACACTCATTATCTAAAACTCGTATAAGTATTTCTTGATCTATGTTTGCTTGAAAGAAAATACGTTCCTCTCATTCCCTTCCCACTTTGTTTTATCTGTAATAGTTTCCTTTCTAACCCATTCTATTTCTAAAGTTGTAACATCTCCATCTTGTGTTGATATGGATTTCGGGATTGTATCCCAACCCCAATGGTTAGAATAGTGTGGATATTGTATATATTATTTCTGTTGTGTTTTAGATTAGTAATAAATAGGCTACCTCACCTATCTTTGAGGAGGGATTTAATCTTGTGTACTATGGTTGAACCTCATATTTTGGTCTGACAAAATATCCAACCAACACACAAGGATCGATTTCGGTAATCGTCATCGGTTTTCCTCAAACGTCACCAATCAACACTGGTCGTCCTTGGTTTCCTATGTTTGATTTTCAAATCTAGACATTGACCAGATTCACCTTCCGGATCCCATTACTCATTGTTCCAACTATTTTCTGTGTCATCTACAGAATACAGTCTTACTAGGTCAACACTTGTACACATGGTTCTGACTCGTAGCCAGATTAATGCCCTCATATTCCACGCTAGTCGTCAACCACTCCTACCTAGTTCCTCACCACCTTCCATCATGTCACCCATAGATCCTAATTAGCCTATCACCATTGCTGTAGGTGACAAAGAATTTGTACGACTCCTTGATAAAAATCCCGTAGCCTTGGTTCTACCTTTCCCACTCTTCCACTTGAGACTCCTCAGGTCAGTTGATATACAACATGCTAGTATCCATCTCTCTTGCCCTTATTCCGCTTCTACATCAACCCTTAATAATGCGGTGTTACCCTCACCTACTTCACCCCAATAGTTTTATAGCTAGGACCCATACCCGCCATGACCGTTGCATCTACAATATCACTTGTGCAGCTGTCGTATTTGTTATCCCCCATCAACCATTCAAAACATAGCCCAGTTCACATCCATTGTATCACAAATACCCATTGCAACACAACCACCCATGGTGTCGGTGACCCCTACTCCATTACATAATCTTGTCCTCTCCATACCATAAACATTGCCCCTAATCACTACTAGAGTCACCACGACCGTCCCACCTACATACACATACTATCAACCACCCCCTATCTTGTCTATCACCCATTTGGGATATTTGCCTTCTATGTTGGTACCCTATTCTCAACCTCCCTATCACGTTCGATATTTTCCCCTTATGCCACCAAAGGTGTCTCTCCATCACATCCTACTAATGACCTCATCAAGTTGATGATGGAAAATATCAGAGGAATCTTGGAAGCATTGGTTTATAGATCATACTGATTCCCTCACCTATAATGAGATTTGTAATGAGCCTATTCACATGTTCATTCCTATTTGACCATACCCCGTACATTGGGAAATGCCAAAATTCAACCACTTCAATAGCAAAGAAGACCCACAACAACATTTGCGGTCCTTTAAACATGGGTGTTACCTGATTACCCATGATGATGCTTTACTTATGAGGACTTTCCCAATGTCCCTGACAGACCTACATTAGACTGGTACAGTGGGCTACCAAGACATTCCATCTACTCATTCAATCAACTAGCCTAAGCCTTCTTAGACCACTTCTCGATTAATATTGTCAAGAAGGTTACCATGACTGATCTTTATTCCACTTGACAATACGACGACGAGTCTATCACTGACTTTTTCACTCGTTGGCGCAGTTTAATTAATCAGCTCACATTCCAACTACCTCAGACTGAGCTTATAGAGCTATTTACTTGGGCTTGTGCTAGACACATCTCACCAACCCTACAGGTGTAAACCTTTCACACTTTTGACGAGGCATTCACCATGGCACAGAAATTGGAAATTTGTGCTATCGAAGAAAATAAGATTCAACTTCGTAACAAGAACATCGTGTTCAAATCCAATGATGCTTCTTCATCTTTGAAACCCTAAAATAACTATTCAAAACCCAAAGGGTTTGCCAACGCCGTAATTCTCAAAGCTAGCCCCCCTCATCAATCAAACCCAGCCAAACCTCCTTCTAATCTCTCCCTCGTCTAAGCTTTCCAATTCAGACAAGAACATCGAAAGTACACTTCGATAGGAGAATATTACTCTTTTGTTTTGGAAAATCTTGTTAAGGCTGGTGTCATTACCCTTCCACCTATAAAACCACATACCGGTTTTTACCCTGAGCGACCCATGCCTATATGGTATAAGGAACATGAATTTTGCAACTATCATCGTGTCAAAGGTCATAGCGACAATAACTGCATCACCTTCAAGAATATCGTCCAAGAAATGTTAGATAATGGAGATCTAGTCTTGGATAGCCTAAATGCACCCACTAACCAAAACCTACATATCTTCAAGAAGCCATTCCCTAATCATGCCCCATCTTCCAACCAAGCTGGTGACACCTCAAACAATGATAGCAATGTTCGCGAGGTCCACACTATTTTTGATGACATACTAGTTGCTTCCCAATTGCCTCATGTGCCTTCCATAGATGAAATCTTAGCCCGAGCTCCCTTACCTACACAAGAGCCTATTTCATCTACTCCTCCACCCATAGAGGCACCCCCTTCATTTTATTCTTCATCCATGGAAGAGCCCATAATTAGCACACCACCTTTGACCCCTCAAAATTCTGAGCAGTTGTCAGTGACACCTCTCCTACTCATAGAAGATGCAAGTCCACCACCTACACCAACACAAGAAGAGTCCACTTGGCTGGCCCATCCTCTCCTCTACCCATGGAGGATACTATAGAAGTACCACTACCTTTAGATGACCATTCACCATTAGACTTTCAAGATCTCATTGATCTGCTTTTGGCTCTCTTACCCACAGAGTTCGAGGCTAGCCATTTCCCTGTATCTCAAACACATTTTATGGGGATTGCCACTCGATCCACGTCAACCCCACCTACGTTAGTACCATTCTCATGCTTGGCTGATTGCCTAGACTATGTCGATAGAGCCTTACTTTGGGGATGCCTTCTACTTCCTGTTTTCAACACAAATGCAGTTGTCACTCGCGACACTGTAATATCTATCTAAAAGTGTTTCAAGTGACTAAACCAAACACAACTACAACTATGGAAATACCTTCCACGTCACCACCCATGGCCCAACTCACACCTCTGCCCATAGCCCAACATACATCTACACCCAAACACCTACCACGCCTATTTCATCTCCCTTACCTAAACCTATCACTACCTTAGGGGTCATACCGATAGCTAGCCTTACTCACCCACCCATCAAATTAGATTTAGCCACATCCTCCAAAACTGACACTAAACTCACCTCACCCCTAAAAAGAAGACCCAACCTCCTATACCTCATACACTGACCTCTTCTACCACACCATTATCACCTTCACCCCCTCCAGTCCATCCTAGGACCTCACCCCTCGACCCTGGAAAAACAACCCCCATCCACCGTAAACCAAGAATACAACAACCCACCTCCTCATCACGAACCTCTAATGTACCCAAGAGACCCACACAACCTCTCGCCATCACCCATAACCTTCTTACCACCCATACCACCACTACCGTCCATAACTACTTCACTACCCATAACATTTCCCTCTCTTTCACTCACACCTTCTTCCCAACCTCTACCAACCACCTCCACAACAACTCAGTTACCCCCATGGGTAACCCGTCCTCTTCCACCATCTACTTTTCCCTCTACATCTCATACACACGTGTCACCTTTTCCCAAAAAGGTGCAACCTAAAGCTAAGAATCCACTACCTTCCAATAAGGTAGTTAAACCAACCAAGCCTTCTATCACCAGCTCTTCTACCATGCCCATACCCAAGAAGATGTAACCAAGACTGAAGACCACTCCACACACCAAACTAGTGAACCAACCCATTCCCTCTCCTATAAATCCTCTTCCTCCACAATCGGTTGTACTGTACCCAAACCCACATTCACCTCACATTATGATCCATTAGCGTGGTCCTACGCCAAAATCTTAACGAATGTCTCTCAAACTTGTCACACATTCTTGTCTCTTAGACCTTACGACCCACTCAAACCCAAACCCAAAGGGTTTAATGAAACCAAAATTTGCACCTACCATCATGTGCCAGGACATGATGTAGAGAACTATAAGACTTTAAAAATTTCCCTTGTTTAATTATTTCCTCCTGAAGAAAATTTTGATGATGACGATCTTCTTGATGAGGACCCCATCTCGCCTTCACCAATTTCCACATATATTCTTCCATTACCTACTCAAAGCAAACAAAATATCCACCCCTAGAGTCCTTT
The DNA here is from genome assembly GCA_018340775.1 of Taxus wallichiana var. yunnanensis. NCBI lineage: Eukaryota > Viridiplantae > Streptophyta > Pinopsida > Cupressales > Taxaceae > Taxus > Taxus wallichiana. Next base: position 53,826,161 of record CM031238.1, read on the forward strand.
GATCCACTCTCGAGATTCAAAATTAACATAGTTCACATTATCACTGTGCCCATGAAAGATAGGGGCAAGGAAAAGAAAAGCGCCCATTAACTAACCCTATACCCAATATACCATCCGTACCCATACCCAAAGTCATCATTCGAGGTCCTACATATCCTATTTCTAATGGGGTCACACATCACACAATGCTAAAACAATTACACCAATTCCCCCTCAAAATGTCTTTATATGACCTCATCCAAACCTCAGAATCACATCGTCAAGCCCTCATGGAATTCCTTCAATCTATTGAAGTCTTACCAAATGACCCCACACCCATAGCCTCCATCATTACCCCTCACCACGTAGCCTCTCTCACTAGGTCTTCACCTTCCTCTACACCTCCACCTACTCGCCAAGTTCCAGCCTCAGCTTTTTAGATGAAGAGATTGCTCCCTTCTAGTCCAATGACCCCAACCCCGCTCTTTTCATCTTTGTCTTTATCGATAATATATGCATACAATGTGTTATGATCGATGGTGGTGCTAGCATTAACATCATCTCCTCCCATACATACGACCAAATGCAGATACCTGCCAATTGCATGCATGATAACCCTATTATGTTGTGTTCCTTCAATGACGCCATGACCTCTACCCTAGGTACCATTGTTCTCCATGTCCGCGTGGGCCCCTACACTATCCCAGAAATTTTCTATGTTCTAGAAGGAGAGTTCCAATATAACTTGTTGCTTGGCTGACCTTGGATCCATGCCATGGGTTGTGTCCCTTTGACTTTACATCGATGCCTCAAATTTGAACACGAGGGACATAATTATACCATCCTGTCGACCCATCACCTTTCAAGACTTGTAACATGCTATATCGGCCCAATGATGTGCTTGTATCACCAATGCATCTGCCATCTGTCACCACTTCACCTTCACCCACAATCCCATCCACAATAAGCTGTCACCACTTCGTTGCATCTAATTTTGCTAGCCCCATAGCGAGTCGTAACCTCTACCAGCGATGCACTTATTTCCCAACATCTAGTGAGCCATCTATACCCGCTACGAACATACCAACTACTGATCCCTTAGAATGTTTTTTTCAATTCGTCACTCTAGGGGACTACCCTCTTTACAATATCGATACCTTCCTCAATCCACAAGAGTATGGGAATCTACTTCAACACCCTAGCTAATGACAACCTCATCGGTGATGTTTTCCTTATGGACCTCCCAATCTTTGCACCAACCTAACATATAGGGGAATTGATATGGCCACCTATAAACCTGAACCTCCATCCAAAACCCAACCATTTTCATTTAACCTACACTCCCTCACTAAGCTGCTTTGCTTTGCTCACACTTTCCTCCACCGGTGTGTGTGGAAAGGATTTGGCTTCGGTTTTTATGAACAAGGCCACCATACTGTCATTTCTTGTACCTCTTGTAAACATAATGACCATAGTGGCATTGGTTTTGATGCTCCACCCTCTAAGAAGGTTCATGTCAACCTTATCCAGGATGAGAAAACTCCCCCTCTCATTCACCCACATTACCATCTTCACCCATGAAGTCCATAGATCCTGAATCTATTCCTCCTAACTTTTTTTTCATAAACACCATTTCCTTAGGACCACTGACCTATCAACGCGATGGTGAGGCTCCCTCTTCTCTCCCATTCCTGTATCTTGACATGATTAATGAAAATATGCCTTTAATAAACGTCATTAAATGCCGGGACAATGAGTCCATCCTCACCTACATTGGTGCAGAAAACTCTTATATTCATCGGTCGTTACCCTCTAAGACACAAACCATGTTGAATGAATCAACCATCAAAATCAACATTAATACTCAGGACAACCCACACATTCTAAAGATTAGCCAATCCTTAGATGCTACTAAACAAGAAGCCTTCACCTCTTTCCTTCGGGACCATAGGAACGCATTTGCCTAGTCCTATGTTGATATGCCCGATATTGACCCAAAAATTGTGGTTCACAATATTGTAACCATTCCTAATGCCAAACCCATTAAACAAAATCTGCGGAAAATGCATCCTCACATTGCTCTTTTGGTCAAAGAAGAGCTTCAGTGCCTACTCTCGGTTTCCTTCATTCTACCCATTGATTATCCCTAATGGATTTCTAACATCGTTCCTCACAAAAGTGATAAGGGGACTCTACATTTGCAGAGATTTCCATGACCTCAACCTCTCCTATCCTAAAGATGATTTCCCCCTACCCGACATCGACCAATTGGTTGATCTCACCACTGGCCATGAAATGTTATCACTCATGGATGGTTTTTGGGCTACAATCAAATATTACTAGCTCTAGAGGATCAACACAAGATTGCCTTCATCACCCCTTGGGGGACTTTCTACTATTGAGTCATGCCCTTTGGCCTCAAAAATGCCGGTGCTACATATCAACGAGCCATGACTTACATCTTCCATGACATCATGCATCACATATTGGAAGATTATGTCAATGATCTGCTTGCCAAATCCAAGCATCAAACCGAACACCTGCCCATTCTTAAAGTCATCTTTGACCACCTCATCAAGTATTGTGTTCATCTTCAACCAAAGAAGTGCGTCTTTGCAGTACTTTCCAAAACTCATAGGTTTCATCGTTTCTTTGCGTGGTATAGAATTCGATCTGCTAAAGTCAAGGCTATTCTTGAAATGCCACCACCCACTAATCTCCATCAACTTCGCAGCCTACAAGGAAAGTTGTAATCAATTCGTCATTTTATCTCGTAGCTTTTCGACCACTGTCAACCATTCCATCATCTTCTCAAGAAAGACATTTCATTCAAATGGGATGATGAATGCCATAAAGCCTTCAAAGCCTTGAAACAATACCTCCTTCAACCACCAGTTCTCATTCCTCCTAAGGATGACCAACCCTTCTACCTATATATTTCCGCCACTGACCATTCTCTAGGTGCCATGCTCACTCATCGCGATGACCAACACCGAGAGCAAGCGGTTTATTACATAAGCCGTACCCTTCTTGACTACAAAACTAGATATACCCATGCCAAATTTTTTTCCTAGCCTTAGTTTTCATTGCCACCAAACTCCGCCATTACCTACTCAACCACAAAACCTTCATCATTACTAATACTGACCCATTACACTATATGTATGCCAAACCTTATCAAAATCAATGTGCCACACATTGGCTTATGCTTTTAGCCAACCTTGACCTCAAATTCATCCATCAAAAGTCCATCAAGGGCTAGGATATTGCCAACCAATTGGATGACACACCTATTTCTAGGAATCAACCCTCTAACTTTGACTTCCCAGATGAGTCTATAGCTACCCTTTCCTTGGACGAACCCGCTTACCAAATGACACTCTTCTTCGATGGCTCCAAGGGTCAGTGTGGGGGTGGGGTTGGTGTTATCCTCATTCCACAATGGTGAACCTATGCCTTTTTCTTTCAAACACAATTTTGAGTGTGCAAATAATATTACTAAGTACAAAGCACTCGTATTGGGTCTCCAGGGATGCATATGCCTTAGATGTTAAATCAATCAACATCTTGAGTGATTCTCGTTGGTCATAAACTAAGTCAATGGTATATACCGGTGCCGTAATGAGATACTTCAAACGTATAAACATCACGTAGACATACTGTTGACCACCTTTGACCGTTACACTCTTCAAACCACCCCACGTTCTACCAATAAATTTGTAGATACCATGGCCTGCTTGGCTTCTCAAATACCCACTTCGCCCGTTGACTCTAAAATATTTGTCACTATACAAAGGCTACAATCACCCTCTTATTTACCTCGTGAAGTTTACTCCGTCGAACTATTGCCCTTGACCCACATGACCTTTGGTATAAGCAATATGCAGACTATCTTTCCCTTTCCATTCTACCCGTTGATCTCACTCGTAATGGACAATGTGCCTTTCTCAAAAGTGTCTCTCGTTATGTCCTCATGGGTGGTCTTCTTTACAAGCGTGGCTTTAATGACATTCTCTTACAATGCCTTACGAGTTCTAAAATTCCCTACACCATTAAGGAAGTCCACGATGGAATTTGTGGAGGTCACTTTAGTGGTTTAGCCATCGCAAAGCGCATTCTTTTCCTAGGCTATTATTGGCCAACCTTAAACCACGATTGTTGTCATTATGTCAAGCATTGCGTAAAATCCAACAACATGCTAATCTTCATCACACACCTAGTCACGCCTTACAGGTCACACGAGACCTTTAGCCTTTCTCTCAATGGGGTTTGGATCTTCTCGAGGAGATCAACCCCCATTCTTCACAATGCCACCAATGGATCATAATCGCTACTAAATATTACACTAAATGGGTAGAAGCCATTCCCCTCATTTCCACCAAAGCCAAGAAAATATGTGAATTCATCAACCATCACATCATTTTTCATTTTGGTTTCCCTTGACGCATTATCACTGATAACAGAAAATAATTAAAAAACAAAACCCTACGCAAACTATGTGATGATTTTGACATCCAACTCAGTTTCTCATCACCTTATTACTCGCAAACCAATGGTCAAGCCGAATCAACCAATAAAACCTTGAACAAAATTCTTATGAAGGTAGTCAATGATATTGGGAAAGATTGACATACACATATTCCTTTCGCTTTGTGGGCTTATGGCACTAGCATTCGTACTTCGACTCATCGCCACCTCCTTTTCTCTAGTCTATGGTACTGAGGCTATCTTATCTCTTGAAGTCCAGATTCCATCTCTCCACATCTCACTACAAGACATGCTCAATGACGATGAATTTCTCTAGGATCATTTGGCGCAACTTGAATTATTAGATGAACGTTGTCTTAATGCTCTTGACCATCTCCAAATCTACCAAAAACATATCAAACATGCCTATGAAAAACGTGTTCACAAATGAACCTTTCAGGTTGGTGACCTCGATCTTGAAGGAAAATCAACATGTAACCAAAGAGGAGAAAAGTAAACGAGGTAAATTTTCTCCTAATTGGCTTAGACCCTATATCGTTACCCATGCCTATGGATCAAGTGCTTATCGTTTGTCTTCACTCAAAGGTAAACCCGAACTTGAGCCCCTTAACACCTTGCATCTTCGACCATTTTATTGTTGATATCAAGTCCTATATCACTTTCTGTCAGTTGATCGCTCATCCCTTGAGCGTTGTTCCCCTTCCATATTACCCATTTTGAGGATCCATGACTAAACAAGAATCATGTGATTACCCATCACCTTTTAGCCTTATCTTCAATATGAGTACCATGACTCTACTCATAGCATGATTCTCATGGATAATTTTTGTCTTCTTCAAGATGGAATCCCATGGTCATTCATCACTCAAAACAACCTCTTCCATAGTTAATCTTTGTGTGTTATGGTCTTGTCTTCTAAACAAGAGCCTAATCATCTTCTATAGTCTTGTCCATGACTTAAACATCTAAAAACAAAAAGGGATACCACTCCTTGAGTCAAACTTCTAGCAAAAGATAACTCCCTCAAAAGGGACATCTCTTCTTTATATTCTACCACTATCAATAGACTGCTCCCTTGAAGGACAACTATATAAAGTCATTACAAAAATATAATAAATATTCAGAAGCTTCCCGCATCGATCAATCTATTAAAAACAAACAAATGAAGAAAAATATGAAATTTTCATCATGGACTTGCCTATTCTTGATCCTAGGTTTCTTCTTTGAGAATAACATCCTGTCATAAACTAAGTTACGCTAAACCACCCATTCTCACCTCATTTACCTTCTTATCCTAACTCCCTCTCTACTCAAGGGACTCATCGCAATTGTGACATTTTGTGATTAGCTGACTTTTCTTCACCCTTAGAATAGTCCATTATGAAAGGCTTATAGGGTCTTACGTTCATAATCCCATCCAGGTATGGTAGAATCAATAGGGTTCTTATCAATTAGGCGAGTTATTTGGCCACCTCTTACCTTTCTACTTTCTTCATCACCTATTGATTCTCCTATAACAAGACCAACTCATTGAAACTTATATTTAAAACAACTCAACCATGCCTATGACCTAAATTCACCCATGCCTAACACCTATCAATCCATTCCTCTCCTTCATCACAATCTTCCCTAGCTTATGGGAGAACTACATCGGACTGAGGTCCCTTTTCACGGGACTATCTAGGTAGCACTTTGAGGGCATGGAGCCCTTGGAGGTTAGCTCGGCCACTCTCTACCCTGACCAATTCCTTCTTCCCTTTCCTATTCACATTCTACCCTAGTTAGTTTCCTTTCTATATCAATAACTGGAAATTACACCCAACAAGCAACAATTGTTACACATCTTTACCATCATAATTTACACATTCATTTCATCTTGTCTACAATTTCTTTACCGTAATCAAACATTTTCCTACAAATCATCTTAAAACGATCCACATCATCATTAATTACACAAATTAATGAATTAGAAACTCAACCATACCTAACCAACCTGACTCGATCCATGCCTAAACCAACCTGACTCCACCATGCCTAAACCAACCTGACTCCACCATGCCTAAATCAAACCGACTCGATCCATGCCTAAATCAGCCTCGACTCAATCATACCTAAAATAACCGACTCAATCCATGCCTATGACCTAATTTAATCATACCTAAAATAACCGACTCTATCCATGCCTATGACCGACGACACCATTCATGCCTAAACAAACCCGACTCCACCATGCCTAAACCAACCTAACTCCACCATGCCTATATCAACCCTGAATTGATCCATGCCTAAATCAACTTGACTCAATCATACCTAAACTAGCTTGATTCCATCCATGCCTATGACTTGACTCCATCTATGCCTAAACAGATCTGACTCCTCCAAGCCTACATTACCTATACTTGTCCTTAATTGCATTTAGGGACTTCTTATCTTACCTATACCTCGGCCCTACTCTTGCAGTGACCTCGCCACTTAGACCTGGAACATTATTAATGACCTATGACCTCATGTGCTTGCTATACCTTATGACACTGTTACCCGTGTTGTTTGACCTAATGACCTTACCTTGCCTATTGTTGTGCCGTTTATCCTGACCCAACCTTTGGTGTATTGGAACATACCTAAACATTCCTGCACCTGACCTGTGATGTGCTTCCACACCATATCCTATACCTTGGATACAGAATCACTTCAACCTTGTTTGGATAAACCTATCGACCTTGGACGATGTAGAGTTTGCATGCTCTTCAACCTGGTACCGTGCCACAATTTATACATGTGCGTGCATTTGACTGTCACTACCTTTGACCTTGGCCCATTACCTTGATTACCTAATTGGACCTTTACCCCATTACCCCCATTGTCCACCTTCCTCTTCATCACATCCACCTTTATCAAACCACTCACCGATTCTATCTTCTACCTCATCAATTCCTAGTTTGAGGGGGATCACCTTCACCCACACATGAGGCAACCACATCGTATTTTTGTCAGTGTCACTTACCAATATAGGCAACCCAATAAAAAGGGGCAAAATGTAGACACCAAAATTGGGTCACACTCCCCTTGGTACCCGTCGAATAACTAACCCAAACATACTCACCTAACCACACCCCCTCCACACCACATTAATATTAATTTAATTAAATTAATACCCATTCTCACAATATTCATCATTTAACTACACTAATTGACCTAATTACCACCTCACCTAGACAACTCATCTAGCCACCTCACCCTAGACCTATTCTTGGCATGTTTCCATAACTAAAAATAACTAAGTCTTACTTGCCTTAATGAGCTAAGATTTGGTCTAACCCTAAAATCAATCCCTAAAATCTCTCTAACCATATTCCCACTCATTAGAAGGGAAGTTTCTGTCTAATCCGCAAGAACAAAAAAACTGGGCCCAAGAAATTAGAAAGATCTGTCCATTTTAGTAAACCTAGGGAATCCTGCCTTAACCAACTCCGGTCACACCTAAACCATCATCGGTCAATGTACGTACCCAAAATTGGAGGGTACTGCACCACCGGAACAACGTAACACGTGCCCCAATGATGATACAAATATCCTTGCAAGGTGTTCGGGATCCGAAATGGCCCTCTAAACATGCGTTATCATCCCGCATGCCCCACTTAGCCCCCACGTGCTTTGTTTTTCTTTTTCCCTCTTTTCTTTGCCTTTTGCCCTTGATTCTGGCGCTGCCATGTTTGGGCGGCGGTCTTGTGACCGTTTTCAGAATGCTCTTTTAACGTGACTCACGTAAAATTCAATGTTTACAAGCTTTTTTTTCACCGCCATGAGCTTGGATTAATGATTCTCGCTCCTGGAATAGTGTTTTGCCATTGTTTATAGTTTAAGAGATCAATTTGGTTTTTACCTTGGGTAAATGCAAATGCTATAAATAGTTGGCTTGTGCTCAAGCAAATGGCCCCTCAAATTTGCCTCTGAATTTCTCATTACAATAGATTAGTCTTTCATTTTGTTTAGATTCTTAGTTTCTTTCATTGCATGCTTAGTTAGTGTTGTTTTGCTGTTAGGAAGCCACATATCCATCTTGTGCAAGTGCTATTGATATTTCATCCAATCCATTGGAGTAGAGTAGTTTGTTTTCAATAGGAAGCCATTAAAGTTACAGGTTTTGTTCTTCAAGCAGGATAGTTTCAGGTTCTGGATGTTTTATGTTGCATGACTCGTAATAAATCCCGCTAGGAATTGCATAAGCCAAGCTCTGTACTCTTGCGCTATCTCTCTCCTACTCGCATTGTATTCAGTCTGTATCCTAAGCTGCCTTTATCCCAATATCTACTTCTGTTGATGCTAGCATTACACGCTTTTCTGGATCCATGTGAACACGAAGGAACGAAGAGATCACATTGAGGGGACAAGATCACACACACCATCATATTTTCCACTGTTCTGCACAATCCAGGTTCTAGCTTTCAAAGTTCTAATTAGAATCGTATCAAATAAAGTAGTTAATTACTTTATTTGATAATCTTACTTTCGATATTGCAGGAAGTTGTGGGGATTGATAGTTTCGAGAGACTATGATTCTTTCCTCACTTTCGAGGTAGGATCGAGAGTCTTTCAAATAGACTAGATCAGTTATTTCATTGTTTAGAATAGATTTACAATCATTTGCATGCAAGTAACTATACTTGGTTACTTTGTTTGTTTTAAAATTCGACACTAGGTTAATTGTCAATTTCTAGATATATTAAAATAGTTTGCTCTTTCAAATTCATTTATAAAATTCATCAGAAAATAACAAAAATATAGAAGTTATATATGTTATAGACATACTTCGAATAAGTAATTTTATTTTTCTACATTTAGTCTACATTATTGCTTTTGTATGACAATCACAAGACCAAGAGAGCCCGGGAATACGTATTCAAGCCAATCATGCCCCAACCCAATCTCGTCATATCCATAACTAATATAGATCGGGAATCTCGGGATCCAAGTCTTCCAAACAATGGTAAACTTACAACAAATCAGTTTCCTAAATCGCATGGATTAAACATAGAAGACGACCAAGCACACACATTTTGGTCAAATCAACCAAACTACAAATTACCCTAGATTCATATCCGCATGACTGTGGAAGGGTTTGAAAGAGAGTAGACCTTTGGTTGTGATCCTTTGGTCCCACAGCCAGATGCAGGAGACACTCTCACAGATATAGATACCATCTTGAGAATTCAGGTTGCACAAACGCTTGTAAGATATTCTGAAAAGATCGCACAATTATTAATTCTGAATATAGAAGCTGAAAAGGCATATGACTATTGGATACTAGGGATTAGGGATTGATTCCGCACATGACCATAGTAGGACCACAACAAATATGAATCTACGGTTGTGACCCACAAATCCCACAGCCCAACGAGCCCATATGTGAATCAGACATAGATGCTGGCCTACGTACACTAGTATTCAGATCTACCCCACTTCGACCTATCATCATCAAACAATTATCCTCATGCAGACACAACAACTAACAAAGCTAAGGATTTTGGACTAGGCAAGAGAATCACCCATAAAGTCAATTATATTTACCATCTCGCCCTATGACCTTATCGGAGATATACACGAAACTATCTCATGTCATTTTCCATGTATTACACAACCTATAGACCGAATCACACCGAGCTCGATATTGATCGGATCCTTGAGCGATCATCCTTGCCGATTGATCTATCACACCGGTTCAAGTTAGGAGGGCCTTCTTTGCCTTAGATTTGCAATTTCCACTAGTGCGTGTCGAAGACATTAGATTTCACAATTAGTTTGTCTGCGTCCCACACATATTTAATCCCCACCGGCTATCTCAGCATGACCTCGGGAGGTCGCGTGCAAGGAAAAGTTACTTGTAGATTCCTATGCTCGCTTGTCACTTTTCCATCATACAAAATTGGTGAACCCGATGTGAAACTTTCTACTTTCTGGTCTGGAGTCAGATTTCTACTGGTTCTTTCAAATTAAAATGACTCTTTCATCTTTACTACCTCATTAGCTTTCACCATCACCTTCGCTCCTTCCCATTATTCTGCGGGTATTCATATACCCCCCGAATATGTCGAGGATTCGATGCATATGGTAGGCCTCTCTTAGGTCTTGAGGCATACTACGCTCAACTAAATAGACAGTCATCACCCTCGCTCTCGGTATGGGGTGACAACTATTCAGATAACCAATTATCAACACAAACTCCATCTCCAAGGATCAGATATAACTCATCTTTCCAAACAGAAGAGTTGGATCAGTTCGCTCAAACATGGCAAATAGAGCCTTCAGGCTCGAACAATATGATGCTCACAGGAGAATCAAGTTCGTCTCCTCAGGTACTACTTAGACCACAAATTAGTAGACAATCAGACCCATACCTGGGTTTAGATGATGAACATTCGATACGTTATGCCAGGAATGAACAACGTTCTCGAAGTATGTACCCACCTATAGGAGGTTTACAAACACAACCCGAGGTCTCTTTTCAAGGAAATACCTCCATGCCACTACGTATAGGGAATGCCCTCGGGAAACTTGGCAGGGAAATGATCAGTTCATAACGGGATATCACATGCCTATACAACACCAGGGTATACAACAAACGCCGCTAAGGCAAAATACCGTGACTTCACCAAATGAAGTCATTTCAACGTTAGTAGAAAAAGTGAGAGGGTTAGAACTTGCTCAAGAAAATCAAAATTCCCAATTCATGTAGGCAGGAAGTTCCAATCCTCCACACCATCCTAGCCAAATAGACCTCCTCACAGGAGTAGGCACGTTAGGCATGACCCCTCAGTATTCACAACAAACGCCGACTAGAACCGTCATTTCTAACACCGATCTGACACCTCCCGGTCTAGTACAAAATAATCCATTCTTGGACAATACCCCTTCATACTTAAACATGTACTCCAAATCACCACAAGGGGATATGTTCTCCTCTCCCGGTATTTTTACTCAACCACAGGGGTTCCCTTATGCTCCTACCAATGCATATGCAACGCCATGTCAACAACCCATTCCACCGCCACCCCTCAGCAGGCACCATCAATGGTCGAAACATATGTGATAGGGACTTACTCAGAATATTTGAAAGAGCCCTTAGATTTCACCATACGAAGCATCATGCTTCTAAGACCTCTTCCCGATTTTCCCAAATACAAAGGTGAGGGAGATCCAAATGCACATATCAAAGCTTACGCCATAGCCATCTCGAGAATTACTCCCATGGGATGGGGTTGTTGCTAAAATATTTCCCAAAACCTTGGAAGGTATCGCTCTCGATTGGTATTATAGAATACCTGAGGCTTCCATCCATTCATTCAAACAACTCATTTCAGAGTTCATCAAGGCATTTGACATGAACAAACTATTAAGGACAGGAATCAGGGAATTCTTGCACATTAAACAAGAACACAATGAATCTGTCGCCCATTTCATCTAGAGGTGGCGTACAGTTCTTTATTCTTCGGCAAGTGCTCCAAATATGGATCAAATGGAACTATGTGATTTATTCCTTCATTCTCTCAGCAGAGAAGTAAAGGAAGAAGTCTAGAAGTTTCCACTAAGGACTTACGATGAAGTACTTGAGAGCGCTCTCCGAATAGATCAAGCGGCAATTGATAGTGGTCGCAAGACATATGGAGCAAATGGAAGGTTAATCACCTCCAACCAAAACACTACAACTTATCCTACTATCACGAATGTCAATCAAGGACCTAAAATCCTTAATAAAAATCACGGAGTGACAACGGATGGAGTAACTGATCAGGCTAGAAAGGTAAATGTTGTGAATACTTCACCACAAATAAATGATCAACGAAACAACAACTTTACTCCAACAATCAATACAATGGATTTTAATCATCCACAACAACAACAACAACGGCAAAACCCTACACAGGGTCCAAGCCAAAACTCAACTAGATATCAAAACCAGAACCAAAACCAAAGACAACAAACGCAAAATTTTAATCCTAATAGGCAACGGTTTGATCAGAATTTTGGGCCACAATATACACCAAACCAACAAACTAGGGCTTACAATCCTAACTCGTATTGTGGTTTTCACAAAATCCAAGGTCATGACACTAGAACGTGCCGTGACTACAATAAATTTATGCAACGCTTGCCAGAAGAACAAAGACAACTTTTCAGAGATATGTTCTTGGCAGATCCTACGTCACTAGCACCAAAAACTTTTATAGGGCGAGTTTCTTTCAAAATGCACCCCTCAAGATCTTCAATGATCCGTTCCCAAATCACAACAATAACAAGTTAAATCCAAGTGGGACAAATAAGGGTGTGATTACAGGAAATAATGATCATGAAGCTTCAACTTCGCTGAATCCATTAGTTGCGCCACAATTAGGAAGTCAGCCTCGACCAAAGATAGTCGGTTTAGTGGAATTAGACACTAAACTACCCGTAAAAGCTGTAACAAGGACACGAGAGTATTCCTCTCAGCTAATTCCAAGCTACCCACTAGAAACGGACAATATCCAACAAGTATTGATAAAACCCGTGGGTGCCTATGATTTAATTAACGATCTAACAAAAACCTTCTCACACATTTTGTTCCTGGACTTACTGAAGAACTCCCCTGCTCACAGGGATGCTCTTTTAGAGGCATTGGGTTTAAGTCATCTAATTAACATCACTCCACCTCCCGAAACACAGATAAACCATATAGACTTTGACATCCACCCTCCGGGGCAGCCGGATAGGGACACCGAATTCATATTCGAAATAAACAAAATGCCAACAGACGCTGAGATTGCACGCCGAGGTGATCCAACCTTACACTTGCAAGTGTGGGTTTATAAAAATTATGTGAAACATGCAATCGTTGATGATGGGGTAGCAGTTAACATAGTCCCCTTCTCTTTCCTTCAAAAGCTAGGGTACGGAGAAACGAATTGTTCCACGACCGAAATACACTAAGAGGCTATGACAACCTTAAAGCCACTTTAATTGGAACTATAATACTACCGGTCACCTTAGGACCCAAAACAATCCTGACTGAGTTTTATATTATAGATCGGGAAACTAACTATAATATGATCCTCGGCCGACCATGGATACACCGTATGAAGGCAATTCCTTCTACGCTATTTCAAGAAGTAAGGTTTTTACACTTAGGAAAGATATTCATAGCCAAGGGTGATCCAAAACCATTCGATATACACCTAGCAGACCTGAAGAAAAGGCCAGGCATTCACTCTGAGTTTGAACTCCCAACAAACCAACTTAATAAACCAACCGACGTGAAACCAGAAGAAAAGTTGATACCTACAACCGAGTTAGAAGTTACGAACCTAGTCAAGACAATCCCAGCCCTCAAGGATGAGGCTAAGATTGTAGAAATAGTATCATTAGGAACTACTGCAAAAATTGTTGAATTACTAGAACAGGATCTACCAATGTTCCTACCATTTGATTCTGGTAGGCATGGGGTACACCCTAGGTGTCGGTTCTCTCCCAGCAGAAGATCTCTGCATGGTGGAAGTAGAAGATATTAACACAACAAATGTCCCAACATCCATGTTTCCAGCAAAATATTGGACTCTCCATTTCGATGGAGCTAGATGTCATTATGGAGCTGGGGTAGGTGTAATCTTTACTTCTCCGAGGGAAAGGTCCTACCATTTTCCTTTAAACTAAACTTCGAATGTACAAACAATGGTGCTGAATACGAAGCCCTCCTCCTTGGCCTCATCTTAGCTAAGAGGATCGGTGCTAACAATATCAGGGTGTTAGGAGACTCACAATTAATAGCAAACCAAGTTGCTGAGGTATATGAAACCAAAGCCAAGCACCTACAGCTCTACAAAACAGCTATATTGAATTTAAGCAAGGAGTTTGACTTCATATCGATTGAAGCAATCCCATGAGAACAAAATCTCCTTGCTGATTCAATAGCAACCTCAGCGTCACGCTTCACTCCAAACAATGAGTTGGAAAATACCCATTTTATGGTATCCCTTCGTACCAAACCATTAGTAAAAAAATTTCAAGCCCTCGTTTAATGAAGCAGAGATGAGAACAAATCTACTATCCTAGGCCACATTGGTAGTGAGACAACCACTCTTGATTACTTAAACACCTATGCAGCGATACATATCACCCATCACACAGTAGATTTATCCTTGATCCCGCATTCATCTTCCTACTATGGGAATCCCATGTGAGCTCCCCCATAAAAGGAATCCAACATATACATGGTCGAGAATGGAAATGAGTTGGAACTACCTCCCCCCGCCTTTGAGTTTGAAGAAGGTAATGCTTCTCTAATCGAAGAAAAATTGATATTAACATCGGAACGAAAGATGAACCAAGGATATTGAAGTTAGGATCCTTGTTAACTCCATCAAGTAGAAATACACACTCGGATCCTTAAGGAACATCAGAAGGCTTTTACATTTAATTATAAGGAAATGATAGGAGTTGCACCCCACATTGCGGTGCACAACCTCGTCACTAAATCTGATGCAAAACCGATTAAACAAAAATCGAGACCAATGAAGCCCAAGGTGGCTCTCATGGTGAAAGAGGAGGTAATGAAACTCCTCCAAGTAGGATTCATCAAACCAGTTGATTACTCTCAGTGGGTATCTAATATCGTTCCCGTTCTCAAAATAATGGGAAGATACGCATCTACATAGACTTCCGGGACATTAACAAAGCGTGTCCTAAGGATGACTTCCCGTTACCATCCATAGACGTCATTGTTGACGCAATAGCTGGATTTGAGCTTTTATCTCTCATGGATGGATTCTTGGGATACAATCAAATCAGAATATCCGAACAAGATCAAGCTAAAACCACGTTTATAACTCCTTGGGGAACTTATTGCTATCTGTTATGCCATTTGGACTCAAGAACGATGGTGCTACGTACCAGTAGGGCTCGACATATATATTTCATGACCTTATTCATAAAATTGTGGAATCCTACATAGATGACTTGTTGGCCAAGGCCAAGAAGTGTTGTGACCATCTGGAAGTGCTTCGTGTCATTCTTTCACATCTAATAGAATACGGAGTCATGCTAAATCCAGAAAAATGCGTCTTTGGTGTAACAGGAGGGAAACTCCTAGGTTATATTATATCATCACGCGGGATCAATGTTGACCCAACCAAAATTAAGGTTGTTCTTGAAATGTTGCCACCTTTGGATGAATCTGGAATCGAGTCATTTCTCGAGAAAACTTCGGTGTAATCCAAAGATTCATCCGGACTTAAGTTTCGCCATCCATCCAATCAACAATCTACTCAAGAAAGATTATAGCATTGATTGGACCAAAGATTGCAATGAAGCTTTCAACGCAGTTAAGCGTTTCTTGTTATCACCACCTATGCTAATGCCACCTAAGCCGGATCGCCCATTAATTTTATATTCACGAGCCACCAATGTCTTGCTAGCCTGTATGCTGGCTCAAGAAGACGATGAGAAGAGAGAACGTGTGATCTATTTCATTAGCCGGACATTGCTTGACTATGAAACACGCTACACACAAGCGGAACAAGAATGCCTAGCCATAGTCTTTGCAACCAAACACTTAAGACATTACATGTTAAATCAAGAAACAAAGGTCATTGTAAAGACAGAGCATTTACGAACTTTCCTCACGCAAGGGTCCTTGTCTAAAAAGGTTGGACGCTTTATAACCTTAATGGGTGAATTTGAATTAACATTCGTAAATAAAAAGTCCATTAAAGGACAAATCATCACGGATTGGTTAGCTGATAACCCACTAGACGGAGGCAATTTAGTAGATCTAGACTTTCTTGATGAATGCATATACTACATCGAAACTAGACCCCATATCTCTGAATGTCCTTGGTATACCGATATTATTAATTATATCATGGACCATACATATCTAGAAGGTGCTACACCATAACAAAGAAGGTGGTTACGCATTATCGTAGCTAAATATGACATTATAGAGTAGGTACTCTATCGTAAAGCGTTCGATGGAATGCTTTTAAGATGTGTTGACACGAAGAATCCAAGAAGATTCTCCATGAATCTCATAGTGGGATATGTGGAGGCCGGTTCGGTGGCCATACCAAAGCTCGTAAAATACATCGGATGGGTTATTTCTAGCCTACTCTAGAGCACGACGTAGTGGAGTTTGTACGAAGGTGTCATAAGTGCCAAGAATTCTCCCATGAGATCCACATGCCGGCACAAGCCCTACAACCAATCGCTACTCCATGGCCCTTTTCTACGTGGGGCCTAGATTTGATAGGGAAATTCTCTCCCTCATCTATGACGGCCACAACTTCATAATCACGGCCACTAAATACTTTACCAAGTGGGTAGAGGTTATGCCTCTTACTACTATGCCAGGCTCTGTAATCGCCAAGTTCATTTTGAACCAAATCATTTGCAGGTACAGTATCCCACAAATCATTATCTCAGATAATGGGACTTCTTTTAAGAATGATGAAGTTCACGAATTGTGCAATAAATTCAAGATAAGCCATCATACGGCCTCCTTGTATTACCCCCAAGCCAATGGACAGGCTGAAGCAACAAATAAAATGTTAAAAGCCATTCTCCTTAAAACGGTGAAAGAAAACAAACAAGATTGGCATTTGAAGTTATATCCAGCCTTATGGGCCCACCGCACCTCAATAAGAACTCCAACAGGAGTGACTCCTTTCTCGCTTGTATTCGGGGCGAAGCGGTTGTCCCGCTTGAGGTTGAAATACCCGGTCTCGCATTTCATTACAAGGGATTCTAGATGAAGATGCTTATAGAGAAGCACGTCTTTCCCAACTAGAAAGCCTAGATGAAACTAGGTTAGATGCCGAGTAGCGGCACAGAGTCTATGCTGACCGGATGTGCCGGCAGTATAACAAGAAAGTCTATGAACGCGACATATATGAAGGTGATCTAGTTCTAAGGCTAGACAGCCGGATCGACAAAAAGACCGGTGAAGGAAGGAAGTTCGGCCCAAATGGTTGGGCCCATACCGAGTCATGAAGGACTATGGAAATGGTGCATATCTCTTATGCACACTGGAAGGTGAGGAATTTGGTGAAATAGTCAATTCCCTACACCTCAAACGATTCTACGTAAAGCAGCTAGTACTATTTATATAATTATATCTACATTACATCTTCATATAGTTAGGATCATTTTGTCCACTTGTTTTGTACAAATTTGTGATCAAGGAATTTATTCTCAAAGCAATTCATTACAAACTCATGATGTTGTTGGCATAAACACTCTAATCATACTTCTCTATTTCCATGATATCATCAAACTATTTCGGAATCATTTCATCAAATAAAGCTAGATATGATAAGGTCTTAACGGTAACCATGCCAAGATCTGTGGGTTTATTCTCACTTTTGTTTTTTTCTTAGGATAGGTGTCTTGCCTATGGTCTATTCTAGAAGCTTCATCGTGTCACATCTATCCTGTATGTATATCTCTTTGGAAATAAGCACATACTGACATTTTGCTCAAGTAAACAAGTCAAATATAGAATCAAATAGAAAATTTTAAATTTACACATTTCCTTGCCCCACCAACCTTCGGTGATGAGCTTGCGTCTCTTACTAGTGACGTAGGGTTGGGAAAGGATGGAAATGCCCTTACTCACCTATATCTTGCCTATGGTGATAAGCCCATACTTCTTACTAGTAGCATGGGGCAAGGTGTAGGGGGTCCTCTTGACAAACAAACGTAAAAGGTCATAGACAAACAATTCAAGTCTTGAAGTCTTGAGTCAAAAACAAATGAATCAGATGTCCAAAATTCCAAGAGAATTAAAAATCCTAAAAACCCAGATTTTGTCTACCATGTGGCCATCTATGGATCTAAGTCTAGATAAACCGCAAAGCAAGTTGCATCCCAAAACTACGAAGTCACTCGAGTGGAGTAAGCTAGTAGTATCCTAATTTGGTTCCGCTAAAGCTTTGTCTATCTCTCATCACTATCATTTCAACACATTTCATAACTTGTGCCCTTTCTAGCTCTCGGTGATGAGCCCTCGCATCTTACTAGTTGCGTGGAGTTAGGAGTGGGGAAAGTCTATCTGCTCATCATACCGGCTTGTCTTCACCACTTTGCCAAAACAAACATGAAGTATCCAAAATTGCTTAAAGAAACTAAAATTCAAAATCACATCGTGTCTACATTATCATATATTAGCATCATGAAATACAAAAGAAAGTAAACACTTGCATCATTTGTTCTCCATTGCATACATTCTAAAGAGCATATAAGCATAATATCATAGTTCACATGAGGAAATGGAAATGCAAGTAAGCCATAAATGCCAAAAGTCTGATCCAAAAAGAATATATATATATCAAAATTCTTGTACAATGCCATCATGCGCTAAGCATGGTCAAAATGCTCAAAGAGCCGGGATATACAAAAGAATATATCATACAAAATCTAGGAGAGCCAAGTGGCTTCTCAACCCCTATGAGACCCCTCTGGAAGGTGCACGCCACGCCTAGGACTCCAGCTACGCCGACGCTCTGAGTGCACGGAGGGCTCAGGATCCCAAGGGGCAGCCGTAGTCTCACCACGAGAATGACTCCTCATCAGGCGCTCGGCTGTCCTATACCCCGCTAGCTCCGTGCGGAGAGTCGATACCATCCTGGCCACATGCCAGACTAGGGAAAAGATGTCAGTGTGTCTACTAGCTGCTGAGGGCTCCCTAGCGTCCACAGACAACTCTGCGTGGGTCCTCTCCATGGGAATCATCAGGGTGTCGGTGCATACCCTACGAATCAGTCCCACCACTCATCGGCGGTCTCTGCAAACAAAGGAAAAAAACAAATTAGAAATGAAACAAGAGATAAAACACAAGTGCAAACAAAAGGAGAGATAGCAACTAAGGAAATCCTAACTAAAAACAAACATTAAAAGGAAGGATGGTAACTTACTCGGATCACTAGGCCTCTAGGATGGATCTCTAGGGTCAAGCACCTACCACAGATGCCACGGCCGACCGAGGTGATCCCCCTATGGTTTGGAGCAACATAGCATCCTGCAACGGACTCATCCTCCCCACCATGGCCCTGGGAGAGTGGCTCCTTTGAAACCAGAGTAACTCTCTCTGCACTTTGCTCGGCCCTCTCTGCCTGCATGATATCCTGAGTGTCATGCCACTCAGGATCACTATCCTCCTCAGTCTCCTCCTCTATCTCTCCCCATGTAAACTCCTCGGACTCAGAGTCTATGTCGATGGGGTCATCACTGCTATGGAAAGGACCCGCGGTAATCCAAAGCAAGGGTGCCTGAGGAGCACCGGCTCTCCCTCGGGCACGTACTACCCTCTTGGCCGCAATAGGAACACTAGGAGTAACAACTGTCCAACCTCGGCCTCTAGGACCCCCTCTGGCCTCTCGAACTGACCTGTATACTGGTGCTACCGGGGGAAGCATGCCCATGTAAGGTAGGCCAAACTGCTAAGGAACTCGGCCAAAGGGGTGTATATCCACTCAGCCCACTCTGTCAATAAGCTACCCTATGGTGGAGCAGGAGATCAAAGTAAAAGCCTTCTCGCCCCATATACCTGACATGGTCTGATATTGTGTAGCCTCCATGTCATTGGTGGTCAGAGAGGTAACTGGCTAATGAGGTGCTCTAAGCACCGACATATCTATCCATTTGGATGCCCTCATAGCTCCAGGATCTGTCACCTCTACACCTCTACCATAAGGAATGAAGTGCTCATAAACCCAACTCATGACCAGGGTCGGGTGGCTCAAGGACTACCCCTGTAAACGGACTACCCTGTATAAGTCATGGTAGGTAGTCCCAAGTATATCTACTCCCCAGGCATAAATCCAGCCATGGCCCTCTATCTATGCAATGATGGGGGACCAGCAATATAATAGTGTGTCTCCTCCCTTGTCCCGATCAGTCTCGAGGCAAGGATCCCCATAATAGCCTGACGAATCAAGGGGATGGGCAAGCTAGGAATAGACCGAACTCTGACCCCCTTCTTCGAACCCATGGAGATAACTGCATCTCCCATATAAGTGGCCCACTGTGCTATCTGGGCCCGTGAACCTGCTGTCTCAAGGGTAAGACGTCTCCCAATGATCGGGACCCCCAGAATACGATAAACATCCTCTAGTGTGATGGTCCACTCACCTCGGACCCCTGGTAATCGGAAGGTGTTCCGATTAGCATCCCAATAGGAGAATAAGTCACAAAGAATGTGACTGGATGGTGCAACATGTGGAACGCGTGAGATACGTAGTATCTCGGCCCTCTGAAGAGTGTCCTCCTCATCCTGTGAAAGTGCATCTAGTACTACTGGGAGCCAGGCCACACTCCCTCTCTCAGCTCCACCGAATGTACTCCTCTCTTGCCTGAATACACCCAAAAACACACAAAACAAAGCAAGTTAGCATCTAAGTGGCATTATAAAAATCATGAAAACACATAGAAATGCTAAAAAAGCAAAAATAATCTCAAATAGATGTTCTTTTGGCATTCTGTGCAAAACCGCCGCCCTGAGCAGGGAGGTGGTTTTGTAACCACCGCCTTAAGGGCGGCGGTCATGTAACTGCTGCCCTATGCGGGTTTTATAGCTTAAAAATCCTAAAAAACACCAAGGCCTACCTAGTAGGCACCCCCCCTAGATGGACCTTTTGAACCTAACATTTTCAAAAATACCCCCCCACGACAAATATTTTAGCATTTTAACATTGAGGGGGAAAAACAATAAATTGAGAAACACTAACCTATGATCTTGCATGGGACGATGTTCATTTCATGAGGCATGATCACTACCTGTCACTTAACGTTTTGACTCTACTCTCGTAAGAAACTATCACAAGTGGGTCCCAGAGCTCAAAACCAACCAAATCAACACGCGCTTGTAAATGAATAGGAAAATGGGCCCACTTTCATATATCTAAAGAACCGACTTGTTTTAAAATACTTTTTTCACAGTTTGGAGTGCCACAGAGGTAAGTTCTTACCCCGCACAAATGGCACGTCCTCATTTCCCATTATTTTAGCATTTATTTTCCGATCTATTTTGTCTATCTGCACTTGATTCCTCTTTTCATTTTGCAGGTAGTGGGAATTTTGGATGGCATCATTTCGACACACGGATGGATCAGGTATAATTTCTAACTTCCCATTTCGGGACCACCATACTCGGACCCACCATTTTACACCTCTTCATGGCTAAAACGCTTCTCCGAGGGGGCAATATGTACGTACCCAAAATTGGAGGGTACTGCACCACCGGAACAATGTAACACATGCCCCAATGATGATACAGGTCTCCTCGCAAGGTGTTCGGGATCCGGAAATGGCCCTCTAAACATGCGTTATCATCCCACATGCCCCGCTTAGCCCCGCATGCTTTGTTTTTCTCTTTTCCCTCTTTTCTTTGCCTTTTGCCCTTTAGTTCTGAAACCGCTTGCTTGCCTTATGCGGGTGGCGGTCTTGTGACCACCGCCCTGGATAGGGTGGCGGTCTGTAACCGCCGCCCGCTCGGGTGGCGGTCCTTTATGCATTTTCTAGAATGCTCTTTTAACATGACTCACGTAAATTTCAACGTTTACCACCTTTTTTCACCACCATGAGCTTGCATTAATGATTCTGGTTCCCTGGAATAGTGTTTTGCCATTGTTTATAGTTTAAGAGATCAATTTGGTTTTTACCTTGGGTAAATGCAAATGCTATAAATAGTTGGCTTGTGCTCAAGCAAATGGCCCCTCAAATTTGCCTCTGAATTTCTCATTACAATAGATTAGTCTTTCATTTTGTTTAGAATTCTTAGTTTCTTTCATTGCATGCTTAGTTAGTGTTGTTTTCTCTGTTAGGAAGCCACATATCCATCTTGTGCAAGTGCTATTGATATTTCATCCAATCCATTGGAGTAGAGTAGTTTGTTTTCAATAGGAAGCCATTAAAGTTACAGGTTTTGTTCTT
The DNA here is from genome assembly GCA_018340775.1 of Taxus wallichiana var. yunnanensis. Classification (NCBI taxonomy): domain Eukaryota; kingdom Viridiplantae; phylum Streptophyta; class Pinopsida; order Cupressales; family Taxaceae; genus Taxus; species Taxus wallichiana. The sequence goes on from CM031238.1 coordinate 53,848,580, forward strand.
TAGTTTCAGGTTCTGGATGTTTTATGTTGCATGACTCGCAATAAATCGTGCTAGGAATTACATAAGCCAAGCTCAGACTCTTGCGCTATCTCTCTCTAGAGAGCCCAGGGAATACGTATTCGAGCCAATCGTGCCCCAACCCAATCTCTTCATAGCCATAACTAATATAGATCAGAATCTCAGGATCCAAGTCTTCCAAACAACGGTAAACTTACAACAAATCAGTTTCCAATTGCACGGATTAAACATAGAAGACGACCAAGCACACACATTTTGGTCAAATCAACCAAACTACAGATTACCCTAGATTCATATCCACATGACTGTGGAAGGGTTTGAAAGAGAGTAGACCTTTGGTTGTGATCCTTTGGTCCCACATCTAGACGCAGGAGACACTCTCACAGATATAGATACCAGCTTGAGAATTCAAGTTGCACAAACACCTGTTAGATATTCTGAAAAGATCACACAATTATTAATTCTGAATATAGAAGCTGAAAAGGCATATGACTATTGGATACTAGGGATTAGGGATTGATTCCACACATGACCATAGCAGGACCACAACAAATACGAATCTACGGTTGCGACCCACAAATCCCACAGCCCAACAAGCCCATAGGTGAATCAGACATAGATGCTGGCCTATGTACACTAGTATTCAGATCTACCCCACTTCCACCTATCATCATCGAACAGTTATCCTTGCTAGACACAACAGCTAACAAAGCTAAGGAGTTCTGGACTAGGCCAGAGAATCGCCCATAGAGTCAATTATATTTACCATCTGCCCTATGACCTTATCTGGAGATATACACGAAACTATCTTAGGTCATTTTCCACGTATTCCATAACCTATAGACTGAATCACGCCAGAGCTTGATATTGATTGGAGCCTTCGAGTAATCATCCTTGTCGATCGATCTATCACACCGGTTCAGGTTAGGAGGGCCTTCTTTGCCTTAGATTTGCAATTTCCACTAGTGCGTGTCGAAGACATCAGATTTCCTAATTAGCTTGTCTGCATCCCACACATATTTAATCCCCACCAGCTATCTCGGCATGACCTCGGGAGGTCGGGTGTGAGGAAAAGTTGCTTGTAGATTCCTATGCTCACTTGTCACTTTTCCATTGTACATCCAACTCATAAGCGCTTCGGTTACCATTTATTCACCCAAACAACCTTGTTATTGGGTTGGAAAATTCTGAGAGCAAGAGAGAGAAAAAAAGAGTTGTATGCAAGAAGAACGAGCATCCTTTCATGCATCCAGGATATCCGAGCAATCACTAGGAAAATTTTGGAAGCATTGCACTGCTGAATTATTGCAGGAGCCACTGCTATGATATCTAACACTATTCTTCTGATCAACAACCACCTCCATTCAGCCATCAAAACCTACATCACAGTAAGTACATCTCTACCAGCATTGTCTATTTCAGCATAGTTAAAATTTTTCATTCCTGTCATTAGTTTGTACTTTACATGTTCATTCCTCCATTGCTTATTAGCTTATAATTCAACCATTTCCCTTACCCACACCACCAAATCACCATTCTGACCTAATATCCATTTCTAAGTATACCTGAGATCTCCACAGACCTTCTCATCCACCCTCCTAACCTCATTTGACCTCAGATCAGCCCCTTCCAGTTGATTCTTTCACCTCGACCATACCGACGCTGGTTATCCACAACCGTTGTTGGTTCTACCTAAACCGGCATCGATCATACCCGACCGATGTCGGTCTCTGTGTTTTATACCTTGACCAAGAACAGCCCAACAATCATCTCACCAGTTGACCTAAACAACCCAGAACCTGACCCTGACTAGTTCCAGCAACCTGACACCTACTTATTATTTAGATTTGACTATAACCTAGCCTGTTATATTAGATTTTCTTATTGTGCTTGAATGAGATACCTAAATCATATCAACTATAGTAGGACTTTATTTATTTCTTGCATTAATTTTTTTAAATAGTGGATTGAAAACCATCTAGGGAGTATCACACTTCCGGATCTAGCACATGCTAGGTAGTGCACTGTCATATATCATTTAATTATCTTTTTGTGGTCTTGTTTTCTATTACAGGTGGTTCCTCCTATCCAAAAGGAAGCTCTTACAATCGGTATTGGATCAAGAAGTCAGAATGCACGTAACAACCATCTACTAACCATCATAAACATGTATTGCTCCTTAGCCCTTACCCTTATCTGTTTCATCATTTCAAAAAGGTAAAGAAAACAGTGAAACACATTCCTTCCTTGCGCACCACATTTCTCCACGTGATCTCCTTAGCCAATTTGTCTGTCCAACATTACCCCACACTAATTACATTACTATCCTTGGAAATGTTGTTTACTCATATTATAGCTCCAAATAATGAACAAATAAAGGACATGTTTACAATGAGAGAATGTGCAACGCTTGTTGATATCCTACACCTCATCTCATGTCACAAAATTTCAAGGTATTCTTTATTAAGGGTTCTCTCCAACTCATTCCATTATACTAGCCCCTTACCGTATCTGGAATCATCACAACTATCTCCATCATCTCTTTTGGAGTCATTTCCTCACCCTTATGCTTCAACTCCCTTATTACTCCAGCCAGACCTGAAATCATCCCTTCCATAACATCCATTATTTGTGCCACTGACGACCCCAACTCTTTGAATCTTATTTCTATTGACTCCTTGCTGTTTTAAGCGTGTCACACTTCCTCACAATCTCGGCCATATTTTCTTCTCTTCCAAGTTTTTTCATCCTTCTTGGCTGCTAATACTTCATTCTCCTCCTTGATTATATATGCCCTAAGGATATGTTCTGGATCCTGGTAGTTGTTTAGTGCCCAACCTTCCTTCTTCAATTCATCCTTTGTCATTTTCAACATGGCTTCATAGTCCAAATTTTTTTGCACTATAATATACTTATTATTCTCCTTCTATGCTTCTATGTCCTCTTGTATCACCCCTTGTCTTGTTGGATTCTCCTGTGTAGTAGCATATGAATCAAATCTTGCAAATAATGCAAGGATGATAGGAACTTCTCCTTAGTTATTTCATAAAACCCTAGGCACACCTCCAAAATATCATCTCCAATGTTGGATGCTATGTCTAAGATAAATTTCATGCACTTCTCTACTTTATCACGTGCCTCCAATCAAGTTGTACATGTTGTTCTTTATTCTTCTTGTCCTCCATCAATGTCCTGAGAGTGGCCCCCTTATCTAAATTTCTGCGAGCCACTTACATTTTGCCATATTTGTTAAGGCATTTCTAGCCTATTCATCGGTGAGCTCGATGGGATTTACTATCACATGGGTTTCATGAGGTACCTTCTTCAACTTGCGCCTTATACATGCTTCCTCACGACATCAAACTCAAGTTCATACACGTGTTTGCATACTCTAGGACAACATATTTATAGTGCACATATTTGCGCACTCTGCAGATCAATCATCTCCCACCCATATAATTTCTCAGTAGCAAGCATGCTTTGGAACCTTGTGTGGATTATCTTTGTGGGGTCATTGACATACCAAAGGCCTGGTGTGCACAAAATTTCTTCTTCTCTTTGGCCACCATTTTTCCTACACATGGATATATGAGTTTCAACACACGAGAAAATACCCTCTCCTTTTTCACCAAAAGCTCCTCCATGCTCTCTAGATGGCTCACCCACGCTCCTTTCTTTCTCTTCATCCTATCTAGTGGATCCTTCTTTGCAATCACTTGGGCATATCTACATCATGGTGTGTCTCCTCATCCCTAGGCTCCTCTTCATCTTCCAAATTCTATATGTGTGGAGATTATGTGTGTGTGTGCAACTTTTACGATGACCCTTTCTCATCACTATCACTCTTGTGCACTAGCTTTCACCTTGTCCTATTTTTCTTCTCTCGGGCTTGGCTTAACTGGTGTTATCCTCGGTCACCTTCGGATAGTCTTGGAGGTTCCTATGCCACCACTATGCTCCTTATGTTTTCTTCTTATTTTTCTCTTAGTCAAGCACACCACTATCCTCATTCTCCATCTCCTCAAGATCAAGATCAATTTTTATTTCTTCCTCTTCTTTTCTCGGAGGAGTACCCTCACACATCCTATTAGTGCCTAGAGTTTGATTTCCTTTTGGAGGATCTGGAAGTGTCTTATCCTCAACACCAACATAATCATCATCTTAGAACCTAGGCCTAAGGTAGACACATATGCACATAACTTCTTTCTTCCCAAATGCCATAGACCCGGGAGTGATGTCAATACCATATAACTCCATCATTTCCTTGTAAGTAGTCTTGTTGGGGTAGACATAGGTCTTTTAAGTATATGATAGTTTGGTTCCACTTTATACGCATCAAATATCAGCTTCTTCTGTTATACAATCTATTCACAGAATCTTTAAAGTATCATGCAGTAAATGTGAATGGTAGCTTACACGATGGAATTTTCTCCTTGTCCTTCATAAAGAACTTGCCCAAACAAAAGTGTTGGTAGGCCGAAAAAAATTTTCTTAGCCATTTAAGACCAAGGGAAACTCTCTCGGTATGCGTCATTCACCTTCAAATGCTTCACACATCCTTCTATACCATCTCTCTATTAGTTGTTTATAGGCGTCGGTTATATTACCATTACAAGTAAATTGAGAGAACCTATGGGATACGAATTTTGCTCCATAGGATACATCCACATCTTCTCTCTAGGCCCATCTAGTACCCCAATCTCACAAAATACCAACAAAAGCAATATGGCACCCCATGTAATTTTCTCACATTTTTTTCTTGCACACACGCTTCCTTGATGATGCCTTCCGTGATGTCTTTGCACTATTTTAAAGTAAGTCATGTTCGCCATCTTGTGTGCTATTTTCAAGCCAAATCGCTTGTTCACTTGATTCCATCTTTTAGACACGCCTAGTTTTTAGCTTACCAAATGTGTGGCCACTCTTGTTCAGGGTCTATAACACTGCTACATCCATCACGTGACATCCCTTGTGATAATTGAGCATGAATATTCTAGATTCTACCCCTACATCATCATTTAAATCTAGATCTATCTCTCTCTCTCCGAGTTGCACAACCTCGTCACTCTTCCTATCAATGCCTTTGTGATGTGCATTCTTCTGCAAAATAAAAATGGTCCTTGTGGACTTGTGATACTAGCTACTAATACATGTTTTTGGTTTCTCGAAGAATGGAATCTCGTAAAGCTAAAGCACTCCCACACTCTCTAGGGTCATATTCACAGAGTCGTTATATATTCTCTGCCTTGTTTCTGTCCTCTCGTTTATCTTGTTAACGATGTCTATTTAAAAAAATTCCAAGTTTTTCTTAGAGCGGTGATTGAAGCCGTTGGTTTTACACTTTTTTAACTACGATTTCCATGGATTCCCCTCAATGACCTTTCTTGGGTATTGCATCTCTGCAAACCACTCATCTGGTGCTTCTTTGGTCACTGGGATTCTTTCCCTTGTTCACATATTTCTTGGGTGTCATTGCTAACTATTAATAAACCTCTTCAACTCGTAAGGTGATCTAAGTAACAAATTAATCTTTGTTGCTTACTCTAAATTTTCTTCACCTCCTTGATTTCTCTCGATATGTCTAACCCATGTGCCCTACCTGTGACCCATGTGTCCTTGCAGTGTAGATTATGTTTTCTAAACTCTAGCTTATGTAGCTCAACACTTGAACCTTGTATCCTTCTCTTCACACTCCTTTATATTTCCCTCATACTTCCTATGAAGGATTCCTCACTTAGGCCATGCCAAATATTCCTGAGTTCACTAAATTTCTCCTATGGGTATGCACTTTGCACTTCTTTCACACTTGAATCACTCTTTTAAGCTCGAATAATTTCTTATTCAAGGTAAGAATGAGTTTGTTGGACCTCATTTTTATAGATTTTTTTCACAATTTCCCGCATTAATTGGTCCTCACCACCTTTGTACTCATATTTAATTTTACCTTTTCTACACTTTTCACTTATTTCTTCCATGCGCTATAGTTGTAACTTTACGGTGCACTAACTACTTCCCAGACACCGAACTCCTCGTACACTCTCCACGTGACATAGTAGATAAACCTCTTTGTCATATACCAAGTAGTTTATTATGCAACTACCTACCTCCCATTACATTGCACGATCCTTTTCTATGCATGGTATTTATACTAAGAAATTTCCTTATTATCGCCATCTTTCTCACTTCTTATGACACCTTTTTCCTCTTTCCTCCACACTCACCCTGCAATCGGCACACCATTCTTCTGGCATTGCACACACATCTTCATCCACTTCAAATTGTCTTCAATCATCACAAGGTCTCTTTTTCATACATAGATACCTAGTTCACCCCACACTAAATATATGTGTGGTCCTATGTGCATGGAATCATGTATAGTAATCATCTTCCCACATGTAACCACGCTTATTACAAAAAAACAAGGAAACAAAACAACAACAACAACTGGAAAGAAACACATGAAAAGGGAAACCTAATCTAAATGGAAATAATGCCTTATTACAAACATCAAGAAGTTTTATTTATAGTAGGGCTTCAACCTTCTCCCATTGAAATAACCGGGAAACATGGTGCCATCTAGTGCTTGTACTTGACATGTGCATGAATAAAGTATCTTGGTTACTACACAAGGTCCTAACTAATGCACCTTAAATTTCCCTTCATGGCGCATAAACTTGGAGTCATAGAGAAGGACCATCTTGAAAACTGTAAATGTCTTGTTCTTAATGTGCCTATTATGCCAAGAATTCTATCTTTCCTACGTAGTCTTTTTGGCTCCAATGCACAATGGTGCACCGATCATCTAATTGCATTAGTTTTTCAATGTGCTCCTCAACAACTTGCTCATCATCTAGTCCACCTTTGAATTCAACTAGGAGCACAACCTCCGTGTCAAAAACCAATTTAAAAGGTGTGGTCTTATTCAATCATTTATAGGTGGTGTTGTATGCCCAAAGTACACTGACACTTTATCATCCCAATATTTTCTTCCAACATCACATATTTTTGTCAATGTTTGTCCCAAGATCTTGTTGAAAGCTTCTGCAGTGCCATTATCTTGTGGGTGATAAGGAGTTGTCTTATGGTGTGCCACCATAAACTCTGCTAATAGGATTCTTATTGTCTCATTCAAGAAATGAGTTCCTCTATCACTTATCAAGCTTAATGGGAAGCCATACCTACTAATAATATATTCTCATAAGAATCGTGTTGTTGTGGTTGTTGTACAATACTTTGTAGGTGTTACCTTTTCCCACCTTGTTAGATAGTCTATACAAGTGATAATGTAGCACGCGACAACCCTATGCACAAGTGGTGTAATAGTTCCTACAAAGTCAATAGCCCACTTTTCAAAAGGCTCGCGCTTGTTATAGATCACAATGAAATATCATCTCTATGTCCGGGATTCCTAAGGTGTTGACAATGATCACATGCCTTCACATATTCCTTGGTATCCTTGTACAACGTCTCCCACCAAATTCCTTCAATAAGGATCTTGTACATTATAACATCACTTGCATAATGTCCTCCTACTATTCCACCACAAGCCTCCTCCATAATGGCTTCACACTCATGCTCCAGAACACATTGGTGAAAGACATAATAATGGCCTAACTTGTAAAAATATCCCCAATCAGCTGATAAGGTGCCACGCATATAACAAGTTTCTTCTTTTCTAATGTCTTCATCCCTTCAAGCACTAACCCCTGTTCACAAAAACACGAGATATATCTTTCAAATTGAAGTGTGTGGGGTTTAACATGAAAATTTGTGCATCTGTCATAGTGTCTTCAATGCTCTACGCGTCCTCGCTAGAATTAATTCGTGATAAATGATCAGGCCCTAAATTTATCTTTCCTAGTTTGAAAATGGTGAAGTCAAAATCTTGAAATAGAAGTATCCAATTACTGAGATGCGCCCTTGCAAAACATTCTTGTTAAATAATTACTTGATGCCATATGATCTGTATAGAAGATAAATGTGGTTGATAACAAGTACTATCTAAACTTTTGAAGCATGTAAATCATAGAAAAAGCACCACACTTAGTGGTTGTGTAATTTTTCTGTGTGGGTGTCAAATTCATGCTTACAAAGCAAATGGGACGATTCACAATTCCTTCCCTTGGTTGTTCCAACAATGCAACAATTACCATTCCGGAGGCATCAACATGTACATGAAATGGTTTGTACCATGAAGGAAAGCATAAAATTGGTGCATTAGTAAGCCTCTCCTTCAATGTCTCAAACGCTTGCTATTGCACGTCACCCGATAAAATTTCACTTTAGCTTTGAGAAATTCCTCTAGAGGCACAAAAATCTTTGCATATCCTTTGATAAACTTCATGTAGTAGCCAGTATGCCCTAGAAATCCATGCACTTCACTCGGATTAATAGGTTCTTCTAGCCCAAAATCACAACTATCTTGGGTGGGTTTACCAACAATCCTTCTTTGTAAATGATGTGTCCCAATAAATTTCCAAAGGGTGTAGCTAAGATACACTTTTGAATGTTTAGAGAGATACTCAATTGCCTATAACTCTCAAACACGAGCCTCAAATCATCACGGTGATCCTTGACTCGACCGGACACCATCTAATCATCCAAGTACACTTGGAAGGCCTACACAATAATGCGTGAGAACACTTTTGACACATTTTTCAATCCAAAAGGCATAACTGTATATGTAAAAATTCCCCATTCACTAGTAAAAGTTGTCTTCTCCATATCTTATTTCGTGATGTGCACCTCTTGATAACCGGAAAACCCATTTGTAAAAGAATATATCTCGTGCCCAACAACTCCTTCAAGGATTTATTCTGTGAAAGGGGGTGGGAAAATGATCTATTACACATGAAGCATTGATTTCTCTGTAGTCTATACAAATCCTTATCCTCTCATCCTTCTTAATGCTTATAACCATGGGGCTAACCCACTTAGATTCTTCAATAGGCTCAATAATTCTAGACTTTAATTTTATCAATCTCCTCCTTCACTTTCACATGTAGGTTAGGATTCATCTTGTAAGACCTTTTCCTAACTGGGCATGCGCCTTCTTTTAGCTTGATCTTCATCTCACCTATAGAATGGTGTACCCTTTTAACTCATGATAGCCCCTTGGAAATAATTCCTAGATGTCGCATAAGAGTTCAATAATATTCACTACTTCTTTCTCTAACCAGTAATCACCAATAATGGCCTCCTTGGGTGCATCCTCTATGCTGCAATGTTAACCTTTTCAGTATTCATAAGGGGGAATGGTATGCGTGTGCCTTTTCATTCACAATGTCCATCACCTCATGTGCACCTTCAGTGTGGCTAACATCCAAGTTTTCAACTTCCTAATCATCAATCATGCATACCAATTTACACTTTTCTTCTTCCTTCCATGCGTGGTCCCATTGTATCTCATATGTGTCTTCAAGATATAGGCGCGCCTCTAAACACGAGTTCACCAAATAGTTCTAGAATGATATCTGTAAACTTTGTGTTATAACCCAATGTGATGCACTTAATGATCTATAATGCTTCATGGAATGGAGGCTTAGTAGAAAATTAATCAAACATTTGAATCATACCTGCAGTCATCTCATGCTAATTCGCGGTCTCTCTTTTCATTTTTGCATAGACATACCAATTGTGCGCCATCCACATAGTGTGGAGTAGAACTTATGTACCCAAAGTGATGGCGGTAAGGCCTCCTGGCCTGCGCCCATAGTCTCTCACAATTATGGATGTGGAACAAGGCATGAGTCTTCCCATGATATTCACATATGTGTAAAGGTACAATGTTTTGAGTAAACCTGGTGGAAAAGGTGATTCTCACTTCTCGCCACTCTAAAAGGATATCTCTATGTGTTTCCCTCAGTGCTACTGCTATTTTACGCAAAGTATAGACTAATTTGTTTCTTCTATCCCCATAATTCTGCCATTGACTTTCCATGGTGTGTAAGAATGCATCGGGATTCCCTTCACCAATATACCTTGGTACTGAGTTAAACCTAACCACCTCACCATGCGTGGCCTAATAATCCTAGTGACCCATCCCTTAAATTTATGCCCACCATTTCATATGTTGTATGAGCCTAGTTATCACAAACAACAATGGTAGTGTCACTTACAGACTATGCATCTTCCCATTGAAGTACACCTTCCTTTGATGGTTCTACATGCTCTAGATCACACACCATCTATGCATATATTTGATTAAGCTCTTCTTCACTCAAGGGCTCAACATAAGGCTCAATTCTTATCATGCAGTGGCATGATCACACACTCTTCTTTTTCTCAAAACTGATGTATCTCTTATTAAAGCACATATCAACATTGTTCACATAACACCAGGGCCATCTAAGTAATGCTAGAAGTTTTTCTGCTTCAACAAGCTCTAGTACCTCAAAGTCTTCATAAACTTGGCTCTTTGAATGGTAATGGATGCATCCTTTAGTACCCCAATAGGAATATTCATGGTTTTATCTACCATATACAACACATTTTAAGATGGTTGTAATGTTGGTCTCCCATCGATTCCATACATTCGGTGTTAGTACATTTACTTCTGTGCACTTGTATCTATCAAAATATTGTGTACTGTCGACACTAAAATTTTCCTCCGTAATTTCTATTTCATTAATGTATGTATTAGGAATAGGATGTTGTTAAGTATAATTAGTAGTAGCGTCTGATAGAAGATAACGGCGCCATCAGTACGGTGCCACCAATAATGTGGAGTATGGTAACAGTCAAAGTACAATAGGAATGTTGTAAAAAGTAAATATTTGTCGTAAGTGGTCCAAGTAATGTTAAAATGTCAAAGTTTGGGTAATTAGAGAAGTAGGGTCTACATAATTAGGAATTAGAAATATTATATTGGTAATAAGGACAAGGAGTGAGGTCATAAATATTTTGTGTATTTTATTTGTAAAAAGTCTAAAAATGTGGAACCCATGTAAAATGATAAGGTTTATCTTATCTTAAAAGATAAGCTTACATGTACAGATAAGAGTTAAGGTATGGAATATGATTTGTCGAATGTATTTCTTATCCTATCTTAGAGATAAGATGGATAAGCCTAGAAGTTCTATAAATAGAGAGGCCACCCCCCTCATTTAGCATAGAAGGAAGTAGTGAGAAATATTGTAGGAAGTGTGCAAAGGAAGCCATCAGTTTAAAGGTGTGTTGAAGAAGCCATTAAGAGGTGTAATTGTAAAGTTTCTCCCATAGTCTTGGTGAAAGGCAAGTGAAGTCAATAACACTTGAAGTACCTCATGGGTGAGATTGTAACAATTTCATGTTAATATTATCATTTACTTTGATATTTCAGATTTGTCATCATTTCGTCTTATCATAGTCGATGGTATTCTTGTGTTATGTTGTTGTTTTGTTTCCAGATTACATCCACCAAACTAAAGGCTGTGCATTAGTAAATAATCATAGCACGAGGAGTTCCCGGTGAAGAATTATCATAGTGCCGGATTGGTGATGACATTTTGGTTCCGTTGCCGGGACCATTCCTCGTTGGTGGATTTTCTGGAGAGATATTCCCACTTAGTCAAAAATCAATTGGAGGGTAACCTTATTTTTACTGTGCATAGTAGTTACCATGGTAAATTCATTTTTTTGTGAATAGTAGTTACCATGATAAAGTCATTTTTGTTGTGAATAGTATTTATCATAGTAAAGTCACTTTTTATCGTGAATAGTATTTACCGCAGTAACTTCACTTTTTACCGTGAATAGTGTTTACCACAGTAAAGTCAGTTTTTACACATGAGTAAGTCAAGTTTTACCATAGTTTACCGGGGTCATTTCTATTTTCTTGTAGAAAGCTGTAAAGTCACTTTCTAGTATAGTGATTCCAATTATTTGTGCACATAAGTCTTGTTGATTGTACTTGTGGGTTGGTATTTCATGGTGGTTACTTTTGAAAATGGGAAAGATTCCTATTTTTTCAGCTCAATCTAATGAAGATGCTTCTTCTTTCATTCAAGAGTTTAAGCGATCTTGTATTTGTAATGACCTTATAAGAGGGAACAATGAACTGAATTTGTTCCTACCTTTTTGGATGGTTCAACACTTAGGTGGTTTGAAACACTAGGTGATAATTTGAAAAATTCATGGGATTTATTAACTGAAATTTTTCTTGAAGAATTTGGTGAACAACAGAAATATGTAGATCTCATGATCGAGATCACAAAGCTATCCCAAGGAGAGAAGGAGAAGATAAGGGATTATCATGCTCGTGTTCTAGAGCTAAGGAGGAAGCTCGATGCCCAGATCCGAAAGGAAGGATTAGCGGATGGGTTAAAGAATGGCATGGATAATCTCCTCTGTAAGCACTTCATTCTTGGGATGAAGCCAGAGATCAGACAACGAGTGAAGTATGACCACCCGACTACCATTGAACAAGTAAAGGAGATTGCAAGAAGTCAAGAAGAAAGCATGGAAGAGGAGCCCAAAGAAATTGTTGCTAAAGTAGAGCCTACACTAGCCCCTTTGGTCCGAATCCACAACCACTCCCGGTGAGCACAAATATTTCTCCTGGTACATCTACCGAGTATGAAGATTTACTCAAAAAGATGGGTTAATTAACTATTAATATTCTTCAAGGAAAAGAATTTAGTTCTCGGGAGGAGATAGAGGTCCAAAAATAAATATTTCTGAAGTTGTATGTTATGATTGTTATAAATAGGGTCATTATAAGTATAATTGTCCAGATAGAGCTTCACATCCGGTAAAGGAGATAATGATAAAGGAAAAGCACATGTGAATTCTTTTGATGTAGTAGATAAGAGCGAGAAATAATGAAGTAGATGTGTTTGTAACAAAAAGAAAGAAAGGAAAAGATAATCAAGATGGAAATGATCCTAAGAAGATGAAAGGAGAAACTAGTAAGAAATATAGGGAGAAGAAAGTTGGGTGTGTAGGATTTTTCGATTAACGGGGCAAGGACCATACTCCATCTTGGAAGATCTGTCCAAAAGGCTGCAAATATTACATATGGTCAACTCTTGGCTATGTCTTCGAGAAGAGGCGGGAGCTACGAAGTGGACTCAATGCTCGACGAAGGAAGGAGATTGAGGTCCCTATTTTGGAGGCAGAGGCGGATCCCTATGCTCCACAAGCGAGGTATTATGTAATGGTATTTCAATTCATGATGTCTTAGTTGATGGAGGTGCTTGTAGTTAATGTAATGACCGAGTCTGTAATGAATATGTTGGGGTTAAAATTGATCACCCTTCAACACTTATGTTAAGGCCATTAAATAAGGGAAAAACTAAACCGAAGGTGTAGTTTCAAATGTGGCAATATCTGTTATGGGTGTTGTATGTGTGGTAGAATTTCGGGTGATGAAAAATGGTGCATTGCTTGCGTACCCAATGCTCTTGGGAAGACCATGGCTAAGAAGAGTTCATGCAAGAAACTACTAGAATGAAGGTTTTATGACACTTGGACGTGGTAGAGAGAGGGTGAAGATAAATGTGATCCTCGACATCATAAGCGTAACACTGTGGATTCAAGTGATGAAACTAATGATTGGACATCCTCTGATTACTCTAGTACCAGTGAAGTGGACACTGAAGATGAAGAAAGTGAGGTTGATGTTTCAGTCATGGATATCCTTCCAGTCACACCAACTCATGACCCCATAAAATTATCTGAAGAATAAGTTGATGATCGTCTCCAACAAATAAAGATTGGTGATGCTATGATGGAGAGTAAGAAGGAATCCTACCTCCGGCTCTTTGAAGGTACATACACCTATTCACTTTTGATTACAAGGAACTCCGTCAAGTAAGTTGGGTAGAACATTGTATTGAGCTGGTAGATGGTGCTAAGCCCATAAAGCAAATGCCATATAGAATGAATCCTAATTTTTCCAAGACTGTAAAAGAAGAAATAGATAAGTTGCTTGATGCAGGATTCATATTTGCTGTGGAGAATTCAGAATGGGTTTCTCCCATTGTGATCTTAATAAAAAATAATGGGAAGCTACGCATTTGTGTTGATTACAGGAAGCTCAATAAGGCAATAAAGAAGGATCATTACCCTCTTCCATTTTCAGATCAGATCTTGGACGAAGTAGCTGGCCAAGAGTGCTATAGTTTTGCTGATGGATCTAACGGCTACAACCAAGTTCGTATAGCAAAGAAAGATCAGCTGAAGACCACGTTCACCACTCCTTGGGGAACGTTTGCTTATAGAGTTATGCCTTTTGGGTTGTGTAATGCTCCAGCAACATTCCAGCGTTTGATGAATAGGGTGTTCGAACCCTACATTGGGACCTTCATCAGAGTATTTCTGGATGATTTTTGCATCTATGGGAGCAAGTTGGACCACCTGCACCAGATGGAGACAACATTTCAAAGGTTAGATGAAGCACAAGCCTCACTAAACCCTACAAAGTGTGTCTTTGGATGTTCTAAAGGAATTTTGTTAGGGCATGTTGTATCCAGAGATGGTATTAGTACTGATCCTGATAAAGTTTCAAAAATAAAAGATTTACCATTTCCTATGAATAGAAGTAAGTTGAGATCATTTTTAGGCCATGTGGGTTACTATAGAAGGTTCATCAAGAATTTCTCAAAGATTGCCTGACCACTAACCCAATTCTTGAAGAAGGATGTTACTTATGAACCAGAAATAAGGCACATGAAGCTTTTGGACAATCGAAGGAAGCCCCGGTGTCTTCACCTATTTTGAAGAATCTAGATTGGAGCAAGCCATTCATTGTGTACACCTGATGCCTCGGATGCAGCACTAGGAAGTACTTTGAACCAAAAGGATGAAAATGGGAATGAACATCCAATTTACTTTGGGAGCGAGACAAATGAGCAAAGATCTTTGAGGTAAATTATATGTATGCGAAAAAGAGGCTCTGGTTATCATTTTTTCTGTAAAGAAGTTTAGAAACTACTTGCTAGGCAAAAATTTCTAGTTGTAATGAGATCATCGGGCTCTAAAATATATTGTAAATAAGCGTAACCCATCGGGAGGATAGTAAGATGGATAATTTTGCTACAAGAATTTGAATTTGATATTATAGATAGGCGGGAAAGAAGCATGTCAATGTAGATGCACTCT
Source organism: Taxus wallichiana var. yunnanensis (assembly GCA_018340775.1). Lineage (NCBI taxonomy): Eukaryota > Viridiplantae > Streptophyta > Pinopsida > Cupressales > Taxaceae > Taxus > Taxus wallichiana. The sequence continues at coordinate 53,863,679 of CM031238.1, forward strand.
CTCGAGCCCATGATGGTTTAGGATCATCTTGTGATGATGATGATTTCCCGATGTAGCATTATTATCCCTTGACACAATCCCTAGTGAATACATAGATATTTGGAATTATACGAATGAATTCAAGTTTTCGATGGTGCCAATGCAAAGACTAAGAGAAAGATTACTCAAGTCAATCATCCATATTCTATTCTACATGGAGTATTGTTTGAATAGGACCTCGATGGACAAGACTGAGAGGCGGTTGGACGTGATCAAGGGAAGGCTGCTAGAAGAATTCCACAATGGTACATGTGGAGGGCACTTCTCTGGACAACTTAAGCAAGAAGGATCTTGGATGCGAGTTATCACCTTTGGCCCTCTTTTTAAAGATTGTTATAATTATTGTAAGACATGTGATATTTGTCAAACACATGGTAAAGTAAGACTTCATCACTCCATTATGCCCTATTCTTCCACTTGGTCCCTTTGAAAAGTGGGGAATAGACATTGTAGGTCCACTTCCAACTACCTCACGCCAAAATAAGTATATTGTAGTTGCACTGATTATTTAACCAAGTGGGTTGAAGCCGAGCCATTGAAAACAACTTCCATGGATGAGGTGGCAAGGTTCATATATGAACGCATTGTCACGGATTTGGTTGTCCATTAGAAATTGTAATGATCAAGGAAGCCACTTCATTAATGAGGTGGTAGAAGCCCTATTCAATAAGTTTTCTATTAAGCACGGGAAGGCAACAACATACAAGCCAAGCACAAATGGACAGTGGAATGAACAAATTTTGTGTTGTGTCAAATTCTAGCAAAAGAAGATGCGGCCTTGCAGGTACATAAATGGGATAAAAGGATTCATGCAACATTGTGGGCATATAGGGCAACATCAAAATCAGCAGCAGGATACTCCCCATTTCGGTTGGCTTATGGCATTGATCCGATTCTTCCTATTGAGTTTGATATTCCCACGGTCGAGTAATGAAAAATGAAAGAATGGATGAAAGTGATTGATAAAAAGAAAGGTTGGTACATCTTCATTTGCTAGAGGAAATGAGGAAATAGCTAAGGATACAAGCTATAAGAAGAAAATGAAGCGAGAAGGAATACTTTGATCAAAAGATCCGGTGGTCTCCATTTCATGTGAATGACTTGGTTCTAGTATATGATTCCAGGATACAAAAAAAAGAAGATAGAGAAAATTTCTTCCAAAATGGATGGGGCCCTACAAAATAGCAATTTGTGCATGAAAATGGTACATACATTTGGAGGAATTGGATGGCACTCCCATTACGAAATGGGTCAACCACGACAAGTTGAAGATTTTCCAAGCACCGAAGAGTCTACTCGAGGACGGAGTAGAAGCTAGGAAGGGGAAGATGTCAACACTAAAATTTTCCTCAGTAATTTCTATTTCATTAATGTATGTATTAGGAATAGGATGTTGTTAAGTATAATTAGTAGTAGCGTCGATAGAAGATAACGGTGCCATCGATGCGGTGCCACCAATAATGTGGAGTACGATAACAATCAAAGTACAATAGGAATGTTGTAAAAGTAAATATTTGTCGTAAGTGGTCCATTAATGAATGTTAAAATGTCAAAGTTTGGGTAATTAGAGAAGTAGGGTCTACATGATTAGGAATTAGAAATATTATATTGGTAATAAGGACAAGGAATGAGGTCATAAATATTTTGTGTATTTTTTTTGTAAAAAGTCTAAAAATGTGGAACCCATGTAAAATGATAAGGTTTATCTTATCTTAAAAGATAAGCTTACATGTATAGATAAGAGTTAAGGTATGGAATATGATTCGTTAGAATGTATTTCTTATCCTATCTTAGAGATAAGATGGATAAGCCTGGAAGTTCTATAAATAGAGAGGCCACCCCCCTCATTTAGCATAGAAGGAAGTAGTGAGAAATATTGTAGGAAGTGTGCAAAGGAAGCCATCAGTTTAAAGGTGTGTTGAAGAAGCCATTAAGAGGTGTAATTGTAAAGTTTCTCCCATAGTCTTGGTGAAAGGCAAGTGAAGTCAATAACACTTGAAGTACCTCATGGGTGAGATTGTAACAATTTCATGTTAATATTATCATTTACTTTGATATTTCAGATTTGTCATCATTCCGTCTTATCATAGTCGATGGTATTCTTGTGTTATGTTGTTGTTTTGTTTCCAGATTACATCCACCAAACTAAAGGATGTGAATTAGTAAATAATCATAGCACGAGGAGTTCTGGTGAAGAATTATCATAGTGCCGGATTGGTGATGGCAGTACCAACCACCCATAAATTATTGCATTAAGTGTAATCTCCTTGTCAAATTCATGGTTATGTGGTGGTAAGTTTGCATGTAGTATCTTCCTCTCGCGCTAAACTCTAGCATGCGGTATCTTTTCACATAACTAATCTCCTAATAGTGGGATGATGTTTTCTTAGTGCAACATTCTACACACCTCTTTCAGGTCATCCACCTTTTCTACGAGAGCTAAACATTATTCGCGCGTTCTCTCTCATGCACCTACTCCTTTAGGCACTATATCTCACATTGTAGATATCTAATGACTCCCATAGTATCTTGGTAGAATTCCTTCTAATGGGAAGCATCTAGATACTTAACATATATCATTTTCTCCTTGTGATTAGTGGTTTAGCCTTTAGAGGTTAGGTGTACGTATGCGGCCTCAACATGTGTAGTGACCAACGTTGTTTGTAAGTCAGGATCATACATTATCTTAGGAATCCATTGATCATTCATGCACTAGATTTTCATCATCCCTGAGCCTTTGTCCTCATTCTTGTTTTTACTCATGTGCTCATATAGGTATGGGAAATCCTCTAACTTATGCTACTTCCCACAGCGTGAGTAAACTATATTATTAGGATAATCTCTCTAATAATGAAAAGGGGACCCACAAGTATAACAAGTTACTCTAGCAAACTTTCCTCTACCACCACCATAACTATGACCTTGGCCTCAATATCCTCCTCAGAATCCTCCATTCCTATTATCCCCATTGTTGCGCCCTTCACTGTGTTGTGCTTCCTTCTCTTTCGATCCGCTCACCACACTAGTCTGGGTGCACCTCTATTTCAATGGCTTCGTGGATGTGATCATTTAATATACAATCAATGATGTTATGGGAATGAGAATGGAACATATTATAATACATGGACACCTTCATTTGAATCACACATTGCAAAAAGAGGACAATTCTAAACATCATGGTCGGGTGAAAGAATTCACAATCTAGTAACAACGTACACATTTACTTGCATGGGCGAGTTATCCTTAGTATGTCCTTGACCTCAATCAATCTGCACTATATATCATTACACGTCTCATGTCTTTGAGTTGGCAAAAATCTCCAACCTGCTTTGCCATGGCTACAATCTATGCCTCTAATAATGGGCTCACTCTAGTATGCCTCTAATAATGGGCTCACTCTAGTAACAAGGGGCTTATTTTCTTTGCTTTGCATAAATTTTGTCTTCTTCGGTATTCTAGTCTCCCCTTCCTCCCAAGCTCGGTCCCCCTCTGCTGGGTTCTGCTACTCTGCTAGCCTGTTTCTCCACTCACCTTGCCCCGCCCTGCTTTGCTTCTGCTATCACCCCCTGTCGGATGTCAGGCTTCATCTCCCATTTCCCCCTGCTTGCTGCTCCCGCCTCGACTTCGCTTCCACCTTGGCGGACCGGTCACGGGTCATCTAGAATGCTTAACCTTGATACTCTTCTTTGTGGGGAAGGGTCCTCATGAAATCAAAATTACACATGATCACCGAATATTAGCGAGTGCTAGTCCCAGGGATGTGCACACAGAGAGATCTACAAAAGGATGGAAGCCTTAGAAGTTTGATATAAAGCTCTTTGAAGGATGAGGTTAAGAATTTGGCAAAGCAGAAAGGAAAGAGGAAGAAGGAGGAGGAGGTGGGTATTGATAGTAGTCAAATTGAAGATATCTACAAGAAGCTGAACTCCTTAGACTCCCGTTTAGGGAAGGCCAAAACCCGTCATGATTACAATATGGCCATTTTTAGTGCGATTGAGGAGTTCATTGAGCAACATGTCAGAAGTGTCTCAATCTCGGCGGAGTTCAGTAACACTTTGGGGCAATGATAAGGACAGAAAAAGGACCATTTATCGGTTGGATAAGACCGACGCCTTTTGCCCACATGACTACTTTGGGAATGTTCAAATCCTAGAAGAATATCAAAACCAAAGCATCGAAAAAGCTACAAAAAGTAGTTGTAGGTGCTTTAACTGCTCTTGAATGTTTTTTTGCTATTTTTTTGCGGTCTCTTTGTTGCTTTTTGCGAGTTTTTGTTGTTTTGTCTTGATTGGGTAGTTGTTTTTTGGTTACTTTGGGCTTTATTGTCACACTTGGATTCTGATCCTTTTTTCTCTGGTTCTCATTCCTATTCTGGCTCCTAGACCCTCTATTGTGCACAAGGGTATAGTCCCTTTCAAAAAACTATTTGCCAATAATAAAAAAAAAACACTTCTAATTTCCTCGGCGTGTAGGGATTCTTCAAGGCCTCACGTGGGTCATTATATGTCTTATGAGATAAATCTCTATGAAACGGAGTCAACAATCCTCCAACGAACCACTGTGCATGCTGACTTTGATGAATGTCATAAGACAATTTAGACAAAAAAGTCTTAAAATGTGCATCATATTCCCTCACACTTTTAGATAAGCCTTGCTTGATGTCCTTGAGCATGCTAATACTCTATTGTTCAAACTTTGGAATGTGGAACTCAACAAAAACATAGTGTGTAAAGCATTATAATCTACCATAGTCTGATGTGGATCATACTTTCTATAACAACTATGCGTGCACCCTTGAAGTGTAGTGGAAATTTGAATTTCCTTTCTAACAGATGTCGTGATTCCCTTAGCGTGCCATAGTAGTTCACACTTATGCACATGCTCTGTTGCATCTTCAATACCTCTATACTATGGAAAGTGGAGAGACATCTCATAGTAAACTTGAGGTGTTTTTACGAGGTTGTAGAGGTTATTGAGGTGGTTGTTGTGGATGTGGACCCTGTCCACCAGATATAGAATCAAAAATTCCACCAATATTCCCTCCAAGTGGCTGCCCTGATCCTCCTAAGCCGCCCACACCCCTTGCTATGGGCTGCGACCCAATTGATTTATAGTACAGAACTAGAAACCTACGGTATACATAGTCATAGCACCTAAAGAAGTGTTCCCAGACAGTCTACGCACCAATAATTTTTCCTGATAATGCTCCTGGAAACAATCCTCAAAGCATACTCCCAAACACGGGCACCTATTGCACTACCAGTAGGTATATTTATTGTTTGATATACTTTTGAATTCAACACAAAATGATGTCTACCCATCTCTTCTTGCCTACTTGCACTAGCCTACTTCTTAATAACTACATCTGGATTTGGAACACCATGCACAAGGGCTAGTTGGCTAGGTGGGATCGGGTTGTGTGCCCATGGTCCTCTTTCTTTCCTCTGTCATGCTCTTATTTAAAGTGAAGGGATTCTCTACTATGCTTGCCAAAATTTGGGATGACGATATTACGGCTCCTCGTATTCCACAAGAGCTTTAAAACCTTCGTGATCCATCATTCCTCTCGGCTTTGAGTGAATCCTCAATATCCTTTGCACGAGCCTTGTCCCTCTCTCATGCTTCATTAAACATGATCCATCTTTCCTCTCTTTGTCTTTTACCGCTTGAGTCTGCCATCCTTTATCACATCTTCTCCTTCCCATGCATATAGTGGGGGTTTAGCTAACCATAGGAAGGAATTCTAACTCCGGTTCTATGATCAAGATCTTGATTTCTAAAGGTATAGTGCATGATAAGATCTTCGAGCTTGCGCAAGAATCGAATTCAGCTTCCTCTATACAAAAATAAGTAGAAATAACGTACTCCAATGTATAATTGTATGCAACACACCTACCCAATGATGATCTACAAATCTAGTCTACTCCACATCTACATCAAGAAGAGTCGGTAATCTTCTCATGTCTAAAGATTCGGCCTAGGACGCTAACATTTCCCTAATGCATAGGAAGCCAATCACTAAAAAAATCTTCTAGAAATAAGTTGAAGAACGTATCATAAAGCTCATGATAAAGATTATATTCCACACACCGTGTGTATTGAAATCAAGTCTAGTGTTATCTACTCTACTGCGCTAAATTATCTTGTCGGTATTTTACTCAACTTTCAATGCTTTCCAAACTTAGTCAATACGTAATATGTATCCAACATCTTGGTAGAAAAATTGAAAAGAGGTGCGTGATGGAACCAAAATGTAGTATTTGTATTTACTAGAATATTATGCACCTTTGACACCTCATCTAGTCTAGTGAATGCTCTCCTGAAGCATGCACAACTACTACTATGTACCTCCTTTATACTTGATTGACATGATGTTAGCATACATATCCATAATAATCATCAACCATTCAAGTATAAACCATTACATACATGTTATCATGGAAACACATATAACAAGATAGTGTAACAAATCGAGATCACAATCAATATCAAGTGTACCATGTTCACACATGTCAATGATCATAATCCATCCTCCATAATCCATTATATTAAAGTCTTACATAATAGAAGCTGAATACATTAGTATACCAAGATGCTAGAACATGCAAAAACATCAAACCCTAGATCATAATTGTATAACAAATACTCTTAGAGATCGGACATAATAAATGGTACCAAAACAATGATGTACTGATAGATATATATAGATGTGGGAATTTCCTTTAACCGCACATGCACCACCTAATAATAGGCGTGATTGATGCAGATAAAAACATTAGAAACAATATATTTACTTAAATAACAAGGTTTTCAAACAACCAACTTCATTAGCTCTGCAAAAGATGATCATTTGTAATCCCGAAAGGCTTAAATCTACTATATTTGGTCAAACCTTGACTAAAATGACACAAAAACACCTTGAATGGATTTATTCTCATTATAACTTTCTCTTCATACTTCTCTAAACATCATTCATTCATCAACTCATCAAAACTTCATAAAAATTTCTCTATATACTCACCTTGCAATTTCTGCATAACTTCTTGCTCAAGGGTGTAACTTAGACCTCTATCCTCCTTGATGATTCATATACCACCTCCCTATTCATGCACTTAAAACCAATGTTAGATTCACTAAATAAATGAACTCAAACAATCAAGGCACTATCCTTCACCGTCTTTATCAAAACCGCCTTTTTGTTTGTCTTTAACAATCTACAGCAACCTTATGGCATTCATATCTTATTCTATGGATTTGAATCATAGTACCCTTACAAACCCATTTGAAAAATTTTGTTATGTTCCTACCCTAAAAATTTTATAAATTAAATCTTTAAAATAGGGAAATATACTCACTTTACCATGATACAAATTTTGTCAAACAATTTGTGTGCATCCTCGAGAGCTAGGAAAACGCATCATAACTCACAATTTACTAACCCTTAAGAAAAAAATTTAAAACCCATCTGCACAAGGTCACAATACTATTGTGATCCAAATTTCAATTCAATTGGAGTTTAAATGAAAATTTTATGCTAACTGGTCTGAAGCAGATCATTAATTTATAGTCATAGTTTAGAACACACAATTTGTATTTCTCTCAAGGTATTTGGACATGCAACAAAAGTCACCACAAGAGTCTACTTTCCAACCACATGAACATTATTATTTACTTATCATGAATATCTCAAAGATATTTCAATGCAACAAGTATCAAACTATCATGGTATGATCTTGCACACACAATTTTATGCTTCTATGCATACTGAAATAGAGTATATGTAAACTTAACTTGAAACCAACATTCTTAAGACATCTACAGTTATACTTCCATGCAATGAGAAGGAGATGGATCAACATTCAACCATTCAATCTCAGCAAATGCCATTCCCAAACAAGATAACTTGTATATATATATATATATATATATATATATATATATATATATATATATATATATATATATATATATATATATATATATATATACTGCTTCATACAAAAACTGAGCTCTTCCCTCTTCTCTATTACATCCTCCTACCCAAGGAATGAGATTTCAAAACCCACTAACTCACTCCCATATTCGAATTTTCCTTTGTACATAATTCATTTTTCAGATGTAACTCCTCTCATGATGATTTACTATCATTACATTTGTCGATTACATTATCTTTACACACTTCCTAACTCCCATTTCCACCTAAAGACACTTAACACCTAAAAAGACACTTTCAAACTTTAATAAACCCCTACATTCCTTAATACATATAGTAACACCTATTATAGACTCAACTATCCACTCACATAATAACTAACCACACACACTATGACTTAACTAGACACTTACAATTCCTTGACAACCTTTAATAATATTTAGATATGCCTTTACAATTTGAATTGCATTTTGGAGGGAAATGCCCTCATTTGAATTCTTAAGCTCCCTCACTCTTACTCTCTCACACATGACTCCACATACCTATTTGACCTCATTGTAGAAACAATTAGATTTGAATGGAATCCAGGATGATGCTTCTACATCAATGCTCAAAATAGCCATGCGTACTTACATGCATGCTTTACAAAACAACTAATAATAGAATATCCTATAAATAAGACTTGCTTAAATCCTATTAATAGCTCAACTCATGCATGTTATCTAATCTTCGGTTTGCATGTGCTTTCTCCAAAAATAGCCAACACTTTTACGCCAAGGTAGCCTTTGTGTGATGGGCACTTCAAGTCTATTTTTAGCCCATAAATTGAAAAATCAGCTAAGTCATGAATCTGTGTGTATTACTAGGCGCGAGCCTTACGCGCGTTGTTTCCACATGGCCTTCGCACTCCTCTGCGCACCTACCTTGCGTTCCACATTCCATCGTGTGCTCTCCATACTTAGCCATTTTGTCTGTCAACACTATTATGTAACAATTGTTGTTGATTAGAATGTAAAACATCATTAAGCTTAAATTGGCACTAGACTTAGGATGAATCCCTCCTTCCTCGAGTTGACAAGGAGGATTGTGAGATTGTTGAGTTCACATCTTAGGAGGAGAAATTGCATGATAGTTCAAAAGAGAATTATGAGCAATATCCTTAAATTTAGTATGAGGAATAATGATAAACATTATGGCCAACAATTACCCACTAACTTGCATTTGAGAAAAAAATTTAGAAGTTGAAACAACAACTTGTCTTTGAACAAGTTGGATAAACATTGAGGGCTTATCAATGCTATGTTAGTGGGAGTTGAACTAGTGTGTGTTTTAACATTTTTAGAAGCACATATAGAGTGGTTAGTGGAAATGGATTTGTTGCGGTTATTTTTTGACCCACCATGGTACAACCAACTTCGTCATTTGTCTTAGGAATTTTGGTCATGGGATTTTGAATGACTTTATTACGCACAACTAAAAGATGAGAAACCTAAATCTCGTGTTCATATGATTGACATGTGAAGCAAGTGTTTGGGAAGTTGATATAGATTAATTTTTCAGATGTAACTCCTCTCATGATGATTTACTATCATTACATTTGTCGATTACAATATCTTTACACACTTCCTAACTCCCATTTCCACCTAAAGACACTTAACACCTAACAAGACACTTTCAAACTTTAATAAACCCCTAACATTCCTTAATACATATAGTAACATCTATTATAGACTCAACTATCCACTCACATAATAACTAACCACACACACTAACTTAACTAGACACTTACTGATTCCTTAACAACCTTAAATAATATTTAGATATGCCTTTCAATTTGAATTGCATTTTGGAGGAAATGCCCCCATTTGAATTCTTAAGCTCCCTCACTCTTACTCTCTCACACATGACTCCACGCACCCATTTGACCTCATTGTAGAAACAATTAGATTTGAATGGAATCAGATGATGCTTCTACATCAATGCTCAAAATAGCCATGCGTACTTACATGAATGCTTTACAAAACAACTAATAATAGAATATCCTATCAATAAGACTTGTTTAAATCCTATTAATAGCTCAACTCATGCATGTTATCTAATCTTGAGTTTGCATGTGCTTTCTCAAAAATAGCCAACACTTTTACGCGAGGTAGCCTTTGTGTGATGGGCATGTCAAGTCTATTTTTAGCCCATAAAGCTGCAAAATCGGCTAAGTCATGAATCCCTGTGTATCCAGGCGCGAGCCTTACGCGCGTTGTTTCCACATGGCCTTCGCACTCCTCTGCACCTACCTTGCGTTCCACATTCCGTCGTGTGCTCTCCATACTTAGCCATTTTGTCGGCCCAACACTATTATGTAATAATTGTTGTTGATTAGAATGTAAAACATCATTAAGCTTAAATTGGCACTAGACTTAGGATGAATCCCTCCTTCCTCGAGTTGACAAGGAGGATTGTGAGATTGTTGAGTTCACATCTTAGGAGGAGAAATTGCATGATAGTTCAAAAGAGAATTATGAGCAATATCCTTAAATTTAGTATGAGGAATAATGATAAACATTATGGCCAACAATTACCCACTAACTTGCATTTGAGAAACATTTTTAGAAGTTGAAACAAAAACTTGTCTTTGAACAAGTTGGATAAACATGAGCGCTTATCAATGCTATGTTAGTGGGAGTTGAACTAGTGTGTGTTTTAACAATTTTAGAAGCACATATAGAGTGGTTAGTGGAAATGGATTTGTTGCGGTTATTTTTTTGACCCACCATGGTACAACCAACTTCGTCATTTGTCTTAGGAATTTTGGTCATGGGATTTTGAATGACTTTGTTACGCACAACTAAAAGATGAGAAACCTAAATCTCGTGTTCATATGATTGACATGTGAAGCAAGTGTTTGGGAAGTTGATATAGATTACCCTTTGGGTATAATGGGATTTAGCCACTTGAATGTCGATAAACTTCTTAAGGTCACGGGAAAGGTCATATTCCACACATACATGCTTATGTTGTTGTGCCAAGTAGAACTTAGAGGGTTCCTTGCATATGACATGACCAAACATGGAGGCTATTCGGTCTAGAAAGTTCCAACACATTATGGGAAGGGTAGGGAACTCTACCCATACTAGGAATTTGAGGCGGAATGCTTAGAAACCACAAAGTCTTGTGTCCACAAAGATAACACAAGTAAAGAGCTCTAAACATACCAATTTGAGGGTTTTTGCAATATGACTACAACATGCGTTGGGTTGGAAAAATGAAACTAAAAAGTGTTTGATCATATTCTAGACTATGTCTAGCTTCATGCCTTGTTGGCTCTAGGTAGATTGCACCCATGTTTTGAGCATATATTTAGAGGGAATCCTCTCGAGAAATTAAAGTATTTAACTAATCGATTGAAACCATTTGCAAGCAAGATCAAATTAAAAAACATGTTAAATAGCATTCAAATAAGTCATAGTAGCTCATAGAACACCGTTGAAACAAACTCACCCCACTACTTCCCTAGAGATGTCATCACAAATCGTCACAATTTGATGGACTTTGGATGTGGGTAGCCATATAAAAAGGCCACCCAAGGGTAAGGTTTCCTTAAAAGGCTCTAAAAAGAAAAAATATGTAAAAAAATCTTACAACTATGATAAGCAAGTATAACAACAAATTTGATTGCTACACTATAACGACATAACATAAATCCCAAATAAAATGCTCTCACCATTCCCCAACATTATAATTGAAATTCTTTGTACAAACTCTAACCGTGATAAGATACAATTATGTACTGGTATTAAAAAATAAATAAAAATTTATATTTATCTATAAATTTAATTTTCCTTGTTTTTCAACCATACCCAACAACACCTTTAACAATAGTAGTGTAATTAAAGTGCACGATGAATTCCTTTCACATTCTTTTCATTTACATTGTGTTGTCATGAAGATTTTCCGAGAGCATACAATTGTATGTACAATTTATTCTCCTTTCTTCAAAGACCATTTAAATCCTTTTGAACCGTACAAGGTCCCATCCACTATCTAGTTCTTAGACATACAAATATTATATGAAAAGACGCATAAGAACAAAAGGAAAAAACCCCACCAAATGTCATAATGAAAAAATCATTTATAAGGAATAAGTCATTCATAGGTCGTGACTAATATTAGGTAAGGTCCATTGAGTTACTAAAGGGAATATTTTCATACTAAATTAATAATAAAGCCTTAATGAAATGCAATTCGTTGATTTTATCTCTTAAAATCTCTTAAAAAGTGTGACAATTAAAGGAAATGAGAAAAAAGATTATTTTATATGGTATCTTAAAAACTAACCACAAAAATCCACGAGAGATGTGATGAGATGACATGTAGTCCACCAAACCTCAACTATATTTATGTATAATAATGTTTCATGCATTATTTCCACAAAATTGAAAAGAGAGGAAGGAAGATGCTATTTTAATGATGGAATGTGTCTTAATCTTTAAGAAAGAAATGGAGCATTAGTGCTTTATATCTGTATCCCAAAAGGGAAAGAGAGATTATAAACAATCATTCGAAAAAGAAAAGGAGTTATTTAAGGCAAATATGAGAAAATGTTTCGTAGTTGTTGATTTTTAGTGGTCTTTATTTACGTCATGACATTTATCCATAGCCATCATTTTATTTTATAAAATTAAATTTGTTTATCTTTTTGAACATTTAGAATTTTTTTTTTTTTTTCATTTTTAATTGTTAAAAATTAATAGGATTTTAATTTGGATTTTAAATTATTTTTAAATACAAAAGTTTTAGTTCATTCTACGAATCTATTTATTATCTATCAAGATATTTAAGAAGTTTATAGGTGATAAATCAATTATTGGGTATTATGGAGAATCAAGTATTCATTGTAGAAATAAAGTTCATGTTTAGAGGCACATTACATTGCATTAGCTTTCTGACGATTAATTATTGCAATCACTAGTATGTTGTTTTTAATATTGTGCCAAACAAAGGGATCTCGAAAAGAATCAACTTTATGTAAGAAATATCTCGTGAAACAAACTCTCCATTTTTACAAGTGTAGATTTGGATTTCCCAATGACAGTTGGAGGAAGATGGTCAATTTCCAACTAATCTTAGCAAAGACATAAAATTGAAGTAAGGATTCTAGAAAATATAAGAGGTGAATCCAGTCATTAAAGAAAATTTTAGTTTTGAGCACTTTGCCAATATCAAGTGCATGGTCTTGCCATGCCAAGAACATTAAATGTATGATCTAAACACTTTACTATGATCACTCTTAATTTTCAAGGTTTTCTTTATTTCATCAAAAAACTTTGATTTATGATGTCATATTTTGACGATAGTCTCTTGATTGCCAAATAAGACATTTATTTGTCCCTCTTATATTTCTTTTGATTTTAATAATTAATTGATTGAATAATTAATATTTATTTTAGGCATTATTAATTCATATACAAGTGCTATGTAAGAACCTTGTCAGAGAGGCTTCCCAAAAAGGTGTAAGAATTATTTTTTAAAACATTACACAACTTTTCTATAATCAAGGAACATAGATTGTTTATAAATTATGATCTCCTGGGCCTATGAAAACAAAGGTGAAATAAAAGGGGAAGATAAAAGAATCCAAACATCATAAAAAAAATTAAATGTATGCATGACTCATCTCGACTATCAAATTCATTAAGAGATGATAATGCAATTTTCTTATTATTCAAATTTGAAATAAAATCACTCACTTTCTAAAATTTTACTAAGCATATAGCTAACATAAATGATGACATGACAACACAACATAAAGTACAATCATTCATTCAATATTAATAAAGTATAATTTGTAGTGGGCAGCAAGCCTACCTCATTTTGCTCATCATATATAAGAAACCGATCAAACATTGGATATCGGTAAGCCTGATAAAGTATGAAACATGCATATTAAATAGTACAACGAAGGTACAATTACATAGTTTTTTTCGGTGAACATAAAGATTGGTTCCATACGCCCTTCATCGGATGTCATATATCAAGATACGTATGGTGACTTGTGGCTAACATATTCTCTTACCAAATCACACCTCCTTTATTTATGCTTTCATATGCCTAGTAGGTTTGTTAGAAGCACAATGCACTAAGAGGGGGTGAATCAGTCCTTTAAAAATTTCACTTTATTTTCCATTACATACATTCATCATTCAAACCATTCATTCAACATCCATAAACCATGTGAGCTTATTAAGTGTGTATCAAACATTTACAATTGCATGAAACAAGAGAGAGAGAGCACAAGACACCAGATATAAGTGGGAAAAGCTCAAGGAGAAGAAAACCAATTGAAACCTATGCTAATATTACTCATAACAAAGGAATTGCAAGAATATTACACATCAAGCAAGATTTGTTTAGTGAGGCACCAACCCCTCAAGGAACACCTGACCCCTGGGCCCTAGTTTAGTAGAACACTAATCCTACTGAAGGATACGGCCCCCTAAGATGAACAAACACCAACTTAGCCACCTAAAATGGTTGATCACTAATGATATGTTGATCCCACTAATGATAGTGATATCAAATTCAACTTCTCTCTCTTCAAACCCTCTCAAAACAAGCACTCTCCTAACACGCTCAAATCTGGTCCTTCATTTGTTGATTAGGTCTAATGACCTTGCATACATGCTCTTGATATTCCTCGAGTCCTTCATACCTCTCCTGTCCGTCCTTGAACCCTCTCTCTTCTTCTTCCTCCTATAGCTCACTCACATCCTCACAATCACAATTTTCACAATGAGTCATTATAGCTCACTTATATATATATATATATATATATATATATATATATATATATATATATATATATATATATATATATATATATATATATATATATATATATATATATGATACTTGCCCATAACACTCCTAGGTCAGCTATGACCATATAGGTTGATCATTAAAACTCAAAAACAAGGTTCATTTTAGGGGAGAATATTCGTAAATTGGTGAATATTAGGATTTTGGAATTGGTGAATTTTTACTACTCGTATGGTAGCAAGTTCACCAAAATTTACGAGTCCTAAATAAATTTAACCCTAATTTATCCTTAGTGTTTCCACGAGGGCCAACCAATGTTGTTATATGCGCCATTATATTATAATATATAGGATTAATTCACCATAATGTAGTAATACAATATAATTTCAAAATTCATTAATTTTGAGATCTGGAGTCGAATCCGAAGGTAAAAGCGAATAAGCTTGTGAAAAATGCCAAAAAACCAAAGGTATAAGCGAAAAAGGTAAGCAATAAAGTTTGAATTGTCGAGGAATTTTCTGAAATCACATTAGACGATAACCTATATACATGACGCCACTGGTAAGATGATTACACAATTCCAATTCTGTTGGACAATAACTTGTATTTGATTTTGAAACACGTACATTTAAGTTACCGTTTGGTGGTGTAACCATGTGGTGGTTTGATAGCATGTTCGCGTAACCTTGTTCGATAACTTAAGTCATGTTACGCATTATCATGTAACATGAGCTTTATTTTTACGAGAATCAAAGCACAATAAAATGTCCCACTTTTTGTATTTTTGTACCTTTATAAACATGAATTTTCAATTTCATTGATTTTCCAAAGGTAATAGCCACAAAACTGTACACATTCATGAAATTCCATGAACTAATGAAATGTTGTGTTTAGAGTGTAGAATACATGTACATTTTATATTTTTTTTAGAAAAAAATTGGTCTTTTTCTTAATTTTATTCATACGTTGTTTCTTATTTTATAAAAGAGGAATGATTATCCGTGGTGGTGTTTTTAAATGAAAACTTATTTTTTCACCATGAAATTTTAGATATATGTTCTAGATTTGAATATCGAGGTCCTGTCAATTTTTTTATTTATATTTTTTAATTAATTATTTAGTGAAGATATTTTCAAATAAATGGCATACATATGTCTATGCCAATAAATTTTAAGATTTATATCAAAATTAATTTTTTTCATAGCTACGAAGAAGACTTCAACAAATAGTAAGTTTATTTTTTCAAAATTTTTGATATATTTTTCTATTTTTCAAATTGTGTTGATTGTGTACTATTGATTGTCGTAAAATACCATATGTTGGCAAAAAAAAAAATAATAAATAGTAAAACAAATTTTTAAAAATGAAAATTATATTTTTAGAAAGCTAATAAAAAATGTATTTTGTGTTAAATTTTTGTAATTTTACTAATTAGTTAACCCTAATTACGTGGCACCTAAGTGACACATTTTGGCAAACAATTATCCTCCAAATGGATTTGGAGCCAAAATGTGCCACATAGATGCCACATAGGGGTTCACACCCCCCTTCGTTCATAAGGAGTTCATCATGAAACCCCTTCGTAACCCCCCACCACCACTCACCACCCAGCGCCGCCGGTGTACAATTTCCAAGTTTAAATGAAATTCGTAGGTTAAATTGAGTTTTAAAAATAAAATTTTAATAACTCTAATTTTAAACCATAGTTTTTTCTAATATTATTTTTTTTTTTCCAATTTTAAAGTTAGAAAAAAAAAATGTATTTTTTTCTAATTTTATTGTTATTTTTCTATTTTAAAGTTAGAAAAAACATGTAATTAAAAAAACCTAATTTCTATTGAGATGTCTATATAATAATCTGAGTTACATGTGTATAGTTTTCTATTGTATTTACTCTTACATTCAGATCTAGCTCAATTTGTGTGTGCAGGTGAAAATTATTGAAGTGGAGGAATCATGGGAAATCAGAAGAATGAAAAAAAAATTAAGCGAGGAAGAGAAAGTAGAGGAGAGTGCTAAAAGATCAGTTCGTAGGAAGGCACAGAGAGAGAGAGAGAGAGGCAGAAAGAGAGAGAGAAAGAAGGAGAAGGCTGAAAAAACTAGTACATACATACTTGAAACCCTTGATAGATCAGTAATATTATTTTTCTATCTAGGGTAAATATGAAGTTTTAGCTTCAACACACCTTCTAGATAGAAGAAATATTATATTATAAATATAATAGAATGATTAGTATTGTGCAAACTGTCTGTATTGTGCTTAAATTGTATTGTGTGTTTTTGAATATAGTTTGTAGTAAAATCGAGCTCTACTTCAAAGGATAATTTCTTCCATTCTTGCAACCAGACATTATTCAACCAAATTAAAAATTGAAAAATCATCCTTCACTGCAAACTTATAGATAACTACCAAAACCAGTATATTGCACTCTTAGATCCATCATCCTTCACTGCAAACTTATAGATCCATCATGTTTTCCTATGTACACACCTAGATTAGAACCTAGAAACTCATAGAAAGTTAAGTGTGTGCATTCTTCTTATCAATTTCCATATCTATTATGTTACCTAGTTAAATCTATTTCTATTCATCATTTACTATACTTTCATATTTGAGTGTAGATTTTTATTTAAAAGTTTGATTGCTCAACATTTCTAGATTCAATAGGATATGTTTAATCCTCTTCATACCAATTTTATCCACTTTCTCTTGTGAAAAAGTATTATTTATATTGTCACCATCAATAATCAACTTGCAACACTTACCTCCAAAAATAAAAATGGTCTTGAACCAAAAAATCTCCATACATGGCTATTATTATCTTTCACAAGTATAAAAAACATCCTTTAGAACGTGAAATATTCTATAACTTTTGGTTCATCTAGATTATAAATATACATGAAACACTTTCATCTTCCACTTGCATGATATGTACACTTTCATCAGTTCTCTTACACCCTTCATTATGCATGCATGGAAAATTTAATGCTTTATGTATAATCACAACATACAAAACATATACCATGAAATCAAAGGCCTCTACCTCATCCATATGATCCTCTACCTTTGAAGTTTCATTTCCTCTTTTTACATTAATGTAACTACATTGTGAAGTATTAGCCTCACATCCTTGCACATAATCACCTTTTCTAGTCCACCTCTTGGCCCACATCCATACATGAACTTTCCTTTTTCTTTTCTCTTCTCCTAGATGTTTGCATGATAATTTTTCTTCCTCATTTAGCAAACACTAATAGGATTTCTAAAAAATTGCAGTTAAATCATTCCAATGTCATCTTGAGTTGTCATGTGGATCCCTTTCACATACCTTGAAATCTTCTTCAAGTAACCTTTAATATAACCAACTCTAACAATTAGCCTATATGAAAAGTATTCAATTTAATATTTACACTCATTTCCCTTTGTTGCAAGTTTTACAAATTCATAAACAAGCTCATGTGTGATAATATAAGTAAGGGACTTAGATTACAATCTCACAATGAATCTCTTCCAATTTTAATCTTTATCTTTTCCTTTTTGAAACCTCTTGGCTTAATTGATCCCATAAAAAGGATGCATGAACTTTCCATTTTTTCTATTTATTAACTCATGGTATATTCCATATTTTCATACTTGAAATAATTCTCTATTTCTTCATACAATAAACAAGTTCCTCATAACTCAAACATCCAAATTAACCTCATCCAATTTTGGTTTACTAGTCTTCTCCGTAGAATATATCTTTTGGTTTATCAACCTATTTGTATCCCTATAAGACATGGTTCTTAGGTTATTCTTATATACATTTAGTATTTCTTGCATCTTCCACTACCACAATACCCTATCAGGTTGAAACCATTTTCTAAACCCACTATTAATTCAACATAACCTTCTAACCCTTTTTAACCTAGATTTTCCTATTTTTCAAACCTTGTTTTCCTTTTTTTAAACCTTGTTATCCTTTATGTTTTTCTTCTATGTTCTTTATACATAGTGCTAGGATCATTGGTTAATTTTTTTAAAACATTCAACTTACATACACTTATATGAATCACACCCTTCCAATGGATACCACTTTTTCTCCTAACATTTATGATACAATTATCAAATTAATAATGTGTCAATAATTATGACCTTGTACCTTTTCCTATAAATTATATTCATACAAACCTCAACTAGTCTAAATACTCCTATAGAATCCAATATGATGATATTTTTGGTGTTGATATAGAATAATTTCATCTTTTATCTATTTTTAAATTAAGGGTCTCCACATGCATCCTAATGATATTGATAAGGTTATTTTTATTCTCATTACCTATAAATTTTCCTTAAAAGCTTTATGTATTCTATAAATCAATCATAAATAAAAGTATTGAAAGAGACTTGGATCACCAAGATCATCTCAAAGATACATTTAATATAGCAAAAATTTAAATGCATAATGGAATATATATTAACCATATTCAAAGAATTTTATAATTTTACCAATGTAGGATTATACCCAAATTCATATTCTAATGAATGCATATTTAAATATTATGTGAAGTAATTCAAAGAAGAAATATTCAAATACATCACATATCTAAATCAATTCTATACAAATCAACTTGCATAAATACTAAATGTAAGGTTTAAAATTTGATAGAAATAAATGATTAACTTGAGAATTTATTATTCAAAGGACCCAAATTCACTAGTGCATATTAAACCTAGTGAAGAAAGAGACATAATATCTACATCAAGAGTGGTAAATACTAAATGTGGAAACTTTGGATAGATCCCTAGTTGTCCCATTCTTAGCTACATTCAACACCAATGTAAATGTGTTAAAATAAAAAACTAACTTGGATCCTTGTGATCATCTCCATGTTGGTAAACAAATCCACTTTTTTCTTTCACCACTAATTAACACATATTTAGAAGAGTTAGTCACCAATCAAAAAAAGGAATTCACAAGAAATTCTAAAATAAATTATATGATATGATCTCATAAGTTGGTTAAGAGTGAACATAGATTTCATAGCATCAATCATACTTATCCATAGAAAATTTATATGCCTATATAGTTTTCAACTAAGTGAAATCAACCTCATCTTGATATTTACATTCAATCCTCAATTATAATCCGATATAAATACTTAAATGAACTCTCCCTTCATACCATAGAATAACCTTGTGTGTTATACTATATTTTAAGAGTTATAATTCATGTGTAATTCTTATGACTTCATGGTATATTATATATGCATTATTTATGTATTAAGATGATATTTCCCTCATAGTATGAACTTCTAGAAATGTCTCTTATAATACCATGCATGCTTTAAAATTTTGGTTTTGTGACATAATTACATATAGCTAGGATGAAATTATTCTTCTATTAGATATCATATTTTTAGTTGATGCAAGACAACATGTTAAAATGGATTCTATTACATCACACACATTGGATAAGAAATGTGTGAGCATAGTTCTCACACATGCATGATGAGTGCTAGAACTAACCTTTCAACCTTCTCACAATGTCTCAGTGTTCCATTAAAATTGTTTTAATTAGTTGTCAAAAGATACATCCTCTTTAAATATCAATTTGTTTCATTATCTTTTATGTATAATTTACATTAACTTAGGATGAAATTATTCCTTTATGATTATTCTTATTTTCATTGATTCTACATCCCAAAATAAACTCTAAATTACATTACACTCTTGGGATGTCTCACACTATGATCCTTGGAGTTTTATGATTCCTCATTTTATATTTTCATGAAATTTATATAAATGATTGAATGCATGAATGTAAATTTTTTCATGGAAAACATATATGTGTTATTTATTTTTTTAAAATTAATTCAACTGTTCTTATATTTAAATTAGTGGTATTACATAAATTTAGTTTGTCTAGAATGGATTTATATGTTACTATTTGATAGTTGTGATTAATTTGTTTATAACAATTTTCTATTAATTGGTATAAATATAGTTTTTGTTCTCTCATGCCATCCAAATTAGTCTTTTTATATGCATTTTTACAAAAAGTACACTTTGCGGTGGCTACAAATACTATGGACTCTTGTCCATCTCGGTTGTATGGGCTACATGTGCCTTGCTCAATACCAGGAGATAGGATTTTTGATGGAATTTTTCCTAGAGGAAGAAATCCTATCACGTCCCAAGTTGGACATTAGACTGTGTATGCGAAAGGATTTTAAAGTAGCCTAACGAGTGTCCTCCACAAAATTGTATGTCGATGTTATGTTGATGTGATATGTTGTCCTAATGTGTCACTCTTTTTTATAATTCGATGCTATATATATATTTTAAATCATTCATGAATGGTGTAATCACATGTATATGCTATTTTTTTCAAATTGTGTTTATGGACACAATTCGTGATGCACAAGAGTATGTTGATTTGATAACAAAAGTTATGAAATTACTTCCCAAGAAAAATGTCAAACACTTGGTGAAGATGGATTTCAAAAAATTAAAAGAATTTTCCCAACAAGAACCACTATCAAGAAAGAAAACAACAAAAAGTGTAGAGAGAATATATGGTGAATTTGTTAATTTGACTACAATTTCTAGAGCACATTTTTTGGTTACATTCTTGAATCATGTTGATATGAAGGAAACATTAGAATTTTGGGTGTGGATTTTGGATGGGAAAATTCACAACATATGGAAGAAGAATTTGTTGTGAATGTGTCTAAAGGAATAAGTTCCTTGGGTACAAAAACTAGGTTTGTTGATAAGATTATTTCTTGTAGAGCAATATTAACTTCAGTTGTAAGTGAATATACGAAAAAGAATCATCATGTTACCACTACTGCTAAGGTATTGGGTGTATCTAGAAATATGGTTAGTAGGTATGCAAAGAGGAGGAAGACATTGGATAATTCTACTGTGGAAGAAAATTGGGCACTAATGTGTAGAAATCCACGTTCGATAAAATTGAGGATAATATTGTGAAGATAGTTTCTGATTTTTGAATGAGAGGACTCATCCTTCTCCAAATGTGAGGGATGTTTTAAAACACAGATATCTCACAATAACTATGATGAACATATAAAACATTGGCTTGAAATAACTCAACATGAGATGTACATCAAGTTTACAGAAGAACATCTAGATGTTAAGATTGGACAATGAATGTTTGAGAATTTGAAGCCTTGGTATGTGAGATGATAAAGTCCTTGAAACATGTTGTTCCGCTATCATGTTGAGTTTTATTATCACTATCAGGTACACAAAAAATTATATTACATATATTGAGGTGTGATTTCATTTATAGGCTTATTAGAAATTTGATTAAATTTTGTTTTATGAGATGTGATTTAATTTATGTATTTCAAAATCTATGTTTTTTCAGGTGTATAGAAAGTTATGAGAAGCATCAAATGGTCTAGAAAATCCCCCTACATGTGTGAGTGAATTCATAGCTTCTATTATTTGCACAATATCCAATGATCATGTCGACGATCGTATGACTTGCATCAAAGGTGTTTGTGACAAGTGTGGGGACTTGAAATTATTTCAGAAACAAATGAAGACTTGGACATAGTTCAAATGGTGACTTGCAAGAGGTGATTAATAAATAAAAAAATATATAATTATTTTTAAATTTGGATGTACATATTTTATTTTGATTTTTATGTTTATATGCAAATGAATATAACAAGTTGTCCATTATGTATTGATTTTTAGGTTCAAATACATAAAATATTCAACACGACTTGGAAAGAATGCAACCAGGTTGGATTTGGTAGAAGAGGAAATCCCCATTGTTGCATTCATGCAAAGTTTCCAAAGTTTGATTAGTCCATACATCAAACATTCTCACTATGCAAAGTGGTAGGATACACAATTCAAGACCAATAGAGACACATTCCCTATTGGTTCCATATTGTTCGTGGTTGATTTTGTTGAGAATTACTCATTTTCTCATCAAAAAGAGATTCAAACACAATATTATCATATTGATCAAGTTACCATCATGGTTCACGTATTTTATAGGCATGCACAATTGGATTTGGATGGGGTTGAAAGTACATATGTGAATCGAGTGATCAAGAAGGAGTATCACTTCTATATAAGTGATGACAAGGAACATGACACCCACTTTGTGCAACATTGTTTTGGTTTTTTTTCAATATCTTCATCAATGAGGAGTACAAATAGATCAAACATTTTGTTTGGTTGGATGGTTGTGCATCACAATTCAAATCCTCTCACCCTTTCTTTACACTCATTCATCTATCATCATCATCACAAAATACCTCATTTATGGAGTTTTTTTAGAGTGGTCATGGGAAGGGAGAACACGATGGTGTGGGTGCATGCATCAAACGTGCTCTAAAGAAACAAAATTTGATTATGAGGGAGATCGATTTTGATGCCCACACCATTTTGAATGGTGTAAGAAACATTTTGCATTTAGGATTCAACCTCACATGATTCAACCCACACAGAGTGTTTTGGGAGATAACATGTATGCACATTTAAAACATATGTATCTTGATGTGAAATTGATTACAAGTTACACATAAAAGTTACATGTACAAAATTTTTTTCTTAATTTTGATGTTTGTTTTAAAATTTATTGATTTTGTACATGATTAATCAGGTATTGATCAAAGGAAAAGCATGGATGTGAAAGGATTCCTAATTCTAGGTCTTTGCACTCTGTGATGACTGTGGATAGTAATAACTAGACAATCTATACAAGAGATTATTCTTGTTTTTTTGTTATGAATGCATGAAAAAATCATATTTAGAGTGCAATAGTCAAAAACATGGGTATGTAGGTGAGTGGAAGAAAGTTCCTTTAGTTGTGGATGACTCATATGGATCAGATCATGATGATAGTTTTGAAGATGTGCCCTTGATTTCACCTGATTATGACCACATATCTAGACTTGTTAAACAAGGTATTTTTTTGTTTAAAAGGATTAAAAGATTGATTATATAATTTGATCATTGAATTTATATATATAATTTATAGTATACGGATCATTGAATATTTATTTGCATTTAATTTTTTGTAGGTGATTTTTTATAGGTGATGTATTTGTCATTGTAGAAGAAGACAATATTGAGAAAGTGGAGTACTACTTGTTGCATTGCACATAAGAGAGAACAAAGCTAACATGTGAAATAACAAGTGAGGAGACAACATTTTATATTGGCTTGGTTGTAGTGCAAGGAACATATTTACAAAAGTGAAATCCATCCAAAGTGGGATTCACTTTGTTGATTATGAACCAAACAAGAAGGTATATCATTACACCCATCACATAGTTGCTACTACCGGGTTACAATTGCATCAGGTGAAGACTAAAAGTGGTCACACAAAAATGGAGACTAGATGTAGAAGATCATGAAAAATTTTTATAGGTCATTGAACAATGAGCTAAGCCACTTGGTATTATATAGAAGGACCTATAATATTATATATTGATGTCTTCTGAATGGAATATTTTCTCTATTTTATTTTTCACTTTGGCATATATATTTGACAAATTTCTTGCTATGAATTAAAATTTATATCCTCCTCCTATATATGTTATGGATTAAAATTTCTTTCTATGAATTTAAGCTTATACTAGATGGGGTTATGATTATGTATGTATGTGATGATTCTTATTACTACACTTACACTCCTATTACACATGATTGTACATATGTTTCTATTAGTTGAGGTATACAACACACAAATCAATTTTCTCTTAATTGGATTTTAAAACATCTCAAGATACCTTTATGCAAATTCAAATGTTCACCCATAAATTTAACAAAAGGACAATGGAATAAGTTGGGAACATTATACCAAATACATGTAATGAAGCATGGTTGGTTGACTATAGAGTGTCCTACCATATTAATTTTCATAGTTATTAATTAGAAAAATAAATTAGGAGTGTGATAGTGGTAATTTATTTATACGAGATTATTCTACTCACTAGATTGTGGGTCAAGGAGGTGAAGTTAAGGTTCAAAGATGGAAGGTTCAAAGATGGAACCATCATTATTTTTGTAGAGAATAATATGTACTTTAGTATGGAGGATGGGTCATATTTTTGAGAAATAATTATGCACTCCATAATAGAAAGGAATTGTGGACACAAAGGAATCGTATAAGGTATACATAGTGTACTATACAATTATATAGTTTCCATTAGAGAAATTTCATTAATCAAGTGTAATAGTTTTTTTTCCTTGTAAAACATATTCTACACAAATATTTATGTCTAAATATTATTTTTGGTCAATTTTTAAATATATAGGTATTAACATAAGTGTTCAAATTGTACGTAATTATTGAGTAAAAATTAATCTTAATTCCAAATTCAATATTGATATATCCTGTATTCCCAATCACTCCATCAAATTCCATGTTCTAGCACAAATACCTCTATACATTCCACACTTATCCAAAATCTTGAAATGGTTAGCATGAAACTCTTCATAACAGGAAAAATCAAATTATAACACTTTCTCATAGATTTCAAACATCAAGTAATAAGAGGGTCACTTCAAATGAAATACCCTTTTCTACCCATCTTTGTTTCTCTAAAATTTTAATTGTTTAATGAAAAAGAAGATCCTTCACATCATATTGGATCTTTTCACACTTCTTTTATAAAAGCATGATGATAACCTATTGTTTAATAATCTCCTAGAAGCCAAGTAAGGATTATGTTATCGATTGGTTTTATAATCTTCCACATGAATTTATTAATTGTTTAACAAAATTTGAGTTGATGATTTCTTATCTCATTTTCAAATTAACATTGGCATGAAGGTCACATTTTCTAAATTAGTTGAAACTATGCAAAGTACAAAAGAACATATTAGTGGTCTTATATGTTTAGATTCAAAACAATGGTTATTAAAAATAACTTGTGAGCCATCAAATAGAACAATTTTAGAATGTTATTTTGTTGATATTTTCTTTCAATTATTAAAAATAACTTGTGAGCCATCAAATAGTGAGATCCAAAGTCTTTTGTTGATATTTTCTTTCAATTATTAAAAAAATGTTTTACATTCATATGTCTCCACATGAGGTTTGCAATGTTATTAGAGAATTCGAAACTAAGCTTGCACAAATGTTCTTAAGTATGGACCCAATATTTTTTATTCTTCCAAATTTCTATATAATTTAAGAATATTATAATATTTTTCCAACTAAGAATGACACTATGAACATAGTAATTGCTATAGAACAACCATTTTAGAATGTTATTTTTTTAATAAAGAGAAATGAGACAATCCAATATGATCAAAGAGAATCTGACAACAATTTTTTGAGACATTGATTGATAATGACATGTTTACTTTATTCAAGTGAGATAATTAAATCCTTCAACATTCATCAAGATCTCATTGAGAGAAAACAAATCCAAATAAAAGGAGCACACACTGACACAAAAATGTCAATCAATCAATGACTCCTCCAAATAGATATTTTAATATTTTTGTAGAGCCTCTTCTAAACAACCATGGACAAGAAAACAATGTAAATGTGCATGTGATTGATGATAAACAAAATATTTATGAAAAAATAGCATTTAGCTACAAATATCATCCCATTAATAACTTTTTTGGTACTTTAATCGATGCAAGGATGACATTTTCAAAGAAGACATCACACTATAATAATCATATCCCATCCTTCTCACAACTTACAATTCCAATCTCTTTCATGAAACCCAAACTTATATTTTTCTCTCTCCCCATCCCACAACATACTCATTTCTAAGAGAACCTTACAATGAAAGATGCATGAAAAGTGAATAAGAATCATACAAGTAAAACCCATAAGTATACCATCTCTCTTAGCCTCACATTTTGGTCTTCATACGTTCAAATTTTAGTAGTTAGCCTCAATCAATGTTTTTAGAAGTAATTATTTGACACTCATAATATGCAAGAGGATAAATAGAAAGCCAATTTATTATATTTAAGATTCTTCTTCTATGATTTGCACCTAGTATTTTTGGAGTTGTAAGGGGCATATTATATTTTTCTAAAAAAACATTGACATCAAATTCATAGTGAGTAATTGAGATAAAGTAATATTGCTTTTGAAATTTACTAGACTTTTTTGTTTCCTTAGTTCAATCTTACATTTCTTAATAAAATGACCCTTTCCAATTTAGGAAGTTCTCTAAGAACAAGTTGATGATATTTGTAATTTTATGCTACATTACATATCAAAATATAAAATTCATGTCTAATGAATATATATAAATATATAAAAAATCATGTCTAATGAATATATATACACACATAAGTCATATATCAAAATATAAAAATCATGTCTAATGAATATATATACATGTCTAAAATCTCATGTAAACACATAGATATACATGTACATGATGAAAATGATTGTACAACATGTATCATTGAAGTCTTTGTCATGCAGTAGGTGAGTACAGACCCCTCACTAGGCTTTGTTGCACCCTATATTTATAAAAATAAATATACACATCATAAACTATATATAACATACTATATATTAAAATTTATAAGCAAAATTCTACAAAAATTTCTTGATTAATTGAATAAATCATATAACAGATATGTAATTGATTACCTCAAGTATCTATCTCGCAGGATGATGTGGAGATCTACACTATGTGTAGATCTCTGTCCCATAGATCCTGTGAAAAAAATAAATTAAATGTAAGAAGTTGATAAACAAGTTTTTTGAATAAAGTTCATTAATTTCACAAATTTCAATTTAGATTAAATATTAATTCTAAAACACAATAAAAATAGATATATCTCTACATGTATATACCTCAAATTCAATGTGATGGAATGTGTCTCTAAATCTATGGGACCATGGCACAAAACAAAATAAAAATAGATATATGTCTGATGTTGACCCACGACCTCAACACTCCAAAAATATGACCACCAAGTGAGCTAATGTTGACCCATGACCTTAACACTGAAAAAAGCCTTGAACATCAAGATCCATGTTGGGCTCATTCAAGAGATGTGTATATGTCATATGGGGAAATGGTGTGGGCTACTCACTAGCACATGCACTGGAGTAAAGCCTAAACACACAAGTAAACGTTCAATATTAATATTAATAAATTGTAAAGTAATGATGAAATAAAATAAATTTTAATTAAATTAAGGTTTAATTTTCACACATCGAAATATAAATGTGTTGAACATCGGGTGTGATGATCCAGGAATAGGAGGTCCGACTATAGCAATTACAGTAGTACCCTGAATAGAAGATACACTTATCACTCTCTCTATAAAATCTAAAACCCATGATAGTGGAATGTTGTAGTGTCGTGTAATCACCTCATATGCACACAAAAAGTTGGCATCCATGATGCATCCCAACCGATGTGTCTGAGTGGGATCTGTAACTACCTCGAAGTCATTAGGGAAATCAAATGTGCACGAGCATATAACTCACTATGTGCATCGGTGATGATACTAAATCATCCATTGCTAGTACCATGTCTCTCAAGGTACTGACCCACACGATAAGAAGAGATAATTGGGTCTCACGAGAAATGCTCCCAAGACCCTCTATAGAACCCTCATGGGCACTCATAACGATCATTTCATGACATCCTAAAATCCTGATAAGAATGGTCGTGGCCTTACTATAAGAAGACACATGTCAACAACATGGAGGGAAATCCCTCCTGTCGATATGGTTTCTATGGCTAATATGGCCATGCCCCTACCGTAATAACCAGGGATGTCTAAATAGTTCACCTTTAGGTTTAGGTGAACCTCAACATGTAGCATCAATATGAAATATAATGGTAATTGGTCATTATTCGGAAATTGGCCTTGAGAGGCCATAAATCTAGGATAAATCAAGTGCACAAAGGGACATGAACATTTTTTACATAATATGCCCTTATTTTATTTTGGCCTGCATAACTACTCCAACATGACCTCTTAATGAATTCCTTATCAGGAAGTTGTAATATAATCTCATTATATCCTACATCACCTGACACACTTGATTTTAATGAATCCATAAATTTGTTTAGTGACTTAGGATCAAAAGGGTTGTATGTTTTCAAGTTTGTTTCTATTCTTTGAAGATCAACCAATATTTTTTCACAATGGGTTTTATAGTGCCCAACTGTAGTTGGATCCTCAAGAATAGATTACAATTTTTATATCTCTAAATTTGTCCTCTCAAACAAATTAGTAGAGGAAGAAGCCATGACTATAAAAAAATGAAAGTAAAATTCAATTTAGAATACTTTTAATGAAAATATTCTCTAAGATATTCTATATTTTAATGAAAATAGAAATATGATTTTCAAGTTTGAATGAAAATAATCTAGAATGATTGTACAAAATCCAAGATCATGTCTCAGGAATGAGAATATTTCCAAAGAAAAGAAACACTTTTGAATAAGAAAAAACTATACTTAATCCTTAATCTACTTATTTGTTTTGATGTTTTCTAAATTTTTAATAAAATAAATGCAAGTATAATCTAATAAAAAAATACAACACTAAGACAAATATGTCTAACCTCTTTATAATCGAAGAAAGAGGTGGAGATGAATTTAATGATGTTCCAACAAGGTCTCATTACTAATATGATCTTCCACATATAATTTTATCTCTTATTTTGTACAGAATGAAACAATTCTACCAAAGGTGAATCTGATCCAGTTGAACAAATGTTCATTGCATTTGGTAAAATAGTTGTAATGACTTATAAGGACACCCATATATTAAAGATTTTAAATGTCACACTCTTAATATATTGAATAATTCCACTTTAACCTTTATAAGGAATGGAATCTAAACCACCTTTTAGAGGCATGCACAATAGTCTTGGAGCAGTTAAACAATTCTTCCTCGTTGTCAAGACTTATATTTTGTTTTTCTTCCGCTTGAAAGTACTTTCTATGGCTTTGAAGTTTCTAGTCGAGTGTGCTAAGAATAAATACCTCACATACATGTGAATAAGAGAAGAAGTTAAACAATTCATGTCTCTGATAACCATCTCCATTATTACAAGAAGTTGAAATTAAATGCTGCAAAAGGAGAGAGATGGAAGGGGAAAGTCGGGAAACAAGTTAAATTTTTCCAATTGCCAAATTTAGCATTTGGAAAACTTCCTTGTGAGCCTCTTGAATAAATATCCTACTAGTATCATCCGTGGAAAACAATTTAATTTTTACCCAATTAGGAAGTGATCTAGATGGTGAAGTGGGAGTAAATTCCCACTTTCCCTTCTATTTAACCACCGATTAAAAAATTAATTTACTTTTTTATAAAATTGGCATCATTAATTCAATAATTATATTCAAATTTTTATTATTATTATTGATAAATGGTTTTGAAGGGGACCATACCCTAAGTACAAAAGAGGGCTCAAAATTAAGATAAAACAAAGAAACAACTGTGGTTTATTGATAGGTGGGGACCACACCCCAGAGAAAAAGTCCTAATAGCTAGATAATACAAATAAAAATAGAGGTAGTGAACAACCTACCAGCATGAAGCAAAAATATGGCAATCTTTGCACCAGCAAAATAGCTATACATCCACAAACTACGGAAAAAATAGACTAAAGAACATGAAACTAAACATCCTTCATTTGAGAACTTTGTTGAAGACCTTTTTGACCTCCTCCATAGCTTTGAATAGATTAAGGGTAGTGTGCTGAGAAGGGTCCTTGTTTATGGTGGAAATTACAAGTTTCTTCTCTTTACCTCCTTTCCAAATCCCCAAGAAGAAATTTCATCGAGATCACATACCTATTTGGCCGAATTTCAATTAGGTATATGAGGGATTTATGCATGGATAAGTGGTCAATTTGCTTGATGACAATATTTTCTATTACCTCTTCCATATCCTTTTACTTCTTAGAGATTTCTTCAATTTTTGTCTTAAGTGCGTGGTTATTATCGGCAACATGTGTTTTCCTTAGCATCCTCTTTGAGCAAGTGTTCCACCTCCATACCAAGGCTCTTGATTCTCTCAAATTGCTTCTTTGCCTGCACCTTTAGGTCAAGATTTATAGTGGTGTCCTAAGAAGTTTGAATGATAGACAAGAGGCTCTCAACAATGGCTAATTCTTTTCCTTTATCACTGCTACAAAGAACCCTTTTGGCCGATGGAGGGAGGGGGTATAAGATTTTTGGTCTTCACCCTGTGAGGAGAGGGGGTTGGGAAGGGGGAAGGGGATGGGAGGGAATGTTAGACATAATGTCATAGTAGTATTGGTAAAGAAGAAGGATAAATCCCTGATGAAGAGGGAGACCACGTTGGTGGGAGTGAACTTCAAGGATGGATTTCTCTAGGGATTGTAGAATATAATACGGTGGGATAAATTTAGGGTACTGCGAAAATGGTTCGAGTAAAATAAGGTGATGCGGGGAAGGGTAGTAAATCGACCCTCAAGGGTGATATCTTGCACCACCATTCGGGAAACTTCCTCGAGCAGTAAGGCGGGGATGGCGGAAGCAGACAAGGTCCGCTTTGGTAAAATTAAGTGTTTAAAACCCTTCAATAAAATTCTTCTCCTCCGCTTCTTTATCAAATTTATTCCTAAAGAACTTGATTCCATCCATGCTCAACTTAGTAACAAAGGAATCAAATTTTCAATGATTGGGAATTCCTTACCTTTGTACGTGACCAACTTGTCTTTCCAGCTTTTTTGAAATTTCATCGAGATGTGTTTGTTGTGGCCCTTGATCCGCTTCATGAAAGCTGCAAAACCCTCAACATTTAACACTTTCCAAATTTCTTCATTTTGTTGTCAGGTCAGGTCCCAAACTGGCTCTACTCGACATGAAGCTCCACCCATGATTGCAGAAGATAGAGAAAAGCCCGAAAACAAAGCCCCTAAAGTCTTGTAATGGAAGTCGAATGCTTCACAATGGCTTGAAAATCAAAGCGATAATAAAATCTCTGAGTGTTTTGATTAAACAACAAGGGGAGGGCATGACTCAAACATGTGAAGTAATCATAGTTCCCTTTCTCACATGCTCCCTCTGATTACGAGTGCTGATTTTTAGTACAATTGGCCACTTTTTCATTAGAAATAATTTCACTAGAGATTTGGGAGATTTCATCATTATCATGCCAATAATAAATTTGATTGTTAGATACCCTGAACTTCACAAAGGGGTCGATTACCTTGTTTCCCTCTCTATAGGTGTGACAAAATTTAAAATTTGTGAATATATTACAAATGTTGATGGCCTCTTTAATAAATTCTCTAATAGTCTAACTAGGAGGGTGATTACCATTAAGATGATTGATAATATTTAAGGAGTCACCCTCGATGATAAGATTAGTAATATTGTAATTTTTGTAGCTCTTAGAACCTAAAGAGCAACAAGTGTCTCAACATGGTGGTTAGATTTAGCTCCCATAGGGCAGTATAAGAAACAATGAGACGACCAAGGTGATTTCTGATGATACCACCACCACCACTAGCTCCGGGTTTCCTTTGGAGGCACCATCAAAATTCAGTCTTCACTAGTTCTTAGGAGGAGGAATCCATTGAATGAGGGAGTGGTCAATGGTATGAGTTTTGCCTTATATATCCTCAAGAATAATATTCCAATTCAGTAGGATTTTCTCCTCCTCTTTGGGGAAAGTTTGCTTCTAGGAGGATTAAACTTAAGGATATTTTCCTTAACTTCAATAGTAATATCTTTAAACAATCTATTGATGGTACTGTTTGAACTTCTGAAGATGATAAAGTTTCTGGACTTCCAAATTTTCCAACTGGCATGAGGGAAAACAAGCCACCAAATATTATTAATAACATGATGCTTGAAAAGTGGGTTTCCATTTCCCCCAAGCATGTACAATGTCCCCCAAAAAATACCAGTAAACTCCAAACCTTGAAAGGATGAGCCCCCATAAGCCTGAGGCATAAGAGAAATGGAGAAAAAGATGGTGAATAGTTTTGGCTTCATTCTGTTGTCAGCTAATTTTGTTTTAGGAAAATTATTAAGAATTTCTTTTTTTTTTTGAAATTTTTGAATCATGTTTCATCTGTCAAGAGTTTTCTCATTTTTTTCATCTTGAAATCTTGAGAAAATCCCTTTTCGTTACATTCTCGATAAACGCGGTTCATTTTTTATGCTCAGTTTAAGTTCAAGATTAATTAATTAATATTTTAATTAATTTCCTCCTATTTTCCAAAACAAATGAATTAATTTAATTTATGGAAAATTAATTAATTATTTATTTAAAATATTAATTAATATTTTAGAAATGAAAAAAGAGAAAAAGCTTCGTGGATGTTGTCGTGGATGCCAAATTGGCTCTCCGCTTCTTCTTTCCCATTTTCTCGGAAAAGCTTTCATTTTTCCTTGCTTGTTGGAAATTCTCTTTTATTGGCTTGCCCAACCGGATATAAAATGCATAAATATCTTCCATTTTCCCATGTGGAGAAATGGAGGGGAATTGTCAGCCTACGTTGTTGTTGTCATGGGAAAACAGTTGAATTCTTCCCATATTCCCCTAGCAATTAATGCCCACTACCCCAAAGAAATTGGAATTGGTTCTTTAATGGGAAGAAAGAAGAAGCAGTTACAAAATCAAGAAAGCTTCTTGGATATTCAAAACTTCCCTCCGTGAACTCTACAATAGAAGATTTGAAGCTTTTTATTTCCATCTCTTTATTATTTCTGTGAAGAAACATTTTTTGAGAAGGATTTTTCTAGCATCCTAAACATTTATACGTTTTCAGGGAGGTGATACACAAATCATGCAGAAGGAGGTAATTGGTTAAGTCATTATACACGTAGAGAGGAAGATTGAAAGTGTCATCTAGAGAATATTTCTCTAAGGAATTCTAAGTGTCTAGCAGCTTCAAAACCTTGCAAAAGTTGAATAAAAACACAAGAATTGTGTGGAAGAGAAAGTATGGCATGGAGCAAACCCTCTCATTCCAATAGGAGGAATCAAAAGTGTCAAGCAACCCATTGAAGAGAGAAAAGGCCAAAGACAATAAGAAATACACATGTCCAAGTTAAAAGAGTCCACACGGATCAAGGATCCATCATGGAGGGTAAATGAAAGATTGATCATGCCTAACACACAAAATTGGTCCACGTAGACGGGAAGAACACTTGTTCATGTAAGGGAGAAGAAATATTTGTTCACGAAGGTCAAGGAGGAATAAGCCACATAGGAGAAAGGTTAAACCGACCATGCACAATTTGTAAAAAAATTCATGGAAGAACCAATGAACCTAAAGCATCCTGCAATCAAAAGTGACCTATAAATTATATGCATTAGCAAGTTTTGGCATCCAAAGTGCAAATGATGGGCTTATATGACAAAACGTCATCCAAAAAAATCCTCGATGAGATGTAAAGCATAACAACAACCCCCGATCCAAAGAGGTAGAGGAAATAAATACATGTGGCCATACCATTGCCTTGAGATCCAAATCGACCCTGCACAAAACAATAACAACTAAAGAGAATAATAAAAAAGTGGCCAATAATAGCTTATTCAAAGCCTACACCAACAAGTTTGAGTTTTTGGCACATAAATTAATCCTGAACAATTTTGGTAATATTGGGAACGATCTCGAGTTCCGGTTCACAAAGTAAGTTTGGAGGTAGCTCAATTTCCGTGGCCAAATTCATAGCATTTTAGCCTGGTTTGTAATTTGAGCTTAGTCTCAATATTTCATTGTATAAGCGCGAGCTCGTACCCGATCTTGAGACCATATTACCACTTTATAAAAACTTGTCACCCGGAATCACTCTCTTTATTTTAATAATAATAATAATAATAACAACAATAAATAAAGAGACATTTTTTCATGCGGTTATGGTGGTCCTGGAGACTAAGACCGACACACCATTTTGTGTATTTGCTTTGTTTTTCCTTCAAAATTCATAATGGCTGAAAAACCTAAAAAATCTACGGGAAATTCAAAGAAACTTGTAGAAAGGTCAAACAAATACTCATTTAAATATGAATTCCAAGGGATCATTCCTCCTACTTCTATCAAATCTGTGTATGACAATATCACCGATCTTGGCCACATCAAGGTAACACAATTTTGCGATTAGGTGAAAGCCGAGGGGAAAACCATCTTCTTAGATAGACTCTATCATAGTGGTCTACCTCAAGCAACAACTTTTCCTATTTCAGTGCAATTCCCTGAGCTAGTCATCACCTGCACGAAGCATTATGATCCCGAAAGGTGAGGAATCTTCAAGGATAATTGCGAGCCTTTCCTTTTGATCACACCAGAGCACATCGAAGAAGTGCTCAATATCATCGATTTCCCGAGAATGATGACATCACTAAAAATTCAACACAAGAGTTTTGTAATGAAGAAACCCTAAGGTGGACCAAGATGGTCAACAACAATTGGCTAGTGACCAAGAGGACTCATGTTGACTGGTTTCCCAAGGAATTGTACCACATTGAATTTGTGGAGGAAATCGGTTATATGATCATCTTCGGTTTCCCTCTCGCTAGGATTTTTCACCAACGGATATTTGAGTTCATCTAAATCATCCTTGTAAAGAGAGAATTTGTAGATTGGGCCACCATCATTAGTGACACTCTCCATAAGCATTTGATCGAGGTGAAGATGACTGGGCATTTATACATGACATTGTACCTAACCTATGCGGTGGCCAAAAGGAAGTTATTTTTGGGGTTAGAAATGAAAGGCATCATGGGTCCTTCAAATAGTGTTTTCCACTATTATCCGCAATTGAGTTTCAAGAATAGATCTCATCACTTCAGGAGAGTTAATGATGCTTTCATCTTCCACGTGATCAGAACACTAAATAGGAATCCAAAAGAAAGATTCTCCAAGGATGCCATGGTAGTAATTTCTCAGTGGGGCACATGGTTCATTTAGTTCCCATGCTTTCCTACATTCACGTGAGTGGATTTGTAGGCACTCCATGGAAGCTTCCTATGTATGTTAGTGATAAGTGGGCGTTAATAGAGCTTGCATGAATTTTTTTTCCATGTTCATTGTCTCCTCAATGACAAACACCGTCAGTGTATCGACTTCCCAATCCAAATTGGGAAATACCAATTCTTGAATCTCTTCAGTGCATAACTCATGGAGAAGGAGTTTGCTCTCATTACCATACATCCATTTGTGAAGAGATCCCAATTTGACATCAATGGATTCATGAAAAAGGATCTCAGAGTGAAGTACCAACACCATCCCACCATAGAAGACTTCTGGTCTACCTACTCAGATGAACATGAAGTAAGAAGGTGAGAATTCTC
Source organism: Taxus wallichiana var. yunnanensis (assembly GCA_018340775.1). Classification (NCBI taxonomy): domain Eukaryota; kingdom Viridiplantae; phylum Streptophyta; class Pinopsida; order Cupressales; family Taxaceae; genus Taxus; species Taxus wallichiana. The sequence continues at coordinate 53,899,729 of CM031238.1, forward strand.
CCGCCCAACCCTTGCTCAAATCAAGGAATTCCACATCAGAGATCCTCCAGATTCATTAGTAGATGATGGTGACAATTTGATTGATCCCTCATATGATGTTGTTGCCTTCACTCCATTTCCCGAGTTGATTGGACCAAGAGAGATGAATTCTCTCTTGATGGAAAGAATCAACTAATTCTAGAAAGGAGTATCCTTGGTATGAATGAGAACTTGTAAAGTTACCATCCATCCAAGTTCATACTCTAGTATAAAAAAATTCCAACACGAGGAGGTCTCCAGTTGACTAAAACCTCTTCTTAGTCAACCTCCATGCCATCAACCCATACACATCAAGCAAGGAGAGAATGGTTTCCCAAATCCACTTCTCCAAAGAAGATGTCGTGAGGAGAAACATCCAAGGGTCCTGGCCCTATTGAAGGAAGAGAACGTGTCTCAGGGTTTTCCACTTCAAGTAGAGACTCATCTACTCATGTTATTGATAGTTCAAGGAATCTCATCATAAACACTACTCAACCATGTCATGCACAAGAGTCTACTCAAGTGCAAGTGGTCCAAATATCAAATGCTCCTGAACCCCTAGTTCACGAAGAGGTTTCTCAAGGTTTCCCTGAGGTTCAAGAGGTCGATGTCGAAGTTATTTCCCCAAGGATTGAATTCATGGAAAGAAATCTTGTAGAATCCAATGATGTCAAGAACAGTGTGAATGTTGCTTCAGACTCTAGGCTTCTGTGTGCATAATTGGTCAAGGAGACCCCTTCTTGGGTTGACTATGAAGTCAAGAAAATAAATAGGGTTGTCAAGGAAATCAATATTGAATTTGATGCCCTTTCCAAGCTTTCAAATGATGTCATCCCCAAGAATCCTAAAGTGTTCTTGAAAATAATGGTGGATGGAGATGGAAACAAATTTACAAATCTTGCCATTCCACAAGTCGAGAAGGAGCGTAATGCCATGATACCTACTAACTATGAAGTATCCAGGCTTGGACTTGGGAAGTCTACATTGTAAAGCAACATGGTAATGACTCGAGATTACATGGATATTGTGTTAAGAAGGCTTGAGAAATATAAATATTAGAATTATCAACTCAAGGCCGAAAAGAATCAGTTGGTGAATTATGCGCAACATTTGATAAATCCAATATCCTCCACTTTTCCGATTACCTAATGCATTGACTACCCCCAAAAATAAACAATCAATCATAAAGGAGGTAAACCCTTTAGGCCATGTCAATAAATCTTGGCTTTTGAAAATTCTAATTTTTAGGAGAAAGACAATTGAAGCGTATTTTGTAAGGCTCGGTGAAGACATTAGTGCATACCTAGTTCCAATCCTTTATTTTAAGGAATCGTTATCTTCTAACATATCAAATCTAGATGAGATATTTCCTAGTCTACAAGAGATGATGAGTATGGAATCTAAAATTCTATCCATTGAAGGGATCCTTGAATTCGAATGTTGAGGGACATGCTTTCTATGGTGTTTACATCTCAACTTGTGGAAGAATTTTCTAGAAGATTCTATGATTAATTACAAAAGCATATGCAGGGAAGCTTTCACTTCACTCACCTCAATTCATGAGTTCATAGCTAAAATCCCTTATGATTTTGTGGATAAGCATAATCAAAGGCATTCATTAGAACATGTTGAGGAACAATTCTCACAATTGTTTAAGGACATGTACATTCCTGCCATCAACTTCTCCTCTACTTCAATGGAACGTTGTATCAAATTGAGGAACCTATTTGAGGATGCTCAATCGAAAATGGTCAACCTGCATAATATGCCAGGTAGGATTTTGGAATTGCAGGTGTTCTACGAGGCTGTGCTTCAACCAAGTGAACCTCCTAAAGAAGAGAATATGTTTGAGACATTGGAAAGGTTCAAATATTTTCAATTGGAAAAGGCGGAAGATCCTAATTTCACCAATGGGTGAGGAGATAACATTATGGTATCTAACGAAGTGGGAGAGTCCATTTCTCATACGATTGAGATAGGCAGACCCCACTTTAATGGATAAGGCATTGGGTCTTGTTTTATGTTTTAAAATGATATTTTAAAGTGATGTTATTGTTAAACTCATTTTTAGCAGACTTTTGATCACTTAAGTGATTTCTAATTTCAAGTTACTTTTTAAAAGTTAGTTGAAAAAGTCAAAGTCACTTAAGGTGCCCTAATTTAATGTTCATGTAAACCCTAACTACCTTGTAACCAAATTTTGGGTTATAAAAGGAAGTTAGGGGCTCATTTGTAAGGGTGAATTTGAGAGAGGAGAAGAAATAATTTTGTGCAAGCTTTGTTTCAAGAAATAAACTTTGTGTTATTTTGTGAAGACATTTTGAAGAGTTAATGAAATATGAACTTTGTGTCCCATTCATTATCTCTTATAACATCTCGATGTTATTATGTTCATTAGATGTTAATGTTTAAATATTGCATGCGAATACTATCTTTGATCTTATTTTCAATGTTATTAATATGTTGTTCTTGTTCACAGTGATCAAGCTCTGATATCTACTTACTCATGTGTGTTCCCTTTCATTTATTCTTATTTAGCTGATTCAAACTCGTTTTATTTGAGTTAGTTATTCATTGTTCTTCTTCTTTCCTATGCAATATTAGGCTCTACTTTTACCTAATCGTTGTATACTCCTTTCATCCATTCATTTCCATTTCTTTCCTTCATTCCATTCCATCTTCCTCATTCACACTTCTTTCAATTTGATGTCCCAAAACACCCCCACATAAAATTTTAATGTCTAGATGTAAATATAATTTTGGTTTTCAATAAAGGCAACCTCACCTTCATTGAGGATGGACTTTTCCCCTAAGCTGTTGCATGTCATTTGCATACGTGAAAATCCATTTTCTAACATATTCCTACAAAGACAAAACATATTGGGAATGGTAGAGCCTCTTTTGGTTAGGTTATCAATGGTAAGAATCCTTTTGTTTAATACCAACCAAAGAAAGTGATTTACTTTAGGGGTGAGTTCTTTGTGCTAAATTTTTCTCCATTTAAATTCGCAATGAATGTCTCCTGAGAGAAGTTGGCACCCAGTTCTAACTGAGTATGAACCATCAAAATACTTAGTCTAGATTGATTCATCCCTAGTTTGAGTCTGACTGACTTGGATGTTGTTGATAAATTTTTGAAGATCTGCAATGAGGTTTTCACGTTGAGGCATCTCAGAATGAAGTTTTTTCCATTGATATCTCCAATTATCACATTTTATGTAATCAATGACCTTATGCCCAACCTCAGAAATTAGGTTGTCTTTTAGTAGATTCCAGGAGTTGTTATTCTCAAGATTTTGGAAGTTTGTCTAGTTATCCTTCTAGACGAAAATATCTTCACCGGTACCCAAATTCCATTTTTAACCCTTCCTAAGGTTGCTTCTTGTTTTGATGACATTATTCCAAAATATTGATCTAGAAGGAAGGGTTTCAGAATTTAGAAAACTTTTAGCATTGTCATAGGCTAAATATTTTGCTTTTATAATATCAATCTAAGGTTGGTCTTCTGTTAATATTCTCCAACTCATTTTTGAAATGAAGGCCGCATTCATGGTTTTGATATTTTTGATGCTTAATGCTCCCAATTTATTGTGAGTACAAGCCCTATCCCTAGCCACAAGATGAAATCTATTCTTCTCCTCAAGCACTGTGCATAGTAAATGCTTACAGAATCTTCTCAATTATATCAATTTCTGTAGCAGGGATGAAGAACATAGACATAATATAAGTCGAGAGATTTTGCAAAGTACTTTTAATGAGAAGACATTTTCCAGCATTATAGAGGATAACTCCCTTCCAACTTGAAAGTTTTTGTGAAACCTATCAAGAAGAGTATTCCAAACATCCATAGAAACTTTTTTAGTTCCCAAAGGAAGTCCAAGATAAGTAGTAGGGAGAGAATTAATCTCACAACCCAAGATGTGAGCAATCTTCCTTTTCTAGTTGAGAGGAGTGTTGAAGAAATAAAGAGAGCTTTTCTCAAAGTTGATCTACTTCCCCAAAGCATCTTCATAGAGATTAAGAATGAGTTTCATCATTTTATCTTCAAGGAGAGAGGCCAAGAGAAGAAGAATGGTATCATCAACAAATTTCTAATGAGAAACAATAATCTCTAGGGAAGTGGGTTTGAAACCTTTAAGTTAACCCAAAGAAATGACTCTACGTGATGGTGTGGTTAAGGTTATCAGCCATTAAGATGAAGAGGAGAGGAGACATAGGGTCTCCTTGTTGAATTACTCTCTCTTTGGTGAAGAAATCCACTTGATATCGCTACAATGACCAAGAATCTAGGAGTGGAAATATAAGATCTGATGATCCTCCTAAAGTAAGAAGTGAAGCCAAATTTCTCCAAAACTTTGTCAAGAAACACCCACGAAACTCTATCAAAATATTTATTCATGACCATACCTAATTTTATTTTTTCCATAGAATGGATGGTTTCATGGACCATTACCACCTCATCCTGGATTATTCTCCCTTTAACAAATGCACCTCGTTGTTTAGAGATCAGATTTGGTAGAAGAGGCTGAATTTGGGAAGCCATAGTCTTTGTAAATATCTTGTATAAAACATTAGTAAGACTTATGGGCCTAAAATTCTTGAAATCCTTAGCACTAGGTTTCTTTGGAACCAATACAATGAATGTATTATTAATCTCTTTTAAAAGATTTCCATTTCTGAAAAATTCATTTACAACCTTAAGAAGATCAACCGAGCAAATGTCCCAATTTTTTTTGTTAAAAGTTAGCTAAGAACCCATCGGGACCAGGGGAATTGTCACCTTTAAGAGAGAAAATAATTTTTTTAATTCTTCAATAGTGAATGGCTTGGCGAGATTGAGGAAGTATTCTTTTGGAGAAAGATTACCAGGAATGGAGTCAAGAAGGGTGTCCACAACAACTTCAGAATACTGAGTGTCATCATTTAAAATTTTCCTGAAGAAAGAGAGTGCTTTATCTTTAATAACATTCAAGTTCAAGGTGACAATACCATTAATCAAGGAAACTTCATAAATTATATTATGAGCTCTATGTTTAAGAGTAGTAATGTGAAATAATTTAGTATTGCGGTCTCCTTCCTTTAACCATGGAGCTATGGATTTTGTTTCCGAAATGATTTTTCCTAGTACACAGTTATGAAACTTAGAAATAAGAGATTTATCCATAAGATAATCATCATTAGACATACCTTCAGTAAGTACCCTTTTTCCAAAGATATTAGTTCATCTTTGACTGTTTCTTTTTATTGAAGACATTTCTAAAAACCATTTTGTTCAATATTCTAACTTTCTATTTAATGTTCTTAAGTTTTGAATGAATTTGAATTGGGGTTTTCCTTCGACGTCATAGCTCCACCATTCATTTATTATATTCCTCAACTCAAGGTGATCCAACCATTTTTTTCAAATTTAAAAGAGAAGCGGCTAGGTTTGTTAGAATTGAGCATACTTAGAGCAATGGGATTGTGGTCTGAACCAATTCTAGGGAGGGAAGAGAGATGAAAACCTTAGTTCATGATCCAATCAGTTGTTATGAGTGCCTTTTCAAGTATGACTTGAATATGATCATCCCTCATATTCTATTGTACAAAGTGAAAGGATTACCATGTAAATCGAGGTCCATAAGATTAGAGACAAAAATAAAATCAGCGAGGTCATCGATACTAGGAGTGAAATTAGAAGAACCCCCCTTTTTCTCAATAGGAGTGAGAGGGGTGTTGAAATATCCTATGATCATCCAATGGAAACTCCCACAATTTCTACCAAATATTTTCATATCATTTAAAAGTTGCCTTCTACCATGTGAGGTATTTGGAGCATAAATATTCGAAAGGATCTAGACCAAAGAGTCATTAATCGTATGAAAATCTCTAACAAGATGATTTTGAGAAGAAAAAAATTACTTTAACTTTTTAATAGAAAGGTTCCAAAGTACAACAATTCCTCCGAAGTACCTTTAGAGTCCACACTAGTAATGTCAGCTTTCTTCCAAATATTTCTTTTGTAAGTATCCATAGCTTCTTGATTTCGTCTTAGTTTCTTGAATTTCCATAATGGTAGGTCTATATGTTTTCCTTAACTCTTTAAGAGTTATCTATTTTCCTCCTCCATTAAGGCCTCTAATGTTCCAAGAGACAACCTTCATTGGCAAAGTTTTAGAGAGGTGTTTTCCCAATGGTCCAATGTAGATTGGGTCCCATCTATAATGTTCCTATCTGTCTCTATTTTCCTTTTCGTTGCTTGATGGCCTTACTTTTATAGTATTAGCACATGTTTTCGCATTACTTTTGGCTGATATAGTTACTCTAGAGAGAGGTTTTCCAGTTATCCTTTGCCTTCTTTTTATCATAAAGCGGGGCATTCAAAATCCTCTCTAAGCCTTTATTACTTATGATTTTGGCTTTCATTTGTTTAAAATATGGGGCCGAGATCATTGGTATAGTCAACTAAAACTTGATTCTTGGCTGGAGTTATCTCTCCTTCTTATTTTTCCAAATAGTCTAGAATGGCCTGCATGTTTTTGTTTATTTTTTCCTTTTTTTTGGTGAGAGATGAATGTTGTAATGTCGTTTTCTGTTGTTCTCTTCTTTGTTGTATAGCCGCTATTTTCATCTTTGGTATTTATAGCTTCTCAGGGAGAGAGAGGCTTTGAAATGAAGGAAATATTAAAATTATCCTTGACTAATTCTTGGTATTGATTCTAAGAATAACCCTTGGTCAACATCACTATCCTTTCGAGGGATTGTTTGAGAAAGATCCTCCTTCATGTTTCCTTCCTCTAGGAATTTATAATCCTTAAGTTCTATAACATTATATTCTCTTTGAGTTAGTTAGATCTTTACCATATTTTTTTATCCTCATCCACTTGAATGTGTAGATTAACATTTTTTTCTTCAACATGATATAGTTTCCATACAACAAACTTCATGAGCATCCTTCTTGAGTTGAGGAGTCTTAGATCTCTAAAGAGTTCTACAAATAGGGGGTTTTTTAGTCGGGGGTTTGAAGGAGCCACCCGATGTTTGCTTGTATTGAAGAGACAAAGGATTAAATGATCCATTGCCTCCTTTCCAAATTTTTGAACCCTTCTGGTTTAGGGTAGAATCATAGAACTTATATTTATGTAGATCTATTGCTTTCTCCTTCGTTTCATTATTTTCTTTAGATATTCTCGTAAAATGAACAATCTTGTGACATTTAGTACATCTCATATGGAAGGTCTCATATTCAATCGGATGCCTCTAGATACCTAACTTATATTGCAACATAACATGGTTAGGTAACTTCTGACCCATATCTGTTGAGACGTAAAATCTAGCAAAATTTAACTTGGATCTGAATCTAGTAGGGTTATCAGTGCCCACAAGAGAGACAATAGATCTAGCAATGTTTACAAGAATCTCATCATCCCAAAACTGAAGAGGTAATCCAGGTAATCTACACCAGATTGAGATGGTGTTTATATTCTCTATGCTAGGGTTAAATCCAGGATACCATCTTTTGAGAAAGAGTCCCATGTTTCCCATGCACCAAGGACCCCCCAAAAAAACAACATCCATGTCTTCTTAGAGATTAAAATTAAATAAGAAAAATCCATTAACCATTGAGGAAATAATCATATTCCTCAAGGGTTTCCATTTTCTAATAGCCCATTTACTAACATTATCAATATTAGGTCTAGGTCCAAGGTACTTACCCACCAATGCCAACCGGTTCTTTTGAATTTCTCGATACATGCTAGCCTCAAGTATTTGAATATGAGAGATTCCTTTTTCATCCTTTGTCCTAGAGAAAACAAAATATGTGTGGGGTAGCCTAGGGCATTTGGGGTCCACATTATTGTCTTGTGGTTTCTTGAAAATCCCGACCACTAGCCTAGATTTGTTAGATATGTCGCTTTAACTAGAGTAATCAACGCTGAGCTATCAGTTTTGTTTACCACAATTCGAATGCAACTTTCAAATTTGTCTTCCATGGCCCAATTATAGCTTGCGATTTGACTTCCACAACCCAATTACAATAGAAATTCAAATTTTATGCCATTAGAAGGGAAGTCACTGCGCTCTCCATCCGAGCAAGATTCAACTACATTAAATTCAAATTTTAATTAATAAAATTAATAACATTAATTAATTTTTAAAAATAAGTAATGTTAATTAATTAAATATTAAATTTAATTAAATTAATGACATTAATTTAATTATTTAATGTTAATTAATTAATAACATGAATTAAATCAATATTACCAATTAATTAATTTTAAATAATTAAATTAAAACCATTAATTAAGTGTTACTAGACCATTTTGTGAAGTCGGAAGGATTACATGAAGTGAGGTGGGGTAAAGAATAATGGTGGGAATGTAACAATGTAATGTTACAAAAATTAATCAACCAGTTATAGAGAGAGGATGAAAGATGAAATACTTCTTGAAATGGTGTGGAAAAATTCTTTGGTGAAGCATCAAAATGAGAAAAGTTTTGAAATTTTCAAAATTTTAGCGTTTACAAATTTTGGGACAATAGTTAGCTCTAATTGGGGACAAGGACTCATGAGGACACACCAATGAACCCATAGTATACATTTTTATTGAATCAATTCCTTATCCATGGGGAAGGAATTTAATGAAGACAAACAATGATACATGGAAAACTAGAATAACAAAAAAACAAGACATGGAAAAGAAAAACTTTATGTATAAGGGATGATACAAAGGAAAATAAGGACTATATGAACCCATTGATAGGTTTAGAGAAATACAAACCCTTGTGAAAAAAATGAGTCAAATTCACACATTTTCTAGGGAAAGAGTGAATTTAAACTAGTGTATTACTAGAATATGCTTTAGATAACATGTATCTTGAATAAAGCCTTTCTACCTTACCCATTTCATTTTGGTGTCAACTTGTGCACAAATCTATCTTCTAAATGGTGCCTACTTTGTTCCTCTTAAAATATAACAAAAGGAATTTGGACTACTTCTTTGCTTCCCTTTGTAAGTAGAGATGAATGATGATCGGATGGAACTTTCTCCACATATTCTATCTTTCAATGTTGAGAATAGTGATTATTTTCCATATTAACATTTGAGATGAGATATTTAATGGTTCTTCCTTCATCATGGCATGAGATGAGACTTTAGGATGCATCCATGTCTCCTTGTTCCATTTTCATACTTGTTTCATCATAAGAAAATTTGCATACCTTTATGGAAGGAAAAATCTCTATACTTGAAACTTCACTATGGTGAAGGTCTTAATCAAGAATCTCCAAATCTTGATTTGAAAAGTACCCTTCGTCATAATTTTTTTCTCTTGGTGAGTGAATATTTTCATGAATTCCCTCGACCATTTCTATTTCTTCATGCTTGCGTCATAATGATTTGATGAGTTAAACCACATCATGATTGAGAGAATGACTTGGTTACATATCAAGTTGTTCTTGAAGCTTTGACCGGTATTGCAACTTGAGATATTTTATTTCATCATCATCGTATGCCATGAAATGTTTGATGGAAAGACAAAGGAAGGAAAATATGTGTTAGGAAATAAGGGATAAAACATGTAGAACAATCCCACTTAGAATCGAAATAGTAGAAACTAATATGCAGAAAGATATTGTAGATCTGAAATAAAAGTGTAGAAAATAAAAGAACACAACACAGAGACAATATTTAATGTGGTTCACCCAATTTGGGCTACGTCCACCAATAATCACTTGCTCGATTGTTTATTACAAGCCACCTCTTTCTCTCAATACAATACCTAGATCTGTTTGGAGCTATGTTAAACCAACTCTTTTGAATTCATAATTGAACTCACACACATCTACATTGATATGTCTACCATATCAAAAGCCCAAAACCACATCAATAGGAAACTTCTTAAGCAATTTTAAAATACTGTAGTTACTAAAACCATGGACCAAAACTACCCCATAAACCTATGGGTCAAAATTCCCACCCATATCAAAAGAACATGTTTCTTGAGATATAGTGCATGTTTTTGAGGCAAAAAAACTACGGAGAGAAAATTGTGGAGAGTGTAAAGTAATTTTGGTGTATATTCTTCAAAACTTCCACACATGAAAACGGGATCCACAACATAACAAGATGTTTATATTTTCATTGATCCAATGATTATTTACAACTTCATTTTCTTTATTATCTTTGTCTTCATCATCATGATGCACATATCTTGAAACAAGAAGTATTTTTCGAACATCTTCATAGCTTTCATAATTCAACAAGCACGTTCCTATTGAAATTTTGGATGATACCTTAAGAAATTTTTGTATCACTTTTCTTGACCTACATGTCCTTTTCAACACAAGAATTTTCTATAAAATATTATCACTTACCTCAATAGAAGGCACAATCTCTTCAAACAAGTCTTCGTCACCGTGATACATGTGTTAGAAAAGAGAGAACTTCTTGATTATATTCAGAGTTTATATTCTTTAATGAGTATGATATTTGAAATTGAAAATCATCATTTGATTTCTCTCCATGATGGTGATCATTAAAATCCATGATGAGAACTTACGCATTTGAGAAGGGATCCAAATGAGGTGATTTAGGATCTTGAAATCCTTGAACATAAACATTTTGGATTGGTCTTTAAGGTGCATGCATGTTATTGATGAGAACTCTTCTTGATAATATTTATGACTTACATCTACCAAGTATTTTAATTACAGAAATTGGAAGCCATCATTTGATCCGGCCTTCATTGAACTCCATGGAAGAAAATTTCATACTTGGGATATCATACAAACAACAATATTGGGAGTACGAGACTATTTTCCATTCAAATGTAGAAATTCAGGAAGAGAAATAATTACTAAAACATACTCAAAATTTTCTTCATCTCCATGCTTGTTGAGCTTGTAATAATCATGAGAAGAATCCTTATCACATGCTGATATGTCATTTTCATCCTCACTATCTTCACTCTGTAAATGATACTCATTAGAGAATTTCTTATCATGCAACTTGATTATAAAGTTTTCGAGCAAGACGGGTTTATTGAAGACCATGAGATTCAAAAATCTAAGAGAAGGATGATTCAAATTCATCTCTTCTTTTTGGGAAACTTTTGATGCATCTTTAGGAACACTTTATGAAGTCTTCACATATGGAGCATGTTGAATATTCATATGTACATTTTTGTTTCCTCATGAGGGGTTATAAATAAAGATAATTTGAAATAGATTCAACAATATTATTTTTTAACTTCCTGGAAAGAATCAAGTTATCTTCAACTTCAATGGATTTTGCTGAGCAATATACAAATTCTTGAATTCTCTCTCCATGTAGTATGAATTAAGAGTGGCAATGAAAAAGAACAATTGATTGTTCACACTAGGTTGCTCATTTAGCGGAATAGTTTTTAATAAATTACTGAATCTAGATATGAATTTCCTCATTTATTCTCCTTTCTTCATTCGTATTTAAAATAGTTCAAAATTAGTGCATGTGTGTCCGAAATTGTTCTTTATACTCTCCCAAATTTTGATGCAACCAATCCCCAAATACCGATACCACTTAAGAACATGATTGATGGGGCTTTTGAAAAACAATATCACTAAAACATCATCTTCCTACACACCAAGAATGCCATATGCAATATGAAAAGTAGAAATATGATTACCTACGTCTTGGGAGTCATCTCTAGAAAATTTTAGAAATTTCCTCCTTGAACCACTAGGTAAGGGGGGATATTGTGCAAATGCCAAAGGACCAAAATAATTTACCTATGAGATGGGTGAAACAAAACCACCATTGTGTGAGTCATAAAAATATAGGAACTTTATTCTTGAAGTCAAGAGTGGCCAACCTCCATTCTAGGGGAGGTTCCTTGATGTCGAGATCGAGTGGTAGACACTTTGATCTCAATACTTTGATCCCCAATGAAATTACCAAAAACTCGTTTGTAATATTTTATGTCACTTCGATTTACTCTACCTCTTCATGGGCTTACCCGTATTATCTGACATAAAACTTGCAACATTGGCGATATCACCTATTGAAATGTTGATCTAACCTTTGTATTTGAGAGTGACAACTCCCTTATATGGGTTTGTGGGGTTTTGAGTAATTTTAACCCAAAAAGCACCTGAAATGGGAAAGAAAGTGAGAGATGAATATAATAGAGAAAATATAGTTGAAAATAATGGAGAGAGGGATTCATGTAGGTACAAGAAAACTCAGATGTCATTCCTACATGCTAGATGGTACACCATAAATGTGAAGAGATTGAATGTTAATACTTTGCATGAAAAAGAAAGAAATGAAAGATTCCATTTAACATAAGAATAAACATAATCACCAAGAATCTCAAGACAAAAATTTCTATAAGCATCCTTGTATTTCTTCTTGAAAAGAACACAAACTTTCCTCATCTTCTTCTCTTCAATAGAGTCTTCACAATGATCAATCTCCATAGAAAAAATCTAAAAATAAAGTTTTATTAACTTTCCTTCTTGAGATTATAGGGCACAAAGTTCCTCCAACCTCTAAGACCCTTACAAATGACCTATAACTTCCTTTTATAACTCAAAAATTGGTTATAAGGTAGTTAGGGTTTAGATGACATCACTTTAGGGCACAATTAGGTCATATTTTCACTTTATAACTTTATTTTAATAAAGTAAAATTACTTTATTAAAATAACATCATTTTATCACATAAGTGACCTAATTAAAAGAATTTATTGCAATAATTAAGTAGGCAAGTGTTGACACCACTAAAGTGACTTAGACATACACCTGACACCAATATGAATCATATATCAACAACATGACACCTATGATTAGTGTCATATCCATTGGGCCAAGATTCCACCTATCTCAATCGTATGATAAATGAACTCATTGAACACTTTGAATTTGTGATGCATTTCATGATCTCTCCCTTCATAAAGAATCTGGGTCAGTCACTTGGTCACATGCTTTAGATGCATATTGGCCACTTGTTCATTTCATGATCATATGAGATTACTCAAATTTTTGGCTTGAAAAATATTCAATCCTTCTATTGCAGTTTTTTATTGAATGGGTTGGCTACTATCATTCACATATATTATGTATGATTGTGCATTTCTTCATGTTAAAATTTTATTGGCCTTCGTGAATTCATGTTTTATCATATTACCATAGTTTTTTTGCACCACCTTGTCTTGTTAATGAGTAATATCCCTTTAGAGATATCAGTTTTCTAGTTCATTTCTACTTCATCACATGTCACCATGCTAGTGAGCATGTCATTCTGGTCCATAGCAATCATCATATCATTTGCAGCATTTGAAGTCATCTCCTCTTTGCTCCAATACTCGCCACCTTCTATTTTCATCATCACTCCATATTTCTACACCAAGCTTGTGTTGGTAACTTGGTGATGCAAAATTGCAGGTTTCTTACATAGTGGACTTTGTTATAGTGCAAGCCTATGCTTAATTTGATTATGTAACTTGTTGGAAAAATAATATAAAGTAGGGTTTATCCCCTCTTATTGTTCTTATTAAATTTATATTTAATTATATATTAAATATAAGTTATAAACTTTAGTTTATAATCAATAAATAAAAATATGAAATGTTTTTATTTATTTAATATAAACTATAGTTTATGTTTTAATTGATTTAAAATCAATTAATGTGGAGGGGTATATTACGGTAAGTCACACTCCTACTCCACTTATAATGGACACTCGAGGCATGGTAAAAAATATCAATTTGAAATTGAAATCATGTGATGTAAAATTGGAGAGGAGTGAGGTGAGAAGGTTTTTACTAGACTATAAATTTGAAGGTTTCTCAATTAATGGAAATATCTATTCCCATGGTTTTTTACCTCTTATGAGATTTTCCATGCAAAACCCGTGTTTACTTTGTGTAATATATTGTTAATGTATTTATTTATTTCATTTACTTTATAATGTTAAATTAAATTTATATTAATTGGTTAAACTTAAAATATCAAATCGAACACTTGATATTCTTGACTTATCTACACTTAGTGCTCTCTCGATCAAAGAAGAGAAAGTCATGACATGGTTGATTATAAACATGTTGTCATTAAAGTTGGTATACAACTTGATTCTAAACCTATTAATTTAGGATTCATATGATGATGCTTGGAATATGGATAAAAGTGAAATCAATAATGGTTTATAGTGTGCTTATTATGATAATCCCTATTTATATGGATATTGTAAATCTAATCATGTTGGTGATGTAATAGATAGAAAATATATGACTGGATATATTTTTAAGTTTGGTATAGGTGCCATTAATTGAATTAATAAGAAGAAACCAACAATCTCCATCTCTTATACTTGAGTTAAAAATTAAAATATAGAAGTGCAATGGAAGTAGCGAAAGAAGCCATGTGGTTAAAGTAGTTGTTGAAATAAATTCACATGGAATTTAAAGGAAGTACTCCTATTTTGTGTGATAGTCAAAGTTGTATTTATTTCACAAATAATCAAGTTCATCATCAACAAACAAATCATATAGAGATCCATATGCATTTCATCCGATAGAAGGTTCTCTGCAGATATATTCACGAATCCATTGTTATTTGTGAAGTTCGAAAGTTTCATGCAATGTTTGTCCTTCTAGAATTTTCATTGAGGAGGAGTGTGTAGGACAATGTCACCTCTAAACGCTTCGCCATGTGTTTTCTTCTTCACCTCTATCATTGTAAAATATCTTTATATTTTCTAAGTTAACTTATCACTCCAAGTTTATTGTGTAGTCCAGAATAAAACATCATTTTGTAAATGAGGTCCTTACTTTATAAAAGGATCCTAAGGTGCTTATATAGATTTTCCATGAGAAACTGTGAGATGTAGTCTCACAAATCATGCTTAGCCTAAATCATCACTTTTGATTTATGGATTCCAAATCTTTTTGTACAAAAAGGTAATTTTAGCATGATGAAGGTGTATAAATCCTTCAAAAGTGATATGCTAGCCTAAACCCTCACCATGGTTTAAGGATTGTAAATCTTGTTGTATAAACAGGTAATGTTGGCATATAAACCCCACTTAATATTAAGGGGAGTGTTAGAACAATAATATAAAGTAGGGTTTATCCCCTCTTATTATTCGTATTAAATTTAGATTTAAGTATGGAATAAATATAAGTTATAAAATTTAGTTTATAATCAATAAATAAAAATATGATTTTTTTAAATTTATTTAATATAAACTATAATTTATAATCGGGTGCATCACAAGTAAGTCACACCCAGTCACTCCACTTATAATGGGCACTCGGGGCCCGATAAAAAATATCAATTGGAAATTGAAATCATGTGATGTAAAATTGAAGAGGAGTTAGGTGCGAAGGTTTTTACTTGACTGCAAATTTGAAGGTTTCTCAATTAATGGAAATATCTATTCTTGTGGTTTTTACCTCTTATGAGGTTTTCCACATTAAATGTGGTGTCAACTTTGTGTAATATATAGTTAGTGACTTTATTTCATTTAATTTATAATTTTAAATTAACTTTATTTTAATTGGTTTGATGCGATAAGGTCAACCATCAACTATAGGTGTAATGCAATAAGTGTTTCTTATGTAATTGAAATATTTACATGCCTTATCCACTAAACCAACAAGGATGCCTACTAATAGAACATAATAATTTCTTACGTGGTTAGCGTGTGTTCCGTAGTATTTCATTAGTCAAATAATTTGTGACCATATTTGATGCTAGAATAAATGTGGGAAGATATAATTGAAAAATTATAGATCCACAAATAAACAATTGAAGATTATATATTATAATGTGTAGACATTAACCAAATGTTTATATAAGCATATAACAGTTAACAGATCATGACTGAAAGCAAATAACAATAGCTAAAAGTAAATGAGACAAGAGACACCAAATTTAAGTGGTAAACCCAAAGGAAAAACCCCACTGAATAAAGAATTGTCTTTATTAAGAGTTTAATCAATCTTTAACCCAACACTTCCACTTCACTACTCGGTCTTCACAGTAAACTACTGTAGATCTGTATCTTACAGTTAATCATCTCGCTTACATAAAAAAACTCATAGCATTTGCATATAGTCTGTGTCTATATAGCTCAATTCTTAGTCAAGTAAGCTCCCTCATACATAGAAAATCAACAAGTTATCTCACAATCCTATGAGGGATCATCCTATATATAGGATGGGCCACCTCACTCTTGATATATGGAAGACCGACATAATAAGTTTATTATTACATAAACCTAAAAATAGATTTGGCATGACGTGGTGGTCCACCCAATGGTATCCCTACTTGACATTATTTCCCCAACACTCCCCCTTAATGTTAAGTGGGGAAGAACAAAACCAAACATGCCAAATTTACCTTTAAAAAAGGATTTACGGATCCATGAATCAACTACAACAATTCTAGGCTAACATGCAGACAAGGGAAATTAAATAGATCTTCACATAAAAAGATAGACAAGGGAAATCATACAGATCTTACCATACATAAATTCTTAGACAAGTGATTTATATATGAAGACTTGTATCAATTTATGGATCCTTTTATAAACCAAGGCATACCCATAACTAGTGCTTCGTTGGGATTTACAAGTAAACTCACATACTGTGATTGTTTACTTATTACAAAATGGAGGAAGTATTGGAAGTTTACAATGAACTACCTTATACATTTTCTCATGAGACTTACAGTTCACATACAATGTTACAACCATGTGTAACCAATCCCTAAAGGATCACCTTGTTACATACAAAGCGGGTGGTCATGATCCACTCTTAAAAGCGACCGAGGTCTTTTATAATAAGCCATTAAGAGGTGGCATTTTCATTCACACTCCCCTCAATGGAAACTATGATAGGCCCAACAAGGCACAAAACTTGCAATAGTTCCCGTACGTACCCAAAATTGTAGGGTACTGCATTGCCGGAACAATGTAACACGTACCCCAATGATGATACAAGTCTCCTCGCAAGGTGTTCGGGATCCGAAAAGCTCCCCAAGTGTGTGTTAACATCCCGCATGCCCCACTTAGCCCCCGCATGCTTTGTTTTTATCTTTTTCCCTCTTTTCCTGGCCTTTTGCTCTTGGGCCACGAAACCGTCACCATGCCTGGCAGCGGTCTTTGTGACCGCCGCCCTAAGTAGGGCGGCGGTCTTGTAACCGCCGCCCTAAGTAGGGTGGCAGTCCTTTACGTGTTTTCCAGAATGCTCTTTTAACGTGACTCACGTAAATTTCAACGTTTACCAACTTTTTTCACCGCCATAGGCTTGCATTAATGATTATGGTTCCCTGGAATAGTGTTTTGCCATTGTTTATAGTTTAAGAGATCAATTTGGTTTTTACCTTGGGTAAATGCAAATGCTATAAATAGTTGGCTTGTGCTCAAGCAAATGGCCCCTCAAATTTTCCTCCGAATTTCTATTGCAATAGATTAGTCTTTCATTTTTCTTAGAATCCTTAGTTGCATTCATCGCATGCTTAGTTAGTGTTGTTTCATTGTTAGGAAGCCACATATCCATCTTGTGCAAATGTTGTTGATATTTCATCCAATCCATTGGAGTAAAATAGTCTGTTTTCAATAGGAAGCCATTAAAGTTTTAGGTTTTGTTCTTCAAGCAGGATAGTTTTAGGTTCTGGACGTTTTATGTTGTATGACTCGCAATAAATCCCGCTAGGAATTGCATAAGCCAAGCTTTGTACTCTTGTGCTATCTATCTCCTACTTGCATTGTATTGGCCTCCGTATCCTAAGTTGCCTTTGTCCCAATATCTACTTCTGTTGATGCTAGCATTACACGCTTTTCTGGATCCAAGTGAACACGAAGGAACAAGGAGATCACACTGAGGGGACATAGCCACACACACCATCGGATTCGCCACTATTCTGCAGAATCTAGGTTCTAGCTTTCAAAGTTCTAATTAGAAACATATCAAATAGAGTAGCCAATCACTTTATTTCAGTCAATTTTACTTTCGATATTGCCAAGGAAGCTGTGGGGATTGATAGTTTCTGAGAAACTATGATTCATTTCTCACTTCTGAGGTAGGATCGAGAGTCTTGCAAATAGACTAGATCAATTGTTTCATTATTTAGAATAGGTTCACAGTTGCACAGACAAATAGCTATACTCGGTTATCTTGTTTGTTTTAATTTGTTATTCTAAACTGTCAATTCTAGATATATTAGATAGTTGTTCTTTAAATTTTGTTTAGTAGATAGATATATCAGATTTAGGAATATACATAGACATATCTTTCACAATTAGTTTATTCTGTCATTAGTTAGATTTATATAACTTTCTTTTGTATGACAATCACGGGACCTAGAGAGCCCAGAGAATACGTATTCAAGCCAATCGTGCCCCAACCCAATCTCATCACAACCATAACTGATATAGATCAAAATCTTAGGATCCAAGTCTTCCGAACAACGGTAAACTTACAACAAATTGGTTCCTAGTTAAGTGGGTTAAACATAGAAGACGACAAAGCACACACGTTTTGGTCAAATCAACCAAACTACAGATTACCCTAGGTATATATCCACATGACTGTAGAGAGGTTTGAAAGAGAGCAAACATTTAGTTGTGACCCTTTGGTCCCACAAATGTATGTGGGATACTCTCATAGATATAGATACTAGCTTGAGAATTCAGGTTGCACAAATGCCTGTAAGATACTCTGAGAAGATCGTACTATTATTAATTCTCGAATATAGAAGTTTGAGAAAACATACAATTATTTTGGATATTAGGGATTAGGGACTGATTCGCATATGACCATAGTAGGACCACAACAACCATGAATCTATGGATGTGACCCACAAATCCCTCAACCCAACGAATCTCCCTGGTCAATCGACATTGACACTGGTCTACATATACTAGTATTCGAGATCTACTCCACT
Source organism: Taxus wallichiana var. yunnanensis (assembly GCA_018340775.1). Classification (NCBI taxonomy): domain Eukaryota; kingdom Viridiplantae; phylum Streptophyta; class Pinopsida; order Cupressales; family Taxaceae; genus Taxus; species Taxus wallichiana. Next base: position 53,918,660 of record CM031238.1, read on the forward strand.
TCCACCTATCATTATTGAACAGCTTATCCTTGTTAGACATAATAGCTAACGAAACTAGGGAATTATGGACTAGGCCAGAGAATCGCCCATAGAGTCAGATATAGTTACCATCCACCCTATGACCTTATCTCGAAACATACACGAAACTATCCCAGGTCATTTTATACATATTCCACAACCCATAGACCAAATCACGCAAGAGCTTGATATTGATTGGAGCCTTCGAGCAGTCATCCTTGCTGATCGATCTATCACACCAGTTTAGGTTAGAAGGGCCTTCTTTGCCTTAGATTCACAATTTCCACTAGTGCGTGTCGAAGACATCAAATTGCCTAACTAGTTTATCTCGTATCCCATGCATATTCAATCCCCATCGTTTGCTCTCAAAGATGACCTCGGGAGGTCAAAGTGCGAGGAAGATTTGCTTGTAGATTCCCACTCTCGCTTGTCACTTTTCCATCATACAAAATTTGTGAACCCAATGTGAACTTTCTACTCTCTCGGCACGGAGTCGATTTCTACTTGTTCTTTCAAATTAAAACAACTCTTTCATCTTTACTGTCTCATTAGCTTTCACCATCACCTTCGCTCCTTCCCGTTATTCTGCGGGTATTCATATACCCCCCGAATATGTCAGGATTCGATGCATATGGTAGGCCTCTCTTAGGTCTTGAGGCATACTATGCTCAACTAAATAGACAATCATCGCCTTGCTCTCGGTGTGGGGGTGACAACTATCGAACTAACCAGCTTGTTAACACAAACTCCAAAGGTCGGATATAGCTCATCTTTCCGAACAGAGGAGTTGGATCAGCTCACTCAAACACAACAAACAGAGCCTTCAGTGCTCGAACAATATGACGCTCATAGGAGAGTCTAGTTTGTCTCCTCAGGTACTACTTAGACCACAAATTAGTAGACAATCGACTCATACCGGGTTTAGATGATGAGCATTCAGTACATTATACCAGGAATGAACAACGTTCTCGAAGTATGTACCCACCTATAGGAGGTTTACAAACACAACCCGAGGTTTCTTTCTAAGGAAATACCTTCATACCATTACATACGGGAAATGCCCTCGGGAAACTTGGCAAAGGGGCGTTGATTAATTCATATCAGATATCACATGCCTATAATACACCATGATATACAACAAACTCCACTAAGGAAAAATACCGTGACTTCACCAAATGAAGTCATTTCAACGTTAGTAGAAAAAGTGAGGGGGTTAGAACTTGCTCAGGCAAATCACCATTCTCAGTTCATGCAGGCAGGAAATCCTAATCCACCACATCATCCTAGCCAGGTAGACCTCCTCACAGGAATAGGCACGTTAGGCATGACTCCTCAGTATTCACAACAAACACCGATTAGAACCACCGTTTCTAATACCATTCCAATACCTCCCGGTTTAGTACAAAATAATCCATTCTTGGATAATACCCCTTCATACTTAAACATGTACTCCAAATCACCACAAGGGTATATGTTCTCCTCTCCCAATATTTTTACTCAACCATAGGGGTTGCCTTATGCTCCTACCAATGCATATGCAATGCCATGTCAACAACCCATTCCACCGCCCCCCCCTCAGCAGGCACCATCAATGGTTGAAACATATGCGATAGGGACTTATTCAGAATACTTGAAAGAGCCCTTAGATTTCACCATACGAAGCATCATGCTTCCAAGACCTCTTCCCGATCTACCCAAATACAAAGGTGAGGGAGATCCAAATGCCCATATCAAGGCTTATGCTACAGCCATTCAAGAATTACTCCCTTGGGATGGGGTTGTTGCTAAAATATTTTCCAAAACCTTGGAAGGTATCGCTCTCGATTGGTATTATAGAATACCTGAGGCTTCCATCCATTCGTTCAAGCAACTCATGTCAAATTTCATCAAAGCCTTTGACATGAACAAACTATTAAGGACATGAATCAGGGAATTCTTGCACATTAAGCAAGAACACAATGAATCTGTCACCCATTTCATCCAGAGGTGGCGTACAGTTCTTTATTCTTCGGCAAGTGCTCCAAATATAGATCAGATGGAACTATGTGATTTATTCTTTCATTCTCTTAGCAGAGAAGTGAAGGAAGAAGTCCAGAAGTTCCCACTAAGAACTTACGATGAAGTACTGAGAGCGCTCTCCAAATAGATCAAGCGGCAATTGATAGTGGTCGCAAAACATATGGAACAAATGGGAGGTTAATCACCACTAACCAGAACACTACGTCTTATTCTACTACCACAAATGTCAATCAAGGACCTAAAATCCTTAATAAAAAATCATGGAGTAACCGATCGGTTAAAAGGTAAATGTTGTGAATACTCCACCGCTAATAAACAACCAACAAAACAACAACTTTACTCCAACAATCAATACAGTGGATTTTAATCATCCACAACAACAACAACAACAATGGCGAAGCCCTACACGGGATCCAAATCAAAATTCAACTAGGTATCAAAACCAGAATTCAAACCAAAGACAACAAACGCAAAATTTTAATAAGCAACGGTTTGATCAAAATTTTGGGCCACAATATACATCAAGCCAACAAACTAGGAATTACAATCCCAACTCGTATTGTGGTTTCCACAAAATTCAGGGCCATGACACTAGAACATGTCGTGACTACAATAAATTCATGCAACATTTGCCAGATGAACAAAGACAACTTTTCATGGATATGTTCTTGGCAGATCCTACGTCACCAGCACCGAATACTTTTACAGGGGCAGTTTCCCCTCAAAATGCACCCCTCAAGATCTTCAATGATCCGCTCCCAAATCACAACAATAATAAATTAAATCCAAGTGGGACAAACAAGGGTGTGATTGCAGGAACAATGATCATGAAGCTTCAACTTCATTTGAATCCGTTAGTTGCGCCACAATTAGGAAGTCACCACGACCTAAGATAGTCGGATTAGTGGAGTTAGATGCCGAACTACCCATAGAAGCTGTAACAAGGACACGAGAGTATTCCTCTCAGCCAAGTCCAAGCTACCCACTAGAAACAAACAATATCCAACAAGTATTAATAAAACCCGTAGGTGCATATTATTTAATTAATGATCTAATGAAAACCTTCTCACACATCTCCTTTTTGGATTTGTTGAAGAACTCCCCTGCTCACAGGGCTGCTCTTTTAGAAGCATTGGGTTTAGGTCATCTAATTAGCATCACTCCACCTCCCGAAACACAGGTAAACCATATAGACTTTGATATCCATCCTCCGGGGCAGCCAGATAGGGATGCCGAATTCATATTCGAAATAAACAAAATGCCAACAGATGCTGAGATTGCATGCCGAGGTGATCCGACCTTACACTTGCAAGTGTGGGTTTATAACAATTATGTGAAATGCGCGATGGTTGATGATGGGGCAATAGTTAATATAGTCCCCTTCTCTTTCCTTCAAAAGCTAGGGTATGGAGAAACCAATTGTTCCACGACTCGAAATACACTAAGAGGCTATGATGCCTTAAAGCCACTTCAATTGGAACTATAATACTACCAATCACCTTAGGACCCAAAACAATCCTCGATCGAGTTTTATATTATAGATCAGAAACTAACTATAATATGATCCTTGGCGACCATGGATACACCATATGAAGGCAATCCCTTCTACACTATTTCAAGAAGTAAGATTCTTGCATTTAGGAAAGGTGTTCATAGCCAAAGGTGATCCAAAACCATTCGATGTACACCTGGCTGACCTAAAGAAAAGACCAGGCGTGCACTTGGAGTTTGAACTCCCAACGAACCAACTTAATAAACCTACCGACGCGAAACCAGAAGAAAATTTGGTACCTACGACAGATATTGAAACTATGAGCCTAGCCAAAGTGACCCCAGCCCCCAAAGATGAGGCTAACACTATAGAAATAGTATCATTAGGAACTACTACAAAAATTGTTGAATTACTAGAACAAGATCTACCAATGTTCCTACCATTTGATTCTGTAGGCATGGGGTGCACCCTAGGTGTCGGTTCTCTCCCAGTAGTAGATCTCTGCATGGTAGAGGTAGAAGATGTTAACACAACAAATATCCCAGCACCCATATTCCCAGCTAAGTATTGGACTCTCCATTTTGATGGAGCTAAATGTTGTTACGGAGTTGGGGCTGGAGTAATCCTTACTTCTCCCGAGGGAAAATTCCTACCATTTTCCTTTAAACTAAAATTCGAATGCACAAACAAGGGTGCGGAGTATGAAGCCCTCCTCCTGGGCCTCATCCTAGCTAAAAGAATCAAGTGTTGATAACATCAAAGTGTTAAGAGACTCGCAATTGGTAAAGAAACCAAGTCTCTCAAGTATATGAAACCAGAGATGAGCACTTACACTCTACAAAACAATCAGTATTGAATTTGAGAAAGGAATTTGACCTCATATCGGTTCAAGCAATCCCACGTGAACAAAATCTTCTCTCCGATTCAATAGCAACCTCGGTGTCACGCTTTACTCCAAACAAGAAGTTAGAGGATACCCATTTCACATGGTATCTCTTCGTGATGAACCATTGATAAAAACAATGTCAAATCCTCTTTTAAATAAAAATGAAAACAAATCTACTATCCTAGACCACATCGATAGTGATACAACCACTCTTGATTTCTTAAACGCCTATATGGCATTACATCTCACCCATCACACAAGAGATTTATCTTTGATCCCGCATTCATCTTCCTATTACGGAATGGAATGACATGACAGAGCTTCCCCACAAAAGGAACTCAACATATACACAATCGAGAATGGAGACGAGCTGGAACTACCCCATCCCTCGCCTGAGTTTGAAGAAGGTAACACTTCTTTAATCTAAGAAACAATTGATATTAATATCGGAACGGAAGACGAACCAAGGATACTGAAATTAGGATCCTCGTTAACTCTGCTAGAAGTAGAAATACACACTCGGATCCATAAGGAACATCAGAAGGCGTTTGCATTTAATTATAAGGAAATGACAAGAGTTGCACCCCACATTGTGGTACACAACCTCGTCACTAAATCAGATGCAAAAGTGGTTAAGCAAAAATTGAGACCAATGAAACCCAAGGTAGCTCTAATGGTAAACGAGGAAGTAATAAAGCTCCTCCAAGTAGGATTCATCAAACCAGTTGATTACTCTCAGTGGGTATCTAATATCGTTCTAGTTCTCAAAAAGAATGGAAAGATACACATCTGCATAGACTTTCGAGACATTAACAAAGCATGTCCTAAAGACGACTTCCCATTACCATCCATAGACGTCATTGTTGATGCAACAACTGGATTTGAGCTTTTGTCTCTCATGGATGGATTCTCAGGATACAATCAAATTAGAATATCCGAACAAGATCAAGCTAAAACCACATTTATAACTCCTTGGGGAACCTATTGCTATGTTGTTATGCCATTCGGACACAATAACGCTGGCGCTACATACCAGTGGGCTATGATGTATATATATTTCATGATCTTATTCATAAAATTGTGGAATCTTACGTAGACGACTTTTGGCCAAGGCCAATAAGCGTTGTGACCATCTGGAAGTGCTCGCGTCATTCTTTCACGCCCGATAGAATACGAAGTCACGCTAAATCTGGAAAAATGTGTTTTTGGTGTGACAGGAGGGAAGCTCCTAGGTTACATTATATCATCATGCGGGATCGATGTTGACCCAACCAAAATTAAGGCCGTTCTCGAAATGATCCCACCTTCGGATGAATCGAATCGATATTTCTCTAAAACTTGGCGCGATCCAGAGATTCATCCCAGACTTAAGTTTCGCCATTCACCCAATCAACAATCTACTCAAGAAAGATTATAGCATTGATTGGATGTCGCAATGAAGCTTTGACACAGCTTAAGTGTTTCTTGTTATCACCACCTATGCTAATGCCACCTAAGCCAAATCGCCCTTTAATTTTATACTCGTGAGCTACCAATGTCTCGCTAGCCTGTATGCTAGCTCAAGAAGATGATGACAAGAGAGAATGTGCGATCTATTTCATTAGCCGGACATTGCTCGACTATGAAACACGCTACACACAAGTGAACGAGAATGCCTCACCATAGTCTTTGCAACAAAATGCTTAAGACATTACATGTTAAATCAAGAAACAAAGGTCATTGTAAAAACAGAACATTTACGAACCTTCCTCACGCAAGGGTCCTTGTCTAAAAAGGCTGGGCGCTTTATAACCTTAATGGGTGAATTTGAATTAACATTTGTAAATCAAAAGTCCATTAAAGTACAAATCATTTCCAATTGGTTAGCTGATAATCCATTGGACGGAGGCAATCTAGTAGATCTGGACTTTCCAGATGAGTGCGTATATTACATTGAAACCCAACCTTCTATCTCTGAGTGTCCTTGGTACACTGATATCATTAATTATATCATGGACCGTACATATCCGTAAGGTGTTACACCGCAAAAAAAGGTTTTTAAGCATTATCATAATAAATACGTCATTATAGAGCAAGTCCTCTATCGAAAGGCATTCGATGGAATGCTTCTAAGATGTGTTGACATAGAAGAATCTAAGAAGATTCTCCACGAATCTCATAGTGGAATGTGTGGAGGTCACTTCGGTGGCCATGCCACTTCTCGTAAAATACATCAAATGGGCTATTTTCGGCCTACTCTAGAGCACGATGCAAGAGAGTTTGTGTACGAAGGTGTCATAAATGCCAAGAATTCTCTCATGAGATTCACATGCCAGCACAAGCTCTACAACCAATCGCTACTCCATGGCCCTTTTCTACGTGGGGCCTAGATTTAATAGGGAAATTCTCTCCCTCATCTATAGACGGCCATAATTTCATAATCACGGCCACCGAATATTTTACCAAGTGGGTAGAGGCTATGCCTCTTACTACTGTGCCGGGTTCTGTAATCGCCAAGTTCATTTTGAACCAAATCATTTGTAGGTACGGTGTCCCGCAAATCATTATCTCAGATAATGGGACTTCTTTTAAGAATGACGAAGTTCATGAATTGTGTAATAAATTTAAAATAAGCCATCATATAGCCTCCTTGTATTACCCTCAAGCCAATGGATGGGTGGTGAGCCAACAAACAAAACATTAAAATCCATTCTCCTTAAAACGGTAAAAGAAAACAAACGAGATTGGAATTTGAAGTTATATCCGGCCTTATGGGCCCACCAAACCTCAATAAGAACACCAACAGGAGTGACTCCTTTCTCGCTAGTATTCGGGAAGTAGTTCTCCCGCTTGAGGTTGAAATACCTAGTCTCCGCATTTCATTACAAGGGATTCTAGATGAAGACGCTTATAGAGAAGCACGTCTCTCCCAACTAGAAAGCCTAGATGAAGCTAGGTTAGATGCTGAACAGTGGCATAGAGTCTATGCTGACCGGATGTGTCGGCAGTATAACAAGAAGGTCTATGAACGCGACATATATGAAGGTGATCTAGTTCTAAGGCTAGACAAGCTGGATCGATAAAAGGACCGGCGAAGGAAGGAAGTTCTGGCCCAAATGGTTGGGCCCATACCGAGTCATGAAGGACTATGGAAATGGTGCATACCTCTTATGTACGCTAGAAGGTGAGGAATTTGGTGAAACAGTCAATTTCCTACACCTCAAACGATTCTACGCGTAAGCAACTAGTGCCACTTGTATAGCTATATCTACATTGCATCTTCATTTAGTTAGGATCATTTTGTCCACTTGTTTCGTACAAAGATTGTGATCAAGGAATTTATTCTCAAAGCAATTCATTACAAACTCATGATGTTGTTGGCATAAAAATTCTAATCATACCTCCTCATTTCCATAATATCATCAGCTATTTTGGAATCATTTCATCAAATAAAGCTAGATACGACAAGGTCTTACTGGTAACCATACCAAAATATTCATGCTTGTTCTCACTTTTGGTTTCTTCTTAGGATAGGTGTCTTGCCTATGGTCTGTTCTAGAAGCTTCATGGTGTCACATCTATCCCGTATGTATCTCTCTTTGGAAATAAGAACACGCTAACATTTTGCTCAAGTGAACAAGTCAAATATAGATCAAACAGAAAATTTTAAATTTACACATTTCCTTGCCCCACCAACCTTCGGTGATGAGCTTGTGTCTCTTACTAGTGACGTAGGGTTGGGAAATGATGGAAATGCCCTTACTCGCCCATATCTTGCCTATGGTGATAAGCCCACGCTTCTTACTAGTAGCATGGGGCAAGGTGTAAAGGGTCCTCTTGACAAACAAATGTAAAAGGTCATAAACAAACAATTCAAATCTTGAAGTCTTGAGTCAAAAATAAATGAATCAGATGTCCAAAATTCTAAGAGAGTTCAAAATCCTAAAGCCCATATTTTTTCTACCCTGTGGCCATCTAAGGATCTAAGTCTAGATAAACCGCAAAGCAAGTTCATCCCAAAACTATAAAGTCACTCGAGTGGAGTAGGCTTGTGGCATCCTAATTTGGTTCCGCTAAAGCTTTTTCTATCTTTCATCAATATCATTTCAACACATTTCATAACTTGGGCCCTTCCCAACTCTCGGTGATGAGCCCTCGCATCTTACTAGTTACGTGGAGTTAGGAGTAGGGGCAAGTTTATCTGCTCATCATACCAGTTTATCTTCACCACTTTGCCAAAACAAATATGAAGTATCCAAAATTGCTTACAGAAACTAAGATTCAAAATCACATTGTATCTACATTATCATACATCAACATCATGAAATACAAAAGGAAAGTAAACACTTGCATCATTTGTTCTCCGTTGCATACATTCTAAAGAGCATACATGCATAACATCATAACTCACATGAAGAAACAGAAATGGAAACAAAGCCATATATGCCAAAAGTCTAATCCAAAAAGAATATATATATATACAAATGATCAAAGTTCCTGTACAATGCCATCATGCGCTAAGCATGGTCAAAACGCTCAAAGATCCCGGGATATACAAAAGAATATATCATACAAAATCTAGGAGAGCCAAGTGGCTTCTCAACCCCTATATGAGACCCTCGAAGGTGCACACCCACGCTAGGACTCGGCTACGCCGGCGCTTTGAGTGCACGGAGGGCTCAGATCCCGGGGAAGCTGCAGCCTCGCCATGAGAATGACTCCTCATCGTGCGCTCGGCTTTCATATACCCCGCTAGCTCCGTGCGGAGAGTCGATACCATCCTCGGCACACGCGACCTGGGCAAAGACGCCGCAGTGTTACCAAACCGCCGAGGGCTCCCAACATCCACAGATAACTCGCTCGGGTCCTCTCCATAGGGATCATTAGGGTATCAGTGCATACCCTATGAATCAAGTCTCACCACTCTCGTCGGTAGTATCTCCGAATCTCATGAGAGAATTCTTTGCATTTATGACACCTTCGAAAACAACAAACTCTACTACATTGTGCTCTAGAGTAGGATGGTAAATAGCCGATTCAATGTATTTTACGGCAGTGGCATGGCCATAGAAGACAAGTGACCTCCACACATTCCATTGTGAGATTCGTGGAGAATCTTCTTGGATTCTTCCGAGTTGACACATCTTAGAAGCATTCCATCGAATGCCTTTCAATAGAGGACTTGCTCTATAATGACGTATTTCGCTATGATAATGCGTAACCGCCTCCTTTTTCGTATTGTCGAGTCACCAATTTTGTCGCGATGGAAAAGTGACTGGCAAGTGCGAGTGTGGGAATCTACAAGCAACTACCCTTACTGCACCCGACCTCCCGAGGTCGTGTCAAGGACCCCCTCGGCCTCTCGAATCGACCTATAAAGGGGATTGAATATGCGTGGGATGCAGACAAACTAGTTAGGCAATCTGATGTCTTCAACACGCACTAGTGGAAATTGTGAATCTAAGGCAAAGAAGGCCCTTCTAACCGAATGGTGTGATAGATTGATCGTAAAGTGGCAAAGAGATGATCTGCTCGAAGGCTCCAATCAATATCGATTTGCCCTCAAAGCTCGAGCGTGATTCCACTACCATGGGTTGTGGAATACATAGAAAATGACCCGGGATAGTTTCGTGTATGTTTCAGATAAGGTCATAGGGTGGATGGTAACTATAAATGAATCTATGGGTGATTCTCGGCCTAGTCCAGAATTCCCTAGTTTCGTTAGCTTCGTGTCTAACAAGGATAACTATTCAATAATGATAGGTGGAAGTGGAGTAGATCTCAATACTAGTGATAACGTAGACTGTCAATATCGATCGACCAGTAGATTCATTGGGTGAGGGATTTGTGGGTCACATATGTAGATTCGTGGTTGTTGTGGTCCCGCTTATGGTCATATGCGTAACGAGACCCCCTAATCCCTAATATCCAATAATCGTATGCTTTCTCAACTTCTATATTCGTAATTAATAATACGTGCGATCTTCTCAGAGTATCTTACAGGCATTTGTGCAACTTGAATTCTCAAGCTAGTATCTATGTCTATGAGAGTATCCCCTGCTTCTGGTTGTGGGACCAAAGGGTCACAACCGAATGTTTGCTCTCTTTCAAACCTCTCTATAGTCATGTGGATATATACCTAGGGTAATCTGTAGTTTGGTTGATTTGACCAAAATGTGTGCGCTTTGTCGTCTTCTATGTTTAACCCGCTTAACTGGGAACCAATTTGTTGTAAGTTTACCGTTGTTCGGAAGACTTGGATCCTGAGATTTTGATCTATATCAGTTATGGCTGTGATGAGATTGGGTTGGGGCACGATTGGCTCGAATACGTATTCTCTGGGCTCTCTAGGTCCCGTGATTTTCATACAAAAGAAATTTATATAAATCTAACTAATGACAGAATAAACTAATTGTGAAAGATATGTCTATGTATATTCCTAAATCTGATATATCTATCTACTAAATAGAATTTAAAGAACAACTATCTAATATATCTAGAATTGATAGTTTAGAATAAAAATTAAAACAAACAAGATAAACGAGTATAGTTATTTGTCTGTGGAACTATGAACCTATTCTAAATAATGAAACAATTGATCTAGTCTATTTGAAAGACTCTCGATCCTACCTCAGAAGTGAGAAATGAATCATAGTTTCTCAGAAACTATCAATCCCCACAGCTTCCCTGGCAATATCGAAAGTAAAATTGACTGAAATAAAGTGATTGGCTACTCTATTTGATATGTTTCTAATTAGAACTTTGAAAGCTAGAACACTGGATTTCGCGCAAACAGTGGCAAATCCGATGGTGTGTGTGGCTATGTCCCCTCAATGTGATCTCCTCATTCCTTCATGTTCACTTGGATCCAGAAAATCGTGTAATGCTAGCATCAATAGAAGTAGATATTGGGACAAAGGTAGCTTAGGATACAAACCGAATTGAATACAATGCGAGTAGAGAGAGATAACGCAAGAGTACAGAGCTTAGCTTATGTAATTCTTAGTGGGATTTATTGCAAGTCATACAACATAAAACGTCTAGAACTCCGAAACTATCCTGCTTTGAAGAACAAAACCTACAACTTTAATGGCTTCCTATTGAAAACAAACTATTTTACTCCAATGGATTCAATGAAATATCAACAAAGATTTGCACAAGATGGATATGTGGCTTCCTAACATGGTGAAACAACACTAACTAAGCATGCAATGAATGCAACTAAGGATTCTAAGAAAAATGAAAGACTAATCTATTGTAATGAGAAATTAGAGGTAAATTTGAGGGGCCATTTGCTTGAGCACAAGCCAACTATTTATAGCATTTGCATTTACCCAAGGTAAAAACCAATTTGATCTCTTAAACTATAAACAATGGCAAAACACTATTCCGGGGAACTAGAATCATTAATGTAAGCTTATGGTGGTGAAAAAAGTTAGTAAACGTTGAAATTTACGTGAGTCGCGTTAAAAGAGCATTACGGAAAACACATAAAGGACCGCCGGGCCGCTTGAGGCAGGGCGGTGGTTTCAGAATCAAGAGAAAAAGGCCAAGAAAAGAGGGAAAAAGAGAAAAACAAAGCACATGGGTGCTAAGCGGGGCATGTGGGATGTTAACACACACTTGGGAAGCTTTTCCGGATCTTGAACACCTTGCGAGGAGACTTGTATCATCATTGGGGTACGTGTTACGTTGTTTCGGCAGTGAAGTACCCTACAATTTTGGGTACGTACATATTGCCCCCTCGGAGAAGCGTTTTAGCCATGAAGAGGCGTAAAACGGTGGGTCCGAGTATGGCGGTCCCGAAATGGGAAGTTAGAAATTATACCTGATATGTCCATGTGTCGAAATGACGCCATCCAAAATTCCCGCTACCTACAAAATGAAGAGAGGAATCACGTTCAGATAGATAAAATAGATCGGAAAATAAACACTAAAATAATGGGAAACGAGGACGTACCTTTTGTGTGAGGATAAAACTTACCTTCGTCGGCACTCCAAACCTGCGAAAAAAGTATTTTAAAATAAGTCAGGTTGCTATATATATGAAAGTGGGCCCATTTTCCTATTCATTTGTGTGAGTTGATTTGATTGATTCTGAGCTCTGGGATCCATGGTGACGGTTTCTTGCATGAGTAGAGCCAAAACGTTCGTGACGGGATAGTGATCATGCCTCCGTGAGCGGAACATGACCCGCGAGATCACAGGTTAGTTTTCTTCAATTTATTCTTTTCACCCCCTCAATTTAAAAATGCCAAAGTCTTTGTCATGGGGGTAATTTTTGAAAATGTTAGGTTCAAAAGGTCCATCTAGGGGGGGCGCCTACTAGGTAGGCCTTGTTTTTAGCTAAAATGGTCCCTTTTTGGCGTTTTTAGGCTTTTTGAGTTATAAAACCCGCGTGGATTTTGGGACACTATTGCCGCCCTACCCCAGGGTGGCGATTACACGACCACCACCATGTTTAGGGCGGCAAGCATGACCGTCGCCCTTAAGGCGGCGGTGGTTACGAAACCGCCTCCGCTCAGTAGGCAGCGATTTTGCACGAGAATGCCAAAAGAACATCTGTTTGAGATTGTTTTTGCGTTTTTAGCATTTCTATGTGTTTTCATGATTTTTCTAATGTTACTTGGATGCTAACTTGCTTTGTTTTGTGTGTTTTTGGGTGTATGCAGGTGAGAGAGGAGTACATTCGGTGGAGCCGAGAGAGAGAGTGTGACTGGCTCCCAGCAGTACTAGATGCACTTTCACAGGATGAGGAGGATACTCTTCAGAGGGCCGGGATACTACGTATCTCACGCGTTCCACATGTTGCACCATCTAGTCACATTCTTTGTGACTTATTCTCCTATTGGGATGTTGATCGGAACACCTTCCGATTACCAGGGGTCCGCGGTGAGTGGACCATCACACTAGAGGATGTTTATCATATTCTGGGGGTCCCGATCATTGGGAGATGTCTTACCCTTGAGACAGCAGGTTCACGGGCCCAGATAGCACAGTGGGCCACTTATATGGGAGATGCAGTCATCTCCATGGGTTCGAAGAAGGGGGTCAGAGTTCGATCTATTCCTAGTTTGCCCATCCCCTTGCTTTGCCAGGCTATTATGGGGATCCTTGCCTCGAGACTGATCGGGGACAAGGGAGGAGACACACTGTTATATTGTTGGTCCCCCATCATTGCACAGATCGAGGGCCATGGCCGGATTTACGCCTGGGGAGCAGATATACTTGGGACTACCTACCATGACTTATACAGTGGTATTCCGCTTATAAAGGGGTCATTAAGCATCCCGACCCCGATCATGAGTTGGGTCTATGAGCACTTCATCCCCTATGGCAGAGGTGTAGAGGTGACAGATCCCGGAGCTGTGAGGGCAGCTAGATGGATAGATATGTTGGTGCTCAGAGCACCTCATTAGCCAGTTGCTTCTCGACCACCAATGACATGGAGGCCACACCATATCAGACCATGGCAAGCATATGGGGCGAGGAGGCTCTTACTTTGATCTCTCTCCACCACAGGCAGCTTATTGACAAAGTGGGATGAGTGGAGATACACCCCTTTGTCCGAGTTCCTTAGCATTTGGTCTACCTTACATGGGTATGCTTCCCCGGTAGTGCCAGTATACATGTCAATTCGGGAGGCCAGAGGGGGTCCTAGAGGCCGGGGTTGGGACAGTTGTTACTCTGTCATTCCTATTGCGGCCAAGAGGGTAGTACGTGCCCGAGGGAGAGCCGGTGTTCCTCAGGCACCCTTGCTTCAGATTGCCATGGGTCCTGCCATAGCAGCGATGACCCCATCGACATAGAATCCGAGTCCGAGGAGTTTACAGGGGGAGAGATAGAGGAGGAGACTAAGGAGGACAATGATCCTGAGTGGCATGACACTCAGGATATCATGCAGGTAGAGAGGGCCGAGCAGAGTGCAGAGAGAGTTACTCTAGTTTTAGAGGAGCCACTCTCCTAGGGCCATGGTGGGGAGGACGAGTTCATTGTAGGACGCTACTTGGCTCCCGGCCATGGGAGGAGTACCCAATCGGTCACCCGGTGCTTGCTGTGGTAGGTGCGGACCTAGAGATCCATCCTGGAGGCCTGGTGATCCGAGTAAGTTACCATCCTTCCTTTTAGTGTTTGTTTTTATTAGGATTTCCTTAGTTGCTATCTCTCCTTTTGTTTGCTCTTGTATTTTATCTCTTGTTTTGTTTCTAATTTGTTTTCTCCTTTGTTTGCAGAGACCGCCGATGAGTGGTGAGACTTGATTCATAGGGTATGCACCGATACCCTGATGATCCCCATGGAGAGGACCCATGCAGAGTTGTCTGTGGACATTGGGGAGCCCTCAGCAGCTGGTAGACACACTAATGTCTTTGCCCCAGTCTGGCATGTGGCCAGGATGGTATCGACTCTCCGCACGGAGCTAGCGGGGTATAGGAAAGTCGAGCGCCTGATGAGGAGTCATTCTCGTGGTGAGACTGCGGCTGCCCCTTGGGATCCTGAGCCCTCCGTGCACTCAGAGTGCCGGCGTAGCCGAGTCCTAGGCGTGGGCATGCACCTTCGAGAGGGGTCTCATAGGGGTTGAGAAGCCACTTGGCTCTCCTAGATTTTGTATGATATATTCTTTTGTATATCCCGGGCTCTTTGAGCATTTTGACCATGCTTAGCGCATGATGGCATTGTACAGGAACTTTAATCATTTGTATATATATATATATATATATTTTTGGATTAGACTTTTGGCATTTATGGCTTTGTTTCCATTTCTGTTTCTTCATGTGAGTTATGATGTTATGCATGTATGCTCTTTAGAATGTATGCAATGGAGAACAAATGATGCAAGTGTTTACTTTCCTTTTTGTATTTCATGATGCTGATATATGATAATGTAGATACAATGTGATTTTGAATCTTAGTTTCTATAAGCAATTTTGGATACTTCATATTTGTTTTGGCAAAGTGGTGAAGATAAGCTGGTATGATGAGCAGATAAACCTGCCCCTACTCCTAACTCCACGCAACTAGTAAGATGCGAGGGCTCATCACCGAGAGTTGGGAAGGGTGCAAGTTATGAAATGTGTTGAAATGATATTGATGAAAGATAGACAAAGCTTTGGCAGAACCAAATTAGGATGCCACAAGCCTACTCCACTCGAGTGACTTCATAGTTTTGGGATGCAACTTGCTTTGCGGTTTATCTAGACTTAGATCCTTAGATGGCCACATGGTAGACAAAATCTGGGCTTTAGGATTTTGAACTCTCTTGGAATTTTGGACATCCGATTCATTTATTTTTGACTCAAGACTTCAAGATTTGAATTGTTTGTTTATGACCTTTTGCATTTTTTTGTCAAGAGGACCCCTACACCTTGCCCCCATGCTATTAGTAAGAAGCGTGGGCTTATCACCATAGGCAAGATATGGGCGAGTAAGGGCATTTCCATCCTTTCCCAACCCTATGTCACTAGTAAGAGACACAAGTTCATCACCGAAGGTTGGTGGGGCAAGGAAATGTGTAAATTTAAATTTTTTTGTTTGATCTATATTTGACTTGTTCACTTGAGCAAAATGTTAGCGTGTTCTTATTTCCAAAGAGAGATACATACGGGATAGATGTGACACCATGAAGCTTCTAGAATAGACCATAGGCAAGACACCTATCCTAAGAAGAAACCAAAAGTGAGAACAAGCGTGAATATTTTGGTATGGTTACAGTAAGACCTTGTCGTATCTAGCTTTATTTGATGAAATGATTCCGAAATAGTTTGATGATATCATGGAAATGAGGAGGTATGATTAGAAAGTTTATGCCAACAACATCATGAGTTTGTATGAATTTCTTTGAGAATAAATTCCTTGTTCACAATCTTTGTATGAAACAAGTGGACAAAATGATCCTAACTAAATGAAGATGCAATGTAGATATAGTTATACAAGTAGCACTAGTTGCTTACGCGTAGAATCGTTTGAGGTGTAGGGAATTGACTGTTTCACCAAATTCCTCACCTTAGCGTACATACAAGAGGTATGCACCATTTCCATAGTCCTTCATGACTCGGTATGGGCCCAACCATTTGGGGGAACTTCCTTCCTTCGCTGGTCTTTTTATCGATCCGGCTGTCTAGCCTTAGAACTAGATCACCTTCATATATGTCACATTCATAGACCTTCTTGTTATACTACCGGCACATCCGGTCAACATAGACTCTGTGCCACTGTTCAACATCTAACCTAGCTTCATCTAGGCTTTCTAGTTGGGAGAGACGTGCTTCTCTATAAGCGTCTTCATCTAGAATCCCTTGTAATGAAATGCGGAGACTGGGTATTTCAACCTCAAGCGGGAGAACTACTTCTGCCCCGAATACTAGTGAGAAAGGAGTCGCTCCTGTTGGTGTTCTTATTGAGGTTCAGTGGGCCCATAAGGCCGGATATAACTTCAAATTCCAATCTCGTTTGTTTTCTTTCACCATTTTAAGGAGAATGGCTTTTAATGTTTTGTTTGTCACCTCAGCCTGTCCATTGGCTTGAGGGTAATACAAGGAGGCTATATGATGGCTTATTTTAAATTTATTACACAATTCATGAACTTCGTCATTCTTAAAAGAAGTCCCATTATCTGAGATAATGATTTGTGAGACACCGTACCTGCAAATGATTTGGTTCAAAATGAACTTGGCGATTACAGAACCCGGCACAGTAGTAAGAGGCATAGCCTCTACCCACTTGGTAAAATATTCGGTGGCCGTGATTATGAAATTATGGTCATCTGTAGACGAGGGAGAGAATTTCCCTATTAAATCTAGGCCCCACGTAGAAAAGGGCCATGGAGTAGCGATTGGTTGTAGAGCTTGTGCTGGCATGTGAATCTCATGAGAGAATTCTTGGCATTTATGACACCTTTGTACAAACTCTACTACGTCGTGCTCTCTGATAGGCAGAAATAGCCCATTCGATGTATTTTACGAGCGGTGGCATGGCCACCGAAGTGACCTCCACACATTCCATTTGTGAGATTCATGGAGAATCTTCTTGGATTCTTCTGTGTCGACACATCTTAGAAGCATTCCATCAAACGCCTTTCGATAGAGGACTTGCTCTATAATTACATATTTCGCTATGATAATGCGTAACCAAATTTTTTTGCGGAGTAGCACTTTCTCGGATATGTACGGTCCATGATATAATTAATGATATCGGTGTACCAAGGACACTCGAGAGATAGAAGGTCGGGTTTCAATGTAGTATATGCACTCATCCTGGAAAGTCCAGATCTACTAGATTGCCTCCGCGTCCAATGGATTATAACTAACCAATCGGTAATGATTTGTCCTTTAACGAATTTTGATTTACAAATGTTAATTCAAATTCACCCATTAAGGTTATAAAGCGCCCAACCTTTTAGACAATTACCCTTGCGTGAGGAAGGTTCGTAAATGTTATGTTTTTACAATGACCTTTGTTTCTTGATTTAACATGTAATGTCTTAAGCATTTTGTTGCAAAGACTATGGCGAGGCATTCTCGTTCCACTTGTGTGTAGCGTGCTTCATAGTCGAGCAATGTCCGGCTAATGAAATAGATCGCACATTCTCTCTTGTCATCATCTTCTTGAGCCAACATACAGGCTAGCGAGATATTGGTAGCTCGCGAGTATAAAATTAAATGGGGATTTGGCTTAGGTGGCATTAGCATAGGTGGTGATAACAAGAAATGCTTAATCGGCGTGAAAGCTTCATTGCAGCCTTTTGTCAATCAATGCTATAATCTTTCTTGAGTAGATTGTTGATTGGGTGAATGGCGAAACTTAAGTCAGGATGAATCTCCAGATCACACCAAGTTTTCGAGAAATGATCTGATTCTAGATTCATCCGAAGGTGGGATCATTTCGAGAACGGCCTTAATTTTGGTTGGGTCAACATCGATCCCGCATGATGATATAATGTAACCTAGGAGCTTCCCTCCTGTCACACCAAAGACACATTTTTCTAGATTTAGCGTGACTTCGTATTCTATCAGACGTGAAAGAATGACGCGGAGCACTTTCGGATGGTCACAACGCTTCTTGGCCTTGGCCAACAAGTCATCTACGTAGGATTCCACAATTTTATGAATAAGATCATGAAATATATACGTCATAGCCCATTGGTATGTAGCGCCAGCGTTCTTGAGTCCGAATGGCATAACAACATAGCAATAGGTTCCCCAAGGAGTTATAAATGTGGTTTTAGCTTGATCTTGTTCAGATATTCTGATTTGATTGTATCCTAAGAATCCATCCATGAGAGACAAAAGCTCAAATCCAGTTGTTGCATCAACAATGACGTCTATGGATGGTAATGGGAAGTCGTCTTTAGGACATGCTTTGTTAATGTCTCGGAAGTCTATGCAGATGCGTATCTTTCCATTCTTTTTAGAACCGGAACGATATTAGATACCCACTGAGAGTAATCGACTGGTTTGATGAATCCTACTTGGAGGAGCTTTATTACCTCCTCTTTTACCATGAGAGCTACCTTGGGTTTCATTGGTCTCAATTTTTGCTTAACCGGTTTTGCATCTGATTTAGTGATGAGGTTGTGTACCACAATGTGGGGTGCAACTCCTGTCATTTCCTTATAATTAAATGCAAATGCCTTCTGATGTTCCTTGAGGATCCGAGTGTGTATTTCTACTTCTAGCGGAGTTAACGAGAATCCTAATTTCAATATCCTTGGTTCATCTTCCGTTCCAATGTTAATATCAATTGTTTCTTCGATTAAAGAAGTGTTACCTTCTTCAAACTCAGGTGGGGCTGGGGGTAGTTCTAGCTCGTCTCCATTCTCGACTGTGTATATGTTGAGTTCCTTTTGTGGGGGAAGCTCTGTCATGGGATTCTCGTAATAGGAAGATGAATGCGGGATCAAAGATAAATCTACTTGTGTGATGGGTGAGATGTAATGCCGCATAGGTGTTTAAGAAATCAAGAGTGGTTGTATCACTATCGATGTGGTCTAGGATAGTAGATTTGTTTTCATTTCTATTTAAAAGAGGATTTGACATTGTTTTTATCAATGGTTCATCACGAAGAGATACCGTGAAACGGGTATCCTCTAACTTACTGTTTGGAGTAAAGTGTGACACTGAGGTTGCTATTGAATCGGCGAGAAGATTTTGTTCACGTGGGATTGCTTCAACTGATATGAAGTCAAATTCCTTGCTCAAATTCAATACATCTGTTGTTTTGTAGAGCTGTAAGTGCTCAGCTCTGGTTTCATATACTTCAGAGACTTGGTTTGCTACCAATTGCGAGTCTCTTAACACTTTGATGTTATCAACACCGATTCTTTTAGCTAGGATGAGGCCCAGGAGGAGGGCTTCATACTCCGTACCCTTGTTTGTGCATTTGAATTTTAGTTTAAAGGAAAATGGTAGGACTTTTCCCTCGGGAGAAGTAAGGATTACTCCGGCCTAGTAATAACATTTAGCTCCATCAAAATGGAGAGTCCAATACTTAGCTGGGAATATCGGCACTGGGATATTTGTTGTGTTAACATATTCTACCTCAACCATACAGAGATCTACTGCTACCATGCAGAGATCTCTCTTTGGGAGAGAACCAACACCTAGGGTGCACCCCATGCCTACAGAATCAAATGGTAGGAACATTGGTAGATCTTGTTCTAGTAATTCAACAATTTTTGCAGTAGTTCCTAATGATACTATTTCTATAGTGTTAGCCTCATCTTTAGGGGCTGGGCTCACTTTGGCTAGGCTCATAGTTTCAATATCTGTCGTAGGTACCAACTTTTCTTCTGGTTTCGCGACGGTAGGTTTATTAAGTTGGTTCGTTGGGAGTTCAAACTCCAAGTGCATGCCTGGTCTTTTCTTTAGGTCGGCCAGGTGTACATCGAATGGTTTTGGATCACCTTTGGCTATGAACACCTTTCCTAAATGCAAGAATCTTACTTCTTGAAATAGTGTAGAAGGGATTGCCTTCATACGGTGTATCCATGGTCGGCCAAGGATCATATTATAGTTAGTTTCCGATCTATAATATAAAACTCAGTCAGGATTGTTTTGGGTCCTAAGGTGACCGGTAGTATTATAGTTCCAATTGAAGTGGCTTTAAGGCTGTCATAGCCTCTTAGTGTATTTCGAGTCGTGGAACAATTGGTTTCTCCATACCCTAGCTTTTGAAGGAAAGAGAAGGGGACTATATTAACTGCTGCCCCATCGTCAATCATCACGCATTTCACATAATTGTTATAAACCCACACTTGCAAGTGTAAGGCCGGATCACCTTGGCATGCAATCTCAACATCTGTTGGCATTTTGTTTATTTCGAATATGAATTCGGCATCCCTATCCGGCTGCCCCGGAGGATGGATATCAAAGTCTATATGATTTACCTGTGTTTTGGGAGGTGGAGTGATGCTAATTAGATGACCTAAACCCAATGCTTCTAAAAGAGCAGCCCTGTGAGTAGGGGAGTTCTTCAACAAATCCAAAAAGGAGATGTGTGAGAAGGTTTTCGTTAGATCATTAATTAAATCATAAGCACCTACGGGTTTTATTAATACTTGTTGGATATTGTCTATTTCTAGCGGGTAGCTTGGACTTGGCTAAGAGGAATACTCTCGTGTCCTTGTTACAGCTTCTATGGGTAGTTCGGCATCTAACTCCACTAATCCGAATATCTTAGGTCATGGCTGACTTCCTAATTATGGCGCAACTAATGGATTCAGTGAAGTTGAAGCTTCATGATCATTGTTCCCTGCAATCACACCCTTGTTTGTCCCACTTGGATTTAATTTGTTATTGTTGTGATTTGGGAGCGGATCATTGAAGATCTTGAGGGGTGCATTTTGAGGGGAAATTTCCCCTGTAAAAGTATTCTGTGCTGGTGACGTAGGATCTGCCAAGAACATATCCATGAAAAGTTTTCTTTGTTCATCTAGCAAACGTTGCATGAATTTATTGTAGTCACGACATGTTCTAGTGTCATGGCCCCAAATTTTGTGGAAACCACAATATGAGTTGGGATTGTAATTCCTAGTTTGTTGGCTTGATGTATATTGTGGCCCAAAATTCTGATCAAACTGTTGCTTATTAAAATTTTGTGTTTGTTGTCTTTGGTTTGAATTCTGGTTTTGATACCCATTTTGTACGATGGAAAAGTGACAAATGAGCATGGGAATCTACAATCAACTCTTCCTCGCACTTGACCTCCCGATGTCGTGCCGAGACAGCTGGTGGGGATTGAATATGCGTGGGATGCAGATAAACTAGTTAGGAAATCTGATGTCTTCGACACGCACTAGTGGAAATTACAAATCTAAGGCAAAGAAGGCCCTTCTAACCTGAACTGGTGTGATAGATCGATCAGCAAGGATGACTGCTCGAAGGCTCCAATCAATATCGAGCTCTGGCGTGATTCGGTCTATGGGTTGTGGAATACGTGGAAAATGACCTGGGATAGTTTTGTGTATGTTTCCAGATAAGGTCATAGGGTGGATGGTAACTATATCTGACTCTATGGGCGATTCTCTGGCTTAGTCCAGAATTCCCTAGCTTCGTTAGCTGCTATGTCTAACAAGGATAACTATTCAATAATGATAGGTGGAAGTGGAGTAGATCTGAATACTAGTGTACGTAAGCCAGCGTCAATGTCAGACTGACCAATAGATTCGTTGGGTTGAGGGATTTGTGGGTCACAACCGTAGATTCGTGGTTGTTGTGGTCCTGCTATGGTCATGTGCAGAATCAGTCCCTAATCCCTAGTATCCAGTAATCGTATGCTTTCTCAGCTTCTATATTCAGAATTAATAATTGTGCGATCTTCTCAGAGTATCTTACAGGTGTTTGTGCAACCTGAATTCTCAAGCTAGTATCTATGTCTGTGAGAGTATCCCCTGCTTCTGGCTATGGGACCAAAGGGTCACAACCGAATGTTTGCTCTCTTTCAAACCTCTCTACAGTCATGTGGATATATACCTAGGGTAATCTGTAGTTTGGTTGATTTGACAAAAACATGTGTGCTTTGTCATCTTTTAAGATTCAAGTAATTACTGATTATTTATATCTTTGGAGGAAGATCTGAGCTACCCATGTTGATGGAGGATTATTTGGGTATGACAGAGTTTGTCGGAAAACATCATGGTGATTTTATGTAATCCCAATTTGAAAGCATGTACTTCCCACTAGAGGTGATCATGAATACCGTTTCTTTATTGGGTAGTGATGATAGTCATATCGTTTTGACTTGCAGTGAAAGCAATCTCAAGGTGATGAGAAATGTGGATAAAAAATAATAAGTGTTATCAAAAATTTATTAGCATGTGAGTTCAATATTCCCAATCATGTTCTTAAGGTTCAACATGAAGACCAACTCAACGAAGTATGATTGTGAATATGAAGCTTTCTCTTTCCATTGGGAGAGTATGAGTTTTTCAAGAAGGAATTCTTGAATGAAAAAATGCTTAATCCTCTTGAATTTTAATCTACTCAATAATAGGATGGATTCATCATGGAAATCTAATCCTTATTTAATGGTGTTCAATATTGGGAAAATAACCATCTAGATATTTCAGGCCCGACCTTGTGCTCATTCCCCTTTCATGAAGATGGAGACCTTCTAAATGAACAACATATAGATGAGATGGTGTTTGATTCCCCTAAGGTTGATTCCATTCAATATTAAAACCTTCTCAACAAGGAATGTATGAATAATAATATGCTTGCATCTTTTAGGTTGACTCCACTCAAGGAAAAGAGGCCTTTTTCATGAAGATATATTTTGAATCTAAAAATGGCCAAGATGGAGAAGGTGATGTTTTTCATTAATCATATCCATCCTTGTACCTATCTTCATTTCAATATATTGAAGCACTATGCACATCACATCATAGAAAGCAACATATCAAGAAAAATTCAATGTGTGCGAAAGAAGACAGTTTGGAACAATTGGTAAACATAAAACATCAAACAACTCGTGATAGTGTTGAAAATCCTAAAACATCTACCGAGAATTGACTCATGGAAACAATGATCATAAATAAGATGACAAATTAATAACAAATTCCTATCAAATATCATACGCCTTAGTATGAAAATGACAACCCTAATATGATCGGGCTCATTTCTATAACAATGAAGGAAAATCAACAATTGGAATGAACTTGGAAATAAATGAGAAGATGGAAAGAAGATGTCAAAGAAACAAAGGAAATGAAATGACTGAGTGGAACCTCAATTACAAAATAGGCCATGCAAACTTCCTTAAGAAATTGAGAAAGGGATCATATTTCAGTGAGCCTATCAATGGATTTGCGGAAGAAAGGCATTTGGTGATACTCGTATACGGGTAAGCATTAAATAAGAGTTCGTGCTATAGTGAAAGGAGGTTGTCCCATGTATGTAACATAGGTGATTTATGATTTTTTTATTTTTTTTAATTTTTTTTATTTCCCTTTCTGTCTTGTATTTCCTTTCTTTGTTGTGTTGGTCATGTTCATTTCTTGGTTGTGTTTGTATATTTTCTTGTTGATTAGTGTAATTTCTCTATAACCCAATGAACAAAGAATTGGTATTATACTCCATGAGATAAGTGAGGTTATTTATTACCCCTTAGATTCTAATGTACCCAAACTAGAGACAAATGTTTTCATGCAAAATAGCTAGCATGAAAATTGAAAATTTTGAAGCATGACAACTAAGCCCCTAATTGAAAATTAGGCTTCCCAATCATTGTGCATCCTTCTTCTCACTAGCCTACCCTCAATTAAACCCTCATTATAGTTTAGAGGAAATTCCTAACAAGTTTTTCAATGTTTTTTCAATGTACAGGGATAATTACCCAAGATGATTGATGAATTCATTGTGACTTGATAAAAGACTACTTCCTCTGAGGCCTAAAAAGGCTATTTTGGCCATTCTCTGCAACCAATTCAACACCCTTCGGAAGCATTTAGGGAAAATATAAATCATCCGGGAGTGATGTTGGATAAATTTAATATTTTGAAGAAATTTAGGAAATCTTACAAAATAAAATCATATTCATGAACAATATATTCAAGACTAGGTTTTCGGTGTGTGGGGAATAAAGGCTCCTCGGTGAAACCTGACTTCTCCAGACAATTCTAGGAGTTATCAAATGATTTAAGAAGTAAAAAAATAGGCATCATAAATCTATGGTAATCCTATATAAGGTGGAAACATCATATTTTCACCAAGGATTAAAGACTTCCTGAGGTATTTCAAAATTATGCGAGTTTTCCCTCTTAGTTCAAAATGAAATAGGACCTAAATTTTGATTTTCGAAAGTACAATTAGATTTTAGTAATAGTCCCATTGATCTTAAAACTGCATTTAGATTCAAAATCATATAATATTTGACGCCAAATAATTTTCCTAAGTTCATGTGGTGAAACAATCAAGTCTAATGTCCAAATTTGGACATCCAGGAAAAAACTCTTCTTTCCCAAAATGGAAAAAACACATTTTGGACACCCATGTGTCCCTTCTATCCCCCAAGGGACAAGTGACATAAGGGGACACCAAATTTATACCCCACTCTCCTCCCCAAGTCATACTTTGAACACCCAGGTGTCCCCTTTCTCCCCATGGTGCAAGGGGACAAGGGGACACCAAAGTGCGACCTCCTCCTTCTCCTAGGTCACACTTTGGTTTCCCTGGTGTCCCCTCTATCCCCTCTATCCCCTATGTCCCCAAAGGGATAAGGGGGACACACAAGTGTGACACAAGCATGCATGTAGCTCTTGGACCCCCATGTCAACACATTATGCTCTGTCGGTGCCATTTCCCAGCCCCCACATCTCATCCACCACACACCACAAGCTTCCACTTATCACCATATGGTGCGAGTCTCACTTTGGTGAACCTAGTGTCCCCTTTATCCCCCTTGCACACTTTTCAACCTCACATCCACTCCACTCAAACCTGGTTAAGATGTGTAGTTAGCATGTGAGTTTAAAAACATAACAAAACTTCTCCATTTACCCAATACTTAACCACCATGAGTGATGTTGGTAGTTAACTTAGGATCACAAACAATACATACCTCCTAAGAGTTTTTCTAAACACTTAATCAATTCTTGGTGATCAACTCACATATTGAAATTTAGAAAGGTGGAATTTGCAATGATTCAATGCGGTTTGGAGGTCAAGCACATGGAACTCATCCTTAAAAATTCCTTCAAGTTCCATTCGAAGATTAATTATTATTTCTTGAGAAGGAAACCTATTTCCATGAGGATAAATTGAACATGTTTATGGTCATCTCGACATCTTGGTCACGAAATTGAATTTTGAAGGAGTAATATTGTTCAAAAGTGAAATGGAAAGCTCATGGAGTAAGTTGAGGATCATCATATCCTGAATTTGTCATCATGTCCAAATCTCTTCTAGAAACAATTCAAAATGAGTTAAACAAGTTATCAAGATATTTAGTACCATCATGTTTGAAGGATCAAGGAGTAATCTATTCTCATGAAAATCATATGAGGAAGAGGGTGTGTGAACATCCTAAAGTTGATTCCATTTAAGGAGAACATTTAGAGCAAGAAGTGTAAGAGGGTGATCTTCTTATGTAGCACCATGTATGCAAGAATGAGAAATCATCTTAGTGTCCTTAGAAACTCATTCAACACCTGGTAGTGTCATCACACCTCAAGGAGGAAGCACCTTGAAATCACCTCATTTCAGTCTAATGGATGGTCATAGGACAAGAATCTCATTCAAGGAGCAATCCTTTCATTTGCAAGGTGAAGACATATCTCAGTAAGTGACAAATGAACATGAAATGGTTTGAGAATCATAAAATTGATTTTTGGTCACTGAGGTGAATTGTTAAAGCCTAAAGGAGTAAGGAAATGATTCCCATATCCTAATTCCTAAATTGTGATCATAGAGAATCATCATGTTCCCATCACAATGTAGACCTCATAACAATGTTTCTGAACACTTATATGATGCTATGGAATGTTCCCATATCTCACGAAGGAGGTTGTGATCACAATGCTTCAATTAAACAAGTTATCCATCGAAAAATATTCATTTTCATCATATTGGTCAAACCTTATCTCTCTTTTTATGTATCCTCCTCCTCTCTATATATTCCAATCCCTCATTCAAAGCGTAATTTTTCCTATTTTGTCTTATTCACTTAAGTGACCTTCAATTTAACATTGTAAGATTCCTTTTTCATCAATAAGAAAAAGACTCATTTTCATTTCCTAGGAATATGGAAGGTCACAAGTGATGAGGAAAGGTGAAAAGTCATGTGGGAGGGAGATGAAAAGACATTTTGTAATGTTATAAATTGGAATGGCTTCTCCATTCCAAGGGTTGACAATTATGGATTGTTGTATGTTGTTGAGCTTTGTATCACTACTACATCAAGAAATAAGAGTTACATTTTCTTCTATTTCCTATGCTTATGTTCCTCTACTCTCTCTCTCTCTCTACTTTCCAAATTTGTAAGCATGGTGATCTTACATAACCAAGAAGGAAATTTTTGTCTTTGATTGATAAATTTGCACAACTATATGTCTCTAGTTTGTTAGTCTTACTGATTTCTCACAATGTTGTGTTCTTCTAATTGAATGTGGACATACTCTGGTTGATGTATGTGAATTTTGTAATCCTACTCACAACATTAACCCTCTCTCATTGTTTCTCTAACTCCCCTTTACCTCTCATCACAATTGATTAAACTAAAATGTAAAATAATAGCCTAATCTAATGCAAGTTTGCAGTAAATAAATGAATACTAAAATACTGAAATAATACCCAAGCAACTAAGTAATGAAAATATGAAACCATGATGTGAAAAGAGGGTTAGAAGAGCCTTAGCTAATTCGCAAGGGTTGTTGGACTATGTCGCAGTGGAGACTAGCTAAATAGAGATGGAGGACCATCACACAAAAGCCTGAAAAAATGTAGATTCGGTAGATTTAACTAGATTGAGGCGCCTAGAGAAGGATAAGGGCACTCATGGCTACCATGATATGGTTTTGGCTTCCCTAGTCTATATAGGTGCTCGAGAAAATATCCTTTGAGGTGTCACAAGAGGTTCGCACTTGTTCACCTTTTATTGTGTGTATGTCACTAAATTCTTCCAAATGTCTCTGTAAATCTGGAATGAATGAATCACCTACAAAACCCCAAACAAAGCATCAAACCCTAAAAAAGAAAGATGCAAATGAAGGGGTCAGACTGTCCTCAACTACCAAAATGATGGACTTATCACTAAGTGCTACACTACATCTCAGACCCAATGCAGTTCTTTGTGTGTGTGTGCGGAATTGTGCCCTAAGTTTCTCCTTTTCCATTCACACATGAAGTAGAGAGAAAGTAGCTAAATGTAGAATGTAAATAATGTGTGCATAGAAATAATAGACTCCCCTCCTATGAAGTGTGATGCAGATGAACCATCCTTTGTCCCTTGTGATGGAGCTAGATGGATATAAATGGAGCTATAAATGCCTTTAATGGATGCAACCTTAGGTGGAGATAGTAGATGCTTAGTGCTTGGTCCTTTATTATGATCACATAAATTTATATTTATATGATTCCTTCACTTGAATTTCATAATTAACCTCGAAAATGATGACTACCAAAAAGATAAGATGTTCAAATGGCTAGAAAAGACCTAGAAAATATGACCAAAGCACAAAGAGGACAAGGGCACCCAGAGGAGGATGGGGCGTCGACGTTGGCATCCTAGCTGGGCGCTAGTGTCTAGAATGAAAATGTCGAAAGGTAAAAATACATACCAAGCAAGAAAGAGTGCAAGACTAAAAGAAGAAGCATAAAACAAAGAAAGATGGCCAAATACATGGGTTAATCAAGTACTTTTGCTTACTTACGAATCATGCAAATACTAATATGTGATCAAGACTACATAATTACCCAAAGTGCATATTTTTGTCTACATTTTCCACCACTTTATGTTGGTGAGCAGAATTCTTGGGAACATAAAGTAGATAGAGATGCGTACCTGATATCCATGAAGATTTATGTATAAAGTGTCTTTGAGGACTAGACAAAACGTGGAGTGATAAAAAGATGGAGCATGGAGACTAAAGATGAAAAAGTGTAAAAGGTGATGAAAATGAACCTAGGGCAGAAATGCATGTGTAGATGCCGATGTGTGTGTGATGTACCTATTGTTAGTATCGTGTTGATGTTGTTGTTGATGATGTTGATTGCTTGCTTCCCATACGAGATGGACCTATAAAAGAGAAGATGATCAAGTAGTCAAATACACATGTATATGTATAAAAAGCATGTAAGGAAGTATGTAAAAGAAAAATGCTGAAAATGTGAAAAAGGAACATGTGCACTTGATCCATGATGAGGAAAGAGTGTAGAAAGGATCGTATTGATGATGTTGATGCGTGTGAGTTTTTCGAGGATCTCACGCCAATGCAATGGAAGAAGTGTAGGGAGAAATTTTCTAGTGTCATCCTCTAACCTTTAGCGCTTCCTAAAACTGCAGAGATGTGTATTACATGGTTTTGGGTGATCTAATGTCATGGTAGAAGTAGTGTAGAGAGGAAGGTTTGGTGTTATCCTATAACCTTTAACTACTCCCTAAAATAAAACACCACTGCAGATGATGTGTACTAACACATGTGCTAAGGATAACTTGCCTTGTAAAAGTTGTTGTGTATGAGTTTTGTAGATTGTGTTGAACCCAATCATTGTGTAATTGCCCCCAGTTATAGGCACTCCAGGAAAGGAATTTTTGTACTAAGGATCCGAGTCGATTCGAGTCCTAAAGCGTGTTATATTGGTATTGTGTTGTGATGTGTACTATGTGTAAACTATTTTATGGGGTGACTGATTCATCAAATGATGCCCCCTCTTTGGGGGCGCATATGACGTTGCAGAAGGAGTATGTGGCCCAAAAGAGGACCGAATGCTGAAATTGTGCCTGCAGGGGGAAGGGGATGTGCGTGGTAGAAACCAAGGCACATACAAACAAATGGATAGGAAATAAGTGTTAGTACAGGCAAAGATAAGCATGTATTTATAAAATGAAGTGTAATCTAAACAAACAACATTTAAGCTAAAACACACAAGAAGACAACGTGGACCACAGAAAGCGGGTTACAAATACGGGATACCACTCATGATGTTGAAAAAAAAATCAAGGGCATAGGGGCTGAAAAAAATAATTGTGCACACAAGACAAAGGGAAAAGCCCGCTGATACAATGGTAAACAATGACAAACAAGTACAAGCAATGAAACATATAACCATGGTGTCAAATAGTCCAATAAAAAAATGTTGCACATGAAGAACCCATTAGCATGTTAGAAAGATAAAAATTATGTCAAGGCATCTATAATCTAATAAAGTAATGTTCTATGAAACAATAACACCTTGTTTCGCTCGGAATGTTTCGACTTCTGGGAATAGAGTTGCTTCTATCCTTTCATTCCTTTTAGAAACAGATAAGGGTTAGGGCTAGGAGGAATACCTGTGGAATGTCGAGATGGTGTGCGCGTACCGTAGAGGAAGATCAGGCTGACTGCGAAGAACTCCTTTTTGTCTTGGAAGGACTACCTGCAAATAAGAACACAAGACCACAAGATTTTGATTAGACAATAAATGAGGAAACTGCCTTGGGCCCAGGAAATATAAAACTTCCTTTCGAAGGTGGTCAGTTTCCCTGCTAATATGAATTAACACAAAAGACTGTAAAATATCAATCAAATTACTTCGTTTGGAACAGATAGGGGAAAGGCTGATTTCTGGTTTGAAAGTCAACTGACACTTGCAAATGCTCAGATTCTTGGTAACCGATGTCGGTAGGGTTTAGGATCTGTAGGTTGGTTGTTTTTGTGGGGTGTTTGTGTTGTTTGGTAGCTGTGTTATTGGTAAGGCTGTATATGGGTGATATTACGTAATAAGGTGATGAGAGGTAGATGAATGATAGTTAGATGTAATATATTGCTGGGTAGTGGGTCCAGAAATGGATTTATGAGGACTGTGATTCAAAAAGCATAAGAAATGTTATAACAGAGGACATGCAAGATGTGACTTACTGGTTTTGACGAAGATGCAAGCTGATCTCCTTTGCTGTAAACACTTCTGGTATCTCCACTCGTCTCTGCTTGGTCAAGTGAAGATCTGGACTCTGTTCCTCGCTCCCAATGATTTTTGTTGATTCAAAAATCCTTCCACCTTTGATTTTGGTTCGGGGAGCCCATTTATAGGGAGCCGATGGCGGTTACGTAACTGACGGCGGTCGAGTAGGAACCGGCATCGGTAAGGAAAAAGTAGGCTATTTTTAGTAAAATAGCCCACCTTCCCTACTTTTCTCCCGAGAGATCAGTTGCGGGCTTGGTCAAATGACTAGAAGGTCGGTTTTGGGTGCGAGAAAGGGGTCATTAGTTATGGGTGTAGGTGTGGACCAAGTTATGGGTCTTAATTAGGTTAGTTTAGGGTTAGGGCTAGGTCATGATGAAGTGGCAAAATGAGGTGGTAGGTAAGGTGATGTGGATTTATCAATTACAAGGTAATTAATAAATAATTGTGTAAGGTTTAGGTGATAAGGTTATATTGCGAGATGAGATGCGGGTCACAAGGGGTCATAAGACACAAATTTGGTGTCTACACACCTGTAGTGTATGAAATTGGATGCCCTCGGGAGACATTGTAGGACTGGTATGAGGTAATGTGCCAAACATGCTGCATGTAATGGATCTATATGATATGCGATCACAACTAGAAAGTAAGTGACCTCACACGTGTGTATGGAAAGATAATGAAATACAAGATATCTATCTAGCATGCATAATAAAGTGAACATGTACAAGTGAATGTAAGCAAGAGTAAATGAAACCAAGATATGCAATATGTTATGGATGGATGGAATGGAATACAAAGTGAATGATCGGATTTGTGTGCCCCCCGAGTGAATGGAGTTATATGCAATGAGGTTCATTTATTTATGCCCCCTTAGTAGTCAAGAATGAATCGTAAATGAGAGTGCGTCATCGGGATATGGTTCGAACATTGTGTTGTATGCGAGTTGAGGAATGTAGCGTGGTGTGGTGAATGTATAGTGATGATATGTGACATAGAGATGAGGTGTGAAAATGCATGATGATTTAGCCTAAAGTGTATATCACGACAAGATGATAGAAGAAGTGATGATTTAGCCTAAATCGTATATCACTAAATGATGTAAGTAGAAGTGATGATGTAGCCTATAGTGTATATCACTAATCTAGGAATGTTGCATGATAAAAATATTGAATGGTTGATTGGGTGAGTGTGATAAGGTCCATTTGATTGGTATACCCTCAATAGTCCATTATGGTTTGTGATACTAGAGTGCATTATCGGTGGTGTCGATACTAGCTTGTGTATGGTATAAGATGTGTGTTGTCAATTAGGGGGGGGGGAGAATATGCACAATGCCCCCAAGTGTGTAGTGGTGAGTGAACTATCTAATGAAAATAAAGGATGAAGGTCCTCTACTCGATGATTGTGGTGACGAAAGCGTGTGATCATGCTCTAGGAGTGGTGGTATAGCAGATAAATGTTACACAGGTGAGTGAATCCTATGTGCATGCGATGGATGAGTATATGATGTATATCATGGTGTAAAAAAATGTGTAGGGGATGGAGACCTATGTGTAGCAGAACGCGATGGTGATGGACACTTACGTGGAATAAAATGAGGTGGTGATTTACGGTGAGTTTTAGTAACTATCCGAGGAATGGGCCTATATTGCTTTGTTATACTAGCAGGGTGATGAGACCATGTGTGTTGTGTTCGAATAGGAAAGCTAAGAGCATATTTTGCTTTAGGTGTCGAGGTCGTGACTCAATAGATGGACTTGGTGATATGGTGGTGACTGCAAAAGGAGAGTGCGACCATGGATTAGATGGAGGTACACCATGGATAGAAATGACTTGATTATTGTGAATGAACTTTAGACACAAATGATTCATGGAGATGATAGACTTATACCTACAGATCCAATTGAGACCTAAGACCATGTCACACCCATCAAATGTTTGTCCCATAAGAAAGGGTACAAGCATAGTGAGAGGACCTACCGTAACACAAAGTTTGACAATGCCATATGAATTGTTCATTGGATATGAAATATGTGATTACTGAGATAACCAATAATGATGAGAAGTGGAATAGAACATGCACTAATGGGCTAGGATGGATCAACCTTAGTATTATTGATAGGGTCGATTAGATAGAGGCATTAATATGTAAGTGATTAGAAGAGAAATCCTTGTGATGATCATGGTCGAGAGAAGGAAATGATTTGTGGAGAAGTGTCAATATGCACAACCAAAAATTCAAGAGCCCTTGATGTGGGAGGAGGCACTGCGTGATATATGTAATTAGCTAAGGATTTAGCTACTTTTGTATCATGTTTAGGTAGAGGATTGTTAAATATTTTGAGTTTATAATTGTCTTTGATAGGTTTAGAAAATGTAGGTTTTGGAAGCTCAAGTTTACCATTGTCGATTAGGTTTTGAATAAGAATACGAAGATCGAAACAAAAATATGTGGAATGCCCTACACACTGATGATAACCACAATGAGAATTTTCATCGTAATTATGCCCTTTTGGTCGAGATGGATCTAATTGGAGTGGAGGAGGAAGTGTGATGAGGTTACTATTAACAAGTTGTGGGAGTAGAATATGTGGGGGATAGTGAACTTAGTAAATGTGCGAGAAAGATTACATTTGAAGCTCTTTGTTGACCATAATTTTTGTGTCAATTGGTTTAGATGCAGATGATTTGCATGTCAACTTGGTTTGAAAACATGTAGAAGATGAGGCTTGCTCTTGGTATTTAAGCTTTCCTATAGATAAGAGCTTAGTTTCGTGAAGCTTAAGAGTATGACATAGTGGATCGAACGAAGGAGATGTCTCAAAAATAACACTCTCCTAGAGAGGTGATAATAGACTCTGAATGAAGTCCTAAAACTCAGAGTCCATAAGCACATTTGACATCTTAGCTAAGTTGTTTTTATACC
Organism: Taxus wallichiana var. yunnanensis; assembly: GCA_018340775.1. Classification (NCBI taxonomy): domain Eukaryota; kingdom Viridiplantae; phylum Streptophyta; class Pinopsida; order Cupressales; family Taxaceae; genus Taxus; species Taxus wallichiana. The sequence goes on from CM031238.1 coordinate 53,952,073, forward strand.
TCAAAACATAGTTTGATAAATGTTCATTGGATCCTTGTTTTAGTTGTGTAAGTTATGCATACAAGATCTTAGATCCGATATTGATAGAGAAGTGAGTGAGAAAAGTGTCATCCAAATGCATGAAAGATGTTACCTGAGTGAACAGGTAGGTCATAGAACCAACGCATCACATAATCTTGGAGACTACGAGGAAATAGATTTACTAGGAGAGTGTGATCTTCCATATAATCTAAACATGCTACGTGAAAGTCTCAAATATGCTCTTGTGGGTCACCATGGAATTTAAAAATACGGAGCATAGGAAAGTTGAAGTTGGGTGGTAAGAATACGCAAAAATGGTGGGTGCAAAATGAGTATGAAGAAGTGAAGTGGAATCAAGAGATGGCGATACATGAGAAGTGACGAGCTACAGCTAGTGAATTTGTGTCTACAGATCCTAATATAAGGACGTTAAATTAGGAGTATTCGAATGTGAACAAGGTTTTGCATTAGAAGTATTAGGTGGAATGATAGGAGTGGTAGTGACAAGAATGGATATTGGAGCGAAAGGCTGAGTAGATACCATGGGAGCCGAAGAGTTAGTAATAAGTGGAGTCGCGGCAGCATCGCAAGTATTTTTAGCAATGACCAAAGCATGCATAATATGCGGAAGATGGGTGGGGTTACTAGGCAAACCTTGTCAAAAATCAGTAAGTGTGTTCAATTGGTCTTAATCGACATTAGTATCCTCATCGTATGACTTCTCACTATCATATGCTTTTATTTCGTGAAGGTGAACATTGTGAGAGTTAGCAAAGGGATTTTTAGTTATAGTCATTGATGTAGAGACCTCATCCATTGATTTACAAACACTACGAGAGGCTAGAGGAAGCTCAAGGTGCTCAAGAGCGTAAGTCGACCACCTTTGGGCGGCGAGCATAAGAAAAAAAACCCTATAAAGGAGGTGGACTCGAGCGTGGGGTTCACCAAAATGATTAAACTAAAATGTAAAATAATATCCTAATCTAATGCAAGTTTGCAGTGAATAAATGAATAATAAAATACTAAAATAATACCCAAAAACTAAGTAATGAAAATATGAAACCCTAATGTGTAAAAAGGGTTAGAATAGCCTTACATGATTCATAGGGGTTGTTGGATTGTTTCTTTGTGGAGACCGACTAAACAAAGATGGAGGACCATCGCATAGATGCCTGGAAAAATGTAGATCTAATAGATTTGACTCAACCGGGGCACTTTGAGAAGGATAGGGCGCCGTGGGTGCCCTAGTTTGGTTTTTGGGCACCATGGTCTGCGTAGGTGCTCATAATACCTCCTATGAGGTGTCACAAGAGGTTCTCACTTATTCAGCTTTTGTCACGTGTATGTCGTTGAATTCTACCGAATATCTCTATAAATCCAGAATGAATGAATCACGATGAAACCCCAAACAAAGCATCAAACCCTAAAAAAGAAAGATGCAAATGAAGGGGTCAAACTGTCCTCATCTCTGCAAAGTGATGGCGTTATCAGCGAGCGATGCACTACATCTCGGACTCCAATGTAGTTCCTCGTGTGTGTGTGTGTACAAAATGGTGCCCTAAGTTGCTTTTTTCAAGTCACAAGTGAAGAAGTGAGCAAGTAGCTAGATGTAGAATATAAATAATGTGTGCATGGAAACAATAGACTCTCCTCATATGAAGTGTGATGTAGATGAACCAACCTTTGTCCCTTGTGATGGAGCTAGATGGATGTAAATGGAGCTATAGATGCCTTTGATGGATACAACCTTAGGTGGAGATAATAGATGCTTAGTGCTTGGTCCCTTATTATGATCACATAACGTTATATTTATATGATTCCTTTGTTTGAATGTCATAATTAACCCCGAAAGAGAATGACTACCAAAAAGCTAAGATGCTTAAATGGATAGAAATGACCGAGAAAGTGTGAACAAAGCACAAAGAGGACAAGGGCGCCCGGAGGGCACGGGGGCCACCGACACTAGCATCTTGGCTAGGCATTGATGTCCGAATGACAAATGTCGAAAGGTGAAGAGATAGACTAAGCAAGCAAGAGTGCAAGACTCGAGAAAGCGAAGCATAAAGCAAAGAAAGATGGCCAAAGACATTGATTAATCAATGCTTTTATTACTTAGGAATCATGCAAATAGTAGTATGTGATCAAGACTAGATAATTACCCAAAGTGCATGATTTTGTCTCTACAAAAAAAATTCTCCTTGTACTCTGTCAAAGAACTTTGCCACATGTTTAGAGGAGCATTCATGTGTAATCCCGACCTAATGGTAACCCCATAGCTTTAATTAGTTTACATTTAATAATGGGAGCCTCCCATAGAAAAGAAGGGGATTATCCTGTGATTGTTTGTGAAAACAAATAATTTGAACTACAACAAATTATTTCGCCAACATAAGCATAGCCACAATGAAAGACCATTCAATTCGTTCATAAGCTTTAGCAAAAACAATTTTGATAAATAAAGCTTTTTGGTTAGAGAGTCGAGCCCATTCCATTCCTTCCCAAACAACAATAATATTATCTAAAATATACACGTGCTTGATGAAACCAGTTTGTTCACTTCTAATAATAAGAGGAAGGAGATTGGAAACCATGTTAGACAAATCCTTAGCAATAATTTTGTAAGACATATTAAGCAAAGTGATGGGTCTCCAATTAGAAATTTGTTCAGGGTCTCCAGATTTGGGGATAAACTTGATGTTGCCTTGGTTAATCAGTTCACCCAAAGAGTTGGAATCTAAAGCTTCAAGGTACACATTATGCAAATCAGCCCCCAAAGTGTCCCATAAGGTCTGATAGAATTCAGAGGGGAAGCCATCAATACCTAGAGATTTATCAAGAGCCATTTGAAAGGATGCTTCCTTAAGGTTTATGAGAGACAAAGGCCTATCACACACTACCCGTTGAGGGTGTGTGACTTTGCAAGGCACAACTTACATGTATTTAAAAGAGCCTCTTCCCTAGCGGGGGGTGCGGAGTTGAGAGGAAAAACTGCATGAAATTGATGGACAAAAGGTTGGAGGATATCGATAGAGCAAAGTGTGTCAAACATTCCCTTGAAAAATGACTTTGATTTTATTAGTGGCATTCTTGGAGCAAAGCATAGTAAGGAACTCTTTGGAATTTATGTCACCATAGAAGTTAAGCCATTTATCAGAATCGAGCACACAATAGAGCACCCTGTACTTTTTAAGTTTCCTCCACCTTAAGTTTGTGTCTCCAATTGGAAGCCTGGAGTTACAGGGAATGATTGAAAGGAGAGGTATTAAGATCTTGTGAGACACATTGAAACTCACAATATGAAGCCTCATGCACAACATATTGAAAGAGAGTAGCTTGTTTGCCATTGATGCGCAGGAAGGTTCTAGTTTTTTTTATGTCATCATTCCACCAAGCAATTCAACCCTCCCTTCCAGCAGGGCAAGGGACCAAGTTTAAAATGCGTTGGATATGAGACACAGTCCAAGCATGCTTCAGGTGCACAATGTTTAAGTAAAATTGAGAGTTAACCATGCATTGTTTTGTAGGTTTGGCCCAAGTAATGTCAAAGAAAATGGGGGAATGATCAGATAAGAGAGCATTATCGGCAAGAATCGATAGGTCTTCCCAAGATGGGAGAAAGATAGAATAAGTCTTGACTCAACAAAGGGCACGATTCATTTGTTACACAACCCTATCTCAACCCTATTGAAAATTGGACCAAACAGAGTTAGAGCTCTCCTTATAGGGTATTTTGGGGGTCGAAAATTCTGAGCTTGTGGCTCATATAGAACTAAGCCTCTCGCTCTCCCACACACCAACACATGGGAAAACAGAAAACTTTGTCCTTCGGGTATTCAATCTTATTAAAATCACCACAAATAATCCAAAGAACATCAGGCAAGGAGTCAACAAGCTAGTAATAAAATAGAGCTCTTTTAACTACATTATTGGACACATAGATATTGGGTAAACCCAATATATGCCCATCAAATTTGAAGAGATTCCAAACCACTCAATGAGTGGGGTCAGAGCCCCATGAGAGAACATGTTGAGCGAGGTCAGGGGAAATCAAGGTCATGACCCTCCACACATAGGGTTGTGATTAGATGCGTGGCAAATAACATTGGGCTAGATGGTGTGAGCAACAAAATGAAGTAAAAATCCTACGAGTTTAACTTCTTGCAAACACATAACACACATATGCTTAAAGTGTAGACAATTGTCCCTAACCAGATATCCTGGGTAGGTTCAATAAGGCCACATATATTCCAAGAGTACACAATCATTGGATTGAATCAAGGTGCATGGATCCCTCATCATTAAGATTGGAGAGGGCATAAAACTAGTTGACATGGGAAACATCTACCAACAACCAGTCTACATTTTTCTTACAAAAATTCACCTTCTTCTTTTGCTAGTGCGGGGCTATGGAAACAATTAAGGTGATCTTTATGGGCGAAAGAAAATGATTTTTTTTTCCATGAATGGCACTTTTGGCAACTAGAGAGGCAAGGTAACCGATGTAGGTGGAGATTTGAAGGGACAACAATAGAGGAAGTTAGTGGGGAGGGGACAGAGACATGGTGGGTGGGACACTTAGAGGTGAAGGCATAACTTGTTTGGCTGGAGTTGCAGAGGAGTTGGCTCCATTAAGAACAACCGAATGATAGGAAGAAGTTGAGGGTTTTGCAGGACCATGAGAAACACTCTTTTTATTGATTACCGTGGTCCACCCACCCAAGAGGAGGGAGCTATGGAATTTGTTTAAGCCTTTTCTTGTGACACAAAGGCGGGATTTGACCATTAGAGGACATTCGCGAATCATGTGGTTAGAATCTTGGCAACGAAAACAAGTATTAGGTAAGTTAATATAAAGGACTCGTTGAGAAAAATGGGTATCTCCAACTTGAATATCAATGGAGTCTTTAAGGTCTTTGGAAAAATCCACCTCAATGCAAATGCATTTTTGGGGGCGAGTGTTAAAAAATTTCGGTTGTTCCAGACAAATAAGTTGACCCAAGGGTTTGATCAGGTGTTCGACAAATCCCCACAAGGGCCCCTGGGGAGAGGCAACCCAGGAAATTCCACCCATATTGGGATTTTAAGCTTGGCTTGTTCGAAACCGGAAATCCTTGGTCTAGAACTCCAGTGAAAAACACAATCAGTGTGTTTCGAATGAACCAAGGGTCGTGGTTGACAATGGCCTTGCAATGTTTAGTGTTATTGAAGTGAAACAAAAAAAGCCCTTGGTGAGGTTTTATACTCCCTCGAGCTTGACACCATGGTGTTGCCAATGGTTATGAACCCATTGTTTCAACAAGCTTTCAGGGGGGACTCGACCAACAAAATACCCAACAAGGGTGTATGATTCAAGCCAATTACAATCCTTATCAAATTCAGGCAAATTAAGCACAACATCATGCACATGAATCGGACTCAAAATGGTCACCTCATCGAAAACTTTTGGGACGAATTTCCTCACCTTCTTTGGAGCCATGGGTGTCAAGTACTCTCTCAATCAAACTTACATCAATAGATGGAGGCGATGAAAGGGTAACCATTAATAACGACGTGATGCCACCCAAAGGCGAGTAAATAGCCTACTCAACAAAATAACTTTACATACAAAACAAAAATCCTACCAAAATCCCAAGGAAATGATAGTGTGACAACAAACCAATACGACCAACAACAAGCATAGGAGGACCTAAGACCTAAACCCTAATGAGATCATCTCTATTTCAAAATAATTTAAAACAACATCGAGTCTTTTTGGAATATATATATTATCTCGTGGGAGACTTTCAACACGAACTTCCTCACCCATTTTGAGGACATTGGTCACCAAAACTCCATCGAAAACTCTTGCAAAGTTGAGGATGAGGGTATTATAGGTAAAGATGGGCCTTGGAAAGCAAAATTTAGATAACTGCAACACAATAAATGCAGGCCCTTAAAAAATCTATTTTCCCAAAAATAAAATGTTATGGCGATGTGACGTACAAAATCCCCTGAGGAGTAGAAGATTTTTTCTTCCCGCATCTTTTCCAAAAACCCAACGTGGCCGTTTGTGTGAATTACCTAACACACTGAAGCGTGAACGAAGAGATGATGAGAGAAAGAAAAGACAATGAATAAAATGTTTTTATTTACTTTATTAGTATTATTTTCTCTGGGGGACATACACATATTTTCTTGTGAGTACTTAAAGCAAAAATAAATACCCCCTCGTAAAAGAAAAGAGGCCCAAACTTCCAAGCAAAGAAGCTTTTGATCCAATTCCAATATCACCCACACATGATTCTATCTTTGCTCCCAAGCTAAGCTATATTTTATTTTGAGTTGAGCTGACGACTCTTCCGATTCCACACCTCATCAATCACCATATACAACTGTTTCCTCCATTTCATCTCAAAAACACCCACACTTTGCAAGCTGCATTGGGTCCTTGATTTTGACATCCAAACCATTCTCTTCTAACTAACTGTTGCAGAATCTCAATCAATTCTAATCCTCTCTTCAACTTGCATCAAAATCTACTAACACAAATCTTTCAATACAAACTAAGGATAGAACAGAACAAGTCATCAACTATGTATTTGCAGGTAATAGTTGCAAAGCCTCTTTTATGTTCTAATTGACCTACTACTGTACTAAATGCATTTTGGTTTGATACTGATATTCTTACATGAAAAAATAAAGTGGTTTTTTTTTTTTTCACAAGTTTTTTTTTTTGGCACCAAGTGAAATGAGAGAATTTGAAGTGGGTTTGTAATTTTTGAATTATGTTTTTCGAGCAGAAGAAAAGATTTTAGTATGAGTAAGTGAAATGAGAGAAAGGATAGAGAAATTTGCAGTCATGCCATTTACAATCAGCTGTGCTACTCCTTCGAGTACTGCAATCAAAGATCAACATATCAAAAGACCATCTGGTGGGGATTCTGTGCTTGCAAGGACTTCTTCACATACTAAGTCAGAAGTCAAGTATAATGTTGCAAAAGTCTGTAATACAGGAACAAGAAAATCTCTTCAGAGAGGTAAGAAACCATAATGTGTTATTAGTGTGTGTTGCAGATGCAGTCTAACTTATGTTTGTAACAAGCCCATTTGGTTTGAATTAGTTTCATTTTAGTTTGTAGTTTATCTTATATAAATCTACGCCAAAAGACATTTGATTTGAACTTATCGCAGTCTAATATATATTAATATAAATCCAGATCACATTTCATTTGTTTTTGGACTTGTGTCATATGCAGTTTAACTTGTGTTCAATAAGTCCGTTTAGTTTGAATTTTTATCATTTTACATGCAATTTATAATATCACCTTCATTATGCACAGAGAAAACTGAAGAAGTAATTCACAATAATGTGCACGTGTGAGACCTATAGGTCCTTTCATATACACCATGGGAATATCCATCTAATATAAACTGTAATTGCTACTTAAAAGAAATTTTATCTTATGTTTTTTTGGATGATTTCTTCATGTTTTTCTTCTGATCTTGATTGCAGAACAGTCATTTTCTCAACCCCCTCATACAGTTGAGAGTTCTATATTCGCAAGCCCTTTTCCAAAGTCCTTAATATCCAGCAAATTGCAAAGATTATTCAAGGGACTCAGAGCATTTTCCCAACTCTTTGGTGAGGGAATCAATATTGACTGTTTATTGAATTTATATTTGCATATTCTCAGATTCATGTTTGCGGTACTCATGTTTTTGTAATTGGTTGGCAGTCTATAAAGAGGAAGAGATGCAGATTGGATATCCTACAGATGTCAAGCATGTTGCTCACATAGGATGGGATGGATCCGCTGGAAATTGTAGAAGCTGGGTATGTATGCATTCTCTAATTCTAATCCATACCATATTTATACCGGCTATGAAACTCGATTGGATCGCCATTTGGAGGGGTCTGAAACTCTGGATCAGGTTTTCAACAACGCACATATGGATTGCAGTGTAGATGATAAAACATGTTAACTGTTCAAAACACATGGGTTTGTTGGCTTCTAAATAGCCCCTCTTAGGTTTGAAATTTAGCACTACCTCTTCTTCATGGGAACCCCCTTTTATTATTTTTGGTACACCATTAGCCCTTATATCCATCCACATGTTATTTATCATGTCTTAAAAGAGCGACTCAAAACACTTGAAGCTCTAAACAAGATGGGATTGGAAGTTGAGAATCTGGAACATCTGCTGCCCAAAATTCTGATCATTTGGTAAAATGTTTTTGTATTGACTTGTTACAGCAATCACCAATCATATAGAATTAGTAAATTCTGTCAGGAATTTGGTTGCAGGCACTCAGAATTTTGATGATTGTGATGTGATTTCCTCTGTTTGTGTTGGTGGGGGTTTGACGGGCCAATTGCAAAAACTCTGTTGCCCACTGCCATCCATGGACCAGCAAACATTATGCTCTGTAATCATGTGGGCTTATTTTATACAAATTCTATAATTTTTAGATAACGTGTAACACAACTTGAAAATGAAAGTTTAATACTAATCTTTCTAATCATTTAGATTTTTGGCCTAGATATAATTGCCATAGCAGAAGATAAATTACTATAGTTCACATTATGATAAAGACTAGCTAATTTCTTGTCCAAAGAATTGAAAATATCTGTCCCCTGCCCAAAAGCTGTTCTTATTGAGGGTATCTAATCCATCAAAGTTTCATCTCTCATTTGTAATTAACTTGAGAAGTTAGTGAAGGGTGCTTAATCCATCAAAAACTAACTTGAGAATAGCTTTGTGGTTATAATTGAAGGTAGTGGAGGTTCAAGCTCTAAGAATCCTATAACTTTGTAGGTGTCGGTAGTGGAGGGTTAAGAGGTCATTTACGCGCACAACCTACCTAGTGAGTAGGAGAATGGCATATATGACGTTAAGAATCGAGTTTGAGGTCCTTATCGCCAATAGGAAAGGTCTAGCTCTTGCAAGGGGTTGTCTTCCAGCATTTGTGTCTGTCCAAAAACAGTCCTTTTCACCCCTCTATGCCAGTAATTGAAAGCGTGCATGAATAGTATCTCTATCTCAATCTTGCATAAATGACCTGTCATGCAAGTAACTTCAATCCTTTCTTCAGTCATATATCTTTCACCGTCTTATTATCATGGCAATTGCACCACCTTACAACTAATCATACACCCCTGCACCTAATACTCAATTCTTATTATAGTAACTTTTGAAGGAGTTTTATATTAGTGTTTACAAATTGGGTAAAAGGTACACAGTCAAAAGTTTTTGATCATTCTTCAAGTTGTCCCATTGTGCTAAGATACACTGGCAATATCGTATGTAGATTGGCGAATTGAGAGGACCTTCAAACCGTTCGTCAGTTAATAGTAATGATGAATCTGAATTGGAACAACCAAGATGTTCAAGCTGGATTGAGGATGCTCCATCTCTTCCTAGTTGGAATGCACAGGGTCAGTCACCTTTGTACAATTATTTAGTTACTGAGGGTCACTTGGTAAAGCATGTTCAAAGCATGTGTTCATAGAATTCTAAATATTAGTCCTTATTTATCTTGTGATTAACCATCAATTTTGGACTGAGTGTGTGTTTGATGCGTGCAGATCTGTTGGGTTCTCTTGGAATTCGACCACCTAGTCCTCAGTTTAACCTCTTCAAAGTAGCTGATGCAAAGGCAGAGAAATCCAAGGCTCTGTCATCTGAATCCAAACAAGCTACATCATCCCTCCACATGATCTAAACCAACATTTTTCTTTTCTTGAAGACTGATATCACCTACTCCTCAATCCACGAGGATGGTATATCATTTCATGATGGATATTTAATAAGTATACATTCACTACCACATTCATCATACCTGATCCCACTATGAGGGACCTCTTCTAAATTACAATTTGTGCAGATATTGCTTCATGTTGCTGATTTGGGTGGCGTTTGGAATTGGTACTTGAATCTTAAGGCTTACTTCATCATTGTAAGGAATATTATATATAAAGCAAAAGGAAAAGGGCAGAAATAGGTGTGAGTGGTTTAGCAAATCTCATTGATTAGTGTAAACTTGCTTGAATTGCAAGAGATCTGCTGATGTTGTTGGGTTTGGTAGAGGGTATTGGCCCATGGCTATAGTCATCTGTATATCTTAATGCTTTCATGTGTTTTTCATATGACATCTTGTCTTAAAGTTTTAAGACAGAATTTACTTTGACAAAGTTTCAAAGCTCTTTTGTTTACTTTTGAACACATTTCTTGGACATTGTGTTTGCGTGGGGTATTCTTAATTTCAGTGTGGAATGTGGGGACATAAAAATCATCGCACACCACGGATACATTTCATGTGCCCAACAAGGAATGATTGCCATGAATATCATACAATATTTCATTATGACTAAAGATAAGTGATTGGTTTTAATAAATATTTCAATTACGCACATCATATAATATTCCATTATGACTAAAGATGAGATAATGCTTTTAATAAATTGACCCAAAATTACAACTATATTTTTATTTTTGTCAACCATAAAATGATTTTACTAAAGTGGAATGAGGATATTCTTTTAGTCTTACAAGTAAATTCTAAGATACAATCATTTTTGGATTGTGAAGTGGTATTGAGGAGGAGATGAGAAGGCCAAGCAAGCAAGCATACTCAATACTCATCCCACAACCATTCAACTATTATGCTAACAAAAGGGCCACAATGTATGATGACAATATTGGCATAAGGATCTTCGTATGTAGGCACTTAAATCGATTACACAATTTTAATATTAGAATTGCACTAATTATCCTCTTTCCCATTATTTTATTATAATCGGTGATTACCCGCTAATTAGCTAACATTTCCCCTTGTCTCGGTCAATTAACAACATTTCGTTAATTAACTAGCCTACCCCCATCCTATATGCCAATTAATGACACGATTATAATCCTCTTTTAATTAATTAATTAACCATTATTAATTAATCAAATCTTTTAATCTTCTATTTAATTAAAAAACCCTCTTATTAGTTAAATCTCCCTCTCAAAACCTTCAATTTTTCTTAATTTCTCCTTAAATCATCTCCAAATGGCTTTTATAAGCTTAATTTGGCCTATTAATTAATCCTAGTTGATTAATTAAATCACCCCCAACTCCCATGAGTTGTTAATCTCTAATTAATCTCTTATAATCATACTTATCCCTTTCTAATTATATTTTACCTATATCCCACATTCACTAGGTTGCAAGTTTCTCCAAAATTAGAAAGCTATATAAAGAACCTAGTACACCATGTTTCAACTTACACCATGTCCTTGTAAGACATTTGCACTTGATAAGAGCTTATTTGGAAAGCTTGATTCAAACCCCCTTTCTACTTGGCCAAGAGTAGTATGAGAAGAACCAAAAATGACAATCAAGCCATATTGGTGTGATCTCTTCCTTGAAAAATTCCTTGATCGTACTTGGTTGTGTTTGGTTCACAAAGGAAATATCTACGATTTCAAAGCGCATCCAACCAACAAATGAGATTTGCATTTCACATTGGATTTAATGCTTCATGCATGTATTTAAGCTTTCCTTTCATGCTTTATCTTGATGTTTTTGTTTATATTAGATTAACCTTTAAATCTACTTGATGTTAAGTTCTTTTTAATGGCTTAAAGTAATTTAATACATGCATACATCGTATATCGGATTTATATGTTACATGCAAACCCACCAAAAATCCAATGTGGGATTAATTTTTTTTATTGAATGAATTTTTTTAGACTCGTAGAAGCAAATCCAACAACACTGAAGAGGTATATTCGACTAGGGGATAGTAAGGTATGCATTTAGAGGTAATTATAGATGATGATTGTTTTAGATTTTGAAGCCACAAAGGAGGAGATTGGACGGCCAAGTAAGCAAACATACACCTCCTCTAACCAATCAACCATTATGTTAGTAAGATGATCACTTCAATTTTGGTGTCACCTCTATCGGCATAAGGATCATGATGTATTGAGATTTATATATTACCACAAACCTAGCCAACCAACAAATGTGTGGTTAATTATTGTTAAATAAATGAGGATTTTGAGAGTTTTGTCCGATTTGGGATAGTAAGACATGTATTTAGAGGCAATTGTACATGATATATATTTTGGATTGTGAAGCCACATATAAGGATATGGAAAAGCCGAGCAAGCAAATATACTCATCTCACAACCAATCATCTATTATGTTAGTAAGAGGGTTACTTCAATGTGGGGTCACCCCCTATTGGTGTAAAGATCATGATTTATTGGGGTTTATATGTTATGTAGACACAAAATCATGCACATACTACTATTTTGCTATGTCGTCAAGTATGTTGTTATATACATGGATCTTAAGTAAGAAAAGTATTCACTTGGTGACACAATCCTTCGTCCATCTACTTACTTTGATTGTTTATGTTGTCTTTCTCTCTCACATTTGTCATTTATGTACCCAATTCTAGTTAGGTCACAAGGATCCATGTCTGTTTGTCTTTTCACATTTCTCGGCATTTATTCCAGGACACCAACACCCACTCTAGACACTATCACCTTGAGCTCCTGTCCATCGGGCACTTCTATCCTCTTTTCTCTTTTTACACATTTTGACATTTTTGGTTGGTCTTTTTAGTTTTTTTATCCTTATCCCGAGCTCATGGTCGGTCTTTTTAGTTTTCTTATCCTTATCCCGAGCTCATAGTCGGCCTTTCGTGTCACTAGTGTTAAAATTCAAACAAGATATTCATATATATACACAACATACACACTATTATTTTGGCTAGCAATTCTAAGGGGGAAATCACATCTACATACTATTACTACTATCAAAGGGACTGCATTTTTGGGCTACATACATTGCATATGAAGGGGAAGTGTTGAATTCCATATCACACATTTGCATCTTATCTAGCTATAACCTGTTATCTTGGTGTCATTGGTGCGAGGGAAACCTAAGGACACTATTTCACACACAAGCACAAATAACTACATGGATTCTGGAATGTAGTGTAGTGCTCGGTCATAATTTCACTCATTGGGTGACCATCGGGGTCAGTTTGACTTCACATATTGCATATTTCATTCCAATTTGATGTGTTTGTGAGCTTGTGCAAGTAGCTAGGGTTTGTTTTACAGGTTACAAGTACCCTCGGCTATCAAAGAGAAAATATTAGGCACTAAAAAGAATTAGTAGTGAAACCCTATCAACACAGAAGAAAGCATATCACGATTCTCTACATAGTCACCGGTGCCTGGACCAGTCACCAGCGTCACAGTGCCTCTCTGTCCTATTTTAGGTGCCCCTTTCCTAGGTATCATTCTCGGGTTCCTGAATTCACATGGAGCATTTATGATGTTGTTTACATCTTGCCTAACATTTTATCCATCCCGAGATCATTCCCGGATCACAAAGGAATCAACTAAGTCATTTATCTCTCCTATTTACTTATAGTTTTGTATTGTTTAAGTGTTTAACATATGTATCTTTACTATATTTTATCATATCAATTACACTGCAATTAGGTTTAAATAAGTTTTTATTAAATCATTTGGTGGACCCCACTCTCCTTTGAACTCTTTGCCCTAGGATCCTACAAACCCTAATGGTTAGCAAGAAGACTTCTTCTCCCAACCGTAATATGGCGAAACATGCCCACAACCTGTTTTTGACAATACTTCGCAAAATCTAAATTTTGTGACCTCTACTGCAATCCTTGATGTGATTTCCAGTCCTCCAAAAACTTCTTGCTTTCCAAAATACCCTTCCTATTGGCCTTGACACCCCTAACATTTGCATAGTCTCCCTAACAAAATCTTTTCTTCATGTTCTTCCTCATCTTCTCGTAGTCGCCCATGTTGTTGCACCTTCTTCTCCTCCTCTTATAGTGCATGATAATATTATCTGTAGATTCTTTTCTTGATCATGTTCTTTCTTGTGACAATATGGATACCAATAATTCTACTTCTAATGTTGAAAATGTAAATGTGCATGATGTCGCTTCTATTAGTAGTCAAGATGAATGTAAAGCTATATCTCCTACTCTTCCTATTTTTGAAAATGTTTCCAATAATTGTAATGATAAATTTGATATTAGTACTCCTACCACTTCTTTTATGTTGATGATAGTCTTGATGAAATACTTGCTTGTGAAAATATGACTAATAGTGATGTCGATTATGCTTCTGATCATGAACATGTTAGTGATGATGTTACTTCTCTTAAGATTGTTGAATGTGAATTTACTACTCCTCTTTCTTCTACTTTTGAAGTTGTTGCTCATGGTGATTCTACTCCTACCACTAGTACACCTCTCATTGTGTCCCCCAAACCTACATCTAGCATTCCTATAGAGCCTCCATGTTCCTCTCCTCCTCTTCCACCTCCTCCTCCTTTCACATCCAATCCTCCTTCTCATGTTCTCATGATCACTCAAATGACAAGATTCAACCCCTAAATATTCCTCTCACCTCACCAACCATTCCTTCACACAATATTTTATCCCTCATGCATGTTGTTGGAACTTTAGAATCTCAAGTTCATACACTCACCCTCGAAAGTAAAGCATATTATGCTTCCATTGACAATAATTATCTACATGGAAATCCTATTCCTAAAAATATTCACAATCCTTCTTTCCCAATAGACTTCATCATGCCCATTTTCTCTTGTTTTGATAGAACTAGAAATACTTGTTTACATCTCAAGAAATACCATCTAGCCACGTCTGCTTATTCCAATGATCGTTTGTTACTCAAATCATTTTTTCATAGCCTTTTTGACCATGCTCTCCAATGGTATACTCATTTTCTTATGGATCCATTAGTACTTATTATGATATGGAAGATGTTTTTCTTAGACAATTTATTTCTAACAATGGTCCTAAAGTTATATATGAATGATTTCCTTCTTTGCATCAAGGAAAGAGTGAACCGATTTTAGATTACATTTTACGCTTCATTTCTTGCATGCATCAGTTATTATTTCAGCTTATTGATTTAGAAATGTAATTTTTTTTTCCTTCACTTAATTACTCCCTTAAAGGAAAAACTATTATATGATACATGCAAATCATTTACTCTTTTTTGCTATAAATTTATTGATCTAGAAAATAAACTTATTATAGATAGTGTCTTAACAACTTCTTCTACTTCTTCTATTCCTCATATGTATACTAATTCTTCCCCTCTTTCAATTATCAACCCTCCTGCACAATCTCCATCACCGCCTCCACATAAGCATCTTCCTTCCCCTCCACCACATCAGTATTCACCTAAGTCTTCTTCATCTCCTACTCATGAACCATTGCACTTCTCACATAATGTAAAACCACATGATGTCCTGCAAACCTTACTTGATAAGTGGCTCATCCGTTTACCTTCTAATCAACATCATCCACCTCACCACTTACAACACCAGCATGACCACCATTTCTGTAAATTCCACTACATCAATGGCCACCGTGATAATGAATGTTATGCTCTCCATGATTTCTTACAAAAATTAGAAGAAAAAGGTGTCATTGCTTTTGCTTTCACTCTCATGAGCGCGCTCTCTCTCTCTCTCTCTCTCTCTCTCTCCTATTCCTCATAAGCGAGCTTCCACCACTATTCACTTATCTTCTTCACCTCCATCTAAAGTAGTCATCCGCCCACCTCCTAAGGTAAATTTCCATCCATGTCCTCCATCTAATCCACCTATGGTTACATCCTCTCATTCCTCACAGGTTGTTGCAGTACCTCATTGGCTTCCTAAGCCCCTTGCTTCCGCACTTCCTCCCACCACACCTTCTATTCTTGGTTCCATTCCCTCTAGAATCCAATTTGGCACTTACCCTCATACTATTGTTGTTTCACATGTTCCATCCATGCCTTGCAGACCTCTTAATATCTAGTAGATGAAATCTATTTTTACTTCATTACCCTAGTACACACTCTCGTGCTATGGTTCACACTTGACTGTTGAGGTCATACTACGTCAATGAACCTATCCTTTCACATCTCATGCTATATGCTTCATGTCATATCTTTTCTAACATCTATTTGCACGCGACAAACCCATTTCCTAATGAAGCATTCTTGTTGTAATGTTCATTCTTGATTCTTTGAGGGGGAATTTATAAAGGAACCTCATTCTCACACTAGGGGGTAACCACTCTTCTTCCCCCTTTAGCCTCATCACACACAAATACAAACATTATTTTACATCTTATCATTATTAACTTATCATGTTGAACAGACAGAATGTTGCTCTAAGGAGAAGACACACGAAGGATGCACACGCGGGAACAAGGCACATTTGAAGGTGTGGGAAGATAGAAAAGGAAACACGTGCTAGGACACTTTAGATTAGGACTTAGTCATTTTTGTAGATAAGGACTATTTTTGGAGATAACGTGCGAAACACACATAGAGACAAAGACTTGCACTCCATGCAATGGTATTTTGGGAACAAGCGATAGATAAGCGTCATGCATAGTTTAAGCTAATAATAGGATTTCTTCTTGGAGTTAACTATAGGACATCTATTGTTAGAGCACTTGCATTTTGTGCATACTAGTTTAAAGGTGCATGGCTATTATTAGCATGTGAAATATTTTGAGAAGTGCATGGGTGGTGAAGGGAAAGTCACCACCCCTATAAATATGTATTGATTTGTGTAGTTTAGTGTGGTGAATTATTGTAGAGTTGTGCTATTGGTTTTGACGCCCACATGACTCATGAGATACTTGAGATAGTGTAGGAAGCTTATGTTTTTACAATATTTAATGAAATGGAGTATATTGGTTGGATAATGGCATTAGACATAACTGAATTTAGTTCTTGTATGGTTAATCTTATCATAGTTATTGTTTATTTCATTTATTATGATTCTCTAAGATATAAATCTGGATTATGCATTGTGGAATGTTTATGACTAGTTATGAATCTGAATATGTTTAAACATCATCATGCTAACATTTTATACAAGAAACTCTAAAGAGGGACTTGGTGCCTTTGCGTGCTTCGGGTGAGCGCTCAACATAATGTTGAGTGATGTGCCAATGTGCCTAGGTTATTCACAGTAAATTCTAGGTTACATCATTAGTTCCATTTTGGGACCTCTTTTTAGTTATTTTCATGATGAAGATGTACTAGTTGACCTTATCAAGTGTTGAGGAGTGGATAGTAGATCTGGAAGAAGAATACACTTGGAGATTCAACACTGGATCTGAGTTTGACGTGCGCACGTGGGTGGAGCAGAACTTGTATGACTATTTATATGAGAGTTTCTTTGTTATCTTTCCGATAGAGCTATATGAGTGGTTGGTTGCTTATGCATCTAAAAGGAATTGGAGGTTTCACACACTTGTCTAGATGTAGGAAGAATTTCAGGCCCTCTATGATGTTGATCTGATTTAGACATGCATTATGGACACTTGGTTCGTGGTGTTTTGAATAGCTATATTTTGGAGTACTCAATTTCCACTTATTCTTTCTCTAGAGGTAGCTAAGTTTCAATTTTTACGCTATCCCATGGGAACCTATTTGCAAGGCATTCCATTGGCAATAAAAATATTGATGGTAACCTTGAATTTGGAAGAGAATCGATGGCTAGCTAAACCCCACCATGCGCGGGGGCATGAGTAGGTTTAGTGAAAGATGGAGAACATGGCGGTAGAGAGGAAAAGAGAAGAAAGGAAGCTCAAGTTCAATGAGGTGCGTGAGAGGGATTTAGAGAAGCAACGCGAGGTTGTAGAATGGATGGCGTTGTGGAGAGAGATGGCTTGTGAAGGATTTGGAACTCATGCGTAGAGGACATGGAGCTAGAGCATTTGGAACTCCCCCATTTGGGAAAGCATGATAGGGAACCCTCATCCACCTCTTATGAGAGCGCGCTAGCAGAGATGATATGGGCCGTGGGTGTGCATCTAAATCTACCTAGTGACCTAGCCCTTACGCTTGGTTTTCAAGTTTCTAGTATAGCAAGTAGTCAAAGCAAGCTAGTTTAGGAAGTAAAATAGCAAGAGTGAATCAAATAACAAGTACATCTATGACAGGGTAGACGTCTTCCTTATTATTTGGAGGTACCTTTTTAGGTGCATTGTCGGCACAAAACTCAAGCGCATAGAATTTCAAACTCACCTCTGGGAATAGTACCACCTCATAGACTGTAGGAGTTCAGTTTAGTACCACTATTGGGACATATGGTAGTACATCCTCTGGTTCACTTCTGTTACAGGTGGAGGATCAGGGGGCATAGGTGGCTCTAGTTCTAGTGGATCTGGTGGGTCTAGAGGTAGAGGTAATACAGGAGGTTTGTGATCCAGTGGGCATGGTCCACACCAACCCCAGAATATTTACATGGAGATGTCACTTCGTCTTCTAGATTATAGGGGAATAGAAGATGCTGCTAAGCATGTGTATATGTGTGAGATACTATGGCACACAAAAGTGATCATGAATTTTGAGCACAAGATAATTCAATTTGCAATTATGTTACAGGGACGTGCACACAGTTAGTACAAGAAGTTTGACCCTGATCAGACTTGCATAGATTATACAACGTTGTGGGATAATTCCTTAAGTTTGAGAAGAAAATTCTAAGAGAGCTCAAGGATATTAAGCAGGCACTACCGAGAGTGTTTAAGAATATGATGCACATTTCAAAACACTTTTGTCCAAAATTTCCTATGATATCCATTAAGCCAGCATGCACAAAGGTTCATCAAAGGCTTGATCACACCTTTTAGGAGGGTGCCATCACATAAGACATATACGGATCCACATAAAGTGCTTCAAGCAGCGTTGCTCGTTGACGCATTCAGGAAGTATAGACACTAGAGTGAGCCCATTCTTGTAAGCTTAGATTACAGCTATGGAAAAGTAGTTGGAGAAACTATCGGCCAATTTTGTGCACAAGAGGTGCACCGGGATTTAGTCTATAGATTGTGAAGTGGACGTGTGCACTAAGGATAGTTGTCCCCGCAGATCAGTGCGTTCATTGTTGTTAGACTGCGAGATATGTCATTTAGACCATGATGTAAGCTTCGCCCATTATTATAGTGCACAATTAGGAAGAACATATCTTGCTATCTGTAATATTTTCTAGTCCACGACTCAAAATACCAAAGATTGTAGGTTGATTGATCGATCAATGATGCCATTGATATTAGTGTACAATGAGCACGGGAGTTTCAAATAACTCTAAGGTAAAAGTGAGCACCATGATCATGGTCACACTCAAGGGTGTTATGATCAAATTAAAGAGCGCTTTGAAGGAGGTTGTGGTAGAGGTCGAGGATATCGTGTTGGACTCGGGGTTGAGGTCGTGGTGGTGGAAGATGTTAGTTTCCTCATGGAACATGCTACATGTGCAGATCTCCTAACCACTATAGGCATGAATTTCCTCAGAACATTACTTGTTATTTTAGTGGAAAGAATCATAACTATGAAGATTTCATAGAATTATATGAGCATATTAAAAGCAAGCAACATAAACAAAAGAACAAGGGCACAAGGATGGTTAGAATACAATGCGCCATGGAAAACCAATGGATGCCAAAGTTAGCACCAGATCCTGAGGTAGTACCTATGAAAATTACTACACGTGCTGAAGTTACACGCGTTGAAGTTTACGCGCCAGAGAAGTGTAGTAACAAAATCCTACCATTACTAGGGAGGAGGTCTTACATGTAAGATACCCATATCTTACACATTAGAAGGAGGTTTATTAGGAAACCATGGAGGTACTTAGAAATCTTCAGGGTGAAATACAATGTTTAAAGGAACAATCATGGAAGTTGGAGCAAAAGAAGGTAGTGGACATGGACCATTAAGATGTTGATGATCTGAAAGAGGTATGTAAGATGTTACACCAGGAGAATATTATTCCATTACTAAGGAATTGGTTAAAGGGAAACACTCCACGTGCATGTATTGAGAATGGACGGTAGCTCCTGCATGCTAATCTCCCCCCTCATATCTTGGATTATGAAAAGGAGATCACCCTTAATGTTGTTGTGGATGGGTATCTTTTGAGAAATATATTAATTGAAATAGGCACGAAAGTTAGTGTGCTTACTTTAGATGCATGGGTGCAGATGGGGAGACCTCCATTAGAGTCATCCTCTAATGTACTATTTATGGAAATTTGAAATAAGGCCACTCTGCTAGGAGTGTTAAAGGATGCATCCATTACTATACAAGGGGTCGGGTTAACTAGGGACTTTGAGGTATTAGCGCATGGAGGTAGATAACTTCCCAGCTCTACTTGGATGCCCTTGGTGTTATGCAAATAATGTCGATCTTTAGTTCAATAAGGGGTATATAAGTTTTGATAACAAGGAAGAACAAGTTATTATCCCTTTGACAGATGGGAAATCTACACCTTATGTTGAACCTTTGAGTGAGGAAGACCTGAACAAAATTTATGTGTGTGTCATTCAAGATCTAGAAGTACTTGATCCATCTAAGGAAGGAATCCTCTAGTGGGAGGATGCACAGTCTATTAGTGATACTACAAGTATTGCTTGTGATAATTGGGTGCATGGTACCTACAAGATGGTTGGTGTGAAGTAAGAAGTGCGTATGCATGAGGAGGCCAGACCTCACTGTATTAGGAGGATAAGTAACAACCTTGTACCCCAATACACTGGAGAAGGAGACCCTGAGGTATTCATACGCACCATGGAAGAATAGTGGGAGGATCAAGTGGACAAAAGAAATATGTTAGTATATACCTTGTGTTGGATAACAACGCATTGGTGGATGGTTCATAGGATAATCTCATAGAATGGAATGAAGTGAGAATTTCTCTAACAACTCGGTTTCTCAAGAGTAATGCGCCTACTCAAATCTGCACATATCATGGTAATCATCTTGTTCAACACCATGTTCAGTAGTGTGAGAGACTCTGGATAGAGGGGCAGAAGCTTTACCACCTTCGTTGTGGGTGCACAAAATTTATTTCACATTGTGAGGCTACGCGCACGCTTGGTATATTTATGCGGAACTACATAGGGAGATTGGAAATTGGCAAGACTTGACTGCAGGAATGATCTAGACTTTTGACTACTTCTCCACTAAACCTCTGGTGAAAGAGGCATTACGATTTATGGAGCGATTGACTATGAGAGAAAATGCAAAGGCTGAAGAACTCATTCAGGAGTTATTTGGTGAGGCCAACCCAAGAGTGCATTTTTGATGAAGTAGATGAGACAGATGTCGAACTACTTGAGCGAGTTTTCCTTGAGAAGGAAAAAGGAAAGATGGTCTACATAGTGGATGAGGAAGAAATAAAGAATTTGGACATAGATCATTCGGAGAGGGTACATGCGAGGTCTTAGACAATGCGGATAAAGAGGCATGTGCCCATCATGAACCTATGAATACCAAGAAAGTGAACATTGGAGCATGATGTTGAGCCTAAGTAGGCCATAATTGGAGACTATTGGTATGATTCAAGTGGCTAAGATAATTGAGTTACTACGCGATTTCCAGGACTTATTTCCTAGGTGTTGCCATGAGTTAAAGGGAGTGCATGAGTCTTTAGGGAGATAAAGATTAAGTTAAAGGAAGGTGCACACCCAGTTAGGAAGAGACCTTATAGGATGAACCCTAACATGTACGTAAAAGTTAAAGAAGAAATTGACAAGATGTTGAAATCTAAAATCATTAAGCCTCTTCAAGAATCAAAGTGGGTTAGCCCCATGGTAATCAGATATAGAAAGATTTTCGAATTATGATTTGTGTGGACTACAAGGACTACATGGAGATAAATGTTACATGTGTGATTGATCCTTTTCCTAGACCTTTCACTGAGGAAATATTAGAAGGCATTATAGGGAGTGAAATTTACTCTTTTACAAATGGATTCTCTGGATATCATCAGGTAAGAATTACAAAGGAGGATAAAGATAAAATAACTTTCACCACTGAATGGGGAAGTTTTGCATACACGGTGATGCCCTTTGGACTAGAGAACATGCTTGGAGTATTTTCATGTATTGTGGTTCAAGCATACCGGGATTTTATTCACAAATTCTCGCAGTTTACTTAGATGATTGGACATTCTATGGGATTTTCAAGGATCATCATTGTGAAAACTTGGGATTAATGTTTGAGAGGTGGAGATAGTTAAGCATCTCTTTAAACATCAAGAAGTGTGTATTTACTACACCTTTGGAACTTTGCTAAGGAATATCATCTGCAAGGAAGGTTTGTTAGTAGATCCAACAAAAGGTTGTAGTTATCTTAGGCCTGGATGATCCTACTAGTCGAGTGAGGTGCGCGTATTCTTGAGCCGCATAGGGTATTAAAATTTTTATCAAAGGATATGCTAATATTGTCATGCCCTTAGAGGAGTTATTAAAAGGTAAAGGGACATTCTATTAGGGAGAAGCGCAACAACACACACTTGAAGCATCAAGGAGAGGCTTACTACGACGCCTATTCTACGCTTTCCCTCGTGGAACCAACCTTTTCACCTACATGTGGATGCCTCTAGCATGGCCATTGGCATAGTATTATCTCAGTATGGAGAAGGTATTATAGATCATCCTATCTATTTTGCTAGTATAAATTTGACTCATGCAAAACAAAAATATATAACTACAGAGCGTGAGGCCTTGTCAATGATCTATGCACTGCATAAGTTTAGATAGTACTTTTTAGAAACACCTTTTGTGTTCTATATAGATCACATGACATTGAAATACTTGGTAAATAATCCTATTTTACAGGGGCACATATGCCGATGGGTTATTTTATTCCAAAATTTTGATTTTACAATCATGGTAAAGCCAGCAAAATCAATTATGTCCAAGATCTTTTATCAAGAATTCAATTAGAGAGGACAGTAGACAATTGAAGATATAATGTCGATGCATAGTTTTACAAAAGTTAAACCACGCACCCTCGGAATTGAAGGATATTGTTCTCTTTTTTAGGCACGGTGTATGACGCCAAAAGGAATGAAAGCCTTGGAAAAAAACAACTTGGAATTCGTGATCGCACCTTTCATTTTGATCGGTGGTGACCTATACAAACCGTGATTTGAGATGAAGTATTGCGTCGGTGTGTCTTTGAGAGCATGAGGGCATGAAAATCATGGAAAAGGCTAGTTGAGGTATTGTAGGTGGAAATTATTCATAAGACATCACCCCGTGCATGATTCCACTCAATGGTTTATGGTGGGAAACCAATATGTAAGGTGTGTGATCATTATCGAGCCTTGGAAAATTTGGGCAAAGAGATGAATTGCCTTTAAGGCCTATTACTAGTGTAGAGCTGTTTGAAAAATGGGAAATAGACTTTGTGGGTCCTATTTCCCCAGCTGCGCATAGAACTGGATCACGCTATATCATCACTTGTACAAATTATCTTACAAGGTGGGAAGAAGTAACACCTACAAAGGATGCAGACAAAGGCAAGGTTCTTATGGGAAAATATTCTTACTAGGTATGGATGTCCTTTGAGTTTGAGAAGTGATAGGGGCACACATTTCTTGAATGAGACAATAAGAATATTATTGGATAAATTTATGTTCATGCACCACAAGACCACACCCTATCACCCTCAAGCAAATGGGAATGTTGAGGCCTTCAACAAGATATTGAGCCAAACCTTGAAAAAAATTGTGATGTTGGAAGGAAAGATTGGGATGATAAAGTTTTATTTGTACTTTAGGCATATAGAAAAACCTACAAAAGGTTGAATAAGGCAAAACCCTTTCGAGTTGATGTTTGCGTAAGCAATACTTCCCATGGAATTCATGTTGCCTTATTTGTGTATTGCTTATGCGGGAGGTCTAGCTGATGAGAAAGAATTGGAAGAAAGAATTGACAAATTAATATAGCTGGATGAGAGGCACGCCATAACACATTGGAGTCAGAAGTAGGAAAAGGCCAGATAGAAGGCATGGCATGACAGACACATCAAGGAAAAGAAGCTTGAGGTTGGGTAGATGGTGCTTCTTTATGATTCAAATTTTCTACACCACCTAGGCAAGCTTAAGGTGCATTGGTTGGGATCGTATGTTATCACTCACATACTTGAATCAGGTGCTTTCCAGTTAGAGGTGCTTGATGGAACACGGTTACCCGGTTACTTCAACAAGAGTAGGTGAAGCCCTACTATAAATAATCCTTCTTGGTGTTTGTAATAAGGAAGTATTTCCATTTAGTATAGGTTTTCCTTATTGTATTTCATTTAATGTTTCCTTCTTCGTTGTTATGCTTTTTCAATTTAGTTCGGTTGTTTTTTATAATAAGCACGTTTCATACGCGCTTAAGTTGATCACAATCAAGTGTTTTTATGCACAAAGGATTACACATACACTTGGTGTGGGGTTTTTTTCATTCAAACATGGGTACACATAAGAAAATATCGCACAGTGATTTCTCTTGTTAAAAAGTGCGAGGCAGTGTGGAAAAGTGATGCTAGAAATAAAATTTCTCCTAAAGATGATTTGTAAACTCTTCAACTTTGGAATTATTCACAAAATCACAAATTAATCGTTGTTGTTTACTTTCATTAGAAAATAACAAAGATAGCTAGTGAATGAATTACTATTGGGCTTAGAATCAACAATTGTAGTAAAGGAAAGAATATAAGCTCATAAAACCAACAATTTTATCCGAAAAACCTCCAATGGAGGTAAAACCATCGGGAAGGGCAATTACTCTTTCTTCCCACTTCTATTGGCCAATTCAAATAAACAGGTACAAAATTTACAATAAGTAAGAAAGAGAAGTAGATAATTTCTCAACACTTCCTTTCAGTTACTTGCTTGCTCTGTCAACACTCCTTTCTTCTACAAAAATACAATTTCCAACACCAAGACTTCTTGCTCACTTGCTCCCATGCTTCGATGATCTTCTACACTTCTACAATCATGTATTTATAGCCTTTCTCATGTCCTCCCATGCACTGGAGAATGGGAAAGGTCATGAAGGAGAAGAGAAATGAACATCCTTTCAAATTTAGAGGCTATTCATTTCAATTTTAGTTTTTTATCTGTAATGGCCATGACCGCCGCCCTATGTAGACCGGAAGTCTGGGACCGCCGCCCTGGCTGGGTGGCGGTTCTATAACCGCCACCCTGCATAGGGTGGCGGTCCTATTACTTAAAAGATAGAACCTCCATTTCATTGTTTTCCTTCTTTGTGTTGACTATTTTTGATGAAGTAGAGTTATTTTAGATCCCTATGGATCACACCTCCCCTTCTTAGGAGGCTTTTGGTCCACAAAGCTTAGTGGGGGAGTAGATGAGGGAATAATTCCCTCAATTTCTCCTTCGAGTACCACCGGGCCTGCCTTGGTGTCTTTCCTTTCAGTCCAATCTGCCAAGACTCCTGCGGACCTCTTCTAGTCTCTCTGACCTTCTGTTGTAGCACTACATCCTCCTCCAATTCACCTCGTGAGTCCAAGATGTAATCCTCAATGGAAGGTAGCAATTGTAGTTCTTCATCTTCATCTAGCATGGATGGCTCATAGAGGTGCAAGTTCTTGTAATTTACTATAGAGTACATCCTCATGAATGATGGTAAGTCAAGTCAAAAAGTATTTTCCCCAACCTACTCCAATATGGTGAAGGGTCCATATCATAGTGGCTTGAGCTTCTGTGCTTGATCTTGTAGTCTCTCCTTGCTCAAGTAAAGCCAAACTTTGTCTCCAACATGAAGCTTGTGTTCCCTCCTATGCTGATCATGCCTAGCTTTGTACTTTGCTTAAGATTTTTCTAGTTGTTATTTGACCTTGAGATGGATTTTCCAGATCCTCTCAATGAACTTGTTGGCTCTAGTCACCTTTATGTCTCATGTATCCTCCTCATCATGTTGTCCAAGTGCTATGTCCAGTGGATTTGTAGGTAGATATCCCAAGCATGCTTTAAATGGTGACTTCATAGTGGATGTGTGTACTACCCGGTTATAGGAATGTTGAATGTAGGCTAAGGACTCATCCCAAGTCCTTGGGTACTTACTGTTATACCCTCCGATCAACCGTACCTAAGTCCTATTTACCACCTATGTTTTTCCATCGTCTCGTGGATGGAAAGTTGTGCTCCTCTATAACCTAGTATCCATCTTGTCCCACAAAGTAGTCCAAAACTTTCCCAAGAACCTAGAATCCCTGTCAAAGACAATAGACTTTGGTAAACCAAAATACACCCATACATTAGCAAAGAAAATATCTGCTACCTCATGTACTTTTAATGTATTTTTACATGCCATAAGAATACACATTTTATTGAATCTATCCACAACAACATAGAGATAGTCATGGCCATGTTTATACATAGGTAATCCTCCTACAAAATCCATAGAAATGTCCTCCCACAAGATGAGTAGGTATTGGTAAAGGCATATACAAACCTTCCTAGTTTTAGGATTGCTAGTAAAACAAAGTTTACATCCACGAATAAATTTTGATACTTCTTCTTACATGTTAGGCCAATATACATACCTTTATAAGTGGGATAGGGTCTTACCAACACCAAAATGTCCTGCTACTTTCGAGTTATGTGCTTCCCTCATCAATAGAAGTATTTCTTCTTTAGGCACACAAAGTTTCCCAAATCGTAGAGCAGCACTGTCCTTGAGATAACAGTCTTCAATCCCCATCTTTTCAGCCCCTTAGGACTACAACTTCTGAAATGTTACCCCAAAGTCTTTGTCTTAGGCATATGCTTCTCCATAAGCTTCCTTCATGAAGGGCTCGATCTAAGAGATAGTGGCCAAACAGGAGAAATTTTCCTATGTGGGTGGCCTAGAAAACATGTCTCGCCAATAAATTTTTACTACCTTTCTTGTATTTGATCACTAGATGGGAACTCGTTGAAGAAACCCCATCCATTTGTAGTGCCTTGCCTGCTATAATTTAGACTGTGCTTGCAAATACTGGAGAGGTTTGTGGTTGGTGTGCACAATAGTTTCTTTACCCAACAAATAATGTTTCCATTTTCTAATTACTTGAACTAGTGCATACCGTTAGTGTAAAACCACAAAGACCCCGGATGTTGATCAGATTTCTAGGTTGATCACTCTAGCATCTAGTGTGATTGCACAACATTGAATCCTTTCTTTGAGTGTGGGACTCATGAAAATGAGAAAGGAATCTCCAAAGAAGGTTGGTTCCTCTTCCTAAACTACCTGCCACAAGCTATTCCAGTGCAGGCAAGCTAATCTAATCCTAATCTAACCATGCCAAGGAGACAGAGAGAGAGAGAGAGAAAAGGGAAAAACAGAGCCTACACTAAAACAAAGTGATACACCAGAGAAGGAAAATGTTGAACATCTATCAAAACTACCATGGGACAAGGAGAGGTGAGCGATGGGAAGGATGGACAGATGCATCACAGGCTCAAAGATAGATTTCACATAGAAAATGTCCCAAAACTCCATGAACATAGCTCCAGACCTGTAATGAACATTCAAACGTGCACAAATACCTGCAATGAAGAGAGGCAAGAAGAAAACAAGCGAAAACGAGCAAGGATGGACAGATGCATCACAAAACACGTTTTTGTTGCTTTAAGTTTGCATGAACATCATTTTAATGGTAAAAGGCAAAGAACGCCATTACAGAGAAGGGGAGGAGGTTCGAACTCCATTTTCAACCCTAGAGAAGAAAAGAAAGGAGGGCAGAGCTGAAAAGATGAACCACTTTTAGAAAATGAGCCAAATCTGGCTTTATACAATGCATGGGTCGAGCCCAGGAGAGAGAAATGTGGGAAAACATGCAAGTAGTCCAACCATTGACCAAAACACATTCTTCATTAAAATCGGTAGTTGAAACATCACTTCGGCCATTTCAAGAAGAATGCGACCCATGTGCATTAAAACACAGTTGTTGAAACGTCAGTTCTAGCCATTACCATGTGCCGAGACGTTTCTTGATTTTCTCTCTCCAAACTGAACCAAAATGCAATATTGACCTCGGAATCATGTAGAGATTTTTTCCAGCTTTCCATTGATATAAAGAACTTGAAAATATGAGCTCTGGATCGAAAGTTATGGCGATCTGAATATTTAGGGCAAAAAAGGCCAAAACGGATTTTGAATTTTTTTCCGTGCTCGCCACTGGATGACACGTGTCGGGGCTGATTGGATGAGCAATTCTCTCTCCTTCCCTTTCCACATGGTTTTCCTTTGAAAATTTTGACTTTTATAACTTTGAAATTTTTCCATTTTTTCCCCGCACCCCGCCACTTGGGACACGTGGCGTGATCTAGTTGGAGGACAGGGGCGCGGGGTCATCCTTGTCTTTTAATTTTTTGGCCCAAGACTTTTGTCAAATTTTCCTAAGTCTTTCCCTGGCTCCGAACTCCCCACCTTAGGACACGTGTCCGTGTCTATCGCTCGGCCGGCCCTTCAAACCTTGCCCTTTGAAATTTTTGGCCAAAAACACTTAGCCAATTTCCATTGCGCTTCCCCTTGTGACACGTGGCATTTCTGATTCGTCCGCGGGCCTCCTTGTCTCTTTCCGGCCACTTCACCTTTTTGCGTCCCACGCGTACTTTTGGCCGGATGTCCCAAACTGTCTGGGACAAATTTCTCCGAACCGCCCGATTCGGGCTTCCTTGTTCCTGCTTGCGGCGAAGACACGTGGCAAGATTCCATTGGCTCTCGACTTTTTCATCTTTTCATGTCCCGCGTGTACTTTTGGCCCAAATGTCCCGGACGAAGGTCTCTTGTTTCGCCGAACCGGCCGGTTCATGTCCTCCGCATACTCTTGTCCTAATCTTGTCCCGGATTTGACCGGGACAAATATCTCCGATCCGCCCGATATGGACTGACTTGCGCCAAACCGGCCGATCCATGTCCTTCATGTACCTTTGGCCGGATGTCCCCGATCGAGCTAAACAAGACTTAGAAATTTTTTCGTTGCTTTTTTCGGCCGATTCGGGCCTTTCACATTTCGCGTCCTGACGTCCCAACTTTAAAAGGATTATGTTTAGATTTTACCTTTTCTCTTGTGTTAGAAGTCTCTTCTTCATGCTCTTCCCCATAATATTCCTCATGGTGGCTCTTCCCTATGCCAAAATTTTCAGCTAAGCCTTGAACCACTGATTCCATGGAGTCTTGCTTGACGGAAGTTATCTTCTACAAATCTACAAGTTCCTCTTGCCTTCTAAACATCCTATCCATCATGGTCTCCAGCATCTCGATTCTACGGACCAAGTTCTCTTCCTCCATTTCTCCCCAAATTCTCTGTTTCCACTTCTTTGTAGAAATCTCTGGATTGCAAGGTAAAGCTTCTTTGCCTTTAGATCTTGTCACTGTCATACAAATTCAAGAATGAAATACCACAGTCCTGGATACTTGTTAGCTCTGATACCAAAATGATCTGTAAACTCTTCAACTTTGGAATTATTCACAAAATCACAAATTAATCATTGTTGTTTACTTTCTATTAGAAAATAACAGAGATAGCTAGTGAATGAATTACTATTGGGC
The DNA here is from genome assembly GCA_018340775.1 of Taxus wallichiana var. yunnanensis. Taxonomy (NCBI): domain Eukaryota; kingdom Viridiplantae; phylum Streptophyta; class Pinopsida; order Cupressales; family Taxaceae; genus Taxus; species Taxus wallichiana. The sequence continues at coordinate 53,981,496 of CM031238.1, forward strand.
TTAGAATCAACAATTGTAGTAAAGGAAAGAATATAAGCTCATAACACCAACAATTTTATCCTGGAAAACCTCCAATGGAGGTAAAACCATTCGGGAAGGGCAACTGCTCTTTATCCCCACTTCTATTGGCTAATTCAAATCAGCAGGTACAAAATTTACAATAAGTAAGAAAGAGAAGTAGATAATATCTCAACACTTCCTTTCAATTACTTGTTTTCTCTATCCAACACTCCTTTCTTCTACAAAAATATAATTTCCAGCACCAAGACTTCTTGCTCACTTGCTCCCATGCTTTGATGATCTTCTACACTTCTACAATCATGTATTTATAGCCTTTCTCATGTCCTCCCATGCACTGGAGAATGGGAAAGGTCATGAAGGAGAAGAGAAACAAACATCCTTTCAAATTTAGAGGCTGTTCATTTCGATTTTAGTTTTCTATCAGTAAGGGCAGGATCGCCGCCTGTGCAAGTGCACGGTAGTCACGGGACCACCGCCTTGGTTGGGTGGTGGTTCTGTAACCGCCGCCTTGTGCAAGGCGGTGGTCCTGTTACTTAAAAGATAGAACCTCCATTTCATTGTTTTCCTTCTTTGTGCTGATTGTTTCTGATGAAGTAGAGTTATTTTGGATCCCTATGGATCAAAATAAGACCATAGCTAGAAATGAATGAATGCACAATGTAATGTGAGGTAAGCTATGGCCATAAAAATACTATTGGAAGGCACAATGGTGAGGTACTTGGGTGCATTGAATCGCGTAGAAAGAGGTATATAGCCAAAAGGTAGGAAGGCGCACTTGAAGGTTATATCTCGTGGCACGTAGGTTTATCACTCGAAAATTGGGAAAATGGTCAATTAATGAGAGGATTGGTGGTAGGTAAAGGAGCAATAAATATGATAAATTTACCCAACTTTATATAAAGATGTGATGCGGAGTTCATTTCTACCTTTGCGATCACAAGTATTAGAGTAAGCTAGTTGCGACCAAACCAAGCAAAACACGTTGATGTGCAGAGAGTGTGAAACCAGTGCAATGAGAGTAGATTTGTACATAGTTGGCTTACATCCCCATTTGAGAAGGGTTTGAGCAAAGCATAAGTGTAGAGAGAAGAAATAAAGTGCCAGGTTTGAGAAGGAGTTAGGGCACGGGGTTTCGAGCTAGGGCACATGAGGTTTCTTGAAAGAGGTAAAAGGTATAAATTTGTCTTATCATGGCACCGAGGAAAGCACCTAGAGAAGGAACAAAGGGGAAGAAGAAGGTAGAAACCAAGGTCGAGGATGCTCCCGAAAGAAAATTTTCAAAAATGTAGTATCAAAAGAAGTAATTATTAGACGGGATTAGGATTCCCATATCCACATGTGCAAGGTGAGTGACTAAAAACATCACACCATCGATAACAAGGAGGAATTGGATGCATTATTGAATAGAAAGACCAACAAGTGAACGGTTGATGACATGCCAATTTATGACGATGCATGGAGAGAAGTTGTTGAAGAAGGTAGGGGTATACCAGCTATACAAACTCCCGTACTTTGGAAAACTAGAGAATATATACTGGTGGCTTATGAGCAGAGTCCATGAGGACTTCTTCTAATTTGTTGGGCGGCGGGTGAGGATCACACCACATTTAATTGCTACGTTGACAAGATTAAAGGGCACAAGGACAAAGGTTAGCAATGATCTAACTGATAAGGCATCTGTCATGGCCACTAGAAAGGAGTTGGGATTTTGAAGGGTCTCGTGTGGAATGGATATTTCCAAGTTGAGGAAGTACCGTAGTACAGTGCGGCCGCGCACTTACTCACCAAGTTGAATGATTAGGAAAGGTGGTCACAAGTGAACACCATGTGGCTACACATTGCTAAGAAGATTTCACAAGGATATTTTTTCAACTTGGTAGGATACATAGCTTGAGATAAAATCATTGAGGATGTGCACACAGGTGAGAAGATAAGTTTTGGCGTTGTCTTGTTATCACTTGTGTTTGTAGAAATTGGAGTTCTTGATGGGCTAAACAACAAAATCTAGGAATACCCCATGGAAAATAATTCCCTCGCAGAAATTTTTGAAAATTATTTATGTGAAGGATCAATTAGTTTTCTGTTCAATCAAAGGGTGGAGCTATGGTATGAACGAATTCGTGTGGCCTTTGAGGAGGAATGGCGTATTCCAAAGGACTTGCGGTGGTGGGAAAGGTCGTGTAATTCACAGTATATCAACATTTTTACATCACGTGGTTCACAATGAAGGATGGGACATGGAGTCCTTGGTGTAAAATACCATACGCCTTCATAGCGTGATTCTTCCAAGAAGAAGTACATAGGTTTACTAACGTGCGTCGGTTAATCTACAATGCAGACAAGGTAGACTATGACTACCATGCCTTAAGAAAAACTTATGTTTATCTAGGTAAATATGCCTACATTGAGAGGCTTATTTATGATTATATAAGTATGAAGCTAGTAAGTTTGGCCATTGGGGACAGTGGGACCGTGCTTATCTATATCCAACTTAAGCCTAGGTTGGAAAAGGGAAAATACATGGAGGACGAGTTCATGCTCCCAGGCCCACCTAAAGGTAAGCATATAATTGAAAATGTGGCAGCTCAAAGCCTGACTTAACCTTAGAGTAAGATGAGGAAGGAGAACTCAATGAGGATAGTGGAGGCTTGAACCACAAAGGCCGAGAAAGCCCACCGATAAAGCGAGAAAGTGAGCACGTAGATACTCCTCCACAGCAACAAGGAGAAGAGGAAGACTTGGATGTAAACATAGTCCATGAGGAACACCAGTTTAAGAGGGTGTTCAGAAGAACCAGAACCCAAGGTGTAGGGACATCCCAACCTTTACAAAGGTCACCTCGACTCTCCCCTAAAAAATAAACACCCAAGAAAAAGAAGAGAAGAAATTTGAAGCTTAAAGATAACGAGGAGGAGGAGTCGAGGAGAGCGTGCCAGGAACCCCGGTTCAACCTGAAGATGCAGAAGAGCCCGGGATGAGGAGATGAGAGATGATGAGGAAGGGGTGAAAGAAGCAGAGGAAGTTGTGGGTGAGCCACCCAACGTGCCCATTACTACTTAAAAGGAGAAAGGCCAACTCTAAACCCTATTGCCCAAGTTTCTAAGGGGCCGAGGACAAAAAGAGAGAGGACAAGTGAAGAATATGTTGTCCCTAATATGGGCTATGATGAAGACACGAGAAAATCATTCGTGCCCATTTTTGAGCACCTTTGTGGGCTTCAAAGAGTTATATCGGTGGGTGTTGATTGATCCATATATGGCTACTACATGCACAAGGAAGAAATTATCTTGGTCCATGTAGACTCATATGGATGAACCAGATTTTTATGTGTGCGAAGAGTCTTGTGTCTCACGTAGAGTGAAGAAGGCACCATAGAGAAGGAACATGACAATAAAAAATATTGTGATGTATGATGATGGTCAAAAATGCCTTGGTCAAGGTATCTGCTGAGGTGGCGTGGATGAACATTGATAAGGCCACCACCATTCAAGTGCTACTTGAATATAACAAGGATAAGACTACAGAGATAAATCCTTAAAAGAAGAGAAGGAACAAGAAGAGGTAAAGAATGAGGCCTTTGTTAACATGGCTGAGGAGCTTGGTGATCACATTCTTAAAGCAAGGCCTCATCTAGAATCTTAGGTTCTAAAAATTTCCTTCTGCTATGCATTATTTGCACACTTTGGTCAATTTGGTATTAGATGATGGGCCAATTCGAATGCCCACACCAAAAGATTCTACACAAGAAGTAAAGCAAGAGCAAGGGCCAATATTGTTAGAAAAGTTTCAACTTATGAGGATTTTCTCCAAACCTTGAAAGATGAGCTAAAGAAAGCTGACCAAGCTCTCAATTTATGTGTGGTGCCAAACACCATAATAAGGATCAAAACTATAGTAGAGGACAATGAAGTTCTGAAGGCAATGAAAGATGAAACACTTGGGTATGCGAAAGGTTAGTACTGGTAAAAAAAAAAGCATGAGGCCCTTGTAGTAGCCAGGATCCACACAAGGATAGAATTGATGAGATTGGGAAACTCATAAGTACAGAAGATGGATCTCATGGAAGGAATGTTGTCAGGTATGGCCAATGTTGTCCAAGGTACTACAAAATGAGAAAAAGAATATCACTCAGGATGAATTAGATGCCATAGCCACAGATATTCCAAAGAAAACAAGGAACACACTAAGTGATTGGCATACCTTGGAGGCTAAACTCAAAATTGAATATCCAAAGTTAATCCTTCTAGTCGAAGAAGAGGGTGTTGCATAGAGTAAACTTCATTCTTTTGTATAGTGTTTCATTCATTATTTCATTAATTATTATTTTTGTTGGAGACATCAGAAATAATTCCCATTGTTGGGATGATAATGTACTTTAGTGTGGGGTAATGTTGAATAGACAGAATGTTGATCTAAGGAGAATAAAAATGAAGGATGCACACGCGGGAACAAGGCACATTTAAAGGCAAGGGAAGATAGAAAAGGAAACGAGCGCCATGACACTTAGGATTAGGACTTATCTGTTTTTGTGGATAAGGACTATTTTTAGAGATAACATGTGAAGAACACATAGAGACGAATACAAGAGCTCCATGTAATGGTATTTTGGGAACAAGCGGCAGATAAATGCCATACATATTTTAAGCTAATAATATGATTTATACTTGGAGTTAACTACAGGACATCTATTGTTAGAGCACTTGCATATTGTGCATACTATTGTAAAGGCACATGGCTATTATCAACATGTGACCTATTTTGAGAAGTGCATGGGTAATGAAGGGAAAGTCCCCACCCCTATAAATATGTAATGATTTCGTAGTTTAGTGTGGTGAATTATTGTAGATTTGTCTTGCTGGTTTTGACGCCCATATGACTCATGGAGATATTGATATAGTGTAAGAAGCTTCTTTGTTTTACTGTATTTACTTCAATGGATTCTATTGGTTGCATAATGGCATTAGACATAACTAAATCTGGTTCTTGTATGGTTAATATTATCAAAGTTATTGTTTAGTTCATTTATTATGATTCTCTAAGATATAAGCTGTGAAATGTTTATGACTAGTTATGAATATGGATATGTTTAAACATCATCATGTTAACATTTTGTACAAGCAACTCTAAAGAGGGACCTGGTGCCTTTGCGCGCTTCGAGTGAATGCTCAACATAGTCTTGAGTGATGTGACAAGTGTGCCTGTGTGGTTTACAAAAAATTCTAGGTTGCATCATATCAATACATTGTTATTGCTACTTTTATATCTACCACATCACATCATATACATGTATTTCTACTAATTACATATTATATCATACATTTCTATCACACATATTATTTATCTAGTGCATTACTTGGTTATTCTTTCCACCTCAAAACACATTTCCAATATATATATATAAAATCAACTATCCTAATAATGCCTATAGAATCTATCAACCTCAATCAACACTACCAAGAACATATCATCAACATCACATAGTGTACAATGCACATCAACCAACAATGCCACATCATCACAAGTCATATATATATATATATATATATATATATATATATATAATTGATTAAACTAATATGGAATATGTAGGGGATCTAAATTAGTTTAATATAAAATGCACAACAATAAATAACATCTAACTAAATAAGGAAAGTGACCCAAACAACTAAGAAAGTAGAAATGTAAAATCCTAATGTGAAGGGAGAGTTAGAAAGAAATTAGTTGATTCGACAATTGTTTGGTCTTGTGTCGCAGAAGAACCCAAATGAAAAAAATGTAGATGTGACCACACATGAGATCCATAAAATATAGATCCGAGCTATCTAGTTGGAGTTGTGTGCCTGGAGAGGGAGAGGGAACCTAGGGCACCCTAGTCTCGAGTTTTGGGCGCCCTGGTCTTTGCGGGAGGTCCATAAATCAATGTTGCATGGTCGCATTTAGGTAATACAAAGCCTTCACTACTGTCACGTGTATGTTCTTTGATAATCAAAGATGAATAAGAGATTTGCAAAACCCCAAGCCATACATCAAAACCCTAAAAAAATATGCATATGAAAGGGTCAGACTTTCCTCAACGACCTTAACGGAAGACTTACCAATTGAGCGTTGCACTACATTTCAGACCCAAATGTAGATCTAAATGTGTGTGTGTAAATTGTACCCTAGGTGCTCTTATGCCAATCACACTTTGTGAAGTAGCGAGAAATAACTAGATGTAGAAATGTAAATAGATGATGGATAGAATATAATAAACTTACCTCTATGGAGTGTGATGTAGACTAACTTGACCTTGTCCTAGTGATGGAGCTAGATGGATTCAAATGAGTTCTATATGTATTTGATGGATGCAACCTTAGGTGGATGATAGTAGTTCTTAGTGCTTGGTCCCTCATTATGGTCTCATAACTTTATATTTATAGGGTTCTCTTGATATAATTTCGTAATTAACCCTGAAGAGGCCGACTAAAATATGGAAATCTCAAACGGCTAGAAAGTGCTCAAAAGATGAGTCAAAGTGTAAAAGGATCAAGATGCCCCGAATGGGACCGGGGCACACTGGGTGCCCCAATACTAGCTTGGGCACCCGATCGAGGATAGAATAACCATAATGGCTAAAATAGACTAGGAAAGTAGATGCGAGAAGGTTGGAAATGACGACAAAAGAAAATTAAAATGGCCAAAGGACATGGGTTAATTAGTACTTTCTTCACTCAAAACCATATGAATAGTAGTATGAGATTGGGACTAAATAATACCCAAAGTGCGTGATTTAGTGTCTACATTTTCCCCACTTTATGTTGGTGAGCAAAACACTCGGTAACATAAAGCGAGATATAGATGTGTACTTGGTGTCCTTATAGAGTGATGTAGAAAGCATGTCAATGGACTAGACAAAGCGTGGAGTGACAAAAAGATGGAGTGTGGAGACTAAAGATGTAAAAGAGAAAAAAATGATGAGAGTGAACCTAGGATAGAAATGCGTGTGTAGTTATCGATGTGTGTAATGTACCTGCATGTTAGTATGAGGTGTGTGTTTCTGCATAATGTTATTGTTGACACCATTGTTGTTGTTGTTGACTACTTGCTTCCCATAGAGATGGGCATGCAAAAGACAATATGATCAAGTAGTCAAATATGCATGTATATATGTAAAACCACATATATATAGTAATGAAAAGATGAAATAGAAATATGAAAAATGTAAAAGGAACATGTGCACCTGATCCGTGATGAGAGAAAGGGTGTAGAAAAGATATCTTGTAACTGTTGATGGAGTGCGAGTTTTTGCGTGATATCACGCCACTATGGCCGAAGAATTGTAGGGAGAAACCTGCATTATTCTCCAACACATGAATCGCTTTCTCGAGAATGTGTGAAGAGATCTCTATACTACCTAATATTTTGGGCGATCCGATGCCATTGGCCGAAGTAGTGTAGGGAGAAAATCCATTGTATCCTCCAACTTGTAACTTCTCCCCAGAATGCTAAGGACAACATGTCCTATACAAGTTGTTGTGTATGGGGTTTCAGAGACTGTTCTAAACCAACTCGTTGTATACCACAATGTAAAGGATGAAAACTGAACTGAACTATCTTTTGGTAGAGAGCGTTGTGTAGTGTGTAAACCTCAAATGATGCCACCCCTCTTTGGGGGTGCATGTGGACGTCGAGATAGGAGGATAAAGCCCCAAAAGAGGACCAACCACACAAAATGTGCCCTGTAGGGGAAGGGAATGCACTTGGTAGAAACCAAGGTGCACACAAACAAATGGTTGGAAACAAGTGTTAGTACGAAAAAGAATGCATATAGAAAACAAGTGTAAGATACTAAAAAATGTAGAATCTAGAAATCAAGTAAACACATAGATAGACCGTTAAAGCGGGTTGTAAACATGGGACATCACTCATGATGTTGCAAGACACTCAATGTCATAATGACCGCATATAAACAAAAAAATGTGCACACAAAACAAAGGGCAAGGCCGACATATAATATAAAACAAGAGGAAAACAATAGCGAGATAAAAATATAGATAGCCATGGAAGAAAGTAATCCCACAAAAAATGTTGCACATGAAGCACCCATTAGCATGTTAGAAAGAAGATAACCAGTATGTAAGAAGCGTGCATAACTAATAAAGTAGTGTGCAAGTACAAAATGAAACCATACCACCTACAACGTACGAATGTGGATGCCCCCAACAACCAAAGTGTGGGACTAGTAGGAGGCAATCATCCATGCTACATGCAAAAGACTAGTATTTGTGATCACAACTAGAGAAGGATGTGAGCATGCATGTGTGTATGATAAATATAATGACATACAAGAGATCTATCTAGCATGTGTAATAAGATGAAACATGTAAAAGAAAATGCAAGAAAGAGTAAATGCGACCAAGATATGCAACATGTTGTGGATGGATGGAATGGAATGCAAGATGGATGGTAGGATCCGCATGCCCCCGTGTGAATGGAATTGTATGTAATGAGGTTCATTTGGTTTTCCCCCTCAACAGTCAAGAATGAACCATAAACGAGAGTGCGTCATCAAGAAATGGTCGAAGTGTATGTTGTGTCTAATGCATTGTGATGAGTATGTATGTATGTTGATGATATGCGACCTAGAAATGATGTGTGCATGACCCCACGGATGAAGCATATATTACGACAAGATGAGCATAGGAGTGATGCTTTAGCCTAAAGTGTATATCACTATAAGATTAACACAGGTAGTGGTGATGTACCCTAAAGCATATACCACTACAAGATGAAGGAATAAGTGACCTTTTAGCCTATAATGTGTGTCACTAACCTAGAAATTTTGCATGAGAAGGGTGATTGATGAATGCGTGAATGTGATGAGGTTAATTTGATTAATAAACCCTCGGCACTTGAGTAGGGATTGAGGAACTAGAGTGTGTCATAAGGTAGTGAGTGCAGCGCGTAGCAGAAGATGTAGTATGTGTGATGATAAGACACAACCATATGATGAGAAATATGTGTAAATATGCGATGTGTAGATAGCTAATAGTGTGAAATTCGTGATATTTAGTATGTAGGATTATGGAAAATGCAATGCTAGACTCATAGACAATAGAGTGTGAGACATGTATGATGAATATTAGTATGGTATGTAGAATAAGAATTATTTGTAGACACAAAATGATGGAAACTAAATTTAGAACGTAGAATGTAAGACACAAGATGCATGACACGAGATGTGTGAAGAGATGCAATTTGTAGTACCTATGGTGAAGTGTGTGGGGTTCATGTATAGTATGTCCTCAACAATCAAGTGTGAACTGAAGCACAAGAGTGTGTCATCAGTGTAATGACAACGCTAGAGTGTAGACATCTAAAATTTCAACATGGTTAAATATAATCAACATGTCCCGTAAATAGCCCATCATCATCCATTTGATAATTAATCACAAGATTAATTATTATTATTTAATCCATTTTATCATATTTCCCGCTTTATCATTTTATCCTAACATTCCACTATTAATCCTTTTAAATCATTATTATATCCCATTTCACCTTTTTAATTCATTAATCTCATTAATTCATCATATTATCCTATTTAATTCTTCATTAACATTTATAGGAATTTAATATTCCTACATCTCACCTACCACCTACCCTACACATCCCTACACCTAGCCTTTCCATCAAATCTCATCATTAATTATCCTAATCATGCACACATCCTCACCTCTAAATCTAGAAGCTTCTCCATTCTTCCCTCCCATTTTCAAATATTCAAATGCATCAACATTATTCCATTGACTTAAAAATTCAATGGAAATCCCTCACAAAATCTAGAATTTTCCATTTTAGAATCCTCCGATTCTCTCATCCAATTCCAACACTTGTCCACCATGGCAAGATCTCAACCATTCACTTTTCCACTCACAAGCTATAAATCAATCTCTCATCCTCCACGAAAGACATCTTAGAAATTCATATCAAATTGTTGTTATTTTATCCACTCAATCATCCATCCAATCTATCTACAATCTATCATCCTTCATCAATCATCAAGTATTCATCAAGTAATCAAGGGGAGGTGTTGTCCAAGTGCATCCACACAAATCTGAAGCAACAATCAAGCAATCTTCCAATCCAATCAATCATCCTCAAGCACATCCAACCATCAAGGAAGGAGAATTGCATGCTAGATGGTAAGTGTGGGTATAATTCCTCTTCCTTTCATCTTTGCTTGATCTGAGGTAGTTGATTTGTTGAGTTTGCATGTTGCATTTGAATTGGTTTCATACTCATTTTATTTGTGCATGCTAACTTGATTTTCATCTACATTTTTGGCGGCCACTATGGGATTTTCCCCACGATCCTTATAATTTCTTGTTTGTTATCATCTTATCTTCAATTTGTTCAAATTTCATCAATATTCGTTATGATTTGACCCAAAATTTTGAGATTTTCATGTCATAGTGCCGTTTTAGAGCATACAATTTGTTTTAGCGCATTCGTCACATGTTTAAATGCATATATCACAAAACAACGCATTTGTTTGCTTTTTTATGGGCTTTGTGCGTGTAGGAAATAGTTCAACACATTTATCCCATCCCGTGGCACATTTCTCACGAAACAATTCAACGCATTTATCCCATCCCGTCGCACATTTATCACGAAACAACACATATGACCTCTATTTTGGTGCTTTTGTCCTAAATTGGCACATTTGTTCTGTTTTTGCACATATGTCATGAATTGGCGCATATTTGACTGTTTTGGTAGCATTTTTTTGCTTTTACTTTTCCTACCTTCCGAGAGCTATAACGTTTAACCCCGAACTCGAAATGACTCCATCTTTTTTTCTGGAAAGGTATTGAAATGATCTATCCAATGAAAGTGTTAATTTACAATTTGATTGTATAATTTATTTATGGTTTTGATTTTACTAAATACTATATTTTTAATTACACATTAAGTTATCTTTTCTTTTTCCAAACTACTAACACTTTGTGTGCAGTTTCCTACACTTACCCAAGGATAGAAATAAATATAAAACTACTAATCCTTTTCGTTTTGTAGCTCATTTGGTCCAATACATTTGGGGTTATAAACAAACTAATAATCCTTGGTTTTGCAGGGCCGCTTCTTGAAGACCCCTTTTACATTTTGTTTAATCATCTTTTAACCATTTAAAAATAAAAAATCTTTACATCTTGCATCTTCCATTCTTGCATGTTTGCTTGTTAAACCCGAAGGTTGGATTTCGTGTATGCTCTCTTCTCACGTCCTTGGACAATCTTGAGCATTAAAAGCGGTCCACCTTCTTCCCTTTTCCATTTTTAGGGGAAATGTGACGTGGATTTCATCACCATGCACTTGTCATAGTCCTAGGGGTCTTGTGACCATGGGCTTCATCTCCACGCACGTAAACACACCTCATGTTCTGGTGGGGTATACAAAATTCAAGGGAATCATCGTTATTGGATAAGCGTCTATGTGTTTTAAGCATGATGTGAAGTGAGGGGATTTCACGTGCAATACCGAAGCCTCAAAAACATCATTGCCACATGGATTTGGGTCTCACCTACCAAAAGGTATATAGAGGATTCCCTTAACAAGCCTTTTTATCCTAAGATAGGTAGTCTTCGACCGCAATCAAGTTATAGTGCAAGGGAAGGAACCACTAAAGATTACTCACTAGCTAATCACACACCGACATAAAGGTGGGCCATCTCGGTGAGTGCCAGCATTGTGTGTGGTATTGAAATCGGGCTATAGATTGTGTTGCTCACCCACTTGACTAGCTAGCTTGTGTGTATACATGTGTGTTTCTTGCTTACATATCATTTTAATCACATATTAATCAACCAATCAAAAAAATAATTAAATAATCAATTAACCCCCATCCAAACATAATCAAACCCAATCCATCCATTTAACTATCCCAATATTATCCCCTTTCCTAATCCATCCCATCCACATTGAATCCCTCCATCTTAATCATATCTTACCTAAATCTTATCCATACCCAATTCTATTCCTAAAATCTTATCTAAACCCCCACCCTCATCATGTCTTCCATCAAATTCAAATCCCTGCTCATCAACATTTACCCTCCCACTTTGATCAAAACATCCCTATTACTATCCAATCTCTAAAAAATCTTACTCACATCCTCTATCCAACAATCTCTTAACCCATCCCAAATCGATCCCACCATACTCATAACCATCCAAAATTTTAACCAACAAATTATTGACCTCCAATCACACCTCAGCCAAACATATTCTCAACCATCCCCCTCACATCCACTTATGATGATGAGGACCTTGTTGACATCGATGAAGATAATCCCCCATCAATACAACCAATCACACCCAATCCTACATCCACATCATTCAACATCCCTAACCATCCCCCTTCCTCACATTACATCGATTTTGATCAACTCTAATCATCCCCTTCCACTAATAAAGATATTCTTTTTGAAATTTTCCAAACCTTAAACAACTATGATTCGTCCACCACATCCACTTCCAAATCAAAATCAAAATCAAAATCAAAACCCAAACCTAAATATCCCAATGACCTTATTTTACAATTTTTGACCTATTATCCAAGCTTAATCCTCCATCAATACTATTCACCCCTAAATCCACTATCAACCAATATAATCCTCAACTCCCTCCCATAAAAACATATCATAACATACTTTATACATACCCAATCACATCCAATCAAGATCATACCAAACCGCAATCCTTATCCCCTACATCACACCTTAATTCTAAATCCTCATCATCCCAACCTCATCACATGGAGTTTCTCCTAGATAGTCCCAAGTCCCCTCCTCTAACATATACTTTATCTATTAATCCTCCATCACTTATTTCCAACCCTATCAATCAAATCCCACTTCATTTAACGTGGCCCCCATGTCACCTTTATCCTCTCCATCCAAATTTAATAAATATACCAATCACCAATCCAATCCCAAACCATCCAATGTGACTCCTAAGTCACCTAAATCTCCCAAATCCAATGTGGTTTCCACACCACCCCATATACCTCAACATCACCTAAATTTAACTCGCCTCCCTCATCAACATCTATTCCATCCTTTAAATTCACGCAATCTACCTCCCCCAAATCCAACCAATCTAACATGTCCTCTTCATCCAAATCTAACAAATCCTCTTCATCCACCCCTACCTTATCCAATCCATCCCCAATCAAACCATCTAATCCTACAAAACCAACCCTACACCATCCAAATATCCAAAATCAACGAAATCCAATCCTAGGCCAAAATCCATCACCAATCCAAAACCAAACCAACCTCCTAAATCCCCCAAGGCTAATCTTCCATCCAAATCCCAACCATCTAACCCAAATATTAAACCTACATCCAAATACAATCAATCCTCTCCTATCCTACCCACTCCTACACATATCCTACCTAACCCACCCTTATTACCCACACCATCTCTCTTACCAACCCCAATCACCTTCGCCTCCTTAGGTGAATCCCTAACTACCATCTTCCATCATTTAAAAACCTTCAACATGATCATCCATCCCCCAATCAAATCATGTGATCCAAACATTCCCAAACCATCTTGGTATAGGGACAACTATTATTGTGACTTCCATCACACCCATGGAAATTCGACCAATCGTTGCATGCAATTTAAGTCTTATGTCCAAAATCTCATTAACCGAGGGCTTCTTGTCCTTGTACCTCTCTATCCACCACCTTTCTATCCTAACCCTATCTCTAACCATCATCCACCATCCAAATCCCCCTCTAAATCCAAACATTTTCAACCATCCAAATCTCATCGTACATCCAAACATCCCTCATCAACCAAAAATCCAAACCCTAATCATCAATCCAAACATCCTCCTCAACAATCAACCAAAGAAAATCTTACCCCCATCCTTTATTAAGATTCGTATCCTAGCAAAGAGATAACAAAAGTAAAAACTCCCAGTCTCATGATGACCACATGGCATCATCTTCCCCATCCACTTCATATCCTATAGCCAAAAATATGTTTGCTAATATGAAACATCATGGTCGTTTAGGCTTAGGGCTTAAACCTAAAACTACTAACACCAACCCTCCTACTACTCCATCAAAACCCATTTCTACCACTCCTCTTATTGATCCTACCATCCCAACCAATCAACCCACTCAAAAATCCTCTAATCCCCCTACACATCCCAAACACCTAAAATTGGATTGAGCATTTAGGTTGTCCTTTGCACACAGATGTTCTTTCCTCATCCCTCCATCCTCATTCCCATCCAATCCATCTTCACAAATACTTCATTAACTTCATCACACATGATGTAAGTCATTAGTACCTATTACACTTGTGTGACCTTGGGATATCCTTACTATCAACATCCAAGAATGATCATATCTTAGAGATCCCAATCACTATCACACATCTTAATCAACTTGTGGGGAAGACCCTTGGGTGCATCTTTTGACACTCTAGCCAATGTACTCACTACACTCATTTCCACCCCCCAACAAGCCACTTGTGATTCTTAACCCCTAGAGGTCTTAAGAGATTGGATCAAAAATATCAATATCAAAAAATAAAAATAAAATGAAATAATCATATCGAAAATAAAAAATATTTAATAAAATCCACCTCAAGACTCTCTCTCTGTAGATTCTGGGTGTAGAGAAATGTTGTGACAAAAATCAGATGTATCTCTGTTGGGGCTTTGGATGTCTGGTTAGCAAAGAAAGCAATGCACGACTTAACCTTCTCGTTCACCTTCCATCATCCTACTTGATTTAATCACTACCTATACATTGGCTAGTTTGTCTTCACATACTACCCATTAAGTCTTCACTACAAGTGGTAATTAACTATCACAATCGCACAAACTCGATCTCGAAGAGACATCACGCTTGTATGTTTCCAAGTATGGCTTAGCCCTTGGTCACACTCTTGTTTTAGTCCTACTTTTATTTTACAACATGTGCTTTTAAGCTCATATTTTTTTCATCATCCATTACAAACCATCCATCCTTGCATCCACATCCTTTTGCATCCATCATCCGTGGGAACTTGACGATCATATTGCTTTATCATATCCCCCTTTTTGCTTCCTTTAACCTATCATCATTATGAGGGGAAACTTTATAATCTGTTGGGGCACCATCCCTGACTTTTTATTCTTCCTTACACTTGGGGATACAACACACTAGACTATCATCCATCATCCCACCCTTTTACTTGGGAGCCTATCTTATCCAATCATCTCGCATCCTACCTTATCCAATCAAATCTCCTTTATCCTATCCAAAATCATACCTCTATCCCACATCCTTTACCCTACCTTATCACAACCCTCATCCTATCAAACCTCCTTTATCTTATCCAACCAATCCTTTTATCCCACATCCTTTATCCTATCCCAAATCATCCCTTTATCCCACATCCTTTATCCTATCCAAAATCATCCCTTTATTCCACATCCCTTATCCTATCCCAAAATTGTCCCTTTACCCCTACCTTTATCCACATGTCTCTCGGGACTTATAGGAGAAAGTCACCTCCTTTCAACCCCCATCCCTATCACATCTTCATCCCACCACATCTAAAAAAATCTTAAAAATCCAAAAAAAATAAAAAACTCTCAAAAATACAAAAATCAAAAAAATCTTCAAAATCCATAAAAATTAAAAACACATAAAATTTAAAACACTTTTTCATGCATTTGTATGTGTGTGTTTTTTTCACTTGTTTATCTTTTTGCATTTGCATCATCTTTTGGCCGATGATATGAGGCCTCTTTTCTCTCTCTTTTATTTTGCATGGCTAATGATTCGAGGCCACCTTTTATTTTATATTTCTAGAGGTCCAATGATATGAGGACCCCTTTTTAATATTACTATGTCCAATGATATGAGGACAAGGGCATCCAACAATTAAAAAATCATGGTATTTATACCATTGGTGCATCTTTCTCTATGCCACATCTTAATAAACTTGCTAATGATGATAATTGTGGGCACTTTATGATAACACCACCCCTTTACATCATCACTTAGCCTAATCAGCAACACCTTATCCAACCAACCCTTAATCAATCATCTAACATCAAATCATCAAATCTTATTCAATCAATCAATCTATCCAATATTTTCAATCAATCCTATCAAGTCCTATCATCCAAACATCTTCACATCCAACATCCAAAATCAAAATCCTTACCCCTTGACTAGGGCATCCAAAATCCAAATAATCAAAATCCAACATCCAACATCCAACATCAACAACATCATCAATCCAAGATCCTATCTAATTCTACCAGGGGCAACAAAACATCCAAAATCCAACCATCAAACATCCTACCCCACGTACTTGGGGCATCCAACAATCCAAAATCTTATGATCCAACAACATCCAAACATCCAAAACATCAAACCCTTTACTAGGGCATCCCAAATCCAAATAATCAAAAATCCAACATCAACAACATCATCAATCCAAAATCTTGTGATCTAAAAACATCCAAACATATAAAACATCAACCCCTTTACTGGGGCATCTAAAATCAAAACATCAGACTTGTCATATATCGATGACTGGGGCATCCTATAGTAAACATCCTCTCATCCACAACCCCTTCATCTTCTCACTAGGGAATCTCCTCTCTTTTCGAGTGGCTACCCACCTCATTCCTCCCCACCTACCCACTTGAGGGGGCATCATATCACCATCCTAACATATTTTCTTCTTTTCTTTGAACTATCATTGCTTATGATAACACTTCAAAGAGGGGGAAAATGTAGACATCTAAAATGTCGACATGGTTAAATACAATTAACATGTCCCGTAAATATCCCATCATCATCCATATAATAATTAATCACAAGATTAATTATTATTATTTAATCCATTTTATCATATTTCCCCTTTATCATTTTATCCTAACATTCCATTATTAATCCTTTTAAATCATTATTATATCCCATTTCACCATTTTAATTGATTAATCTCATTAATTCATCATATTATCCTATTTAATTCTTCATTAACATTTATAGGAATTTAATATTCCTACATCTCACCTACCACCTACCATACACATCCCTACACCTAGCCTTTCCATCAAATCTCTTCATTAATTATCCTAATCACATAATTTAACCTAATCTAATCCTAATCATGAGCACATCCTCGCCTCTAAATCTAGAAGCTTCTCCATTCTTCCCTCCCATTTCAAATATTCAAATGCATCTACCCTATTCCATTGAATTTTTAATTCAATGGAAATCCCTCACAAAATATATAATTTTGCATTCTAGAATCCTTCAATCTTCTCATCCAATTCGAACCCTTGGGTTCAATCCAATATGGCAAGATCTCGAACCATTCAATTTTTCACTCACAAGCTATAGATCAAGCTCGTCCTCCCGAGAGACATCTTAGAAATTCATATCAAATTGCTGCTATTTTATCCACATAATCATCCATCTAATATATCCGCAATCTATCGTCCTTCATCAATCATCAAGTATTCATCAAGTAATCAAGGGGAGGTACTGCCCAAGTGCATCCACACAAATCTGAAGCAACAATCAAGCAATCTTCCAATCCAACAAGAAATCAAGAGAAAATCCAATCATCAAAGAAGGAGAATTCCACTTGTAGGTAAGTATATGTATATTTCTT
Source organism: Taxus wallichiana var. yunnanensis (assembly GCA_018340775.1). Lineage (NCBI taxonomy): Eukaryota > Viridiplantae > Streptophyta > Pinopsida > Cupressales > Taxaceae > Taxus > Taxus wallichiana. The sequence goes on from CM031238.1 coordinate 53,999,201, forward strand.
TCTACCTCTTTCCATCTTGCTCTATCGGAGGTATTTGATTAGTTGTGTTAGATTTTATATTGTTGTGATTTCATAATCACTTCATTTGTGATTGCTAACACAAATTTTCATCTACATAGAGTATAGATGAATATTCCTATGCTAGATGTATGAGGGTGTGAGGGATGTGCGAGATGTTAAGATGGGGGTGTGTTGGATGTTATCCCCCAAGTGCATGTGACAGATGAACTATCCAACTATAGTGAAGGATGAAGATCCTCCATCCGATGTATGTAGTGAAGAAATCATATGACCATGATCTAGTAGTGGTGGTATTGTAGATATATGATTTGCATGTGAATGAAGTCTATATGCGTACGATGGATGTATATATGAGGAGTGTTGTGGCGTAACAAAATGTGTAGGAAATGGGGATCAACATGAATTTGAGTGTGAAAGTGATGGACACCTCTTGTAGAATAAACCAAGTTGGTGATCTACCTTGAGATGAAATAAATGACCTAGGAATGGGCCTATACCTATGTGTAGTACTAGCAAAGCGATGAATTCATGTCTATAATGTGCAAGTAGATGAACTAGGGGTAGATTGTGTTTTTAGTAACATAGAATGTGATGTGCTAGATTATGTAGGAGATGTGAACGACGTGTGAGAGGATGACAACCATGGAGTAGATTGACGTACACCTTGATAGAGATAACTTGATTATTGTGAATAATTTTGAGCTGAAAATGATCATAAATATGATAGATTGAGACCTACGAATTAGATTGCGACCAAGTAGCATGTCATGCCGTCGACCGCTTTCCCCAAAAGGTAGGGTATATGCAAAGTGAGAGGACCTACCATAACATGTAACTTGATAACACCATATGGTTCATTCATATGGTATTCAATTTGAGAGAGAGTGAAATCAATGGACTTGCGAAGTGGAATGGAACATGCATTAATGGGCCAAGATGGGTTGACCTTAGTATTATTGATGGAGATCGAACAAATAGATGTATTGATATGTAAGTGGTTGATTGTGAAATTCCCATGATATGCATGGTTAGAGAAGGATATGATTGGTGGTGAAGCGTCAGTATGTGCAACTAAGAATTCAAGAGATCCTGATGCAAGAAGAGGCATTGCATGATATACATTATTATCGGAAGATTCGGAGGCTTTCTTGTCATGTTTTTGGGATTGGTTATTAAAGAGTTTGAGCTTACCCTTGTTAGTGTTTAGTGCAGAGACTATAGGCTCTGGAAACTCAATATTGTTGTTATCAATAAGATCTTGGATGATTGTGTGGATCTTAAAACATAGATTTGTAGAATGTCCCACAAATATGTGATAGTTGCATCATAATTTCTCATTATAATTCCTACCTTTTGTTCACGATGGGTATAATTCAAGCGGTGGAGGAAACATAATAAGATTTATTTCGATAATTTTTGCAATATAAGATGTGGAGCCATAGGAAAGTTAGTAAATATACATCAAGGTGGCCATGATTGAACCTCTTTAGTAGGAGTGACCACGTTGACACCGATTTTGGTGTCGGTTGGTTAGTTATAAACGGTTTGAAAGGTTTCTTGCTTTGAAAATGGGTGGAAGATGATGCTTGCTCTTGATCATCGAAGCTTTCATATGGATAGAATTTTGGTTTCACGAAGCTTAAGAGTGTGACAAAGTTGATCGAATGAAGGAGAGGTCTTAAAGATAACACGCTCACGGAGATGTGTTAACATATTACGAATGAATAAGTCCTGAAGCTCAAAATACATGAGCATAGTTGAAATATCAAGACATAGTTTGTGAAACGTTAATTAGATCCTATTTTAAGTAGGGATAGTTAGGCATAAGAGATCTTGGTGCCGATGTTGATAGAGAAATGAGTAAGAAAGGCATCAGCTGGATGTGTGAATGAAGTTACTGAATGGATAGATAGGTCATAAAACCAACACATCAAATGATCATGGAGACTACGAGGACATATTTTAGCTAAGAGAACATGACCATGTACGAAATCAAGACAAGATACATGGAATGCTCTAAGATGTTCTTGTGGGTCCCCATGACCATTGAAAATGGGAAGCTTAGGAGTGATGAAACTAGGAGGGAGTGGATAAGTGGAGATGGCGGGTGCAAATGGAGTATGCAATAACAAGGTGGAATCCAAAGATGGAAATGTGTGCTAAGTAGTTTCTCAACCGATGAATTTCTACTTGAAGGTCCCGATAAAGAGAAGTTAAGTCTTGAGCCCCAATGGATGAAAAATGTCATGTATGAGAAACTAAAGGTAGTGTGAAGTGATTGGTAGGAGTATTAAAAGTGACTGGAATGGTAGAAATAGGTGGGATAGTAGAAGTAGGAGGTTGAGTAGCCAAAGAAGTTGGTACTTATCGTGGAAGCAGTACGCTCTGCCAAATTAGTAGCTTCCTCACAAACAACATGTAAGAGAAAGCCTAGATCTTGGGGATGTTCAACAATATGATCATTAATGGCCTTAAGGCGTGTTTGAGTAAAATCATCATGAAATTGAGCCATAACGAGATAAGAACAACCCTAGATGAAAGGTGGATTTGAAGGACAAAGTTCACCAAAATGGAATATGTAGGTGATATAAATTAATTTAATCTAAAATGGACAACAATAAATAAAAGCTAACTAAATAAGGAAAGTGGCCCGAGAAAATAAGAAAGTAGAAATGTAAAACTATAATGTACATGGAGAGTTAGAAAGAGCTTAGCTGATTTGAAGGTTATTCGTGATGTGTCACATAGTAACCCAAATGAATAAAATACGTAGAGAGGCGACCACACGGGAGCTCCAAAAGTATAGATCGAGATAGGTCGTGCGGGAGGTCCCAAAACCAACTTTTCGGGGTTGTTAGGTAATATGAAGCCTTTGTTTCTTGTCATGTGTATGTCACTGAGCTGTGCCAGATGTCACTGATAATCAAAGATGAAGAAGAGACCTATAAAACCCCAATTCAAGCATCAAAACCCTAAAAATGAAAGATGAATATGAATGGGTCGAACCATCCTTAGCGGCCATAATGGTGGACTTAGTAATGGCAGAGTGTTGCACTACATTTCAGACCAAAATGTAGTTTTGAATGTGTGTGTGCAAATTGTGCCCTAGGTGATCTTGTGTCAGTCGCACTTTTGAATTAGCAAGCAATAACTAGATGTATAAATGTAAATAGATAGTGGATGGAATAGAATAAACTTCCCTCCTATGAAGTGTGATGCAGATGAACCAACCTTGTCCCTTGTGATGGAGCTAGATGCATGCAAATGAGCTCTAGATGTCTTTGATGGATGCAAGCTTAGGTGGATAATAGTAGTGCCTAGTGCTTGGTCCCTCATTATGGTCTCATAACTTTATATTTATATGGTTCTCTTGGTCTTATTTCATAATTAACCCAAGATGTCGACTACTTAAAATATGGAAATCTCAAATTGCTAGAAAGTTCCCAAAAGATGAGTGGAAAGTGTAAAAATGATCGGGATGCCCCGCATGGGACCAGGGCTCTGGGTTGCCCAAGATCTTGGCATGGGCACCCGATCAGGATTGAATAATGTAAAATTAAAAAAAAATTGGCAAGTAGATGCGAGAAGGTCGTAAATGATGACAGAAAGAAAAGTAAAATGACTAAAGGACATGGGTTAATTAGTACTTTCTTCACTCAAAAACCATATGAATAGTAGTATGAGACCGGGAACTAAATAATACCCAAAGTGTGTGATTTAGTGTAATATATATATATATATATATATATTCTTCAAAATAAGTTATAAAATACAATCACCGGGGAAAGCCCCCATACATCACTACATCATATACAATGGATCATACAACATCCTTGCTTTATCACTATATACAATTATGGGAGCTCTAGAACTCAAGGCTTCACCACTCACTCTACACCACTGATCTCGGCCTATATATCTCTCAAAACAGCTCCATACCATAGCAAGCTCGGTTGCCTACTCCGCATATTGAACCTATAACTACACATATCTCATAAAAACATCTTGAGCTAGGCTTCCTCCTACAACCTCTCTCACTTTCTCTATAACATCAACACGCTCTAGCATACCACCTCACATGAGCACATCCGGGGCATGTTTCACATCAACACTCGTATGGAGGTGTCCATAATCAATGACCAATAAACATCACCTGCAATCCCACAACCAACATTAGTTATTACACATCTTTACATGTATACATTATATAAATAAAACAATAATAAAAAAATAACATACAAACAATACTTATGCTCTTCTCTCTTTTTTGAGCACAATACATCATCTTCCTCAAGGCGGGTGCTTTTCCCTCTACTCCTCCAACTTTTGGTCCACAAGTCGCATCCACCACTACTGGAAATAAAAACACCCATCGGTGTGTCTCCCACCACTCCTTGTACGCATGGGTGCACCCCACATCATCAAATTGTATAGGCTCTATCATCACATCCACCTCATATGGACCAAAATGCACTAGCTTTGCTCCTGCCGAGGCTTGCCTTACCCCCGCTCATCTTTCCGCCCCAGTGAGATCGACACAATATATATGGCTTCAAGGCACATCCTAGGCCATTCCAAACCTGTCTCGATACTCACTCAACTTGAAATAAATTTGTCACCCCTAGAAGTGATCCTCCACCACATGGTGCATTGAATGCATTTCAGCTCCACACCATCCTCCAACCAACCTCCATAGTCTCTATATGGCCTCCATATAATGGCCCCAGGACCCATCTGATCTATCATCGACCTATAGGTGGTTGTATCCATCCTTCGCTATAGGTAGCCACCCACATCGCTGCAAATATCTTGGGTCTAGCCCACTCGTCCTGTGGCCCACTGAGTGGCCTCAATATCACAATATGCTCATATGCCCACACATGTAACAAAGTAGTGGATCCTAGTCCACCCCATTATCCTCCGAGTGAATCTATAGAAATATATATATATATATATATATATATATATATATATATATATATATATATATATATATATATATATATCAAGTGGGTCAATACACATCGTGTGCATGCATACCTAGTCCCATGTTCCTCTATCCTGCGACAAATATCATGCATCTTATATAATATTCCAAATCTACCATCCTCCATTACCACCGACAAAGCTATCATAACTACAATAAATTTTCGTAGCTTAGGAACCCTAGATCTCACTATAGCATCCAAATTGATATGAGTATCTACCTATACTTGTGTCCCTATAAAATATCACCTCGTTTCTCTCATCCAACTACATGCATCCACTATAGTCATGACATGAGCTTTCTCTCATATAATAGGAAAGCGTAATCTCCAAGATATAACCTCTAGTGTCACTATCATCTTTCCATTAGGAAACCAAATGTACAAGTATTAGCACACCATCTATCACACAAAGTGGTCAATATAGGCATATTATGGGGTACCTCCCCTAATCTATCAATGTGCCCCAAACCGCACGATCCAATATATCTCACTCAGCATCTGACAACCCCAAAATAAGCAATGTACTCAAATGAAAATATGCTCGAAACTCTCTTGAGTGTGTATCCCTCTGTATAATGCACAAAGCAAAAAAATTATTACATTAGTACACCATACATACTACAAAAATCATTTATCATAGCATCAAACTAGTCGAATAAAAACCTTTCACAATACAAAGTGCCAAAACCCTACTCTAGGATGTCAAGGCACCGGGAGCAAGTTGTTGGCACCTAAAAACAAGTCACTAAAGCAACAGGAAATGGGAACTAGTGTCCTCGGGAAAAAAATTCCCTGTCACTTATGTCTTGGTGAGAAACGCCCAAAAATACACAAACACACATTTTCATAAAATCGATTAAAAAATCATATTGGACAACATTTTCCAAAATTCATCATACATACCAACTCATCGATCGTCTTTGAAGCCACACGGTTGTCGTTACCCTCTCAAAGCTACTCAAACTCACCGCTCTAACACGTGGCATCCTCACATCTCATAGCTCTAATTTTCAACTACTCTCAAGCAATACAAATGACATTACAATGCACCTTTTTCACCATTACTATATATAGAAATTTATATTTACCATATACTATAGTCACTATTTGCAACCACTTTTACAACTAATACACGTTGCATAGTCTTGCTCATATATTGAGCCTCGTAACTCTGCTTGTCTCACCATTTATGCCGTACGAATCATAATCTCCTTTAACACCACACCATATAAATTTCAACATTTCATATTCAAATATAACACACATCCTAATCAATATCTAAGCATACTTGAAAATACCACCTCATATTATTTCTCATTTTACTAGTACAACATCTTATATGTCTTGCTTTCGGCTCAATGCTCATTTCTCCACCCTTTACCCTTTTCTGAAAGGGGGCATACAATTAGCATCATCTTATAATCCCTCTCAAGATATAATACAATCAATCAACATTCCTAACACATTACTATCACACTTTTCTCTGATCTCATTCAAACAAAGGTACAATCATTCTATATGACAATCAAATACTTTCTACTATTCCCCAAATTACTAAACTGGGGAAAGCAAAAACCTCTACGTGAGTAATCTCCTAAGTACATATTATTTCAAATAATATTCTATCACTCAAATCAAATCAATCAATCAGTACAATAAGAACACTTACTATATCTCTTAGATGACCTAACTTGGGAGCTACACTACATCACTACCGCTTCCAGATGACCTAACTTGGAAGCCATTTAACACTATTCAAATCAAAACACGCATTAATATAGGATTGGGGGCAATGAAATGTCATTTTCCTTTCATATACTTCCCATATGGGTTCTTCAATTGAAACAAATAATTTTTCAATTGGAACTAATCATAACTAAATTTGTTATCTATCGTCTACTATGGTTAAACATTTTGGGGATGTAGTCATGGATGGAGAGTAAAAATAGACCTCTCTCCCCAAAACTCTCCCTTTGGAGGCGGGCGCCCAATCCTCCCATGTAGAAAAAAATTGGGTTGGGAATTGATCACTCCCTACCTCTTCAATATCCTTTGGAAACAATTCAAAATATCCAAATCATTCCAACTATTTATCCATGTGCTTCTTATGACAACTTACTATCTCCACTTATGCCACATGGGTCAAAGCACTGATCCATGGTTTGCCACGCTACAAGTTTTTACATTCTACACGCATTTTGCAACATGGCTTCTCCGGACTCTATACATGTATGTTTCTTACTTCCTTTACACTACTTGAATTTCATTCAAATAACATAAAGGGAGGAAAATGTAGAAACAAAATCATGCACATACTACTATTTTACTATCTCGTCAAGTATATGTTATATATGCACATATCTTAAGGAAGAAAATTATTCATGAATGACAATCCTTTGTCCATCTACTTGCTTTGATTGTTTCTATTGTCTTTATCTCTCACATATGTCATTTTCGTACTCGAGTTCTTGTCGGGTCATAGGGATCCATGTCTGTCTATCTTTTCACATATATCTTCATTTATCCCATGACACCAACACCCACTCGGACACTAGCGCCAGCGCTCATGTCCATATTGGGCACTCGGTCCTCTTTGTTATTTATACACATTTTGACATTTGTGGTCGGCATTTTTAGTTTTTATCCTTATCCCAAGCTCATAGTTGGATTTTTGTGCCACTAGTGTCGAAATTGAAACAATATACTTATATATACACAACATACACACTATTATTTTGGGTTGAAATTATAAGGGGAAATGATATCTACATATTATCACTACCATCAAAGGACTGTATTTTTGGACCGTGCATACACTACATAGGAAGGGGAAGTGTTGAATTCCATATCACATATTTGCATCTTATCTAGCTACAACTCCGATATCTTGGCATCATTGGTACGAGGGCAACCTAAGAACACTATTTCATACACAAGCACAAAGAACTCGCATGGAGTATGGAATGTAGTGCAGTGCTTGGTCATAAGTTCACTCATCGAGTGACCGTCGGGGTCAGTACGACTTCACATATTGCATATTTCATTCTAATTTGATGTGTTTGTGAGCTTGTGCATGCGGTTAGGGTTTGTAATACAAAGGTTATAGGTACCCTCAAGCAATCAAAGAGTGAATATCCGGTGACTAAAAGGAATTCATAGTGAAACCCTAGCGACATAAAAGAAAGCAGATCTCAAGTCTCTCGCACAAATACTAGTGCCAGGACCACCACCAAGCACCCGGATGCCTCTGTCCTATATCGGGGCCCATGTTCAACATCATTCTCAGGTTCTTGAATTCATAGAACAGCGGTTATGATGTTGTTTTCATCTTGTCTAAAAATTTATCCAGCCCGAATCATTCCCATAACACATAGGAATCAGCTAAGTCATTTATCTATCCTATGTACTTATAATTTTTGCATTGCTTGAGTGTTTAGATTTTGTATCTTTCTTTGTATTTTATCATACCGAGTTATGTTGCAATTAGATTTAATGAAGTTTTTATTAAATCATTTACCACATACCAAGTCAACCAACCAATGTGGGATTATTTTTCTTTTATTAAATGAGGATTTGTATAGTCTTGGAAGAAAATCCAAGATGCACTAAAGAGGCATATCTAACTTAAGACATGTATTTTGAGGAAATTGCGGACTATATTTTTTTAGATTATTAAGTCATAGAGAAGGACATGGGAAAGCTGAAAAATCCAACATAATCATTATGCAACCGATCGATATGTTAGTAAGAGGTCCACTTCCATTGTGGCATCACCCCTATTGGCCTAAGGATTATGATATATTGGGATTTATATGTTGTTGTGGACCAAGTCAGCCATCCAACCCGGGATTAACTATTTTGATTGAATGAGGATTTTGAGAGTCGTAGGAAAAATTCCAAGATGCATTAAAGAGGCATATCTAACTTGGGGTAGTAAGGCATATGTATTTAAAGGCAATTGCACATGATATTTTTGGATTAGATTCTATTGAGAAGGATATGGGAAGGATGAGAAAGAAACCATATTCATCCTACAATCAATCAACCATTATGTTAGTTAGAGGACCACTTCCATTATGGTGTCACCCTTAATGACATAAGGATCAAAATATATTAGAGTTTATATGTTACCACGGACTTATCCAACCAAGCAATGTGGGAGTAATGTTTTTCATTGAATATGGATTTTTAGAGTCATAGAAGCAATTATGAGATGCATTGAAGAGGTATATCCAACTTAAGGAAATAAGATAGGTATTTTAAGGTAATTGTAAATGATATGTCTTTAATTATGAAGCCACATATGAGGAGATGGCAAGGCTGAAAAAAAATGTGCTCATCATGTAACCTATCAACCATTATGTTAGTAAGAAGGTCACTTCCATTATGACATCACCCCTCTTGGCATAAAGGTTTATACATTGCAATAGACCAAGCTAACCAACAAATGTGGGATTAATGTTTTTTATTGAATAAGCAATTTTAGAGTCGTAGAAGCAATTCTAAGATGTGTTAAAGAGGGACATCCGACTTGGGGTAATAAGGCATGAATTTTGAGGAAATTGCACATGATATATCACATTTCATTACTTTATATGTCTAAATTTTCTATTATGCTCAATCAAGTTATTTTATTATGTTAGTCATGAGTGATTTTATGTTTTATCATACACATGATGTTTGTAATCCAATTCACTTAAAATATGTGTTTCTTTGGCTAATCCCATATCTCAAAAGGGGGCATATATTCTACTCATTTTATATCAAGACTCTAAGACACATGAAAATCAATAATATTATATTTCCAATATAAACGAGAGGGAATCACTTGATGTTTTATAAGATGTACTCAATACATGGCACTTGTTACCACCATGAGATATATTCTTGACTATCATCAACATACAAAGAAGTGGTAGGAGTACTAATATCATATTTATCATTGCAATCATTGGAAGCATTTTCAGAAGTAGAAAGAGTAGGAGATATAGCTTTACATTCATCTTGACTACTAATAGAAGTGACATCATGCACATTTACATTTTCAATATCGAAGTAGAATTATTGGTATCCATATTATCACAAGAAATAACATGATCAAGAAAACATTTACAGTAATATTATCATGTGTTATAAGAGGAGGAGAAGAAGGTGCAACATCATGGGTGCCTACGGAAGATGAGGAAGAACATGAAGCAAAAATTTGGTCATGGGATATGCAAATGTTAGGGATGCCAAGGCCAATACGAAGGTTTTTTGAAAAGCAAGAAGTTTTTTTAGGACTAAGGAATCACATTGAGGATCACGGTAGAGGTCACAAAATTCAAATTCTCTGAAGTATAATAAAAATAGGTTGTAGGTCCATGTGTCGACCATATTATGCTTGGGAGTTGAGGACCTTTTTTAGCCATGATGGTTTTTGGGATCCTAGGGAAAGGATTTCAAAGAAGAGCAGGAGCGGGTTCACCAAATGATTTGATAAAAACTTAAATAAATCTAATTACAAAGTAAGCGATATGACAAAACACAATAAAGATACAGATGTTAAACACTTGAGAAATACAAAACTATAAGTAAATTGGAGAAATAAAGTACTTAGCTAAATCTTATGTGATCTCGGAAACGATCTCGGCGGTGTAAAGTCTTGGAGATGATGCAAACAATGTCAAATCGCTCCCTATAAAATTTGTAACTTGAGAATAATGTCGGGCAATGACGCCTGAGTGCTAGAAAGGGGCGTCTAGGCATTGGTGACTGCGTAAAAGCTCAAAATCTAATTTTCCCTATGTCGTTAGGGTTTCACTACTAATTCCTTTCATTCACCTACTATTCGCTCTTTGATCACCGAGGTTTCTTGTAACATGTAAAATAAAACCCTAGCTACTTGTGTAGACACCTAAATTCCGCTTTTGCAATCTTATTGCCAAACGCACACAAATCACTCTCATTCTTGCCAATTCCATTATAATTAGTGATTTTCGCTAATTAACTAACATTTCTTACCACTTTAGACCAATTAACAATGCTTTGTTGATTGTGTAACCCCTTTCGCATTCAGGATGCCACTTTACGATGAATCGTAAGCCAAAATCCTCTTCAAAACAAACAATTAGTGATTATAAGCTAATTAAGCCTATTTTCCCTTGATTTGGTCAATATGCCCTAATATTGGCTCAAACCCCTCTTATGACCACTCAAAATCACCCCACTTTCCTCCACAACGTCTCAACAAGCTTCAAAAGCTTATCCTAGCCTCCTAGTTGACCCTAAGCGGTTGAAGGCTCCCACATATTAATCACTTGTTAATTCACTAATTGTGATTAGCAAAGCTTAATCATGATTAGCAATTCTAATCTAATTTGGGGCTTTTAGTCCCACATGCACCAAAATACTAGTTTTCCTCAAAGTGAAAACTATAAAAATAACTCACCTCATTCCTTTATACTTTACACCATGCTTTGATTTGCATCTCATATAACAAATATGATTTATAGCCAAGCTCAAACCTTACCTAAAGCCTTCAATGGGGTTAGTAGATGGATATCCAAAATGACCATGTAGTCATTTGGAGAGGTCATTTCACCTTGTTTGGAGTAGCAACCATAACCATTTGATTGCCCTCTTAGGTCTATTTAGGCCCATGTTAGGTAATTGAATATATTAAAAGGCATGTTTAGATTTTGAATTGAATTCATGTTAGTTAAGCATTCCTTTAAGCTTCTATCTTAATGTTACATTCCTAGACTTAGAACCTTGACTAGAGGTGACAATGGTGTTAGCCTTCCTTAGTTAATCTGTAATTTTCTTTGTAGAGTTTAGGGTGCTTTCAACTCGCACAAGATCACAAACACATCAAATCGGAATGAAATACACAAAATGTTAAGTAATATCGACTTTGACAAATACCCGGTGAGTGAACTTATGAATGAGTGTTGCACTATATTCCAAACTCCATGTAGTTCTTTGTGTTTGTGTATGAAATATTGTCCTTAGGTTTCCCTCGTGCCAATGACGCCAAGATAGTAGGTTGTAGCTAGGTAAGATGCAAATGTGTGATATGGAATTCAACACTTCCCTTTCCTATGCAGTCTAACCCAAAAATGTAGTCCCTTTGATGATAGCAATAATATGTAGATGTGATTGCCCCTTATAATTGTCATCCAAAATAATAGAGTGTATGTTGTGTATATATATGGATCTCTTGTTTGAATTTTAACACTAGTGACACGAAAGGATGACTATGAGCTTGGGATAAGGATAAGAAAATTAAAAAGGCCAACCACAAATGTCAAAATGTGTAAAAAGAACAAAGAGGGCGGAGCGCCCAGAATGGACAAGAGTGCATGGGCACTAGTGTCCGAGAATGGCGCTAGTGGCCTATGATAAATAACGACAAATGTGAAAAGACCAACAAACAAGGATCCCTATGACTTGACCATAATGATAGATGTGATAAATAAAGACAATAGAAACAATCAAAGCAAGTATATGGACAAAGGATTGTGTCAAAAACAAATACTTTTCTTACTTAAGATCCATGCATATAACAACATAGTAAAATAGTAGTATGTGTGCGATTTTGTGACTACACTCACAAGAGATGGTTGATCATTATGTGTGCATGGTTTACATTCTTGGATGTGCGAGCTATCTAAAGGAAAATCTAAACTTTTGATTAAAATGTCAGTCATACATTTGTATATCTAGAAGAGAGAACAATGAATGAATATACATCTCCCTATACTCATGGTACACCATTTTTTACTCTACTCCACAATTTAGAACCATTATATACGTAATATTCAGTCACTAGTATTCAACTAGATGTTTTTAGTATATGTGTGTTTGACCTTTAAGGGACGTAATGACGGGCTCATAAAAAATTGAAGTTCAAATTTTATTGAGATTGTGTAGATTTCCATGATGTTGAAAGTAAGAATGATTGACTTACGAAAACATCATGTACGAAGAAATAGGATCCAACATTTTAGGTACCCTAAGTGTACCCATCTTCAAGGAGAAAATGATAATGAATTACAACAAAACTCAGCCCATAAATACTAAAGCAAATAATTAAAGGGAGATAAGTCGGCTGCCCTTGGATAATTAATTTCTAAAAACTACAAGGAGGTAAACCTTAGCTCTCATTTATATATAGTCATGCCTTCTTAATTTATTCAAAATGGCATGGCGCGAATCAACAATACCAAGTCCATTATCTCTATTTAGATTCTCTAATCTCTTATCAATTTCAATAGTTTCCCGGACTTTCCTTTTCCAATAATCACCCTCCACGATAAGTTTGGCCTCATCCATGCAAAAATGATGTTTTGTGAAGTGGGTGTGCTCAATAGGGTGGAGCTTTTCAAATTAGAATTATGCATGTCACTTGTATGCTCCTTAAGTCTTCAGGGAGAGACTAACCAATTTCCACAATATCTAGGGTTTTCCACAAGAACAAGGTATGAGCTATACACCTTTTTGAGGTTTAAGATCTAATGAATCTTTAACAAAATCTAAGGATGTGCAGAGTGTTGTGAGGTTTGAAATCCATTTGCATGCCTACCCTCCCAATGATCATGGCCGATTTTTCAAATATTCTTTTTATATAGGGGTGTTTATCCTTTTATCTAAATTCCCGTTATTTTTCCTTAGTCTTCTCATGTTTGCTTTATAGGACGCTCTTTCAATTTTCCATCTCTAATAACCATTTTCCATCAATACCCTCATGTTAGATGCTCTTTTTCATGTTTTAGGCAATCTGTGATCTAAGATAACATCCCTATTTTCTAAAGAGTAAAGGACAAGAATATTATGGAATAGATAGTGATGAGACTCAACTAGGAGATAACGATATGTGTGAGTTTTCTTTCTATAAACCTCATCAGATAAAACATCACCTGGGTCTTTTTGAAATTTTAACATAAGGAAAGATAAGTTGTCACCTTATTTTTCCATTGTAAACTATATTTGTTTCAATCTTCTATTCGACACATGCAAGGAATTTGTCGAGTTCTTCATTCCCATGGGACCACTTAGCATCGGTATCGTCAAGCGAACCCATCCCACCAATTAGAGTTAAGTGGGTATGAAGTGAGAACCTTAGTCTCAAACTTTTCCATAAATATATTGTCGGTAATAGGAAATAAAGGAGAATCCACAACCATGTCTTTAGTTTGTTTATATAGGTGTTTTCTTTAAAGTTGAAGAATGTAGACCTCAAGCATAATTCCACCTTACCATAGGTTGTGGGTTGGTATGATTGCATATTATACACATAGTTTCATCAAGAGGTAACTTTGCAAATAGAGAAACCACACCAAAGCTAACTAAGATGTCATGTTCATCGACCATTCTTTTCTTGACGTTATAAACAAAGTGTTCAAGAGTTTTTGATAAATGAAGATGAGTTGTCCACTAAATGATTCAAGTTACCTACTAAATATTTCGTAAGAGGATATGTGAGAGAATTCCTTGGGTTGACGATAGGCCTAAAAGGGATGTCATCTTTGTCGCTTTTTGGCACACCATAAATCCTAGGGGTAATAGGGGCTTAGGGTAAAATCCAAAACTTGTCTTTGTCACTGATGGATAGGTTCTTAATAGCTTTGGTGACTTCACTAAGCACTCTATTCAAGGGATTTTTAAATATTCTTCTATAATTTCCACTTGTGTTTAGGTGTTTCAAGCATTTTGGCATCATAGAGTTCTCTAAGAGCATTGTAGTATTACCCTTATCAACTTTGAGAATGATAACATCCTTGTTAATCCTCAAAGCTTTTGAGGGTGACTTGTTCTTCCTGGAAATATTACATTTGGGTGGACGTGCCTTCTTTAAAGCAATAAAGCATTCTCGCCCTTGGTTCTTCCATAATGTCTACCTATAAATCCCTTACACCAATCTCAATACTCATAATGAAACCTACATAATGAATTTTTAAATGGGGCGAGAACAAAGCCAAGATCACAACTTAAAACTCGTTTGGTATGACCATCCAAGGTGATGCTAGAAAGGTTAAATGTGTTATTATTTATCATGTTTTCAATATGTGCATGCTTTAGGAGGTTAATTTGGTTATGAGGAAGATTGCTTTAATTTTATTTTTCCTTGATTTTAAATTATAGGCACTTTACATTGTGGGCAATAAACATGTGGAAGTGTTTAGATGAGACAAACCATAAGGCACTCGCTTGATAATCGCTTCACTTTTTGGGGGGCACTTTCCTCTACTAAATCAATCAATTATCCACAAGCAAGATAAAAATAAAATTATAACAAATAGAATTGAAAATAAAATAAAAAAATTACAACATGGTTAGGAAAACAAGAAAAACAAGTTTGACACTCCCTTTAATATAAATGTTATGCAATGTGTTGCATTACAAAATTAGAGGCAACGGGAAAGAAACATGTATGGAGGAGGTGCTTTAGATTTTATTTAACCAATTAGTACTCTAATTTGGAGCTTTGTAGTGGACAAACTTCCCATTTTTTTGTCTGTTAATTTAACCATTGCACCTTTTTTTTTGGTGCAAGTGCTATTATATATATAAAGTCATACTCTCAAACATTTTATAATTTCTCTCTAATTGACTCGATTTCTTCTCTTTTTTTATGTTTAGACTCACTCGTTTAGAGAGAATAAGTATTCTCCTCATCCTCCCATCATTTCAATTTATAATACAATAACTAATTCTTCATATCAATTGAACAAAGTATAATCTCATTATGATCTTCTTATTTTACAATGTTGCAACCTAAAAATGTTACTTCAAGAATAAAGAATCTAATCCAAGAGTTATCATGTAATTTGATTACCCCTTAATACCTTTAAAAAGGCCTACAAACTCCATTTTGATTAAAAATAATAATTAATGTTTGTTTTATATGATTCATATAATATTATTAAAAATATATACCACAATACATCATAAGATTTTGTTGTACTCATACTTAATATGTCTTCAATCCAAACCAACTAAAAACTTGAGTAATTTTCCAAATTTGGTGCAAGTAATCACTAAAGCAGTTGGAATAACATAGTTGGGTGGGAAAATAGTTGGATGCATAGCTTGATTATTAATATCAAAATTGTTTATACAAAATTGTAACACTTTTTTTCATTGAATACACATGAATTTCATTGGTATGATGGATTATACTTAAATCAGAATTACCTTTGGCTAAGTTGTCACAACTAGAAATTTGTACTTTCATGGATGGCATAAAATTCCATTTCCCTCTTTAGTCCGATTTAAACCCATCTCTAATAACATTCAACTTATCATTCACCTAACAATGTACAAGTTCTTTAAAAACTTATTATGTTAGAAACTTCTGAATTGAAGTTAATAGTCCATTGACACACTACTAACAAACCACACTCAAAACTTAAATTTAATTACATAAAGTTTAACTATAATCCAAAATAATAAATCCCAAAGTTCCTGATTTAATGCAAACTTCATAGCATCCATCCCATTTCCTGTTAATTTTAAGCTATTGAGGTTCGATGGTCTGGAAGTTTCTAATCCATTGACACTGCTAACACACGACTCTCAAAACACAACTTTAATTATATAAAGCTAAACCCTATAATCCAAAATAATAAAATCCCAGGGCTCCTTATTTTAACATCATCTGCCATAATTTCTAGCATCCATCCCGTTTACTGTTAAGACTCCATACATATTTTGTATAGATGAAAATTAAAGTGAATGAATTCTACTACCATGGGAAACAAACATATACTTGAAAATGGTCTTTCCTCGGCAAGAAACGCCACCCTCCATGGCTGAAAATAGACTTTTCTGAATTCTAAGTAAGCACATGTGTGTGTTAAATAGAACACACAAGTCAATGGCAAGTTACTTTGAGAGGTTAATGGTGAGGCTTCTTCACAATGAGAACAGGACATTTTGCATGGTGTGCACAGTAGTCACTAACACTCCCCAAAAGAGCCCTGTAAAAAGAAATTGTGTCATCATCTTACTGAACACCCACTTTAAACCGAGGGGCTACAAGTAACTATCAGTTTGACTAATCCCAGCAGAGCAGGAACATACATACCTTTTGATAGTGCCATAGCCATGACTCCCAACAACAAGCATATCTGCCTCAGACTTCTTCACTGCCTCACAGAGACTCTCTCTTGCATCTCCTTTTACAATCTTCTCCTCCCCTTTGACCTAACAGAACACCAAACAAAGTACCTCAGATACCCATTGAACTAAATTCATGCCAAACATCCATTGTTAAGTGGAACTTGCAGAAGCTGAGGTCAGCGGTTATGACCCAACTCAGAGGCTGGACTAAGATTTGGCAAAGCATAAAATAGATATATTTGGTTCTAAGTGGAAGTTGTGAAATTCTATTGGAGAAAGGATTCTTCTTTACATCCAATGTTTCAGCTTGCTTCTTTACATTCTGTTGGAGAAAGGATTCTTCTAACATGGACTGTACCACACCAATGTTGCAAGTCTACTCGGAATAGACTTGCAATACGATCTCTCCAAGACCGTTCTAGAAAATACTTGCAATAGACATTTGGAGTCTAGAAGTCTAGCAAAACTTTTTAACAGAGATTATCAAGCGAGTGCCTTATGATTTTAAGTAGTACTTTTTGCGACCTTAAATTTTGGTGCAAAAATTATAAAGTAAAATATTTAAAAGTATATTTTGGATAGGTGTAACTTTGGAATGTCTTTCAAAAATAAGCGTAATTCAACTTTGGAAATAAACCTTGAATTTTCTCTTTCAAAGATGCCTAGACCACATTACCGAGTGTGGTCTTTCCTTTGCCTGCACCAGCAATGCCATGAATAACCACTGTACTGCTGGTTTATTTTGAGGTAGAAACTTTTGTACAAAGCATTTTATACAGTGGACCTCAAACATGGAAAAAGCAATGGTTGCAATGGACTGTTTATTTCCTTGTTTGAGGTCCACTGTATAAAATAATAAACTGCTTTGTAGGAAGGTTGTTGTCTAGTAATCTACTATGTACTCCATCAGAAAAGCACACTTTCATTTTCTCACAAACCATCTTGTGCATCTCATCCACTTGTAAACAAAGTTCTTCGAAGAGTTGTTTGTAGTCGAGATCATTAGAGAACCCATATATTGCATTTTACAAAAATATCAGCCCCAACTCAAAAGGGATCTGACAATACTTGGAAATTCAACTTTTCATTGATAATTCAGTTCATTGAATTGAACATTCCACCACAATTAAGTTATTAACTAATAAAGAAATGAAACCACATATCCACTATTTAGTACATGTTCTGTTTCAGTTATGAACAGATTTTCATGGTGTCTATGCATATCTTAATGGAAGTCTCAAGTAAGAATTTCAAATGCCCAATGCTACATGCACCGTTTCTTTTGAATTAGATGAAATGAAATATATTATTACCTAAGATTGAAGGGGAGAAGAGGATCGTCACCAGATTGAGGGGAAGAAGAGGAGGACCGTGTACGTCTGCCCTGTTTTCGCCATTTTGGACTGTCCACTGATTCTTACCTGGTCTAGAATATATATGCAGTGGGAATCGCCTATAATACTGTTAATTATTAGTTGGAAGCCTTGATGCCAGTACACCTTATGGAGACTGAGAATAACTCACTTCAATGGGCGGCACAAAAACACTGTTTGTGTGTGTTTCTTTAACTACATGTATTGCCATGTTCTATATATTCAAATAACACGATGCTTTAAAACCACTACTTTAAAAAGATTTCCTCAAGCTATGTAAGCGAATACTTGTCCTTCTCTGACTCAGTTATGGTGTAACGATGGACGCTTGTTGTGAACATAATTTCATACCAACAGTATTGTGGATTGTCTCTTCAAACCAATTGCAAAGAGCCATGTACAGATGGGGTTACTTACATCATAACTCACCTGACTTCCACTGCAGATTTCCCTTGACTTTTTCATAATATTCTTTGCATTCCGCTCTTCATACTTCTCCAAATACGCAATCACCTCAGGTGTGAGCACAAATCCTGCTTAAACCATCCCCAATAATCAAAACCATTCAAAACTATATATATATATATATATATATATATATATATATATATATATATATATATATATATATATATATATATATATATTCAAGAGTCTAACAATGGTTTCTAAATATACAAGTGTTCTACACCTGATACATTGCAGTGATCTACACAAAGTCCGATGAGACCCATAATTAAAACCATTCAGATTCAATCAAAGAAACTTGTAACATAAATTTACATAAGATTTCTGAGCCGTAAAATAGTCTAAACTCTATGCACATTCCGGTCCTGTACACAAGGTCACATTCAGAAACAAAACCAATCTAGCAAATTCAATAACAAAAACTAAAGTGATGCAAACAAATGACACCCAAAATCAAGACCATTTTACCAAATTCAATGAAAATTACTACATAACCTAAATTAAAAGAAGGCTTCTGAGGCCAAAAGTTGTTCACAACCAATCATCCATCCATAGATACATATATGGTGCAAAAACAATTCTTCAAAAATGGTTTTTTAATTATCATGAATCGTGGAAGCCTTACATCTGTACTTGGTGGTTTATATTTTACACTCTGGTCACACTGGTGATGATGGGTGAGTTACAATTTAGAGAAAGAAGAAAATAAAAAATAAAGACATGTAGTAACAAAACAAGTGTGGGTTCGAATTCCTTGTCATACCAGGGCCTCCATAGGTGACAGGAAGACGCTTAACATGGCAGAGAATGACTGTATCGCTACCAGTCGGCCGTAGATTATCCAAAACCCATTTCAATGCATACATACTCTGTTCACTTTCATCCACTGCAACCATGACTCTTCTTCCTTTAACACCGTCCATCATAAAACGCCTTATAATTAAATGATTTCTTTAGTTTGGCAGTATCGTGGTTATATGGGTTGTTTTGAAGACCCGCAGAAATGTAGAAACTTCTCAGATGTTCCAACACTCTCTAACATCCTGTGGGAGGTTTGTGTTTTCCATGCAAAGCATAGCCTACCAAAATACATTTAATATGGGAGAATTCTTCAAATGAATGCACTCTTTGGAGTTAAAAAGAGCTTTACACTTCATTTTTAAATATATTTTTAAGGTTTATTTTAGAGAATATTTTCTTCCATTGCATTATTATAATTTAATGGTCAATATTAATTGTAGCGATCATCTTTTTGTTGTAAATATTTTTTCAAACCTCACACATTAACATATCTGGATCAATATTATTTAACATTATTTATAAAAATATGTAGAGAAGATATTAAAGTTATAAATAATTGTGATGTTAAATTTTCAAAATAATTTAACATAATACAATAACTTTTTATCAGAAAAAAAAATTTATTTATTTTTGAAATAAATATATTTAAAATATTTATGCTAATTTTAAATTTATTTATTAATTAAAAATTGCCATGTATATTTAATGATATATTAATTTTATTTATTAATACTCTATTAATTTTTACAATATTTCTTTATTTTACTTTGAAATTTACTTAACTACTTATTAAGTTAAATAATGTTGTCCTATATATTAATAACACAATAATTTTATTTTTAATCTCAAATAATTACTAACTACTATATGTTACATAGGTTAATGATGTATTGAAAGATATGAATTTAAGAAGGTTTGATATTCCTTTAATTAATAATGCTATAGAAAAATTATTATAAGATTTCACTCTTCTCAATTAATCATTATATTATATTAATCAAATTTTATATTTTATAAGATTTAATTATTATATGTTTGAGTAATATTGTATTTGTTATTTAATTTTTAATCAATTCCTTAATAAATGTACTTTTATCAACTTTTTTATAACCTAACACACACACATTTTACTTTTAAATATTTTTAATTTTTGCACCAAAATTTAAGGTCGCAAAAAGTACTACTTAAAATTTGAATCAACATTTGACCTAGAAGAAAATTTTACTTTATAGGATGGGGTCTAACTCCAAGTAAAATTTTAGATCAAACAAAGCATTTTTTATTTTTGCACAAAATCCAAGGCAGACCAAAGTATTGTTAGGTAGTTACTTGCATGACAAAAGGGAAGTTTATTTTTCATTTGGTATCTATATTCTATTAAAATTTTGAGTCAACGAGCACATTTTATTTTTACACAAACTCCAAAGCGGCCGAAAATTATTATGTAAATGTTGTTTTACCATGTAACACAAAAGGATAGTTTATTTTTCAGACGAGATCTACCTTATGGTAAATTTCGCAAGCAGAGAAATTTTATTTTTATGATTCTTTGGGTAGCTTTAAACGTCTAAAGTTGGTCAAAAGATATATGATGATCTAAACAAAGAATCCCAAACTAATTTGAAATTTAAATAATGTGTGTTTGATCCGTAAGATCTTTGATATACTTATCATGTTTGTAAATAGTGAAATGGCCAATGTTTCATGCCATTAACTACGAAATATTTTACCGTTCATGTAGCCTCACTATCTCATCTCTCGAGATATGGCGAAAGTAACTATTTGGGGTTATTAACTTATCGATGCACCACATAATCAAAAGGTGGAAAGGTTTACTATTGGAAAAACTAAAAACCCTAGGCACTTCCTATATACCGTGAGGTACGTAGAAGTTGGAATCCTTACATAGTGATGTCTAATGGCTTAAGTATTGGGAGAGTACCCTCACACCACGGATCAAGTAAAATTAATTACCTTTTTTAGAATGATAGTTCCTATACAATTTCACAACCATTCGAACACGGTTCTTTCCTATGGAAATTCTTTTAAAAACAAAAACAAATATTTAGTACCCCACCACTTTCACTAATTTCGATTAACCAAGATCTCGTGATGGACGAGGTGAGATCACAAGATTGATTATTTGTAACAGGCACTAGTTTTGATGGAAATTATAGAAAAACTAAAAATTGCAATTGATCTAATACCTATAGAAAAAGTTTAAAAACTACAAGTGATGGAATACATATATGCATAATCAAGTAAAGCTTTTATTGTTCTAATACCATATTGAATTTCTAAATATTCTCCAAAATTGTTGTTAACAACAATAAGACATTCACCCACGGACATGCATGTACTATATTCCTCAATCCTCATAATTATATTCCTCAATCCTCATAATTATATTCCTCAATGAATTACCTCAAACACTATCTCTCTAAACTTTTATAAAAATAAATAAAGACTATTATTAAAGTTTAGAGAGTAGATAACTTTACATAACAAATTTGTTTTAATCAATTAATATCATAAATCGATTAAGTCAATAGCTATGATACTCTTCTCTATAAATAAATTGAACATTATAAATTAGATTACAATTAAATTTTCCTTTTCAATGTAATTAACACCTATGTAGACATACTTGTCACTCTTTTTCATCATTAAGTTTATGGGAATGATTTAGATTAGTTTGGATGCTCTCTAGAACAATTAGACCACATAACATTTTATTACCCTTTAATTGAAGGAAGTTACCAAAGTTAAGCATGTAATTGTTAATGTCAAAGTAATTCCGTGCAAGAAACATTCTACGTTCATCACACTCAAAAACTTGTAAATTGGTGCCATTGTTGGGAATCATAGGTATGAATCTTTCAACCAAAATAAATTTCAAGTTACTGAATTAGAAACATACATTGCCAACCTATCAAGAGATGTACATTAAAATCTATAAGGACATGGATCAGATTGAGATATTTAGAAGTATCTATGAAAGATTATAGATTCTAAGTGCTCTTTAACTTAGAATCTCCAAATACTTTCAAATTTTTGATTCATAAGTCAGCAGCTTTGTCAAGAACATGAAGAGAGTTTCAAATAATGTGGTGTTTGTTTGTAACTTCGAAAGAAAATTGATAGCCATGAAGGAAGGTTTTAATGACAATGTCTTTGAACTTTCCACAATTATGAGTTTGTTTAGAATCAAAACCAGTAATGTTTTTGTTATCTTTTTCGCAAGGAACGCCTAAATGGTTAGTAATAGAGTAAGGAATTACATTATTCTAACCGAATGTGTGAATAATGCTAAGAATGTGTTGAATTTCTTCACTCCCTTTTTCTTACAAATTGACTATGGATTTACGTTCATTGACATTTTTCAAAGTTATTCTACTATTTCAAACCACCCAAAAAAATTTAAAGTGTCTTGATATTAAATAAACTACTCCTTTGGTTTAATAAATCAGAAACAATGTTATTCAAATAAAGAGGAATATTTGGCCTTTCATAATTTATGAATTTGTAAGGTTTATAAATTTGTTATTGTTAATTGTTATAATTGCCATACCGATTATTTTGGGAACTACTTCTTTGGTTTAATAAATCAGAAGCAATGTTATTCAAATAAAGAGAAATATTTGGCCTTTCATAATTTATCAATTTGCAAGGTTTATAAGTTTGTTAATGTTAATTGTTATAATTTTTCATACTTGATTATTTTGGGAGTCAAACATTTTAGTTGTGGATTTCAGAAAATTTATATCTTGATATACCATCATATTTTGATCATCATAAAGATGTTTAGATAAAGAAGCCTAATTACCTATCGGCGTGTCTTATTTTTTGTGTTAAACAAATTTTGTGGAGTAGAAGTTGTTTGGTTCTTAATTCAACACATTTGGATCTACTAGTAGTGGATCAATCTCTTAACTCTTTACACTAATCCAAGTCATAATAGGGGACAACTAATAATAATAGATAGATCTTCCCTTATACACTAAACATAGTCATAATAGGGTACAACCAATAACAATGGATAGATCTCCCTTTTACATTAAACCAAGTCATAATAAGGGACCCCAATAACAATAGGTAGATATTCCATTTTAATATTTTGGCTTTTCTAAACCGTGAGAGGAGCCCCTAAGGGGTTTAGACAATGTGGCTTATAATAGACCAACAAAACACACATAAGATTTAGACAAGTGAACAAAACTCACTTTGGATTTGTATTCTCAATTAAGCTGTCACTTACATTAATACAAAAACTTGCTTACAATAATAAAAGGTCCATATTATAACTCAACTATAGACTAAATATCCATATCGAATATAGATGCACAATTTAACAATTTATAATGAACAACTCATATTTGCATCAATGCAGATATACAATTCACGAATTCATCTTGTTCCCAACTAAACTCATACAAATATAGGTGGCTTAAGATGAACCACTTACTCATACACATGAATTTTCAAAAATTAAAGAGAATTCATGAAACATAATGCAATAAAAACTAGAATTCTCTATAGAACACCAAGAAAATGAAATATAGAAATGAGTAATTAGTTTCTAGACTTTATGGAAGTGTTTCATCTATTGTTCAATACAAGTTAAGGTATACAAAAGATAAATTAGGTTTATTACCTCCATAATTAAATGTAGTGCATAATAAATTAAGGATAAAATTAGATTACGAAACACATTAAGAAATCATATTCGACTCATGTTGATAAAACATGTTTTAAAATAAAATACATAGCTCTAGACGCTCAAATGGAAGTACGAGTTAGGGTTAGATAATTTTGCACATATTTACTAGTTTTGGATGTTAATCAAAGGAATGTGACAATGGATCTAGGTTGTCAAGGATGAGAGTTGGCTCTATGCAAAATTTAGTGACGTGGAAGTGTATTGAGGGCATAATCCTCTAACTACAAAGTAGAAATGTCCAATGGTTTTGAATTTCTTGACCGATTTCCATCTCCACTACCTTTTTTGAACTCTATCTTTGGCCCTATAATATATTATGTTCTTGGAAGTGTTTTGTGCTCAAATTATGGTGATCGTATCTCCGTAACAAATTAGGGCTCCTTCAAAACCCTAGTTCGTCTCAAGGACTTGAAAAGGGGGTTAGTTCAATTGAGTTGGATTGGCCTCACGATCATTGCACTATGTACCAATACTTTGCGCAGAGGATCAAGATGCACATAGTTCTCCCACCCTATGTATGTGTATAAGATACTCTATAGTAGTGTGTTGGCAAGAGTATCCAAATGTGGCCTCTAAAAATGTGATAATTTATTTTATCTAAATTAATTAAATCTTAATTCCAAAGTAACTACTGTAATAGATGATATTTTGATAATTATATACAACATGCAAAATCAATAAACATTTAACA
This sequence comes from Taxus wallichiana var. yunnanensis, assembly GCA_018340775.1. NCBI lineage: Eukaryota > Viridiplantae > Streptophyta > Pinopsida > Cupressales > Taxaceae > Taxus > Taxus wallichiana. The sequence goes on from CM031238.1 coordinate 54,024,368, forward strand.
ATGTAAACACCTAAGAAAATGAGAGGGGAAGATGACTTAGTTGATTTTGTGCAACCTGAGAGTGATCTCGACTAAGTATTTGTTGGATCAGGCTATAAATAGTGTCATCAAGACTCGATGAGGGTTCAGAACCATAGAAATGCACATGATGAAGCATCCACAAGAGGATAGGAGCACCCCATGCGTTAATGACTGATCTAGACCGCTATGTCATTTGAGATGCTTAAAATCTGGTCTTTTCTGGGTTGGAGGAGCTTCATTGTTGATCTCTCTTTTTCACTCTAGTTTTGTTAATATGTCGTCGATTATACCTATAACCTACAGAACAAATGTCTACCTACACATGCCCACAAACCTATAAACACTAAATCACGCACTTTGGATAATTATCTTGTACTGATTGCATACTAATATTCATATGATTCCTAAGTAAGAAAACTACTAATTAACCCATGTCTTTGGCCATCTTCTTTTTCTTTCTATTGCTAACTTTGGTCTTGCACTCTTTCTTGCTCACCCGACTTTTATTGCATGTAATTTCTTGTCCTAGACAAAGCACCCAACCGGGACGTCAACGACAGGCGCTCTCGTCCCCTCTTGGCGCTCTTGACCTCTTTGTACTTTACTCACCTTTTTTGGGTTATTTCTAGCCGTTTACAAAATTCAAGCAAGGGAATCATATAAATATAAAGTTATGTGATCATAATAAAGGACCAAGCACTAAACATTAGCTATCACCACCTAAGGTTGCATCCAAAGGCTATTCTAGAGAATTCAAGCATCCATTCTAGCATCCATCACAAGGGACAAGGGCTGGTTTTCTGCATCACACTTCATAGGAGGGGAGTCTATTGTTTCCATGCACACATCTATTACATTTATTTACATCTAGCTATTTGATCACTATCCAAGTTTGACATGCACAAGAGCCATCGAGGCACAATTCGCACACACATACATAGAACTACATTGGAGTCCGAGATGTAGTGCAACATCCAAATCGTAAGTTGACCATTGTGACATCGAGGAAAATCCAACCCCTCATTCTACATCTTTCTTTTTAGGATTTGATTTCTATTTGAGGGTTTTATAGGTTCATATTTCATTGTAGGTTTCTAGTGAGCTCGGTGATCATTGTGCAACCTCATAGTGATAAAAGTGGATAACAATGAAAACTTGCAACCCTAAAAATTTGAGTTTCGAGAATTTTCGTAGACATAGGTGTTTGTTTCTAGTTTGTAGCACCTATGGGTGCCCCTACCCCATTTTGGGAACCCCGTCCATCATGTTCCTCCGATTCGTATTTTTGGGTCTCTGTGTGAATCTTCTACCTATCTATTCACCTGGTCAACACTTTGGTAAACTTCAAAATTTATTGTGAATCAGCTAAGTACCTTCTTTTTCCTCTTGTAATTAGGGTTTCATACTTTATTGCTTATTTTTCTTGGGCATTATTTCTATACTTAATTTTCATTTATCACTTTTGCTAACATAACATTCGGATAAGGCTCTTATTCACATTTAGCTTAATAAAAACACATCAAATCTAATAAAAATATTTAGAATGGGGAGTCGACTAACCCCAATGGTCACCCAAAGAGTGAACTTACAATCGAGTGATGCACTACATCTCGGACTCTATGTAATTCTCCATTATTACGTGTGTAATGATTCCCTAGGTTGACCTTGTGCAAGCTACGCGATGGTAGTCTAGACACAAAATCACGCACATATTAATATTTTACTATACCGCCAAGTATGTTGTTATATGCATGGATCTTGAGTAAGAAAATTATTCACTAGTGACACACTCCCTAGTCCATCCACTTGTTTTAGTTGTTTCTATTATCTTTTCTCTCACATCTATCACTTCCACACTTGTTTCTAGTCGGGTCACAGGGATCCCTATCTATCATTCTTCTCACATTTGTCGTCAGTTATCTTAGGACACAGGGCCGCAGCCGAGTTTGGACACTAGCGCCTAAGTGCTCCCCTGTCCACCCCGGGATATCCTGTCCTTTTTGTTCTCGTTCACTTTTTTACATTTTTGGTTGGCCTTTTTGGGTTTTTACTCCTATCTCGAGGTCCTAGTTGGCATGTCATGTCACTAATGTTGAAATTCAAACAAGATATCCCTATATATACACAACATACATACTATAATAAGTGCGGGAAATTCTAAAAAGCAATCATATCTACATACTATCAAAGGGATTGAATTTTTAGGCTGATTACTTTGCACATACTACATAGGAAGGGGAAGTGTTAAATTCCATCTCACACATTTACATTCTATCTAGCTATAGCCCACTATCTTGGCATCATTGGTGTGAGGGAAACCTAAGGAAACTATTACACACACAAGCATAAAGAACTACATGGAGTTTGGAATGTCGTGCAACACTCAAATGTAAGCTTACCCTTCGAGTGACCACTACGGTCACTCCGACTTCCACATTGAATTTTTCATTCCAATTTGATGTGTTTTTGAGCTTTTGCGGGTAGCTAACGTTTGTGTTTCAATTTACAGGTACCTTGGCAATACAAATGTGAATATCGGGAGCTCAACAAAGAGGAACAATGAAACCCTATCAACACAAGAAAACATAGATTCTAAGTATTCAGACAATCACCAACACCTAGGAGTGGTATTTAGTGCATAAGCGTCCTCGTCTGTCCTAGGCTCTAGTGTCCATCTCTATCCACATCTTCCAAGAATTACATCGAGTATTTCTGAAATTCTTCTCGGCTGATCAATAGTTGTTCCGGTTCAAATATGCTCGAGATAAGAAAAAATCATATAAGTGCCATATCTCTCCTATTTTCTTACACGGTTGCATCTTTATAGAACTTATCATTTGTAATATGTTGTATTATATCATAGTAGTGACTTTGAAATTAGATTTAATATCATATTTTATTAGATCATTTGGTGAACCCGTCCTTACTCGAACTCATTGCCCTAGGATCCACAAACCCCTCATGGCTAAAAATATATCCTCCTCTCCTAGAAACCTATGTATCATGTTAGTGTGAATCCTATCCTTAATAATTCTATTTGGGCTGAACTTGATGCCCTTTATCACAATACTCGATTTGATGACGATGTTCAAAAATTACTTCTTGCTTACGAACCCAATAATCCCACTAGTTTCGGAAACTCTAGCGTGAGCATTGTTTCTCTTGACAAAAATTTGACCTTATGTTCTCTTTCTTCTTCCATGGCCATACATGTTGCTCCACCTTATTTTGCTCCTATTGTATCACATGATGATGCTCTTATAGATTATATGTTTGGTCTTGATTGTGCTACTATAAATAAAAATGATGTTACTTCCCATGTTGCAAATGTACATGTGCATGCTGATATTTCTAATGTTAGTCAAGATGAATGTAAAGTTATATTTCCTATCTCTTTTATTTCTAAACATGACTCTAATGAATGCAATGTTAAATCTCATGATAGGAACTACTTCTCTATGTGTTGATGACTCTCTCGATGAATTACTTGCATGTGAAAATATAACTAATAATGATGATGATCATGAACATGTTAGTGAGAATGTTACTTCTCTTAAGACTGTTGAATGTGAATTTTCCACTTCACTTTCTTCTAATTTTGAGGTTGTTTCCAATGTCATTCACGGTGATTACACCTCTCCTACTACTTCAACTCTTATTGTTTCTTCGATTCTCTGCTAGCATTTCTATCAATATTCCATGTTCCTATCCTCCTCTCCCTCCTCTTTATTCTTCCTCTCAAGATGTTATTCATGATTCTCCCATTCCTACTAGTACACCTCCTCTTATTTTGTCTACGTATATTTCTAGCATTCCCATAGATCCTTCATCTTTTGTTTCTTCTTTTCCAATTCCCATGATTACTCACAATGGTAAACTTCAACCTCTTCACATGCCTCTTTCTTCTCCTACAATTTCTTCACATGATATATTATCACTCATGCATGTTGTTGGTCATTTGCAATCTCAAATACAATATCTTGCTCTTGAAAACAAAGCTGATTATGCTTCCATTAATAATAACTCTCTTCATGACAATCTTATTCCAAAGAAAATTCAAAATTCAACTTTTTCTAAGGATTTTATCATGCCTACCTTTTCATGTTTTAATGGCACTGGAAATCCATATTTGCATCTTAAGCATTATTATTTAGCTATGGCTTCTTATTTGAATGATCAATTATTACTAAAATATTTTCATCATAGTCTTGTTGATGATTCTCTTCAATGGTACACTCATTTGCCTTATGGATCCATTAGTACATATTGTGAAATGGAAGATGTTTTTCTTAGACGCTTCATTCTTAACAATGGTCCTAGAGTTACACATGATCGATTACCTAGCTTACATCAAGGAAAGAAAGAACCCATTCTAGATTACATTTTACGCTTCAATTCTTGCATGCATTAGTTATTATTTCATCCCATTGATCTAGAAAAGTAATTTATCTTTTTTCGTGGCTTGATTCCTACATTGAAAGAAAGATTACAATATGATACATGTGAATCATTTACTCTTTTATGTTATAAAGTCATTGATTTTGATATGTGAAACCTCTACTTTGGAAATTTACAAGACCACAAAATGTTGTTCCTACTTCCAATTATTTGAAAATGATAGAAAACTGAAAGCTAGTGAATGAAACATAGTGCTTAAAACTACTTGCGGAAAATAGAATGAAAAATTCAATGCACAACACAATATTTTTATCCCATAAACCCCAATTTGAGGTAAAACCAGTCGGGAAGGGCAATTTCTCTTTCTTCCCACTTATATATATTGTCTAATTCAATTAATTACAAATTACAAGAAGTTGAAGGAAGACAACAATGTTACTTCCACCCTCTTTACTTTCTTGTTTCTCGCTCATGCACCTTGCTTCTATGATTCAATTCCTGCACCAAATTTTTCTTTCCCACTTCTCCCATGAATCGATGATCGAATCCACTTTTTCTTCTTGTATTTATAGTTTTTTCCCTTGTCCTCCCATGCACTAGAGAATAAGAAAGGTAAAATAGGGAAGAGACGCTTGATCTGGGACGCTTCAAATCCATGAATGTTTGTGGATATATTTTTTTGTTTTCGTTAGTGATAGGACTTCCGATGAACGTAGATTGGTGGTTACACAACTTTCATGGAAGTTACGTAGCCATATGTCTATGTAGAGGGACGGTTACGCAACCTCCACTCTTGCACGGGGTGATGGTTACGTAACTTAACGAGTCTTCTCCTTTTTGTAATTAAATTTTCTTTTGGTTGTAGTTGTTACGATGAAGTGGTGTCTTTATAGATCCTTATGGATCACACATCCCATGTTCAAGAGGCTTTTGGTCCTACAAAAGCATAATGGGGGAGTAGATGAGGAAACAATTCCTTCACTTTCTCTTTTGAGTACCACTAGACATGTCTTGATGTCTTCCCTTTGATTCCAACCTATCAAGGTTCTGTGGACCTCTTCTTATTTCTCTAACCTTCTTTTGCAACACTACATCCTCCTCCAACTCACATCGTAAATACAAGAAGAAATATTCTATGGAAGGTAACAACTGACATTCTTTTTCTTCATCTAGCATGGATGGCTCATATAGGTGCAAGTTTTGAAAATTTTCTACTAAGTAAATTCGCATAAAGCATGGCAAATCAAGTCTGAAAGCATTTTTTCAAACCTTCTCAAGTATATTAAAGGGCCCATACCGTAGTGGCTTGAGTTTCCTTGTTTGACCTTGTAGTCTTTCTTTGCTCAAGTAAAGCCAGACCTTGTAGCCAACATGAAGTTTGTGCTCTCTACGATGTTTATTGTGTCTAGCCTTATACTTGGCTTGTGAATTCTCTAATTGTTCTTTCACCTTCAAATGAATTTTTTAGATCCCCTCAAGGAACTTCGTTGCTCTATGTTGATTTGTGGAGCTCAATTACTTCTATTTAGCATGATATATCAAACTTGCGGGGAAAACATAGTAACCGACATCGGTTAGAAGGGACCAACATCGGTCAGGAAAGTAGGAACCAACATCGGTTAGGGCTAACCAGGCGTCGATTACACTGTGCATGGGTTTTTATTTAACTCACGGGAATTAGATATAATTTTAGCATTAAAGTAAATCTATTGATTGTAATTGCATTGCTAAGTGCCCTAAGTTTGTATAAGGTATTAAGCTAGAAAGCTAGGGTTAGAAGAGAGAGTTAATGATTATTGAAAATAATTGTGAGAGAAATAATTCTTGGAGAAAAAGGAAAATCTAGAGAGAAAGAAAGTATTGTACATCGTGAGAGGTGTGGAAGATTGTAAATATTCATTGTATATCTTCTAAAAGCTTACTTGTTTCTTGGTGAATGTAGCCCACACTGGGTGAACCACATTAAATTTGGTGTTGATTTATATATCTTGTTTTGTATATTTCTTCTAGTAGAATATCCACTTTTATTGCATGTATTCTTAGATCTAATATATTATCTGTACAACCTTGTGATAACCCTAACTAACTGGTATCAAAGATTTGTTTGAGGGTTTTATGTGTTGATAGATTTACTCACGAGGGTTTTTTGATTGAGTGGGAGCTACAACAATGACATAAGAAAACAAATACAAGGTAGAGAAGTTTGATGCTTGAAATTATCAATTATGGAAGATGTAGATTGAGGATTATTTGTATCAAAGAATTTTATATCGTTGGATGAAAAGTCTAGACCTACAAAGATGATGATGAAGAATGGAAGATTCTTGATGAGAAAGGCTTTGGGATCTATAAGATTGAGCACAGATAACAGATCATCATGGCTTCAATATTATAGAAGTGACTTCTGATAGAGTTAATGAAATATCTTGCTAATTTATATGAAAAACCTAGTGCTTCAAATAAAGTTTATTTGATGAAGAAACTATTTAGTTCTAAGATGCATGAAGGTGGATCTACATCTAGTCATTTGAATGATTTCTAATCTATTGTAAATCGTTAAAATTGGTTGATATTTCGTTTGATGATGAAGTGAAAGAACTCTTATTCTTATGTTCTTTGCTTGATAGTTGGGATAACTTGGTAATGGTTGTTAGTAATACAACATCTACTAATAATATTTTGAAGTTTGATGATGTGGTTAGTATAATCTTGAATGAAAAATTCACATAGGAAAAGTACAGAGGAATCATCATCAGGAATGCTTTGAATGTAGAAAAGATGTAGGTAGAAGAGAGATCAAGAGTAAGAATAATGGGAAATCAAAGTCAAGGAATGACTTATCTAAATCCAGAGTAAGGGAATTACTGTTGGAATTGTGGAAAGAAAGGACATGCAAAGAAAGATTGTTGGTCAAAGGATAAAGAGAACCAACACCCAAGACAAAAGGTAAAGAGGTAAATATTGCAAATATTGCAGCGAGAGGTAATGCAAGATGCTCTTATTCTTTCTTTGGATAATAGAATAGAATCATGGGTTTTAGATTCAGGAGCTTCTTTCCATGCAACCCCTAATAAAGGTTATTTCAGAAATTATGTCCAGGTAATTTTGGGCATGTTTATTTAGGTGATGATGAACCTTGCAGTATTATTGGTAAAGGGAAGTTCATCTAAAATTATAGAATGGAAATACATGGGTATTGAAAGATGTGAGGCATGTGCCAAGCCTCAAGAGGAATCTTATTTCTACAGGGAAACTAGGTGAAGTTGGTTGCATGGTTACATTCACAGACTCTTGGAAAGTCACCAAGGGTGTCTTTGTTTTGTGGCAAGAGAGGTAAGAAGGTAGGAATGTTATATTTATCTACTGTGTTATTGATTCCTTTTTGTGTTATCTACTTCAGATTCAGATGCATGCATGTGGCATAATTGGTTGGGCCATATGAGTAAAAAAGGAATACATATCTTAAAGGCTAAGGGTAAGTTATCATATTTGAAAGATTTAGATCTTGATTTCTGTGAGCATTGTGTCTTTGGAAAGAAAAAGAGAGTGATATTTCTCAAAGTTGGGGTAACTAAGAAGGAGTAGAAATTGGAGCTTGTACACTTAGATGTGTGGGGACCAGCCTAGGTATTTTCTCATGGAGGATCCCAGTATTATGTTACTTTCATTGATGATGCTACAAGAAAGGTATGGGTTTATTGTATTAAACATAAATATGATGTTTTTGAGACTTTTAAAATATGAAAAGCCCTTGTTGAGAATGAATCAAATTCAAAGTTAAAGTGCCTTAGATATGAAAATGGTGGTGAATATTGTAGCAAGTCTTTCAATGATTATTGTTCAATGAATGGAATACGTAGAGAAAGGATGGTTCAAGAACACCACAAGAGAATGGTGTTGCAGAAAGAATGAATAGGACAATCATGGAACATCTTTAGAAGTATGAGGATACATGTTGGATTGCCCTTGTAGTTTTGGGTAGAAGCAGTTGATACAATATTTATTTGATTAACTATGGGCCTTCAAGTTCACTAGATGGAGGAATACCAGAGGAAGCTTGGACCGAGAAAAGAGGTAGATCTTTATTTTCTTAAAGTTTTTGGTTAGAAGCTTTTGTGCATATTGATAAGGAAAATAGGAAAAAGTTGGATGCAAAATCCAAGAGATGCACTTTCATTGGTTATGGATCTGGTGATTTGGATTCCATTTTTGGGATTTAGAGAATTCTAAAATTATTAGGAGTCGTGACATTGAATGGAATGAAAAGAGAATGTATAAGGATCAAATTTTGGTACCCAAGGATGAATTGGTTGAGAAGTTTGTGAATGAAAATGAACTCTCGGATTTAAAACTCATACCTACAGGGTTACATAGTAACCGGTGTCGGTTGACCCCTGACTGACATCGGTCAGCTGAACCGGTATTGGTTATAGAAGAGCCAAACCGGCATCGGTTAGTAGAACCGGCGTCGATTATAGGTGACGATGTCGGTCACTATCAGAATTGGAAACAAATGTCCAAGAGGTCTAGAATGAGCCTCAGTACCCCAAACTCCTGTGAGAAGGTCACAAAGGGTAAGTAAACCTCTAGAAAGATTTACACCTTCTCTATCTTATTTATTATTGAATGATAATGGTGAACTAGAAAGTTTTGAAGAAGCAATGCAGGATGAGACCCACATTCAGTGGGAGCATGACATGGATGAGGAGATGGACTCCTTGGAACAAAACCAAACTTGGGATTTGGTTAAGTTTCAGCAGTAAGAGGACATTGTAGAACAAATGGGTTTACATGATCAAGGAAGAAGAGGGTGGACAGAAAAGGTACAAGGCAAGGCTTGTAGTAAAGGGATTTACACAGAAAGCAGGTATTGACTTTGGTGAAATATTTTCTCTGTTGTTAAAATGAATTCCATACGTATTATATTGAGTATAGTTGTAGTACATGATTTACATTTAGAGAGCAACTAGATGTGAAGATGGATTTCCTTCATGGTGATTTGGATGAAGATATTTATATGCAACAGCCGCTTGGGTATGAAGTCAAGGGTAAGGAGAAATTAGTGTGCAGGTTGAAAAAGAGCCTATATGGGCTCAAGCAAGCTCAAGGCAATGGTACATGAGGTTTGATAGTTTCATGCATGAGCATGGTTACTTGAGATGTGAATTTGATCATTGTGTTTATTTTAATAAGCTTGAAAATGGGAGCTATATTATTTTGTTTCTTGTATGTGGATGATATGCTTATTGCAGGATCTAGTATGTAGGACATTGGTGAGCTTAAAGGAAAGCTAGCTCACACATTTTCTATGAAGGATTTAGGAGCTGCAAAAAGAATCCTTGGCATGCAAATACATAGAGACAAGAAGAATAAGAAATTGTATTTGTCTCAAGAGGATTATATCTATAAGGTGTTAGAAAGGTTTAAAATGTAGAATTCAAAACCTGTAAGTACACCTATGGCTAGACACTTCAAATTGAGAAAAGATTAGTGTCCTTCATCACATGAGGAGGTCAAATACATGACACAAGTACCATATGCTTCAGCAGTTGGGAGTCTCATGTATGTTATGGTTTGTACCAGACCAGACATTGCATAAGTAGTGGGAGTTGTGAGTAGATTTATGGCCAATCTAGGTAAAGAGCATTGGAAAGCAGTCAATGGATACTCAGGTATTTGAGAGGGACATCTAGCATGTAGTTATGTTATGGAGGTTTGGATATTTCTTTATGTGGCTATGTTGATTCGGATATGGCTAGAGATTTGGATGGTAGAAGGAACACTACTGGATATATTTTCACAAGTAGGTGGGATGACAATTAGCTAGATATCGAGATTGCAGAAGGTTGTGGCTTTGTTCTACTATAGAGGTAGAGTATGTTGTAGCTACAGAGGCTAGCAAAGAGATGATATGGATGAGTAGGTTCATGGAAGAGTTGGGAAAGGAGCAAGATGATTATAAATTGTTCAGTGATAGTCAGAGTGCAATTCATTTGGAAAAGAACTCAGTGTTTCATTCTAGAAACGAAACACATTCAGTTGAGGTATCACTTCATATGGCAAGGTATTGGAGGATGGGAAGTTGAAACTGGAGAAGATTCATACGAGTGAAAACCTGTGGATATGCTAACAAAGCCATTAGAAAAAGAGAATTTGGAGCTACACTCCACTTTTGTTGGTCTTTGAGTTTGAGACTTGAAGAGGAAGAAACAAAGCTAAGGAAAGGATCCAAGAATGACGTTGTATAAGTATAATGTAGTAATTTATCTCCAAGTGGGAGATTGTTGAGTTGTGGAGCTCAATTACTTAGTTTAGCATGTTATATAAACTTGGAAAACTCGATAACGAAATTGGTTATGAAGGGACCGACATCGGTCACCATCGGTCACCTATGACCCGCATCGGTCGAAGAAAGAGGAACTCGAAAGTTAGGGCTAACCGGCGTTAGTTACCTATGTGTGGGTGTTTTATTTAACTCACGGGAATTAGATCTAATTTTAGCATTAAAGAAGATCTATTGATTGTAATTGCATGGCTAAGTGCCCTAAGTTTGTATAAGGTATTTATAAGCTAGAAAGATAGGGTTAGAAGACAAAGTTAATGATTATTGTGAAAATAATTTTGAGAGAGAGAATTCTTGGAAAAGAAGGAGAAACTAGAGAGAAATAAAGTATTATACATCATGAGAGGTGTGGAAAATTGTAAATATTCATTGTATATCTTCAGAAACCTTTGGTTAATAGATTGGTTTGTTTCTTGGTGGATTTAGCCCACATTGGGTGAACCATGCTAAATTTGGTGTTGATTTACATCTCTTGTTTTGTATATTTCTTTTGGTAGAATATCCTCTTTTACTTCATGTATGCTTAGATTTGATATATTATCTATACAACCTTGTGCTAACCCCAACACTCTAGTTACTTCTTAATCATGTATCTCCCCTTATTCTTGTTGTCTAAGCTGTTATGTCTAGTGGAATAGTAGGTAGATATCCCAAGAATGCTTCAAAAGTAACTGCATTGTGGATGTGTGTATATCCATGTTATAGGAATGTTAAATGTAGGCTAAGGACTCATCCCAAGTCCGTGGATATTTTCTATTATATCCTCTAATTAGTTGTACCAAAGTCCTGTTCACCACCTTCATTTTCCCATCTGTCTGGGGATGGAAGGTCATGCTTCTCTGTAACTTGGTGTCCATTTTGTCTTGAAAATTAGTCCAAAAATTCCGTAAGAACATGGAATCTCTGTTGAAAAAATAGACTTTGGCAAACCAAAATGCACCCATACATTAGCAAAGAAAATTTCAGTTGCCTCACTTGCTTTTATTGTCTTTTTACATGCCATGAGAACACACATTTTATTGAATCTATCTACAACAACATATAGATAATCATGGCCATGTTTAGACATAGGTAGTCCTCCTACAAAATCCATAGAGATATCTTCCCAAGGTCGAGTAGGGACCGATAAAGGCATATACAAACCTTCTTTCCTAATTTCATGTTTTCTTGTATAACAAAGTTTACATCTTCTTATGAATTTAGATACTTCTTCTTGAATATTGGGCCAATATACATACCTTTGCAAGTGGGCCCTGGTTTTTCCAACACCAAAATGTCCTACTACTTTCGAGGTAGGTGTTTCCCTCATCAATAGAAGCCTTTCTTATTTTGGCACACAAAGCTTCCCCCGTCGGTAAAGCGACCCATCTTTGAGATAACAATCTTCAATACATGTATTTTTAGCCCCTTGGGACTACAACTACTGATATGTCACCCCAAAATCTTTGTCTTGAGCATATGCCTCTTTGTAATCTTCCTTTGCAAAGGGCTCAATATGAGAGATAATGGATAAACTAGAGATTTTCTCTTGTGTGGTTGGCCTAGACAGCATGTTTGCCACAAAATTTATGCTACCTTTCTTATAGTTCATCACCAAATGGAATTGCTAAAGGAATCCCATCCATTTATAGTGCCTTTCTTACTGCAATTTAGATTGTGCTTGCAAATACTTGGAGAGGTTTGTGGTCAATGTGCACAATAGTTTATTTACCCAACAAATAATGTTTCCATTTCTTTATTGCTTGAACTAGTGCATACATCTCTTTATCATATATTGAATATCCTCTAACTGTTGAAGTGAAAGTTTCAGAATGATAACATATTGGCTTACCTCCATGTAGCAACATTGCTCCCATAACATAATCATTGACATTTGTCTCTACTTCAAAGGGCTGCTGCAAATTAGGAAGAGCAAGTACTAGAGCATGACTAATTTTGTATTTTAATAACTCAAAATCCTTATCTTGTTCCTTACCCCAATCAAAACCCTTACTCTTTGTGGCCGCTGTGTGTAGAGGTGCTGTAATAACAGAGAATCTTGGAATGAATTTCCTCATGTATTGTACTACTCCCACAAAACTCCTAGCTTTTGTGGCTCCCGTTGGTGTTGGCCAAATGGTGATGGATTCCACCTCCTTTAGATCCACTCATAGCTCTTCCCCTCCAACCACGTGCCCAAGATAGAAAAGTGACTATTTGGAAAATTCACACTTCCTCGTATTGCATGGCGAGTTGTTTCTCATTGAGAAATTATAAGACTTATTGCAAATGTGTTAGATATTCCTCCCATGTGGCACTAAAATCATAATATAATCCAAATATACAATGACACATGAATCTATGAATTCTCGCAATACATCATTCATCAATCTCATAAATGTAGTGGGTGCATTACATAAACAAAATGGAAGTACTAACCACTCATACAAACCCTATTTTGTTTTGAAGGTAGTCTTCCATATATCCTCCTCCTTCATCCTGACTTGGTGATAACTAGACTTGAGATCCAACTTCGTGAAGAACTTTGCATGTTGAAGTTGGTCCAAGAGATCATCTATGTGTGGGAGTGGATATCTGTTCTTTATGGTAATCTTGTTCAAAACATGGTAGTCAATGCACATTCTCCAAGAACCATCCTTCTTTGGCACCATCACAATAGGCGAACCACATGGCGAGGTGCTTGGGCGTATTACCCTTGGTCTAATAGCTCCTGGAGTTATTTCTTTACCTCTGTACTCTCCAACAAGGATTTCCTATACAACCCGATATTTGGTAGAGGGGACTCTGGTAATAGCTGAATCTCATTCTCTACCTCTCACTTTGGTGGTAACCTATTGGGAGTCTAGAATACTTATTGAAAAGACTCAATTATGTTATCCAAATCCTTCATTCCTTTGTAAGAATTATTTGAAATTTCTACCCCATCTTGTTTATCTTTCAATAAAAGTAAACAAAATTGATTATGATTTTCCTGAATTAGTAATTTTTTTTAGCACTTACTATAACAAGTTTTGACTTACATTTGTGTGCCCGGATGTTGTAACTGACTCCATCCTTAAACCATATGTATCATTTTTCCCTTCTCATGAATATAACATCCCTGATATACAAGTAAGGACTCCCAAAACAACATCAAATGCATCAAGTGGAATTACATTAGCTTCCAATACATCTATATACTAAGAATTTATCCCAAATTTGAACCTACATCTTCTTATTACCTAAATTTCTACACCCCTCTTCACCCATCCCAAAGGATAAGGATGTGGATGCTCATAAGTTTGAATACCAAGCTTCTTTACAACTCGCATCAGAAATCAAATTAGATTGAGAACCAATATCAACCAAAGCATTTACCTTAGTCCTATTGATTTGGATTTTGATATGGAATAGCTTACTCATCTCTTCCTCTTGTTCTTGGCTATCCATGTTGGTGGTCATGCATCCTAGCCTCTCCTCTACATCAAAATCATCCTCTATCTCTATGTCCCCGTATGTCTTTATAGATGTCATGGAATTTTTGGAATCCTTGGTTTGGTTCTGTGGATGTAATTCAATATGTAAATTCCAACATATAGCATTAGTATGACCATTGATATCACAATTCTTGCAAAATTTCTTAGGATCTTTACAAGTATTCAAAGTGGTAGCAGTTTTTTTTACCTTTCCATTTACCTTTGTTACTTGTTTGTCCCTACTCTTTCTTTGGCTGATTTGTTGACTACTTTGTCCTTGACTCTACTTCTCCTTGCTTCTTCTCATCATCTATGTAATATGCTTGCACACATGCTTCATTGAGATCCTTGGGTTTTGTGGAGATGACCTTCCTTCAAAGGTGAGTGTGAAGTCCTCCCAAATACTTGGTTAGAATATCCTCATCCTCCAAGTCCATATTGAGCAACATGACTTGTCTCTCGAAACTTCGTAGTGTAATCTTGCACACTTTGACCACTGCCTTGTCTAAAATATATTTCTATTTAGTCATCTATTCAATCTTATGTCCAATAGGATACAATTATCTCTAAGTAATTATTTAAAACCCTCCTAAGTACTTACAATAAGACACTTCTTTTTTCACAAGTGGCTAGATGGGTTTCCCACCAAACCAGAGCATGTCCTTCCATTTTGAGATGTGCAAAGGTAATCCTTTGTGCCTCAGTGACATTATGCACACTAAAGTAAACCTCCAATTGCTTTAACCATTTATCTAGAAATTTTGCATCTACTTGTCCTTCAAAGCTTTTAATCTCAACCTTAGTTTCAACTTTAAAAGGAGCATGATCAGATTTTACCTTCTCTCTTTCAACTGGAGTTTCTTCTTCACACTCTTTCCTCATCATGGCTCTTTCCTATGCCAAACTTTTCAGCCAAAGCTCGAACCATTGAGTCCATGGAATCTTGCTTAACCGTTGTTGTCCTTTGTTGATTTGAGAGTTCTCGTTGGTGTTGAAACAACCTATCCATCATGCTTTCCAACATCTCAATTCTACGGACCAAGTTCTCTTCTTCCATTTGATCTCTAATCCTTTGTTTCCACTTCTTCACCTTTAGACCTTGTCACTATCATACAAATCACACAAGAATGAATACCACAGTCCCTTGGATATAATTTATCAGCTATGATACCAAAATGATTTGTGAAACCTCTTCTTTGGAAACTTACATGATCAAAAAATGTTGTTCCTACTTCCAATTATTTGAAAATAAAATAAAACTTAAAGCTAGTGAATGAATCTTAGTGCTTAGAACTACTTGTAACAAATAGAATGAACAATTCAATGCACAACACAATATTTTTATCTGGAAGACTCGATTTGAGGAAAACCAGTGGGAAGGGAAATTGCTCTTTCTTTCCACTTATATGTATTGGCCAATTTATTTAATTGCATATTATGAGAATTTGATGGAAGAAAACAATGTTACTTCCACCCTCTTTACTTGTTTGTTCTACTCATGTACGTTGCTTCTACAATTCAATTCCAGCACCAAAGTCTTCTTGCTCACTTCTCCCATGAATCGATGATCAAACCCACTTGTTCTTCTCATATTTATAGTTGTTTCCCATCTCCTCCTATGCATTGGAGAATAGGAAGGGTCAAATAGGGAAGATACATAGTCTGGATGCTTCAAATTTGTGACTGTTTGTGGATATCTCTTTTTTGTTTTCATTAGTGATAGGAATGACAATGAACGCAGACCGACGGTTGCAAGCAACCGTTAGTCTATGTAAAGGGGTGGTTACACAATTTCTGGGGAAGTTATGCAACCACCACTCTGCACAGGATGATGGTTCTATAACTTAACGATCCACTCACTTTTTCCGATTAACTTTTATTCCAGTTTTGGTTTCTCTGATGAAGTGGTGTCTTTCTAAATCCCTATGGATCAAATTTAGAACAAGATTTAATTATTGCACATGTTATCAAATCCCCTTCTAATCCTCTAATTTTATATTGTATTCTACTTCTTCTCCTCTTCTATCTCGTTAAGTGTCCTCCAAGGTCTCTATATCCTCCACCTCGCAAGCGTGTTCCATCCCCTCTACTACATAAGCATCCTCCATCTCCTCCACCGCATCACTCTCCACCTAAGTCTTCTCCATCTCCCGATCGAAGCCATTACATTTATCGCATGTTGTTAAGCCTCATAATGTCTTGTGTGTTTTGCTTTATAAGAACTTAATTCGCTTACCCTCTAATCAAAATCATCCTCCCCATCACTTTTATCACCAAAGATGATCGTCATTAATATGATTTCCATCACATCAATGGCCACCGTGACAATGACTATTATGTGCTTCATGATAAATTACAAAAATTACAGGACAAGGGTGTCATTTCCTTTGGATCTCACTCTCGTGAATAGTCTATTTCTCTTATTTCACATAATTTTTCTTCCACTTCGGTTCACTTATCTCCTCCACCCACTACTAAGGTTTTCATTCATCCGCCACCCAAGATCATTATTCATTCATGCCATCCATCTAGCTCATTTTTTTCTACATAATCTCATCCTCTTCGCAGTGATATTATGACTCATTGGCTTCCTAAGCCATTAGCATCTGCGCTTCCTATAACTACATCTCCCATCATTGGCACCATTTCATCGACATCTAGTTTGGCTCTTGCACTCATGCTACCACCGCTTCACATGCTTACACCATCCCTCGCAGGCCTCTCCATCTTTGGTAGGTAATCTCTATATGATCACCTCATTACCTAATGACACACTCATGTTTTCTAAGGTTCTTACATGACTGTTGAGGGATCTATTACAACAAGAACCTCACTCATTCTTCATGCTCTACGCTTCATGATCTATCTTTCTAGCACTACACTATCAAACCATTTCCCGATGACACACTCTTGTTCTATGGTTCATTCTTGATTTTCGAGGGGTCTTATATAAATGAACCTCATTTTTCCTACACATACGCTGGGGGCATTGCTCTTCTTCCCCTCTTCATCATACTCACACGTAATTACATACATCATTTTCATCCTACAACTAGCAAGGAATCAATCTTTTACTATTGCATATCATCTCATTCACATTGTTATTATTCATTACACACATCACATACATCTATTACTATTTATCACATATTATCCATCTTCATTCATACATACAATCCAATTTTCAAGCATTCCTTATCTATTTCCTATCTACATCATCATATATTTCAAATCAACATAATCATTTATGCAATGCAAATCCAACATCACAAACCAACATATGAACCACAATCATCGCATCATATATCAATAAACATCAACACAATGCAATGATATATATATATATCGTCAAAAATCATCGTTTCAAAATATAATCATTGGGGGAATCCCCCATACATCATCCTCAATATCATTATATACAATCGCAACAACCTTATAACTAGATGCTTCGATCGATCGCCATGTCATTGGTCGGGCCTCTATATCTCTCCACCCGCCTCTGTAGTAAAGCTACCCTCGACTAACTACTCTATGAATCATCCCTACAACTCCACATACTTTGCAAAAACATATTGAGAAAAGGTTCCTCCTTCTATGTCCTATATGGTTCGCTCGGTCTCGCGCGAGCCTCGTCACACTCGCTCAATAACATAGTACATATGGCTTCTACTATTGCAATCGGCTCAAATAAATGGGCATGCTCACCTGTAATAGTGTCCAATTACTCTAACATCCCACCTCTTACAAGCACATATGGAGGCACATTTTGCATCAATGTGCGGATCGATGAATCCACTATCAATGACCAATAAGCATCACCTACAACCATACAATACGACATTCATAACTACACACATTTTACACTATATGACAATCAAACTATAATTAACAACTAGCAACTAAAAATACTTATGCTCTGTTAGTGCCATGGCTATGCCATCTCCATTGGGGCAGGTGTCTTCACCTCTACTCCTCCAACTAGTGGTCCACCCACTACATCTACAACCACTTGGAAACAAAATCACCCATCAATATGTTGCCCACTAGTCACTTTATGTCCGGGTATACCCCGCATCATCCACCTGTATCGGCTCTATGGCTGCATATACCTCATCTCGCACTAGGGTGCACTAGCTATGCCCTTGTGGGTCATGGGTTTTCTCCTAGACACCTCGGTAATCTCATAGCTCTCACCCATACATGTGGCTCCGGGGCACATCCACGAGCCATAACAAATTTTCGCGATACCCTCTCCTTCTAGAACAACTTGGCCACCCCAGGAACCCGGTCCTTCAATCACATGGTGTGTCGGATGCACCTGGCTCTACTACATCCTTTAATCGCACATCATAGTATCAATATGGCCTCCATATGATGGCCCTTGGTACTATCTCGATCAAGCATCGATCTATAAGTAGTGGTATCCATCCTCCTACTCCAAGTTCCTACATATCTTGCAGCAAATATATCGAGTCTCACCTAATTAGCGCATGGCCCACTAAGTGGCCTCAATATAGCAATGTGCTTGTATACTCATACATGAAGCAATGTGGTGGCTCCTAGTCCACCCTCATGGTCCTCTTGTGTAAATCTCTGTATAGATCCTTGTAAAAATGGGGTAGAACATATCGTTCTCATGCAAATATAGTCTCATGCTCCTCTATGCACTGACAAATATCATTCATCTTATAAAAGATGCCCACTCCACCACCCTCTACTGCCATTGATGAAGCAATAACCACGGAAATGAAATTTCACTATCACGGAACACTTGATCTCAATATAGCATCTAGACTAATATGGGTCTCTGTTTGTACCTATATGTCATTAAAGTATCATCTAGTTGCCCTCTTCTTCCTCTGAGCATCCACTATAGCCATCACTTGTACTCTCTCACCCAAATCAGTAGTCACAATATATGATATACCTCCTCTAGAGTCGCTATCATCTCCCGAGTAGGTAACCAAAAATAACATGTATCTAAACTCCACCTCTCGCTCAATACTGATCAATATCACTGTTATCCATTTTTACCCTTGGTAAAAATGGACAACTTGAGAAAAATGGGCTTAGGGGTACTTTACTGCAATTTTTTTAAGTATCTATGCTTGGAAGTATTTTTTCAATTTATCACAATTAACCCCCTCAAAATATGATTTTCATGATTCCAACGTGAAGAGGAGGTTGAGAGCTTTCAGAAAGTCCAAGATCTCGAAAAACGGAGCATCTAGTCAAAAGTTATGGCCCATGACTGCTTTCCTTAGTAAAGTGGTGAATTGGAACTGCTTTACTTAAGTCCTTTGTAAAAGTAGTAAAGCACATTGAAATCACCACTTAACAAAGGAAATGGAAAATAGAGTAAAGTGGTGAATTGGAACTGTTTTACTTATTTTAAGTAAAAGCAGTAAAGTAGGTTAAAATCATCACTTAACAAAGGAATGGAAAAGTAGTGTAAAGTGGTGAATTGGAAATGATTTACTTATTTTAAGTGAAGCAATAAAGTAGTACGAAATCACCGCATAACAAGGGAAATGAAGAAGTAAAGTGATGCGGAAAATTAAAACTACTTTACTTATTTTTAAGTGAAGCAATAAAGCACATTGAAATCGCCGCAGAACTAAAGGGAGAGCTAGTAGAAAAGAGAAGTAAAGTAATGCAGAAAATTGAAACTATTTTACTTATTTTTAAGTGAAGCAAGAAAGCACATTGAAATCTCCGCAATACAAAGGAATTTGAAAAGGTCATAAAACACTTTCAAATCAACACAATGAAAGGAAAATGAAAAAGTAGAGAAATGTGGAAAAGCCAAATTACTTTACTTCGATCATTGTAATGGAATTTATTTCCTCCTCTTGCTAAAGTGATGTATTGTGCATCTTTATGGATTAATGTAAAAGGTGTTTTGTGATTCAATTGTCAATCCTTTGTAAGGGGTCGAATCACCGCAATGAATGGGAAAAGTTACAGAAATTCAAACGGCCATAACATTCCGCTCGAGCTCCATTTTGCACGTTCTTGGAATTTTCGTAAAGGTCTCAAAGTCCTCTACATGCTAGCAGATTCAGATTTCAATTTTGGCAAGCAAAAGAGAGTAAAAATGGAATTTCGTCTCCTACACTCCAATACATTGTTATAGTCAACTACCGCCATTAATATAACATGGAGGCCAATTCCTTTTGTTGCAAGTAAGGGTACATGAGACATGGGTTCTACAGGTCACCCATGCTACCTTCACATCAATAATTGAGTTTCGAGTGTAAATGAAGACATGCATTTAGGTTCTCCATCTTATCTCTCCTCTTCTCAAATTGTTATATATTGTAAAGGGGATGCATTGTAAAGGTTGTTGGCATTCTTTCTCCCCATGATCCACTCCTCTCCATAGTGGGTTGTTATAAATTTGGGACCTCAAGCCTTCCTTTTGATCATTGTAATGGAATTTTCTTGCCTTCTCTTGCTAAAGTGATGTACTGTGCATCTTTATGGAGTAATGTAAATGGTGTTTTGTAATTAAGTTGATGAAGGACCACATGGACACTTGGCATGATCTACTCTGAAGGAAGGCATGGTGGTGGGTATTGGACCTATAAGAAGAGATGCTCGGGTAGAAGAAGAAGAACAAAAGATATATATGGATAGACATATAGCATGGGAAAAGGGAAGCTTTACAGAAAGTATTAGGAGGCCCTAGGGTTGGGGGTTTTCATTAGGGAGTTGCAAGAAGGTCATCATATCTAAGGGATGGGTCTGTAAAATTTAATAAGGGGGCATAGCTAGGACTCCTGATATATGAGTTAGATATTTTTTTAACATATATTGTATGGGTCAGATCCCTGGAAATTATTGTATTTGACCTGGCATGGCCTTTTGAATGTAATGTGGTTATTTAGCACTCTTGATATATATATATATATATATATATATATATATATATATATATATATTCTGGATATCTTGTTCATGGGTGCAAACCCTAGTGTCATTTCTTCATATTATGAATCAGATTTGTTCTTCATAATCCATGTTGTGTTGTTTCTCTCATTTTCATGCATGGGTATAAGGATATGGTAGCTCATGTTGTGATTTTACATGAATATCTACTTTTGCAACTAATCCTCTAACAATGGCAAATATCTTCTCACAATGCTCACATAAAGGAGGGGCTTGGTGCCTGTGCGTGCCTCGGGTGAGCACCCAGCGCCCGTTGGGTGATAGGATGATGCACATGGGGTTAGAAGTTAGTAGGTGGATAAAAATGACTACATCTTGGTTCCATTTTTCGGGACCTCTTTTCAAAGTTTTGTGAGAATGATGTGTGATGACAGAAGTGCTTGACCTTGGACAATGTCGAAGCATGGTTTAAGAGCATGGAGGATGAATTTTTCTTAGAGATTTAGTATTGGACCTGAGTTTGATGCACGTAAATGGGTAGAAGAACACTGTATCATGAGTTATATGAGACCTTCTTTTGTTGCTTTTTAAGTGGAGTTGTATGAATGGATTTCGTGTGTATGCATCTAGATCAAGATGGTATTATAGATCTCATGTGTGGACCCAAGATGAATATCAGAGGCTACGTAGGATGTTGATGACTTGGACACGTGTTGTTGATCATTGGTGGAGAAGAGTGTTGACCAGTTATACCCTTGGAATATGTTATTTATATGTATTCTTGTCTAGAGGTTGTTGAGTTTGAGTTCTTAAGGGATCCTAGAGGATCATTTTTGTGTGTTATCCCTTTAGCCATAAAGATCCTGATCATTACACTAAGTTTGGAAGCATTTCCTATGGGCAGGCTAAGCTTTTCGAGCATTGGGTGAGGAAGCTAGGGTGGAGGAAGATGGTGGACATTGTGGATGAAAAGGAGAGAGAGAAGAGAGATGACTCAAGTATAGTGAAGCTCATGAAAGGGAGTTGGCTAGAAAATGTGAGGTTGTAGAGTGATGGATTATGGAGGTAGATGTTGTGGGAAGGAATTGAGGTTCATGAGAGAGGATGTGGAGCTGAGCAAAGTCTGCATCTTTACCCCATCTTGGAAAGTGTGGAGAGAGAGACCCCTTTAACTTCTGATGAGAGTTCATCACTTGGAGAAAGGAGAGTCATCGGCACGCATCTGAATCCACCTGGTGACCAACCCCTGGCACTTAGTCTTCCAAATCAAGAGATAAGTATTACTAACCCAGTTGGTATTGGTGGGAGTGACCGATCTACACCTAGGAGATATAATTTCTCATTTGGTACATCTATATGGCTACAATCATTCCCTGTGTTTGGAGGAATATTATCTGGAATGACATTTGGGAAAAGTATGTACACAAAGCTTGGGTATCACATCTAGAAGTGGTGTGGGACACACATCTAGTAGTGGTGTAATATCACAAACCATTGGCATGCAGTTTAGTGGGACATTGGGGACACTAGCGTGACCACTTTAGGCCCATTACGGCTACAGGAGGTGGATCTAGTGGTATAGGAGCTGGAGGACCTGGTGGACTGGTGGATCTAGAGGATCTAGTGGGTCAGGAGGAGGACATGACCTAGTGGATCTAGTGGATCTGGTGGTGGAGGTAACACTGGAGGAAATCAAGGTTTTGGATCAGGTGGGAAAGGGCCTCAACCACCTCAAGCAAGTGTTTTTTGAAATGTCTTTACATCTACCTAGACTAAAAGGTGTTGAGGATGTTATAGAGCATGTACACAAGTGTGAGCTGCTATATGTGCAAAGGGGATCA
The DNA here is from genome assembly GCA_018340775.1 of Taxus wallichiana var. yunnanensis. Lineage (NCBI taxonomy): Eukaryota > Viridiplantae > Streptophyta > Pinopsida > Cupressales > Taxaceae > Taxus > Taxus wallichiana. The sequence continues at coordinate 54,047,317 of CM031238.1, forward strand.
CTACCCCGAGAGTGGAAGGAAAGTAGTTTTAATGACATTGCGTTGTTAAGGACATGTGCATAGTTGGTACCAAAAGTATGACCCCCATCAAATAGTGGTGGATTACACATGTTGTGGAATGCCTTCTTGGCTGAATTTCATATCCCTGAGTTTGAACAAAAGAGCATTAGCACTGAAGGAGATTCAACAAGGTATGGTAGAGAGTGTGTGGGAGTATATGATGTGCATTTCAAGACTCTCTTATCAAAATTTTCTTATGATATTCATCCTTCTAGCATGCTTAGTGGTTTTTGGAGGGTTGATAACACCTTTTAGAGAGCACTTTCACACATAAGACTTTCATAGACCCATGTGAGGCCTTGGAAGCTTCCCCTACATGTGTTGAGGCTATTGGAAGCATGGATACTAGTGTTAGCCCTTTTCTTGAGGCTAGATTTTCTGCAATGGCCAAGCAGCTGGAAAATCTATCTGTGAACTCGGTGCATGAGACTCACGTAGTGGTCTATGGTGCATGGATTGTGAGGTAGAGGGGCATACAAAGGAAAATTTCCTAGGAGATTGGTATGTGCCATGATGGTGGACTGTGAGATTTTCCATGAGAGATCATGATGTAAGTAGGTGCCCACTATTACAGTGTGTGATCCATAAAAATGTGTCTTGTTATTGCAAGATTTACACCTCTACTACTCATGACACCAAGGATTGTAGATTGATTGACCATAGATACATGATGCCATTGATATTGGTGTGTGCAAAACTAGCCTCAAAACAATTCCAAGGATGATGGTCATCACTATGAAGGGGCACAGATGGAGGGGCACATGGAAGAGGTTTTTGAGGAGGATTTCATGGTCATGGTAACCATGGAGGAGGAAGAAGTGAGTTCCCATGTGGAACTATTACAATTGTGGGTCTACATGGAGCACTATAAGTGTGAATGCCTTGATCTATTACAATGCTCTTGGTGTGGAAAAAACATAAGTATGAGGAGTTTCAGAGAGCTATTTGAACATATGAGCCAACAACACTTGAAAAAGAAAAAGGTGTTGGAATGGTAAGTGTAAAGAAGGTCGATTCACAATGGATGCCAAGAGGTGGCGTGCGAGTCGGAACTAGAGCCTGTACTAGTTAGTTATGATGTGAGCTGAGGCTACGTACACATGTGCAAGGGATATACCAAGGCAGAAACCACTGGTTACAAGAGAAGAGGTGGTACATGGAAGTATCTAGACCCTACTCATCAGAAAGAAGTGTATCAAGAAACCATGGATGTGATTTGAAGCCTACAAGGAGAGATCCAATGCCTAAAAAGAATAGTCAAGGTAGTTAGAGAAAAGGAAGAGTGTTGAGGCTCCACAGAAGGATCTGGATGAGGTTAGGGAAGTATGCAAAATGTTAAGGAAAGAGAATATCATTCCTTTTGTTAGGAGAATGGTTATGGGAGAAAAGGTACCATGCACTGAGAGTAGAGCGTGAAAGGTAGGTTCTACATGCTAACCTTCCTCCCCACAGCCTTGACTATGATAAGGAGATTACCTTGAATGTTGTTGTGGATGGATGGCTTCTGAGCAATATATTTTGATTGACATGGCATGGAGTCAATTCTCCTCACTCTAGATGCATGGCATCAAATGGGAAGGCCCCCATTATAACCATCTTTGAATGTGTTGTATATGGCTAACAAGAAAAAGGCAATGCCCATTGGTGTCTTGAAGGATGTTGTTATCACTATCCAAGGGGAAAAGTTCACTGGGGATTTTGAAGTCTTGGTGCTAGCGAGAAAACTTTCCAGCATTACTTGGGTGCCCCTAGTGTTATAAGAACAATGTTGACCTATGGTTCAATAAGGGGTACATAAGTTTTGAAAACAAGGAAGAATGGGTTATCATCCCCTTAACCGATGGGAATTCAACACCCTATATTGAGCCCTTGGGAGAATAATTTCTTGATAGGATCTATGTGTGCTCTATCAGGGACCCGAGGTGATTCACCCTACGAAGGAGTTATTCAGTTTGAAGATGCTCAGTCCATGAGTGATACAACTAGTGTGGCATGTGACAATTGGGTGCATGGACTTATGAGTTAATTGGGTGATAGTTAAGAGGCTCTATTACAAGAGGGGTGAAAAAGGCACACTCAGTCAAAGCACTGGGAGGAAAGAAGTTACCAAGTTATTCTGGAGGAGCCAACCCTGATGATTTCTTATGAGAAATGGAGGCTCAGTGGAAAAATGAGATCGAAAGAAGAGGGATGCTCAGCTATAACTTGCTTGGGACCACAACATGTTGGTGGGTGACACATCATGATAGCCTTCTAGAGTGGTGTGAAGTAAGAATCGTTTCTCTATTAGGTTTTCCTCCCAAAGCAATGCACCCACTATCATACAAGACTACCATGGGAAGGAACCCACCTCATTTCACATCCAAGCATGTGAGAAAGCATGGATGGAAGGTGTGGAGGCCTTGCCACCTTCTTTATGGGTGCATAAGTTGTATTCCACCTTACAAGGTTTGTGCATGTGCATGGTATATTCACTCAGAGATGTGTCGTCAGATAGAAAGAAATTGGTAGGAGTTGATGATGACCTCCTTCAAGCTTTCAAATATGGAGTACTAAACCATCGGTGGATAGGGTGTTATAGGTTTTTAAGCACCTTACGATGGGAGATAGTGCCATGGTGGAGGATAGAATATTAGAGTTATTGGGTGAACCTGGTTTGGAACCATGCTTTGATGAGGAAGAGTCAGAAGAGGTGCAGCTTGAGTGCATGCATGCATGAGAAAGAAGAGAGAAGGAAAATGGTCTATGTGATAGATGGTGAAGAGATGGAGAGTTTGGATGTTAACCATACTGAAGGTACACATGAAGTTATTGATAGTGTTGATGAGAAAGCATGCACCTACCATGAACCCCTCAAAACAAATAAGGTTAACATTGGTTCAGAAATGGAACCTAAGGAGGCCACTATTGGAGACTATTGGTCAGAGAAGGAGGTTTCAAAGATCATTGATCTATTTGTGAGTTTTAGGACTTATTTCATGCATGGATACCATGAGCTTAAAGGCATTCACCACTCCTTGGGAGAAATGAAAATCAAGTTAAAGGAGGTGTGCCCTGATTCAGAAGAGGCCTTATCGAATGAATCTGAATCTTCGTGTCAAAGTCAAGGAGGAGATAGAAAAAATGATCACTTTAGGCATCATTGAAGCTATGGAGGAATCAAGAATGGGTAAGCCCCATGGTCATCAACATTAAAAAGGATGGAAGGATAAGGATCTGTGTTGACTACAGGGACTTAAATGTGGTATGTGTAATTGATCCTTTTCCAACCCCTTTTTGAAGAAATCTGGAAGAGTAGCTGGGTGTGAGATCTATTCCTTCATGGATGGATTCTCAAGGATATCATCAAGTTAGAATTGCTAAAGAAGACCAAGAAAAGACAACTTTTTCCATTGAATGGGGAATTTTTTCCTATATATGGTCATGCCTTTTGGACTGAAGAAATGCTACTCTATGTGTTTTTTGCATATGGTGGTGCAGGCATTTCAAGATTTCATCCATAATTTCTTCAAGTCTACCTTGATGACTAGATGGTGTATGGACTAGTGAAAGACCATTGTGACAATTTTTGGTTGATGTTTGAAAGATGTCAGCAGTTGCGCATATCCCTCAACATCAAGAAAAGTGTCTTTCACTACTCCATTTGGAACCCTGTTGGGGCACATCATATGTAAGGAAGGCTTGTTGGTGGATCCCACCAAAGTTTTCATTATTGTGGGATTGGGGGAGCCTACTAGCTAGAGTGCAAGTGTGTGGATTCCTTGGGCATATGGGGTACTACTAGAAATTTATTAAGGGGTATGCCAAGATCACCATGCCATTGGAGAAGTTACTAAAACAAAAAAGTGCATTTCACTGGGGAGAGGTGCAACAGACAAAATGTTTGATACATTGAAGGATAAGCTCATCATTGTGCCCATATTACATTTTCCTCTTGGGATAAGCCATTCCATGTACATGTTGATGCTTAGGGATGGTGATTGGGGCAGTCTTAGCACAACCTAGAGAAGGGATTGTTGACCACCCCTTGTGTTTGCTAGCTAGTAGGAAGTTAACACCAACAAAACAAAACTACACTACTACTGAGTGTGAAGCACTATCAATGATCTACGCACTACACAAATTAGGAAATATCTTTTGCAACACCTTTCATATTCTACACAGACCACATGGCATTGAAGTACTTGGTGAACAAGCCCATTTTGCAAGGGCACATATGTGGTGGGTCTTGTTGTTTCAAGAATTTGAGTTTATAGTTGTTGTGAAACTAGGAAAGAGTAACTTAGGGCCTGACCATTTATCAAGGATTGACTTAGGGGAGGATGCAGAGCATTGAGGATGTTATGATAGATGCACATAACTATTTAGGTTTGTGTGCACATGCCCTCGACTTAGAAGATATTGTTGTGTTTCTCAAAATGGGTGTGGTGCTAGAAGGAATGAAGACTTTGAAAAGAAAATAGTTAGCCATATGCATGCCATGCCCTACATGTTAATCAGTGGAGACTTATACAAACTAGGCAGGCCATGATGAGGTTTTTCATCGGTGTGTGTTGGAGCATGAGTGACATGTTGCAATCATGGAGGAAGCACATGGTGGGATTGTAGGAGGACACTATGCGTAGGGAATGCCACCGTGTGAAAAATCTACTGCATAGGGATTTGGTGGGAAATCATCTACCAGGATTGCATTGAGTTTTGCAAGGCTGTGACCATTTCCAGCACCTTGGAAAGCCAGGAAAAGGATGAAATGCCCTTGAGGCCGATAGCTAGCAGCAAACCATTTGAAAAATGGGCCATTGATTTTGTAGGACCAATTTCACCTACCATGTGAAGGAGGTTGGTTGTGTTATATATCATTACTTACACTTGATTACTTAACAAAGGTGGGGGAGGAGGAACACCTACAAGGGATTACAACAACAACAAACAACAACTAGGTTCTTATGGGAAAATATAATCAATAGATATGGATGTCCTTTAAGCTTGACTAGTGATAGGGGTACACATTTTTTGAATGAAATAGTTAGGATTTGTTGGCAGAATTCATGGTGGCCCATCATAAGACTACCCCATATCACCCACAAGCTAATGGAACTATTGAGGCATTTAACAAAATTTTGAGTCACATGTTAACTAAAATTTGTGATGTGGGAAGACAAGATTGGGATGAAAAGGTTTTCATCATTCTATGGGCATATAAGACAACCTACAAGAAATTGAACAAGGCCACACCATTTCAATTGGTGTTTGCGTGGAAGTTATTTTACCTAGTTGAATTTATGCTACCATCCCTATGTATTATTGTGCGTAGGAGGATTAGCTGATGAACAAGCACTACAAGAGTGCATGGAGAAATTAATGTAGTTGGATGAAAGGTGATCACTTTGCTAGATGGAGTTAGACAGAAGGCTGAAAAGGCATGAAAAAAATGCATGGCATGATCGCCATATTAAAAAAAAAACAATTTGAGGTTGGGTAGATGGTCTTGCTTTATGACTCCAAATTTTTGTGCCATCCTAGGAAACTGAAATTCCATTGGTTAGGGCATATATCATCTCATACATCCTTGATTTAGGTGCTTTTTCCAATTACAAGCTGGATGGAACACAGATTACTAGGCCATTTCAATGGGAGTAGGTTGAAGCCCTACTATAAATAAGTCTTCCTTGTGTTTATAAATAAGGTAGTATTTCCATTTAGCTTAGGATTTCCTTTAATGCATTTATTTTCCTTGTGTTTCCCTTTTCTTGTTGCTTGTTCCTTTTTTTTTGTTGTTGTTTTTGTGCCTTGTGCACCGGTAGCCACTTATTATTTTCAAAAGGTTGTGTATGCACAGAGGACCACACATCATTTTTTTGTGTGGGGTGGAGTAATGTGAAGTAAAATGGAAGTTGGTAGTGGAAGTTGTGTTTTGATGGCCGGATTGAAGGCACGTAGTGTGGAAGAGCACACGTAGAAAAGGTGGACATAAGGAGTTTGTGTGTCAGGATAACTTTACAAAGACCACATACAAAGGATGAGAAGTGCAGGAACAACATGAGGTAGGAGGGAAAAAATCAGGTTAAGGACAGAAGAAGTGCCTTGCCGGCTCAAGTGCAAGTGCATGTGAGGATCTTTGGTCAATAAGGATTTTTTGCACGCTAGAAGGTTGTAGAGATTTTTTTGTGTAGGATAGGGTGGGGGTAAGAGCACTAAGGTTGGATTTAGTGGAAAAAATCCACCTTTATTAAAAAAAAGTTGTTGGTAGGTGGCATAGCATTTATCATGGGAGATGAGAAAAAATCTATAAGTAGAAGGTCGGGCACATTATTGTTTACCTTGCAATTATGATATCGAAGAGCTCTTGTGAACTAGGGCATCCATGAAGAAGATTTGTGTGAAGGAAAAATTGTGAAAATATGAGTGTGTGACTAGTGTGATTTGTGAACTAGAGTGGAAGAAGTACATGGGCGTGTAGGGAAGAAGGTTTTAGAGAGAGTACGTCATCTTGTGGAAGGGTTTTCCAGGTTAGGGTTCTACAGCTAGGGCATGGGAGTAAAGGGATTTTTTTGTGAAGGTAAGCCACATATTTGAGTAGAGAGAGGAAGAGAGAAAGGAAGAGTTTTTTTAGTAACCCGACAAGAAGATGGCACCAAAGAAGGAAACTGTTTCACCAAAGAAGGGAAAGGGAAAAGGGAAACAAGTTGTTTCCACTAGTTTCAATGAGGAGTGGTATGGAGATGCAATACCCAGATGGTGTGTTTCTGGAAAGGAGTGGGTATCCCATGTAAGGAAGATGGTGGTAAGTGATTACAACCATCAAAAACCCAGATAAAGAAAGAGATGGCATTAGAAATGGTTAGACCTATAGAATAAGAGGACACCTGATGGAATGCCCATCTATGATGATGAAGTCAAGGTGAAAATGGAGAAGGTTGGATTATTACAACTATATGAGTTGCCCTATTTTGGTAAACCCAAGTGGTTGTACCAATGGATGATGTCACGCGTACATGAAGACCATTTCTACTTTAGGGGGAAGGATGAGGATAACTCCCCAATTGATCTCCAAATTTATTGGTCTTACCTACGAGGAGATTCATTTGATGATGACTTGGAGGACAAGGAGGCCATAAAAAAAACTGTGGAGGCCTATGACTATAAGAAGGGGTCATGTACTTTGACATTTATATGATTTGACCCTATGATGAGGATGGTTGTGTGCTTAGTGACCAAGTTGAATGGACAAGAGAGGTGGACATAGATCAACAAGTCCTGGTTAAATGTTTTCAAAAAAAATCTAGAAGGAACCATCTACAACCTCTCAGCATTCATAGCAGAGAGAGGAGATCATCAATGTCACACGTGCATGATGGGGAGAAGATCATGTTTGGTAATGTCCTCCTTACCATCATGTTTTTAGAAATTGGAGTGCCCGATGGGCTAAAAAATTTGTATGGGAGTACCCGGATGAGAACCCCTCCCCGGCCAAGAGATTTGAGAAATATACTTGTGACACCATGATGGCCACCCAAGGTGCTGGAGAAATGGTATAAGTGAATGCATGATGCATTTGGGGATGAGTGGAGAATACCTGAACAATTTCCATCTCTAGTGCAAGGAGAAGCTAAGTTTGTTGTATACCAACATTTTTTTGCATTGGCAGTTAGTTAGGTTCTCTCTTGGCAAAGGGACCAAGAGCCCATGGTGTAAATTATCATTCTCCTTCACTACACAATATTTCCAAGCCAGGGGTCAATCACTTCAAGGAGGCCAAAAGACTAAGGTTCGACCTCAAGTGAGGTGGACCAAGACCACCGTGAGCTATGTAAAAAGCTAGTATACCCCAAGAAGTGCACTTATGTGGAGAAGTATGTCTCCCATGAGGTGCATATGATAAAAATGTGATGACATTGCCAATTTTTGGAAGGACCACAATGAGGGTATATACCACACATTAGGCCCAAGTATGAGAAAGGCACCTATGTGGAGAATGATGTCTCCATCCAGAAGACCCCACCGTGAGGAAGAAGGCATGGAGGAAGAGGGAGAGAGAGGAGGCACCAGAGAGAAAAAGGCACCGAGTGTACAAACAACAAATTGGTGGTGTGTGCACAGGAGTTAGTGTGAAGCCAAGCACATATGCATGGAAGGAAGAAGTCCCCATTAAGGAAAAAGAAAAGACACTGAGGAAGAGGTGCTAGAGCAAGAAAAGATCCCCCTAAAAGAAGAGTCACCGAGGAAGGAGTCACCTTGTAGAAGAAGATGAGAAGGAAGAATCCCCTATACTGGAGAGTCACCAGTTAGGAAGAAGTGAAAGGTAGTGGAGGAGGTGGGACTAAGAAGAAGGAGAGAGCCTGGAAGCCTATAGAGGAGAAAAAGGATGATGATGAGCATGAAGAGGCTAGGACCATCCTATGTATGATGTACATGACTCGAGGAGGAAGGGAATGAAGAAAGGATGAGGAGGAAGGAGATGCTCATGGAAAGGGGGAAGTGAGGAGGTAAACACTAAGGATCAAAGGACCCCAAGCCTCACCAAGAGGAGTAATAGAAGAGGCCATGGAAAGGGAAGTAGTAGGGCATAATAAAGGACTTGGTGGAGTAGGAGGTGGAGCACAATGTTGATGAAGTGCTCAAAGAGATAGAGGAGGAGAGTGTAGGGAAGGAGTATGGGAGCATGGGTGGAGATCCCAACTTAGCGGTAAGCTTTCCAAAAGCAAGCACACATAGAGGGAAGAGTGTGTAGTGGCACAAGAGAAAGGAATGGGTTACATCAATGATCCAAGTAAGGTACTGTACATGTGTGCTTCCAAAGTACCATGCCTAGACCAACTCCTTGCATGGTCTTCATTTGAAGAAGAAGGTGCACATACCCCACTGAATGAGGAAGATGTTATCTTGGGATTTTGAGTCCCATGTTGATGAGCCCGAAGTTTGAGGTCAACAAAGGGGCATTGATGAAGATACTAGAGACTAAGGGAGTGAAACCCTTTGATAAATGCTCAACAATTATTATCGATGAGAAAGTCTGCAATGCACTCAACAAGGTATCGGTAGAGGTTGAGGTGAGACTTTGGAAGGAATGATAGGTAAGGTTTAGAGGAGGAGACTGGAGAAGAAGAATGAAGAAATCATTGAGAAGAGAAAGGATCTAAAGTAGGAGGATTTGATCAGTGCACAGTTAAGGTGTGAACTAAGGGAGGAAAAGGTGAAGGTGTGTGAGGTCTATAAAAATATAGAGATGATTACAGATGCCATTATCTTGAAGCATCCAGACCTAGCCCCACCTGAGTAGAAATATGAGTCAACCTTGCAATGCTTGGAAGACTTAACCACATCCTTACCATGGAAAGGTGGTCACTCACACTAGAATCAATAGAAGAAGAGGCATTGACATGCAGAAAAGGAGGAAGAAAGATAAAGATTGGGAGATAGTCACTTGGTATTCGAGCTCCTTTCCATATGAAGACCCATCATGTGAATGGTGAGGCGTATATGATAACTACTGATGATAGAGACAGGGTAACAAGTATACTAGTTGCTACACATGAGGTAGATCTGAAATAATTCAAGAAAAGAACAAAGGAAATAGGGTGGAGTGGGATAAAATCCTAGCCAAAGTTGAGAAGAAAATGGAAGCAATCGAAACCTTGTGAGGTTGGTTAAAAATTGAGCTTAAGGAACTATACCCCTAGGTCACTCACATAATGGATGCATTGGATGACCTTAGCAAGTAGCTGGAAGGGATTGTAGATATGTTGAATGCTAAGGGTGATGAATTGAGCTTTGAAGAGGTGAGCACTCTAGTGGGTGACCTACTCCAGTAGGCATAGGGTGAAGTGGATTCTGGGAGAAGATTGAGGCAACAATGAGGAAGGAGTTCCCACTCCTCTTTACAAGCAATAGCATATTTTTCCATTCTTCCATTCTTAATTTCCATTCTTTCATTCTTCATTCAAATTATTTGAGTCCCACCATTCTTTATTCTTTGGGGAAGTAGGATGTTTCGAGGATGGAGAACAAGCTTAGTGTGGGGTGATGTTGGGCCCCAAATTATTGGCTAAGTACCAAAAAAGGGTGTGTGTGTGTAGGAGAAATAAAAGAAAGGCACATGTGGGGGAGAAGTGCACAGACAAAGAGGTTTAAGAAGGGTTTAGGAGAGACTAGGGTGTGTGGGGAGATAGTACATAGGATCTAAGGACTTAGCCATATTCGACATTGGAGGCACTTGAGGAAAAATGTGACCCGACTAGGCATGCCGAGTGGATAAGGTGCCAACTGGAGACTTGATGGTCAAGAAAAGGATATTCCATGTAGGGAATATTCCTAGGAAGACATCATTATAGAAAGTGGAGAGCTCAGAATAGGATAAGCATTCACCAATGAAGGACCACATGGACACTTGGCATGTGATCTACTCTGAAGGAAGGCAGGCATGGTGGGGTACTGGACCTATAAGAAGAGATGCTTGGGTAGAAGAAGAGACACCAAGATATATATGGATAGACATATAGCATGGGAAAAGGGGAAGCTCTGCATAGAAAGTATTAGGAGGCCCTAGGGTTGGGGTTTTCATTAGGGAGTTGCAAGAAGGTCATCATATCTAAGGGATGGGTCTGTAAAATTTATGTAATAAGGGGGCATAGCTAGGACTCCTGATATATGAGTTAGATCTTTGTTTTAACATATATTGTATGGGTTCGGATCCTTGATAATTATTGTATTCAACTCCTGGCATGGCCTTTTGAATGTAATGTGGTTATTTAGCACTCTTGATCAATATATATATATATATATATATATATATATATATATATATATATATCTTGTTCATGGGTGTAAACCCTAGTGTCATTTCTTCATATTATGAATCAGATATGTTCTTCATAATCCATGTTGTGTTGTTTCTCTTCATTTTCATGCATGGGGTAAGGATATGGTAGCTCATGTTGTGATTTTACATGAATATCTACTTGATAGGTCGGTGCACATGGGGTTAGAAGTTAGTAGGTGGATAAAATTTCACTTTGCTTTGCTTGAAGTAATTGCATCCTCAATCACCGCAAAGAAAGGGAAAGTAAGTTGTGTGATTTTAAGTTGTTGCATTACTCCAGATTGAAAGTCTTTACTTCAAGGTGAAAAGGTAAGTAAGTCAAGTTACTCAAAGTGAAAGACTTAAGTAATTGCATTGCTAAGTTGCATTACTTTAAGTCAAGTCAAAAGGTGAAAAACTTTACTTCAAGTAAAGTCATTACTTCAAAAGGAAAGACTTTACTTTACTTCAAATTGAAAGACTTAAGTAGTTACACCTCCAAGTTACACTACTTAAGTAAATTCATTGCTCTGAAGCAAAAGACTTTACTTCACTTCAAGTTGTGTCATTCGAGGTACTATTACTTAAGTAAAGTAGTTGCTCCAAGTCAAAAGACTTAAGTAATGCATGTTGAGAACACCAAAATGAACTAAAGGAGTGAAGCAAAGCAAGTTGAGAACACCGCAATGAACTAAAAAAGAAGTAGAGCAGGTTCAAATCATCACAAAGAAAGTGAAGTAAGTGCATCTCAAATCAATGCAACAAAGGGAAGTAAAGAAAGTTCAAATCACGATCAATCAACAAGGGGAAGTAAAGCAAGCGAGAACTCTGATAAGTGAAGAAGATGAAGTAAGTTGTATTACTTCAAGAAATTTGATTACTTAGAACATGTTGGTTACCTCAAAGCTACGGAAATTAAAAGACTTAAGTAGTCAAGGATCCAAAACCAAACACATCTGGCAACTCCATTGATCCAAGCAACCCATTATCTGAGTTGCAGACCTTTCTTTCCATCCATTTTATTTCCATATCTTTCACTTTCTTCCATTCCATGAAGTTTTACAATCATGACTTCATTCCCTGCATGGAATTCACACTTGTAGCAGCAATGCAATTCACATCTAATGCATTTCTCAACTCCTCTAAATCTATAAGAATCGGTGATGGCTATGGAGCCTATTAAGAAGAGGGATATGCATATGGTGACAATAGTTATGTGGAGAACATTGATTTGCAGAAGAAAATCCTAAGCATGGAGGTAGGTATGGTGCAGTCAAGGGCTACATCTCAAATAAAAGCATTCAAGATTGGCTTCAGGGCACCTTTTCCATGGGTGGGCCCTTTTCCAAGACATTACCTTCTAGCAGTAGCTTGACTTCATGGTTGAAATGTTGTCACTACTTGCACAATGGACTGAGGAGATAAAAGTGTTGATAAGAGAAAACACTTAGTTGAACTTGCACATAGAGTCGCGAGAAGAATAGCACAGGAGAAAAAGCGCGAAGGTATAGGAAGGCGTCACACGCGGAGGTGTAGAGTCAGACTCTCAAGGACTTAGCCGATTTTGGGGATCAGATCTATTCTTAGAGATTGGCGTGCAGAGCACACAAAGCAATGCCGAGACTTGCACGCCACTCTTCGTGGAGATTTTTGAAGGACATGTCAACTCACTCTTGCATGGGCATAAGTTAAGAATAGATCCATCACTTCAGTTAACTATCAGCAATCTATAGATAGCATACTTGCATGTATGGCTATAATTGTAAGAAGGCGCGTGGTTGTTATTAGCATGTGACCTATTTCTAGTAGAGTTAAGTGGTGAAGGGCTAGTTCCCCACCCTATATATATGTAATGAATTACTTAGAAAATATATAGACACATATAGAGATACGGATGGAAACATATGCTTTGAAGAATGGGAAAACACGAGTACATGTGACTGGATAGTTGTAATAGATCCATGCACGCATGCCTGGTATTGTATGAAGTTTTGTATTATTGGTACGATGAATAGATAAAGGAAATTGGCCGAAAAACAGTGTTTGATGTGTTTTATCAATGCATGTTATTATTTTCATGATGATTTACCTTTAAGTGCTTATAGATCTGGTTAAATATAATGATGAATAGATGGATTAGTTCCTAAAATATATGTTTACTACTTTATCATACCACCATTCTACTACTGCAACTCTTAAGAGGGACCCGTACCTTTGCACGCTTCAGTGAGTGCTCAGCCTAGGCTGAGTGATGTGCCAAGTGACTAGGTGTTAACTAACAATTCTAGGCTGCATCATTGGTTCCGTTGTCGGGACCTCTTTTTTAGTTGTTTCAGAATGGTTCGTGATGAAGACATACCAACTAAATTTGGAAAGTGTTGAAGAATGGATTCATGATTTAGAGGAAGAATACGCACGAAGGTTTGACACTAGATCCAGATTTAGCACACGTACTTGGGTAGAGCAGAATCTATATGACAGTTTATACGAAAGCTTCTTTGCTATCTTTCCAGTAGAATTATACGAATGGTTGATTGCATATGCATCTAAGTGGAATTGGAGGTATCGCACACTTGTTTGGACACAAGAGGAATTTCAAACACTATATGATGTTGACTTAAGTTGGACTCGCATGGTAGATACCTAGTTTTGCGGTGTCCTAAACACTATATTTTGGAGTATTCAATTTCAACTTATTCGTGCCCGGAGGTAGTGGAGTTCCAGTTTCTACGGTATCCTAGAGGGATGTATTTGCAAGGTATTCACTGGCAATCAAAATACTAATGGTAACGTTGAACTTGGAAGCTAAACCCATGGAAAGCTAAAGAATCTCCACATGCGGGGCAGGAACAAGATTGGTGAAAGATGGTAGACCTAGCGGTAGCATGGCAGAGGGAAGAGAGGCGGCTGAAATATGATGAGGCACGTGAGAGGGAATTATGCAAGAGGCAAGAAATTGCAGAACAAATGGTGTTGTGGAGAGAGATGGCTCGTGAAGGATTTGAGGCTCATGGGGAGGAAGAAGAGCAAGAGCATCAGGAACTCCCCCATCTAGTGAAGCATGATAGAGAACCCTCTTGAGCCTCATATGGGAGTGCACCAGTAGATATGACCTGGGCCACGGGCGCGCATCTAAGCCAACCTGTTGACCTAGCCCTTGCGCTTGGTTTTCCAGTATCTAGTACAAACAGTGAGGTAAAAACAATTTTAATTTAGGAAGTGAAGCATGTAAATAGGTTAGACAACAAGTACATCAATGATAGCATAGACAACTTTGTTATTCTTTGGGGGTATGTTTTCAGGCTCATCATTTGCACAGAATATGAGCGCGCCTAGTGTGGGATTCACCTCTGGAACAGGGACTGCTTCCCAGACTGTCGGGGTCCAGTATAGTACCACTATTGGGGCACAAGGGAGTGCATCCACGGGCCCTATTCCAAATTCTGGAGGAGGATCGGGTGGTATGGGCAGTTCTAGTTCCAGTGGTTCGGGTGGTATTGGAGGAAGAGGAAACCAAGGAGGTTCTGGGTCGAGGTGGTCAAGGCCCGCAGCAACCCCAGAACATTTATATGGAGATGTCCCTTCATCTCCCAAAATACAAAGGTATCGAGGATGCTGCTGAACATGTTCATATGTGTGAAATATTACGGCGCGTGAAAGGTATTACGGTCTTTGAGCGCAAGGCAAGTCAGTTTTCTACTACATTACAGGCGTGCGTGCACAAGCTGGTATAGAAAGTTTGATCCCAATCAAACTTTTATTGACTATGCCACATTGAAAGAAGCTTTCTTAAAGGAGTTGGCATCCTAGAGTTTGAGCAGAAGAGCATAAGCGCACTCAAGGATATAAAGCAAGGCACTACGAAAGTGTACGTGAGTATGATGCACATTTTAAAACACTTCTATCTAATCTCTCTTATGACATTCATGCAAGTCAAAGCATAAACAATGGTTTGTCGGGGATTGATTACCCCATTTTGAAAGAGCACTGTCGCATAAGACTTACATATCTGCATGAAGCATGGAAGCCGCTTTACATGTCGAAGCAGTTGGGAGTATTGACACGGAGTTAGTCCATTCTTGGAAGCCTAGATAAGCTATAGTAAAATAGTTAGAGAAATTATCGACAAACTCAGCTCATGAAATGCGCTCAGAACTCAGTGTATAGATTGTGAAGTGGAAGGGCACACTAAGGATAGTCCTTGCAGAAATGTACGTTCATTGTTATTAGACTGTGAGATTTGTCATTTGAATCATGATGCTAGTCACTGCCCCCTACTACAATGCGCGATCAGGAAGAATGTATCCTCCTTTTGTAAAATTTGTAGGTCCACGACCCATGATACTGAGGACTGTAGATTGATTGGCCAGATCCATGATGCCATTGATATTGGGGTTAGACAGGTGAGTGTGGCTGATAATTCTAAAGGGAAGAATGAGCATCAAGATAGGGATTATAATAAAACGCGCTATGACAGAATGACGAGAAGGTTTGAAGGGGCTCATGAAAGGGGATGAGGATATCGAGGCGGATATGGAGGATGAGGCCGAGGTGGAGGAAGGAGTGAATTCCCTCAAGGAACTTTCTATACATGTGGTTCACCTAACCATTATAGGCGCGAATGCCCGCAAAATATTTCCTGTTCATTTTGTGGAAAGGGGCATAGTTATGAAGAGTGCCCGGACTTGTATGAGCATCTCAGTAAGCAGCACAAGCAAGAAAACAAGGGCACGAGGATGGTTAGAATCCAGCACGTGATAGAGAATCAATGGATGCCAAAGTTAACACCAGAACCTGAGGCGGTAATAGTCAAGATAACCACACGAGCTGAGGCGGTGCGCGCAAGAGAGGTGTTGCAACAGAAGCCGACAATCACTAGGGAGGAGGTTTTGCATGCTAGATATCTAGATCCAGCTCATCAGAAAGAAGTCTATCAGGACACAATGGAGGTCCTTAGGAGCCTTCAAGGTGAGATACAAGGTTTAAAAGAGTAGTCTCAAAAATTGGAGCACAAGGATACATAACAGGCCCTGTCGGATATTGACGACATCAGAGAGGTATGTAGAATGTTGCGCCAAGAGAATATTATTCCTTTATTAGGAAATTGGTTGAAAGGGAATACTCCGCATGGGAACTAAAACTAAGAGACAAATACTTCATGCGAATCTCCCCCCCGATAGCATTGACTACGACAAGGAGATCACTTTGAATGTTGTTGTGGATGGATGGTTGTTGAGCAATATCTTGATTGACATAGGTGTGGAAGTAAATGTACTTACATTAGATGCGTGGGAACAAATGGGGAGACCCCCATTGTAGCCATCATCTAATGTATTGTTCATGGAAAATAGAATGAAAGCTACTCCCATAGGAGTTTTGAAGGATGCATCTATCACTATACAAGGGGCCAAGTTCACAGGAGACTTTGAAGTGCTAGCACTTGCGGAAGCAGATAGCTTCCCATCTTCGCTTGGGCGCCCTTGGTGTTATGTGAACAATGCTGATTTGAGATTTAACAAGGGGTATATCAGCTTTGAGAACAAGGAGGAAAGGTTCGTAATACCATTAACAGATGGGAAATTTGTGCCATATGTGGAACCTTTAAGTGAAGAGGACTTGAACAGAATCTATGTATGCACTATTCGGGACCCAGAGGTCAATGATCCATCTAAGGAAGGAATCCTTCATTGGGAAGATTCTCAATCAATCAGTGATACTACTAGTATTGCTTGTGATAATTGGGCTCATGGAACTTATGAACTAGTGGGCGTGAAGTTAAGCACGCGGTTACTTACAAAATGGGATTTTTCTCTGTTCGATGCATAGGTCGCACAGCACCGCTATACTAGATCCGAAGACTTGGCTGGGTTCTTACAGGCCATGGAAACAAATTGGGCTGACAAACTTAAATGACATGCTATGCTGTCATATACTTTGGGTGGGATGGCCGCGCGCTGGTGGGTAGTCCACAGGGATAATCTCTTAGAATGGGAAACGATTGGGACCGCCTTATCAACTAGGTTTTCAAGAAGTAATGCACCTACAAAAATAAACCCTTATCATGGTGATCAACCTACTCAACATCATATCCAGCAGTGTGAGAGACTCTGGACAGTAGGACATGAAGCATTACCACCCTCACTTTGGGTGCATCGGTTTTATTCTACTCTACAAGGGTGCGCGTGTGTTTGGTATATCTATGTTGAATTACATCGCGACACTGGCAATTTGAAAACTTTGACTCAGGGATGATCCAAACTTTTGACTTCCTTTCATCTACGCCACCAATGAACACAACTTTAAGCTTTATCAAGCGATTAACCATGGGAGATAGTGGGAAAGTGGAAGACCTTGTTCAGGAATTGTTTGGTGAGACAGAGTCAGGGGCACGCTTTGCATGGATGAAGAAGATGATATCATATTACTTGAGCGCGCTTCTCTGGAAAAAGATAAGGGGAAGATGGTTTACATAATTGATGAGGAGGAAGTTGAGCACTTGGATGTGGATCATTCACATGGAACACGTGAAGTGTTATCCAATGCATGGATGTATATGCGCACGCATATCACGAACCTATGAAGACAACAAAGGTCAATATAGGCACAAAAGCTGAACCTAAGGAGGTGATAATTGGGGATTACTGGTTAGAATCAGAGGTAGCAAAGATCATAGAGTTACTTCGCGATTATGAGGATTTATTCCCAAGAGGATACCATGAACTTAAAGGTGTGCATATATCACTTAGAGAAATGAAGATAAAGCTCAAGGAAGGTGTGTGCCCTGTTAGGAAGTGACCATATTGGATGAATCCCAATTTGTGAGAAAGTAAAGGAGGAGATTGACAAGATGTTGAAATCTGGGATCATTCGACCATTAGATGAATCAGAATGGGTCAGTCCTATGGTGATAAGCATAAAAAAGGATGGTAGGATTTGAATTTGTGTTGATTATAGGGAGTTGAATGCAACATGTGTTACAGATCCCTTTCCTACGCCATTCACGGAGGAAATATTAGAAGGAGTGGCTGGGCGCAAAATATATTCATTTATAGATGGGTTTTCAGGGTATCATTAAGTTTGAATTGCCCCGAAAGATCAAGAGAAGACCACCTTCACTACTGAATGGGGAAGCTTTGCTTATACTGTGATGCCCTTTGGATTGAAGAATGTACCTAGCTGTATTTTCAAGGATAGTGGTACAAGCCTTCAAGGATTTTATTCATAACTTCTTACAGGTCTATCTTGATGATTGGACCATTTATGGGTTGATTAAGGATCATTGTGACAATCTGTGCTTAATGTTTGAAAGATGTCGACAATTGAGTATCTCATTAAACATCAAGAAGTGCATTTTTACTACTCCCTTTGGCACACTTTTAGGACATATTATCTGCAAGGAAGGGTTGCTGGTTGATCCAGCTAAAGTTGCAGTTATCATTGGCTTGAAAGCACCAGGCAACTAGTCAGCATGAGGTGCATGGATTTTTGGGTCATACAGGGTATTACCAGAAGTTTATAAAAGGGTATGCAAAATTTTTCGCGCCCTTGGAAGAATTGCTCTGGGAAAAGGTACATTCTACTAGGGGGAGTCACAACAGCGCGTGTTTGAGATATTGAAGCAAAAACTTACTACCGCACCTATCTTGTGTTTTCCTTCATGGGATAAACCTTTTCATGTTCATGTGGATGCCTCTAGCACAACCATTGGTGTTGTCTTAGCTCAACCAGGTGAAGGTATCGTTGATCATCCCATTTGCTTTGCTAGTAGGAAGTTGACCCCTGCAGAACAGAATTATACCACTACAGAGCACGAGGCCTTGTCCATGATCTATGCCTTGCACAAATTTCGTCATTATTTGTTGGCTACACCATTTTTGTTTTATACAGATCACATGGCATTAAAATATTTGGTGAACAAGCCCATTTTACAAGGGCGCATATGCCGGTGGGTACTCTTATTTCAAGAGTTTGACTTTATGGTTGTGGTAAAACTAGGCAAAAGCAATTCTAGACCGGATCACTTGTCTAGAATTCAATCAGGGAAGAGGCACAAACAATAGAAGAGACCATGCCTGATGCACACTGTATAGGTTACAACACACGTCATTGGAATTAGAGGACATTGCTATCTTTCTGAGAACTAGTATGGCACCCGAAGGCATGAAAGCTTTAGAGAAGAAGTAACTTGCTATTTGCACAGCACCATTCATGCTAATTAGTGGTGATTTGTACAAGCTAGGTAGAGATGAGGTGTTATGCCATTGTGTCTTGGAGCATGAACGAAAGGACATAATGGAAGAAGCACATGGTGGTATTGCAGGTGGCCATTATGCAGGTGATGCAACAACGCGCAAGATCCTACTTGTTGGGTTGTGGTGGGAAACATTGTACAAGGATTGTAAAGAGTATTGTAAGACATGTGACCATTGTCAATGTCTCGGTCGACCAGGACAAAGGGATGAGATGCCCCTACGACCAATAACAAGTGCAGAACCCTTTGAGAAATGGGCAATTGACTTTTTGGGCCTATTTCACCAGCCACGCATAGGACTAGATCACATTATATCATCACTTGTACAGATTATCTTACCCGCTGGCGTAAGAAGCACCTAAAAAGGATCAGTACTGGCTACAAAACACGGTTCTTATGGGAGAATGTCCTTACAAGGTATGGTTGTCCTTTAAGTTTAACAAGTGATAGGGGCACACATTTTTTAAATGAGACAATACGAATTCTTTTAGACGAGTTTATGGTTGCCCACCATAAAACTACACCCTATCACCCTCAGGCAAATGGGACTACTGAGGCTTTTAACAAGATTTTGAGCCACACATTGACCAAGATTTGTGATGTTGGAAGGAAGGATTGGGATGATAAAGTATCTTGTTGTTCTTTGGGCTTATAGAACAACATACAAAAGATTGAACAAAGCCACACCTTTTCAATTAGTGTTTGGCATGGAAGCTATTCTTCCTCTAGAATTTATGTTACCTTCTTTACGCATTGCACGCACTGGAGGTCTAGCTGATGATGCGCAAGCCTTTGAAGAATGGATTCCAAAGATGGTTCAACTAGATGAGCGCCGAGCCATCGCACGCTGGAGTCAGAAACACAAAAGGCATGGCATGATTGACACATCAGAGATAAGAAACTTGCGGTGGGACAAATGGTACTTCTATATGACTCCAATTTTCTGCACCATCCAGAAAGCTCAAGGTGCATTGGTTGGGGCCATATGTTATTACTCATATACTTGAGTCAGGTGCTTTCCAGTTAGACACTATTGATGGCACACGGTTTCCCAGTTACTTTAATGGGAGTAGGTTGAAGCCCTACTATAAATAAGTCTTCTTGGTGTTTGTAATAAGGTAGTATTGCCAGATAAGTTAGGTTTCCCTTTATGCATTTCCTTAATGTGTTTCTTTCAATGTCGCTATGCTTTGTCAATTTTAGCTCTTGTTTTGTGTAATAAGCGTGCTTGCATGCATGAAACTCACTACAATATGAAGCATGTTGATGCGCAGAGGACTGCACATCCTTTTCATGTGGGGTGGATTGTTGGTGACTCTCAGGTATATGCTGTGAAGATGTCATGTTGCGGGTGTTGAGAAAGAAGGTTGCTAAGGGTAACTGATAAAAGATTGCTTCTCAAGATAAGAAAGGATGAATATGGATAAGGGAAAGTATAATGCGAGGTAAGCGGTGGCCATGGTAATTACCAAGAGATCATGCAGTGACGAGGTACTCGAGCACTAAGGTGTGTGCTGAAGAGAATTCTATGACAATGGGTAAAGAGGCACGCTAGAAGGTTATAGCTTTGGCACAAAAATATACCGCGTGGAAATGATAAAAATGGGTCATAAATGAGGAGAATTTGGTAGGTGGAGGAGCAATTAATGCAGCAAAAAGTAGAAATCTATATAAGGATGGGATGTGATTTCATTTTTACCCTTGCAACTACGAGAATTCGATAGAGAGCCTATACACGAAGAGCATAAAGCTAACTGATTCAAGGTACGAAGCAAGCGAACCAGGCGCGAGAGAAGAGATTTGTTTATTAGAAGGGCTTGGATCCCCTAGGAAAAGGGTTTGATGAAGCAGAGTAATAAAACAAAGCTAGGGTGCAAGTTCGTGATTACAAATTAGGGCACGGAAGAATCGGGTTAGGGTTCAAAGAAAATTACTCAAAACACACAGCAACTGACCTACAAAACAAAACCCTAAAAGAGAATGACACCAAAGAAGAAAGTAGCACCGATAAAAGAAAAGAAGAAGGTGGTGGTGGAAGAAGAGGAGGAGATGGCCCCAAGAGCAATTTCTCCAAAATGCAGTACCCTGAAGAAGTTATTGTGGGGCAGGAGTGGAATACCCACATAAGACAAAGTAAGATAAGTGAATACAATCACCGAACCAGTGAAAACCAGAAGAAGTTAGACGACCTGCTCACTTCTCGAACGAACAAGCACACTGAGGATGGCATGCCGATATATGATGATGCTGGGGAAAAGTTACTCAAGGGAAATGGTGTCTACTAGCTTTATGAGCTTCCATACTTTGGAAAGTATGCACCCTTGTACAGATGGCTAATGAACTGAGTCCATGAGGACTTCTTCTACTTCGCAGGATGGAGGGTAAGACTGACACCCATCCTTATTACCACAATTACTGGATTACGGGAAACGGGCGAAGACATTAAGACCGAACTTAGCTGACAAAAGTGCCATTTTGGAGACACAGAAGGTGTTGGGCTATCAGAAAGGACCGCATGGAATGGACATTGACAAATTGAAAAATTGTCCAGTAGTACAGGCAGCAGCACATCTAACCACAAAATTGAATGACCAAGAACGTTGGTCCCAAGTTAATTCTATGTGGTTGCATGTGGCCAAGCGTATGTCAGAAGGAACCTCGTATAACATCACCAATTTCATTGCAAAGTGGATAGTTGAGGAAGCGCGCGAAGGGAGTAAGATAAGTTTTGGCTATATCTTACTAAGTTTAGTCTTCATGGAGATCGGGGTACTAGATGGCCCAAAAGAGAACATATGGGAATACCCCATGAATCATAAGTCTCCAGCTGAGCGATTTAGTAAGTATCTTTGCAAAGGGTCGATGATGGAGGAGGTGAAGGAGCACGCTGAGATGTGGTATGATAGGCTCCATGTGGCGTTTGGAGAAGAATGGCGCATACCCAAGGATTTACCTCGGTCCTGGGAAAATAGGTATAATTTTTAGTCTACCAGCATTTTTGTATTGTGCGCTTCCCAATGGTAGATGGGTCATGGAGCCCCTGGTGCAAACTGCCATATGCATTTCCCGCACAGTACTTCCAAGCTACAGTTCATTGGTTCACCAACACACGGAGGTTGGTGTTTAATGCAGACAAGGTGGACTGTGAGTATCACACCCTGCGGAAGACTTATGGATATCTAGGGAGGAATGCATACAATGAGAATAACATCTCATAAATCTTAAGCATTAAGCCAGAGATAGTGGCCATCATGCGGATATCGGGGCCACGCTAATATACCTCCAATTGAAGCCTAAAATGGAGAATAACAAGTACGTGGAGAATGAATTCACACTTCTAGGGCCACCAAAGGGAAAGCATACTATGGAGAACATTCTCGGCACCTAGGCCCTCTGCGCCCAAGCAAGATGATGAGGAAGAGGATGAAGAACCTAAAGATAGTGGTGGCCTAGTGCGAAGGAGGAAGCAACCATTTGGCCAGGAGGGGGAGCGTGTGACAACTCCCAGGGAGAAGGAGCTACGGGGGAGGAGCAGGGTGCACAAATATTTAAGAAGGTGTTTAAGTGCACAAGGGTGCAAGGAGGAACCCACAGGTGAAGGAGCCAGAGGAGAAGAAACGAAGAAAACTCAAAGCTGGGTGAGGAAACAGAAGAATCTGAGGAGAAGGCGCCTTCATCTCCAACTGAAGAAGAGCCTCAACATGAGGAGGAGAAGATGGAAGGAGAAGAAGGGGGTCAATCAGAGGCTACACAGGACAAGGGTGGGGATACATCTAGTATTCCCAACCTTGATGCAACCATTCCAAGAGGACCCCAATCTCATCAAACAGGGGAGGACGCCAAGGCACATGCCATGGGGTATGCAGAAGACCCAAAGTTGATCATTCACACTCGGTTCCAGAGCACCATCGAGTAGAAGGATTTATTTAGATGGGCGCTCATGGACGAGGACAAGGTGACTCTGTGCACAAGGAAGCAGCTTTCATGGTCTATGCACATGCACATGGACGAGCCCGACTTTGATGTCGGTGAAGAATCATGCATGTCAAGGTGGTTGAAGAAGGCACCTAAAATGCACCACATGACAATCAAACCAACAATGATGTCAGATGAGTAGGTGAGCAATGCTCTAGTGAAAGTATCCTCCGAAGTAGCAAGAAGAAACATAGATAAATCTGCTACCATCAAGGCGCTGACTAGAGAGATTAAAAGCCAAGGATGTGGAGATAGCACACCTAGTACAGGAAAAGGACTTAATCAAAAGAAAATATGACACTTTTGTTAGTATGGTAGAGGAAATTGGAGATGATGTTCTAAAGGTACGCCCACATCTGGAATCCCGGGTACCAAAAGAATTTCCTTCTGCGATGCACTATGTGAAAACAATGATAACATTAGTGTTGGAGGATGAAAAGGTGTGTGTATCCTCACAGCCCAAGGACTCCAGGGAAAAGACAGAAAAGGCGCAAGCTGCAGTAGCTAGGAAGATTGCTACTTATGAAGGTCTATTATAAGCCACCCGTGATGAACTGAAGAAGGTTGATCATGCGCTAACAATATGCATAGCCCCAGATGTGTTGATCGCGGTGAAAACATTGGAGGAGGAGAATGAGGTCCACAAGGCGATGAAGGATGCTTCCTTAGGCCACGTTGAATGCTTAGTCTTGGTAAAGCAAAAGCGTGAGGCACTAGCTACGGCACAAGCACCACATAAGGAGAGGTTAGAGGAGCTAGGAAAGCTCATTGCTCAGAAGATGGATGTACTAGAAGGGGTGCAAACCTCTATGTCAAGTGTAATGCTTGTAATACAAAATGAGCAAGGGAAACTCTCCATGGAAGAGCTGCAGTCCATCATTGCAGACATGCTTGAAATAGCAGGAGCAGCGCTAATGGTGTGGGAGAACCTGGAGGCAGATATCAAAGAAGAATATCCAAAGTTGTTGCTTCAGGATGAGACGGAGGGGCCTGAGGCTTAAACAATTTTGTTAGCTATGTATATCTTCTTCAAAATTCTTATTCAAGATTCTTATTCAAAATTCTTTATTCAACTATTCTTTATTTATCCATTCTTTGTATAAGTTTTGGACATCACCATTATCGAGGCGACAATGAGATTAGTGTGGGGTAATGTTGATCGAGAAAACACTTAGTTAAACTTGCACACAGAGTCCGCACGGAAGAATAGCATAGGAGCAAAAGCGCGAAGGTATAGGAAGGCGTCACGTGTGGAGGTGTAGAGTCAGACTCTCAAGGACTTAGCCGATTTTGGGGATCAGATCTATTCTTAGAGATTGGCGTGTGGAGCACACAAAGTAATGCCAAGACTTGCACGCCACTCTTCGTGGAGATTTTTGAAGGACATGTCAACTCACTCTTGCATGGGCATAAGTTAAGAATAGATCCATCACTTCAGTTAACTATCAACAATCTATAGATAGCATACTTGCATGTATGGCTATAATTGTAAGAAGGCGCGTGGCTGTTATTAGCATGTGACCTATTTTTGGTAGAGTTAAGTGGTGAAGGGCTAGTTCCCCACCCTATATATGTAATGAATTACTTAGAAAATATAGAGACATATATAGAGATACGGATGGAAACATATGTTTTGAAGAATGGGAAAACACGAGTACATGCGACTGGATAGTTGTAATAGATCCATGTGCGCATGCCTGGTATTGTATGAAGTTTTTGTATTGTTGGTACAATGAATAGATAAAGGAAATTGGCCGAACAAACAAAAGTGTTTGATGTGTTTTATCAATGCATGTTATTATTTTCATGATGATTTACCTTTAAGTGCTTATAGATCTGGTTAAATATAATGATGAATAGATGGATTAGTTCCTAAAATATATGTTTACTGCTTTATCATACCACCATTCTGCTACTGCAACTCTTAAGAAGGACCGGTACCTTTGCGTGCTTTAGGTGAGCACTCAGCCTAGGCTGAGTGATGTGCCAGTGCAACTAGGTGTTAACTAACAATTCTAGGTCGCATCAAAAGCTTATGAGCTTGAGATAAGACAACCTTGTCAATGGGTAAAACCACCACCAACTCCTAGTTCTTCTTTTTCCCTTTCTCAATCTACATCATTTCAAAGTAGTGTCATGATTCAAACTTGTTGCATCCCGCCTCTAGTGTGGAATCCATTTCTCCATCTTATAGTCTCCCATCCCATCTTGAATTGTCTTCCCTTTTCCCTTCCAAGAAAATATCCCTCCTCAAAAACAAGATGTTGTACCTCTCCCACCACCTCAAACAGAGCAAAACCATTCGAATCCCAAGCCACTCCTCCTCTTACAGTCCCAACCCCATTTTGGGAGGAACAAAATCAGAAAATCAGCAAAGGAGAGGAGAAACAAGAAGAGCTAAAGCAAAGCGAATTGGCAAGAAACTTGAAAGAGTGGGCTGCCAAGTTTGATATTAAACAAATTCCCTTAATGGTTAAGCCTCTAGTGAAGGTTGAGATCCAAGAACAAAAGGTGAATGTTGATTTGTAGCAACAACAGAGCAAGAAGAAGGAAGTGATGACCAGCAGTTTGTGTGCTCTGAGTGCTGTGTGCATGATGGCACTATCCTTACAGAGGTTGTTGATCAACGACCAACTACATAGTCAATCAAAGAGGAGGAGAAGATATCATCTCAAAATCCAAAGGAAGAGGAGCACACGGAGGAGAACAAATCAGATTTGGAGACATTAAATGAAGATGATATCATTGAGATCTTTTTACTTTCATTTGGAGAATTTGATTTGGTTGATGAATCTATGAAGAAGGAGAACATACAAGAAGACCTTGCTGCCTAAAACAATCCTCTAGAGCAGCAGATTGAAGAGTTTGATTTATCAAACTTCATATTAGAAGAAGATGTCATTCAAGAACAATTCAGTCTTTAAATGAAGGAGGAGGAGCTCCCGAGTGAGTAGCAGAGGTTTCAGCATATTGCGGTGGTCCACAAATGATCCCATTAGATGCTGCAAGCAACCACACGTGAGTTGGGTATCAAGGAGGAGTTCCATGTGGTCAAGGAAGGAGAAAAAAGCAAGGATGACAACATCTCCATACCAATCATCAATGCGTAAGAAGATCGGTTATCACGTAGATGAGCAACATGAAGAAGACCAACTCGTAGACAATCACCCCTTCAAGGAATGTCTGCAAGAAGACTTTCTTATTGGAGTTGAAGCTTAGAGCATTGGGCAGATCTAGCGGATCAGACCTTGCCCAATCAAGTACTTGGTTTCCAATGGAAGAACCACACTGGTCATGCTTGCTTCTAAGCATGAGGATGAGCCACAGATTGCCAAGGATCAGCTGTAATGCCTCTTATAACCAAATGAAGAACAACTAGAGGTATTTGTCTTGTTCTTAGTTAATACCTTGATGTGTATGGTGGAAAATCAGCTTGCAATCAATTTTTCACTCTTCACAACAGCTTTGTTTAATGCCAAATCATCTACATGGCTGCAAATTATGAGAAAGGGTAGCTACTTTTCCTTGCTAGTGTCAGGGTTTGTTTGAGTTGCTCATTTCTCTAGTTAGTATAGGGTAGGAGTAGGTTTTCTTTCAGCAGTAAGAAGTGTTTGTGCACACTCTACATGTCTTACTTGAGGCATGTATGATCTTTCTCTTTTGTATATAGTTTTTTTTCGTAGTTGCTTCAAGCAATGCAATATATCATGTCCCTATAATTAGTTACAAGAAATGGATTATAGCTGCCTAAAGAAGTTGCAAATGTTCAAGAACAAGCAAATGCAGAGCAACTAAAAGCAATTAAGGAATGGATTTTAAAGGTTTTATCTACTTGTTCCTTCAAGAACAGCTTATTACTAGCTTCTAATGCCTCACAGAGATTAGAAAATCATGATTTGCCATCCTTCCCAAAGCTAGTGCAGAAAACAATTTGGCCTTTTCCAAGCAACGTGTCACGGTGGAACATTCAAAAGAAGAAAGGAAATCAAGACTCAATAAAGTTCCACGATTTCCAAACTAGTAGATGTTTTACTCCAGGCATTAATCGTGGTATGTCATAGTTGTCAAGAAATCGGATGTTGGGGAGCGATTACATGTGTTCATCATTCAACCTCACGGATCACAGTTGCAGGGAAAGGTAGAATTCAAGTTTTAAGAAAATTTTCCACTCTCACAAAAAAAGTTTCAAGACTTTCTTACAAGAGTTGGGAAATGCTAGTATCGAGAGGTAGTCTCCGATCCGAGCAGCAACATTTCAAGAGGCTCCAGTGTTGTAGGTTTTCATTTTCATATCGGGCTTATGGGTTGCTTCAAAGGACTCCATGCCCAATGGATGCTTCAAGGAAGCTGGTCATACTTCATCTAGTAGGCAAATGGCCCCATGAGTCGCAAATTGTTATCCATTTTTACCCCTTGGTAAAAATGGACAACTTGAGAAAAATGGACTTGAGGGCACTTTACTACAATTTTTCTAAGTCCCTATGCTTGGAAGTGTTTTTTCCATTTTCTCCCACTTAACCCCCTCAAAATCTTATTTTCATGATTCCAACATGAAGAGGAGGTCGATAGCTTTCCATAAAGTCCAAGATCTCAAAAAACAAAGCATCTGGTCAAAATTTATGGCCCATTACTGTTTTCCTTAGTAAAGTGGTGAATTGGAACTACGTTTCTGAAGTCTTGTGTAAAAGTAGTAAAGCACTTTGAAATCACCACTTAACAAAGGAAATGGAAAATGGAATAAAGTAGTGAATTGGAACTGCTTTACTTATTTTAATTAAAAACAGTAAAGCAAGTTGAAATCACCACTTAACAAAGGAATGGAAAAGTAGAGTAAAGTGGTGAATTGGAATCGCTTTACTTATTTTAAGTGAAGCAGTAAAGTAGTATGAAATCACCACATAACAAAGGAAATGAAGAAGTAAAGTAATACAAAAATTGAAACTACTTTACTTAGTTTTAAGTGAAGCAAAGAAAGCACATTGAAATCATCGTAGAACTAAAAGGAGAGTTAGTAGGAAAGAGAAGTAAATTAATGCAAAGCAAATTGAAACTACTTTACTTATTTTTAAGTGAAGCAAAGAAAGCACATTGAAATTGTCGTAATGGAAAGGAATTTGAAAAGGCATTAAAGCACTTTCAAATCAATGCAATGAAAGGAAAATGAAAAGGTAGAGCAATGTGGCAAAGGCAAATTACTTTACTTCATGAAAATTAAAAAAAAGTAAAGCAGTTGGAAAAGTGTGATGGCAAAGGCAAGTAGTAAGGGGTCGAATCGCGAAATGAATGGGAAAAGTTACAAAATTCAAATGGCCATAACTTTCCACTTAGAACTTCATTTCATGCATTCTTTGACTCTTCAAAAAGGTCTCAGAGTCATCTACATGTCGAAGCTTTAGATTTCAGTTTTGGTGAGAAGAAGAGGGTAAAAATGGAGTTTCTTCTCTTGCACTCCAATACACTATTACAATCAACTCGCCGCCATTAATGTAGCATGGAGACCAATTCCTTTTGCTACAAGCAAGGGTACATGTGACATGGGTCCTACAAGTAACCCATGATGCATTCACATCAACAATTGAGTTTTGAGTGTAAATGAAGGCATGCATTTGGGTTCTCCATCTTCTTTCTCCTCTTCTCAAATTGTTATATATTGTAAGGGGGTGCATTGTAAAGGTTGTTGGCATTCTTTCTCCCCATGCTCCCCTCTTCTCCACAACTAGGTTGTTGTAAATTTGGGGCTTCAAGCCTTCCTTTTGATCATTGTAATTGCATTTTTTTTGCCTCCTCTTGCTGAATTGATGTACTTGCATCTTTATGGAGTAATGTAAATGGTTTATGTGATTCAGTTGTCAATCCTTTGCGTTATTTGTGTTGCTTTCACTTTCCTCTCATCATGCTTGCAGGATCTATGAATATTATTAGCATGATTAGTTGTGTTGTGTTTACTTGGGAGTGGTGATTAAAAGTGGTTTTTTTGTTGTGCATGTCCACCCTCTCCTAGTTTCATATTTCTCCATTCCGAGGGTTAGGACGATTTTCTAGCAACTCTTTTCTTGGTGTATCACCGCTTCTAGTGTAGGATTTCCATTTTCATGCTTGCATCTCTCTCCCTATCTCCTTGGAATGTTAGAGTAGGTGTAGTTATTTGTTTGATTTCATTAGGATTAGATGTGGCAGGTAGGATTAGGAAAGATTCGGCCTTCTCCGGAGAGTTATCTCACGCCCAAAAGTCTCGCAGCTTGAGGGATAGCTCCATGTTACCGAATTACAATGATGGCCCATGCACATACACATGAGTTATCAGGGGTGTTGTAATTTCATGATAACATTCGCCATAGGGATATTATGGGGCACCTCCTCAATATCATTATGTGTCGCAACCCGAAATGGTCTATTATGTCCCACTGCATTCGACAACCCCAAGGTCAACAATGTGCTCAAATGTCGACCTCTGCGGAACTCCCTCAAGTGTCTATCTCTACGTGACACAAAAACCAATAAAAATCTACCATTAGTACCTCATACATATCAAGAACAAGCTAATCAAAGTCAAAAACTAATCAAAATACTCATATGTCATTCTATACTATAAAATCCCCCTCACGGGTCACAGCGTCTAGGAGCAGTCGAGGGAACCTCGAAACAAGTCACCAACACCTAGAACCGGCACTAGCATCTTGAAGAACGTTAGCACCTTGGCTACTCCCACCCCAGTTAGAAACGCATAAAAACACAATGATTCAAATTTTGTAAAAAAATTGACAAATTCGGGTGCATTTCACCAAATTCTTCCAAAATAATCATACTCACCAACTCATCGGTCATCTATGAACCCACGCCCGCCACTACACTCTCAAACCTATTCAACCTCACTTCCCTAACTTGAGACATACTCACAAGCTCAAAGCCCCGATTCTAAATAAACCACAATACAAATGAAATTCCTATCCAGTTTTTACTCTTACTATATATAGCAATTTTCAAATCTTCCATTTATTATAGTTATCATTTGCACTCATTATACCAACTAATATGCGACACACAATTTTGATCATATCTTGAGCTTCGCTACTCCATTTTCCTCCCGTTTGAATCATTCAATTCAAAATTTATCTTACCACCATATTGTACACGTTCCGCTATGATATAATTAACTCTAGAACATTTACACCTTGACATACTCGCATTCTCGCAACGTATACTATACTACATCTTATTCGTTATTACACCATTTCACCTCTACTTTCGGCTCAATGCTCATTATTTCCACCCCTTGCCCTTTCGCAAAAAGGGGAGAATACAATCAGATCATCCCGCAAGCCCTCTCATGTTACTATATGATCATTTGATACTCCTAATACATCATTATCAAAAAACATTTGTCACACTAGTCAAGAAAAAGAAACAAATAAATCTATGCAAATATTTTCTATCTATTCCCTCTAATGACCTAACATGGGGGAAAGTGAAAAATGTCTCCATGAGTAATCTATCATATACATTCAATCTTAAGGCAATATTCTACTATTCAAATCAAATCAATCGATAGGTACAACATAGTGTATTTTACTATCTCTCCCAAATGACCTAACTTGGGAGTTGCATCACTTCATTATCTTTCCCGGATGACTTAACAAGGGAATCACTTTACACTGCTTCCAGATGACCAAACATGGAATCCATCTAGCATTATACAAATCGTGGCACCCGTGGGAGTGGGGAAAATGAGACATCATTGCCTTTCCTATATTGCTCCTATATGGGTTATTCAACATTAGAACTAAATTTTGTCTCTATCCGTCTGCAGTGGTTAGACCTTTTGAGGATGTAGTCATGGTTGGAGAGTAAAACTAGACCTCTCTCCCCAACATTCTTCCTTTGGCAGCGAGACACCCAAATCCTCCCTGGATCGAAATTTTAAAAAATTGGGTTGGAAATTGATCACTCCCTACCCCTTTAAATCTCCATTGGAAACAATTCAAAATCTCCAAATTCTCCAAATCAAGTCATCAATTTCTCCAAGTGCTCCT
Organism: Taxus wallichiana var. yunnanensis; assembly: GCA_018340775.1. Classification (NCBI taxonomy): domain Eukaryota; kingdom Viridiplantae; phylum Streptophyta; class Pinopsida; order Cupressales; family Taxaceae; genus Taxus; species Taxus wallichiana. The sequence continues at coordinate 54,078,431 of CM031238.1, forward strand.
TACAAATGGTTCGTTGTCTCTATTTAGGCCACATGGATTGACATGTTGATCCATGGTTCACCACGCTATATGTTATGATATTATGTGCGTATTTCGCAACAAGGCTTCTCTGGACTTCTGCAGATATGTTCCTTACTTCCTTACACTACTTGAATTTCATTCAAACAACATAAGGGGGAAATGTAGACACAAAATTACGCACATATTACTATTTTACTATACCACCAAGTATGTTGTTATATGCATAGATCTTGAGTAAGAAAATTATTCATTGGTGACACACTTCCTAGTCCATCTACTTGCTTTGGTTGTTTCTATTATCTTTTTCTCTCACATCTGTCACTTCCACCCTTATTTCTAGTCGGATCACGAGGGATCCCATGTCATTATTCTTCTCACATTTGTTGTCAGTTATCTCAGGACACGGTGCCCGGCCTGGACACTAGCGCCTAGGTGCTCCTGTCCACCTTGGGTGCTCTTGTCCTCTTTGTTCTCATTCAATTTTTTAACATTTGTGATCGGCCTTTTCATCTTTTTTTTTTTTACTCCTATCTCGAGGTCCTAATCGGTATGTCATGTCACTAGTGTTGAAATTAAAACAAGATATCCCTATATATACACAAAATACATATTATTATAAAGGCAGACAATTCTAAAGGGCAAGCATATCTACATACTATCAAAGGGACTGCATTTTTGGGCTGATTACTCCACATACACCGCAGAGGAATGGGAAGTGTTAAATTTCATCTCAAACATTTACATTCTATTTAGTTATATCCCACTATCTTGGCATCATTGGCACGAGGGCAACCTAAGGACACTATTGCACACATAAGCAAAAAGAGCTACATGGAGTTTAGAATGTAGTGTAATGCTCAGACGTAAGCTCGCCCTTCAAGTGACCACCGGGGTCATTCCAACTTCACATATTGCATTTTTCATTCCAATTTGATGTGTTTGTGAGCTTGTGCATGTAGTTAGGTTTTTGTTATAGGTTACAGTTACCTCGGCGATCCAAGTGCGAATATCAAGTGATAAACAACAAGTAATAGTGAAACCCTAGCGACATAGGAAAAAGTAGATTTTGATTATTCATAGTCACCACGGTTCCTAAAAGTGGTCTCTAGTGCCCATGTTCCTCGCCATGTCCCAAACACACGTGTTCGATTACATGCAGACTTCTTGGAATTACATCGAGCATTTCCAACACTCTTCCCAACCCGATCATCATTTTTTCCGATTGTAATAGCTCCGGATAAGTGAAAATCAGATAAGTGCCATATCTCACTTATTTACTTACACGGTTGCATCTTGAGAGCACCTAGTATTTGTATTATATTGTATTCCATCATATTAGTGACTCTGAAATTAGATTTAATATCATATTTTATGATAATGGGCTAGATGTATATTATACTGGGTATGCAAGATGTGTGTGATGAAATAGAATGAACTCCTCTTATGTTGTGTATGCAGAATAATGCAGCCCTTATCCCTTGTATGAATGTGTTAGATGTATGCTTTGTAGTGCTCTTATTCCTTTGTGCAAGCTTAGGTGGTGATAGATAATGATTATAGTGTTTGGCTCCTTATTTAAGGGAAATAACTGTGTGTGTGTGTGTGTGTGTGTGTGTGTGTGTGTGTGTGTGTGTGTGTGTGTGTGTGTGTGTGTGTGTGTGTGTGTGTGTGTGTGTGTGTGTGATTCCCTTGTTTGGATTTTATTATTGAGAAATGAAAGGCCGACCCAATGTTTTAAAAGGTGACCAAAAGGTGAAAAGGACCCAAAAGAGTAAGAAGAAGATAAAGAAGGGAAGGAGTGCCCAAGAGGGATAGGAGCACCTGGGTGCTTTTGTCCTAGTTGGGCACTAGTGTCTAAGGTCATCAAAAGATAAATCAATTAAGTGCCAATAAAGATGTAAGATGTGTATTTAGCCAAAATGATTATTAGAAACAGAAAATTGGAAGAGCTAAAACAATAAAACGGCAAAAAGAGTTGTAAACCACTAGTTTTCTTGCTTATGAATTGTGTATACATTAGTATGCTTTAGGACCTACAAATGTACCCAATTGCATAGATTTTGTGTCTATAATAATGATATTTGATTTTTGATATGCATGCAAGGTAATCTAGGACTAAAATTTAGGATGTGTTCAAACTTTGATTTCATTTGAGTGCTAATTTTGTAAAGATAGTTCCTTTGTAGAGTGTGGAGCCCCTAGATGTCAAAGATCACTTTTGTTGTAATGAATTACTTGTATGTGTTTTTACAAGAGACTTTTTCAAAAGATTTCCACTCAAAGGAACCTAAGTGACCAAGCCAACTTATGCATTTGAAAAGCTTATTGTTGCATTAGTGGAGGGTGAAGTTGTCTTCCCAGTCAAAACCATCACCAATTTTTAACTTGTTGGGTGATTTCAACATGGGAGGGTTGAAACTTGATTTTGTATCTTGAAAAGGTGGCCCTAAGTCATAAAATGTGTTCTATAGCTAGTGCATGGATTTCTAATGAGTCAAATTTGTGTAACAGTGTGAGCCAAGAGCTATGAAGTGCTAGCTTGAGCGAGATGCATGTAAGAATAAGCCAATTGTGGGCAATGGATAAATTGTTGGGCTAAATGCCAAATAAGCACATGTGTCAATAATGCTAAAAATGTGTTGAATTTTGTCTCTCACTTTCTCTTACAAATTGACTATGGATATAGGTTCATTGACATTTTTCAAATCTATTTCTATTATTTCAAACCACTCAAACGATCATAAAGCATCCCAAACTAAGAAAAACTACTCCTTTGGTTTAATAAATCAGAAAATGTTATACCAATAATGAGGAATATTTGGCCTTACATAATTTATCAATTTGTAAGGTTGATAAGTTTTTATTGTGAATTGTTATAATTGCTTTACCGATTATTTAGGAATCAATATTTTTGGTAGTGGATTTTGATTTTGTTATATCTCTATATACCATCATATTTCAATCATCGTGAGGATGTTTGGAAGAAGAATCCTAATTACCTATATGGCGAGTCTTATTTTATGCATTAGACGAGTTTTGTTAAGTTGTTGGCTCCCAATTCATTACATTTGGGTCTTATGGTAAACAAAGGGAGATTGAGGATAGGTCATTGTCGTGGGCGTATCTCATTAACTCTTTACACTAAACCAAGTCATAATAGGGGAAAATCAATAACAATAGATAGATATTCCCTTTTACTATTTTGGCTCTAATAAATGATGAAGAGAGCCCCTATGGAGGTTAGACAAGGTGGCTTACAATAGACCAATAAAACACACATAAGATTTAGATAAGTGATCGGAACCCACTACATTTGTATTCCCAATTTAGTGTTGCTTTGCAATATAAAAACTTATTTACAACAATAAATGTCCATATTAGAACCCAACTATAAACTAAACACCCATATCTAAATATAGCTGCACAATTTAACAATTTATAATGAACAACCCATATTTGCATCGAGGGGATGTAAGATTCACTAATTCAACTCATTCCTAACTAAATTCATACAAATACGGTGGCTTCAATTGAACCTTTGACTCACACATGAATTTTCACAAGTCAAAGAGAATTCATGAAATGTGATGGGATAAAACAAGAATTCTTAGCGGAACACATGGAAAATGAAATCTATAAAATAGTGATTAGGTTCTATCCTTTGTGAAATATATTGTTCAATGGGATTTAAGGTGTTCAAAAGCTAAATTAGGTTTTATTGCCTCTATAATTAGAATTTATTATGTGTATAAATTATGAGTAAAATTAGATTACAAAACTATATTAAGCAATAAAATTCTACTCAAGAGATGATAAAATGATTCCTACAATAAAATACACAACTCTAGAAGCTCGAATGGAAGTATGAGAATTATGGGTTAGGGTTAGAGAATGTTGCATCTATTTAGTAGTTTTGGATGTTGTTCAAGCACACGATGTGAGCAATGAAAATCTCAGCAAAAGTTGAAAGATAAACATATAAATCAGTATACCTTTCCTCCGAGCTTTTCCTTGCAAACCTCAAGTAAGATTGTGAAGCACTTGGACTTATAGAATCTTGTATTTTAAAGGATTGTGGATGATCTTGAATTGTTCTCCAAATGTAGAATTGCAATTTATACGAGCAAACAAACATGAGGATGCGGATGACAATTTTAGTAGAAAATGGTTGTAAATTGCACAAAGCTTCCAAGGATGATTTACAAAGGAATGGTTTTCTTTTTATAGCTGAGGGTGAGGCCATGAATCTTGGATCATAGTTTGAATGAGTTCCATGTTCATAATTATAATTTCTTGAAATAGCAAGAGGATTTGGTTTGTGCAGTTGCAACTTTGCAAGGGAAATGATTATTTTGATTTTTGTGGGAAGATGGTTGTACGTGCAACTTTGTTGCCCCCACCATTATAGGGTTCTAGAAGTGGAGTGGAGTGGAGTGTGAGTAGATAAATAAGATTATTTAAATAACTAATTTAATTATTTATAAATTATGAGAGGATAATTAACCATTTAATTAAATAAATGTTTAATTAAATTAGCTAAAGGGTGTTAGGAATTAATTTAATTAATTCCAAGGGCATGATAGAATTAAATTAATTAATTCTAAAGGGTAGGAGTATGTAATTAGAGATTTAATTAAGTAATTAGAATTAATTTAATTAATTCTAAAGGGATGTATTCTAGTAGGATATAATTAATTTAATTAATTCTAATGGGATGGAAATAGGCTAGAAATAGGTATGTATTTTTAGGGTGTCTACATTTTCCCCTCTTTAAAGTGTTATTATGAAGTAATAACATTTTAAATATAGTAAACACATGTAAACTTAGTGAGTCTGAAGGAAGTGAAGCATTTGGATGCCCCAACCAAGTAGAATGGTAAGGGAATTCCCCCTTAAATGGGTGGGTGACACAATAAAGTGGTGGATAGCCGCTTGATAGGAAGAAGACAAGGATGGTGAAGGAGGATAGGAGGGATTGTGCTTCAGTAGAATGAGTGTCATTTGGAGAGTGAAATTTAGAGAAACCTTATTTTGTTGTTGCATAATAGAGTTATCACCATGATTATGAAAGAATCAAGATGTTTAACCCGTTATGTGCGTAAAACAAACACACACAACAAAGAAAAGATAAAAATGAAAACAAACCCAATATACACCATAAAGTATACACCATGACTATAAGGAAGCCAAGATGAAAACGGAATACATGTAATTCATCCAAAAAGTAAGATCAAAAATGCAACACAACTTTGAAAAGAGACAATTAGTTATGCCCCTAATACGTGCCACAATGATGATTAAGAAGATGTGAATGCCCCAAGCACTAAACTTATGAAATGCATGAGGATATGATCAGACTAAAGAGTAAGTGATCTTAGATACTCCTAATGATACTCTTGTTGGACCCGCATTGAAAATTGATCTGAGAGTTAAAAAGGATCATTTCCCCAAGCAATAAACTTATGAATTGCATGAGAGGGAAAATGAGAGCCAAAATTACCCCAGGTGAAGTTATATCAAAGGAAAAATAATTTATTTGACTTGCCCCAAACAAATTTATTAACATGCAAAGGGAAGATGATGTATGCGTGATAGTTGTAAGATTGGAATGATCACTAGGGTAGTAGTTAAAAGTGTGATTTTATCAAGATTGTGTTGTATTTGAAATATTTTCATGTGTTTGCAAATTTTTATGATTTTGCGAATATTTGATTTTTTGGGATTTTTACAATTTGTGATTATTTTTTTGAATTTTTCTGAATATATGAATCTTTTTGTTTTGAAAATGTTGATGTAAAGGAGGGGAGAGGTGGTTTTGGTACACCTGATTTGTTATGGACATATGATGATGTGAAATGGAGCTTAGCTTCCATGTTCATATATTAGCTTTTATTCATGATGTATGATGATTATGGATAAATGATGATGTTGTATGTGAAATGATATCTACAAAGTACTTGTAATTAACACAAATACAAATAAATGTAAAAAATGAACTACACAACAAAAGGAAAACACACCATGACTTATTTAATAAACCAGGATGATAACACAATATGTACAAGTGATTCAAAAACACAAAACAAACATGTCAAACAAACCCAATATGAACAGGAATTAACTACACCAAATTTATATGTGAACTAAGATGCTAATAATTCATTTATAATTGGTCTACAATAATAAAGTACAACAAAATAACAAACTAACATGCTAACAAAAGCATCGTCACAATGTTGACAAACCACAATAGTACAACACAATTTGCAATAATGACATCTAATGACACCCCTAATGTGTTCCACATTAAAGAATTAGACAAATATGAATGCCCCTTAAGTGATAGATTAGAAACACAAGAGGATTGGATTGGGTTGAAAGAACGAAGTGATCTTAGATACTCGAAAACACTCTTGTTGGATCATTGAAGTTTGATTTGTATTGGATTTAATCCAAGTGTGCCCCAAGTAAAGTTATATTGTGAAAGGGTAATTGATTTTTTTCCTCAAGCATAGATATACACCATAGGAAAGAAAATTGATTATCGAAAGATGATCGGAGTGATATTTTAGTAGGATTGTCATCGCTTAATTTAGTCACACATATTGTTGAACTATGTTATTTAGTTTTTGAGATTTTGTCAAACATTTTTGAATGTTTTTGAGTTTTTGAAACATATTTTATATTGTTTTTATTTTTTTTGAACATATTTGAATGTTTTTATTTTTGAAACATATTTGAATGTTTTTTTGTTTTTGAACATATTTGAATGTTTTTTTATTTTAAACATATTTAAACATATTTGATTTTTAAACATATTTGAATGTTTTTGGAGTTTTAAAACATATTTGAATATTTTTTTATTTTTGACTTAGTAAAAGGTGCATTTTTGAACTCATGTTCAAACATTTGTAAGCATTTCATTCCATTGGCAATAATGTAGATGATATAGTGATAGGATATCTCACTCCACTTGTGACTCCACATAACTAGGAAGATGTGAGCTCATCACCGAGAACTAAGAAGGACGTGAAAACTAGGAGAATAGTGATATGAAAATGAAGATGATGGATGCAAGACACAAGGTGTAATAATGGTCCATTCGGAAAATGTGACTCATCCCTAGTCAAGATTACCTTACCGATTCCAAGATGATTTTACTTTATAAGTTTTGAATAGACTTAGATCCATTGATGGCCTATTGATTGACAAGATTCGATTGAAGGAATTGTTGTCTCTCTTAACATGAACAACTTCTTGGGATGTATATGATTAAGCACTTTTGATTAGATTTTTGAAGGCTTTATTTTGTTCAATTTTTTTTTGAATTGACCCCTACATCTTACCCCATACCACCAAAGTAAGAGGTAAGGGTTCAACAATAAAGACAAAATGTAGGTGAGTAAGGATACCTACCTCCTTTCCCAATCTCATACTACTAGTAAGAAGTATGGGCTCATCATCAAAGATTGTGAAGGATGAAAGGTGTAATGATTGATATTTTTTTTTTATATTTTAGATTGATTTTTCCTTGTATGTTGATATTGTGCTTGTTGGGAAGGAACGTTTTCCCCCAAATCTCAACCTCATGCGACTAGTAGGACGCAAGGGTTCAACACCTTAGACAGAGATGGATGGTTAAAAGATCTAGGTAAAGAAGTTTAGTGCTTTCTGTTAAAGAGAGAACTTGTTTGAAAGGAGGATTTTCATCAATAAGCTTCTAGACAAAACCATAGGTAAAAAGATCTAGAATGGTAGAAACCATAACAAGGATGAGACACATTATGTCTAATAGAAACAAGATTAACATGTTTCACATGAGTGAAGAATATGAGAGATATTATTATGTTGTAATATGATTAAGATCTCTGCCAATGGATGAAATAATTAAAACTATTTGTTAAAGATGAGTTGATAACCAATGGCCTCCCCTAATGTGAGAGTACTCATGGAAGAAGATGTTTTTGCTTCTACATTTTTATTTTCAAATAGTGCTTTAAGGATGGGTTTGATATGGATTTTTATTCTCTTTTTAAATTTTTCTACGATTTATTGGATGAGGTTTTGCATTAGACTTATCATCATGGAAGAAGTCCATGTTTAGGAAATTTGAATGGTCTTGATTTACGATATGTGGGCGGATTAGGTCCAAGTCAATGGAGTAGATAAAAGGATTTTCAATGTATCCATGATTTGATGAGTCCTAGTTTACGAGACTTGACTAAGATGAGGTTCAAGTCAATGGAGTGAATCCTAATATTCGGGGAGTCTTGATTTAGTGGACTTGGGGATGAGGACAAGGTCCAAGTCAACAGAGAGAATCCTAAGATTCGAGGATCTTGATGTACGAGACTTTAACGGATGAGATCCAAGTCAAAAGAGGAATCAAAAGATTCAATAGTCCTGAAGTACGAAACTTGGGCAAGATGAGATCCAAGTCAACGAATGTGTGATTGGTTAAGTTTTCGATGGGATCAAAAAACCTATGTGATTTTGGAGACAATTTGTCAATGCGGAGAATACTTTGAAATTCATATTCACCCATGAGTGGAAATATGCAAGGAGCAAAGGATTGATCCTAGATGTGTATTAGAGGCACCTTATCGGACATAGAGAGAAAATATTCAATGTTTCTCCTTAGGCAAGGTGGATTAATTTGTTTGATGATAGATTTGCAATTAAAGCTTGAAATGGTTGTGTGAGAATAGTCTTAGGTATACACATCTCATAAAGTGTACACATGTGGATGTCTTGACACATAGGAATCATTGATTGTTTAATAATGTTATGTAAAGCACAAGAAGACTCTACATTGGATGATTGTTGTGAAACATTATTAAATTTAAGATTGATCATTTGAGGTATTATGGACATGAAAGGTTGTATTGTTGTAAGTGTCCAAACTTTTTTTGGTGTGTTTCTAAAACAAGACTAGAGATGTGAGGCGTAGGAGCTAGCATTGAAAGGATAGACTCAAGCTCAACGGTGCTTGATGATGGACCCTCTTCTTTAGAGTCTTCATTTATATCATGGATGGGAAAGGAGTCTTGAAGAAATTTCAAGTTTTCACTTGATGATTGAAGACAGCTTTTTGAGATATCTTTAATTTCGGATTGAATTACAAAAGAATATTCGAAAGAGAGATTGATTGATTTTTGTTTAAATATCCTTGACCCTTATCATCATGATCTCATTGAGTTTCATCATGTGAAGAATATTGGACAACGTTCAACTCTTCATTAGAAGTTGTGGTAGTTGACGTGTCTTCATTTTTGATAGCTTCATGCATCGATCTCTATAGAAATGAATTTGTCGTCAATTAAGTCTTGGACGTAATGGTGAAGTCACATGCAAATTTATGTTTGATGACCATAAATGCGATGAAATTCATAGTATGTATTGGGTTTGTACCAAGATGGCTTAGGTTCCCCTTCAAAAAGGGTTTTGTAATTGGATATTTTATCATTTTAGCCTTTGCTAATTGATGAAAGACACTAGAGAGAATTTCTCCGAGGGCTATAAACTAACATTTGACTTTGCGTAAAGTAGTGTCTTGCTAGGTTGTATGATTGGCATTTTAGGTGATTTCTCACTAAATGGAGAAGTTATGTGAGTGAGTTTCTTTGACATCTCACAAAGTTTGTCATCTAACTCATTGTTTGATGTCTTATGTGAATCTAACATTGTAATGAAAAATGGGGTAATGTGGAAGCTTGGTTGATGTGCTTATATTTTGGCAAAGTGAATGCCAAAATACACCTCTTACTTGACCTCTAGCAAAGTGAATGCTAGAATGGAAGAGGTTGAAAGTGAAAGTTGATTTCTTGACCCTTAGTAATGTGAATGCTAAGATGGAAGAGGATGGGAAACATGATTGATGTGCTCGACTCTTAACAAAGTGAATGTTAAGATAGAAGAGGCTTAGCGATGAAAGGGGAATACTCAAATATCAACAATGTGAATGTTGAAATAAGAGGTGTAGAAATGATAATGCCTAAAATTTAACAAAGTGAATGTTAAATTTGTAGACGTAGGATGGGGCAAGTGCTTAGAGTTTAACAATTTCTATGTCAAACTAAAAGATGTAGGAGAATGATGGAAAGATAAGATCTTGATGAATGATAAGATCTTGATGATGCTTCATCGTGATAAAGTGGGTATCAAGATATCAAGACTTAGATTGTGAATGAAGGTGCTCAAGTGAGGACGTGGGTATCCACAACTCAAGGCTTAACTTTGATGGGAAGAAGTTGCTTAAACTTTGGGAAAAGGATCCAAAGATTTAAGACTAAGGTAAGATAATTTAAGATGAAAGATCCAAATGAAGGAATTTGGCAATTTCAAAAGAGGTGATGAAAAATCCAAATGAGGGATATTTGGAGGTTTTGAAAAGAGATGGTGAAAAATCCAAATGAAGGATATTTGGAAGATTCGAAAGGAGATGAATATGGGTCCAAATAAAGGGTATTTGGAGGATTTGAAAAAAGAGACAATGAAAATACAAATTAAGGAGATTTAGAAGATTAAAAAAGATATGAAGATGGAGAGTGTACAATATGAGTATGGAACACAAACTCACTGACACATAAAAAGAAAAGGAGACAAAAATTATGCTTATGGAAGGAGGGCCTCTAATTTAAATTGGCTTGGTCAAGGTGTGGATTCCTAGAATATAGTTCTCTCCTAAATGCCAACAGATTATCCTAGCGAGCACAATACTATTGCTAGTTGTCGGATTTACTTTACCCTTCTTGATACAATAAGCAAGGATTTTACTCCGCTCAAAGGATCAAACTGGGGTTGCCACTAAGAATAACATCGACTCTAATCTCTCACAAAAGGTGTACTAGTTAAGGTTCTCGTTTTGTTGGTCGGTTTACTCAAGGTGCCGACTACTTTGGGGCTCCTATGGTACTCCTCAATCAAGAGTTTTTGGCCCCTGGATATGCACTTCCCATAGATTACAACAAGACGGTATATGGGAATAATCTCGTCTCCAAAAATTTATTTAAAATAGTTTTTATAAAACTTGTAATAAAAAAGGTGATAATTGGGTTTGCTTGAATCAACGACCAATGGCAACCTCGCAATTAACTATACTTTTAAGAAGGACTCTCGTAAAGATGGTCCAAGTAAACAATTTGTTGGAAATTTTTACTAAGGTAGACAAAGAGAAAACAACGAAAAGCAAACTCATGCGTTTCGAGTCTCAATATCACTTTATAAAGGTGCAAGAGAAGAGCATACACGTGAGGTTGATTTATGATTAGATAAAAACAAATAAAACTATAACAAATTTTCAAAGTTAAGCACTATTTTGATCAATATGTCTTTGGAAAGAAAATATGGAAACCTGCGCACACGATTTGGTACTTTGGAGCAAAAATGAATCCAACATGCAAAAAATGACAAGTGTTAGGAGAAAGGAAACCATGAATTTTCTATAAGACTAAATCCAAAAATACGTGTTTATTGCATAGTTTGTCTCGATGCCTTTCACCCAAAAAAATGGAGTCATTTTGAGTTCGGGAGAAAAAGTTATGGCCTCCGGAAGATGGGTTATGTTAGCGCTCTCATTGATACGCTAGTGCGAGCAATTGAATGCGCTAACGTAACAAAGGATTGTTGTTGAGTGTGCGGCGTGCAATTAGGTGCGTTAGTGTGCAAGTAGATGCACTAGCGTAACAAAAAAATTATTATGGTAGCGCATGTAATGATACACGGAACGCGCAAAAGATAGTTTAATGATTTAATGTCACAAAAACGCGTGTAATACTATGTTAGCACACGATGTACGCTAGCGCGTGGAGTTACATGCTAGCGCGTGTGACCTAGCGCATACAACGCGGAAGTGAACAAAATTTAGCAAAAACGACCGAAACCTTATTATTTGGATTATCTCCTACCTGTTGCACTGATAGCTTGAAACTTGAACAACAAGGTTTAAAACAAACAAAAAAACATAGAGATGACTAAATTATAAAAATGTAAGCTAAAAAAATTAATAAGTGTGGGTTGTCCCACCAGCGTGCGAGAATGTGAGCAATGAAAATCTTGGCAAAAGTTGAAAGATAAACAAATAAACAAAGTGGTATACCTTTCTCTATGATTTTCCTTGCAAACCTTAAGTAAGATTGTGAAGCACTTGTAGAATCTTCTATTTTAAAGGATTGTGGATGCTCTTGAATTGTTCTCCAAATGTGGAATTTGTGAATGCTATGAACATACAAACATGAGGATGCAGATGACAATTTTGGCTAAAGTTGGTTGCAAATTACACAAAGCTTCCAAAGATGATTTACAAAGGAATGGCCTACTTTTTATAGTTGAGGGTGAGGCCATAAATCTTGGATCATAGTTTGAATGAGTTCCAGGTTCATAATTATAATTTCCTAAAATAGCAAGAGGATTTGGTCTGTGCAAATTGCAGCTTTGCATAGGGCAATGATTATTTTAATTTTTTGCGGGAAGATAATTGTACGTGCAATTTTTTTGGCCCCATCATTATAGGGTTGTAGAAGTGGAGTGGATTGGAGTGTGACTAGATAAATAGGATTATTTAAATAACTAATTTAGTTAGTTATAAATTGTGAGAGGATAATTAACCATTTAATTAAATAAATGTTTAATTAAATTAGCTAAAGGGTGTTAGAAATTAATTTAATTAATTTTAAAGGGTTATGATTTAAATGATAAAATTAATTTAATTAATTCTAAAGGGATGTATTCTAGTAGGATAGAATTAATTTAATTAATTCTAATGGGATGAAAATAGGCTAGAAATAGGTATGTATTTTTAGGGTGTCTACAATGACATTGGATTTAAGTTGTGTAGAATGTAAACTAGCTCTATGCAAAATCTAGTGACCTAGAAGTGTATGGAAGGCAAACTCGTCCAACTTGGTTAAGATTATTAAATCGTTTTAACCTTGGTGACTAATTTCGACCTCTCTTTGCCGCCTTTTTACGAACTCTAGCTCGGATACTTTAATATTTTGTGTTCTTGGATGTGTTTTGTGCTCGTATTCTAGGGATCGTAGCTTTGTAACATATTAGGGCTCCGTCTTCTTCAAAGCCCTAGTTCTTCTTGAAGGAACTAAAAAGTTGTTAGTCTATTTGGGTTGGATTTGCCTCACCATTATTGGTACTAATACTCCAAAGAGGGATCAAGATGGACATAGTTCTCCTACCCAACGTGTACATACAAGATACTCAATAGTAGTGTTTTGGTAGAGTATCCAAATGTGACCTCCAACATTTTACGTGGAAATTGTTTTTTTGACTAACATTAACTTAAACCAACTTACAAAATACAATAGACAAGTTTCAAGGCTTTGTAACAATCATACATTGGTCTATGTACTCCATTGTCTAACTATTATATGATTGTTGGAGCCCCTTCAATCTTTTCAATTGTATTTGTATTCTAGTTCAAAAGTTACCGCAATATAATAGGGTTACTATATTAGGTTTTTAACCCTAAAGGTTTTTCTAGGTGAAATTTTGGTTCTATGTCTTGTATGTCATTTATGTCACTTCCATTTCAAGATATTATTTTTTTTGTTTGTTAGCAAAATCCAGTTAGATCTTGAAGAGAGTTGATTTTTAGATTGTGTATTGATTATAGCCCAAGATGAGTTGAGAAGCACTCCTAGTTTGGGTAGACAAAGTGATGTAGAAGAATATTTCAATGAATACATGTACAAGGTACACCAAAATTGAAGGAGAGTTTGAAGAAGAATACCATGAGATAAAAGTGACATGTTGATCTCAAGAGAAGAGAGTTCAAGATTTTGAAGTTGGAGAATTAGTTTTGGCTCATTTGAGAAAAAGAGGTTCTCAAGAGGAACATATGGAAAATTGATGTGGATAAAACTTGGATCATGTAAGATATTAAGGAAATATGAAGCAAATGCATATGAGATAAAGCACCTGAATAGGATTGATCTCTTCAATATTCAATGTTGATCATTGTACACATACCATGAGGGACAAACCAATGAAGAAGGGCACAAGTTAAAATTTGTCAATGTCAATGATGCAGGAGCATCATTTCTTGTAAATACCATTTTTTTGGTTTTCTTTGTAATTTTGGAGTGTGTTAGGTTTAGGGGTCATTTTAGGTGTTTTGGGATGGATCCTAGTTTATTTGGATCCCTCTTGGCTTGTAATAAGGAGCTTTTGGAGTTTCCCTCCAAAACCCACCATTTTGAATATTTGAATTCTATATGTTGTGTTGTGTAGTCTAGGTGATAGGTTAGAAGAATAAATGGTTGTAAAAAGACCCTATGAGATGAACATGAGGTGTTATCACCTATCTAACTAAGGCTAACATCTTAAGCTCAATCCTTACCATGGTTTGGTAACCTTGAGTCAAGAATGTAACTATCTCTTCTTGGTCATAAAGGAGGTATTTGAATGAGAGGTCATAGGTAGGGTTTAGACGAAGAAAAAAATTGTTGAAGAGCTAAGAATTTTAAGAGTCTTGTAATGCGCCATTAAAGATATCAAATAAAGGATTGCTTAAGAAATGAGATTGTAAAATGTGATAAGAATGTTTATGGTTGATGAATGAAGATTGATTCTTGTTGTTTATAGCATATTGCAAGTAAAGTACGAGTTCAAGAAGCATGTGAAGGAGGTGTTGAAGGTGTTAGAGCATTAGTGAAGCCATACTCATATAAGAAGTAGAGGTACTATGTTATGTAAGGTAAGTGATTGTATTGTTATTAAATGGTTTCTTAAGAAATTTGGAGAGGTGGAATGACTTGTAAGCATGTTTCATATTGTCATGAGAGAGACCAATACAGCCTCTAAAATTGTATGGTAAGGAAAATTTGATAGCATAGAAAATCGATGTTGTTTGAGGACTATGTATGACTCAGTAACTAGTTTTGTGGAGGATCGAAAACATAAAATAGTGTAAAGGAGCCTTGAGAGGCCTTGAATGAAGTTTATAAGGTTTGGTGGATGAAGTATGAGTCTTAACAGAGATAACATTCAAAGAAAACAAAAATTAAACCTAACAACCTACTCTCGGTTTATATGCCCCTGTTCTAGGGTTTAGGAAAGCAAAAATTGACATAACTTGCATTTTAGTTGGTGAAACTTGATAAAAATTGGTGAGAAGGGAAAACTAGGGGTATTAAAGGTGTTCTGAAGTTTCAAGAAGATTGGTGAAGTTTTGATAGGTTAAATGATGGAAAACTCAAACTGTCGGTGTGCATGTAAACCTAATTTTGAGGGTTTGGACAAGAATTTAATGAAATAAACTAGTCCTCTCTTTAATACCTATTAAGACTTGTTGGTAAGATGTATAAAGGATTAATGAAAGTGGAAACTTGTTTGCATGAACAAATATAAGGTGTTTAAGTAGAGAAAACTAGAGGAATACAACCAAATACCCTGTTACAATCAAGAGTTAGCTTTAAGAACCTAGTCTTATATACATGTGTATGGCTAGAAGTATGCATAAGGAACTTGAACATATTAAGGGGAGTATTGTAATCAGTATGTGAGAAGAAACAAATGTTGAGGGAGGTCTAATGAGATTAAGATTTACTAGTGCTCTATTGATTCAATTTGTTCCATTACTCTTACTAGAGAAGACAAGACAAGGTCATAAAACATAAACATTGTATTAAGGCATTTGATCATAACCAATGTGTCATCTAGGTATACAGCGAGATGGAGAAAGGAGAGGGAAGGCCTACAAGGTGAAAAAGTGTCATGCATGAAGGCAAACTACAAACAAGACAATGAGGTGAGAACTAGAGCATGCAAGCAAATTGTGTATTCTTTTAAATATGGATATGAAAGGAGCCTAGAAACCTAACAAGGATTTGAGGAAGGATATAGGGGGTGTTCAAACTAATAACAATGAATTAGAAGCTTATGAAACATTGGAAAACAATATTTCCTTGAAAACTATGTTTTCTAACCTTGGAGACCTAAAAGGGCTAATTGGAAAGGCGATAAGTGAGTTGGAGAATTGTATTGAGAGTTGAAATCTGAAATTTGGTTAAGGGTACATGAGAATGTGATTGGTTTCCTCTAACTCTTCAGGAGTTGTTCAAAACAATAAGCTTTAGGGAAAAACAGGGCTACTAGAGAGACCTAATTGAAAATGGTAGAAGAGAAATTGAAAGGGTTAAGCTTGGAGTTGAGTTCTAAAATTTGGTGAGGAGTTGTAGGCCCATAAAGGGTATCCAAAAGTGGTTTCACTTTGCGGGATTCATTGTGAAATGTTCCAGGACAATAAGCTTTGCGGTAAAGTAGGACTAGTAGCTCCTAATAAGGCTATAAAGGTGAATATATGAAAAGGAAGTCCCGACTCCTTGAAGGTTTTGATACATGTTAATTTGATGAAATTGAACTAGAAACAAGTGGAAGTAGCCCTTGAATCACTACTGGTAAGAAAATTGGTCTTGAGTTGCCTTTTGAAAAGCTAATGCTAGTGCATGTTTTGATGATTTTGATCTTGAGACTAACTTTGGTGGTGTGCTTTTAGAATTTGGTTTTCCTCCTCTGTATCAGTCAAATTGGGCACATTTGTTCCCCGAGAAGGTAAGAGATGAGGTGGAAATGATGATTGATCCCAAAATCATAAAGACGGCAAGAGGAAAGTAGTATACAAAATATTTGGTGAAGTGGAAGAACGAGACATCTGAAGAGGCAACATGAATGAAATCTTGTGACGTTTCTAAGCTCGGAATCTCAACCAAAAGCTCACAGAATGCTCATAAGCTTGTGATTCATTTCACTTACCCAAAGCATGTATGATACAAGAGCATTTGGGTAAATAAGAAATCTTGCATTGCCCAAAAATAGAATGCATTTATATGTGTTGTAATGGTGAGTGTACATCTCGCAACATCGTCGTGTGTTGGAGATGATCAAGTTGGACCAAAAGTACCTCCAAAAGTCAATGAGTTCATAAGAGCCCAAAGGGAGTGGGTTGAGTCATTTGTTATTGTATTATAAACCTTTTCAATGGTAGATGGAAAACTGCAAGCTTAAACAAGTAGTGGTTACAAAACCGTAGGTTTGCATTAACATGTGACTACGTAATCTGTTGAGTTGTACAAAGCACCCACAATGGTTGTGCACTCAAATTAATGGCCCAAAACAAGAATTGCCAAAAAAATTAGCATTTTTCAAGCATCTTAGGAAAGCAAAGAGGCCTAGCAAAATATCATACGCATCCGACATGGATAAAGAAGAGGTAGTTTTAGTCGTGGAAAAGAGTTGGAACTTGAAACAAGCATGGAGGAAGCAAGAATAGAGTTCAGCTAAACCATAGAGAAGGAGCTTGCAACAAAGGGGGAAATTTTGTCCGAGTCTACTAGAGGAGAACAACAATGGAGTCCATCAAAGGGAGAAATTTTGTCCAAGTCTACTATAGGAGAACAATGGAGTCCATCAAAGGGATTGTTTATATGTTCATCTTCATGTGTTTGAATCAATAATGCAAGCATATGTGTGTATTTGTGGAAATCTATGTGACGAGTCATTGGCATTCAATAAAGAGTGAAATTTTGGATTTCAATTGGGTGTGTGTGACTATGTTCAGTCTGTAGTCTAGGGAGTAAGGCAGCCATTAACTTGCCCCCCTCATTCTTTTCTGCAATCACATTCCTTCACTAGTCTTTTATTAAACGGTGAATAATTTTATTTTCATGCATGTTGTTTTTAGAAGAATATAAAAGCTTTGAAGACTTTGAATTCAAAGCTATTGAAAATGAAATTCTTGAGTAACTATTCTAGGAAGTCTTTTAATTTTTCATTCTATTTTATCCTTTTTGAATATTTGACTATGGCTTCATAGCAACTTATCACACTAACGCCTGCATTGATAGTCAGACATACTTGCACTTCTATACATCAATTTGATTATGGATCAGTATCAACTTTTTCAAATAAATGACATAAGACTTGCAAAATGAGATTTGAAAACTTATATCAAGCCTTCATTGAAGTTGATGCATACACTTAGTCATGCTTTCTAACTGCATTTTTGTATAAGATTGATGTAAGCTTACTTATGTTGAAAATTTGCTTAGAGTAGTCCTCGTATTTTCCGTTATAACTTCGTTCGACAATGTCTAGCAGTAAAACATCAAGTGCATTAATGGCAACATGGAGAAACTAGAAATCTAAAGATCAAACACACACATATACACCTATGGCTTAGGGCATACCTATGGCTTTGGCCATACACACCAGACACACAAACACATGCGTGCATAAATACACGATTGCTCAACAATTCTCTTAACATCAATACTAAATTGTTGCTCTCTAAATTGGATCTCATTCTCCCAACCTGCAACCAGACTTTTATTATGGTTATATGATTTTACAAGTAATAACATTGATTGCAAGTGGTTTAGAGACAAATAAACTTGGACTTATTCAGAGTGAATTTCTGGAACATCTGTGTCCATAGTTGCAGGCTGCGCGTTATATCAACTTTTACGTGTTATTCCTAGCTTTTGGAAAATCTCCATCTTGTATTTTCAAAACCGACTAGTAATGCCTTCAATAACATTATTATATTTTGTTTCAAGCATTTAGGGTAGGCCATGGCATGCCAATCTTTTATACTCTTGAGGACTACATGTTGCCCAAATTCATCACGATTAAAATAAATGTTACAAGAGTATGGACTGCATGGATACACACAAAAGATTACAATACATACTTCATCCCATTAATTTTTATGGTTTTCCTCAGCCTTCTTGCTTCATGTTGCATATGGTTCAACATGTTATTTTCTTTTGAAAGAAGGATACAAGCGGGGGAGTGGATGAACATTGGGCATTTGGCTCCAGAAATATAGAAACAGGTTCAATCCTAGCAACATAGAGACAACCAGTCTCTAAGATGTATCTGCAATTAAATATGATAGACATGGCATATTCAATTTTTTTGCCAGAGATATTTCTTCTGGGTGAGTCTCACGCTGTCCAAAATTGGCATTATTTTGAATTCATACACAATTAACATTAGTAAGCTCGAAAGGTGGGGAAAACCTGAAATGGGGATGCAAAGGCAATTAGCGATGAGATGAAAATCCCGATGTTGTTGCAAACTGTAATCCTCAGGTTTGTGTTGTTTGTGCAAGTAAAGCTACATCAGCTACCACAATTGGTGCCTCCTTAACTGCAACAAAACACAATATCTCCTACCATGTAGATAACGTTAAAAAGTCAATTAGTGATGGGATGAAGATCCTGATTCTGGTGCAAACTGTAATCCTCAGGATTGTGCTGCTTGCATAAATAAAGCCACATCAGCTATTGCTATTGCTTCTTCCTGCAACGCAACAAATCAAAATATCTCCTACCACTTAAATAACCTTAAAACTCAATTCCCAAACAGATAAATCAAATTACATGTTCACCAAAACCTTTTTATGAGTTCATTTTTACAGGAAAATGAGATCTTATCCCTGTAAGATCAAAGTTTGCATGCAACAATCATCTGACATCAACTTACAAAATGCTAACCAGAATTTAAGGCCACAAAATTCTAGATCATAATATGTCTTTGATATTGTAAGTGTGCACACAAAGACAACGATTAAGGGAAAATGTATTTTGCAAATCTTGGTTTATGGAGATCATCAAGCAAAATTTCTCTCTATCCCTTTTAGCCATTCAATATTCAGTCCAACAAGAAAATGGAAGGTAGCAATACGTACAAATTGACCATAGTTTAGTAAAATCAGTCCACTTGGCAAGTAGGATATTATGTACATTTGAGATTTCAGGGTTGATTAATATATTTTTCACTATCCAAAAATCCAAAACCCAAAAACAGATCTATGCATGATAGTTATTTTGGATTTTCAGGTTAAAGTCAGTTTCCAGCAGAAGATTACAGAAGGATACCTGTCTTTGTCTTGGACACTGTATATTATTCATCGCCCATACTATAAGGTAACAAGTTAAAAGAAATCCAGTGGTTCGCATCAGAAATAGCTGCCATGATTAGCAAAAATTACGTTACATGAAGAAACAAAGCCATATGAATCAGGGTTGAAAGAAAAATAAAGGCAATTCAAGGTGGCAGGAATTATAAATGACAAGTACATTCATAAACAAGGGAGAAACTTACTACAAACAGTGTTGCAACATTCTCTTCTTGTTCTGTGTTCACTATCATAAGTCCACTGCGTAGAAGCAAAAGGGCAAAAAGCTGTGGCAAAAAGATACAGAAGGTTGATTTCATGAACTAAACAAACTAAAGGATAGTAATTTTTGGTTTAGTCGGGTATATATGGCAGCCCAATTTGAAGATTAAAAAAAAAATTAAAAAATTAAAGAAAATGAAGGAACCAAGCACGGTTGTTTCATTAAGCATTGCCATTATATGCAAGAAAAATCCAGGCAGTCCGAAGTAGGTAAATATTATGCATACAGTTAAAGTAGCCGACCAGCAACATGCTGCACCACTTGCATTGGAAACAGTATATTCACTAAACTCATCTTCCAAAAACTGGTGCTCTACTGCTGCTATTGCTAACAGGCGAGAATCATTGAGATCCATTACTTCTCCAGACATATCCCAGCTTCCCTTGTTAGAAAAAGAACAGAAAATAAATAAGCAATATTTATGTAAAGATGCACACAGAGAGGTCATTTTACTTGTAACTTTAAGTCAGTCATAAAAGGCCAAACCAGTGCCCTTGGAGATAAGTATATGCTTCTTGCTCTGCAAATATTCAAATTCCATATAAATTATAATACCCCTCTCCTGATCTCACAATAAGAATCAGTTCATAAACTTGTTGCAACTTGTAAGGGACAGCAATCTACTGTCGAACCATTATTAGGAAGTAAAATCTTAAATAAAAGCAAAGTTTGCTTTTAGATTAATAATTTACCTGATATCAATGGACACTTCATCAGCTTGAATTCGCAGAGGTAAAGTGTAAACTGGCCTGTATGGCTGAATTTCGGAAGCATGAGTATATTTCTTTGTAATAATAATTTTCCATTATAATAAAGCAATAACACACTTATTTGATGAATATGCAAATGGAGATTGTGAAAAGAAAAACCATACTCCAGCCACTCTGTCAGAGTACTGAAAATGGAAAGAAAGAATACACAATTATACATCATGGAAACACATCGATTGAGCATCTAAAAACCGTCCAAGTTTTGGGTTTTACAAGACTAGTCTTTCACAGCATGCATATGGACATTTCTAGAGAATAAAACTTCTTATTCATAGATATGGATCCTTAATGAAAAGATTGAACGACACACCTTTAGCAAGGTACCCACTTCTATTACTTATATGCTTATTCTTATGATATTTCTTACATGCAAAGCAGAAGATAAACTCAAATAGCAATTGCAGATCCACTTGAATGCAAAAATAAAAACAGATCTAAAGATAGTGATGCTACAAGGCCAAATGAATTGATATAACATGAATAGAAATACTAGCTGCTTTGAGGGGACAACATCCAATAAAAACAACAAAGAAATGTAATAGAGATTTCGACTTTGTGATGATTTAGAAGATAATATCCACCTTCATTTATAGACATTATTAGGCGAGGCAGCCTCAAGGTCCTAATTAGATCGGCTCTAGAAACTAATAAAATAAAAGATAAAGGTTATGCATGCCACAAGTCAGATACTCTATAATGTTAACGCACTCATGAAAATAGAATATTACAGGCAGACCATGCCCTCCCCTTTAAAAATGTTTTTCCCTAGACGCTTGGAAACTTTGAATGCTTTGCATGAATCGCTGATCTTCCCACATCACATCTTCCGATTGCAGGTTCTTCCATTCAATCAGAAATTCCAAAATGGATCAGTTACACAATTGCTTCATTGGCTTCTCTATGACCGCCTCTTGTTACATGATGAATTTCCCGCTTCAAATTGCCTCACTTTGGTACTGATATGTTTGCTGTTTCATTCTCTATTGAGTCATAACCAAGTTTCTTTGAGGGTTTGGAGATTGTCATGTAGGAGATGAAGATGATCCTCAACCACAAAAGCTATAAGATGACCTAAAAATAAGTAGTAGATGTAATGGAGTCACCTTTGTTGAAGTATGAATATAGTGTTATGCCACCATTCTTTCGTTGAAAGCTATTTGGACAATTGTGTTTGCTTGTCTAAATAAAATCCACAAAGATATCCCTCAAACCATTTACTCACAATTTTTGTCTATCCATCTGATCGTGGATGATAAGAAAAGTTATGTACTAGCTTTATGCTTTGTACAACAAATAGGCCCTTCCAAAAAATGCTAGTGAATATGGGGTCTCTTTCATTCACAATGATTTTGGGAATCTTGTGGAATTTCTATACCTCGCCCATAAATATTTTGCAAACGAACTATCTTGAAATGGATGATAGAGTCCACAAAAATGTGAATACTTAGTGATTCAATTCACTACCAGCAACATCGCATCCAGTTTTTTTATTTTGGCAACCCTATAATGAAATCCATTGACATTTTCTCCCAACATTGTGTTGGGAGAACTAAAGGTTGTCAGAGACCTGGAGTAAGAGACATTTATGGTTCAAGCTGGTAATTTCCCATAGAGAATATGATTTGATACCATTTACTACCACAAGAGAGTTGTTTGCCATCGGCTACCACGACCTAAACAGCAGAAACTAGATATGCAAGGCAGGTGGGTTCATTTGCTAAGATTTTCTCAATGAAGTTGTGCATATTATTGATAGTTATCAAAATTGTTACCTCTTATTTCTTGCTATACTCCATGATTTTTTTAGGTGCGTGTGTCCCACATAATGCATGTAGAGAGACATGGACAACTTTCTCTTCTTCTATTTGCTCTTGCTTTTCGTACAAAATTAGTTTCTCTACATCTACCTACCTTTTTTTTTTAAAGGATACGTCATATTAATACAAAAATATTTACAAAGAACTATATAGAAGGATGGATATATACAACCACAGTCATAACTTCATCATAATGGCAGCAAGAGCAAAAATCAAATCAGAATGTAGCGTAGGGTCCAAGGCATGAGCATCCTTGATCAACGATGCTCCTTTGGCAAGAACTAGAAGTTGATGGCGAGCATCACCCCTACACATAGAGCAAAAGGCAAACAAAGAGTTGTCTTCTTAAGCAAAGACATTCTTTCACCTGATTTTACCAAGGACAAACAAGGTTGGGACCCTCGAGAAATGCCATAGCCCAACAAAAACAGAATGGACTTGAGAGCAACAATTTCCAAACAAGGCAGAGCGCCGGTGAAGCCTTCTTTAAAGCAACGTTCAACACCGATCCTCAAGGAATCTCCAAAACTACCTAGCAAACCGACACTCCCAAAGGATATGCTTCATAGACTTCGAATGGTGACAAACAGGGAAAAGGCCATCAATGAATCCACTCTTGGCCAGTCTGGCCTTGGAGGAAATTTCCGAATATGAATTAACCATGCAAACACTCTCAGCTTATAGGAAAGAAGAAATGACCAAATGTTGTATTGACGCCTTAAATCCTTCTATCCTCTAGATATGTGGAGAGCCAATGAGTATTAAGAATTGGGGATAAAGGGTATCTCTAGTGCAGCATCAAATACATACAACAGGAGACATACTAAAGAAGCAAATGACCAAAACACCACCTCCAATCTCTCCAAATCGGACCAGCCATCTAAATATTCATTTTGATAAGCTCTGGTTCAGGAATAAGACCTCTCATCTCTAGGATCAATGGATGGTCAAATGCAAGAAGACCATACTCGTGCGCAAGAGCATGCCACTCCTTTCGTGAATGAGTAGCAAATTTCCATAGGTCACCCCAAACAAAACGCCCTTCTTGCTCAATGTACAAACCTGAAAGTGAGGCAACTTTGTCACACACGAGCCCTGATCCCTCCAACACTAGATAGGGTGAGAAGCAAGATTCCAACCAACTCTGTTACCTTCCCAATGCCAACCAACCAACCAAGCAACAACTTTCCAAGTAGACCAAATACTCTTAAAGATGAGGGACCCCGACACTTTGAAGAGATGACATGGCGAAAGGATATCACATAAACCAAAAGCTCCTCGAACATTGCAAACATGCACGCATGATTCATATGACACCGTAACAAAATCTACCAAGGCACAGAGCCCTCGAGAGATTGCACCACCCACTTAGCTAAGAAAATACCACATACCCTTCTTTCAAAACCTCATTTTGAACAATCATTAGGTGCTTCTCACTATTGGTATACTTATGACCCCCTAGACCAATTGTTGTCACAATGCCAACATGATTCTCTCTCTCTTCTATGTCTCTGTTGAGAGAGCCTAGTATTTGACTTGGGTTAACAATATCAAGCAAGTTTCTATCTCTCCATCAAAACTTGTGGCAAATTTCTAAATCACCGAGAGAGCTTGGTAATTTGTCTCCATTGAGAGGAAACTTGATCTTGAGTGATGTTGAGTTCTTTCTAATCTATTCCTATCCAAGAAGCCCTCAACCCAAGAGTGACCCCAGGTATCTACATCTCTACACGCCAACATATCAATTGGGTACTTTGTCCTGTGCTTCGCCAAGGCCCTTAAAGGGTTGAACCCCTATTGGTTAGGCTATAGGTTTTACGAGGCATAAATATGATTTCACTACATACACATGCTTATATAATACATTTACCATCCATTTGCCTAGCTTAAGAGCTCTACTAAATATTTCCTAACAGGATATCTACGTTGCACGGATACTCCAAACCCCCCGAATCCCCTTGGATACGTATCCGATACGGATACTTGGCGAATATGTGCACGACACGTACGAGTACGTCACAGCACGCACAGATGTCTCCGTGACGTACCGTACATCGTATGTATGTATCCAGCATTATATATGTTTTTTTAGTTCTATTTCATTTTTTTATGTTTGACTTTTCTACTCCCTAAAACCGAACCCTAAACACTAAATGAATAAAATAATACACCCTCTCCCCCACAAAAAGTTATAAAAAGCTTGCCCAACTTTCATTATTTGATGGCGAAGATGACGCTCAAGGGAGTTCGCAAGGAGCGGAGAGTGGAGTTAAAGAGAGTGAAGCTAGCGCAAGTGACACACATGAACTTGATTTTGAGGAAGATCTAGATGATATATTCTAGATTTGTTTGTATTCCTATATCATATGTATGGCAGCCACATGAATAATGAAATGTAAAATCTTAAGTATATTGTTTGTTTTGAAAATTTGAACATGGATCTAGTTACTAGTATATTTTTCAAATTTCAAGCTTTGTTTGTATTCATGTTAACATGATATTCATTATCATATGTATGGCAGCCACATGATCAATAAAAATGCAAAGTCTTAAGTATATTGAATGTTTTGAACATTGATTCAAGTTTTGTATTACTATTTCAGTTTTTATGGACTAAAAAAATGAGTAAAATGAGTAGATGTGTATATATATATATATATATATATATATATATATATATATATATACACATATGTACGGACGTATCCAAGCGTATCGTATCCAAGTGTTTTTAAAATTGACGTATCCGCGTATTGTATCCGTATCAAACGGATACTCATATTTGTATCCCGGCAACGTAGAGGTATATGCATTCAATCAATAAAGTGTCAAGCAAAGATAAACATAGCTGAAATAACTCTAAATTATGAGACGAATAAAAATCTGATGGCTCATTCAAGATCATGTCATATTCATTATTAGAGTTCTTTACAAATCAATTCTTCGCTGCTCAATTTGGCAGCATAACAGTGCTTTCTAAAACTCTTTCTCAAATATGGGCTCGAGCGTAGATAAACATCTAAAGCGTGAGACAATAAACATCCAATGGCTCATTCAAGATCATATCATATTCATTATCATAGTTCTTTACAAATCAATTCACTGCTGAATTTGGCAACATAACAACACTTTCTAAAACTCTCTCAAATATGAGCTCAAAGCCTACTTTTATAGGCTTCAACTAAATTCAAGTCAATCCTAATTCCTTCCCAAATCCTACCAAAGCTCGCACCTACCTGCCATTAATGCCCAACAAGCATTTACATTCCTTCACCAAGCTCTATTTGGGCGACGCTCTGATTTCCGCTGACAAGATCACCCGAGTTTCTCGCTGACATAGCTACCCATGATTTTTGTTGAAAGTGTCTAGTCCCATCGACTTCTGCAGTGTCTCTTCCTTTCATCTCCCTTGTGCACTCCAACTTCCTCATAGTTCTCCACTTGGTAACTCCAGGATCAACATCTCCCCACACTATTTATCTTGTCCATCCTCAAAGAAGCTACTTTTTCCTGCCTCGACAAGAAACTCAAGCCCATCTTGGTGCGATTCTGCTTCAAATGCATCCCACTTCATGAGGGTGGCACTGATCTCTTCCATTACCCTCGGTATCTTGGCTGGGCCTCTAATGGGTTTTCCTTGGGGTTCTCTTGAACTAATCCTCGTGCTCTTTGCACTTTTGAGGCGAGTGCCTCAAAGTAGCCTCTCTTAATTCATTTTCCTCCTCCATGACCTTTAATTGGAGTGACTTCAGCGTTAACTTTGTCTCCTTGCTTGGCCCTTATCTCCTCTAAAGAACACTTCAATCTCCTTAAGAATTTGACTTCTCTTGTCCTTTCTCTTGTTTCAAAACCTTTTCTTCCAGCATGTAATGCTTCTTTTCCTCGTCTTCAAGCCTCTTGGTGAAATCTCTAAAAACCTTATCATCCAGCTTTGTCTTCCCTTGGAGCTCGGGAAAGGCTTGATCACAAGAGACTAGTTGTTCTCCCAAATCTGTGTGTGCTTTCTCCTCTCCAGCCTAGCTAGTGTCTAGTTGGGCCGTTGATATTTTAAGGAATTGATACACCAGATCCTCTAGTCGACATAAAGGTTCCGAGCTGCCCAAGCTTTCATCAACCAATTAGGTTCTTGATCCGCGATCTTTCAATTCAACTTTTGGATGCGTTGTTCCACACTTGTGATTTGCTGCAAAATTGAAGCTTTTTGCTCCGCTCTTAGTTTCTTTCCCTCAACTTTTGCCGGTTGCTTCCTTCAACCTTCGAACAAGCTATGGCTTAGTAGGTTTTCCCAACCCACACCTCTACTAGCAATTTTATCAAGGCATACCATGTCTATTCTTCAATTAGCTCAATTGCGTCGAGGAATACTAGGCTTTGGTCACTTATGGAAGGATAAACCTCTTTGATGTGTAGATTTGCTTGTGGTAGCTCGAGATATGGCTCATCTAGGTGTGCATCCATTAGGGATGAGAGTTGTCTCTTGGTTAGCTCTGTAGCATTTTCTTTCGGTGTAGCCTCCCAAAGGTAAGGCTCATTGTTATGAAACTCCCTACACATGCAAGAGCTCATTGAGAGCTTTCTGACGCACTTTGAATGCAGCAAAACGGACATCGTATGCAAAAGATACAGACCACTGATTTTCTCTCCAATTGGCAAAAATAACGGAGTAGGTTGCCCAGAGATGATGTGGCATGATCGAGCTAGACAAATGGACGAATGAGGTATCAACAAGTGGTAGTGTGTTTGAGCAAAAATATGGTTTTGGCCTCCGGTCTTCGACAGTTGATGTGTGATGTTATTTGTCTGCTGGGGGCCATCAATCGTGGGGTCCACTTTTTATTAGGAGGGGGACCTTGCCGCCTATTCTTCACATTGTATTGTATGGGTTCTTTCTTATAAACCCTTTTAAAGACCAATTTCCATTGCATGTGGGATTAAACCACATGATATTGTCAAAGCTCTACACAGCCGGCGAGCTCCATCGAGTTACATTGCCACAAACCGAGTTCACAACTGCCGAGTTACAAAGCGAGCCACCTCACCACAAGATTTCATGCATGGATGAGTCTCGAGTTCTAATGTGGCGAATCCATGCGGCCGAATCACAACCACCAATGACAAGCCCAATGGTGAGCCTGCCAAACTCTCCAACAAAAGCATACTCAACATGTCCTAAGCCATGAGTTAACCTCAATGCCCCGGGCTATTAAAAACCTAACTACATCCTATGCTCAATCCACGTGGGATCTTTCCCAACAAATACAAATGAGGCCCGATACTAAAGAGAAATATGGAGCATGGGGATCAAACCCACAACCCCACGTCTCCAAATTCGAAGCTTCTACCATTAGGCCATGTGAGCCTATACCAAATTTAGCCAAGGATGTGAATTTTATCCTTTAAACTCGGGATAAACATGTTCCAAAATGGTGAATGAAGGGGGATTCAAACCCCTCACTAGTTGAGTAAAAGGATAGAGCTCTTACAACTAAGTCACAGTATAAGGAACATTATAAAAAAAGGCGAAAATCATATGTAAAGGGGTAACTTTTAATGTAGATAGCCCTTAATTGGAGAGTTGGAGCAAGTTTGGAGAATTTTTATTGTAGGAGGCTTTTGGAGACTGAAACCAAAGCTTCTTAGAGACTGTGCAGAGATTGTTTGCAGGCCAATGAGTTATTCTGATGTAATTTGTTATTGTACAAGTGATTTTACATCAATAATTGATTGGTTCAAGAGATTTTCGAACCAGAGACGTAGCCCACATCAGTTGAACTTTGTTATCACTTGGTTTGCATTGTCTTTTGTGTTTTCCTTTATTTTGCTCACTACAATTTTTAATTGTTTACATGAAATTGAGAGCAAATTTTAAAGTATCCAAAAATGTGAATTGTTAAGTGAGTCATTTAAATTCATTTTTTCAGATCACTCATATCAAACAAAGCCTTCTAAAATGATTGAATTGTGGATTTTTTTCATACAACACTTCAGGGGCTTGCTTAAGCCCAAAAATAGATTTCTTAAGTCAACAAACAAGAGGAGTATCAGGTTGCTGCTGAAAACCTATAGGTTGTTCCAAGTAAATCTCTTCTTGTAAATATCCATGAAGAAAAAGACATCCATCGAGTAGACCTTGCATTTGAAGTAAGGAATGACAGAAAGAACTATACAGTGTCAATGCGAGCTACATGAGCAGAAGTCTCACTGTAATCCACATGTCAATGCGAGCCACATGAGCAGAAGTCTCAATGTAATCCACTTCTTTTGAGAAAATCCTTAAGCAACAAGACATGGCTTATGCTTGTCAATGGAGCTATCTACATTGAATTTGATTTTAACCTTTGACCCAGCAATTTCAGAATGAGGTTGGCCTCATCCAAGAGAACTAGAGAACAGACCCACCACAAATTTTATAAGCTTTCTGAAAATGTAAGAAAACCAAAAAAATCCTTAAATTTGCAGCATGTGGAGCAAATTTATGAAAAAGTAAAAAACCATAACTCAGTCAAAACGCTCACATAAAGCAGAAAATCAGATTGCAGCTTGCTTGCAGGAATCCTCAACTTCCTACAAAATAACAAAAAAATGACACCAATTTGCGAGATATACATAATTCTTGAAAATTAGGGTTTCTAGTTCTACGAAAAATAAGGTGAAAAGAAGCTGAATCCTCACACCAAATGAATGATGAGTGATGATGCCTTGCAAGAAAGTCAACCCTACTCTAATACCATGTAGGAGTATTTAGATAGGTCGCCTTAGGGAAGAAGAGGCTAAGCTTTAGACCAGACAAATAAATATTTTGAAAAGAAGAACACATGTAATGGAACATGCTGGAAAAT
The DNA here is from genome assembly GCA_018340775.1 of Taxus wallichiana var. yunnanensis. Classification (NCBI taxonomy): domain Eukaryota; kingdom Viridiplantae; phylum Streptophyta; class Pinopsida; order Cupressales; family Taxaceae; genus Taxus; species Taxus wallichiana. The sequence goes on from CM031238.1 coordinate 54,108,076, forward strand.
TATAATGGAGTTTGTAGGAATAATAATGGAGGATGTACAAAACTAACTTATAATGAATGAATTGAATTGGCTACATTGGAATTGCAAATAAGGGGTTAACCTACCTTAACCAATACATTGGAATTTAGAAATAAGGGGCATAGCCCATAGCCCATAGCCCAAATAATACAAGGCACATAGCCCATTTACAAAGAGGGACTAAGAGGACCGGAAAAATAGAAATCAAGAGAGAGAACCATTATAAGGTCCAGGGTAAAGATTTCAAAAGCTCCAACACTTGTTGGATTCAAGTAATGAGAGAAACATAGGAATTTTCCAATTTAGTGTTTAGTGAGATTATAGAACTTCTTGTTGGTATGAAATTCTTCTGTTTTTCGGTATTACCCCTATCATCATCCCTATTCTTCTCATCAATCCTCCCAGGTCTATGTCTTTTCCTACCAATCCCAATCTGGAACCCAGGCGGTTCCTTAATGCCCTCCCCAATTTCCCGAGGAGTTGTTCCCGGGCCGGCTCTATATCTCATTTCCGGAATGACGACACCCCCTCTCTATATGATCCAGATCCCGGATACCATATCTAAGATATGAGATCTATATACAAGGGCAAGCAACATCTTTCACTAGTGGAGGACAGGCTGGCGAATAGGGCACGATTAGTTCATTAAGAAATGAACCTCTTCACATCCTGTGGGGATTGGATCGATTATTTGCAGTAGTGTATAATAATCAAGACGCTCTCGACTGCTTGTGATGCCACTAAAAGAAGAATCGATTCCATTGGAATTTGGAGATGAGGAATTGTTCATTTTGGGTGGATTTCGTTGCTTTAAATTTTGAATTCCTAAGGGTGGAAAGTACTCTCTATGACTGAAGTCGAATTGGGGTCTGGTAACAAAAATGAGAATTATCAGGGACCTATACCAGATTTCTTAGAATAACAATTGAATATGATGGTATAAGGCTCCAAAAAGCACTCACATGGACTTGAAAACCATAGATGGTCGGGAAGGGTCAAAAACTTGCTTAGCATAGAGCTATACTATTGCAATCGGTGTAACAATACGAATCCAATGAATGCCATCTCCATCAAACACCCAAAACCCCAAAAATGACTACCCAAAGCCTCTTGCTCAAATTAGATCCCTCAAATTTTTCATGTTTCAAAATATGTTCAAGACTATGTTTTCTCGCTAGGATTTGATGAGAACAAAACTGCAACAAATGTGACTACTTTCTCGAAGTCGGAAAGACATACAAATAATGCATAAAACAATCGGCTGAAAATTTTGAGTAAAACAAAGATAGGCGCCTTTGATATAGCCTTCCCTTAGTCCTCGCGCTAAAAAATATTCCGCCCTAATCACCTCTCTTTGACTGTACCTTATCTTCGTCCTCACGCTAAGAATTATCCGCCAAATTTGTTGCTCATATTTTTCTTGAATACAAAGCAGAAAGTAATCTCAAATAGAAGTATCAAATCCACTGAATGCGAAAATACAAACAAATCCAAAAATAGTGATGCGACAAGGCCAAATGAATTGACATAACAAGAACAAAAATACTAACCACTTCAAGGGGGCAACCTCTAGAATGCAGAACAACAAAGAAATGAAATACAGAATTCAACTTATGATGATTTAGAAGAGAATATCTACCCTATTTACAGACATTATGTAGCATGTCCACATTACGCAAGTTCTAGAAACTAACAAAAATACATGTGCACGTCACAAGTTAGCTACTCCATAACCTTAATACACTAATAATATTAGGGGTGTCGTACGTAGACTACTCAATAACACTAATACTACGGTAAATAGAATATTAGGGATATGGTTTTAGGAAAGATATCCCCTCTTTCCTCACTATCAGAAAAGTGTTGCCCGGAGACTCGCCTTTTAGCACCACGAGACATGTCTCGAGATTGGTGCTTGGTACTTGTCACGGAGACTTGCATTTCAGTTTTTTTAAATACTCTTTGTACTCTTGACCCTAGATATGATGAGATATCAAAGATAAATATCAATATAATTACTCATCTTTTGTCAATATCTAATATCTTTACTTTTAAAAGTTATTAATGTTTTTCTTAGGTTATATTAGGCTGTATAATATTTTCCTCTAAAATTTATGTATATATTAGGTCACATACCCGTCCCCATCTCCTTGTACCAGTATCCATACCCGTCCCTAGTAGCTATGCTATAGAGCTTGTATGTAAGAATGCCTTACCAATGTGTTTGACAAAGTATCTGTCTTTAGTGTATTTTTGTAACCCTGCTAGAATGGAATAAAGATAACAAGGGTTTCCAGACATATAGCCTTCTAGAAACAGAAGAAAAGTGTAGTCGGCTATGAAGAAGGGCATTTTTGTATAACACCATTGTACATAATTGAACTAAAGAAGATTATTATACAATGTGAAAGTGACACTTGAAAAGTGATTTCTTAGTTTGATAACGAACAGTTTGAAATGGGCTCCAAACGAAGTACTAGTAATGAGAAAGTAGCTGAATCCTTTTTTTCTTTTTGGAAAAAACCACTACTTGCTTGACATTACTCAAATATATGTTGATTTATTACCTAGTTTGAAGTGATTCCTATAATTATAATTTACTCCAAACCTTTCAAAGAGATGTTACATCACATAGCATTACAAAATGCACAAAAATTCCCATTCAATAAACTAAAAAAAAATTCGCAAAAACAGACTTAACAAAACAAAATGAGGGCAAATGACCATGCAGAGGACTAAACTGCAAAAAGCACACCAGAATCTAGGCATATACATATAAACAAGTGTATGCATTGCGTATGACACTATTTATGGACAGATTTATGTGTATTCATCGTACTTATAGTCCCTTGTATTGGCATGCTAAAAGAGGTTCAGCTTCAGCATCCGAATTCAAAAATGTACCTAACAGTTAACACAAATCTCCTAATCAATTCTTAGAATTAGCTTAGGAGAATAGTCACCTGATGACATATCTCACAAGTAGTATTTCCTTTTCGTTGCACCATTGCTGCACACATTTCCTATGCGCGTACTGCCATAAAAGACAAGAAAAATCCAATTAGACCACTCATCTCGATATAATAAATTTTAAATGTACAGAAATATGGTAAAGACAAGCCCAAGTATATACAACTTTCAAAAAACAAAATAGACCACTTATCTAAATATAATAGATTTTATTTGGCAGAGGTAAGCCCGGGTACATACAGAGCTAAAGAACACAAAGGAAAAACTGAGGAATTATACCTTCAAAAACCAATTAGACCAGCTGACCTGATGAGGTAAACTTGGCATATATCCAAATATGACAGTCATGTATCCAAATAAGACAGTCATGAGCCCAAATAAATACAATGCCGAAAACCCCAAATATGAAAATGGAGTGCTGTACCTTCAGAGATCAAATAAACCACTTGTCCTAATGTAATAATTTTCACAAGCCCAAATTTACAGAGACAATCGTACACACAAACGATGCAACAAATCTAAAATATAAAATGAAGGAATTCTACCTTCAATAACCAAATAGACCACTTTTCCCAAATACAATGAATTTCATACACCCATGTTCGACCAAGCCAACCCCAAACCCATACAATTGTAAATACCCTAAATATGAAAATGGGGAGTTTTACCTTCAAAAACCAATAGAGCATTAATCCTAATTCAATAAATTTGGAAAACCCGTTAAGCAAAATTGGAAAAGGAATCACTAGGCGAGTGCAATATGCTGAAAATCCAAATACTAAGATCAGAGACCCTGATGTGTTTGTTTCTTTAACAAGGTTTTTTTCCTTCTATTGACGAGTTTGGAGGAGACAAAGCCAACACAGCATGCAGTGCTGAAAAACCCACATATGAACTTGAGAAAGGACACATTCCAAAACAAGTCGGCCCATTTTCCTACGACTGTAAATGCACATCCAAATTCTGACAGAAAATGCAAATAGGAAAATGGGGTATCCTACTTATGAAAACCAAAAAAATCACTTCCTCCAATGCGATGAATTTAACACAACCAAATTTAGAAGAGGCATAACCGAGCACATACAGTGCTAAAACCCCCAATTATAGCCTCAAGAACCAATTTCACCACTTATCCTCATGCAATCAATTGGACATGAATACAATCCGAATCACTCAATGCTGAGAATCCAAATATGGAAATGGACAATTCTACCATAAAGCAAACTAGTCCAATACAATAAATTTTACAAACGCGATTTTTCCCCAAAAAACATCAAGATTACCCAGTGTTTGCAATAAGTTTTATATACCCAAATTTGGCATAGGCAAGCCCAATGACATACAATGCTGAAAAAACCATATGAAAAAAGTTGTCCAACCCTACCTTCAAGCTTCCTGTGCAGGCACAAGGCACATCCAAATTTAGTGGCTCGTCATCTTCCTGGCAAATTCTGCATTCAACAAGCTCTAAACTTGTCTCGTGATTAGAAAAATACACCTTCTGCTCATCAACACACAAAACCAAGTGATTCTCCATTTCCACACTGCATCTGCAACTTGAACTCCTTTTTTTGGTCAAAATCTCAAACAACAATGCATTGAAAACCACGCCCAAACAAAAAATAACTTCCACTCCTCTTTCTCAGCTAGAATTCAATATGAAAATTTATTGAAGTAGGCAAGACAATCAGATGATAACAACGAAGGAATTCGTTCATGACACCCGCTACTTGCTGAGGGAATCCAAGGACCGAAGATTGATATTTCCAATATGGAGAGTGGCATTCCATTTGGCGGCTCAGAGGATTCCTTTGCAATTCAATGTTTTTCTCACATATATTATAAATAGTTAATTTCTACCTATATTTGTTTTAATTATAATTTAATTTTGAGTATTTAAAATTAAAAAGAAAGACAAAGCCTTGGGTATGACGGAGAAAACTATGTTCCGTGAATCCGTTGGAAAAAATGACAAGAGTGTATAGGGGTTCTTCCTAAATAGGATTGACTTTTCGCAGGTTTTTAAATAATAAATGTTTAATCGATACATATATGGTATCACCATTTTGAGGTTATATTTTTCTCCTAATATTCATTTTTCAAGTAGTTTATTTTCAATTCTCAAGCAAAATTTAATTATTATAAAACTAAACATTATGAATATAATTGTTTATTAAAAAATAGTTAGATGTATATAAAAAATTTATTTGTTTCTCCTATATAAAGTATTGTTTTATTTAATATCTATATATGTGGATGATTTACCATAAATCTATACATTCCCTTAGAGTTATTTTTAATATATTTTTCCTTACAATTTTTTTTTTTACAATGTTTATGTCTTAAATTGGATTGTGATTGTTACAAATAATATATGATAAGTGCATTTATTATGATTATTATTAAAAAAAAATGAGATTTTGTTTTATGAGAGTAATTATTTTTGATGGAGGTCATTTAATTAATTATTTAAATTACAAAAACTAATTATTAATTTTTTAATTAACCTAGAAAACAATCAACGTAACATAATAATAACTCTATTTTGTTTGATTTGTTTAATTTGTAACCCTAGATTATTCTAATTTTCCACAAAATTATATTTAAAATATATATAATCCTGTGTAATATAGGTTTTTTTAATATATTTGTATCATTATATTTAGACTTGGTATACCAAGTTCTTGGATTTGATCTTCGGTCAATTAACTTGTAAATGTAAGTCCACACCAAAACACCAAACTTGGTAAGGCACTTACAAATTTTCATGACATATAATAACATCTCTCAAGTGGAAGTTTTAGACTTGCCACGCCAATTAAAATCGTGAATGCCATCAACACAACATAACAATATCTCTATTTTATTTGATTTGAAACTATATATTTATCTTTTTTGTTTGAAATCCTAGGTTAATTCAATTTGCCACAAAATTATATTTTAAAAGTGTATATTCGTGTATAATATGTATTTTGTATATATTTGTATAATTATATATAATTAAGAGAAATTCTATGAGTATGGGATGTTTATTGGTATCATGAACCTACAAAAGGAGGAGAAGGGAAGGTTTAGTAAGTAAGCATAGTAATCCGCGAACCACTCAAAATTTTGATCAACCCCAAAATATATTGGGTTTCCTCTAGGTATTGTCTTATAGATAGATTGATGTAGATGGATTAACTTGTGTAATTTAAAACTCGAGAAGGTGATTTAGTGGATGAGCAATGGAGAGGAGAAGAACACAATCACCTCACTAGGAATATTATGATTGTATAAGAGTTATCTTATGTGATTGGTTAAAAAGATATTGGGGTTTTTAGTTAAATGTATAGCAAGATTTTATGAATTTTTAACAAAGATGCATATGACTCGTCATCTCAATTTATAGATTTTACTACTATGTATTTTGTTTTGGTATATCTATGGCATTGGATTCTATTGGCTAAGAGGGGTTGGCACAAATTGATTGAGAAATAAAGAAATTTAAGCGGTTGGATTTAAATATTTTGTTGATCGATGAATTTGTATTATAGCGGATGTGAGAGAGTTTGGTGGGAATTGGGAATTTGGAAGTGAAATATATCATTTTGATTTATCAAATTTTGAATTACAATTGTTTTATTGAATGTTCTTTTTGATATCTGCTAAAAATCTATAATAATGGTGACTTTTTCTTGTAAATGGTGAGCCTTAAAGACTTTTTATGTTTGTAGGTACCCGTATTAATTTTAGAAAAGGCAGTGGCGGTTGGATAAATCTGGGTGAATAATGTTTGCTTAAGGATGTGTGTATTGATAGGGGATGCATGTATAACTGTGCAAAAATAATAATATTTGTACATGTTGAAGCCTATCAAAGCAATGTAAATGGTGTTAGAATAGTAAATGAGATAATATTTTTATATTCATGTGGGAGTTCCTAAACTTTAAATGTGAACCTAAAGTTGTAGGGAATGGCATCTATTTATGTTTATAAATTAGAATAATTGCACATGTTGAAATTGGCAAAGAATAAGGAAATAATGTACAAGCTTGTGTGCTTTTTTGTTTAAGCATTTGGATAACTATGTATCAACATTGATATTTAATTGTGCCAAAATAGTCTCAGTGAAAGACCCCTACTCGGTTATGGGCTCCTTTCCCTACCATAGAAAAAAACTCTTGTGCTCGGCACACTTATATTTCTAGAAGTGCACCGAAAACACCCTACTACTCGAAGAGCTTAAATAAATGCAAGCTGGAACCTTCTGTGTAAAAAAGGTTAGGTCGGAAAGAAATAATTGTTTTACGTATTACTAAATTGGGACATTTAATAGTTGCAAGTTCACAATACATCTTTTGCGCAACGGTGAGTGAAGAGCTCAAATACAAGTAGAAGCCCGGGAAGGCCATCTAGATGGCATTTTTATCCTCGTGCAACGTCTCACTTTCCCTTGCAATTAACTATAACAGAGCCATTTTCTTGTGTACTGTGGATGCATGTCTAAATTTTGGTGCCTCCCAAAACAGATTGCAAACGGCAAAAGAAGTACTTTCTATAGGATAACGTGCGGCGTAAGTTAGCGAGACTTGAACAAAATCATAAACAATTTGTACTAGTAGGGATATCGGATAAACGGTGGAGATTAGTTTGATCAACGACTTGTATGAGATTACCTCACAGTCGTTGATTGATCATGTTTGTGTCAAAGGTAGGAGGGCTTTCTAACAGAGAAACGCCTTGGGCGTAACCACATCATGAAAGTTTGTCAATTACCATACATGTCTAACAATTACAATAAAATTAAATTAATGAAAAAGACAAAGCACACAAGCATATTAGCTCTCCCAGATAGGGATGTGAAGCAACATTAGAAATCTCTAACCATATATGAGATAGAATCCACAATAGTACATACAAATTTACATATGTAATACAGTATGTGTAATTCAATCCCAAATGAAAGACCTAACATAAGCACAATATAATACAATTACTCTAGACATAATGACCATACAAAATGACATTAAGTTTGTATTAAAAATGATAAAGATATGCTCTCCCCATCATTTCTAAGAATTGGATTGATTGTAAGCCCTTCTCTCATGTTTCCTTTCAGCCAAGCATACCACTTCTCTTTTTCCTATTCTTCATTTCCTCCTCTAGCTTAACATCCCAGACATGGGCAATTTCCTTGAAAATAGTTCAGTGTCATGACACGTCCTTGATATCATAAACTAACAATTTCAACCAAAGTTGCAATGGACTCACCGATAGGGACAGGGATGGGAAGGAATCAGCAAACTAGCACTTGAAAAAAAAGCGAGGTGACTAAAAATAAAAATGTCACGAATGGCATGTGATACAAATACAAGAGAGGTTTTACATCGTTGAGAGAAGACGTCATAATGAAACATAGTTTTAGGGACTAGTTGAATTAACAATGTCCATTATACTCATAATACAAGCGCTCTTAAACACATGTAAAAGGTTAGATGAGGATATAAAACACTTACCTGTAAGAAATCCAATGAAAAATGACAGTGAATTGGTTGTTTATTAAGAAAACACATAAGTGTATTGCTTCACCAATATGACAGTACATGGACTAGAATGGAGGCCATGAACTAATTTTATACGGTTATAACTCAATATCACCTTTCCAATTTGTTGTATTCTATAAATAGATGAAACAATAGGTAATACCTTACATAGCACATGCCCTGGTTATGTAGATGGTAGAATAATCCTAGCCTCATCCTTTATCTGGTATCTTGAGAGAATCAAATCTTAGTGGGCTTTATGTAGGCCAGAAAACTGGACTTCATTTGTTTAGGTGACTATATATTTCTCTCTGCTGGCTTCCAAATTCAATACTGAATATCATACAGGAAAATTTGATCCTTCCCATATTACATATCACAGGTCTCTAGAAGTAGATGTCTCCAACTTTCCTGTTTCAATTGCATGCTCTTCCACTGACATCACATATAGGGACACAGTCATACTACTAGAGAATCTTGTTGCAAAGTGATGCTTAAAGCTTGACTCTACAGCTTCAGCAAAAAAACTGTGTCAGATCTCAACATAGTCACAAGTTATTAGCAATGCACTAAAGGCAGCATCAACTAATGACATAAAAATTGTTTTTACCTCTCTAAGAACAATGATTCTGCATTTCGTTGTCAAGTGGATAAGATGAATGTTCAGAGGCAAAATCAACATTCGAAAAGAAAAATTCAACACAGTTGGCATTGCTGGTGAGTTTTTGATCCATTAAATGTATGGCAGCTATGAAAAGCAAACCTTCCATTATGAGGCTCGACTGCTCAGCAAAAATCCCGAGTGACGATTGGGCATAGAAAAAAGGCTGAATTTCTGCTTTGGGTTCGCCATCAACCAATGAACAAAATGAAGTAATTGGCTCTCATTCCAATGACCTCAAAGAGCTGGAGAGGATACCCTCATGTGGGCAATACAATGAGTGAATTACTTGCATGAAATTATCAAATCAACAATTTTCTTTCATATCTCCAACCTACTCCTTTAACATTTCAGAAGATTAAATTTAAATGAATTTGTTCAGTCTATTTGCAACAACCAAATCAAAATATCACAAATTAAATTGAAATGGATCCCTTCATTAGAAACAAATAAACCCTGTATTGAGGAGACAAACAAAATAAAATTACAAACATAGAATTTAAAATTAGTTGCCTAAAAAAATAAGGATATTAGCTTCATTAGCAGGTTGAAAATTGAACTGCATCTTCTCAAAAAGAATCTAGTTTAGATATCAATCAAAATTAGCCACAGGAACTTGTCAAAACTTATCAAGTACAACTACAGGTTTTCAAAAAATGCGGGTTTCAAAATTCCAGTCTTACACTTTTCACAATACACCTGCAACCAACAAATGGGATAGAAAACTACTCAAGTTGCATGTACATGGCAAGTGTCAATGTCTCGAAAACTATAGCTAACAATATATGATCTGTAAACCTCTAGCTTTGGAAATTTACGAGACCACAACAATTATTGTTCTACTTCCAATTCTTTGAAAATGACAGTTCTTAAATGCTAGTGAATGAAATCTGAACTTAGAACTATTTTACAGTAAAGGAAAGATGACAATTTAGCACATACACAATATTTTTATCCTAGAAACCCCCAATTTGAGGGAAAACCAGTCGGGAAGGGCAATTGCTCTTTCTTCCCACTTATATATTGGCCAAATTAAAAGAAGATACAGATTACAATAAGATGAAGGAAGATAAACAATGTCAACACCTCCCTTTTGTACTTGCTTTGTTCTCACACCTTACTTCTACAAAACAATTCCAGCTTCAATGGTTTCTTTCTCACTTTTCTTCATTCCAACTTCGATGCTCACAAACCACTTGTTCTCCTTGTATTTATAGTTGCTTCCCATGTCCTCCCGTGCACTGGAGAATAGGAAGGGTCGTGTAAGGAAGAGACACAGTCCAGACGTTCCAAATCCGCGATTGTTCATGGCTTATTTATTTTTCCGTTCATTAGTGACAGGACCGTCGGTGTTGTTTTGTGCAGAGGGGCGGTTATGCAACCGCTACTCTGCACAGAGTGGCGGTTCTATAACTTAACAGTCTGCTCCTCTTTCTGATTGATTTTTCTTCTGGTTCTAGTTGTTCTAATGAAGTGGTGTTTCTTTAGATCCCTATGGATCAATATAAAATTATTAAATTTGCACACTCCATATAAAATAAGATATAATTCTTTCTTACACTGCAAATAGACTAATATTCCTAAGTGATCGACCTATACAAGATAACCCATCTTTAAATCTGGCATATTTCTTACAAGAAGTCCTCGTGTGTCAATTCAAAAACAAAATTCTAGAAAACAAAACAAGTTGCAAATAAAAATCAATAAATCTCATTTTTAAAAATAAAGAGACCACAATTTTTGTTCATAATAAGTTATAGTGCATTTTTTCTAATCTTACACAACGAAATATGTTACAGCCACCACACCAAATACTTAACCGGTGATTGGCTAGAACGACGGTAAGGAAGCCCTCCGGAACGAGAATTGAGGGAAATATCAACAATCTACAAGTTAATCGATCTGTAGATATGTGTGCTTTATATTATCCCACTAATCCCTAAACTAATCTCCACTACAAACTTCACCATAGCCTATGCGGAAATTAAAACAATTAAGATATAAACGAAAGCTAGAGCTAAACAAGGGCTAAGGTGCAGCAGCAGTACCTGCCGTTAAGGTGTTTTGCATTAGAAAAAGGGAAGAAAGCATGATTTCTATCTATTTCATTCAACAAGAAATTCTGAGTAGCAAATATTCAATCAGAAAATTTGTCAGTTAAAGTAGCTACTGAAGAAGGTCGACGTTTATGTTTCAATGGCTAAAATAGGACCATATATCATGTAACATTACAAATTACGTAGCTTTAAGTTGATTGCAGAATGAGTATTGAAACTAAGAAGAAGTTTCATTCTATTTGTATGTTTCATTTTCCTGAGATAGGCACTTTGTTTCCTCATTTATTCGAAATTCAAAGTTAGTACCATTATCGGAAAAAGAAATTGTTTCATTTTAGCATACTGTTTATATCGGGAAAAAAACAAAATGTTTCATTTTAGCATAGAGTTAAACAGTATTACAAACCCAAATATGTTAGATATGGTACACAGTAGTAAAATAAATAGAGTTCACAATCTATCACAATTCACTACAACATAGATTCTTTCCCGAGCATTTACATATACTCCATATTGTGGCGAGCATCATTTCAGAAGTTTCAGTTTTATCAGATGTCTCCGTCATTATCAATAAAGATTGCACTGTGAAGAATGGGGCAAAAATCTGCAGTTCACAGTAATCTAAATGTTTCAAATTTTAATGGGAAAGCAAATTGATTCGTGGAAAAGCATCATAGGGTGGAGACATTCTTGTACACATAATAAAACTATCTTGTAATTGCCACAATTAATGGAAATAGCCCAACCTTATATGTCAGTGAGAAGATGGGGTGGAGACACTGTCCTCATTTTTCATTGCATAGATTTTAGTTCCATATAACTGATGAATGAAATTGCTTACTTATTGTGTTATACTTCTGTAAAGCGATATTGTTCTGCTATTGTATATGAAATGGATTATTACTATCTGCTGCGGCAAGTATAGTATTGATTTCTTTGACAGTATATCGTATGGAAATGTTTTTGACAATTGCGTAGGACTGTACAATGTCAAAGAAATCAGTACTAATCTTGCAGCAGCAGATAGTAATCATCCATTTCATATACAATAGCAGAACAATTCTGCTTCACGAATGTACTAAGGTTGGCCTGTTTTGATTAATTATGTCAATTACTAAGGTTGGCCTGGCATGAGGAGAGTGTCTCCACCCCATCTTCTCCCTCACGTAAAAGGTTCGCCTATTTCAATTATTGCTTACAATTAAAAGATGGTTTTATTAACAAAATCAATATAGATCATTTTCTTGTCATGACTCTTCAGAGCTGAAAGCTCAAATTATTGACAGAATTCTTTCCCTATTGACCTGTGCTGATTATTTTCACTTGTTTTCATGTGTCACAAAAGCAATTCCAAATATGCGGGCATCTAAATTTGTACATCAGTCAATATTGTAAGAACTCTGACTAATATTTATGGCACTGTATTGGTATTCATGGTAGACATCTAACTAAATAAGCAAATCTGCAGACAGCGTCAGACATGTAGCTAAACCCTTACCAAATTCATCAATCTCGAAATCTTACTATTGTGCATAGTTCAGTTTTTTGGCTAGGTTAATACAATTATCTCCTAATTGCCATTGTACAAGCATGTGCTCCAAGAGAGTACATGCTACAGAGGATATTCATGGTGTTTCCAATTTGAAGGCAGAAGATTTTGCTACCCCATTGATGCAAGTTGCTGATAAACTTGTTTATGAAGATGGCCTCACAATTCTTCTTCACGTAGAGGATCTTTCTACAAGCACTGGAAGTAGCATAAATTAAGTATTTTCAATTTAAAGTCTTGATGCTCCTCTACACGGCTAATGTCCAGTTAGGCTCAGGAACATGCAAAAATGCAATAAACAACCAGCGATACAGCCCATATGCATTTATGTTACTTAGAAGTCCATGTATGCAACTGCATATGTAAAAATGTTAGTCAGGAGTCTCTCAATGCCATTGCAGCCATCATCAAAGAAGTCTACCCCCCACACAAAAACAAAGTTGCCATTCAATAAAACTAACCCCAAGACACAACGAAATCATAAAACCCAACCATAAAACAGGTTATATTTCCATTATCTCCCTGATGTCAGCTGATATGCTTGTTGATAATATTTGAAGGATGTTTTCAGTGCTTCGAGCCTGTACTTAATTGTATCTTAGTAATTCTTAGTTCCTTAATTAATAATCCCGTTTTATACTAAGTGTATACAAAATTGCTGCAGCAGCTAAAAATTGGAAAATGAAAAATGCCCATCTAGTAAAAACCCACAAATGCCTACCTCGACCGTGTGATTTTACCACAAAAAAACCGCTGGAGCAGGGGTTGTGAGGATCATGGCATACCGGAGTTGTGATTAAGGTCTAAACAGATCAATTTTGCTTATGCCGAAATAGGTGGTTTCGAATAAGGAATATATATACATCATTGTTTGAGAAAATGTCTTCATAAGATGCAGACACACACAGCTGCCCCTTTTCTCAAAATCCGCAGACCTTTGGCTATACCGACCACACACAAAAACAACACCTTGTTGCCCTACATGTCAGTTTAAGCACGAGAAATGATGGGATAAACAAATACAAAAGGTCCACACCTCTCCCGAAGCATCAAACGCAAAGCATGAAATAAAGATGCATTTATCCACAGGAAAAAAAAACCATGATCAATACAAATGAACAGAAGTCCACCACTCTTGACCCTACAAATGCAGCCGCATTGAAAACACCTCTCTCGTTCTCCTCTTCTACCGTCCAAGTGCACTGCCAGCCGCAGAAGACTACATGCAGGAAATCAGGTGGACACGCAATGGCACAACAATCCTCGCAGATATATTTAATCACAAATGCCAGAAAATACCTCAAGTACATGTCAAATTGTAAGGGGAAAATAAAACTTTATAAAAAGCGGTCATATCTGTGCTAGAGAAAGGATGGAGTTCGGGCAATGAGGGAATAACATTCCACCAATCACCGGACGACGGAAATAAGACAAACGTTTAGAGTACCAACAATTGCCAAAAAATTAACGCAAACATTAGGTAAAATGTATTTTGCACCATGCAAATTAATAGCGCGGCGAAAACAATAGTATCCTGCCACGGCAGGTACTAACAAGAAGTCTAAAAGAGAGCTTAAGCATAGTTCGCATACTCGTACTCATGCGAATACTCGGCAGACCCAAAAAAAATTGACTCAGCAAAAACTCGGCAAGACTTGGTGAATACTCGGGAATACTTGGCAACTTAAAAATACACAAATTTCTTTAAAAAACATAAATTTTAAGCAAAATATAGCTACAAAATGTATCAAATGAGTCCATAAAATGTTGCAGAAGTGTTTTCTATTAGATTTGAATACAAATACAATACAAAATCGCATCATCATGCGAATACAACAGCCGGCTGATAACTTTTACCCACATTGTTATAGTATCAGGGAGGTAGTTTCTAAATTACGAGCTTTTGTTTTTTGTATGAACGATTTTGATGACTCCAGCAGACTTGCTTTTACTATTGCATACAGGAAATTTCAACATAACTCAATGGATCTCACCTCGGGTTTTCAAATATCGTGCTTTACCACATGGGAAAGTCAACCACTTACGAGATCATTACATTCTATATAGGCACTGCATTAGAGAAGGCAATAGATTCCACAAAAAAACACTTATAAATTTCCATAAGATTTAGAGAATCCCACAAGACTAGCTAGGAAAGAGCTTTGGCCTAGGATTCAATACAAAGATTTGTAACATAATAATAGCACTGAAAGGAGGATACTAACTACAATAATCTTGGACGAATGGTGAAGCATTAATTCAATCCTAAGAGATAAACTCAAGCCAAAGGAAAATTCAAGCCTCGGGTTGAAAGAAAACATTGTTGCAAGCAGTGTCGTCTTTCATTTTGTTGGCAATTGTATTGTAATAGGGGCAATTTTATTACTTGTAAAATATCACTACCAATTAATATGAATTTACTTGCAAAAACTCGCCAAAACTCAAGCGAGTTTTTTCAAGCAGTACACCGTTTGTAGTTTTCTTTGGCGAGTACTCGCCAACTCGGCCAGTACTCGCCGAGTCTTCTAACTATGAGCTTAAGTATACAGGAGTGCCTTCTCAACCCATTGTTGCCCCCTACAAATAAAAATCATATATTTTCTTCAGATGGTGTGGCCATTGCCTTGCTGTACCAGATATTGATGGGTTGGGATATGCAAAAGCAACATGTTTTCTCCTGTGCTATGTTTTGGGTATTAATTTACATTGAAACATTGGAAGAAAATAAAACAGGGGGGGAAAGAAGAAACCCTAATGAGGAATTCGTACCTTGTCTTGGCAAGAACACACACATGAATCCTCTGCTCTGCAATGGCTTTCCTCTGTTTGCATCCAAATCACAAATGCGTACTGATGCAGCTTTAAAGCCAGGAGAGCCTTTTGATTTGATTTTTTTTCCTGCAGACTCTGCATGGTCAACAACCTCTTCAAATGCAGCATGGTGTCCCCTGTCTTTTGAGAAATGGCATGCAGTGAATGGGAATTCGAGGGCAAATCCTTTGACGTAAACTCAGCCGACTTCTGGTATGGCTACCAGGAGATGCAATAATTCCAGTAGTGTGGTATAGAAGATAGACCTGATATACAGTGACGCCCATGGATTTGTACTACCAAACAATAAACTACGGAACCCTCTGCACAGTAAGCTGCAACCACCTGTTCTGGTTTGCAATGAAAAACCCTTGCCTCAAAAATGCCTCCACACTGTTGAAAACGAAATTGACAGCTGGAAGCTTCCGAGGATGAAACAGCAACATTAAACATGACTGTTGGGCCATGAAGTACTGTACAAAAATATGGCATTAAAAATAACTTCAAAAAATCCACGAACGGATGAGATTGTTTCGATGGTCATCCATCTGTACAACACAAATGCCTGCTGTTGATCAGCTTTTCCAAGGGACTTCATCCTGCTGTATAATGTCTATTGGCATAAACATGGCTTTAACAAATATCCCACACTATATGTAGGCAGTGATATGCATCGCATGCTACACATCTGATTTTATGAAGTCAACAGCATTGTCTAGATTCCAACACAGAAAAAAACCTTTTTTTTAGAAACCAGATGTAAAACCCGGTCCCTTTCGTATCACTCCAGGTGTGACACAATGCACCTTGTTATAGTCCCAGCCCATGTTTACAAATTGCTTCACATAGCATTACCAATAATCTCCGCAAGAACATTGTCCTTGTTTGAAATGATGGAACCGATTTGCATCTCTCACAACAATTTGTCTTGCAACAATCTTGGAGATAAACTTGGTTGCAGTGTGGCAGTCAATACATACTCGAAGGTTCTTGACAACTCTAATAGTTGTCCCAGAGGGTGTGTTTAACAATCCAAATGCAATTGCCAACTTCTCACTATGGTGGCAGAGGAATAATTCTTTTTCCTCCTTGTCCACATCACTCAGTACATGTTTTGAATCTGGAAAATATCCTGCTGCCTTCATCTCCCAAGACAATTTCTCCAACTTTGCATAGATCTCTTGTGTCTGTGGGTGTGATCTGTCTCCTACACAAAAACATGTACCATTTTATGGCCTTCAATCCAACTACATCCAGGTATCTTTTTAATTCCTCTATCTTTCATCAATCTCCTTACCATTTGAACCTCACTCCACCTGCCCACTTCTGCATAGATGTTTGACAGAAGAACATAAGTTGCAGCATTTTGAGGATCCAGCTCAAAAAGAAGAGTTGCTGTAAATAATCCTAACCCTATATTCTTATGTGCTCTACAAGCACCAAGCAAACACATCCACACAACCACCACAGGTTTAATTGGCATTTTGATGATAAAGTTTAGAGCTTCCTCAAGATAGCCAGCACGGCCAAGAAGGTCAACCATGCATACATAATGATCAATTGTAGGCGTAATGCAATAAGAAGCACCCATGCCATTAAAGTATTTACAACCCTCATCCACTAAACCTGCATGGCTGCATGCTAATAAAACAAAAATGAAGCTTACATGGTCAGGGTATGTTCCAGAGTGCTTCATTACTTCAAAGAGTTTGAGAGCATCCTTGCAAAAGCCATTTTGTGCATATCCTGCAATCATGGCATTCCATGAGACCACATCTCTTTGAGGCATTTTGTCGAACAGTTCACGTGCCTTGTGTATGCTTCCACATTTTGCATACATGTCTACCAGGGCATTTGCAACTACAACATTTGATAAAAATCCACTTTCCATTATGCTTTGATGGATGTCCATACCCTGTTCCAAAGCTCCCATTTTGGCACAGGCTGGGAGGATGCTGGCAAAGGTTGTGGAGTCTGGCTTTACACCTGCCAATTGCATTTGCTTGAAAGTTTCCAAGGCCTTTTCAACAAACCCATTTTGTGCATATCCTGCAATCATTGCAGTCCATGAGACCACATCTCTCTGAGGCATTTTGTCGAACAGTTCACGTGCCTTATGTATGCTTCCACATTTTGCATACATATCTACCAGGGCATTTGCAACTACAACATCTGACAAAAATCCCCTTTTCATTATGTTTTGATGGATGTCCATACCCTGTTCTACAGCTCCCATTTTGGCACAGGCTGGGAGTATGCTAGAAAAGGTTGTGGAATTTGGCTTGACACCTGCCAATTGCATTTGTTTAAAAGTTTCTAAGGCTTTTTCAACAAACCCATTTTGTGCATATCCTGCAATCATTGCAGTCCATGAGACCACATTTCTTTCAGGCATTTTGTCAAACAGTTCATGTGCCTTGTTTATGCTTCCACATTTTGCATACATATCTACCAGGGCACTTGCAACTACAACATCTGATAAAAATCCCTTCTCCATAATGCTTTGGTGGATGTCCATACCCTGTTTCAAAGCTCCTATTTTGGCACAGGCTGGGAGTATGCTAGCAAAGGTAAACTGATTAGGTTGGACACCTGGTTGCATTTGGTGAAACAGTGTCAATGCTTCGTGAGGATGCCCATGTCTTCTGTAAGCTGCAATTATGATATTCCATGAGAAGACGTCTCGTTCAGTCATTTGGTCAAACACTTGGCGAGCATCTACTAAACATCCGCACTTGTCATACATGCGTATAAGGGTGTTTTGTAATAGTTTGTGTGGGGTAAACTTAAATCCACTCTTTTTAACAATAGCTTTCTTTATATTATTTATAAACGCCAACACCCGAAAAATAAAATAAAATAAAATACAATTAATATCTGAGAGGGATTGAATTTTTTGTATACAATATAGTTTGGATGCCAAGGTGATCACGGTATCAAAAGCATGCCAAAGGGAGCTTCCTACTTTGTTGCCTACATATAGTGGTACATCGTTGACCGGAGGGAGCTGGCCTAAGTCTCCCACCAAAATCATTGAGCAGTTACCGAACGCGTGGTTACTATGTTGGGGGAATGCCTCACGAAGTCTTTTGTTGATGTTGTGTAACATTGTAGGACCTATAAAGCTCATTTCATCTATAAGTATGTAATTTATGGGACTCATACGCTCTTGGAAGATTGCTCGGGCTTGGCCTTCAAGAGGTTTCATGTCCGATATGGGTATTCGGAGGGAAGAATGTATAGTAGATGATTTTATATTGAATGCAGCAATACCTGTTGGGGCTAATACAAGGAGGGAAGATTCTTTGTGTTCTTATCCATCTGATTCTACTCCTATTGTACAAATTTAGCTGCTTTTGCAACCGCTTGCACCACTCAGGTGCAGAGAGTGGTTTCCTATTTACATTCACTGGTTTTATGTCAGTTCCATCACATCTCAAAAATTCGGCCGTAGTCCGAGTCTCACATAATATTTCTGTTGGCTAAATAATGTTTTTGAACAATCATAATTCTATTTCAATTAAAAAAAGCGGTATTGGTTCTACATTGATTTCAGCAAGCGAATCCCATACAATTGCCTTAATCATGGCTTGTCAAATTGCATACTGAAATCTTCTTCCATCCATACATAAATAACATTTCTAATCTCGAAAGCCTGCGAAAGTTGGGCAAAATATTCAAGATGCAGCTTGGCTAGTGAGCAATTTCTAGGCCCTGGCATCATGCCGCTCTCTAATGTCATCGAGCTCCCCTTGAATGAGAGAATGATGCATGTCCCAACCTGTGCCAAAATATAGAGGAATTTTGTTATATATAGTTGCAAATGTTTTGATAGACATGTATGCAGAATGTGGAACCTTACATAAAGACATGTGAATTGTTTAGCAAAATGTAACTTATGTTCTTCGCTCAAACATCTATCATATATCATAGAATATATTTTACATCCAAACCATATTTTACATTACAAGTGGGGTTTGCGTATATATATGTACAATTCTTAACTTATTTAATGTTGGAGTTTACCAATGGATCCTAGATCGTGGTATTGTTTTGTGTGCATGATGGGGGAAGGAGTATTTCCATGCCTTGTACGCCGTGTGCCAATGCTGTGTTGCAAAGTCTTTTCTCCTCCTCCTTGCGTGATTTTACATTCTTGGTATATCTCATCCGTGCGTAGCGTTCAAACGTAAAAGCTGGTTGGATTTGTAGATCGTTGATGGCACGAACTCTTGACATTGCTGTGAATGTTAGTCCTTGGCGGTCAACGTTTCCGATGTCTACTGTGGCCTTGTCAAGTGTTAGGCCCTGTGATTTGTGGATGGTAAGGCCCCAAGACATTTTTAGTGGGATTTGGCGACGATTTCCACGTGTGACAGGAGGTAGGGGCAAGTGTGTTGGGTTGAGTATGTCCCATGGGGGCCCTTGGTAGTGTTTGAAGTTGACAACAACAAAGGATGGCAAGTCCGGTGGTTGTGTTTCTGGGTTGTACACGATATCTGTCACTTGCCCGAGTGCACCATTAACCAATCCTGAGCTAACCCATAAGTTAGATGTCAACATGACCTCTTGTCCTGTGCATAGGAAAACTACCGGGTCTAGTTGAGTGTCGTTGATGTCTGAGTCAGAGTTATGTTTGCTTTGTTCTGCGATGCTCATTGCAATTGGTACGTGCAAGGATTTTAGCATTTGTTTATTGTGCTTGTTTGCTAGGTCCTTTGTTGCAAATAGGTGCTTCTCAGTCATGAACATGGATTGCTCTGAGGTAGACATGCACGACTTGGTACGTGACATGAGAAGAGACCAATCCTTAACGGTTGCTTCTGCGTTTCTGATGTTGGTCAACATTTCTCTGAATTCAAGTTGTGTCGAGCTTAATCCTTGTTGCCTAAAGTTTGTGTCCAAGGTGATCACGGTATCAAAAGCATGCCAAAGGGAGCTTCCTACTTTGTTGCCTACATATAATGGTACATCGTTGACCGGAGGGAGCTGGCCTAAGTCTCCCACCAAAATCATTGAGCAGTTACCGAACGCGTGGTTACTATGTCGGGGGAATGCCTCACGAAGTCTTTTGTTGATGTTGATGTGTGTAGCATCAGTAGGACCTATAAAGCTCATTTCATCTATGAGTATATAACGTATGGGACTCATACGCTCTTGGAAGATTGCTAGGGCTTGGCCTTCGAGAGGTTTCATGTCGGATATGGGTATTCGGAGGGAAGAATGTATAGTAGATGATTTTATATTGAATGCAGCAATACCTGTTGGGGCTAGTACAAGGAGGGAAGATTTTAATTTGCCAGCCATATTTTCAAGCCCATTTCTTATGCATTGTATGAGGTATGATTTTCCTGTACCAGCGGTTCCCTGAATGATCATCTTCAATGGTGGGTGTTCCCTTGTTGAGTTGCATGTGAAAGCACAATTGAGTAGGCAAGGTGTTGTTTTGATGATAGCTGCAGAGTGTCTAAATGGGTAGGTGGAGTAACAACTGGTGGTGAATTTTCAATGTGGGCAATGTCTATGAATTTAGGTGCACTTATTTGTAAGGCAACAGGGATTGAATGAACCTTCCAATCGTGGTTAATGTCAAAGTCACGAGGCCTATCATGTCGACATCATCAATTGTTGTATTGAGTGTTGGGTGCATGCGTGATATATGCTCCCATTCAAATAGTTGTGCATGCAGCGGATTAGATCCTTGCGAGTCATTGTCGTCGCTACTTGCCCCAGGTGTAGTTTCTTCTAGAGTAGTGGCTCTATTAACATGTAAAGGGGCGTAAGAGTTTTTCATTTTTTCCCATTGGGTAGTTATTTCAGATGTGGAGATGCCAATGTCTGTTTGGATATGTCGAAAGGGTTTATATAAGAAGCTCTGTCAAAGCAGAAATCCTCATAGTGTATGCATCGGGGTGGGGACATCACCGTATCGGGGAATACGTGGACGACGTGCAGGGGTTCTTCTTCAGTAGCCATTGAGTAACTTTCCTTTGGTTGTGTAGGACCAGAACGAGCAGCCTCAAAGAGGGAGGTGTTCTCTAATTGTGTAGGGCGTTTAATGTATGCATCTATGAATGAAGGGAATTGGAATGTGTTTCCTAGGTCCGGGAGGACACGTTTGAATACACCGCTACCGATGATAGGGTAATAAATGTTTGGCTACAACCGGAAAGGGGGAGTTTTTGTAACATGTGGCATGTTTCTTGTGCACCAATGTCCCTGGCCGACAATGGTTTCAGAGAGGAATTTGCTGTAGGCCGTCTTTGCAGGGTGATCGACGCTAACTTCATTAGATATCCTTGTTAGCATGTGATGGTAGCTTTCTGATTTCTTCTCTGCTTTGGCTACATATTTTGCAATGTATTGTAAGACCGCATGCCGTGACACAACGGGCTGGCAGTCGACATTGGCTCGCCATAGTGCTAGCATGTCCGAGTTGTGTATGTTGACCCGCATGCATCATGCGTGCGGGGGTGTACTTTTTTACCGATTTCATCTAAGCCCAAGCTCGAATACTATTGGAGTGGCCAAGGGGCTTTATATCTACATCAAGTGTCCCATTTTTTTTTCTCGCAAGTAGGTTGCCTCACTACATTTTGTGTGGCGTTGCACGCGGTTCAACAAGTTCTCATAGTCAGCAACTGGGTTGTTTGTAAGTATCCCGTATGTGTCTAACAAGCACGGGTCATCTTCCTGCGAACGATGTATCTGACGTTCTCCACTCTCAGGGCCCCTTGGATTCCATGCAGTTACTAATTGGTCGAAGTAAGTCTTCGCCGCATCAAGTTCACGGGGGTTGTCCTAGTTTAGGTCCTCCATGTTTGGTGCATTTGGAAGCCATATAAATCCGTGGATATGAGCCGAGCCTCGGTGTTGCCATTCGTACCTGTATTTTGCACAAAGAGGGTCCAGCTTGGTAAATGGGGTAGGCGGGGTATTGTATTAAAATCTAAGTGGTAGTGAGCTCACCTGTACCAGTAGTCAGTGCAATGCATTTTTTTTAAGCACCTCCTCGCAAAATATTGTAAATCTTTTTTCCATGTATGCAGAGACGATATGGGGGTGCATGTTCAAGTTCACGTTTCTCCACTGCTGGCTTGTTGTTGAGGGTGGCGTCGGTGTTCCCGGCATTGCTTTGTGTAAATCAGGCCATTTAGTATCTGCTGCACTTAAAGTGAAGAAAAGTGTAGGGCTTTCTAGTTGGGTTATCATATCTGTGAGTTCATGTCTGCGCTTGCACCAAAATGATTTAGTTCCTCGCAGGTTGGACCCAAAGCGCATTAGTTGCTCTGCAATGTGGGCATCCGGGTAGTGTGCAAGTTGTTGGCGTAACATCGAAACTGTGGTAGGCAAGTTGTCGCCTATATTTTTTTTGTGAAAACAACAGATGTTGATTGGCTTCTGTGGTGCAACATAATGTTGAGAATGAAGTAGCGAAAGTGTGGATGGCTTCCAAATCTATTATCATGGTAACGTAGTAGGTGTAGTGCGTATTCATGCATGTGAACCCTCTTGATGCGTGCTTGGTGGAACAATGCAACCCCTTTTGGGAACAATGTTGGAAAAGCCATAGATAGCAAACCCTCAGTGTCGTATTCACTGACCGGGGCTGAACCAATGTGTGGCCACTCAATTGACTGTAGCGGAGTTTTTTCCCTGCCTTCGATGAAATTTGTTATTTGGTCAACTTCTGAAGTGGCTGGAGGGAGGGAGGACACAAAAGATGATGGCTGCCGCTCGTGGGTATTTGGTGGGGAGCTTGGGCGAAGCTCTGCTTCTGGCTGTGCTTCAGCATTGTCGGTGATAGTTGAATTGAAGTGTGGTAGGGAAGTAGATATATCAGTACTGTGATGTGGTAGGGAATGCAATGCAGGGTGGTCTAGGACAACATCCTTGTAGTAAGGGTCATGAGCTATTTTGAATTGCAATGCAGCCAAAACACGAGATCTGCTTACAAAGCAGTCGTAAGCTTTATTTGTTGCTCCGATTCTTCGGATGATTAAGATGTCCAAGTCTTCGACGCGCCGAGGCAAGTGTTTAGTTATGGATGAAACTTCTTGGGGGAAGCATATGGTGTGGCCCCTATATTTGTATTGGCCACCTACAGCGTGAGTCACTTGCAATATTGGGTTGACCCTTGCTATTAACATTTCCTCAACTTGTGTAAGTGAAGATAACACCTTAGGTCATGCGGGCCGGGTCCATGTTATTCCAACTTGAGAAGCGGCGATCATCCTTTTCAACAATGCATATCGTGGCGGTGTGGGCACCTTTTAAACCTTTTACGTAGCCCAACATATAATTCATTACAACATGAACATGTGTTTGGAGGCGGGAGGTGATCTATTCTTTGGCGGAATTGGCGTTGTGTATCTTGGAGTGAATGCGTATTTGGTGTGTGATCTTCGAGCAGGTTGGCATGGTTGGCTATATAGACTGGCGCCTGTGTGTTCAGCTTTTGTCATTTCATGCAAGCTATATGGCGACGATGCTCATTGAGGTTGTTTTTGTTGGCTGCATACCTCAACCGAGCCTTTGCATTTTTCTCAGTCCGTGTTAGGCCTGCAAAAAATGAGTTAAAAAGGTAACAGTAATTAGGTATAGAACGTAGTTAATGCAAGCAAAAAAGAAAAGTTCTTTTGTTTGATTGGAGTGAAGTGTAACAATGTATGTTGACAGTATTTGCATTGCTAGTATAAAGTGACTTTGATTGCACCCGAATATGTGTATTATAAAGACATATTAAGAACACAGAGTGGTGTGTAAATATAGGAAAACTTGAGCACAACATGCGTTAATATTAAAGGTTATATAACTTATGAATGCAAAAACCTATATGTGGAGTAGGTGGTATGGTAAGTATGTATTGGTAAGTTGCTCATATTGTGTGGGTATAGTATAATATGTTTTCTGAGGTAGTGTAGGATCTTTTTGATCAATACATAGTTAAGGTGTTGCGAGGAATGCATCTAGTGGGGATTCCTGCATGCTGGAAGTCGTGTCCTTAACTGCAGTGACAACAGTGCACTGGGCTTTCTCTTCTGACCTGTAGACCTCTAGCTTTGCGGATATTGTGAACATGTAGCGGTGGAACAAAATTGGCCTAACAACAGGCCAAAACTTGTCAGGTGTTGGTGCAAGAAGTTGTAGCTCTTGTGCTGATATACCCATGATTGATGTAGCAACCTCATCAAAAGCAGTTACCCATGTTGTTGATGTGCCATCCTCAATGATGAAGTGTAATGCATATTTGTAGTCACAATGAGAGACGTCGTGCTTGCATTTTTGGCAATACCAAGAGGAGTTTGCAATTAGATCAAGTTTTTTTTTGCATTGCTGGTTGTTAACAATTGATGTGCATGCCGGATAGTCAAGGAGGACATATTAATGTGTATAATTGTTGCTTTGCGGTGGAGAAGGTGAGCGATTTACCTAGGCCGCGAGGAGGATTTGATGCCCGCAATATCGGTTTTCTCAATTTTCCAATACTCACCGAAGGGTATGCATTGTAGGCGGAAGCGAGTAAACCATGCACGCAGTGCATGAGCCTCAGTTATATCAGATCTATGAAGATTTGTGTATTAGGCCTGTGGCTATTGTTGTTCCTTTGAAAGTTGTAGTTTTTGCTCTCTTAATTGCAAGAACTGGTCGGGTTGATGTCTGTGTAGCACATAATTCACTTAGAAGTTTGCCCTCATTGTCACT
Organism: Taxus wallichiana var. yunnanensis; assembly: GCA_018340775.1. Classification (NCBI taxonomy): domain Eukaryota; kingdom Viridiplantae; phylum Streptophyta; class Pinopsida; order Cupressales; family Taxaceae; genus Taxus; species Taxus wallichiana. The sequence goes on from CM031238.1 coordinate 54,133,372, forward strand.
AAAAGCACCCCATAACGTTGCCTCAATACATAGTGCCGAGTTATCACTTAGTACGACTGTGCGTTTGTGGTTGAAAGTACTATCACTTTTCCTGATAGTGGAGGGGGCGGTAATGGATAGTGCAATAGCTAGTAGGTCAATGGTGGATTTGGTGGGGCGGAGTTGATTTCTGCTATTGTTTTGAAGCGGAAAAGATATTGCGGTATGTTTACGGACTGGTTTGTACTAAGCTTTACAGAGGAGTCCAAGTCTAGGATGATGTCCCAAGGAGTTGTGGAGTTGTTGTAATCTTTTTTTGCAGGCCGCAAGGTGCCTCCTTTGATTGTGTATGTTTTACCTAGTTGTATTTGGTTGTAGTAAGAAGTTGCAGCTAGGTCAAAAGAAGTCACCACTATATCTGAGTTGCTTTTGTCGATAATGTCGAAGCTGAAAACCTGCCCTGTGCGTTTTTCCGTGTTGTAGTTGTTTAGGTTGCCTTTTTGGATGACCCTGCCTTCAATAGTCCAAACGCTTTGGTAAGGATTTAACGATTTAATTGGCGTGAGTTGCATGCAGTGTTCAGGGCGGCCTTCACGAGTAGCCGGTGCCAAAGTATCTGTGCGGGATGTCGGCATGTGTACGGCCAGTTGGGGAGGAACAACGTTGGGGGCAATGGAGTCTGCGATGCTGGTGGTTCCTAAACAATAAAATAAAATGGAAATGAATTAGCAAATGGGGTAATGTTAAGTACGAGGGAGCATGCGCTAAACCATAAAGTGGGGAAACCAAGTTATGGCCCACGTAAAGTGTTTTTTTAGAGAATAAGCACGTAAAGATAGATATGTACAGAGCGGAAGATGATTATATAACACAACAGTTTATACGCTCATTCTTTAAGTAAAGTACGAAACATATGTACAACAACTCTATTGTATATATCGTAATTGGAATTATACAAAACTTTTGACGACGGTTTCAAAATGGAACATGTACACCATATTTATGCAAGTATAGGTTTATCAAGTTAGACCTTCAAAAAGAGGTTACTGTGGGGTAGGATGAAAGATGTGGGCATATGTATGAGCAGTGCAAAGTCGTAGTAGGGGTGAGGTAGGGACTTAAATTAAAGGGATGCAAGATAAGCTTTGAATGCAGCTCTAATGGAGTGTTCCTCGCCGCCAGAGTAGTACTGGTCGTAGCTGAGCGAACGAAGGAAAGTGTACAATGCGTCAAGCCTAAGGTACGTTGCATCTACCTTGTGCATCATGTCTAAGACAGTGGTTAAATCACTATCGAGAATCATTGCTGATGGGATGAGGGACTCTGATATTCTACCAGAAATGGTCGAGCATGTAGTCAATGCAAGTAAGTAGCCAAAGTGTGCACAAAAGTCGCAAGTGGTGGTGGACACTTTGTATAGAGCTTTCGGCTGGTGGTTGCTTGGGTTGCATATGACCGAGGTGTCCCATTTGAAGTGACCAGCCTCAATAGAGGGCTCCGACAATGGCACCAGAGGTATCATTGATATTGTGATAATGGATGGGCTTCCACTTGGAGTGGCCATAATACCTGGGAAAAGCAACCAACTTTGTTAGTATAAATTTAGTTTCTACTGACAAGTACATAAATATATATATATTGCAAAATACATTGGCTCGCTGAAACTGAAATTGCAACTACATCCATAAATCATATATCATATATTTCATCCATAATTCTCTGTATGCAACTATGGAAATGTCAGATATGCTCATTGTAGTTTTAAGCAGAGCTTACATAAAGATTATCACTAACAGATTAAGAGCCTTTGAACTATCAGCAGCAAAACATATTCCAATACAATTACTCTACCCGAGATGATTAAACAGCTGCTGTCCACTTACAGGTGAAACTATTTCATGATTATTATGTGCTTATTTATAGTATGTATCCATAGTACATTTCTTAAGATAACATGCTAATCCCAATCACGGAGCATCTAATTCTATTACACAGAATTGGAGGTCCCAACAATTACCAAAAACAATAAAAAAACTGAAACAAAAAAATTAAATAGGTTCAATTCCATGCAATAATTGTTCGACTAAACAGTATAATCACATAGATGGCCAGCTAAAGTGGCTTTTCCATACACAAGATTCGCTATGATGTCGTTCCTCTGTAGTGCCCTCCAGCCATCATTCAACTAAGTTTCATTTGATGCTATCCTCGGTAGCGTTCCCAGGCATATTTTGATTATTTAGAAAAATTCCTCTTAACCCGACTCAGTATTTCACAAAATATTTAGCACGACGCATTGAAAGGGATCTAACTCTCCCTACAAGTTCCAGATTGCTACAAAATATTTTCAACGTGATTATAACTTGCTTTTCCTTCGTAATACAAAATAGGACAGGTTGACCCAGCACAATGCAAGGTGCAGAAACAGAATTTCAGATGTATGACATCTGTGTAAATAATTAATCAAGTCTGCAACTGCATATTTCAGTACAAGCTTGATTTCACGTCCTGACATCAAATCTTTGATCAAATTTATTTTGTTTAATACTGATCAGCTAGAAGCATTCCCAAACCAAGTTCAAATTTCAGGCCAAGCTCAAATCCGCATTTATAAATTAAAAGTCGCCTCATATTTATACCATTTACCACTGATACGTTAATAACATTGAGAATCCAGATCAAAGACATGAGTTTTTCAACCAAATTGAGATAAAAAAACCACAAATAGTTCGAATGCCTAAGTTCTCGACCTAGATGAAATTAAAAACCATAAATTGTTCAAGTACCAAAGTTTCTCAACCTAATCGAAATTAAAAAACCAAAAAAACATTCAAACACCTAATCAAACTTTAAAAACCGCAAGTTTGACAGCCTTGTAAAAACTAATTTTCTTTGAACATGGTTTAATCTTGAAACTATCGTTTACATCCTCGTAATAATTTATACATTACATCTTTACTCATATTCACACCTACTAGTATTGATCAGCTGGAAATTTTCCTGAACCCAGTTCAAACACCTAAGTTTCCCAACATTATGGAAATAAAAAAACCACAAATTTGGTAGTTCTGTAATAATTAAAGCTCTTTATACCGATCATCTAGAAACATTTCTGAGACCGGTTCAATGTGATTATAAGTTGTTTTTCCTTGTGTAATACAAAGTAGGACACGTTGACCCAGCACAATGCAAGGTGCAGAAACATGAATTTCAGATGTATGACATCTGTGTAAGGCAAATGTGCGTGCACTGTGAACAATAGCAAGAATAGAAAGAAATAACAGGTACTGAGCAATAAAATTTGAGAAGAATGTAGTTCGGTTAGTATTAAAACAAGCTAAAGTGTCTTTACATGTTATCAGTCAGTAAATACAGAGAAAGAAAGAAATGCTGCTAAAAACTGATCCGGAAGAAGTTGGCATAGCAACAAAACAATACTTTGCAAACCTGTTATATCTCTGAACTGTGGCGTATATGAGGTGAGAGGGTGTTGCAAGCGCTGGCAATAACAATCAAGCGGAGATGGTGCAGGATGTAAAAAAGCAGGGGTGTATTTATAGAGAGATATAGTTTAAGCAGCCTGTAAGAGGAGGACAACAGGTAGACAGCAATGACCGACTCTGGGAGAAATGCAATTACTCCTCTAAATATCGCACCAGCACACTGTGTCTGACATCAGTTTTGCACTGTTACAGAGTTGGACGTATATTTTATTGACAAGCTTTTATTCGCCCACTACGCATACACAGTGTGCAGTCTCCAACTGGAGTTATGGCGAAGCGGTGGACACGGCGACAGGAACTGATAAAAAGCGTCATGTAGCATGCAATTTTTTTTCTATGTTTTTCCTCCCGCCCACTACGCAGTCTGTTCGGTTTGCTTCTGAGCGGGCCATATTAGCAAAGGCAGTATCTTATTAATACCTTCAATAATGTCTTACACTGTTGCGGCCACACGTCGGGTATTCTGCCTACCTAACACATTTTGTCTGACAGCTAGTTATTCCGAAATTCACTGGTTGCTGAAAGGTGGATCAATTAATAATACATAATATTATATGGCTACTTATATAAAGGAATATGTGATAGGCAAATTAAGAACTAAATTCGAACCTTTTCAAATCCAATAATCAAAATCTGACAAGACTCCAATACTTTTGAGTCTCCTTACATAAGGAAACCACTCACCACGGCAACAATTTTGAAGGGGGAGATTAAGCCGAGTTCGTCAATATTTAAGGATGCTTAAATCTAATGTTTTTTCTCATTGTCAATTTTTTTACAATTAACATACATTTCACACACACAATAAAGGTTATTATAATTTGTTTGTTGCAAGTAAAAACAAATATGACATATTTTATAGTTTATAATTTTGTTTGGATTGTTACCTATTATCATATGTATGCCCACATGCTCTTGATGTGTAAGTTTTTGTAGGGTATTGTTCATGTAAAAGAGTAAAGTGGGTAGCCGGAAAGGGTTGTAGTGAACTCCCTTCCCTCTACCCGAGGTGGATAAATGGCTAAGGGAAGATAGGGGAAATTTTCCCCTCAATATTTATGATGCCAAAGAGGAGTGGGGCAACATTTACTATGAGTGGCTCTTGGATTTATTGTGATGGGTCTACTACACACTAGAGGAAATGATGTGGCCACCCTTTCGCACGGCATAAAACTAATGGCATGATTGGTAATGCATTTATAAGGTAGATGGATGAAGGTTGAAGCCACTTATTAGAAGAAAAAAGTAATAGTGTACATGGATGACATCAATTTTTAATAGAATAAAAGATATGCATTTGACGCACCTAAAACAAGTTTTAGAAAAGATAAAAGTAAGAGAGCATGTTGATGAATATGAAGAAGTGTTCATTCATGAAAGAAAAACTAGTATATATAGGTTATTTTATTACACTAGGAGGATTGAAGATAGATCTATACAAAGTCTAACAATATTGGAATGGCCTAGAACGAGGAATGTTGTTAAGGAAAAAAATAATGGGTTAGTAAAGTGTGCACAATCTATTATGCATGGGAAGAAATAATTAGTCGATGGATACCCCAAGTTGTAAATAGTTTTGAGTTGTTGAAGAAAAATGTCATGAATAAACTTGTGTTAACCTTCACAGATTTATAAACCATGTTCCAATTTGATTATGATGTGAATGGAACAACAATTAGTGAATTGTTGAGTCAATTGGGAAAAACAATTACATATTCAATGAGAATTTGAATGAAGCAAAATAGAAATATTAATTGTCCAATCAAGATTTATTTTCTATAACCGAAGCATTGAATAAGTGGAAGAAATATTTGTTACTTAAAGATTTTGTATTGCATACAAACCATCGAGCATTGAAATTCATTAAAAAAACATGCAAAATCGATTCAAAAGGCATATGAAATGGGTTGAGTATTTGCAAATTTTTTCTTGTATGCACAATCATGGTTTAAGTCACTCGAATATGGTAGATGATAACTTAAGCCTAAGAGTTGTGTTATTAATCACTATGTCTATAGAGATGTTTGGAATTAAAAGTTTGAAGTAATTATATAAAGAAGATAGAAACAACGTAGAATTCTAGAAAATGATTAGGTTTCGTGGGTAAGTGAAAGGAACTCATATAAGGATTATATAACCTAAGAAAGTTTTCTTGTTCAAGAAACAATAATTTGCATAAATAGAGGATCAATGATGGAAAAACTCATTAAAAAGATATGTATTTGTGGTTTAGGACATCGATTTGGAAGAGATAAGTGTATGTGTGCTAATATTATTTATAGGTTGTCTCTCTCTTCTCGATAATATAGATTAAGATATAGAGAGGACCATTCTAGGTCAACACACAAGAAGATTTAACCAAGTGGTATAAGATTTGTGGATCTAGAATATGGTAATCCACTTTGTATCAAAGGCATACGGTTCCAAAGCATAGGAATAAGATAGGGGACGACGTCTTACAAGTATCATGATTGTTAAAGATTAATAGATTTTAAAGAACATAAAGATATGTATGATAGGGTTGTAAACATGGATGAGAGATCAATAGGTTATAATGCCAAAAGGGTGGATTAAAGGCATGGGCTGATATAAAATAATACAATAGACAAAAATATTCTATTCTATCCTAGTCTATATACATGCTACAACAATCAATTGTTCAAATTAGAAATAACATAAGGGAAAATGAGACTAAGAGATATTTACCTTTGTGCATGAACCTTTAGCACATTAACTTTCTCTCAAGGTTGGCAATACCTTATGAGAGATTTGATGTGGGGGACCACAAAACAAATATAAGAAGACCTAAGTAAAGCACAACTAGGGACTCCAAAGGCTTGGTGAACCTTGTTGGTGCAAATCCTATTCTTAAGTGTCCTAGACCCAATTCTCCAAAAATAGACCTCTAAAGATAAGCAAGACTAACTCCTAAAACTCTAAGACCTCAAAATTAGATTGACAAGTGCAAGTAGATGAATGATGAATAATGCGATGATGGAAAATTCTCCCAAATTCCACTTATAAAAAGGTTTCATGTTTAGTGTTATAGTTCCCTTATAGTGATGGCATTGACCATGATCAATGCAATTATTCATGCAGATAATTAACGGCTAAACACTATTGACCATTGTCAATGCCATCAAATATAGGTAATAACAAATCACAGGGTCCTAGAGGAATGCTCGTGAAGTGGAGGAAGGACCATAAAGATGATAAAATTGATGTGACAAAGGTATATGTTGGTAAGGTTCTTCATCGGGTTCAATTAGAATACATTACCATGGAAGCTTCACACCCTTTTGGAAAAAACATTATAAAATGCATCACACATCAATGAGGATACTCATAACTATTATCCGACTAAAGTAGACCACAAGAACTTGGATTTAATTATGTGTGTGCAATCACAAATTCTCCTTTGCAATGATATTTATGATCACATGATGTAATAATTGTGTTTTATACACATGGTAGTTATTATCAGATTATGCAATATGTATAGAGAACAAGTATAATCATTATTTGACCATTGTAGACAAATGATATATGTGTCTTCTATGCCTTTAATGCTAGTTTATACATCTAGATATGGATAGCCAAGTGTGGCTAACATAATCTCTTATCATGTCTTATCATTATTATTTTATGCTTAGTGGGGTCGTCCTTAGGGCTTTGAATAATATAGTAGGGTATATGTAACTAATTTAATATAAATTGAATTAAATCTTAATTTCATAGTAACTACTATAAGAATGATGTACAAATGCTAATATACAGAAGAAATAAGCAAACAAGCGTATACAATATAAAACCCTAAGCAAGAGGAGGAGATAGAATGAATTAGCTGATTTTTGAGCAACTGGAAGTGACCAGGAAGGTGAACAACCTGAAACAAACCGTAGGTAGTGTCAAAGCTTGCCAAGGTTCTAAAACTCGGGAATATGTAGGAAAGGAGCGCCCACGGGAGGACAAGAGCACTCAGGCACTACCGTCTCTGCATTCTAGGCACTAGTGTTTGTGTAAATAGTCAATATCTCGATCTCTTTTGACGTGAGGAGATTCACTATTAACCTCTATTTTTCGCATTGGATTTGCTCCTAGATCACATAATGTACCGTAACCTACAAAATAAATTGTCTACTTGCACATGTCCACAAAACACATCAAATCTAATAAAAAATATGTAGAATGTGGAGTTGGACTAACCATGATACCACCAAGAGTGAACTTAGTACTAAGTGTTGCACGACATTTTAGACTCCATATAGTTTTGTGTGCGCGTGTGTAATGATGCCCTGTGTAATTTGCACTAAGATAGAGAGCTAAATTTAGAATGCTCTTATGGTGTAAATGTGTGTAATAGAATAGAATAGACTTACCCTCCTATGTTGTGTATGTAGAAGTGAATCCACCCTTGTCCCTTGAGTGAATGTGCTAGATGGATGCCTTTGATGCTCTTGTGCCTTTTGGATGCAAGCTTAGGTGATAGTAAGTAATGCTAGTGCTTGGTCCTTGATTTTTGAGAAGTAACTAAGTATATATATGATTCCCTTGTTTTAATTTCATAATTGACAATTAGAAGGTTGACCCATAAGTATAAAAGATACCCAAAAGATTGAGGAAAGGTGAAAGAGTGTGAGGAGCACCTAGGAGGGATAGGAGCGCTCAGACGCTAGTATCCTAGCTGGGTGCTAGTGTTTGAGGCTATAAAAGATAAATCAGTCAAGTTTCGTCAGGTTTGTAAGGTGTATAACACCAAAAAGAAGATAAGAGATAAAGAAAAGAGGCCAAAAATAGTTTTCAACCACTAGTTTTCTTGTTTAGGAATCATGTATACATTAGTATGCTTTAGGACCTAAAAATGTACCCAAGTGTGTGATTTTGTGTCTACATTTTTCCCCACTTTATGTTGTTGAGTGAATACTCGATAACATAAAGTAGATAGAAGATGTGTACCTTGTGAACTGTATAAAAGAGTGTGGGTGATAATGTGTTGAGTGGACAAGTGAAGTGTGGAATGATTGCAAAGTGAAGCGTGGAGACTAATAAAGGGAAGTGGAACCTAGGGGTGAAGTGTATGCATAGTAGAGGGGCACTTGTTGGAGCTTGTGCTCACCGATGTGAATTGGTTATTGTTATGTATAAGGACAGACCTACAAAAGAAGAGCGAGAGAGTAGTCAAAGTTATGTATATGAAAAATCAAAGAAAATATGTGTATAAGTATGTAAAGAGTGTGTAAAAGGAAAGTGTGCACCTAATGTATAAGAGAGTAAAAGATAGAAATTTGTCATGTTTTCTTAGAGTTGTTGAATTTGAATGTTGATGGTGAGGTTTTGGGTGATCTCACGCCAAGAGCAATTTTTTTGGGTGATCTCACACCAAGAGCAAGTTTTTGGGCAATTTCACACCAAGAGTAAGTTTTTTGGGGGTCTCATGCCAATGGAAGAGTTTTGGGGAGAGAGGTCTAACTTTTCTCGCTTCCATGACTCTACCCCGTAAGAATCACAACAAATGGTATGTCCCGATTTGTTCAATTGTTCCGGTTATAACTTATAGAATGTATTATGTGACTTGGAGGCAAGTGCCTCTTTCTTGGAGAACCGATCTCGAGAACTGTATGTAAATCTGTGATGATTTGAGAAAATGGTTATTTTTTCCATAGGAAACAAGCACCCTAGGGGAATCAAGTGGCCACCACTAATGTATAGGTCTAGGCACTAGTGTCGATCCGTGTTTTGGATCCAAGTCGATTTTGGGCCGTTTCATGAGTGTGTTCCCGTGATGATTTTATATTGTGCTAATATGTATTTTAGCTATGAGCTATCGTAAGGGTGATTTGTTCACCCAATAAATGCCCCTCTCATTTTGGGTGCATGCAACGATAGTATGAGAATGTGGCCCAAAGGAGAGGATCGAGAGTGATATGCATATCTTATAAGGGATGCCTCGCAGGTATGGGATGTGCATGGTAGAAACCAAGACACATGCAAACAATATTGGCTAGTAACAAGAGTTAGTATAAAATATAGCATACAATGGAAGACAATGTAATAAGCAACTAACAAGAAAATTTTGACCTTGAAAAGTGGGTTTCATACTTGGGACATCACTCACAATGTCACAAGAAAATTAGGGCCGAAGTGGGAAAAAGTGTACAATGATCAAACAAGACATAAAAGGCAAAGCCCACAAAAATACCAAACAATAAGAAACAAGTAGAGACAAATAGCCATGGTTGTATTGATCCCGCAAGACAAATGCTACACATGAAGCACTTGTTATTATGTTAGAAAGATATATAGTATGTCAAAACATGTACAATTATAGTGATAGTGACTATAAATAGTAAACTTGAAGTGATAGAACCTATGATGTGTAGATTATGATAATAACAAAAGTAGATGCCCCTAGAGCCTCGGTGGGACTGGTAAAGAGTTGTGTCGAGCATCATGCATCGTGTATGAATATGTGAAAGGTCCTACATTCACCTCAAGATACCAAGTGAATGCGCATGTGTATATAGAAAAGATAATGACATACTAAGAATATGTCTTACATAGAAATAAAGTGTAACATGTAAATAGAATAAGCTAGCAAGAGTAAATGCAACCAAGATATGCAAATTTTATGTGAGTGTGATGGTGTGATATGCAAGGTGTGAAGATGATAGGAACAGCGTTGCCCCCTAGTGAATGTGTATGAGATGAGGTTTATTTAGAAATGCCCCCTCAACAGTCAAGAATGAACCATAAAACAAGAGCGTGTCATTGGGAAATGAGTGTGTTGTAAAATATGTATCATAAAGCACAGAGCGTGAAGTGTAGATGATGTGAGGTTCATTTCAAAATTAGACCCTCACCAATCGAGTATGAATTGTAGAACTAGAATATGTCATCGATAATGACAATGCAATGTGTGTACCAAAGAGTGTGGAAGTGCTTAGAAATATCATACATGAAGCACGGAGTTTGAAGTGTAGTAGTAGAGACTAGAGACAACCTGATAGGGATGGAAGGGGAGAAAGTATGATGCCCCTATGTGCATCAATGATGGAGATATATGTAACGATGGAAGAGATATATTGCAATTGTGACAAAGTTTGAAATGTATCATAAGAAATTATATTATTATCACAATGAGAGGTAAAAGAAATAGTAGAAGAAAGAGTCAATAGGACAAATTTTAAGGAGGTTAGATATCACGGGGTGATTTGGTTGGGAGTCTTGGGTGGTGGTTGCTTATTTGGAAATAGTAACATCAGAGAGGACTTGATAGGAGGAGGTAATGTTGTAAGAATTTTCAAAGGTGGCTCCTTTATTGCAATTGGTAATGTTGTAAAGGACTTGATAGGATGAGGTGATGGGGTACAAATTTTTAAAGGTGATATGACATTGGGTTGGATAGAAGGCTCTTGAATTACCGGAGAAGGAACATTAGTAGTTATAGCATGATACTCATTAGACATAGAAGGATAAAATTTGTGAGTCTAATGGGATTTAATAGTTGGAGATGAGCATGTAGCAATCGAAATGAAACGCCGATGCTCAAGGTGGCTAATTCTTCATTTTAAAACATGAAAATCATTGTCACAATGTCCATTAAGTTTTTCATAATTACAAAATGGGAGACCTTTTTATTTTGCAAGCCGATAAAGATGGTAGTATGTGGAAAGTTGATCAAATAGTGATTGAGGAGATTAGGAAGAATGTCATATTTGTTTAGAATTTTGATCAAACTTGAGAGGTGTTGGTAGCGACATGGCTTGGGATTTACTTGTATAATCACATGTAGTAGACATGAGATGAGGTGTAGAAGAAGAACACATATGGGCTTCTTGAGATGTTAGATTTCAGTTGTGAGAGATGTAATTGTGGTTTCCATAGCTTGAATTTTATCTTGAAATAAATGCTTGAATTGACTTGCAAATGGATTGATTGGTTGTGGTATTAGGACTATAGAGTCATCAAAGAGACCGGGTGATCCAGAGGACATTGCCACTATCAATTTGGTGATCTAAGTGGCGAGTTGCATACCGAGCTACTCGACCGATTCAAGTGACGAGTTAGGACGGGTCACCCAAGGTGAGTTTTGTACCACTTGGTGAACTATATCTTTCCACCACCAAGCAAAATGGGCTACGCGACCTTAGCCACAATCAAGCAGTCGTTAAATCCTTAAAAGGCTAAGGTAAAATATATTCCCACTAATGTGGGACTAAATAGGTGGGTTAGCCCATGTAAAATGGGACAATGAAGTGATAAGGCTCACGTGGCATGTGGATAGGTGGTGATAATTGGGAGGACCGGTCAAAAGATTCCCAAATAGCCCAAGCGGATCGGGAAAATGCATTCCCCCATCACCGTGTAAAGGGAAGTGGCCAAAACAGTCCACAACAAAGGGATGTGGCAAATTCTAAGCAAACCAAAGACCTGGCCAACACGTGGCTCGGTGGCAACATAATAGACTAATTCAATAGTGAATAGTTCAAAGCAAGCTCATGCAATAGCAAAAGATCAACGGAACCACCCACCTTCCACTCACAACGATCGTGTCCTAACCAACTCGTCATCCGAGTTAGCTATGTGGGGAGTTGGGGTGATAAGCAATTTAAATAGGAAAATCAGGTCCGCCAAGGCTATAAAATATTTCCTCCACTCCTCATTTCAAATAAGCTCCTCCATTTTAAGCAAGGTCGAGGATTTTAGAAGGAGTATGAAGTTGGAAGAAATTAGGCCTAAGGAGATATAAGGCCATTATTTTGGATGGAGAAAAGTATTTAAGCCCTATTATTATATTTTAATAGCCATTATTTTATTAAATTCCTATTATTTTATTTAATAAGCATGGAGATATAAGAAGGCCTATATTGTATTATTATAGGCATTATTTGAAGTCCGATATTATTATTATCGGCAAGATGAAATTAAGTCCTATTATTTAATAGGCACATTGTAAAAATTGCGGGAGTTATTATTAACTCACTGTTAGTGCAAAGGCCAAATTGATGCCTTATTCTCATATTGGAGCTCGAGACATCATGGATCCGAGGGACGTGATGAAGCATTAGAGAAACACTAGAGTAAAAATCCTGAGTACGTTGGACGTATCGTCGAGATCTTTTCTTCGAAGGAGGTTCATATTCACCATTGAGCTCATTGGCGACATTTGATCCACTTAGCTCGTGTAGAGGTTCATTTTCCATGAAATAAAGTGGAAGGAGGTCATCGTCAACACCAGACATTGGATCAATCTCATCTCAACGTAAAGGCTTATTTCTACCATACAACAAAGTGAAGAAGCATCCTTGTTTGCTCGCTAATATATAGATAATTAACACCATATAGTGGAAGCATTGAGGTCTTCGAAAGGAGACTTAGCACCATGCAGTGGAGGCGTTGAGGTCTTCTGGAAGGAGACTTAGCACCGTGCAACGAAGGCATTGAGGTCTTCATTATTGCGAGAGTTATTATCAATAACTTACTGAAATTGTTATGGAGCACTTGGATTTTGAATTTGGAGCCATAGGGTATTTCACATTGGAGATCCATTGGAGATTGAATCTTTGGCACAAAAACTTGTTGTGCAAGAGGTTCTTATTTTCCGGCATCGGGTTTATTATAGCTTCAATTGTGATTTTGTACTAGAGTTACAATTTAGAAGTGAATAATAAATCGGTTCAATTTCGAATTCGGAGACAAGCATTTTTCGAACTCCGTTATCAACCTTTTTGCACTATGGTTATTATTCTTGTTGTGCATTTGATTAAAGTTGATTATAATGGGGTAAATTTGGTAAAGCATTAAGTTATTATAAGGGTTTGTGGTCAAGAAAAAAATTGGGCGGTTTACGGATAATTTTTTTGGTATCGAAAGCAGTTGATTTAACCATGTGATTGCTTCAGTTTGTGCAGTTAGTTTAGTGTGATTGAACAAGTACATGGGCAAGATGTATAAACATGCAAAGCTCATTGAGATTGAGACCTTTAATCACTAGGTCTAGGAAGAGAACTATCTCTCGAGATCGATGTATTACTCCCAGAGGAGGATAACGCTCGACCGAAATCAAAATTACAAACCAAGGATGAGCTCTTGGTTAGGTTGCAGAGTGGTGAGCAGAAAAAGGAAATACCTTTAACTTCAAATGCAAAAACAATGACTGATGAATGCACTGTAATTTTTTCACCACCTAATTCTGATTCTTCTTCCCATTCAGATTCAAATTTGGATTCAGGTAATGATACTTTTGGATCTTTTGAAAAATATACTAAAGGTATTGGGTTGCAATTGTTAACTAAAATGTAATTTTATGGAAGAGGCCTTGGTAAAAATGGACACGGTGTAATTAACCCAAAACAAGTCAAGGATCTTCCTTGTTTTACAGTTTGAGTTTCCTAGAGCGGGAATGGAAATTCGAAAATCCTCCAAGCACGTTGAAGGAAGACGAGCTTCTAATAACAAAGTGTATACCCCACTAGTACAACAAAATGGATGTGGTAAGAAAAATCAGCGAAGAGGTAATGAGATTCCACCTCCACTTTCTTATCATAATCATAAGCATGGAAAAAATTGTAAAACTTCTGAGGATCCACTCTTTCATTTTAAGCAATATGGTTTTGATATACAAAAAATGATGAATGCTTTTCCTTGCACTTTTTGTGGATTGCGTAATCATTTTTGCCTTTTGTTGGAAGAGAAAGTATTTCTTGTAGAAGTGGTTTCTGATGAGCTTAATGTGAAAAACCAATCTCGTAGCTTTTAGGAGAGAAATGGTAAAAATATTTCCTCATCCTAGAAGGAGAAAAAGAGGAATTATTGCACTCATTGTCACATGAGTGGACATAAGGTTGAAAACTACTAGAAAATTCACCCAACAAGCCATTCGATGTATGGTAAGAAAAAGTTGGTTTACAAGGTAAAATAAGTTGTTAATCCACCACTAAGAATGAATCAACCTTGGATCTATCCATAGATAATCCACATATGAGTCCATTTTATTTTGATATGGAAATTGAAAACTCATGTGATTTGGATAAATTTATATTTGCATAGCTATAATTGATGAATAACATACATTATTTTTTGAGCATTGTGGGATTCTAATGAATGTTAAAAGGATAAAAGTCCCATATATTTTCATTTTTCCACATGTCACGGCTACTGATTGGCTAGTTGACCTTGCTTTGATCCAACTTTGACCAACAATAACTTTTGCATACAAACTCGTTTTTAACGTTCTTGATATCGTCGGATAGATCTCAAGATGTTCTACCTTTCTGTTATGGTTTAGGAGGTTTATGGAACATATGAACTTCAAAATGTCCTCCAAATCACTCCTCGTAATTGAATATCTTTACAAGGTGGGTGCATTTTAAGTAAGTCACGCAAGGATATTTGAGGGATTTTAGGAGCCATGAAAAAAGATCAGATAGAATAGGAAAAATAAAGATCTAAGTGTTTGATCACAAGTGGGGTTCACCAAATGATTTAATATAAATTGAATTAAATCTTAATTTTAGAGTAATTTACTCTAAGAATGATGTACAAATGCTAATATATAGTAAGACACAAGAAAAAAACATATACAATGTAAAATCCTAAGCAAGAGGAGGATATAGAATGACTTAGCTGATTTTCGAGCAATTTGGAAGTGATCTAGGTAGGTGAATAGTTGAAACAGACTATAAGAAGTGTCATCAAAGCTCACTGGAGGTTATGAAACTCAAGAATATGTAAGATGGGAGTGCCCACAGAGGACAGAGCTCCCAGGAGCTAGTGTATATTACGGGTGCCGTTAATCGTGTAAATAGTCGACATCTAATCTCTTTTGTACATGAGGAGCTTCACTATCAACATTTGTTTATCACTCTGGATTTTCTCCTAGATTGTCGAATATACCTACAACTTGAAAAACAAATTGTCTACCTACACATGTCCACCAACCACATCAAATATAATAAAAGAGATGCAAAATGTGGAGTTAAACTAACCCCGATGGTCACCTGAAGAGTGAACTGAGTACCGAGCATTGCACTACATTTTAGAATTTATGTAGTTTTGTGTGAGTGTGTGTGTAATGATGCCCTAGGATTCCCTTATGAAAGTTACAAAGTAAGATAGTGAGCTAGATCTAGAATGCTCCAATAATGAAAATGTGTGCAATGGAATAGAATAGACTTCCCCTCCTATGATGTGTATACGAAGTGATGCAACCCTTGTCCCTTGAGTGAATGTGCTAGATGGATGCCTTTGATGCTCTTGTGCCTTTTGGATGCAAGCTTAGGTGATAATAAGTAATGCTAGTGCTTGGTCCTTGATTTTGGAGAAGTAACTAAGTATATATATGATTCCCTTGTTTTAATTTCATAATTGAAACATTTCTACATCTAGTTATTACTCTCTATTCAGTGAATCTTGCAAGAGAGCCACCTAGTGTACGATTCTTCACACACACACACACACGCGCGCGCGCGCGTAGAACTACATGGAGTTTGAGATGTAGTGCAACACTCGGTCATAAGGTCACTCTATCGGGTGACCGTCAAGGTTAGTTTGACTCCCTATTTGCATCTTTTTATTTTTAAGTTTTGATGTGTTTTGGGGTTTTGCAGGTGTTCTTTCTCTATGAAGGTTACAGCAAATTCCGCAAGCGTAGTGCGACACACATACGACAAACAACGAAGGGTAGTGACATAGAAGCAACACAATAAAAATATTTTCTAAGGTTCTCGCGTAGTCACAAGCACCCTGTAAGTAGTCTACAACACCCAAGCACCCCGACTGATCTAGGCACCCCATTCCGAAACTTATTCTCGAAAGTCACATAATTTTTGGGGTTCACTTGCAATACTTTCCTCCTTATGTTTATCAACCCTCAAGTCCGACACAACTTAGGATCAATTGTGAAATAAGCTAAGCATTCTTTCCTTCTCTTGCACTTAGGGTTTTTATTTTATCTAGCTTATTGCTTAGGTCAAATTTGTACTTCATTGCTAATTATTTCAGTTGTCGCACTTAGGATTTCACAAAATTTCAATATTTGTTAAATCATTTGGTGAACCCATCGCTTGACTCCAACCTTATTTCTAGGTTTTTCTTCTTATGTTCGTTACCCATAGTGGTTGTTTTGGGTATTTTGAGCATATAGAGCTCCCTCCATCTACCCGTAGGGTTTCTAAATCAATGGCTAAATCTGATAACCCCTTTGCTAGCTCTCAAAATGTTCCTCTTGAAAACATTAAAACATCTAATAGTGAACAATCCTATGATGAAGATACCAATGTTGATCAAGATCAATTATACAAGCTTACCAATTTTCATCAAGCTTTGCGTGATAATCCCACCCATCTTCCACATATTCTCCATACTTTGATTATTGCTAAAAACTCTCAAGATGTTACTTCTACACCCCTTGTCGGTTCTTCCTCGGATGTCATGGCCTCCACTCAACCCATTCATAGTCATGATTACATTCCCACTACTTTCAATCCCATCATTCAACCTAATGCTTCTAATGCATAACCTGATTCCTCTTCAAACACTCTTGATTTACTTCTTTATATCAAGACCTGTAGACTCAAATTTGTCATCTTTAAATAGCTACCTTTGTTGGCCATATTGTGATTGTGTTGTCACTAATGTCAACCCCCATTGATGGAAAAAAATTTTCATGGCATGGTATGATTCCTTATCAGTGCCAATTAGATGTCAAACATGAAGGTTGATTGGTAGTATCAAGATTTAGAGTGTTTTAGGAGGTCTTGGTGTTTGGTTTACTAGGCGTAATCATGATATGAACATTCTTGATCTGGTTGATGTGTTTCATGGGTCAAAACATGGTTGGTATGATGTGTCATGATTGTCTATGGGTCTATATGAGGTTGGCTTGGTAAGTTCTCTGTTGAGCCGATTCATTCAGTGTGTTTCTAGCCTTAGAGCATCCAGAATGGTAAGTAGGTATGAGATTTGAATCATACATTTCTTATTCAAGCATGGTTACATAATGGTGGAAGTGTAACCTAAAGTGTGTGATAAGTTTTAGGTCATAATTCAGAGGTTACATGCATGTATGAGGTCATAGGAAGCAAACCGTTGAGAACAAGTAGTTTAACATGGATAAGTCATTGTGTCTGGATAGTTTTAGGCATATATAAGCTATGTAGTGATTATGGATAGGTAGAGGATGTTTTTTTATGCTTCATGCCAAGTTTCAAATAATTACAGAAGAAGGAATTGCAAGTTATGCAAGTTTTGGAAAAATTGGGTAAGTTTGAGTGTGATTTTCAAGCAAAATTGAACCTTCTAATGCTTGATGTGAATTGTATGATTTGCATGGGGACCTTATGCATAGATTCTATGGTAATTTATTAAGCTTAAAATAAATAATTATGTGGTTTGATCATCACATTTTTATGAACGATTGTTAATAAGCTAAGTTGGTTTGAAACCATAGTTAAACCCTAACTAGGAGAAGTTTGCATAAAAGTGCATGTAATGACCCAGTTTTGATTGGTTAACGAAATTTATGATTGGATGTTGTAGATAACTCTTCCACATTTTCATAAATTTAGGATAGAGCTTGTGGTCATATGTGGGCCCCACCTAAAAATGGCAGTTTCTGAAGAGTTTCAGTTTAAGGAAAAGTTCTCCAAAGAAGGTGATGGATAAATTGGCATTGTGTGATGTATGTGAGTTTTTATTGATGTACATGGAGTTTTCAAGACATTTTAATGCAGGTACATGGTCATTTGAGGTCCATACAGGTTGATTGGTCAAAGGGCAGTTTTGAGGCCTCAAATAGGGGTTCAAGAACCGGGCACAACTTGAGCTACATGTTGAGTTTGTAGATTATTCAAGTTATGTTGGAAATATGATTCAGATATATTTCCATTTATATGATGTTTTCCTCGTGATTAGGTGATTTGAAGGGGTTTCAGATCATTATTTTTACAAGAATATTTTTGGTTGTTCAAGACATGATGTGTCCCTATGAGATTTTGATGTTGTTTGAGGCGTGATATTGATTTGGTGATGCTTTCTATCACATGGAATGTGAATAGGGATGAATTTTGCATCCAATGAAACTATTTTGAGTATATATATATATATATATATATATATATATATATATATATATATATATGTATGTATGTATGTATGTATGTATGTATGTATGTATGTATGTATGTATGTATGTATGTATGTATGTATGTATGTATGTATGTATGTATGTATGTATGTATGTATGTATGTATGTATGTATGTACACACACACACATACATACATACATACATACATACATACATACATATATATATATATATATATGTATGTATATATACATATATATATATATATTTTATATATATATATATACATTTATATATATATATGTATATATATACATATATATACATACATACATACACATATATATATATATATATATATATATATATATATATATATATATATATATGTATATATACATACATATATATACATACATACATATATATATATATATATATATATATATATATGTATGTATACATATATATATATATATGTATGTATACATACATATATATATATATATATATATATATATATATATATATATATATATGTATACATACATATATATATATATATATATATATATATATATATATATATATATATATATATACATACATACATACATACACATATATACATACATACATATATACATATATACATATACATATACATATGTGTGTGTGTGTGTGTGAGCTAACCTTTGGAAATAGATGTTTTGTGCAGATTATTTTGGTGAAGGAAAAATTAGTTATGGTTTGAGCGGGAGATTGATTCAAGGATTATAAATTTCTTGAAGCATTCTAAAGGGTTTGAAATTTCCATCAAGTGGTTATATGTAATGGTTTTATCTTTTTGAATTGATTTGGTGATCAAATGAAGTTTCCAGGGTGCTGAAGGGTGTAGGAAACAATTGTTTTGAGATTTGCAAAGTGAATTGGCACATTAAATGAAATAATTTGATTGGTTGAGCTAAATTTAGACCATGTATGAATATTAAATGATATTTTGAGAATTTATTATGGTTTATGGGTCATGAATAAGTATGGTTTTTATGTAAGGGCATTTTTATCTTTGTGCCCATGGGGTTTTGAGCCATTTTTGGCACATGTAATGAGGTTTTTAGCTAGGCTGACCTATTTGGGTCATATGTGACCATTGTAATGATTTTTTTAATGAAATGAAGGTATATGGGTATAATTTTTCATGATGGACTGACCTCCTTTGGGTTAGAAAGAAGAAATGGCTATAAAAGTGAAGTTTGAGCTCATTTTTGGGAGCTAGTCTTGCATGGGTGAAGAGTACGACCCATAGGTGAATGAATATCAGGTATGGGGGAATATTTTAAGATCATATAATATCTGATACAGGTTGAATAATTTTTGAATACATGTGTGCAAGTGTTTAGAGACAAGACAAGTCCAAGAAGACAAAGAAAGAGCAAGATTGAAGATCTAGGGTTTGAGAAAAGTTGTGTGAAATGAATAAGTGATATCTATCAGTTGTGGAAGTAAAATTATTAAATTTAAAACATCTTCAAGTGGCTCATTTGGTGCTTGGTCATCTTAGGGGTTGTATCCTCTTTGTGGAGTGAGTGCTTCATTAAATTAGGGGTTGGTGCTCCTTGTAGGGTTGGTTCTCTACTAAATTAGGGATTGGTGCTCCTTGTGGGGTTGGTGCTCCTTGTAAATTTGTTGCTTCACTAACCCTTTTTTTTGTAATATAAGAAGAGTTTTAATGGGATTTATTCCCCATAAGGGTTTCCCACTTACATATGGTGTCCTCATGTTGTGTACTTTATTTCATGCCCTTTTGATTAATGTTTCATATATAATGTACACATATGGTTATGTATGGTTGATTGATGAATGAATAAATGAATGTATGTGATGGTAAATGAATTGAAAATAATTTGTAGGACTGATTCATCCTCCCTCTCAATCCATTGTGCTTCTAACAATTGGTATCAGATCAGGTCCTTGAGAAGAAAATATTACCACTTCAAGGATATCCTACTGAAGCACATGCATGATACATTGTTAGGCTAAATTTGAAGGAAATCCATTGATCGAATGTGAGCATGCTTGAAACCCTTAGGGTTTGACATATGGAAATCCATCTATGAAGTTTTTTCTCCCTCTCCAACAAGTATAGATAATGAGAATTATGAAGGAGGAAAAACAATTTCTTGTATTGTTTTTGAAGGAGGTTTTCCTAATGGAAAGGATGAAGACCTATTAATTGATGATGAAGTTTTTGATGATGCCTTAGGAGTTAAAATTTGGGTTGATCTTGAATCTATCGGTATAAAGGATGATGTAGATGTGTTTGGGTCTTTGCAGGCAGAAGAAGGATGTCATGATGATCTAATCATGATAACAATCAATGACGTTATCCTTATGAACCCTATAATAGAGAGGACAAGGTATGAAGTGCAAATCAATACAGTTGGATGTACAAATATGATAATTCATGGAGGGTTTGAGGCCAAGAAGGTATTGATTCTTCCAAGATAACATCAAGGTTCATCAATTATTCAATTAAGATACTAGCTTTGTTTTGAGCACTCCTTTTCATTCAAACTATGGGGTCACATGACAATTAACAAGTGGAAGGAGCATGATTGTTCAAGATATGATATTGATTTATGTGCTTTGAAATCTATGTCATTGAATCTTGTTATATGAGTACAAGTATTTAGTGTATTATCATGTGTCTTGCCCATATCTTGAGTATGTGTGTGTTGTTAGTTTCATAAGAACTCTTGTAGTGAGTCCAAGTGCGGATCTAAGCTCTCAAGGTTTGGTTGTGTATGTCATGCTTTGAGAAAAGAGTTTGAAGAAGGTCACTATCATGATAAGAGGTTTGTAAAAGTTCCTTCCAAATTCTGAGAAGTATGTACTTGTGTTTATAAGTTTTTAATTGAGTCAATAATGAAATCTATGCATGAAGATCATCAATGTCTGAGTTTTTGAGTATGATATCTCATTATCTCTATCTATGTAAATGTGTGTTGGTCCCTCAAAGTCGTGTTGGTCTCGTGTCTTGTATAAATCCACTATATTGCGGTGAAGTCTAAGCTATGAGTTGTGTGTGTGTCTTTGTAGACTAATCAAAGTGTATTGTGTGCATGAGCCCTTGATTGATTCTATTTAATATCATCATGTGGTAAGAATGAGAGCTTGTCTCCACAAGGGTTGTTCAATCCATGTCGGTGCTCATGAATTTTTATTAGTCTACATAGTATAATCATGTTTCAAAACATGGTTGTTATGTGTCACAATCTATATATGAGTCTTCAATATTGTACTTGGTACGTGTATGTTCAACTCTTAAGAGGTGTCATTTTGGTTTGATATGCTCAAATTTAGCCTACAAGACATCATATGGATCTCGTAAATGTTATTAAAGGTTGGATCGAGTTGGTTTCATGAAGGAAATGCATCTTATAAGAGATATTACAAGAAGAGGAACTTGGAAATAAGTGTGCTACAGGTGCACATTCTTGTTTTAAGGTCTCGCATACATGGAGTAATGCACTATTACAAGTCTCTGTTAAGGTAGGGTTTCTAACAAAAGGAGTGCAATGAATCAAAGAACAAGGATAAAGTTAGTATTCATGTCACAGATGCCTTGAGATGTATCAATACAAAATAAAATGGCATGTCTTAGGTCGCTCTCGGGTTTTACACACTTAACAAACATTAAGATTCTCATGGTCCATTACAAGTGAATTGACCTTAGTTTTAGATGTCACAAAGAAATATCTTCAAAACCTCAATTATTAGATCGGTTAGAAGTTTCCCGAGAGATGTTGTTGAGACATGATGAAGTTCTTAAGTACAATAACAAGTCATCGTTTTCTACTTTGCGGTGTTTTTACCTAGAGAATGATGAGAGACAAAGGTCTCGTAGATGACTGAATTGGTCCATTATATCATGGTGGATGTGCAAAATTGAAGTAGCTCTACAAAGGATTGTAGTTGTTGTTTTTGAGCCTAAAGCGGAGTCTTTCACAAGTAGTAGATGTTCTTTACAATAGTTAAGCTAATTTTTCATAATGATTGCATGATAAGGGTGTCAAAATATAACCCTACATGCTATGAGGATTTGGAAAGTTAAGAACAAGGGTTTCAAATAAGGATACTATGTTACATGAAAGTGACAATTGCTTCATATGATCAATGATTGATGAAGAAAACTCCATTTATGCAAATCTTGAAGAAAATTTGAGTCCGAGTATGTGTTAGAGAGAGTGTAAGTCATAATAAAGTGCACTTATTTTTTCAAAAGGCGGGGTTTAAGGCTAAAATTGTGAGTCACCGTGACATTCCGGATGAAATATGTAGTTTGAGCTTAAAATAATAAGTCCAATGTATTGTGGTGAATCAATTCAAGGTATCGATCGATCCGTAGATGATGCTCTTAGACTTCTTATGTAGACTCAAAATTGTTCCTCCCGAGTCAACATGAAGGTCCCAAAGTTGTTAATGGTGCTTTGTGTCTATAAAAGTGCAATAATGCATAGCTATAGGGGATTTTTAGTATCCTACGGATGAAGGCTTGACTCTAAATATCAAAAATCTACGAGTTGTTTTCTCATGATCAATAAGAAAGTAAATTTTAGTATGTTCACTCACTTATAAAGTCTCGTGAAGCTTAGGATGTTCTAGCTTATGAGGTTGAGAAATTGCAAGGTACATGTGCTAGAATAGATATGTGGAATCATTGATCGTCAAGAGATGATAAGGGTAAAAATGTATAGGTCCAAGTCTCGTATAATTAATCCGAGGTAGGCGGAGTTTTATTCCATGATTGATCTAATAGTCAAGGGCTCTTGATGACAACGAAAGGAAAGGGAGAATTGGCATTCAAGTGTGCTATGACTAAGAAGCATAAAGTTGCAGAGTATAAATGTAAGTAAGTGCAAGTGTCGAGGGTTTTATGGACCAATGAAGATGATCGTGGCTGCATCCTAAAATAGGTGTCTCATATTGCATATGAAGGCCTATTGTGCCAAAATAATATTAAGGAGGAACCAAAGTGTTTATCTCTCTATGGAAATGAAGATCTTGTTATGATTTGTGATCTTGAAATGGTCTTACTCTCTAAGTCTAAAGATCAAACTAAGAATGATATCATGAAGAGCCTACAAAGTTATCCAACATGTCATTACTCAAAAGCGTGTAGTAAGCTTCATTGGATGAGTTAGCAAGTATGTTCTAGTATCAATGTGTTGTAAGGAGTGTGTGGACTCATCTCAAAGGTCAAAATGTATGAATGATGAAACAAGTAACATAGGTATGAGTTGTTGGCAAAAGAATGTGTGTTGATATATGATCCAGGGGATACCTTGTGAGTTACAAAGTTGGACAAAAGCTAAAATGAGCAGAATATTCCTTAATTTAAGTGTGGTGTGAGAAAGAATGTGTATTATACGGAAATAAAAAGTGAATGATTAAAAATCCAAGACTTGCCAAGATGTAGTAATCTATGTTTGAGTATGTTTCGACCTCAAATAGGTCATGTGAGAAGTCCTTCAAAATTCAAGTATAGCCGTCAGCCAAGTGAAAATTATTGGCCAAAGTCTAAGAAATGATGCACTAAGTATTCTAGGGGCTAGAAGGTCATAATAGATAGAACACTTGAATGTTTCA
This sequence comes from Taxus wallichiana var. yunnanensis, assembly GCA_018340775.1. Taxonomy (NCBI): domain Eukaryota; kingdom Viridiplantae; phylum Streptophyta; class Pinopsida; order Cupressales; family Taxaceae; genus Taxus; species Taxus wallichiana. The sequence goes on from CM031238.1 coordinate 54,157,590, forward strand.
GAAGCTGTTAAGAAGAAGAAAGGTGTTTGTAACAAGACCGAGCATGCTACATGTTTTTCAATATCTTGTTGAGGGTTTCATGAAGTCCCACCAAAGAAAGAAAATATCAAGTAAGTATTTTAGTTTATTATAAAGGTACAACCTGTGTGAAATTTTTTTGCATCGATAATGTGCTACAAGGTCCGAGAAACTGTTTCGTTAGAGTCGTGGGAGTCAATGTGCTATCCCATTAGATGAATATGATACTCTAGAAGAGTGGAAAGGCATAATTGGAGATTTATTCATATGCAAACCAAGTCAAATGACCAAACAAGATTAATCTTACTTAAAAGAGCTGAAAAAGACCGAATATATGCCTTAAGGATTGTGATGAAGTGATGATGTAGCTCTATGACTTGATTTGAAGTTAAGGAGACTAAATTTTTGCATTTCTTGCTAGAGAAGGGTAGTAAAAACCTAGGGGAGGCCTCTTTAGGATACATATCATGATGATTTTGGGATTCTAGACCTTTACAAATGTTGTCTAAAATGTACTAAAGCTGATGTTTAAAGATAGGTTGTCCTTAAGCTAGTCAAGATAGAGATGAAGATAAATTTTTGTGGTATTAAACATGTTCTAGCCCTTGAGAATGATGAATAACATGAATGAAGCCTAAATGAAGGTGTATCACCATTGAGGGGGATCCTTGTTGAGGTTCATTCAGGCCAGAGGATCTTGTTATGTATGTTGAAGGAGTCAAAGTTAACACAAGTCAACCCCATGGGGAGATTTTAAATCATGTAAGTCAATTTTTACACTGTCGTCCATGTTTCTAACCTTTTGTTGTCATTTTTCCATGTAGTAGTTCCATTGTATCCTTTTTCATAGATGGAAAGGGGGGAGAGAGGCATCATAAACATGGTAAGAGTCATGTAGGTGTGTTGGTCATGTTGGTTGCCATCAATGTTTCTGAATGATGGTTGTCATCAATGACAAAGGGGGAGATTGTTGGCCATTGTGTGGTTGTGTTGTCATTGATGTCAACCCCCATTGATGGAAAATGGTGTCATGGCATGGTATGAGTCCATATCAGGTGTCAATCAGATGTCAAACATGAAGGTTGATTGGTAGTGTCAAGATTTAGAGTGTTCTAGGAGGTCTTGGTGCTTGGTTTACTAGGTAGAATCATGATATGAACATTATTGAGCTGGTTGGTGTGTGTTATGGGTCTAAGAATGGTTGGTATGATGTGTCATGATTGTCATGGGTCTGCATGAGTTCATCTTGGTTAGTTATTTGTTGAGCCAGTTCATTCCAGGCATGGTTACTGAGAATTTTGAGATTTGGATCAGATATTTCTTGTTGGAGCATGGTTGGAAGTGTAATTTTGGCAATGTTGAGTTTTTGGTTAGAATTCATAGGTTAGATGCATGTATGATGTCATTAGGTAAGAAACAATTGAGAATAGACAATTTAACATGGATAAGTCATTGTGGCTGGAAATTTTCAACATATCGAGCTATGTTGTGATTATGGAAAGATAGAGGATATTGTAATAATGCTTCATGCCAAGTTTCATGTCATTCTGAAGAAGGAATTGCAATTTATGCAAGTTTTGACAAAACCGGGTAAGTTCGAGTGTGAGTTTGAAGAAAAGTTGAACCTTCTGATGCTCGCTATGAATTGTATGATTTGCATGGGGACCTAAGATATTAGAAATATATTCAATGGTAAGTTATGAAGCTTTAAAAAAAATTAGGTGGTTTTATTGTCACATTTTTTTATGAATGATCGTTAATAATAAAGTCGTTGCTAAGTTGGTTTGAAACCCTAGCTAGGAGCAGTTTGCATAAAAGTGCATGGAGCAACCTACTTTTGATTGGTTCACCTAAAGTTATGATTGGATGTCATAGAGTAATATTCCATATTTCCAGAAATTTAGGATATAGCTTGTGGTCATAGGTGGGCCCCACCTAAAAATGGTAGTTTTTGAAGAGTTTCAGTTTAAGGAAAATTTCTCCAAAGAAGGTAATGGATAAATTTTCCTTGTGTGATGTATGTGATTTTTTTATTGATTTACATGGAGGTTTCAGAACATTTTCATGCATGTACATGGTCATTTGAGGTCCATACAGAGTTGACTGGTCAAAGGGTAGTTTTGAGGCCTCAAATAACAGGGTTCAATAAAATGGGCATAACTTGAGCTACAAGTGGAGTTTGAAGATGATTCAAGTTGTGTTGGAAAGATAATTCATATATATTTATATTTATATGAGGTTTTACTCATTATTAGGTTATTTTAAATGGTTTCAAGGTTGTTATTTTGACATGAATATTTTTGGCAGTTCAAGACAGGATGTGTTCTGGTGAGATTTTTATGTTGTTTGAGGCATGAGATGGATTTGGTGATGCTTTATATCATCTGGAATTGGAATAGGAATTAATTTTGAATCCAATTAATCCATTTGGAGGTCTTGAATATATGTAGAAATTTTTTTATGAGCTAACCTTTGGAAACATCATTTTTGGCAAAGTTATTTTGGTGAAGGCAAACATAGGTGTGGTTTGAGTGGAGGTTGATTCAAGGATTATAACTTGATTATAAGTTTTATAAAGTTTATTAAATTTACATAAAGTGGTTAAATTTCATGTTATTCTCTTGTTGAATTTATTTTGTGATCAAATTAAGTTTCCAGGGTGTTGAATGGTGTAGGAAACAACTGTTTTGAGATCTACAAAGTGAACTAAGCCCATTAAATGAAATAATTTGATTGGTTGAGATAAATTATGATTATGTATGAATATTAAATGATATTTTAAGCATGTATGATGGGTTATGGGTCATGACTAAGTATGGTTTTTATGTAAGGGCATTTTTATCTTTGTGCCCATGGGATTTTGAGCCACTTTTGGCACATGTAATGGGTTTTTAGCTAGGATGACCTATTTTGGTCATATGTGACCATTATAATGATGTTTTTGAATGTAGTGAATGTGTACGGGTATAATTTTTCATGATGTACCGACATCCTATGGGTTAAAAAAAGAAGAAATTGCTATAAAAGTGAAGTTTGAGCTCATTTTGTGAGCTAGTCTTGCATGGGTGAAGAGTGTGACCCATAGGTGAGTGAATAGAAGGTATGGTGGAAGAGTTTGAGAGATGATCAGATGTTATACAGGTTGAATAATTTTTTAATACATGTGTGAAATTTTCTAGAGGCAAGACAAGTCCAAGAAGACAAAGAAAGAGCAAGATTGAAGATCTAGGGTTTGAGCAAAGTTGTGTGAGCTGAATAAGTGATCTCTATCAGTTGTGGTATCAACATTATCAGAGATAAAACATATTCAAGTGGTTGAGTTATTTATTTGTCATCCTAGGGGTTATATCTTACTTTTGGAGTAGGTGCTTCACTAAATTAGGGGTTGTGCTCCTTGTAGGGTTAGCGCTCTACTAAACTAGGGGTTGGTGTTCCTTGTGGGTTTGGTGCCTCACTAAATCAGGGGTTGGTACTCCTTGTGAAGTTGGTGCTTCACTAAAAATATTTTATGTGTGTAATATAAACAAATTTTTAGTGGGTTTTCTTCCCCCTAAGGGTTTCCCACTATATATGGTGTTCTCGTATTGTGTACTTTGTTTCATGCTCTTTTGATTGATGTTTCATATCGAATGTACACATATGGTTATGGATGGTTGATGGATGAATGAATAAATGAATGTATGTGATGGTAAATGAATTGAAAATAATTTATAGGAATGATTTACCCCACCCTCTCAGTCTATTGTGCTTGTAATAACCTCTTGTGCATCCCCATATCTCTATTCCACTTTACTCCTTCACACTCCTTTCACACCTACCATTTCCGCATACCCCTTCCTCCAAATTTCTTCACTTAAATTTTTCCCATCTTCAAAGGCCATGGTGATCCTCAAGATAATCTCTGAGCATTTCATGTGGCATGTCTATATTATGCGGATGATCACACTTTACTAGTAAAGCTCTTTCCTATAGGTCTCTAAGATTATGCAATGCTTTGGTTCTATGATATACCTGTCCATTCAGTAATATCATTTAGGCATTTGGCCGATGATTTTCTCGCCCATTTTCCAATAAAAATTGGTTATAATGTATCTTATGCTCAACTAGAGAAAATTAAACAAGGATCTAACAAACATCTAATGGATTATGTCTTGCGATATAAGAACAACTTAGCTAAGATGTCTAATGTGCTAGCAGACTCTGAATTGCAAGATAATTTTGTACAAAGTATTTTGTCTCCATTATAAGAAAGTTATATCTTTGAGACATCTCCTTTATTCGATCATCTATGTCATACTATTAAGCTACGTGAAAGTAAATTAGTCTCTCTCGGGCAAGCTTAAATATCATGAGTAGACTTCGTCTTCGGCTCATTTTTAAAGAAAATAAACTTTTAAGACATCTACTAAGCATATTGAATCCAAAGAAACTATTAACGTTGTTAATACTCTCGATAAGCTTTAATGGCAGCCTCTGAAGTGTACATTCATGAAATTTCCTTGTGCTCCACATATTCTATTACCACAACTTGTCAAGAGAAACCTTATTACACTTCCACCTCCACTCAATTTGGATCCATCTAGACCTAAAGGATGCAATAATAATGAAATTTTTCAATGTGACTATCATCAATGCATTGGGCATTATCCGGATCGTGTTTCAAACTACGTCATCTTATTCAATACCTCATTGATAATAATGCAATTGAGATTCCTAAGCGTACGACATCTACGTCTGTCAATGAAAATCATAAGCTCAAGATATTAAACAATCCTCTCCCTAAGTATGATAAGAAAGTGACTGAATCTTCAGCTAATCATACATATCATGTAGTGCCTCCTCCTTCATCGGGGTCTCTTGATGCATCTCCACCGTTCATTACGTATTTGATCACTAATATCACACTCTGCATTCTCTTCGACACATTGCATATCGATGCTTCTATCGGGACTTATGATATCAATAATACAATGATTGATCCATCGATTGATATGTGTGTGTGTGCTCTATTGCACTTCTTATTTCTATTAACTATCCACTATTACATATTTCATATCCAGTTCCTAAATCTTATGGTTATGTCAGGCTTCCAATCATAATTGGTCCTATTACCATGCTTGTGTCATTTCTTGTGGCACCTTCGGAAAAGGGTATGACATGATCTTAGGTATTTCCGGCTCTGCTACTCACACTATCTTTTCCATGAATCACTTATGTCTAAAGTTCATTCACAACAAGAAAGTAATTACTATCAATGGTGTTCGCAATACATACTATGGTCGCAAAATCCTCTTGAGGTTACCATTGCACTTAGTAGAGCATCTAGGTCCTTTGGACCTTTCAAATCTAAAACACAATATGCTCCTAGCTCTCTTGGTCGTGCATGACCTAATCGGTCTCATCGGGATACTATTCCATCTCATCAACCTAGGTCCATTACTTAGACAACTCCTTCACATAGGTGCACATAACCTTTGCGGTCTCCTTCACATAATTATAAATCTCCTCCTCAAGTATCCTTCACATAGGTGCACATGACCTCCATAGTCTCCTTCACATAGGTACACATCACCTCCACAGTCTTCTTCACATAGGTTTCCATCATTTCCTAGGTCTCATGCACATAGGTCACATTCATTGATACATCAGTTGTCTCATACATCGTCGATCTCGAGCATGGTCACATGCCTATATCTCCGCAAGCATCGGTGGAGGACCCTTTCCCTTCACTTTCATCGGATATATTACTTATCATCATACACTTGGGGGACATCACACTTATTCTTCCCCTCCCCTTTTACCATCCTCAGTGCCTTGAATTTCTACTTGTCCACTCTACATTTTGCATCTAGTCTTTCACACACATCTTACATATCTTGATACACTTATATTGTTACTACCCTATGACGCAATCTTGTGCTATGGTTCACACTTGAATGTTGAGGGCATACTACATTCATGAACCTCACATGATACATGTGACACATCTCGCACTCGTGCATTTACAACACTTCTTTCTAGCATCACACTCTCGCACATCACACTACCGCGGATGATGCACTCTAGTTCTGCGGTTTATACTTGAATATTGAGGGTATAAATCTAAAATGAAACTCACCACACTCACTCACTCTCTATGATCTACACTTTTTCGATCATATCTTTCTAGCGCACAATTCAAACCATTTCCGATGACACACTCTTATTCTATGGTTCATTCTTGACTACTGAGGGGATATTATAAATGAACCTCATCTCATGCATACTCATTCACACCCACTCGGGGCACATTGCTCTTATCACACTCACTTTACATATCATTCCATCTCAATCATTCACAACATACTACATATCTTGATTGCATTTACTCTTGTTTACTTATACTTACATGTACACATTGTTTTACATGTTAGCCGATATTTAGTATGCCATTATCTTTATCATATACACATGCACATTCACTTTCCTTCTAGTTGTGAATGTAGAATTTCTATAGATATTTACACACAACATGGATGCTGGCACTTTGCCTCTTACCCGGTCCCACAACGGATTCTAGGGCATCTACTTTTGTACATGTTGGTCCGAAAATCTGTCAGGTGGGAAGATCTATGGATAAATAGGCCAATAGTGTGTAGGGCATAGCCCCTCTTTGAGACAGCAAAGCGAAACTAGTTTATTGCTATTCTACCAGCAGGAATCTATGCAAGTCTTACAATATTCTGCCTTCAAGGGGGTTTGGGATCTCATCCGGTGGAAATAGTTCCAACGAAGAACAGAAAGGAATGAAGGAAGGAATGGAAGAAAGGTGGATCTGAAGGGAGAAAAGAAATGAATTCCAAAGTAGAAAGGTCAGAGGGTTTATGTTTTAGGCTGGTAGTAAACAGAGCCAAACTTACTCACATAAACAAACAAAGCAACACTGATAAAAAAATGACAAAAGCATAGGTGAATCCAACAGAATAAGCATGCAGATCTAACTTAAGAAAGATCTAACACGTAACACAGAATTCAACACAAAGTCTCAATTTTGTATTAATAATGTTATGTTACAAGAAGGCTCAAAGTCTTTCTCTCTTCACTCTATTTTTCATACAAGTTTTCTCACATGGAATACAACAAGCATTCTAGTATTTATAGAAGGAGAAGGAGAAAGAAGACAAAAAGGAGCCAACAACTATTTACAAAATATTTAAAAGTCAAAAGTTGACTTTGGGGCAATTTTGTGGATGACAACATCTCATGATGCAACATGGATGATGTCATCATTTGTGCCAACATTCTTTTAAATATTTTACAAAAATGGGATAAATCCAGGAGGAAGGAGCCTATTCGTCGTCATCCCTTGGCTGGAAAGGAGTGTCCTACTTCTACTTAGGAGAGGAAATGTGAAATTGAGCTTGATACTCCATGAACTTGCTGACCATCGTTTGAAGTTGATCCTGAGCGGGACCCTTGGTGTGATCCCCAATGACTTCACAAGTCTCCCGTTCATCTCTGAGTCTTTCCGAGAGTTTGAAGTATTCATTACCTGCCTCCATCAGGTATCCAACAAAGTCACACGGCAGCTAGAAGGTTGTTGATAGATTCTATATCAAAAGTGGCCTCTGACTCTAAACCCTGTGATGTGATTCCTTTGAAAATATGAATAGTGTCATCTGCCTTCCTCAAGGCATATGATGGGGTGAGCAAACCTGGAGACATCCTTAAGATGATCTGCTCCATTTGATGCATTGCATCCAAGGCTTCCTCCTTGATTTTGTCTATTTTCTCCAAGACAAACTCCATTTGGTCAACCTGATAGTCTAAAGTAGCAAGGACTTTATTGGGTGCTCTCGGGTGATCGAAGACACCGAATTTCATTAAGTCATCAACTGGGCAGTCAAGCATCTTCTGGAATGTCTCGTGTTGCAACCTGGCATGGTCCAACTCTTTGGAGATAGGTCCTGCTATTGCCTGGAGTTCCTTGTTAGCTTGATCTATATTTTGATACAGCTCTGTGAACTTTGTAATCACTTCCTCACTATCTTTGAGGATCTGCTCTCTCCAGGCGGACACTGCTACACCTTGCTCACCAATCTTGGCATACTCATTTATCTTCTCCTGACTAAGGGCTTTAGGAGTTTCGGTGGTAGCTACAGGAGGTGCATTGCCCATCTTTTGCTAGGGCTTGGAGAAGATGCTTGTTTTGCTCTTTTAATATTCTCTTCTCTTCCTTTGCTTCTTGAAGATTTTTGCAAAGGGCATCCACTGCGGATAAGGCCTCTCCTTGCAGGATTTCTGAGGATGTTCCCATTGTGACCTGAGTCACTGTAAAATCTGTAGGAGACAGATCTTTTTCTCCTTTGTGGGATCAGGGTATGCGATCTCCATAACTCTTTCACCTGAAGCACTTTTAGAGAAGCGGGTTATAGCCTTTTGCTTCTTAGCCCCTTTAGTTGGAATAACAGAGAAGTCCATAGGTGCAATAGGGATTTTCCTCTTGTAGTTGACTCAGGTGTTTGGAGATCCATTCTAGACTTAGGGGAGTGGGACTAGAGGAAGAAGAGGAAACGGGGGTGGAAGAAGGAGCAACTACAGTGGACATGGGGAAATGTGTCGAGACACTCGGTGGTGGCATTGAGAAAGAAGCCAACCCTCCAACGCTCATGGGGGTAGGAGTCACTGTAGGAGAGGAAACCATGGGGGTGGAAGGGATCTATGAGATGAGGGAAGAAATGTTGGGGGACAGATCCGCGAGGGAAGAGAAGATGGAGGAAGAGGGAGGGGGAACGGTAGAAGGCGGGGAGAAGACACAACCAAAGGAGTGGTTGGTTGAGCGACATGAGGAGGGGAAGGAGGAGTGGGAGAGGGGATGATGGGAACCTCACCAGTTGTAGTAGTGGCAACATCCTGAGTGGATGTGCCTGTTGGAGCACTTACCACTTCTTCTTCTTCTGGGGATATCAGGCTTACTACCTGCTCCTTGGTGGTAGAAGGAGGGCTCTCAAGAACTTCCTCCTGAGTAGTGCTTGGCTCTCCCTCTTTATCTTTTCCTTTGCCTTTAGGCAAGTGCTTTGGCTTGGTGGGTGCATTACCCAAGGGAGACGTGGTAAAGTCTACTCCAAGGTAGATGAGACTATTTTTCTTGCACCAATGCTTAGTGCGCTGCAGAGTGCCTTTGACCCTTTCCTCAATAGTCTAAGGTGCCTTATTTCTATCAATTTCAGCAAATGACCAATTTTCCCCATCCGTGTCTAGATAAACCTGATCAACTTCTTGATCAGTTGCTTGGAAGCCCTTTGGGATAATGACCACACCATATTGAATGATCTCTGCTAGGGCCAGGTGGGAGTGATCCTTTCGTCTGAGCTCGACTTTTGATATAGATCGATGTAGATATCTTCGATTTGAGGGATGTGAATTAGATCGAGCTTTGCCCTTGGAAGGAAATCACGAGGATCAAAGGTTGGCCTCACTGGGAAATTATGCTTTAAGTTGAGCAATTCAAGCTCTGTAAACATTTCCCGGGCTTTGCTCTGTGAAGTGCAGGTGTACCTACCCACTGTGAGGGGGAATGGAGTTCCACCCTTCTTTCTTTTCAAACACTTCTCATGGTATGTGATAAGCTATCTAGACAGCTCCAATAGGATCAGCTTGGGTCCCGCATACCTCGGCAATTTGGTGGGCTCTCCCAAGAAGTTGGCGGCTCTGAGATAGGTGAAAGTGGGGAATTATGTGAATAACGCTCCCCACTTCTCTATGGTGGATACCACACTTTTGGTCATCCGACCGTGAGTCATATTGGGCCTCAAGAGGTAGATGACGCCGTAGAAGAAGGCATCATTGATTTTTCTTGAATTGTGCTATGCTATTTTCCAGTCTTAACTCTGGATAATACTCATATATTTTGACTTGGGGCCATACCCCATACCGACTCAATGTTGGGTAGTCCCTCTCTGAGGTAAAGCAACATATACCACGTAGGAGTTCATATAGAACTTCCCAGTTGTTGAAAGTTGTTGAAGCTGCTCCGAGATTGTGTTGTTGATAATCTCTCCCCATTCAAAACGTTGATCAGGAACGTTTTTTCTCATTGTTTCTAAATATCTGAGCATCCACTTGTGAAAGTAATGGGCATCAGGAAGCCCAAACACCCTGCTCAGGAAAGTGATGGTGTCACTCAGCTCCTCTGAAAAGTCACTGCGATGAATGACTTGTGGCCACCTGCTTACCACCTTCTTGTTTTTGAGGTACACCTCATTCATCAGCTGCATGCATTTGTCTTTGTTTTCATTCCATGTCTTCATGCAGTCCTCTTGGCTTACCGCTACAAAATGTCAGTGGTGAGGGATACCCAACATGATCTCAAAATTCGGGTAGTGAGGTTGATTATTACCTCGCCCTTCTCATTTTCAACACATCTTGTGTCTTTATTGTAACAACGGCCCACCAACATCATGAACTCGTTGTTGATTGTGCTCACGGGAATCCCTACAGCAAAGTGCAGACCACTGCCAACCAATTTATCCATCCATGGGCTGCCTGTGACCTTCTTGGTTCTGGCCCAGAAGTCCTCCATGTCAATGTGACCAAGTTCTGAATCTCTGATATCCAGGTCACACTCTGCAAGGGATTCAGGCATCCTGACCCTTTGGTATTTATATTTCATTTCTTCTTCTATTAGCTTGGCTTTACCCTTGGACTTGGTTGGCTTCTTACTCGATGAAGACATGTGTGAATCTGAGTTCAGTTGTTGATCTGCAAGAAGAATCAAGGAAGTCCATCGCAGAAGAGCCATGTTAGTTGTTAAGTCATCCATCAAAGCTTACAGAATGAAAAGTTAGCAATTTATGAGTCTCTGGGTGTAAGGCGCAGCTCTACTGCAGGCTGCAGGGTCTCAGAAAAGCAAGGCACACTTTGGGAACGTGTTGCATGGGAGGAAACAACACCAAAAGGGGCACGGGGCATGGAAAGACTACACACAACATTCAGATGTTGGTGTCAATGGATGTGCACTTGCGCCATATGAAGTGTTTTAACTGGGCGCAAATTTATTTGGTGTAGCAAGGTCTCAGGGTGCGCCATCGGCGCATATGTGGTAGATGCAACATTAAGGTGAGGTGTGCCAAGGGTTTAGCTTGTGCGGCATGAGAAAGGTTTGCACAACATTCAGATGTTGATGTCAATGGATGTGCACTTGTTACGCGCCCGTGCCTAAGGAATTTTTTGCAATTTATTATAAGGCATGGAGAAGGCTTATGCTTGCATCATGCAGGGGACAGTGTGCTTGTTGTTGTGTTTAATGTAACAATGAAACTTGCGCCGAAGGAAAGACAGTGGGTTGTTTTCACAAAAATTTCATGTTTTTCACCCTTTGGCTCGGATTTTGATGGCAAGGGGGAAAAATCCAGCAAAGTAGGGAATAAGTTTGAGTAGTTTCAGTGGCAGAGGTCTTCCAGATTTGTAGATCTGGAAGGAGGATGGAGAACGGTTTTGGAGCTGAGTATTTGGATTTGCAAAATGGGTTGGGATTGCATTATCTTCTTAGGTTCATTGTTATTTTTAACAATCCTAATCACCTAAACCAATAGAAAAACCACAACAAAGCCACAAGAAAAGAAAGGACCACTTACCAGGAATATATAACGATAAAGGAGACGATGTGGGATCCACGAACGCGACAAATGGCAACACGCAGGGCTGATAGGAACACTAACAAGTACAAAGGAATAAATTTTTCACATTTTTGAATTGTGAAAATGACAGGTCGGACGCGCCTATATATAGCAAAAGGTGTAATAAATGTGCCACCAAATTTTTCTATGGCGCACTTAGGGAGATGTCAACACGAAAATATTTGCGCCATGGCACAACTTTTGAAGTGTCGACACTACATTTTCAGTGCCTTGGCGCAACATTAAGAGGCGCAACATTTGGAGTGTTGACAAGTTGGCGCATGCGCCTTGGTGCACCTTTGACAGGCACAACATTAAGAGGCACAACATTTGGAGTGTTGACACTTAATAGAATGCGCCAAAGGAATATAGGGGGCGTAATTTTGGTTGATGTAACGTGAAAGCGCATCCAACCCAAAAAGGTTGAAAATGACCAAGTTCTAAAAACTATATTTTCCGGAAAGGGATTTTATGCCATTCGAATGTTAAGAGACCTCAAAGGGGGACCAAAATAGAAATTTTGGTATGGTTACTCTAAAATTGCCCTTGTCAATTTTATAGGATAACAACTGGCTCTTTCTGGGGACTAACTTTGAGTGAAGCTTAAGGGTAGAGAACCCTAGATCAACATGTGCCTATCCATTGGGCTGGAGAGTCAAAAACAAGGGTGAAAAAAAAAAGGAAGGAAAACACAACCAACAAAAAGCAAACACACGACAAAAACAAACACACAACTAAAGAAAACTGTACAAAGAAGAGAGCAAGCTCTACTTCCTGAATATTTTGAGATGTTGCCTACTATAGGGAAGCGGGAGCTCAGTTCTGTCTAGATATGAGAGATAGAAGCTATTCTCTCCATTGAGCTACTTGATCTTGAAAGGCCCTCTCCAAAGAGAGTCGAATTTTCCGTGCATGCCCTTTGGCTCTCTTCACTTGTCCCATAAAAGGACGAGATCTCCCACCTGGAAATTCCTCTGCTTAGCCTTTTTATCGAACAGTCTCTTGACTTGATTCTGATGTTCGGTGATCCTGTCGACCACCCTTACTCTCTTTTCTTCAAGTTTTGTTAGATACATGATCCTCTTTTCTAGAGAATTCTGGAAAGTCTCATCCTCGATCGCTCGTGCCAAGCGTAGAGCAGGGAGTTCCACGGAAATGGGGAGCTCAGCGTCGATTCCATATAACACTTGAAAAGGTGACATACCGAGAGATCTCTTCGGAGTAATACGGTCTACCCACAAAGCATCATACAATGACTTGTGCCAGGACCGCTGATTCTCATCGACTAGCTTCCGTATGATGGTCACTAGGTTCTTATTATTGGATTCTGCCTGACCATTTCCTTGGGGGTAATAATCGAGGCATGGGCCAAGGTTATCTTGTATTCATAGCAAAAACCGATAACTTCCCGTGAGGAGAAGTTGGAAGCATTATCAACAATGATCTTGTGTGGGATGCCAAACCTCACGATGATATTTTCTTTGATGAAGTTACAAACAACTTCAGAGGTGGCATTCTTAACAGGTATGGCCTCCACCCATTTGGTGAAGTAATCTATGCTTTGTTAGGACATAACTATGTCCAAAACTTGATTGGGGATGTAGTGCTCTGATACAGTCAATTCGCCATTTCCTGAATGGTTCGTCAATAATGACAGGGCTGAGGGGAAAAGCAGCCAATTTTGGTTTGCCAACAAACTATGGCAGAGCTCACATTTTGCTACCCAGGTGGTTGTATCCTGAAATAGTGTTGGCTAGTAATACCTGGCCTGGATGATCTTATGTCGTTGTTACGGACGAGGATAAATGACCGATGCAGGCCGAGTCATGAAAAATTTCAAGTAATTTGATCTGTTGTGGTTTTTCAACGCATTGCAAGAAGATGCCATCAATACCGCGCTTGTATAAACCATCATCCCATATGACATATTTGGCTACCTTGAGCTTTACAGTCCACTTCTCCTTTGAAGTTAGATGAGCTGGGCACTCACCGTAAGTGAGAAAGAAAGTAATTTCTGAATACCATTCGTCACTAGTTGCAACAAATAGGACCATAGGTAGAGAATCAACTTTCTCCAGCCGACCCTGTGCTCGTCGATGTAATCAACTTCCTCTTTAGGGACCTCTGAATCTTTGTTTTCAGCCATAAGCTGACATAGGCCCTTGCCTCTTACCAGCTTGGTTGGTTTTATGTCTAGATCATACTCTTGGACCTTCGCGATCCAATTCCCTCGTAAGCTCCTAACTCCTGTTGAGTTAGGATAGACTTAACTGTCGTGTCAGGAACCAACACTACCATATGAGAGTTTAGGATGTAGTACCGGAAGTTCTTGACTACTTTGACCACTGTGAAGGCATGTTTTTCTAACTGAGACATCTTTAATTCATGAGGCTTGAGAGGGGAGCTCATGAAAGTGATTGGAGATTCAACATCCTCAAAGTTCTTTTGCATTAAGATGGCTGATACAATATGTGCAGATGCATAACTATACATGATAAAATCCTTGGAGAAGTCGGGACATACCAGGACGGGTGCATGGGCAATGGAGGCTTTTATATCCTCGAATGATGCCTTTCCTTCTTTGCTCCACTGGAAATTTTGTGACCCTTTCATCATATTTGATATGTGACGAGTCTTTTTAGCGAAGTCGGGAACAAAGCGTCTGAGAAAATTCACCTTTCTGAAGAAAGAGTGAACACCGGTCTTGCTTGTGGGTAAGGTAAGGTAAGGCTCTGAATAGCCTTAACCCTTTCGACATCTATCTTTGTTCCTTCCTTGCTGACAACGTGTCCCAACAACTTTCCTTGATGACTCGAAAGCAGACTTTTTTTGGATTTAGGAAATCCGTGTTCTCGGCATCTAATGAATACTTGCTCGAATGATCACAATGATCACTTCACTTTTTCGAGAACACAATTAAGTCATCCAAATAAACTACGATGACCTTTCCCATCATACCTTTGAATGCGAAGTCCATCACTCGTTGAAAGGTGGCACCGACATTGGTCAAGCCAAAAGGCATCCTGTTGTAGGCGAATGTGCCCCAAGGAGTAGTGAATGCCATTTTGAATCGGTCTTCAGGTGAGACTTCGATCTGATTATAGCCTGAAAAGCCATCAAGCATGGACAACATCTCTAAAGCTGTTCTTGCTGTAGAACCACGATCCATTATGGGCAGCGGGTAGTTGTCCTTGAGGACCTTTGATTGATTACAAAAATCTATGCTTATGCGTATCTCGCCATTATTCTTTAAATGCAGGCACGATGTTTATGACCCAAGTACTATGATGGATAGGAAAGATGATTCTCACATCCAACATTTTCTATGTATTTCCACCTGGATGGTGCCGAGATCTTGGGATTGTAATGTCTCTGTTTCTAGCAAAAGGGTTTGACATCATCCTTTAACGGGATGTCATGTTGGACATCCTTGACTTGAAAGACTTTAGATTAGCATAAGACCATGCCAATACGTCCATATATTTCTTCAACAATTTGACAAACTTCCGCTTTTCTTCGGGTGTACAACATTTCTCGATGTTCACAAACTGCAGATCTTCTATAGTACCCAGGTTGACTGATTCGGTCTCTGGAGAGGAGTTAGGATCATCTTGTCGCTTCTTCTTGAAAAAACGATCATGTTTGTCAAACAATCGTTCCTAGAGAGACTAAACCCTTTGGAATTTTATTTCCCCTGAGCTGACATATGCCATCGCCTTCTTTTGATTCATTCACTTGACTAATAATGATTCACGGCATGCAGAAGTAGATCCTTCAAAATGAAGCTCATTGAAATTTTTTGCTTTCTCTAGAAAGGCAATAAGCTGATTGTCATCATTGAATACCTGCCAGTGCTGAGAATTATCTAGCACGCTTGGGCGGAAGACTACCTCAATGGTATATGTGTTTGTTTTCAACCCTGGGTGAGGGAGCATAAGAGATCGTTGAGACGGCCAATGAATCGGCCATGTCATTTTGAGCTCTTGGAATGGCTTTTATTGAGAAAGCGTCAAATTCCTCAATGTTGTCCCATACTGCATTGCGGTAGTGCCTGAGTCTATCATTTTTCACTTGGTACACCCCTTTTACCTAGTTGATGATCAGTTTGGCATCACCTTGTACTTTTAGGTTCTTGATTCCTCTTTCTTTTGCAGCTTGCATACCGAGTAACAAAGATTCATACTCAGCAGTATTGTTTGTATTGAAAAACTACAATTTGAAAGAAAGAGGAAAAATCTCCTCTTCAGGAGATATCAGGACAGCTCCAGCGCCACATCCACTTGTTGCACAACTG
Source organism: Taxus wallichiana var. yunnanensis (assembly GCA_018340775.1). Classification (NCBI taxonomy): domain Eukaryota; kingdom Viridiplantae; phylum Streptophyta; class Pinopsida; order Cupressales; family Taxaceae; genus Taxus; species Taxus wallichiana. The sequence goes on from CM031238.1 coordinate 54,173,559, forward strand.
CCATCAAACTACAGTGTCCATATCTTGTTAAGGTCCTCCTCCTGGACGAGAACATCCATTTTATCAGACTCAGTGGATAAGAAGTAGTTCCCCATCCCTGATGATTCGAAGAGGATTTGGGCTTTGGGGTCGTCAAAATTGGTGACCAGGTACTTCTTTTGTGATTCAGGCTCCAATGTCTGCATAACACCCTTGACGGGGATTCTGGCTTTGGACCAGTCCATATGAATCTCTCCACCAACTTCTCTACAAAAGCTTCTCCCTAGTAGAATTCCATATGCTCTTTGGGATATCAGCAACGAGGATGGTCATCTTTACCCTTTTCTCTGGGAACGCTACAAATGCAAACTGTGCATCTTTGATTTGACCAATTAATGGAACCTGTTTGGTTTCCATGGAGTAACATCTGCCAAAAGGCTTAGTAAGAGTGAGGCCCAAAGCATGGGTGACCTTCGCCAGCATGACATTATCGAAAGCCCCAGAATCAATTATGCAGTTGCTTAGTTTGTGACCATTTATTAGGAGGAGAGATAAAAAGGTTCAATTTTACACGATGCGGAAGTCGAGGTAAAATTTATGCAAGATGCAAGAGGAGTGAAAAGGATTCCTTTCGAGGAGACGAGGGAGAGGGATGGCAGCTTAGCTTCGGATATATTCAGATTACTCTTACAAGTCTGCTTGGGGTTAGATCGAAGATATTCGGCTTCAGACATTTGAATCTTGGTCTTTTTAGCGTGATCGACTATGTCAAATGCGACCAAGGGCTACGTTGATGAAGGAATGAGTCCTTCATTTCACGATGGCGAGGGTAGGGTTCTTGGTCTTTATGGAAAGAAGAAGAAGGCTGATTTGGAGGAGAGATGGGAGAAAAAGGCTTAATAGGAGGTTGAGCAGGAAGAGGATTACCTCTTTTAGCAATGGTTGGAGGCGTGTTTGACACAACCTTCTCTTTTAGTATCCTGTCAGCAACTTTTGCTTCTTTTCCTTATGAGCGGTGAAAACAACATATGATTTGTCCACTTGCATACCCTTGGGTACCCTCTTCTTCATCATATTCCTCATCTTCAAATTCCATATACCCAATTGTAGAGTCGCCAGCCGGTTCACCGACATCTTGATCATCTTCACCTTGCGATGAAGGTTCTTCGTAAATTTGCTCCTCTTCTTCGATCTCAACCAGGGCATTGACCAGGAGGAGCCTCAAGTGCCAACCGTGGAGTAGCTACAGGAAAATGTGGCCTTTGTGGGGCGTTGTTGGGAGTGAAGTTTCTCGTGGGATATCTCGGTATGGAGTGGAGGACGAAGCCTGAGCTAATTGCTTTTTTAATGCGAGCAAGTCATTTGCCATCTTCTGGAATGCCGGATCTGATGAAGTGGCTTGAGAAGGAGTTGAAGCCTTAGGCTTGGACGACTCTCGTTTTAACTTGCCAGATATAAGTAGGTTGTCTTCTATTCGAATGGCTGCAACTTGAGTGAGAATCAGGGTGGTGATTTGTTCTTGTAAGAGTAAGAAACTTACTCTTGAGCTCATGGCGTTCACAAAGAAACACTTTTGATTTTCTGGTGTTGGCAACATGGCGAGCAACACATAGTTAATCGGAATTAAAACAGGTGATAAAATTACGCATGGTGTCATTGGCGTCCTTCTTTAAGTAAGTGATCTTTGATAGTAATGCAAATGTGTCTTCTGAAGGCTTATATCTGTCTTCAAATGCAGTTCAGTAATGTGGCCCAACTGGTGATAGATCCGGCCAACAAATGTTGGAACCATTCTATTGCGGGTCCTTGCAAGGTCTCTAGAAAGAGGCGTACCGACATGTCTTCATGGGTCACATCTAGGATGTTGCATGACATAATGAATGCAGATATATGTGAATCCGTGCTTTGATTTCCACTCCCATCAAATCTTGGGAAATTCTTGTGGTTTCCATGAGGGAGTGTGTGAACTGGATGCGGCAATGCAAGAGGGCCCATAACGTTTCCCCATGGTACTACCATTTGAAAAGCTGGAAAGAGGACGCGAGCTGGAAGTGCGGTTCTGCTGAGTAATAGAACACTGCAAAGGGATGTGGAGGCTCCTTGAAAACCGGTTCTTTCGTGGAGGCGAGGCACTTCTGGCCGACCGATTAGCTGAACTCAGTGACGTGAAGCGTGTTGGTGTAATACTGAAGTTGTGCCATTGAAGTAGATCAAAAATAGGATCAACTTCTCCACGGGCTCTCCTGCTATGGGTAAATGGCTCACCCACTAGTGTATCTTTTCAGATCTGTAATGATTTTAGAGTAGATTTAAAAACTCTTTTTGTTTGTACTTGCTGATTTTCTGATTTTTTTGACAAAAATCAGCAACATGTACTTTTCTAAATATTTAATTTTATCCCTCTTTTGAAAACCGATTGCGGTTTAATGACAAAGATTAGCGAGGATAAAATAATGGTTAACTTAGTAAGCTGATTTTTGGATCTTAGATTTGACTTTTTGCAAGGGTTTGAAAATATTTGTAAAAATATCAAGATCTCAGATCTATGGAAATATCCGAGTTTATAAAAACTCAGTGAACTAAAGGTTTCTAACTGGTCCAGATCTATGGATCTCTGAAGAAAATTTTCAGTTTGGATCACTTTTGCAAAAAAATTAGATTTTAAACAAAGAGTTAAGATTTGCAAACAGGTAGTGATTTTTACAGCTTTTATCTATTTTCTTAGTCTCCCCAGCAACTTTAAAAATTGTTGGTACCTCTTAGCTAACATAACATTCACATAGATCTCGGTTCGATCCCAGAGAGAGTCGCCAAATAAATCTGTGCCCATTTTTGACTCTCCAGCCCAATGGATAGGCACATGTTGATCTAGGGTTCTCTACCCTTAAGCTTCGCTCAAAGTTAGTCCCCAAAAAGAGCCAATTGTTATCCTGTAAAATTGACAAGGGCAATTTTATAGGTAACCATACCAAAATTTCCATTTTGGTCCCCCTTTGAGGTCTCTTAACATTCGAATGACATAAAATCCCTTTCCGTAGAAAATATAGTTTTTAGAACTTGGTCATTTTCAACCTTTTTGGGTTGGGCGCAGTTTTCTTTCACGTTACATCAACCAAAACTATGCCCCTATATTCCTTTGGCACATTCTATTAAGTGTCAACATTCCAAATGTTACGCCTCTTAATGTTGCGCCTGTCAAAGGTGCGCCAAGGCGCATGCGCCAACTTGTCAACACTCCAAATGTTGCGCCTCTTAATGTTGCGCAAGGCACTGAAAACATAGTGTCGACACTTCAAAAGTTGCGCCATGGTGCAAATATTTTTGTGTCAACATCTCCCTAAGTGCGCCATAGAAAAATTTGGTGGCGCATTTATTACACCTTTTTCTATATATAGGCACGTCCGACCTGTCATTTTCACAATTCAAAAAATGTGAAAAATTTATTCCTCTGTACTTGTCAATGTTCCTGTCAGCCCTGCGTGTTGCCATTTGTCACGTTTGTGGATCCCACATCGTCTCCTTTATCGTTATATATTCCTGGTAAGTGGTCCTTGCTTTTCTTGTGGCTTTGTTGTGGTTTTTCTGTTGGTTTAGGTGATTAGGATTGTTAAAATTAACAATGAACCTAAGAAGATAATGCAATCCCAACCCATTTTACAAATCCAAATACTCAACTCCAAAACCGTTCTCCGTCCTCCTTCCAGATCTGTAAATCTGGAAGACCTCTGCCACGAAACTACTCAAACTTATTCCCTACTTTGCTAGATTTTTCCCCCTTGCCATCAAAATCTGAGCCAAAGGGTGAAAAACATGAAATTTTTGCAAAAACAACCCACTGTCTTTCCTTCGGCACAAGTTTCATTGTTGTTACATTAAACACAGTTGCGCCACAGGCGCACTATCCCTGCATGCGGCATAAGCCTTCTCCACACCTTGTAATAAACTACAAAAAATTCCTTAGGCGCGGGCGCAGGTGCAAGCATACATCCACTGACACCAACATCTGAATGTTGTGCAAACCCTTCTCGCGCCGTGCACAAGCTAAACCCTTGGCGCACCTCACCTTAATGTTGCATCTACCACATATGCACCGATGGCGCACCCTGAGACCTTGCTACACCAAATAAATCTGCACCCGATTAAAACACTTTATATGGTTTGATCCCCACTAGAATCCCCAGATCAACTTTTGACTTTTAAATATTTTGTAGATATTTTGTAAATAGTTGTTGGCTCATTTTTGTCTTCTTTCTCCTTCTCCTTATATATATCTGGAATTCTTGTTGTATTCCGTGTGAGAAAACTTGTATGAAAAATAGAGTGAAGAGAGAAAGACTTTGAGCCTTCTTGTAACAGAACATTATTAATACAAAATTGAGACTTTGTGTTGAATTCCTGTGTTACGTGTTAGATCTTTCTTAAGTTAGATTTGCATGCTTATTCTATTGGATTCACCTATGCTTTTGTCATTTGTTTATCAATATTGCTTTGTTTGTTTATGTGAGTAAGTTTGGCTCTGTTTTACTACCAGCCTAAAACATAAACCCTTTGACCTTTCTACTTTGGAATTCATTTCTTTTCTCCCTTCAGATCCACCTTTCTTCCATTCCTTCCTTCATTCCTTTCTGTTCTTCGTCAGAACTATTTCCACCGGGATGAGATCCCAAACCCTTGAAAGGAATCGTAAGACTTGCACTGATTCCTACCTTTGGTAGAATAGCAAGAAACTAGTTTCTCTTCGTTGTCTCAAAGAGGGCTATGCCCTGCACACTGTTGGCCTGTCTATCCATAGATATGCCCATCCGATGATTTTGAGACCAACAATACACACTATAGGTGTTATTGTTTCATTTTATACTACTTCCTATTCTTACTAGCACACTATCTTATATCGGATCATACACACTTTGACATAATTTTTATCTTTCTAACATGCTAATGGGTGCTTCATGTGCAACATTTGTCTTGCAAGAACTATTTGCCACCATGGTTGTTTGTTACTTTGCTTATTACTATTTGTCATTGTTTTCCATTTTTGCGACCTTTGCCCTTTGTCTTGTGTGCACACTATATGCTTTTGGCCACTTTGGCCCTGATTGTCTTGCGACATTGTGAGAAATGTCCCATGTTTTAAACCCTCTTTTCACGGTCTGCATTGCCTTCTTACTTGCTATATTACACATTGTATTTTATATGCATATTTGTCTTGATTGCGCTAAAATATGTTTAACCACTTTGTTTACATGTTCCCTAGTTGTTACCATGCACATTCCCTTGCCCTACAGGGAATCAATTTCAGGAGTTAGCGTCCAGTCCTCTCCTTTAGGCCACATCCTCCTAACGATGTCACATGTACCCCAAATAAGGGGGGCATACATTTGGTGAATCAACCACCCCATTTAACAGTTCACGATCACCGTACAACATAATTCAAAGTACATGTGTACAACACAATATTTAGTTACAAAAACAAACCAAAATATGACTTGGGTCTTCAAGACAACACAAATGCCAACACCTGAGATCTAGACACGAGCCCTTGGGTGCTCCCCGACCCTTCTTGGGTGCCTATGACCGTGGGAAGTTCTGATTGTTTCTCATATCAACATCATTTTTAGTATTTTACAGTGGTTTACAAAAAATAGGCACAATCCTCCAACAATCAATATGCTTGTTATCTCTATCTTTCTATTTATGTTGGATAAAAATGGATCAAACTTGAACAAAGAAAGATCACACTATCTGTAGTGGTGTATAAATCATTAGGAAGCAATCAGGGTTGGAGAATAACACTAGACCTTTCTCCCTAACACTTATTATGTCGTAGCGAGAGATCACCCAAAAACTCACACTTGGTGTGAGATCGCCCAAAAGAATCATTCTTGGCGTGAGATCGACTAGAAAACTCATTCTTCTAAAGTGTTTCAGGACACTTTCTATCCTTTGTATTCGTCATAGATCGATGCATATGTTCCTTTTCACATTTTTACACATTTTTACATATTTGGATCAAATTTTTCATATACACATATTTGACTACTCTTTTGCGGGTACCTCCTTATGGGAAGAAACAATCACATCATCGAACACATCAAGTAACAATGACAATAGGTACAACATAACATAACACATATGCTTTCACCCCTAGGGTCACTTCCTCTTCTTTAGCTTTCACGCTTCATTTTTATCACTCCACACTTTTTCTTGTCTCCTCGACACACTTTTGCCATTGATCTACATGGTTATCAAGTACGCATCTCTTATCTACTTTATGTTATCAAGTATTCACTCAAAAACATAAAGTGGGGAAAATGTAAACTCTAAATCACACACTTTGAGTACATTTCTAGGCCCTAATCACATACCACTATTCATATGATTCCTAAGTGAGAAAAGTAGTAATTGACATCTATTTTTGGCCTCTTTCTTTTCTTTCTTGCTTTCTCTATGGTCTTACACACCTCACTGTCTAGTTTGACTTTCATTATTTTATCTTTCTTGGCTCTAGACACCATCACCCAACCAAGACACCAGTGCCTAAGTGCCCTCATCCCTTCTACACGCCCCGATCTCTTTATATCTTGCTTGCCCCTTTGGGCCTCTTTTATCTTTTGGGAATCTTGTTTTCTTGGTGGTCATCCTTTTAGATGTTAATTACGAAATTCAAACAAGGGAATCATATAAATATAAAGTTATGTGACCATAATAAAGGACCAAGCTCTAAACATCTACTACTATCACCTAAGGTTGCATCCAAAGGCATTCTAAGAGCATCAAAGCATCCATCTAGCTTCATTCAAAGGACAAAGGACTGCATTCTTTTACATACACTTCATAGGAGGGGAAGTTCATTTTGACATCCATACATCTACTTAAATTACTACATTTAGCTATTACTAAATATTCGGTGCATCTTGCACAAGAGCCACCTAGGGCATGATTCTTCACACACAGAGAGAGAACTATATGGAGTCTCGAGATGTAGACAACTCTCGTCGTAAGTTCACTATATTGGGTGATCACGCTGTTGGGGTCATTCCAACTCCCCATTTTCATCTTTTTTATTTTAAGATTTGATGTGTTTTGGAGTTTTGCCTGTGCTCTTCCTATTTTCAAAGTTACAAAATAATTCTATGGGTGTAGTGTGACACACATGCGACAAACAACAAAGGGTAGTGACATAGAAGTGACACAAGAAAAAATAATTTTCTCGAGGTTTTACACGATCACACAGTGCCTGAAGTATTCTATAGCACCCAGTGCCCATGGCCTAATCCAAGCACCTCGGTCCATCTTATTTCAACAGCATTACACAATTTTATGGGTTCACTTACGACACTTTCCTCCTTATGTTTATCGCCTCTCCGATCCAAAGACAACAAAAGATTAATTGTGAAATCAACTAAGCATTCTTTCTCATCTCTTGTACTTAGGGTATTAATTTTATATAGCTTATTGCTTAAGTCAGATATGTAATTCATTGCTTATTATTTTGTCGTGACTTTACAATTAGGATTTCACAAAATTTTAATATTTGTTAAATTAATGTCTTGGCTGGTGCTAGTTTCTAAGGCCATAAAAGATAAATTAGTCAAGTTCTGTCATGGATATAAGGTGTAAATGACCAAAAAGAAAACAAAATATAAAGAAAAGAGGCCAAAATTAGTAGTCAACCGCTAGTTTTCTTTCTTAGGAATCATGTATACATTAGTATGCTTTATGACCTATAAATGTACCTGAGTGTGTGATTTTATTTCTACAATAAGAGTTAGAGAGTAAGATATTATCATCATATTAAGAACTTGAGTCTTATTGCATGGTTTGGAGGTTTCCCCCTGAAGTGGCTAAGTCATTCCACTTTTTTATTGTGACCATTTCTCTATATTTTGGTGTTCTTTGATGTTATATTTATGTTGATATTCAAATATATCTAAGTAATTTCATTCCAAGTGGTATCATAGCTTGATCTCAACAAGAAATCTATCAAAACCCTAATTGTGAAGGTTCGTATATATCTCAAAACAAGAATAAATGTTTTTTCTTGTTGTTGTGAAATTGTTAAAGTAAGATCCTCTCCAAATTTCAATATTTTTGACTTGTTTTATAAAAGTTATATCAGCTTAGGGTTTTTCATAAATCCGTTAGCTCATTGCAAATTTGGGTATTTTTCTAAGTTTACTATATTTTCGGAAGGCTTGCCAAAAATTAATTAGTGTTTTTTCTCTAAGTTTATCTTTATTCGACCAATAACCTTAGTAAATCTCAAGCCATAAATTTCTACCCTACTCCTGGTAACCCAAGACACCCCCTACATCATGACATGGAAATCAACTAGAGGCCAAGGGAAGGGTCAAACTCCTAGTAAGGAAGATGTGGATTTTGAATCTTCAGCTTCAAGAGCATCAAATATAATCTCCTAATTTGAGGACATGGTGAACAACCCAATGAAAAATGTGTAGGTAGATTTTGGTTATAACTTGAACACAATGAAGGGTGAAGTGATTTTAGAATTGAATATAGTATTGAAAATAGTGAAGGGTGACATGAAAATGGAATTTGAGTCATTGTATAAGGAATTTCTGGTGAGCTCATGCCTCGAAGTCTAGCAATATCTTCAATTCAAGTTACACAGTTCCTCAAACAATGCAAACTTCAATTGAAACCATACCAACTAGGGTGGATCTCTTCGCACACACCACTTTGGATATTCTAACCAATGGTGTAAAATTATTCCTAAAGTGGAGATGTATAAGTTCAATGGAAATGATCCAATCATTTAGATAAACCAAATGGAGAATTTATTTTATTTTCATCAAGTCCCAAATGGATAGAAGGTGGTAATGACATCCTTGTACATGGAACAAAAATAATTCATTTGGTATGATGGATGTGTGAGAAAAATAAAAAATAAGGGTTTCTCTGTTACTTGGTCTATGCTCACTGACGAGCTCCAAACACACTATAGTAATAGTGTTACAAAGAACTATTTAATCCATGTCACCAAGCTAAGACAAAAAAATCAGTCAAGGATTACATACAACAGTTTCAAAATCTATCCTTACGAGTGAGTGACATCTCATAGGATCATCTAAATGATCTCTTCTTAGGTGGACTCAAGGATAACATCCACATTATTTTTTCCTTCTTAATCCAAGTTCGATGTCAGAATCCATGATCATTTCTCAACATTTAAAGGAAAGAGATATGGCAAAACAAAGGAGTTTCACTAATCATAAGGAACACATGAATCTAACACCATATTTTCCCCAATCGATATGATTGAATCCTCAACAAATAGAAGAGAAACAAGTAAAAGGCCTATGTCACAATTATGGTAAGAAGTGGAGTAAAGGACATAAATGTCCTAAGAAGAAGTTATGCTACATTGAGTGTCCTAATGAGGAATATGACGAGGAAGAAATAGTTGATGCATGTGAAGAGGTTGCCTAGATTAAGGTCAAGAGTCTCAACCAACAATTTCTTGCCATTCCATTTCAAGAATTAGAACCCTATAAACACTTAAGGTTGTTGGGTTTGTGAAGAAGCAAAGTGTGATAATATAAATTGACTCATGAATTAATAATAACTTCATTGATCATAAGTTGGCCATACACTTAATTATTATTTTTATCCAACACCAAAATTTCAGGTCATGGTTGTAGATGGAGGTAAAGTTAAATTTTCATGAAAATTCTATAAGATTAATCTATCTATGGGAGATTACCTATAAGAGGGCCCCATTTATAACATTTCAATGGGAGGATAAAACATTACGTTGGGGTTCCAATGGCTTACTACTTTGGGAATGGTGGAGATGAACTTCTAGGATTTGTTCACGTAGTTCTATTATGAAGGAATTTTTAGTTGTATGGGATGAATGCTAAAGTGCCACAACTGGTAAGTTCTCATAAAATGATGAAAATGATTAGGAAGAGTGCAGATGGGTTCATGACACAATTATTCTCAATGGAAGCTCAACCATCAAAAGGCCCTATACCATTAGATCTACATGTCATTATTAATGAGCACTCAATTGTGTTTGGGGATATGTTGAAAGGGTTTCCACCTAAAAGAGATCATGATCATGTTATTCAAATAGTACCAGGAAGCCAACCACCCAACATTCGACCTTATAAGTACCCTTATCTACAAAAGAGTGAGATTGAGAAGATGGTACAAGAGATGTTGGAAGCAGGTATTATTTTCCATAGTCAAAGTGTAATGAAATTACTAGTATAATTTAGATTATGAGCAGCAATATAACACCAAATAACACAATATTTCAGAATAATGATCTCAATATGCAATTGTAATAGCTTCACCACTTCGAGGGGGCAACCTCTAAACCATATAATAAGACTCAAATTCTCTAATGATGATGAACTACTACCTATAATCCCCTATATATACTATTCATATGTTATGGCCATCACCAAGGCCGACCTACTAAGCATAAGAAAGTATAAATGATGATATGGTAAGCCACAAGTCGGCTACTCATATCCTAATACAAGCAATAGGTTAAGGGTGTAGCATGCCCTTCCCCTTTGAACCAACGTTGTCCTCAACGTTGAATAATCTGGATGTTGCTGCAGAAAACCTTCATCCTCCCAGGTCGCATCTTCTATGCTTAGATTCTTCCACTTGATAAGATATTCCTTAATGTCTCTAGTTCTCACCTCTTAGTACGTGTTTGCAGAATATTCTCTGGCTCCAAAATGATTCTTCCTTCCTCATCAAGTTCTGGTAACTCTATCTGGGCTTCAAATTTCTGTCCAATAACCTTGAGTGTTTGAGGATTACTAATACCTGACAATGCATGGCAAGAAATTGTAGGTTGGTGATCTTCTACTTCATCTTCTACTGGTTCCTCATCCTCTCCTATCATTTCAACTTCCTCGTCATCCTCATTTCCTCCTTCAATATCGAACAACTTCTTCTCAGCACATTTGTGTCCCGGTCCATATTTGGTGTCACAATTAAAACATAATCCTTTTGCTCTCTTTTCTTCCATTTGTTGAGGAGTCAGTCTAATTGGCCGAGCAAATGAAGGGGAAGAGATACTACAGTCTCTGGTGATAATGAAAGGCTTCCTCCTACTGCAAAGAAAATTTTCCTCTGCTCGACATGCCATGATAATAGAATCATAAATCTTGAGTGGATTAAACATACGTACCTCATGCTTGATGTGGTCCTTAAGACCCCCAAGAAATAGGTCATTCAGATTCCCTTCTGGAATATTCTCCACCCTTAAGGAAAAGTTCGGAATTGATGCACATAATCTTTGACTGATCCTATTTGTCGTAACTTTTCCAATTGACTAAAGTAGTTCTCTGAAACACTGGAACTATAATGCAATTGCAACTCCTCGGTAAAAACTGTCCAAGTGACACTGAGACCATTCTTCTGCCTTTGAGCACATAACCATCGATACCAAACGAATTGGTCTGGTTCAAGATACATGGATGCCAAGGTCACCTTTTTTCCTGATGGTGTTTGATGTAACTCAAAGAAGTTCTCCATTTGATTTATCCAATTCAATGGATCCTTCCCATTAAATTTGCACATATCCACTTTCTCATGTTCTGTGGTTGCGAATAAGTTGGATTCTGATTCAATGGAAAAGTGATCCAACATGGTTATTTTGTCCATTATTTTGAACTGAATATCCTCCTTGGTTGATATGGGGCTGATTTGGGACATACTGTTTACCCTTTATATGTCGCATGATATCATCCAACCACTGATTGATTTGGTCTATGTCTCCTTTAGAGGCCATCTTAGATTGTACATTTCGCAGCTCATACTCAAGTTGGCTCACCTTATGATCAACTAAAGTAAACCCTAGTGTTGAGGAATCTATATTTACCCCTTCTGACTCCAACTCTTCAATCACTACCCCATCGTTATCTGGGGTTTTACCTAGAGTAACTGGATTCTTTTTTCTCTTGTGGAAGGCCTCGCCATGATGTCAAACCTTAGGGTTTAGGGTTTCGATAAAAATTCGTCCGAGCAGGAAAAAACACAGAGAAGATACTAATACTTTTTTTTTTAGAAATTTCTGAAAATGTAAAGAACTTGAAAAAATTCCACAATTTGCACCCTAGGGAGCGATTTTATGAAAAACCCTAAATTTATAATAACTTGTGAAAAATAAATCAAAAAGTCTGAAATTTTAGGGAACCTTACTTGAAATGTTTTACAACTCTAGTAAAAATATCTCCTACCAATTCGCTCTGGTTCAAAATATATGGTGGAAACAAAAAATTAGGGTTTTTGCCCTAATTTTGGCCCAAATCGCAGCTCTGATACCACTTGTAATGAAATTACTAGTATAATTCAGATTATGAGCAGCAATATAACACCAAATAACACAATATTTCAGAATAATGATCTCAATATGCAATTGTAATAGCTTCGCCACTTCGAGGGGGCAACCTCCAAACCATATAATAAGACTCAAATGCTCCAATGATGATGAACTACTACCTATAATCCCCTATATATACTATTCATATGTTATGGCCATCACCAAGGCCAACCTACTAAGCATAAGAAAGTATAAATGATGATATGGTAAGCCACAAGTCGGCTACTCATATCCTAATACAAGCAATAGGTTAAGAGCATAGCACAAAGTGATTACTCTTCTGCAATCGATGGTTGGAAAGAAGGATGAAGTTTGTAACATGCTTTCGACTACATGGAGCTCAAAAATACACAAAGTGAAAGATAAGTATCCTATTCTTTTCATTGAAGATTTGTTAGATGAATTACATGGTGTTATTTATTTTATAAAATTATATCTTCAATCAAGATACCATCAAATAATAATTCATGATGAAGATATTCATAAAACAACATTTAGGACACATGAGGGCCACTATGAATTTCTTGTAATGTCATTTGGACTTACAAATGCACCATATAATTTCCATAGTTTGATGAATTCAATCTTTTGGCCATTTTTGTGGAATTTTTTCTTGGTATTCTTTGATGATATATTAATCTACAATAAGACTTGGGAGGAACATTTACAACATGTCAATAAAGTATTGGACACTCTTAGAATGACACCACCTTTATTCCAAGCCCTCCAAGTGTGATTTTTGGTAAGAGAGATAGAATACTTAGGTCTATTGAGATGTTGTTGGTGATGTCAACTTGGTCAAGATGAGTTTGGAGTGCCTTCATTATTGTCGAAATGGAGTTTGTGCCTTGTCAATACTAGAAAGCGATGTGGAGAGCTTGTTGTGAGTTGTCACTAATGCTGAATGATGTAAAATAATTCTTAATGATAATTTCAAGGTCTAAATGATGGATACCAGTTGTTTGTCGTGTCATTCAGAGTACCGAGATAGAGAATTTGAAGCTAAGATGAAGAAATCATGTCCTAATGAGGTGTGTGTTTCAATTTCGTGGTAAGTATGATTATGTGAGTAGTTTTAAAGGTGTAACATGGTGTCTTAGGCATGTTCTTGAAGTGTTGAGGTCAAGGCTTGAAGGAGAAAGCATGAAAATTGGTTTTATAGGTCTGCACCTAGAAATTTCTTGAGAATTGCCTATCTTAATGAGGTGGTCAATCACTTTTCAGAGCCGTATGCAAAGGTGAGTATGGGAATTTTTTTTGAATGTTGATAAAGGTATGTAGAAAAACTTTAGGTCATGGTTTGGATAATTTCATAAGATATGACATTTTTGGTATTACCGGATGTTTGGAAATAGTGTCTCCTAGCTATATGTCAACTTTGTGATGCTCATTGGTACATTAATATTATGAAAGGGAACCTAATATCTTGGGGAAAAGTTTATATGTGTTCTAAATAAGAATTTTGGCATTATTTTTGGTTTTAAGGTCCGCATATTTATGAACAATCGTTAACACTGAAACAAGTCAAAACCCCTTCAAAACCCTAGTTTGAAGTCGATTAGAGAGATATTGCTCAAACTGAAACAAAATTGATTGGTTTGAAAATTTTGATGATTGGATCATGTAGAGGACTCTCACAGATATATCCATGTAGTTTTATATGTTCATATGAGTTAGTGGACCCAACTTAAAATGACTTATTTCTAAAGAATCTTTATGTAATAGCCAAGTTTTGCAAAGGACTAGTTGAAAAAATTGATGTTTCATGATTCCATGGAGCTATTATACATTATTATGACTATTTATAGACAATGTATATCCTTTATGTGGCCTAACCCAGTCAATTTCTCATGATTGATTTTTGGGGCAATTTTGGGACAATTTTGAGTATGCTTGAAGAAAAGACGTTCTTGAGTCTTTTTAATTTGATTTTAAGAGTATAATGCATTAAGTGATTCTTTTGAGGTCATGTAGTACCTATTGGAATGTTTTATTAATCTTTGTGACATGTTTTGAGGTGGTTCAAGCTTGATTATGGAAAACTAGTTTTGAGAACCTAGTAGGACAATCATGTTCTCAAGGTGGTTTCAAGGTGTTAAATGATGGTGCAGAGATTTCTAAGCATGCATGAGGTAAGAAAAGTTTATTGAATATTTTTTAAAGGTTTCAAAAATTTGGAAATGACTAAGTATGTTTAAAGAGTCATATCTTGCATATAGACCTACTATTGTAGGTTTTCTTGAGTCCTAAGAGGATGGGGACGTGATCAAGATAGAGAGAAGTATGTGGAGTGTTGTAGGGTGTCAAGAGAAGAGTTAAGAATAGGATGAGATGATTAGCATGGTAGAGAATAAGGGATTTAAGTACATTAGACCTAATCAACATATGAAGGTGCAATTTTGAGCGAAGAAGAAGAGAGAGCAGTTTGAGAGAGTTTGTGTGAAGAGAAGATGAAAACGAGATCACAATCAGTTGTTGAAGCAAAAATTACATCAGGTGATCATCCATTTCAGGTGGCTAGGTTGGTGCTTAGTCATATTAGGGGGTTGTATCCTCCTTGTGGGGTTATAACCTCACTAAATCGGGGTTGGTGCTCTTTGTAGGGTTGGCACCCTACTAAACTAGGGTTTGGTGATCCTTGTGTGGTCGGGCACTCACTAAATTTTACAAATGGCAATCTAATGTTCTATTTCAGTAGGTTTTTCTTCCCCTTGAGGGTTTCCCACTTAAATATTTTGTTCTTGTGTACACTCTTGGATCATGTTCTTGTGGATGGATGTTTTATGTTAATAAGCTCACATTGTTGTATGATTGAATGGTTAAATGCTCACACATATTAAATACAATTGAATGAAATTTTATTTTGGACCGATTCATCCCCTAGTCCTAGTTCTTCTAACACACCTCTATCATGAGTGTCAGCGAGGGTCTAGGGATAGCCCTAATTGGGGTGTATGAGGGATGGCCCACGAGAATTGTTTTTGGGATTTCTATTTTCCTGGGAGTATAGATATGTGATTTTTTTATCTATACGTGTATATGTGTGGTGTCATAACCCATGACTTATGGGGAACCATTATGGGTTTTTTTGTTATCCCATGGTTTTGATACCCATTGTATTGTAAAACCGCTTTGACGGTTTCCTATTGACATGATTACATATAGCTGGACATGTAATAGGGTAGAGTAGAACTTGGAAGTACATTATTGTATTGTAAACATTTAAGTTAATGCAATAAGAGAGAGAAGTTATTGCTTGAGTTTTTTTCCCAAAAGGGTTTCCTAGGATAAATATTGTGTATGTCATTTTCATTTCTCTATTTATCTTGAACATCATGTTAAGTATAACTTATCATTTATTTGTTTATTGGATTGATACTCTTCACAGTTATATTCTTTAAAAAGAATCATCACCGGGTTCAAATCTCCTTATTCTAGTAGTGCATCTTCCCAGAGCCTCCCAAAATCATCTGTAATCAACTAAGTGCACTCATTCCTTTGTGTTTTTAAGTTTGTATCTTATTTAGAATATTAGTTACAAGTATAAAATCATTATTATAATTTTGATAATTAATGTTGGAAGTTAATTAATCAAAATAATCACATGTTGCTAAACCTTACATCATTTAGTGTACTAATTCACTAAAATCAATTAGGTTTCATGTTAAATATAATTAAGGTATAAATAACAAGGATGAAGAAAGTGTAGTAGTTCATAAAGATAAAGTTGGAAATATCAATACATAAGAGACTTGTATGCCTCCTATGAATTTAAAAAGCAAGAGACAAATGATGTGGATAACAATGAGAATGCAATAATGGAAGATAGATTTCAAAATTGTTTAAAGGAAATAGATAAACGGGTAGAAAATGGATTCATCTCAAGTATTCCCTCAAGAAGACATGTAAGTGGGAATAATATTACAAAAATAATTAATGGGAGAAATGAATTTCACAAAGGAATTAGAAGGGATTGGCAAGAAGGATATCTGTAGACACAAAATAATGCACTTTAGACATTATTTAGTCCTAGTCTCATACTACTATTTAGAAGGTTTTTGAGTGAAGAAATTACTAATTAACCCCCATCTTTTGGCCATCTTACTTTATTTTCTTTTGTCATTCCCGACCTCTTGCACCAAAGATGCCCAGTCATCTTTCATTGCTTTGTGTTATTTTAGCCTTAATCAGGGTGCCCATGCTAGCATATCTTGGGGCACCCACGGCGCCTCGATCCTTTTGAACTTTCCGCCACTTTTTGGGCACTTTCTAGCCATTTTAGCTTCTTATATTTTTGGCAATCGACCATTTCGGGGTTAACTACGAAATTAGATAAATATAATTCTATAAATATAAAGTTATGAGACCATAATGAGGGACCAAAAACTAGTCACTATTATCATCCACCTAAAGTTGCATCCATTTGGAGATCATTTGCATCCATTAGCTCCATCACAAGGATAAGGCTGGTTCATTTGCATCACACAAGCATAGGGGGAGGTATTCTAATCTATTTCATGCACCATTCTACTACATTTTTACATCTATTTATTGTTCACTACTTCAAAACATGTGACTGACACAAGAGCACCTAGGGCACATGATGCACACACACACCAGAACTACATTTGGGTTTGAAATGTAGTGCATCGCTTAGTTACTAAGCCCACTGTTGTGGCAGTTGAGGTCAGTACGACCCATTCATTTTCATTCTTATTTATTTTAGGGTTTTGACACTCCTCTTTGGTATTTTAAACTTACATCTTTGATTACCAACAACACCAGTGCAAAGTGCAACGAATTTGATGTGATACACAATGAGGGTTTCAGACCACCTACCGGACCTGTGAAACTCAATTCTAGATCTTTTGCACATACCAAGGTGCACATTATACAAACCAGAGTTCCCGTAGGTGCCCCAATCCCTCTCTGGGTGCTCCAGTCTAGCTAGATAGCTCGAGATCCATCCTTTTTGAGACCTCTGCATAGTCCTTCCTGCTTCCAGATTATTATGTTCACTTTGTGACATACTCCAACGAGCTTCTCTAATCAGTTGAGTTCATTCTAACTCTCTTAGTACTCTAGGGTTTAGCATTTCCATTTTCATAGTTGTTTGGGTCATTTTCCATAGTCATTTACTGCATTTATTTACTACATTTACATGTCATTCTAGATTAGATTAACTATCATACATACCCCCATTTTTAGTTAATCATTTTGGTGAACCCAACTTGATCATTCACGCTTCTAGGTTCTTCATTCATTACTTATCATCCTAGGGTTTGGTCATCATGAGTATCTCAATCAATGATTATTTGCTTGCAAATCCTGATTTACTACATAGAGTCCAACATTTTCTTGCTACTACTCACATTCGTGCCGATACATGCATCCAAACTCAATTTATCAAGCATTTTACGGTGCGTTTTCTTGACACATAGCTTTCAAGCTTAACCTTCTATTTGATGTTCACACTTTTGATAATGACCTCCCTCTACATATTATAAGTCATATCCATAATGTATTTGTTAAGCGTACTTTGATTGATAATGGATCGAACTTAATTTATGTCCTATTTCATTCCTTGAAGATTTAGGTCTCTCCGCTCATGACGTTAGTCCATCTAGTATTTCATTACATGCTTATGATGGTTCTGTCTGTCCATGTCTCAGTCACATTATATTGCCCATCACTGTTGGTCCCAAGATTGTCCACACTTTCGTTTTCATTTTTGATTTCCCAATATCCTACAATTATTTGTTTGGTAGGCCATGACTTCATGCCATGCAATTTTCACCTCTATGTACATAATTGTGTAAAATTCTTACATGAAAGCATTGAGTACACCATTTTTGTGACCACAATCCATTCTAGTATTGCGTCCGGGCTCCTAATACCAGTCTTCCTATTCCATGCAAAAATGTTATAGATGAGCCCCAACCTATTAGAGAACCGCCACTGACGGTTCCATTTGCATGACAGATGTAGTTTCTTCTATGCCACTTGCTACTACTACTACTATGATTCCATATCGGGGCCTGTCCATTCCATGGATGTCACTTTATCACTTGCACCTTCATCTCGCACCACCTACATTAACACGCCAACCATTCACTTGCACACTCTTCATGAATGAATCATATTAGGAACATATTCTATTTGATCCTACATGCGACGTCACTATATGTACACATGAGGGTTTATCCCAACTCGCCTTTGCTTTCGAGGACCTCTATCCCACACCAGATGCTCCTCATCTGTATTATGGATTTGTTCACATTATTGCTACTTATGGATTACATGTCTTTCATCTTACAATCTACCTATCACGTAGTCCTCACTCTTCTCAACTTATATTAGGGCAATCATGGCTTGATTATATTGGGGGCACTCTAGATCCTAATCATGTAGACATTTCTTAAGTAATTTGTATGAGTTTTCATCTCGCAATAGCTCTTTTCTAGGATACACAAGAAATCTAACTCATTGGTATGCACATGATTTTCCACTTCCTCCATTCATTGATGAGGATTATGCTATGGGAATGTACAACTTATGCCTCAATGGCTCATTATACAATCAACCAGAAACTATTTCTTATCAAGTAACCAATGCTTATCCATTCGACTATGATCTTGAGAGCGATGATATTCTAGATGACATTACATGATTACATCCCTCATCTTACACACTGGGGGAATATCATCCAAAACAACCCCCATTCTAACATACTTGCATAATATTGCATCACACTCTTAGCATTTACACATACATCATCATAACATCTACTCATATCTCATCTTTGCATTCTCATACAACCATTTCCTAACATACACATATTCATTCATACTTTAGCGTCATCATTACCCGATGACACACTCTTGTGCTTTGGTTCACACTTGACTATTGAGGGATTACTACACATGAACCCCACACATTACACTATAGACACCACATATTGTGTTTTATGTCTTGCATCATACATTCTACATTTAGTCCATGTTATTAAAATATTTGCATATCTATATATACATATCATACTAGTCTTTGTTATCGCCAAATCACTTGCACCTCGAAATGGCGAATGTGAACACGACGTTCGGTGTGATTGGGTAACATAGGACCTCAAGCTATGGGACTTGGGCTTGAGGTGAACCTCCAGAGAAGGCCGACTTCCTCTTCCTAAACTAAGTGCTATACTACTCCTAGTGCAATAAAATGGTTATCTAGACCTATGCTAACATTTTCATGGGATTTAGGGAGAGAGATTTGTAGGAAATAAAACTATACTAGGGATGGTGATGCACCAAATAAAGGGTATTGCTAGACTTTGGGAAAGGTTGTTTTGAAGAGGATGTTGTACACCACAAGCCAACTTCACCTACTGCAACTTAGAAAGGGTAAAAAAATACCACAAACTAAGAAGCGTGTGTTCCCTTTGTTAAACTCAACTCGAAAAACAATATTTCGGTCTTCTAGTGAAGAAGAATGAAACTGAGAAGGGTGAACAAGCACCACAACTCAACTACATGTAGAAATCCACCACTTGATAAGCACAAAACTCCAAGAACCTGCAATGGAAACTTAAACTTGCACAATGTACCTGTAAGCATGAGAAAGGCACAAATAAGTATATAGGATGATGAAAGGACTAACAGTAGTCACAAAACACACACTTTTATTACTTCAACAACGTGCACAATGCATCATTACATTCAGAAGAGGCAATGGTTTCCATTACAGTCTTGGAAAGGAGGCTTGAAAGTTCCCCAATCCACAAATCTAACTTGCAGAAGAGAGGATTCTTGAAAAATATGCACTTGTCTAAGATGTCTAACTTGTCCAACCTGTGTCACACGTCTAAGTTCTGCAACCAATGTGTAACCCCTTAGAATGAGCTTCCAACTTACATTTATAGAAGAAATCTATGAGAGAAGAGAGGAGAAGTCATAAATTATGGGGTATCAATAATGGTGCATGATGGCCACCATGTTTAATTACATCATTAATTACACCTACCCATTATGCCTAATAAATTCAAAAAATTGAACTTACCCATCATTTAATTAAAAATAATATTTTTAATAAAATATATTTTAAAATAATATTTGTAATTAAAATAAAATTCAATGTCCTTGGCAGGTGTCCTTGGTTTTCTTTGGTTTGCAAATGACTCGCCAACCACTCACCGAGCTCCTCCTTTTTACTTTGGCGGGAAACTCTTTACCTATTCCAACCACCGAAGTATTTATTACTTCCATAGCGAGTTGCCACCCCTCAATCTCAGTGCCTTTCACATTTTTATTGGCACTTAATGCTTTAACGTCCATTACCTTTATTTGCCACATTTTACATCGACTGGCTATCGCTTTGCATGGTTCACTTCACATGGAATTTTTGCAATTTGTATTGACCAAGCTTTTAATCAAACCGTCCTCACTTTACATTTGTCGATTCATTCATTAGTCGTTCTTGTTATCTCTGGATTTGGTTTGATGAACTCCACGTGCCCACTAAAATGAAACCTTCCACGTAGCTCGGAAAATGACTTGCCACATTCTCCTCAAGAAATGGTCACCTCTTTACACATTAGTCGGCGTATACCTTTCACACATAATGCCATAGTGGCTCAATAAAGGCCGACCTCCCGCCGATTCATTGAATTCTAACTCACTGGAACTCGTTTCTGCATTATGCGTGGTCTTATATCCTACAGAATTAACGATGAATTCTCAACAACTTGCTCTATATCTGCCAACCATCCCGCTAAGTCAACGGATAACTTAGTGAATACCATTGGCTTACTTGCCTCAATTCCCCAAATTATCGTAAAATCTCATCGGCTGACCCAAGCTCATGAAATGACTCAGCCCAAATGCACTGCATGTCCCCATGACCAATCGTTCAAAGATCTCTGCGTTTTTCATGCCAAGTCTGACATGGATCTCATGTTGCAAAAGTCCAAAGTGGGAAATTTGATGCTATTCACCACTCACCACCTTGACGAGTTGGCTCCCAACCTCCATAATTCCCATGAGCTCCAAAATCTTCCGCCGAGCTCATCTGTTGAGCTTAAACGTTTCCTTCAACACGCAAATTGGCCAAACGATTCGACTTCGAACTCGTTTGAATCACTCTCCTTAGCCAATCCAATTGAACCGACCAATTTCCTATTGTCTTACACCTTGCTAACTTTCTTTTTATTTGACTAAGCTCTAATGATGCTTACCCTACAAAGTTTAACTTAGCTCACCCGAGCTCATATGGGCCGACTTGGCCTTCAACGCCCAAAACTGACTCTCTTCCATTCTCAAACGAACTCACCTTCGAATTACTTTAAACTGGTGCCAATCCAAATTTTATCCCCACAGGAAAAATTGATTCCCCTCCTGCGCGTTGATCACGAGTTCCTCACTAGTTTTAACTTGGAATCTTGAGCCCCTCCTTCAACCTTAGCGAACATTGTTATGCTTGCAAATATTCTTAACTGAGCTTGAGCTCTACGTACCATTGACGCCAATCAATACTGATTTCCCATGCATGATCTGTTGAGTTATTTAACAAGTTATCTTCACAGGAGCTCGTCATTTTTCCTGGTTTTGTCCTCCACGATCCCCCACTTGAAAGCATGCAATCTATTCAAGTTACCCGATCACGGACTAGTATCTTCGTGTATCTCACGATTCCCATAGCTCGATGAGCTATGTTTTAGCTCACCCCGGATTTGATATAACATGCTCGCAAAACAACTCTGTAAACGTCACTTTGATTTATGTGAGCATTATCTTGGCTTAGCCCAAGCTATTTCTTTATGTACCTAACGAGTGACTCGCCGACCCGAGTTGATCATGCCTTGCTACGTAAACCTCTGCGAGCCCGAAAGTCAACTAGATTGCCTCAACTCATCGAATCATCCCAAACTTGACCTGGAAATTACTCAAAACTCCTCAGTAACTTCATTTCCTTCTACCGAGAATTAGCTCAAACTGGCGAGCTTCATTTTGGAATGCCGATTTGCAAATATTTGAATTCCCGGGCCATCCTTTGACCTTAGATTGGCTAGGAACCCCGTTCACGTACTGCACCGTGTCACCAAACCATGATAGTCCTTCCTTACACACGGCTCAATCTACCGAGTCCAAATATGATCCCATTGAAACGAACTTGACTCACGTCGTTCACATGTATAGCCCCAAAACACTTCATGTAAAAAGATATGACTTTCTATTCGATGCCAAGTCAAGCTCAACGTAGTTCGGCTTTCTAAGTCCTTTCCACGACATCGTCACTCTAATGAACCAACTCGCCTATGGAGTCCTCCGCATTGCTTTTACACATCGCCCCGAGTAAAATTCTATAGCTCGTTACTCGTTTAACCCAATTTGATATGCCATTACTCACACAATAATAGCATGACTCGGTCTTTAGTCCGATATACTCGTATTCAACCTTGATATAATCCTACGCGATGGAAATAGCTCGACCAAGCTAATAGGGCTCGGATCCCACCTTACGTCACGTCCATGTTTCCATTTGAGCATAGCTCTTGGTAAACATGACTCGACCGTTATGCGAGTTTGATGTTGACACAAACTTTCCCGAGCTCCTTCTTTCCTGCGAGCTCCTCTAGTCAACTCAGTTCCCTTGTTCGAGCTCAATTATTTTGTGGTAAACCCGGTTCCACGGTTACTGCAATATCGAACCTGGTTCTCGAGCCTTGACATTGATCTCAGTTTAAATCTATCTACTTACTCACAAACTCGGGATCCACTCAGTGAAACATGTTGAGCTCTTTACTTGCATTCGTGAAACGCCAAGTTATCTTTAGTTTGATCCCATGACTTGTTCTTCATCGAGCTCTTAAGAGCTCGGTCCTTCATGCACTATTCTCATCTTGGTCTGGAGCTCATGGTTGATCTCTTGTAACAATATTGCTGAATCGAGCCCCTAACGAGCTAGTCCCTAGTCACCGCCATCTTGAATTCGTAATCTCGGGCTTGACTACTAAGCCATTCCACAAATCATTGGGATACCATTATTTACCATGCACGATCTCATGGTTCGGTTTCTTAATGCAAGCATTCGAACATTGTAAATGTTCTGAAATACAAGAACTTTCTAGGCCCTTAACCTAATCTAAATGAGTTCTTTACGCTTTTCTAAGGAGAGTCATTTGTTGTGGATGAAAAAAATGGATATAAGAAATAAGAAATGACTAAACTACAAGGAGACAGGGGATAAAAAGGTGATGCACCAAAGGAATGATGAACATTAGTTTTGCTGATAGACACAAACCAACAAAATACATACAATAATCAAGCACATATAACTAGATTTATAATGAAAGACCAGATGCGAGCAAAAGAGATAGAAAGGATCTAGAATCGATCACAAACGTGTTTTATTGCTCTGCAGATTGATACAATGCATTACAAAACAAGCCAAGAGGAAAGAACATACTACAATTTTAATGGAAGGCCTGAACTCCATGAATTCCTTTGCTAAAGAAAAGGGAGCTTGCAAAACAAAAGAATGTCCAACCCTTTACAATGAGTCCCGAGCCTGTATTTATAGATTCGATACAGACGAGAGAAAAAGAAAGAAGTGGGAAAAAAAGCTCCAAGCTCAACCACCACTATTTAATGTCTCCCATAAAATTTGTTCCAAATCTATCTTGACTGCATCAAATCCTTATTCGGGCCTCGAAGGAGGAAGAAGAGGAGAGCAGATCGAATCCGATCTGGTTGTTGAGGCAAGAAGATCTTGCATTAAAGGCCCGAAGATGTTTCTCCATTTTCACCTACCAAGGCCTAAAAATGATTTTTTTATCTTTCCATGGTGTAGAGGACATCGAGACGCTTCCAATGGTGTAAGATTTGTAATATTTTGAGCCCTGAGTCGAAAGATATGCCCCTTCAAAGTTTGTATCGAGTCCATACAAATGGGTGGGAAAACAGTTTGAAAAATGGATCTCCTTTTAATATGGGGCACGTGGCAGCCAGATTAGGGAAAAATCAGGTTTACGGGTGGGTCGTGATTTATCTTTTTCCCCTTTTTCAAAAAAAAATGCAAAACTCAAAAACTCCTGTGGCCCCGACGCTCCGCTTGGACACGTGGCACCCTTTGGTTGGTTGGGGAGATGCGCTTCAATTTTTATCTCTGTGTCTTTTGACAAAAGGAAAATTTTCACCTTTTCCTCCGACTCCCGCTTTGACCTTGACTCGGGCTCAAACACTGACTTTTTCCTTTGGGCGGAGTTATGGCCCATTTTGTAACTTTTACACCTTTGGAATAACAAGGGCAAAAACCAACTTTCCCCCGATGGCCCGCTTTAGCGCTGCTAGTTTAGGCTTGCCACGTGGCGCTTCCTCTGCTGCCTACCTAATTTCTATATTTTGGTTAAGTCCTTTGCTTGGTGGGGTCATATTTCTTGACCTGGGACACGCGGCACAATTGGCACTCATTTGGAAACCCTCTCTCAATTTGATCCTTGAATTAGCGCCGTTCGGACACTTGGCACTCTCCACCGCACCTTTTAGGACCATGGACTTTTCAACGGTCCCTTTTATCCTTTTTGACTCTAGACTTTTCACGTGGAGAGCTCTTTGGGCCTCATTTGGGTCTCTCATTTGGGACTTTGACTAAACTTTGGAGATGCCAAGTCGACACTTGCGACCTCTCGCTTGCACTTTATACTTAGCCAATTTTGGACTCTTTCCGAACGGTTTTGAGCCCGAAAACTTGAAAAAAACTTCACCATTTTTACCCCTTCTTGCTCTTTGTTCCTCTCGTGGCACTCGCGCCTCTTCTTTTTTGACCCTGTTATTCCATTGTTGAGTCTACTTGTGACCTATTTACAAGATCTGAATGAGTTTTCTCAAGTTCTTTCTATGTGGGGTCGTGGCTGATCCAATATTTTCCGGGGGTGAAATATGGATAACAATTTGGTGACTCACAAGGGTATCTACCTGCTAGATGAAAAGACCAATTTCCTTGTCATAATTGTTGGGCATGGAGTCAAAAACAATGGTCTGATACTAATTTTGCCTCTGATTCATGAGCCCGACTGTTTGCACTCTCAATTTTCATAAGAAATCTCGAAACGAAGGTTTCTGAGAGTAGAAAATTGTTTTGACCTGGGCTTCATTTGTCTCTTTGAATGGACTACATAAGAGCAACAAAACAACACCACAACTATATACAAAATTTGAAATCATACATACTCCAAATAGAACATGCAGAGTGTGCAAAGCACTTAGGAGAAAAGCAACCTAAACTACAACAAGACAATGTGCACAAGCACTTAGAGGAAAAGAAATTAACTAATATGTACAAGGTGATAACCTTCCTTCTAGTAGCAGTGTTTAAGATAGATTCCATTTACTGGAATCTGCAATTCCTCACCATCCAACGTAGACAATTGGAAAGCATTGCTACTTTTACATCTTGTGACCATGTAGGGGCCACTCCAAATGGCATCAAACTTGGAATGCCTTCCTGGTTTTTCCCGATCTGCATCCCATTTCAAAACCAGGTCTCCTTCCTGGAAGGTCCTTGTTTTTTCCTTCTTGTCAAAGCATCTCTTGATTGAGGCCTGATCCTTCTCTATTGCTTGGAGTGCATGCTCTGGTTTCTTCCAATTCTATCAGCTCCGCATACCTGGCCTCCATCGGTTCAAATTCAAGACATCTCTAGCTGCTTCATGAGCTCCAATGTTGGAAACTCAAGTGATATAGGAAACACTGCCTCTTTCCCATAGACAAGTTTGAATGGAGAGCTTCTGTAGATCTCTTGGGTGTTATCCTATCAGCCCATAAGGCCGATTTGAGCTTTGTGTGCTAGGTTCTCTGATTTTCATCAAGAGTTCTTCTGATGATCTTTAGCAGGTTCTTGTTTGTGGACTCACTTGGCCATTACCTTGAGGGTAATAGTTTGATGAAGTGCTCAAGTAAGTCCCATTCTTAACAGCCCATCCTATGATCTTGGAACCTATGAATGCCAATGCATTTTCTGATATAATGGTGGCTGGCACTCCAAATCTGGTCACTATCCCTTCATAGAAATCTAGTATACTAGACTCATTAGCTTCCTTGAGTGCCACCGCTCGGTCCACTTGGTGAAATAGTTTGTTGTCATTAGAATCCATTTGTGGCCTTGGCTTGAATTTGGATTGATGACTCCAATGAAGTCCAATCCCCATTGCATGAAAGGTTGGTCGACTGAAATTGGGTGCAATGGAAGTGTTGCTAACTTTTCTTTTCCTTTGAAGAATGCACAATTCTTACACTTTTTGATCCATGCATAGCAGTCACTAAACACTGGGCCAATAATAACCCACCTTCATGATCTTGAGTGTTGTCACCCTTGGAGAAAAATGGCCTCCAGCTGCTTCAACATGGAATTCTTGTAACACTCTCTCAACCTGATCTGTCTCAATGCATCTCAACAGAATGCCATTGATGTCTCTTTTGAACAAGACACCATCAATAAGAACATATGGGATGGCCTGTAGTCTGAAATGTCTCCTTTTTGCTTTACTCATCCCATGAGGACACATGCCTATTTGAAGGAAGTGCACCATGTCTTGAGTCCAACAAGGAGTAGGTACATCATTATTTCCTTCCTCTTGATTATCTTGTAGAACAAAAACAACCTCCTTTTCACTATTGTTTGCTTCATCTTGTTGACTTGAGGCTAGTTGTTCACACAACCCCTTCCCATGACCAACTTAGTGACCTTGATCTCAATGTCATATTCCATGACACGAGTGATCCATCCTGCACATTTTTCATTCAGATCCTTGCTGAGAAGGAATTCTTTAACTCCCGCATGGGAGACCAACAATTGGATTTTATTATTTGAAACCAGATGCTTAAACTTCTTTAATCCTCTGATTACTACCAAGACTTGCTTTTCGATGAAGGAGTATCTCACTTCATAGTCTTCCAGACCTTGACTGAAGAAAGCAATTGGTTGTTTTGTACCTTCTTTGTTCTACTGAACTAAGATTGTAGAAATTGTGTCACTGCCACCAAAGGCATACAATATGAAGTCTTTAGAGAAATCTGGATTCACGAGAGTTGGGGCTTGTGATATAGCTTCTTTGATGGCCTCAAAGCTTGCCTTTCCTTCAGCTTGTCCACCTGAATGCTAAGCTCTTCTTCAACATCAACGTTATTGGCTTAACAAGGGCAACAAAGTTTGGTACAAACCTGTGGACAAAATTGATTTTTCCCAAGAAGCTTTGAAGAGCTTTCTTGTGGCTTGGCAATGGCAATGCTCTTATTGCTTCAACTCTCTCCGGGTCAATTGCCAATCCTTCCTTTGATACAATATGGCCTAGAAGCCTACCCTCATGGGCCAAGAATATGCATTTTTTAGGGTTCAATGATACCCCAAAACTCCTGCATCTTCGAAACACCTGCCTTAGGTGGAAAAGGTGGTCTGCTACATTTTTGGAAAACACCGTAATGTCATCTAGATAGATCAAGTACTATTTTGTTGATCATCCTTTGAATGCCATATCCATTTCCCTTTGAAAAGTGGCTCGGCATTGGACAATCCAAATGGCATTTTTTTGTAGGCATAGGTGCCCCATTTGGTGGTGAAAGTTGTTTTGAACTGATCATCTTCTTTCACCATGATCTAGTTATACCCTGAGTAGCCATCTAGGAGGGAGAATCTCTCTGATCCAGACACCACTTGCAAGATCTACTCCATTGAAGGGAGTGGGTAGTGATCTTTGAGGGAAGCTCTATTCAAGTCTCAAAAATCTACACACAACCTAATCTCTCCATTTTTCTTCCTGATTGGGACCAGGTTTGCAACCCAACTTGAGTGTTTGATTGGAAATATGATACTTGCCTCTATCAGCTTGTTTAGCTCTTTCTTCATCAGAGGCTCAATGTGTGGATTGACTGGTCTCTACTTTTCCTGATGGGATGAGCAAGCTGGATCTAGTTTGATTGTGTGTTGTGCTAGCTTTGGATTGAACCCTCTTAGGTCTTCATAGCTCCAAGAAAATACATCTGGAAATTCTTGGCAAAGTTGTATGAATTCATACCTTTCTTTCTCGGTGGCCACTTTTCCAATTTGAAGTGTTTTCCTTCTCCAACTGGGATTGACTCTGAATCTTCTCCTTTGATCTGTATGTTAGCCTTCTCTTTTCTAAACTGATCATTAGGATTGAAGATAGACTCCAATGTCACTAAGCCTTTGGGAAGCTTGTTTTATGTATGCAATGTACTATTTGATTCCCGTATTGCTGCTCTAATCTGCTTTTGATTTCTAGTTGAGAATTCAACTTCTTCTTGCAAAAAATTAATGATCTGCTGATCATTCTCGAACACCTGCCAGCATGTGTTGTTATCTGGCACTGCTGGCCTCACAACTATATGGATATGTGGTTGTTCTTTGTCTCTTTTGATGTTGTCAACCACATCAAATGTTGCTCCAACTGCTGCAAGCCTATCAACAGCTTTGTTCTCCTTCCTGGGTATGGACACAATGCTGAAGGCCTCAAAATCCTCCATGAGATCCCATACCCTACTCTTGTAGTTCTTGAGTAGGTCATTCTTGACAACATTAAGTCCTCTGACTTGATTGGCAACTAGTTCACTGTCACCAAACACTTGCAAGTTCTTGATTCCTAGCTTCCTTGCCCAATGAAGACCATGGACCAAAGCCTCATATTCAAACAATGTTATTTGAGTAGAAAATTGAAATCTAAAGGCTGAATAATATTTCATACCTTTGGGGGACACAATCATAGCTCCTCCTCCAGCTCCTTGTCTACTCCTTGAGCCATCAAAGAACAATTGCCATACCTCATTTTCATCTTTATATTCTAGCTTAATTAGGTTAGGAAGAGGATGATTCTCTTCATGTAGATAGTAGACACCTAGCTCAGATTCTTCCATCTCCTTATAGGGGTCAAAATCATGTCTTTTGTTGGCCCACTCATCGAGAGTCAAGTCTGGGATACATCCCACCTTGGTATCTGCTTCACAAGTGCTTAGGAGGTCTTCTTGATCAAAAGTTGAGCAAGTTGGCATTGATTGGGCTAGGCACATAAGATTCAATATGATAATCAACAATGGGCTCAGATATGATTGTGGCCTTTGCCCCATACCTTGTTCTAAAGAGCATATGTGACAATCAATCAGACAGATAGCCTCCAATTTTGGCAAGTGAAGTCCCTGGACAAACACAAAGCAAAATGTGGTGGAAAATCTATGATTGATACGTTCTGCAAAATAGTCACATTGGGGTAGGCATGCAGAGTGAGGCTCAGATCCTTGATGATTCCAATAAGTTGTCACTGTTGTCCCATCTAATTGCACTACCCCTCTAGAGATGACTTCATATTGGAGACCCAGTTGATCAGCTATTTGCTTGGGCATTACAGAACTACTTGCCCCATAATCAATCATACAATTGTGCACCAATTTGTCTCCAATAATCAATGAAACATAGAATGGAGGAGGTCTCAAGTTCTTACCTTGTTGTTCTCGATGGTTTTCCCCATGTTGAGTCTGTATTGGTAAGCACTTTCTCTTGCTTGGTTAGGGGTGTGATTTGAGCTTGACCAATTTTGTATATAGTAGTCTGCGTAATAGATCCTCTCTACCCTGGAATGGCCAAGTGACTCCCATAGTGAAATGTTCACACTTGTCCTCTTCATTTTCTCAATGATGTTGAATGAGCTATCCTTTTTGCTGCCCCTTCCTATGCACATTTTTTCTCGCACATGGGTTTACAACCGGTGCTTGAGTAGGTCTGGAAGGTGGCTTGGATTGACTTTGCACATTGGGAGTTGTATTTTGAATGCCAATACCTTGTTGAGTGATGGAGGGTTGAGGATCACCTGAGCTTGGTGAATGTCCTTCTCCAATATTTCTCCTCTTAGACCATGTATTGGTAGCTATACTTTGAGAAGGAGTCTGATTCATTCCACATAAGTCTTCAGCCTACCAATTGACAAGCATAGTTTTTCGTTTGGGGTCCCTCTTGCTGAGCTCCTTGCTGCTGACTTTCTTCATGGCTAGGTTCTTGTGACACACCAA
Organism: Taxus wallichiana var. yunnanensis; assembly: GCA_018340775.1. NCBI lineage: Eukaryota > Viridiplantae > Streptophyta > Pinopsida > Cupressales > Taxaceae > Taxus > Taxus wallichiana. The sequence goes on from CM031238.1 coordinate 54,203,973, forward strand.
TGGTTTGCACCATCAGAGCCTGATTTAATGCACCATTGAAGCACATCGACTGATTATGTGGCTGATTACATGGGAAACACCATTCATACTCTTGTGCCATGTTATTCTGTGTTGGAACCAATCCCCTTGATGTTGAAATTGTGTTTGGGTCATATGACCTGAAAGGTCTAGCAACTTGAGGTTGCCCTTGGTGTTGACTCTGATTTACAGCCTGGGTTGGTGGTCTATTTTGTTGATATGGGGGTCTAGCTTGATACTGAGCCTGGGGCTGATATGGCCTAGAACTCTGAGCCTGTTGTCTTTTGATGGTTACTAGCTCATTTCCAAGTTTTGCAGTTGTTTCATCACTTCCTGAAGCTCCTTTGAGGTGTTAGATGATGAAGTGGAGGCTTCAGCTAAACTTTGACTCCTGGGGGTGGGTATAGGAGCTAATGTGGGTGTTTGGCTGGTACCTGGGTTTCCTAACTCTGGGGTAAAGGGGCATGGATGGCCTAGGGGTAAGTTTTCCAGCCTGAATCAAATGGTTCTCAGCTCCTATGGAAAGGCTATAGGCTGCAGGTAAGGTTAGTGCCCCCATTGATTGAATCATCAAAGAAATATCAGAATTTAAAGCCCTAAGAAAGTATAAGAAGGCACCTTCATTAGTGGGCTTTACTACTGTTGGAATCCTGTCCCAAGTCCGTTGAAATATGAGGTTGAAATCCATCAGTTGCTCATTTGGGGCTCTCTTGATTGTTGTCAGTTGCTCCAACAAAGACAAGTTATCACCTTTTTCTCCAAACTAGTTGTGAAGAGTCTGTGCACAAACTGGTTCTAGTTTTGAATAGAGTCGCTTCAAGGCTCCTGAACCATTGTGAAGCTTTACCTTTGAGTGAAGAGGCTAGCAACTTGACTGCAATATCCATCTCATGGATCTCATGGATTGTACAGACATTTGCAATATCTTGGACATGGTCACCAGGAGAAGTCTGGTTTTCCCCAGTGAAATATGGGATGCTCTTTAATGCTGCAATCGGGACCGGATTTTGTGCATTCAAGGTGAGTGGGCTGTCGGCCAATGAAGTTGACATAAGGATTTGGCTGAGCCATTCTGATTGGCCGAGTACCCTTCTTGTTTGAAAGAACGACCTACTAGGAGGAGGTGTTGATAAGGCTCTATTTGGGGGAGATGGAGACCTCTGGGCTCTTCTTCTTTTCCTTCTGTCTAGAGACAAGTGTATGTGTACAAATTGTCCTTCCTCTCTTGTTCTAGACCTTGTTTGTATCCTTCTCATGAACTTGCTTGGACTACTGAAACCAAGTGGATTTGTTTCTTTTGGAGTCGCCAGATGTACAATTTTAAAACTTCTTAAAAGTTAGAATCACAACAAGTGCACATCAATCTTACTGTAATAAGATGGAGACTTCTCTGTCCCACCTGCATGCCAAAACTATTAGTGCAAAATCACAACACCCCCAAATGAGTTCTATAGATCTACTTTTCTAAGGTAGAGTCATTTGGTGTGATCCGCATAACATTGAACTTTCCCAAGGTGTGGGACCTTGAAAATGGAAAATCTCTCCAGATTAAAGGTTGGTTCCTATTCCTCTATTTAGGTGCATACGTGAGAACTTGCAGAGGATCTATCTCTATACCTAATCTAAAATTTTCCAAGGAGACAGGGATAAAAAGGGATATAAGAAATAAGAAATGACTAAACTACAAGGTGATGCACCAAAGGAATGATGAACATTAGTTTTTCTGATAGACACAAACCAACAAAATACATACAATAATCAAGCACAAATAACCAGATTTATAATGAAAGACCAGATGTGAGAAAAAGAGATAAAGGATCTAGAATCGATCACAAACATGTTTTATTGCTTTGCAGATTGATATAATGCATTACAAAACAACCAGGAGGCAAGAACATACTATAATTTTAATGGAAGGCCTGAACTCCATGAATTCCTTTGCTAGAAGGAAAAGGGAGCCTACAAAACAAAAGAATGTCCAACCCTTTACAATGAGTCCCGAGCCTGTATTTATAGATTCGATATAGATGGGAGAAAAAGAAAGAAGTGGGAAAAAAACTCCAAGCTCAACCACCACTATTTAATGTCTCCCATAAAATTTGTTCCAAATCTGTCTTGACTGCATCAAATCCTTATTCGGTGCCTCGAAGGAGGAAGAAATGCAACGGAGCAGATCGAATCCGATCTGGTTGTTGAGGCAAGAAGATCCTACATTAAAGGCCCAAAGATGTTTCTCCATTTTTCACCTACTAGGCCTAAAAATGATTTTTTATCTTTCCATGGTGTAGAGGATGTCGAGACGCTTCCAATAGTGTAAGATTTGCAATATTTCGAGCCCTGAGTCGAAAGATATGCCCTTCAAAGTTTGTATGGGTCCGTACAAATGGGTAGGAAAATAGTTTGAAAAATGGATCTCCTTTTTAATATGGGGCACGTGGCAGCCAGATTAGGAAAAATCGGGTTTCATGGGTCCGTGATTTATCTTTTTCCCCTTTTCGCAAAAAAAAAAACTCAGAAAACTCCCATGGCCCCGACGATCCGCTTGGACACGTGGCACCCTTTGGTTTGTTGGGGAGATGCACTTCAATTTTTATCTCTGTGTCTTTTGACAAAAGGAAAATTTTCACCTTTTCCTCCGACTCCCCGCTTTGACCTTGACTTGGGCTCAAACGCTGACTTTTTTCCTTTGGGCGGAGTTGCGGCCCATTTTGCAACTTTTACACCTTTGGAATAACAAGGGGCCAAAAACAAACTTTCCCCCGATGGCCCGATTAAGCGCCGCTAGTTTAGGCTCGCCATCCGGCACTTCCTCCATTACCTACCTAATTTCTATATTTTGGTTAAGTCCTTTTCTGAGGGGGTCATATTTCTTGACACGGGACACGTGGCATTCGACACTCGTCAGAAACCCTCTCAATTTGATCCTTGAATTAGCTCGTTCGGACACTTGTCACTCTCTCGGTTTTGGACTTTGGGGGTCCTTTTATCCTTTTGGACTTGGGACACGTGAGAGCTCATGCTCATTTGGGTCTCTCGCCTTTGGAAACCCTGGAGATGCTCTCAAAGTTGACTTGCAACTTGGCGAGAGCGCTTGCACTTTATACTTACAATTTTGGACTCTTTCTGAATGGTTTCGAGTGCCAATTTTGAAACTTCACGGTCCCTTCCTACTTTGGTTCCTCTTCTGCCCCTTCTTTTCGACTTTCTGTTATTCCATTGGGCCACGTGGAGACCTATTTACAAGATCTAAATGAGTTTTCTTAGGTTCTTTCTTGTGGGACTAACTCAATATTTGAGATGCGCCAACAAAGACTAGAGTTCAACCTCTCGCCATTTCCATACTTGCCAATTTTGGACTGGATAATGGTTTCATTATACATAAAACTTTCAAACTTCACCATTTTTTCTACATCGCGCACATATTACACTCATTAGTCTACATCGTACATTACATCTTATACATTATACATTACATCTCACATTAGGCATCACACATACTACATACATCTCACCATCGTCATTACATCTCACATCGTATTATACATCATACATTACATTTATCTTTCATGTGGTCTTATTATCATGCACTCATTACCCTATGACCCTATGACACAATTTAATGCCTTAGTCCATACTCGATCGAGGGTTTACAAATCAAATGGACCTTACATTCATCAGATGTTTATCATTTGACCTTTCATCACGTGACATTTCTAGGATAGTGACACATGTTATAGGATAAATCATCACCTACTCTTTCATCTTGTAGTGGAATACACTTTAGGCTACATCACCACTCCTTACAGTTCATCTTGTAGTGACACATACTATAGGATACATCATCACTTTCTCTATCCATCTATTAGTGATATACACTTAGGACTAAATCATCACTCATATATTCATTTTTTCATGATATTTTCTTAGACTATAAGTTTCACGCACATCTATTCCATATGTTTCCTATCATCATCACTACACATACACACTTATCACAAAGGCACTAGAAACAACACACACACTTCGACCATTTCCCAATGATGCACTCTCATTTACGGTTCATTCTTGACTGCTAAGGGGGAAAAATAAATGAACCTCACTACATACATTTCCATTCAATTGGGGGGCACGCGGCTCCTATCACTCCATTTGCATTCCATTTCATCCATCCACAACATACTGCATATTATGGTTGCTTTTACTCTTGCTTATTATTGCTTGTTCATGGTCACTTTATTACTCATGCTAGGTAGATTACTTGTATGTCATTTATCTATACCATCCACACATGTACGTTCACGTCTTTTTATAGTTGTGATAAGAAATACATGTCTCTTACATGCAACGCGGATGCTTTCCTTCTACCCTTCTTACACTAGTCGTTGGGGGCATCCACATTTGTCTATCACATGTGTTATTATTTCATTTTGTACTTAGCACTTTACATTACTTGGTTATACACACTTTTGACATATTAGTCATTTTTCTAACATGTTAATAGGTGCTTCATGTGCAAAATTTGTTATGCAAGGATATTTTCTTCCATACTTGTTTGTTACATTGTATGTTATTATTTGTTTTTATTTTCGGGCCTTGCCTTGCCTATGTTTGGTGTGCACACTTGTTTGTTGTATGCAACCATTATGGCCTTACGTGTCTTGTGACATCATGAGTGGTGTCCCATGTTTGCAACCCACTTTGTGTAACTTACTTTGTCTTCTTGTGTGTTTACATTACTACTTTGCTTGGTAGCTTATACATTATTTGCGTAGCTTATACACTATTTTCTATATGCATGCTTGTTCGTACTAACACTTGTCTTTAGCTAGCCTTCTTGTTTGTGTGTGCCTTGGTTTCTACCAAGCGCATTCCCTTCCCCATATAGGGAAGAGTTTTAGAGTACATGCGGTTGGTCCTCTTTTGGGGCCACATTCTCCTATTAGCGATGTCACATACGGCCCCAAAGAGGGGGAATCATTTGGGGTTTTACATACTACACAACGCATTTACACCGGTTCAATTCAAGTGCACTTTCGCCCTTGGCATTGTGGGTTACATACAATGAGTGGGTTCAGACTAGTCTATGAATCCCATACTCAACGATTTTTAAGGACATGGTGTCCTTAGCATTCTGGGAAGCAATTATAGGCTAGGAGGTTACAATGGGTGTGCCTCCCTACACTACTTCGGCCAGTGGCATCAGATCACCCAAAAACTAGGACGTATAGAGATCTCTTCACACACATTCAGGGAAGCTTGATTAATGGAAGGAGAATAATGCAACATTATCCCTACACTTCTTCAACTAGGATGGCATGAGATCACCCAAAAACTCACAGACAAGACAGATATCCTTCTACACTCTCTTTTCGACATGGATCAGTGCACATGTTCGATGTAGACTTTCCATTTACATTTTCATTTGTGTATTTTACATTTACATAATTTTACATGCGTATTTTACATTGCGTTTTTACATACATACATATTTTACTACTTGATTGTTTTCTCCTTGTAGGTCCGATCGTATGAGAAACAAGAAGTCAAATGGGGGAAAAAACAAAACCAAAACAACAACAACGTCAACAACAACATTTTGCATGGCGCAAAGACACATCATACTAACCATGCAGTTTCACACTCCATCATATTTTTTTCATTCCACGCTTTTTTAGTCCTTCAACACATTTTCTACTACAATCTTTATGGACATCGATACACATCTCTATCTACTTTATGTTACCAAGCTTTCCACGCACTAACATAAAGTGGGGGTAAATGTAGACACAAAATAATACACTTTTGACATTATTTAGTCCCGATCTCATACTACTATTTAGAAGGTTTTGAGTGAAGAAAGTACTAATTAAGCCCCGTCTTTAGGCCATCTTACTTTTTTCTTTCATCATTCCCAACCTCTTGCACCCTCATGCCCAATCAAATTTTGTTGTTTTATGTTAATTAAGCCTTGATTGGGGTGCCCATGCTAGTACTCAGGTGCTCATGGGCACCATGGTCCCACCAGTGTGCCCGATCCTTTTTTAACTTTCCTCCCACTTTTTGGGCACTTTCTTCATTTTGGTTCTTATCTTTTTGGTGGATGGCCATTTCGAGGTTAATTATGAAATTAGATCAAGAGAATCCTATAAATATAAAGTTATGAGACCATAATGAGGGACCAAGAACTAGTCACTACTATCATCCACCTAGAGTTGCATCCATTTGGAGATCATTTGCATCCATTAGCTCCATCACAAGGACAAGGATGGTTCATCTACATCACACAAGCATAGGGGAGGGATTCTATTCTATTTCATGCACCATTTTACTACATTTTAATATCTAGTTATTGCTTGCTACTTCACAAAGTGTGACTAACACAAGATCACGTAGGGCACATGATCTACACATACACCGAACTACATTTGGGTATGAAATGTAGTGCAACAATTAGTTAGTAATCCCAATATTGTGGCAGATAAGGTTAGTTTGACCCATTCATTTGCATTCTTATTTTTTTAGGGTTTTGATACTCCTCTTTGGTCTTTTACAGGTCTTCTTTACATCTTGGGTTACTAATGACATATTTGTGCGACGCAGTTGTAGTAAATCTGATGTGATACATAGCGAGGGTTTTAGACCACCTACCGAACCTATGAAACTTAGTTCTAGATCTTCTGCATAGACCAGGGTGCCAATTCTGTAGACTAGAGCACCCGTAGGCACCCCATTCCATCTCTAGGTGCTCTAATCCAGCTAGATAGCTCATATCCATCATTTTTTGGGACCTCTTCATATTCGTTCCGGTTTCCAAATTATTCGGTTCACTTTGTGACACAGTCCAACGAGCTTCTCTAATCAGCTGAGTTCATTCTAACTCTCTTAGTAATCTAGGGTTTAACATTTCCATTTTCATAGTTGTTTGGGTTATTCTCCATAGTCATGTACTTTAACATTTATTTACCACATTTATATGTCATTCTAGATTAGATTAACTATCTGTTAGAATATGGATTTGCATGCATGCAAATGACATGCAACATGGTATGGGAACGAAGTCCCTCCTCAATGAAGGTGAGGCGCCTTTTGAAAACCAAAACTGTATTTACATCTGTACATTCAAAATTGTATGTGGGGGGGTTTTGGAACATCAATGGAAAGAAAAGTGAATGAGGGAGATGGAATGGAATGAAGGAAAGGAATGGATGGAAGGAACATGCAATAGTTAGGTAAAAGCAGAGCCTAATATTGCATGGAGAAGAACAATAAATAACTAACACAAATAAAATGGAGTTTGCATCAACTAAATGAGAATGAGTAAAAGGGAACACACGTGAGCAAGTAGATAATCAGAGCTTGATCACTGTGAACTAGAACAACATATTAGTAGCATTGACAATAAGATCCAAGACAATATTTGCATGCAAGATTCAAACACTAACATCTAATGAACATAAGAACATCAAATGCTATAAGAGACAATGAATGGGACACAAAGTTCATATTTCATTAACTCCAAAATGTCTTCTCAAAAGAACACAAAGTTTCTTTCTTTGAAATAAAGCTTGCACACAAAAGTATTTTCTTCTCCTCTCTCAAATTCACCCTTACAAATGAGCCCCGACTTCCTTTTATAACCCAAAATTTGGTTATAAAGTAGTTAGGGTTTACATGATCATTAAATAGGGCACTTAAGTGACTTTGAATTTTTCAACCAAATTTATTAAAAGCAACTAAAAATAGAAACCACTTAAGTTATCCACAATTTTCCAAAAGTGAGTTCAATAATAACATCCTTTTTTAAAATACCACTTTTAAAACATACGACAAAAACCAGTGCCTTATCCATTGAAATGGGGTCTACCTATCTCAATCATATGAGAAATGGACTCTCCCACTTCATTAGATACCAAGAAAACTATCTCCTTGTCCCATCGGTGAAATTAGGATCTGCCACCTTCGCCAATTGAAAGGATCTAAACCTTCCCAATGTTTGAACACATTTTCTTCTTCTGGAGGTTCATTTGGTTTGATTGAGCATTCTCAAACAAGTTCTTTAATTTGATGCAATGTTCCATTGAAGCTGAAGAGAAATTGATGGCAGGAGTATACATGTCCTTAAACAATTGTGAAAATTGCTCCTCCACATGTTTTGATGAATACCTTTGATTTTTCTCATTTACGAGATCACAAGGGATCTCAGCTATGAATTCTTGAATCAAGGCGAGTGAAGTGAAGGATTCATTGCATACGCTCTCATAATGGATCATAGAATCCTCGAGAAGTGTCTTTCTTGATTTGAGATGTAGACACCAAAGAAAATGTGTCCCTCGACATTCAAATTCGAGAATTCCTTCAATGGATAAAGTTGAAGACTCCATACTTGTCATCTCTTATAGACTAGGAAATATCTCATCCAAATTTGATATGTTAGAAACAAAAGTTTCCTTGAAAGAAAGAATTGGATCAAGATATGCACTAATATCTTCATGGAGCTTAATGACTGTTTTGATCATCTCTTGGCCTAAAACGAGAATCTCTGAAAGCCAAGTTTTAGTGACATGGCCCAATGTGTTTATTTCTTTTGATAAATTGAGATTTTTTTGATCGGGAAGCCATTACATCGAGTGTTGGGAAAGTGGATGATATGGGATTTATCAGATGTTGAACATATTCCACCAATTGATTCTTTTCAGCCTTGAGCTGAGAGTTATGAGACTTATATTTCTCAAGTCTCTTTAGCACAATATCAATTGAATCTTGGGCCATCGCCATGTCACTTTCCAATGTGGACTTCCCAAGTCCAAGTCTGGAAACTTCATAATCAATGATTTCATGGCATCACGCTCCTTGTCAACTTGTGGGATGTAAATATTTGCAAATCTATTTCGTCATCATGTGTGTGTGTGTTGTTGATAGTGCACTTGGAGGCATTATTCGGGAGAGCACTTTAGGCTTCTTGGGAATGACGTCATTTGAAAGCTTGAAAAGAGCATCAAAATCAATGTCAATTGCCTTGACAACCCTCTTCCTTTTCTTGATTTCACAATCAACCAAAAAAGGAGTATCATTTACTACTTCCGTATACAGAATCTTGGAACTTGAAGATACATTCTCATTGTTCTCGACATCATTAGATTCTACAAGAATCCTTTCTATGATCTCGATCTCTAGAGAAATAACCTCGATATCTACCTCTTGATCATTTGGGATATTTTGAGAAATCTCTTCATGAACTATAGGTTCAAGCGTTCAATATTTGGACTACTTGCACCTGAGTGGATTCTTGTGCAAGGCATGAATGAGGATTGTTTGTTATGAGCTTCTGAGAACTATCAGTAATGTGAGTAGAAGAATCTCTACTTGAAGTGGAAAATCCCGATACATGCTCTCTTCCTTCACTAGGGCTAGGACCCTTAGATTTTTCACCTTGTGACACCTTCTTTGGTGAAGTGGATTTTGGCAACCACTCCTGTCTTGTTTGACGCGTATGACTAGATGACATGAAGATTGATTGAGAAGAAGATTTGGTTGATTGGAGACCTCCTCTAGTTGGCAGTTTTTTTAATCTTGAGGTATGATCTTGGATTGATTGCAACTTTGCAAGTTAGCTTTCATACCAAGATATGCTTCTTTCAAGAATTGGTTGATTCTTACTATCAAGAGAAAATTCATCTCTTTTGGTCCAATCAATTCGTGGCAACGGGGTAAAAGAAACCACATCATATGAGGGATCAATAACATCTTCATCATCATCCATCAATGAATCTAGAGGGTTTTTGATGTGAAAGGCCTTAATCTGAGAAAGGGTTAGGTGGGAAAACTCTCGCCTTCTCACTTCATGTTTGTCGGAACAGGCAGCCTAGAAATCTTCCATGGTAGGGTTGTGTTGATACTTTTCCCCAAGCATCTTCTGCATATATCCGTTGATATCAAACTGGAATCTCTTCACATATGGATGAATAGTGATGAGGGAAAACTCTTTCTCCATGAGTTGTGCACTGAAGATATTTGGACATTGGTATTCCCCAATTTGGATTGGGAAATGAATTCTTGAATAATGTTTTTCACTGAGAAGACAATGAACTTGGAATAGTTGTCGCGTAAGCTCCATTAATGCCCACTTGTCACTGATGTACTTAGGAAGCTTCCATGGAGTACCCGTAAATCTGCTCACACGAATATAGGAAAAGGATGAAAATTGAATAAACCATGTTCCCCATTGGGAAATGACATCCATGGCCTCTTTGGAGAATCTTTCCTCTATATTCTGATTTAGGTTTTGAATCACACGGAAGGTGAATGCATCGTTAACTCTTCTGAAATGATGAGAGCTATTTTTGAAACTTAGTTGCGGATAATAATGGAAGACATTATTTGATGGACCCATGACTCCTCTCGTTTTGAGTCCCAAAATAGATTTCTTCTAGCCACTACATAAGTCAGGTATGATGTCATGTAGAAACATCCAGTCATCTTCACTTGATCAATTGTTTGTGAAGGGTATCACTAATGATGGTGGCCCAATCCACAAACTCTCTTGGAAAGGATGATACAAATAAACTTATACATCCATGGGTGGAAAATCTGGTAGAGGGTAAACCAAAGACTCGACTCAAGAGAGTAATCATGTCCCCGATTTCTTCCATGAAATCAATGCGGTACAGATTCCTTAGGAAGCCGGTCAACTCGAGGCCTCTTGGTCACTAACTAGTTGTTATTAACCATCTTGCTCCACCTGAGGGGTTCTTCATCCCAAAATTATTGTGCTGACTTTCGAGTGATGTCCACATTCTCAGGGAAGTCAGGTATGTTGAGCAATTCCTCAATGTGTTTTGGTGTGATTAAGAGGAAAGGCTCAATTATCTTTATAAATTCCTTGTCTCTCGGGATCATAATGCTCTGCGCAAGCGATAACCAACTCGAGCATTGCACTGAGACTAGAAATGCCGCTACTTGGGGTAGACCACTATGGTAAAGCCTATCCAAGAATATGGTTTTGCCTTCAACTTTCACCCGATCAAAAAATTGTTGCACATTGATGTGACCCAGATTTGTATCGGTGATATTGTTGTATGCTAACTTGATGGAACTGGGAGGAATGATTCCTTGGAATTCATACTTGAGTGCAAACTTATTCAATTTCTCCACTGGCTTCCTCGATCTTCCTGTAGATTTATTAGATTTTTGGCCATTATGAATTTTACAGAAAAATAATGCAACACGTAACCCAATGTAAATGGTGTCAGGTCTTAGTCTCCAAACCACAATCAACACAAGAAAAATATGACTCATTTTAATATTATTATTATTATTATTTTTAAAAATAATATTAATAATAATTAGTCTGGGTTACAATTTTAAAAAAAGTCAATACATCACACCAAGACTAGGCTCGAATTCTTAATCTTGGTGACAACAATGATATTTTTATAATTGAAATCTCCCGATTTTAATATTCCACATGGATCAATTTAATTAATTAATTAATTTTTTAAATTCACTTGAGCAAGTTTTCCTTTGCATGCGTGAACTATAACTTCTCAAAATATGCATGAGAATTTTTTTTTTTTGTTAAATGCAAATGTATGGACAACTACTTCCTCCAAAGCACATGAGCTTGTGAATGGCTTTCTTCGTGATAACTGCGTTTTGGAGTGTGCAGGGATGATTTTACTCCTTACATGAATTTTATTGCTGCGTGAACAAATATTCTTTAGGAAATCTGTGTGGAAGCTGCCTAAGAGTGTGTGGAAACTTGTTTATTTCTACCTTAGACTGTGTGATGATCTCTATTTGACATGTGTGTGGCCTTTTCTCCCGATGAATGCATGGAAACAATTTGCTTTCTCTTGTTTTCTTCCTTGTCTTTTTACCTAGTGTGGATTATTCATTCCCTCTCCTTGTCTTTTAGATATACATTTTTGTCTTATGCTTGAACTTCTATCCTTGGCTGCGTGGAAAGTTTGGACTGCTTATTCTCCTTGTCTTTTTACCCATGCATGGATTCTCTTACTTTGGCCTCATGTGGAGGCACTATGTTCCTCAACATGCGTGGAAGATTGTTTTCTAAACCTGCGTTGGAAGATTGTTTTCCAAACCTGCGTGGATTCTCTTACTTTGTTTACCTAGGCGTTGAAACTTGCTTTTCCTCCAAGGCGTGGAAATGTGTTGTATTGTCCTGTGAACAATGCTTGGACTGTTCTTTCTTCTTCCTCCTGCATGGGATTATCACTTGGCTGAGCATGAACTGATTTTATTTTGCAATGCGTATTCCTCCTTCACAATGGCGTTCATAGTAAACTGGTATTTTTTTAGGGATGTGATAAAAATATTTCTGGGAAACACTTCTATAGAGGAAATAAGAAGAAGTTAGAAATATTGAAAGCTTCAAAGCTTCTTCGCATGACTTTTTCCAATGAGTTTGACAGAGAAATGGTTATGAGGATTAAAGAAGCTTCTGTAACCGTTTCTTATTTCCATTGGAATAACCAATTTTCCCTTTCTTCCGTAGTAGGCATTAATTGCCAAGGGAAAGATGGGAAAAAACTTGTTCGTTTGTCAGATTCAATGGCAAAGCAGCCGATATTCCCATTTATTTCCCCATGTGGGAGATTGGGAGATTTTTTCAGTTTTCCATTCATTGGGTTGGCAATCAGCAGAAGAAATCCCACAAGTGGGAAAATAAGAAGTATTTTCCAGGAAAGGGGAAATCCGGGTACGTGAAGCCAATTTGGCATCCCCGCAATTGGAAGCAGAAGTTTACTTTCCCTCTGATAATAAATAAATTTTTTTCCATTGACTTTTAATAATTATTAAATTAATATTTATTTAATTAAAAACCCAAAAATCAATAAAATTAATTTTATCAAATAAAGGGTGATAAATTAATTAAATATTAATTAACTAATTATTAACGCAGTTTGTGACCTGGTGGGAGGAGTTCTCGCCCGAAATGGATGAAACAAAGACCGGAACAATCAGAAGAACAATACGATCGCGATGGGGATGAGAAATCAAGTGAAAGAATACTTTTGAATTTTTTAAAATTTTACGTTATTAATTTTGTGAAGTCAAAATTAGTTGATAACTACTATCATACATACCCCCATTTTTATTTGATCAGATACCTTCTCCATCAAAAGGTGATGGTTAGAGAATGGTATGATTCCATTCTCCATATTAAGAGATCAATACAGAGTCGGAAGAGGAGCCCTTGCAAAAGGACAAACACATTGTCCATCAAATGAGCAATAGAGGATGATAGAATTATTTTCCATATGAGAGATGCGTAAGAAGAAAGACATCAAGAATTTTTTTGGTAGAGGTTGATTTAAAGAGATTTTGGAAAACAAAGCGAAATGAATAATTTTATCCAATTGACATAGAGAAAATGTGGAAGAGGTGGTGGATACATTTCTACAAAGAACAATAGACATGGTGTACAAGTTGTTGCACTTGTGGCGATTGAAATTGGTATGAGCTATCTACACAATAATTATTAATCGATATTCTATGTATATTATAAAACAATATGAAGGCTATTATATAGCCATAACAACATCAAACTATATTCCTAATAAATAGGAAGACAATATAACAAATAACCCGTTTAACACATTTACGAGTGTAAAAAATTAACCACTTACCTAGGTAATACAACAACCTAGTAAGTGTTATTTACAACATAGTAAATACTATTAGCTCATATAATGTGAGCACTAGATTGATTTCCTAACATTCCCCCTTAGTGCGAACATGGGGAAAACCTATCTTTGTACTTGCACTGCTTTCATGATTATGTGATTTTTACTGTAGGATGATCACAAACATGTTGTATGGTTTTCAAATAGTTAACCACAAACCGAAAATGGTGGTTTTCAATTGGAGTACCACAAACCAAAAATGAAGGTTTTCAAGTGGTTTACCTACAACCACATCATGACATGTAAAATACTATTATCAGCCCTCATCACATTTCATTGTAGGGAATAACATATGAAATTTTGCTGCTCATACACTCAAAATTGAAAACTGGAAATGGAACATTAAATCATGTTCCTCCAACTAAAATCTGAATCACAGTGGAGCTGGAACTCGAAAAACATAGCGGAAAGAACATAACACAAACTGAAAGCAAACTGCAAACACACATGTCACCAAACCTTTGTGTGGCCCCATCATCGTGGCAATCGACGAAAGGTTGTTGATTTACCTCCAACTTCTATTTGCCTCCGTCCTCCAATATCATGTTGCTAGCTTAACCAAATTTGATCATGGAGCTCAATTTTACATACCTCAATTGGACGTCGGATTCCACCGATAATACATTCGTAAGGCAATTTTTTTAAAATTTTTTTGGAATTTAAAACTTACAAATCTTGATGACTTGAAAACTTTGACTCACAAAAATGACATATTAAACAAATATACCTATTAAGAGTGACACATTTACGATACAAGCCAATGATTTTTAATATTGACAAGAGAATGACATGACTCTATACTTTGAAACAAGACTATAATGGTCACACTATAACAATACCAACAACCTTTAACAATGAAAAGACATAACTTATGGACAAAAATTTAATTATGGATGACAATATGTCAATGATTCTATTTAAATTTATAATGTGGACAATATGAAATGACAATAAAGAATCTTCATGGCACGACACACATAAGGGAGAGGAGCCAATAGTGGAGCATGGACCAATAATGGCGAGTGTAGATGTAAAGTTGAGAACTAGGACATGTGCATTTATCACTTAAAATTTAAAAAAAAAAAGTAGCCAATAAAATGAGTCACATCAAAGAATAAGCCAATCAAATGATGCCACATAAGTGGAAAATAATACATGACATAGTGCCCTACAAATGGTCCACCCTAAATTTCTTTGTATGGAAAACTAAATTTAAATACATTAAAAAACCACTTTCCATACAATATAAATGCTCAAAAAAAATATTTAGATTAAGAATAAAAATCTATTAAAAGGTTTTTTTTTTTTTTCAAATTTTATGGTATTTATATGGGTTTTGTACACCCCCTCAACTTAGGGTGCACATCTATTGGCTCCTCTCCCTTAGACGCACTAAAATCACAAACTAAAGACTTAAGTTAGAATAGGGAGATGACCCCATAGTTGGCTTTGGAACCAAAACATGTACATCGGTTTTCACTATAGGTTGTTGAAAAAGGACTAATAGTTGTTCACTTTTTGATTAATGACACTTTTTAAGATCCAATGAAAATATGACACATAGGGCACTCGGTCATCGGTACCTCTTTCAAATTTTTTATATTATTTTTTCATTTTAAATCAATTTAAAAACTACTTTTCCCTCCAAATAAACACATGAAACGAAAATGATGATGTGGCATGATGATGCACTACACGATGATATAATTTTTTTATGTTGTGAGACCCCTACATATATCTAAGTGCCCCTAAAGTTAAGGTGCATGGCTATGGAGTCATCTCCTGTCAAACAAAATTAAAACTGTATTGAAGAAAAATGTGGGCTTATGCAAAATTTATTCAAGCGCCAAATTGAGGCATAGTAGATCCGCCTCACGAAATTATTCTCTGGCAGTTGAAGCTTGAAACTTATCAATAAATCGTGTAGAAGGAACTCTCAACAACTATGTAGAGACCGGAGATCAAAGCCGTGATTACAATGATTGAACGTCACTATTTGGGTCAGGAGAAATCTAAATTTGCAATGAATAGATTGGATGAATGAATGGCTGAGATAGGAACCATAACAAACGTTCATGGGACCAAAAAAACACATGATACTATGAGAAATCGATAAGCTGTATATATTTTCCAATCCAATCTGCTCTAGATGCGTAAGACTTGTGATTACTAGAATCTAAACATCACATAACAGATTGAACGCATCATTGTTTCTGGCTATAGATGCATGCACATACCATCAACACGCACTCAATGCTTCAAAATGGATAGGCGATGGGTTTCTTTTGAGTAATAGAGGTCGATTGCAGTGAATGAGTAGTGTTTAAAGGATGAGTCAATCTGATGAAAAATAGAACCAATGTATATAAAAAAACTCTAGTGCCTTTACCATTCTTCTCAGAAAATAGACCTGCTGGAAATGCACGAAAATTGACTCTGATTGAGAATATGAGCATATTTCACAGTTAGATATAATCCAAGCTTCCTTTGAACGTGCATGTATGTGTTGACTGTAGACCCAAACTTGCAAGTAAGTCACACTTGGACATGGACGTGAATATATGGAACGTGGGTTCTAAATCACGACACACCATGAATATATGCCAACAAAGACTCACGATGCCGAGTAATCCAAAACTATGTAATCACCGACGTAGTTAGAATCGGTTCGATATAATGAAATGACCGAAGCACGAACAGATCTGGAAGTCAGGAGTCCAGGTAGCAGGATAGATCGACAAAGCCAATAATATGTGTTTGCTTCTGAAATTGTTAATCAATTTAGTATGTAGACAGACGTTTTAGAGGCTATACTCACAAATCAAACTACGAGCTACGGGGATTTGCTTCACACGTGTGTGTCCAAACTCGGGGCAATGTAAATTATCAAACTGCCCCAGCACAGAAAATTATTCTTCCATCTCACACACATAAAAACTTGCTCCAATACCAAATGAAATTGGTATGAGCTATCTACACAATAATAATTAATCTGTATTATTTGTATATTATAAATAATAATAATAATGATAATGATGATTTTTATAGTCCACGATGTCAAGCGGCCTGTTTTTGGGTCTTGAGGCGGCTTTTTTATAGCACATGGGACTACCCCATACTCCCAAGACGCAGAAGCACCTAACTATGCTTCACATACGAGGCGTACATCCCTACCCCCTGCAGGTTTGAACTTGTGACCTCTCTTTCAAGAGTATAAAATAGTATGAAGGCTATTATATAGCCAAAACAATAGCAAACTATCTTCCTACAAAATAGGAAGACAATATAACAAATAATCTTGGTGTAATAAATTAACCAATTATCTAGGTAATACAACAACTTGGTGTAATAAATTAACCAATTATCTAGGTAATACAACAACTTGGTAAGTGTTATTTACAACATAGTAAATTCAATTAGCTCATATAATATGAATATTAGATTGATTTCCTAACAACGGAATCCCGCATAAGAGTTGAAGAAAAGACTCTTATGGGTCAAAGGTTCTGCGAGATGAGAGAGGATTCTCTCATAAGATTGAATTATTTTCATATAATAAAAATATTTGAATATTACTTGTGTATGACATGCATATAATGTTGAGGAGATAAAAATAAGAGGTAGGCAAATAAGCTTAAAGTTGATGGAAGAATGAATATAAGAGAAGAAGTGAATGGTAATCGACTTGACACTAATGGAAGAATGAAGACAAGAAGTGAGAGATTCTACACTTAGGCAGAGGTGGTTGTTTAAAAGCTAGTAAATGTTAGAAAAAGAACATAAAAAATAAGAGGAAGAGTAGAACTTGGTGGAGGAAGGTTGTAAGTAGGAAGAAACCCACAAGAAGATGGAAAAAGATGAGAATCGGAGCTAGGTAGGGAAGACATCAGATGGTGAACTATCGAATATGTACATATAAAGTGGTGTGATGGATTAATTCGGTTCGCCCACTCCCTCTCCAATAGAAAGGTTTAAGTGAAAGTGGAGGTGTAGAGCCATATATATATATATATATATATATGGTGAAGTTGACACTCCAAATATAGATGTACAAATATTGTTAATACAAGAGATTGGGTAAGCAATTGTATACACAAAATCATGCACTCTAGCCATTATTTAGGCTCGATATTATACTATTATTCATATGGTTTTTGAGTGAATAAAATACTAATTAACCCCATCTTTTGACCATCTTAATTATTTTCTTTCATCATTCCCAACCTCTTGCACCCACATGCCTAGTCAAATTTTGTTGTTTTGCATTATTTTAGCTTTGACTAGGGCACCTAGGCTATCTTGAGGGCACCCCTGGTCCCACCTAGGGGCACCTCGATCCTTTTTGAACTTTCCCGCCACTTTTTGGGCACTTTCTATCCATTTTAGATTCTTATATTTTTGGTGGTTGACCATTTCAAGGTTAATTATGAAATTAGAACAAGAGAACCATATAAATATAAATTTATGAGACCATAATGAGGGACCAAACACTAGTCACTACTATCATCCACCTAGGGTTGCATTCATCAAAGGAATTTGGAGATCATTTGCATACATTTAGCTCCATCACAAGGGATAAGCTTGTTCATCTGCATCACACAAGTATAGGAGGGGATTCTATTATATTCCATCCACCATTCTACTACATTTTTACATCTAGTTATTTCTCGCTACTTCACAAAGTGTGACTGACATAAGAGCACCTAGGGCACATGATTCACACACACACCATAACTACATTTGGGTCTGGAATGTAGTGCAACACTTAGTTAGTAATTCCACTGTTGTAGGTGATTGAGGTCAATCCGACCTATTCATTTGTATTATTTTTTTAGGGTTTTGATACTTCTTGTTGTCTTTTGCATATCTTTGATTCATCTTGGACTATCAACGAAATTCGACAAAGCAATGAATCTGATATGACACACAACAAAGGTTTCAAACCACTTACAAGACCTATGAAACTCAGTTTCGGACCTTTCACACAGACCAAAACGCCCATACTATAGACTAGGGTGCCCATAGGTGCCCCAGTCCCCTCTCCCCCCTCTCCTAAAGACCCCACCAGAGAATCAGTCCTAGATATATCCTTTTTAGCACCTCTACATAGTTGTTCCTGCTTCTAAATTATTATGTTTATTCTATGACACAATCTAGTGAGCTTCTCTAATCTAGTGAGTCACTTCCTCACTCTTCTTGCATATTAGGGTAATTATTTCCATTAGTTTAGTTTCTTGGGTCATTTACTGCATTTATTTATTGTATTTACATGTTGTTCTAGATTAGATTAACTATTATTATTCCACATTTTAGTTAATTTTTAGTTAATCATTTTGGTGAATCCAACGTGAGCTTCCTTCATTCACTCGTAGGGTTTCAAACTAATGGTGATATCCCTACTTCTATAGCTACCATTGAAAATCCTTTGGATAATTCACACAATGTTCCTCTCCACAAAATAGAAGTGTCTGATAGTGAGAAGTCCTATGATGAAGACACTAATGTTGACCAAGATCAACTTAACACTATTATTGATTTTTGACAAGCTTTGCATGATCATCCCACTCATCTTCCATATGTCCTACATGCTTTGATTGCTGCTAAGAATGCTCATAATGCTTCCATCTCTATAGTTGCTCCTTCTTCAGCTCCCATGGTCTCCACCCCACCCATTTATGTCTCAACTTCCATTCCTACTACTACCACTCCTATCACTCACCTTGGCATGCCTAACATGCAACTTGGCTCTTCTTCAAATACTCATGATCTAAATTCTTTGTATCACAATTTGTAAACCCAAATTCGTCAACTCCAAATTGCTACTTCTCGCGCATCACCATCTTTAGACTCTACATCATTACTGCATACTCCTTTCGCACCTATTATATCTACATATCCCTTACCACCTAATTTCATTTCCCCAAAATTTCCCATTTTTAAAGGCCATGGTGATCCACAAGAACATCTCCTGCTTTTTCACATAGCATGCCTAGACTATGCAGATGACTCTACAATACTAGCTAAGCTCTTTCCTCGTAGCTTACAAGATTATGCGATGTGTTGGTTTTATGACCTACATGTCCATTCGGTAGATTATTTCACACATCTTTTCAATGCCTTTCTCACTCACTTTTCCATTAACATCGGCTCTAAGATCTCTTATGCTCAACTTGCACAACTCAAACAAGGATCTAATGAACACTTAGCGGATTATGTCTTGCGTTATAAAAATAATTTAGCCAAGATGTCCAATATGCTTGCAGATGCTGAGCTTCAGGATTTATTCATTCAGAGTCTTTTACCACCACTCCAGGAGAGTGTTCTCTTTGAGACTTTTTCTTCCTTTGATCAACTCGTAATACTCTTAAGCTACGTGAAACCAAGCTCCTAGCTATAGGAAATCTTAAGTATCAAGAACAAGCATCATCCTCCACATGTTTTCCAAGTAAGTCAACATTCAAGCCATCTATGACTAAACCATCAGATACAAAAGTCATTGTCAACGCAGTATCTACTACTAGGAGCTTCAATCACAACCACACCGATGTACATTCACTAAGTTTAGTATTCCCCATGTATTTTACTACCACAACTTGTCGAAAGTAACCTTATCACACTTCCTCTCCACCAAAAATTGATTCATCTCGATCAACATAGCGTAATTTGATGAACATTCCCATTGTGACTATCATTAGTGTGTAGGACACTCCACCGATCGTTGTTACAGACTATGATATCTCATTTAGGTTTTGATTGACAATGGTCAAATTGAGCTCTAGGAATCCGTAACATCTGCACCCGTTAATGAAAATCATAAGCTTAGAATATTTAACAACCATCTACCCAAACACGATACAAAAACAATTGACTCATCAACTAATTATGTTTACCACACAGTGTCTCCTCCTGCTTCAGGGGCCCTTGAATTTTTAGTTGCCCATACCAACGCTTTGCCACCTATTATATCTTTTTCTAACCACAATTATCATGCAAATTTTACATCTAATCACCTACATATCAATGCATCTATTGGTTTGATCCCCATCAATAATACTAAGGTTGACCCATCTTGGCCTATTAGCACATGTTCAATTCCACTTCTCAATGCTATTGGTTTTCTCTTTTTCAAAATCAAATATTCTTTAAATAAACCATATGGTGTCATCAAACTACACGTTATGGTTGGTCCTCTCACTTTGTTTGTCCCTTTCCTTGTTGGGAAAGTAGTCGATGGTTGTGACATGCTACTTCAGACTCAATTGGATTCGTAGGTCTCAATCCATTATCTCTATGAATCATTTGTGACTCAAATTCATTCATAACAATCAGGTTATCTCTATTGATGGCATACCCCCATCTACTCCATGGTCGTCATCTTCTCGAGAATCGATTCACACATCTTCCACTTCATCTAGCACATCCCATTCTATGTTACTAAAAGCACAATCTACTCCTAGTTCACCTACTCACGCATTATCTACACGACCTCACCATTCCACTAGTCCTACACATAGGTATAGGCCCATTCCTAGGATGGTTACTGCATCTCGACATAGGTCACCACCTCATTTCATTCCACATGGGATTCTATCATCCCCACACTTAGCTCCACATAGATCTCCACAAATTTTGTTGCAGACTTCACAATCATCATATACCCATCCATCACATGCATATAGGCTTCACTCACTTGTGCAGTGTTTATCTACCATACCACCACTGTTAGAGCATGGCCATATGCTTCCATCACCACATTCATTGGATGGAGGACCTTTGGCCTTTTTGTCATTGGATAGCTCATTCACTCATGCACACTTAGGGGCATCACATTCACACATCCCCCCAACCTAGCATCATCATACATTACAACATCACATACTTCTAGCATACACATATCACATCCTCATCACAGAGTGCACACTCATCACACTTATACTAGTATCAACCATTACCCGATGACACACTCTTGTGCTTCAGTTCACACTTGACTATTGAGGGATACATACTACACATGAACCCCAAACACTACACTCTTCACACATCTCGCATTATACATCTTACATCATACATCCTACATTTAGACTACATCATTTTGACCATTGTGCATTTACATATCATACATACTTTACACATCATATTAGTGTTCATCATATACATGTCATACTCCTATTGTCTATGTGTTTAGCATCATATACTACTCATCCTACATACTACATTACTATCTACACATATTACCTAACACACTATGCATTACATTTTACACATTTCTACTCATCATATGGCCTTCTACGCATCACATATACTATGTATACTTCTACTTGTTGTACTCACTACCCTATGACGCACTTTAGTTCCTTTGTACATACTAGAGTGTCGAGGGTTTAGAAATCAAATGGACCTTATCAAACACACACGTTCATCACTTGACCTTTTATCATGCGACATTACTAGGTTAGTGACCTACGCTATAGGCTAAATGGTCACACATTCCTTCATCTTTTAGTGGTACATGCTTTAGGCTACATCACCACTCCCTTTAATTGTCTCATAGTGCTATACACTTTAGGCTACATCATCATTATTTTGATCATATTGTCATGATTTACGTTTCGGCTATAAGGGTCACACACATCATCTCTAGGTCCCATATCATCACACACATACATACTCATTACAACGCATTAGACACAACACACACTTTGACCATTTCTAGATGATGCACTCGTTTATGTCATTATTGACTATTGAGGGGGCATACTAAATGAATCTCATTGCATACAACTCCATTCACTGGGGGCATGTGGCTCATGCCATCCATCTCGCATTCCATTCCATCCATCCACAACATATTACATATTTTGGTTACTTGTACTCTTGCTTACATTTGCTGTTCATATTTGCTTATTACACATGCGAGCTAGATATCTTATGTGTCATTATCATTAACATACACACATACGCATTCACGTCTTTTTCTAGTTGTGATTGAAAATATAGGTCTCTTACATGCGACATGGATGCTCGCCTCCTACCACTCTTATAACAGTCATTGGGGGCATCCACATTTGTCTCTTCCAGGTGCTATTGTTTCATTATGTACTTAGCACTTTACATCACTTGATTATACATGATTTTGACATATGGGTTATCTTTCTAACATGTTAATGGGTGCTTCATGTGTAACATTTGTTTGCAGAATTATTTGCTTCCATGGTTATCTCTGCTATTTGTACTTGTTTTTTTTTTATTACTATTGATGCGGCCTTGCCCTTTGTTTGGTGTGCACACTTGTTTGTTGTATGTGGCCATTGCGGCCTTGAGTGTCTTGTGACATCGTGAGTGATGTCCCATGTTTGTAACCCACTTTTGCGGTCTATGATTGTCTTCTTGCGTGTTTACTTACATTCTAGCTTCTACATTGTTTGTGTAGCATACACTTGTCTTTTACATGCATGTTTGTTCGTACTAACACTTGTTTCTAGCCACTTGTTTGTGTGTACCTTGGTTTCTACCAAGCGCATTCCCTCCCCCTTAGGTCACAGTTTATGTGGTTGGTCCTCTTTTAGGGCCACATTCTCTTTTCAATGATGTCACATATGCCCCCAAAGAGGGGGAATCATTTGGGGTTTTACATACTACACAACGCTTCTACACCGGTTCAGTTCAGTGCACTTTTCACCCTGGCATTGTGGGTTACATACAAAAAGTGGGTTCATACTAGTCTACGAACCCATACACATTAGATTTTACAGGACATGGTTGTCCTTAGCATTCTGGGAAGCAGTTATAGGTTGGAGGATATAGCGTAATTCCTCCCTATACTTCTTCGGCTAGTGGCGTCGGATCACCCAAAAACTAGGACATACAAAGATCTCTTCACACACATTCAGGGAAGCAATTACAGCTGGAAGATACAGGGGAATTCCTCCCTACGCTTCTTTAGCCTATGATGTTAGATCACCCCAAAAAACCCCGACAATATAGAATATCCTTCTACACTCTTTTTCTCGACATGGGTCAAGTGCACATGTTCCATCTACATTTTCCATTTGTGTATTTTACATTCACATGATTTTTACATTTGTATACATGGGGTAAGTGCACGAAGTTAGGGGGCCAAAAGGTGGACAAAAACCCAAAAATAGAATGTGCTCACATTTAATTTTTTTGTTTTGGTAATTACTGAACCTATAACGCGTATGCATTTTGACATATACGAAACGCGTACATGTTTTAGAGAAGTTAAAATGTGTACGTGTTTTGTATGTTATGGACTATGTATATGTATTTGGGTGTCTTATACTTACAAAAATAAATGTTTAAGTATAATATTTCTTCTTATACTTTAAATTTATTTTAGTAAATATAAGAAATTAGGGTCACTCTGCACCTGATGGAAGTGGTCACGTAGCTCTGACAGTTATAATCTAGAAGATAGTTTTTCAAAATCTAATTTGGTCAATACTTACTCATTTTCAATATTTCAGTAAAGGACCTAAAACTTTCAGGGCATATATATTATAGTCGGTCTTTGTTTTGGGAAAGCATATAGTCATTTTTAGGGTTTTGACCTTCTAAATTGGATTTTGGCCCTACCATTGCTTGAATTGGTACCAATTTTTAAATTTGGTCCATAATTCACTTTAGTGACCATGAATCAACTCTATGATGCTTGTCTACTTCTTACTAAAAAGAGATCCTCACTTTGTATATAGAGGATTGTTCCCTAAATGGGATTCTGTCCTATTGCCAAAATGAGGTGATTGTAATGTGCCTCCTCCTTAAGGTGTGATAACACTACTAGGTGTTGAATGAGTTTTTATGAATAGTACCAAGTGAATTGCATCAAGTGAACTTAGATGATTGCTCATTCTTAGAAACATGGTGCTCCATATAAAGATCATCCCCTTACCTTTCCTAGCTCTAAAAGCATCCTTTCATGGAATCAAATTCATGATTCTCATACATGGTTTTTCTCATCTGTCTCTTATGGAGACAAACGATGCCTTAATACTTTACACATGATGGTCTTTGATACATCGGTGACATGACTAGCTCATTTTAGCTTGTTCTCAAGTGTGTTCAATTAGCTGAGAATAGCCAAAAATGCCTTTTTAGGTCTTCAGAGGAAGTATTCTCTCATAAAAATAAATGAGTCGATCGATCACCTTAGACACTATTCCTACTACACACTGAAACACGTTGAATGATCTTATTATGAATTTCCTTTGGGTGAGGGTTTATGATTTAGGGCTCAAGGTTTAGGGTTTAGGGCTCGGGTTTTAGGACTCGGGGTTTAGAGTTTAGGGTTTAAGGTTTAGTGTTTAAGGCTCATAGTTCAGGTTTTAGGTTTATGACTTAGGGCTTAGGGTTCATGGTTTAGGGTGTTGGTGTGTGTGACATGTCTAGTCATCATCCACATCACCTAGTGATTCATCTCGCCTTGAGAGACATAGGTCTTAGGAAGTCAAATGAAAAGTGGCGGATTCTGTCTGAGAATGCATCATTATCATTTGCGTCACAGTGCATCATAGGAGTTACATTCCTTATTTGGAATTGTAAGTCCTCCTTTAGTGGAGTCATATGCATCAGTCACATCATATGTATCAGTGACGTCATTGATTTGGTTTCCTTGTTTAGGAATTGGGGTTACACAACACCCCTGTTTGTACTTCCTTTTTTCGATCTATGAGAATGAGTAGACCTATTTTCTTACTTGCATTTTCATTCCATTGTTTCAAATCTTGCTTATTGTGTTGGAGCTTGGCGTTACCATTGGAGTGTAACTGCGTTGTGGTGCATTATTTTCAACATCGGTTTTATTTTTCCCTCTTGCATGGTATCAGAGATGGTTTCGGTAAACGTGCACTCTTCATTTCTCAGTTGCTTATTACTTCTGGTTTCTTCTTTTTTTCCTCGTGTAAGTTTTTCGATTATTATTTTGGAAGTGTATTGCTCACCTCGTATTGAGGTTTCAAAGTTGCAAGTTTGAGGTATTTGGTTGGTTTGCTTATCATTGCTGAGTTCGTGATTGCCTCTATTCACGTGAGCTCGGTTTCGGCTTGGCATGGACCTGTGGGTTATTGTAGTGATCCGGCTCTGCATTGGTTTGGTCCTCTCTACATTGGTTTGGTTTGTTGTATGCTCGACTCATGTTGGATCGAGTTTTCTCTATGTATACTCTACCGAGGTTTCTTGGACTGTAGTTTTTTTGCAGGCTCTTATTGTCTGCTTGCTGCCCGTGCATGGTTTGGGCTTCTACTCGTGAGCTTGTTTTCATTCGTTGGTTGTATCTACATGGAGAGTATGCTCATTTTGTTCATGGTTTTGATACTTTGCAGGCTCGTTTACACTGGTTGATTTGCTCATGTTTTATACCTACGTTCATTGGTTTGGACTGTTATTCAACTCATTTTTCTCACCACTGGTGAATCTTTCAGTCTGAGTTTCATTTTGCTGGGGTCTACCATGCATTGGAATCTTCAATCTATCCACCTACGTTGAGATTGGTTCGAAGTATCTT
Organism: Taxus wallichiana var. yunnanensis; assembly: GCA_018340775.1. Taxonomy (NCBI): domain Eukaryota; kingdom Viridiplantae; phylum Streptophyta; class Pinopsida; order Cupressales; family Taxaceae; genus Taxus; species Taxus wallichiana. The sequence continues at coordinate 54,230,220 of CM031238.1, forward strand.
GTTCGTGGTTTTTTCTTTCTCTCCACCTATGTACATATCTTGGCTCCCAACCTTCCTTGCTCGCCTCTATTTTGCCCCCGGTCTCTGTGCTAGGCATGGTGTTTTAAGTGTTGGACATGGTGGATAAGGCACACAACCCGTGCATTAAAATTGCAGTATTTCTTAACCTTTTTACTGCGCATTTAACTGCTTTGGTGCACCGGGTTGGATTCCACACCACGTCCTCTCAGCCCCTAACAAACCAGTTACCTACACACTCAGTGGTTACAGTGAATCTCGGTGGTTGCAGTCCATACGTGGCTGGTGGCTCTATTTTTGGCGGTTTTAACCTTCTCAACTTCAACGTGGGTAGTCAACCTTCTCCCTTTTTTTGGTATTGATTGTTAAATCATTATCACCTTTCAAAATTTTAGGGTTAAGACCTTTTTTGAATGTTTTAAGGTGTTAAAAACATTTTATTTTATTGGCATTATAAAATTTAGGTTCTTGGCTTGTATTATTTACCTTCCTATAAGTGCCGAAGATGGAGGGTGAGGTCCGGGATTGGCAGGAGGCTAATCTCCCCTTGTAATACAAACAAACCCTATCTCAAATTCCATGCCATTTCCAACGAGCATACATACGACACCCTTTGCATGCATTTAGGGCACTTTTTTAATCCGTTTGTAGGCTTATTAGCATTTTTCCATTAGTTGCGGGAATTGTTTTTTGCTATAACTTTTGACTCGTTGCTCGGTTTTGAGAACTTCTTTAGTAAAAGTCACATGTTTTTCCACACTCTAGTTAATGGAATTATCAGTTTTGTAAACGCACTATTTTATAAAGTGCCACATTCGAGGGGTGCCTTTGTATTGCTTAATTCAAATTTCATTTTTCTTGAGCTTTGTTCTATCCCTTTTTTTCTTGTGGACTTGTGAGCACGTCCACCATAGTCTTACAAAGAAAGGGATTCTTTTGTGCATTGTGAGATGCTATTTATCACAAGGATTTCTCTTCCCCGCTTGTTTTCTCTCGTTCTTGTGCTTACTTGAAGTGTCATCATCTGTGCCCTACGAACCTTGATTGTTGTCTCCACCATTGCACGTTATTATGTTGATTGCAAGGTGAGTGATGATGGTTCTGAGACACGATCGCATCTGTTTGTAATCAACACACTGAACTATAAAGTGTCAAACTTGGGGGTGTGATATTGTTTTGGGGTGGTTGTTTCTTTTCTCTCTCCTTCCTTCTACATCCTTTGGTTCTATCTCTTCATTATGGATATCTCTAAAGTACCGGTGCTCACACCTTTTAACTTCTTTAAATGAAAATCTAAAATTATATTGGTTTTGCAAAGTAAAGGGTTATACCATGTCGCCATGGGGTTATAGATCGAACCTAATGATGAACCCAAAAAATCTAAGTGGTTCAACCATTGTGATGAAGCCTTAGGTTTTCTCTATATGTCCGTCTCTCCCAACTTTCTCTTCCACATCAAAATTCCTCGACACCTGATAAAGCATGGAAAATGCTCGATGATATGTTTGGGAAACAAGATGACATGAGAGTGCATGAGTTGGAGAATGAACTACTAGGGTTAAATCCTAGTGACTTTGAAAACCTGTAGGCCCTCTTCTCAAAGTTTGTCCACACTAGAATGCTTCTAAAGAAATGTAAATTGGAAAAGAAAGACTCTCAATTTATCTTGTCGATTATTTCTAAACTAGGTCCTGAATACTCTATCTTCGTTTCAACTTTCCACGCCACGAAATTCGCCTTGGGTAGTGCTTGGAAAATGCCCTCCTTTGACAATTTTTCATCCCAACTCATTCGAGAATAGGAAAAACTCATTCAAATGGGGACTCTAAAATCCAAGTCACATGCCCTTGTGGCGAATAAGGGCAAGAAAAATGAAAAGAAGAAAGAAACTAAGGACCAACCTAAGAAAGAAACCAAGACCATACAACCCCCAACTAAGCCCAACACTAACACTTCGACTTCTGAGCCTCAGGTGAAGAAGGAAAAGTATAAATGCTCCTATTGTAAGAATTCGACCATGATGAGCATCATTTTTTCAAAAACAAATTGATCACTTAACTCATTTACTTGAGAAGAATAAAATAAGTGTTCCTGAATCCGTTAAACAAAATGCTCAGAAGGGCGAGTCTTCTAATGCAAAGGAGTCTAAAAATGAAAAGAAGAAAGGTAAGGCCCTCGTAGCTAGATCAGCTCCATCATCAACTTGGATTATCAATTCTGGTGCCTCGCACCACATGGCTTCTTCAGAGGTTGAATTCTCTAGCATTGAACCATGTGGCATGTCCCAAATCACGTTGGGTGATGACACTCATGTGTTAGTTTCGGTAGTGGATCGATAGAGATAGAAGGTGGAAAATTTAACCAAGTGTTGAGTTTTCCCAATCTCTCTACCAATCTCCTATTGGTTTGCCAAATCACCCACCTTGGTGAAGGAATGCGAGTGGAATTTGGTCCTAACTCGGTGATTATTTGTGAGCTTAACTCTGACTGCATTGTGGCTGAGGGAAATGCGGATCACCATTCACGATTGTATACCTTCTCCCACTTCTCTTTTGATTTGACGCCCAATGCCTTTCTTACTCATGAAAATGAGGTTAGCAAGCTATGGCATGAGTGTTTTGGGCATCTTAATTATTGTTACCTTGAAAAATTGAGCCAAAATGAAATGGTCAATGGGTTACCCCAAGTTAAGTTTTCTAAAGGTCTTTGTGAGGGCTACACCCTCGGAAACACCTGAAAAAAACTTTGATAAGGGAAAATCCTGGAGAGCTACTCGTCCCTTAGATCTTGTTCATAGTGATGTTTCTAGCCCCTTTCCATCTCCTTATTTCACTAGAGCTCTATACATACTAACCTTCATTGATGACTTTTCGCGTTATACTTGGGTATATTTTCTTAAGCTTAAGTTTGAAGTCTTTGAGCATTTTCAAAACTTTAAGGCTCTTGCTGAGAAACAAGTGGAACAGTCTATCAAGGTTCTTCGAACCGACAATGGAGGTGAGTATGTGAGCAATAGGTTTGAGGATTTCTACACTTTTGAGGGGATTGCTTTATAGCGTACAGTTGCTTATAGCCCTTCCCAAAATGGAGTTGTAGAAAGAAAGAACTAAACTTTAAAGGAGATGGCCACTTGTATGGTTCACTCGAAGTCCCTTCCTCCATAGTATTGGGCTGAAGTAGTGAATTGTGCTTGTTACATTTAGAATCGTGTTCCACACAAGGTAGTAAGAGGGATGACACCCTTTGAAGCCTGGTTTGGACATAAGCCTGATGTTGAGCACTTTCGAGTCTTTGGATCCAAGGCTATGGCTTGGATTCCCAAGAAGAAATGCAAGGTGTTGGATCCACAATCCAAACCTTGTATCTTTTTCGGGTATCCTGATGGCGTGAAGGGATATCGATTGTTGAACCCTACTACCCATGAGCTCTATATTGAGAGGAGTGTGAAGTTTGATGAGTCATCCTTGACTTTGACTTCCACTGAGGTTCTCTTGCCCACTGGTTTAGATTCTAACTTGTTATATGATGATGTGGTTGAGTGAGTTCATCCTCTCTGCTGCTCCACCCGATCCTCAAACTTCCGAGTCTTCCGATTCTCGGCAATAGTGATGATGAGGACTATGTCCCTTCTCACTCAAGTGAAGAATCTTCCGACTCTGAGCTTGAACCTTCAGGACCTCTTTAGGCCAGGAAAACTTTACAAAGTGCTAGAGATTTAGTTGGAGATCCTTCATATGAGAGACGTACGTGCTCAAGTTTCATTAGACCCCACTCCTTTTTGCCTCTGCTTCTGATCCACCATCTTTCTAGGAATCTTCTGGGATTTGTGAGTGGGATTCTACTATGGATGAGGAGTATTACTCAGTCATAAAGAATGACACTTGGGATCTTATCCCTCTCTCTAAAAGGAAGAAAAATCATTCGGTGTAGGTGGATATATGAAAAAGTATGGAGCCAATGGAGAAGTCGAGAAGTATAAAGTGTGACTTGTAGCTAAGGGTTTCTCCCAGGTAGTTGGGGTTGATTACTGGAAACCTTTGCTCCGGTTGTGAAGATGACTTCCATTTGACTGACCCTTTCCATCACTGCCACTAACAGATGGGAAGTCCACCAGATGGACATTAAGAGTGCCTTCCTTCATGGGGACCTAGAGGAAGAGATCTATATGGAACAACCTTCGGGTTATGTCCATGATCCATCCCTTGTTTGCAAGTTAAAGAAGTCTCTCTATGGCCTTAAATAAGCCCCTCATGATTGGTATGCCAAGATGGACTCCTTTCTACTTGCATCAGGGTTCACTTGGTGTCACTCTAACCCAAATGTGTATATTTTGTGGCAAGATGAATCCATGTTTATTCTTGTTCTCTATGTTGATCAATTGTTGATCACGGGTAGCTCTTCCTCTATCATTGATTTTGTGAAGATCTCCTTAGCCAAAAAGTTCTCCATGTCTGACTTAGGATTGCTTCATTACTTTCTTGGGATCCATATTTCACAATCTGACTCAAGAATTATGATCTCACAGCCTAAGTACTCTCTTGATTTTCTTGCTTGGTTTCACATGTCTGATTGTAAGTCCTCACCTACTCCTTTTCTTTCCGGGGTCAAGTTGGTTTCTTATTTCTCTTCCCCCTTGGTTGATGGTACCCTTTATCGGTAGTTGGTGGGGAGCTTGATCTACCTTACTCACACTCGGCCAGATCTTTTGTATGTTGTCGGGATTGTGTCCAAATTTATGTAGGAGCCTCATGAGCTGCATTTAAAAGTAGCAAAGTGGATCCTTCACTATGTTTGTGGCACTCACACCGATGGGATTCATTACTTAGGAGGGACTGAGATTGACTTGGTTGGATTTATAGACTTAGATTAGGCTGGTGATCTAGATCATCGGAAGTCTACCTCAAGCTACAGTTTCAATCTTGGTTCGAGTCTGTCGGTTAGCAAGAAGTAGAACGCCATTGCCATATCATCAACAGAAACAAAATATAGAGGAGCGATTAACGCTTCCACGAAGTTTTTATTATAGGGTATCTTGACAGAGTTTGGCATCCACTTTCGGTGGCCTACCATTATCTATTGTGACAACATGAGCACCATCTCGATTTGTAGAAATCCAGTTCAGCATCAGTGGATGAAGCACATTGAGATTCACATGCACTTCATACGGGAGATGATACATGAAAACATCATTGACATACAATATGTTCAAACAGTTGATCAGGTTGCAAACATATTCACCAAGCCCTTCACTGAGGTGAAGTTTCTTCACTGCAGGTCTCTTCTTGGGGTGAGGTATGTTGCAGCCACCCATCTTCTTCGGGTTATATAGTCCTCCTTCTTCTCCTCTTCTTCCTTCAGAAAGATGTTATTTGTACATGGGCACCTTATCAGACCTTTAGTTTCTGGGCCCCATTGCCACATCTTTCTTAGTTGTCTAGGGGAGTCTTCTTTTCTGTTCTGGCTTACCATGACCTCTTCCTCGGCTTCGATGAAGGGGGGGTGTTGGTGTGTGTGACATGTCTAGTCATCATCCACATCACCTGGTGAGTCATCTCGCCTTGCGAGAGTCATAGGTCTTAGGAAGTCAAATGACAAGTGGTAGATTATGTCATAGAATCTATCATTGTCATTTGCGCCAGTGCGTCATAGGAGTTACATTCCTTATTTGGAACTGTAACTCCTCCATTAGTGGCGTCATATGTGTCAGTCACGTCATATGCATCAGTGGCGTCATTGATTCTATTTCCTTGTTTAGGCATGGGGGTTACACATCACCCCTATTTGTACTTCCTTTTTCAATCTATGAGAATGAGCAGACTTGTTTTCTTACTTGCATTTTCATTCCATTGTTTTGAATCTTGCTTATTGCATTGGAGCTTGGCATTACCATCGGAGTGCAACTACGTTGTGGTGCATTGTTTTCGACATTAGTTCTTGTTTTTCCCTCTTGCATATGGATTATGGTTTAGGGTTTAGGGTTTAGGGTTTGTGGCTCGGGGTTAAGGGTGAGGGTTTAAGATTTAGGGTTTAGGGTTTACGGCTCAAGGTTTAGGGTTTAGGGTTTAGGGATCAAGGTTAAGGGTTTAGGGTTTATGGCTCAAGGTTCAAGGTTCAGGGTTTAGGGTTTGTTGGCGAGAAAATTTGTCTTGTGGAAAATTGGTGGGTTTCAAGCCAACGCTATGGGAATCTAAGTCCCTCTACTTGAACAGTGTAGCTTTTGTAGGTGCATGCATGAAATATGGGTTTCAATGGTGGCCTTTTGACTAGAGATCCAGTAGGGGCACTCCACTAACCCTGTGGAAAAGCTAGTAATGTCTCACTAGAGAAGAAACTTTGTCTTGGAAAGGGGAAGGGGAGTGGAAATGGAGGTAGGAGAAAACTAATGTTGTGAGTAGAATATCAGATGCCCACACACATTAATTAGAAATTTCGTTTACATGCATTTATAGTTAGAAGAAAAACAAATCCGCAAGAGAAGCTACAAGACTGAATGAAATTCATTGGTCGTAAGGTACCAATCAATCCCTCAATCAAAGAGGTGAAAATTCCTTCTTTTATTATTGAAGCTAAAGCAGAATTTGTATAGAGCTTTAAGAATAGAGGAAAATCTAAGGAGAAGGGAAAATAGAAGAAGTATGGCATTTTCTCTCTTTTCTAGGTACAGAGCACTCTGGTCTTTTTGAAATGAATCACACCGCCCAGGAATGGCTTAGAGGAGCCATTATATCTCATGTCAAAACGGTTACAAATTTACAAATCATTTATGCCTCTTCAAATTCCTCCATTGCAAAACAAACGCTCATGACAAGTTAAAAACTAGATCTTGCAACGCAAACGTTACATTTGATAGTTTGAATACAGACCATTTGATTTTCTCTTATAACTTTGAAATCGGGTCGTCCACATGGTAGGAAGAGATTGGAGCGGGTACGGGGGAAAGCCCTTTGCGTTTTGTGATTTTTTTAGAGATTTGGCAATTTGGAACAAATTGGCCCGCACCCCGCTTCAAATTTTTAACTTAGGCACGTGGCACATTTTCATTGGAAATGGGGTCACGGCCCTTTTCTCAACATTTTAACTTTTTTTGGAAAAAGGCTCAAAACTCAAATTCCTCCGTCGACCCGCTACTCTGATTAAACTCTTGACACGTGGCATCCTTTCATTGGAAATGGGGTGTGACCCCTTTCTCAACATTTTAACCTTTTTTGGAAAAAGGCTTAAAAACTCAAAGTTATCCGCCATTCCACTCTCCCGCTTTGAATTTTCAACGGCGAGCTTCACCTTTGACTTTTTCCCTTCGGGCTTCAACTTTGACTTTTTCCCTTTATAGCTTGATCGGGGTTGCGGGTCACTTTTTAACTTTTGCCTTTTTACAAAGAGGCTCAAAAACAAAAATTTCTCCACCAACCCACTTCCAATTAGGTATGTCCATGTACCCATGGATGATGGGGCCAACATTTGATTTGGGAAGAAAACACCCGTCATTCCCGATAATGGGAAAAATACACAGAGGAAGAGAACTTCATCATTTTGAGTCCAATTTTTTAATTTCCTTTACAAGATGGAGGTATGGAGGTAAAAAAATGATTTGACGACCCAGGCCCTAGAACAAGCGAACAATTTCGATAAAAAAGAAGATTGTAAAGAGGATATTACGTGCACAGACAGGAGATGAATAATTTCTCAAAACTAGCAAAACAGAGATTTAAATAGCACTAGGGCATAGATTTTGCTATTTCTTCGAACTTTCAACTTCACTTAAATATTTTAAGAGGGTGAGAGCTTGAAATTTTGAACTTAACTTGTAAAACAAAAAGTAGTTTTCAGGAGACAATGGTGGCTCTAGCTTGGGGACATGGTATGCACCGAGCATGACGAAGACATGGTATGAGGATCTAGAATCTCAATTTTAAATCGTATAACATTGACCGATTGCCTTATCCATTGTGTCATGCGATTCATGTACAATTCGAGAAAGAATGGAAGAAGGAGGAAACACACAAGCCAAACCACACACAACAAAAGCCAAAAAAACTAAACCAAAACCACACAATAGAAAAGGGAAAAACACACCTACGAAATCACCTATGGTACAAGGCGGGGGATAACCCACTTTCACTGATGATACAATTTCAAGTATTGCCCACTTCGAGGCAATTCCAATGGCATTCCATCCAAGTATGAGAGGAGAAAAACATTCTCACCACAAGCTCCATGAATTTGGAATGGTCCCAGACCACAATGAATCAAACTTTCCATGGCTGCCCTTTGGTTCTCTTCTCTTGTCCCATAGCAAGACAAAATCTCCAACTTTGAAATTCCTTGATTTTGTCTTCTTGTCAAAAAATTTCTTCACTTTCAACTGATGCTCCTTAATTCTATCCACCACTTGGCATCTGCTTTCTTCCAGCTTCTCCAGGAAGAGGATCCTCTTATCAATGGAGTCTTTGTATTGACCATTTTCTATTTCTTGCAGCAACTTGAGAGCTGGCATCTCAATTATGAGGGGAATCTCTGCCTCAACTCCATACAAAATTTGGAAAGGTGACATACATATTTCCTTCTTAGGAGTGATCCTATCGGCCCATAATGCATCATATAAATTCTTTTGCTAAGTTCATTTGATTCTCATCTACCAGCTTGCGAACAATGGTCACAATGTTCTTATTGCTTGACTCAGCTTGCCCATTTCCCTGTGGGTAGTATTTAGAAGAGTGAGATAGGGAGATTCCAAATCCATAACAAAACTTTGTGAGCTCCTTGGAAGAGAAATAGGTGGCATTGTCTACAAAAATTTTCTATGGTATTCCAAAACAAACAATGATATTCTCCTTGATGAAGTTGCAGACTATTTTAGAGCTGGCTTGCTTGGTCGGGATGGCTTCCACCCATTTAGTGAAGTAATCAGTTGCAATGAGTACATAAGTATTCCCTGCACTAGAATGAGGATTCATAACACCAATAAAATCTAGCCCCCATTGTTGAAATGGTTCTTCAATCACCACAGGCCTAAGTGGAAATGCAGCTAGTTGTGGCTTTCCAACAAATTATTGGCATGCTTTGCATTTGGAAACCCAATCCTGAGTGTCTGAAAAGATGGAGGGCCAATAATATCTCCCTCTGAGGATCTTATGTGTGGTGACCATTGCTGAGAAATGTCCACCACAAGCTTGATCATGATATGCCTTGAGCAACTTTTCTTGTTGCTCCTTATCTACACACCTGAGGAAACAACCATCTAGGCCTCTCTTGTAAAGTGCATGATTCCATATCACAAACTTGGCTACCTTTAGCTTGAGTTTCCTTATTTTTTTGTAATCAAGATGAGGAGGGCATTCTCCATAGATGAGATATTAAGCAATGTCGCATATCACTCATCAATAGTGGTGACAAAGAGCTCCCTGTGGATTGTCTCACGAAAATGTTGAGCAAACACTATATTTTTCTCCCGCTTTGAGCCTTGAGAGATTCATCTTCATTAATCATCTTGCACAAACCATTTCCTCTTACTATATTAGAGGGTTTAATCTCCAAGTCATACTCTTGGGTCTTTACAATCCAACTTTTTCGTTAGCCCCAGGATCTTGTTGAGTTAAAATGGACTTGATTGCACTTCCAGGGGACCATCACCATTGTATGGGAATTGAGAATGTAGAATATGAAACTTTTAACACTTTGACCTTTGCGTAGGCATGTTTCTCCAATTAGTTGTACTTTAGCTCATGATTTTTCAAAGGAAAACTCATGAAAGGAATGGGTGCTTCAAACCTTCATCATTTTTCTAAACAAGGACAACAGAGAGTGTATGTTCTGATGTATAGCAATACACGATGAAATCCTTGTTGAAATCTAGAGATACAAGAATTGGAGCTTTGGCAATGGCTTTCTTGATCTCCTAAAATGTTGTTTTTCCTTCCTTATTCCACTTGAAACCTGCTTGATGCTTCATCATGGAAGTTATATGCTTAGTCAATTCAAAAACTCAAGCACAAAATGACGAAGGAAGTTTACCTTTCCAAAGAATGAATGAACTCCCTTCTTGTTGGTTGGTAAGGATAGTGCTTGGATAGCTCTGATCCTCTCAGGATCAATGTGTGCTCCATGTTTGTTCACAATGTGTCCCAAAACTTACCTTTTGTGACTCCAAAAATGCACTTCTTTGGATTTAGAGAAATGCCATGTTTCCTACACCTTGCAAGGACTTGCTCCAAATGACAGATATGATCTCCCCTCCTCTTTGAAAAAACCATGAGGTCATCAAGGTAAATGACAATGTAATGTTTCAAATCTTTGAAGGCCAAGTCCATTGCTCTCTGGAAAGTGGCTCCAACATTGATCAAGCTAAAAGGCATTTTGTTGTAGGCAAAAGTGCCCCAAGGTGTTGTGAAGGTTGTTTTGTTGCAATCCTCTTCTGCCACCTTGATTTGGTTGTACCCTAAGAATCCATCAAGCAAAGAGAGCATTTCAGATCCAGTGCTTGCTTGCAAAATATGATCCATGATTGGAAGAGGGTAGTTGTCCTCGATGATTCTTGATTGATTTTGAAAGTCTACACAAATCCTTATTTCCCCATTCTTCTTCCCTTATCGGCACAATGTTAGCCACCCATGTTGAATGGTGGATGGGGAAGATGATTCTAGCATTGAGCATCTTTTTCACCTCTTCTTTGATAACATCGAAAATATTTGGATTGTAAGGCCTTTGTTTTTTCCTGAAGGGCTTAGCTCCTTGCTTCAAAGGAATGGAGTGATGCATTTCCTTTGGCTGAAAAGATTTGAGTTCATCGTAGGAATAGGCCAGACATCTAAGTACTTTTTTAGCAAAGCAACAAACTTTCTCTTCTCTTCTGGTGAGAAGCATTTACCAATGTTAACCATCCTTGGATTCTCTGAAGTGCCAATGTTTTCTTGATCAAAATAGATGGACACCGAGAAGACTATTTTTCTTTCTCTTGGATGAACCTATCATGCTTGTCAAAGAGGTCTTCCAAAGAAAATAGGCCTTTGGGGATTTTGTTTCCTTTCAGTTTGATTACTCCCTCTTCATCAATTCCCTCGATTCCTTCCTTCTCTTCTTTGGGGACTAATTCATGGTGTGGGTTTTCAATTCCTTCAAAGAAAAGATTATTGAAGTTATCCCTTTGTTCTAAGAAGGCTAGGATCTGATTGTCATCATTGAAGACCTACCAGTGATTTGCATTGTCTAGTACGCTGGGTCTGAACACCATCTCAATGCTCACTTTATCCTTGCCAAAAGAAGGATGAGGTGTTACTAAGGAAGTTTCGACATCGCTAGAGAATCAGCCTTTTCATTTTGCTCCCTAGGATAACTTCAATGGAGAATGCATTAAAGGATTCAATGCAGTCCCACGCTCTTTTTTGTAGTGCCTGAGTCTAGGGTTTTTCATTTGATATTGCCTGCAGACCTGCTTTACCACAACCTCAACATCACCTTTACATCTCAACTTCTTGATTCCCATGTCCTCTGTTGTATTCATTCCTAAGAGTAATGCTTCATACTCTGTTGTATTATTTGTATTTTCAAATTGCAACTTGTAGGCAAAAGGATATACCTCATTGGAGGGAGAGTATAATACTACACCAGCTCCTGAACCTACTCTGGAATGACTGCCATCAAACTCCATTGTCAGATTCGGTCTTCTTCTTCCTCCATGAGAAGTGGCAATTCATCTTCCTTCTGTGATGTAAGGAGGTAATTTCCAAGCCCACAATATTGAAAAAGGATATCATCTCTTGGATCATCATACTTCCTTACTGTGAACTTCATTTTTTGATTGGTAGCAGACTTCTTCATTTCTCCTTTCACTGGGATAGTTGCAGATGACCAATCCATTTTTATTTCTCCACCTAGATCTCTACAAAACTTCTACTCAACAACATACCAAAAGATGTTGGGATGTTTGCCACCAAAATGGTCAGGAGTATCTTCTTGTCAGGGTAATCAGCTAGTGCAACCTAAGCATCCTTAATCCTTCCTACCAATGGAACTTGTTTGGATTCCATTGAGTAGCATGTGCCATTTACCCGGTCAAAGTGAGGCCAAGAGCATTTCAGAACTTTTACTAGCATCACATTATCCGAGGCTCGAATGTATAATGCAATTGTTCGGTTGGAAACCTTTGATGAGAAGTGACAGTAAAAGGCTCAACTCTTGGTGGTGGAGGCACTGAGGGCTAGCATGTTTTGAGAAGATGGTGTGGATGGTGTGGGAAGTAAGCCTTTAGAATTAGAGATTGGGGATGTAGAGTTACCACCCCAAACTGCCTTGATGAATCTATCAAATTGGGCAGGATGTGTTTCAGAGGTATTCAATTTCAGAGAGTTGGACTTTGGTTTTGCTAGCATGCTCTACAAAGTCAAATGAAGTTATGGTAGATGAGGAAGAGTTTCCAGCAGTGGATGAGGACTTAAATGGCAAATGCGTCATTACTTTTGGTGTTGGGTTCTCCATTTCAAATGTAGCAATTGGCTTAGAAGGAGATGGGGGTGTAGCCTTTGTGAAATTTAGATGTTCTTATAGAACCATCATTTAGAAGAGAATTTCTCTTAACAACTTTTGAGATGGGAGAAGAATCAGATAACTTACTTGGCACAACAACGTGATCCTTGACAACTAGTGAATCTAATTTCTCTCTAGCTGATTCCATGGAAAGTGGTAATGGTGATTCCATGCTAATGATCTTGTTTAGTGGAGGCTTTGAAGAGCTATCTTCTTTGTTCTTTCTAATCTTAGTTGCAAGAATTCTTTGGTCTGGAACACCATTCTTGGATTGTGCACAGTGAAAACAGCACATGAAAAACTTGGAGCTTCTTCATCACCTTCCTCCTCATCATCAACATATTCAATCAAGCCATTGTGCATGATAACCTCTTCGATTTCAAGATAGTTTTCATAGTCATCCATGCTTTCTTCTTCAATTTCCTCAATGTCTATTCCTTCTTCTAATTCCCTAGTTTCACAGATGGCGTTGAGTGGTGGTGCTTTAAGAGCAAGCCTACGAGGAGGTGGAGCAATTCTTGGTCTATCAGGAGGATTTGGTCTCCTTGGAGCATTCGTCATTGTGATTTGTGATAAGCTGCTTCTTCAAAGCAACTAGGTCATTTTCCATTTTTGGAACATTGGATCTGGGCAGACCTGAATTTGAAATGTGACCTTTTTATTCCCATTTGGTCCTTTCACTTTTCTAGAAAGAATTAGATCATCATCGTATCAATTGCAAAGTCTTGAACTTCCCTCAATGTTCTTGGTTGGACTCTTCCGAGGAAGAAACCAACTTCGATGGCAAAGCATTGATGAAGAACCTTTTCAAGTTGTTTTGGGGTACCACATCTTCTAGGATCCTTTCACAACTTATCATACCTTCTTTGCAAAATATCTCATTGATTCGGAGGTCTCCTTCTTCATCTGAACCAATTGGACCAACAGATCTTGACAATCTTCTGTGCTCTTGAACCTATGTTCAAATGCACTTCTTATATCTTCCCAGCATGTGACATATCTTGGGGGAAACATGTAGAACCATTCAACAACTTTTTCTTGGAGTGACTCCATAAAGAGCCTAACTGAAACATCTTCATTTTCAACTCCCAACACTCCACAAGCAGTGATGAATGTTGCTACATGTTCTTCAGGGAGCTGAGAACCATCCCCTCTGAATTTCGGGAAGTTTTTCTCGAGCCTCTCGGTAGCTCATAGAGTGGTTGAGCAAGAGCCAGTGGACCAGTGTTTCCTCCCCATGGTACATTAGGCCTACGGGCTTTACGATCCTGTTCACGCTCATGATATAGTTCCCCATTCCGTGTCTGTTTCTATCTTCCATACTTGCTAAGGATGCGGCTTTGATGCCGCTCTTTTGTCCTCGCCTCGGCTTGAAGTCTCTCGATTTCTTCGAGTTGAGATCTTATTTCTTCGTCGGGTCTTGCTTCTCTTTCTCTAGCTTCTTCTTTGGTCTTCACGTCAGTGAAGTCTACAAGGTTCTCGTTTATGTATGAAAATTCACCGTCTAAAGGATTGACAACACTCAGGTTCCCAACATGACCGGTTGCTTGAAAAGGAAGCCTCTGGATTCTGAGTAGCTCTTGTCTCCTTTGAAGTTCCTCAAAAATGGGATCAGTTTGTCCTCCTTGTCTCTGTTGCCGGTGAATCTTCTATCCACCAGCTTGAAAATCTATGCTCTTCTTTGCGGTGCTAGGATTTGTCTTTGCCTCTCCAATTCAATAGCGCATTCTTCTTCAAGGTCTAGAATTCTCGTGGCAATGAAGTAGTGATTGGCACTTTGTCTATTATGCTAGATAACTTCCCTCAAATATGAAGCAACGTCTTCTTGGATGTGGAAGAGAAATTTAGGTCTTTCAACAAGAGGGTTTCCGGAATAGCCATGATTTGAATCCATGTGGCTCATATAGCCATTCAAATTCTAGAAATTTTTCTTTTTTGAATTTTGAATTTTTTGACCTTGCGGTCACATTCAGGTGTAGATGTTGCTAAATTTGCCCCACGATGGGCGCAAAACCTATTGGTAAGAAAATTTGTCTTGTGGAAAAATTGATGGGTTTCAAGCCAACGCTATGGGAATCTAAGTCCCTCTACTTGAACGGTGCAGCTTCCGTAGGTGCATGCATGAAAGATGGGTTTTAATGGTGGCCTTTCGACCAGAGATCCAAGTAGGGGCACTCCACTGAACCTATTGCAAAGCTAGCAATGTCTCGCTAGAGAAGAAAATTTGTCTTGGAAAGGGGAAGGGAGTAGAAATGGAGGTAGGAGAAAACTAATGTTGTGAGTAGAATATCAGATGCCCACACACATTAATTAGAAATTTCGTTTACATGCATTTATAGTTAGAAGAAAAACAAACCACGGAGAAGCTACAAGACCGAATGAAATTCATTGGTCACAAGGTACCAATTAGTCCCTCAATCAAAGAGGTGAAAATTCCTTCTTTTATTATTGAAGCTAAAGCAAAATTTGTATAGAGCTTTGAGAATAGAGGAAAATATAAGGAGAAGGGAAAATAGAAGAAGTATGACGTTTTCTCTCTTTTCTAGGTATAGAGCACTCTGGTCTTTTTGAAATCAATCGTCTTTGCCCGGAATGGCTCGGAGGAGCCATTATATCTCATGCCAAAATGGTTACAACTTTACAAATCATTTACACCTCTTCAAATTCCTCCATTGCAAAAAAATGCTCATGGCGAGTTAAAAACAAATCTTGCAACGCGAACGTTACATTTGATTTGCCAGTTTGAATACAAACCGTTTGATTTTCTCTTATAACTTTGAAATCAAGTTGTCCACGTGGTAGGAAGAGATTGGAGCGGGTACGGGGGAAAGCCCTTTGCATTTTGCGTTTTTTTTAGAGATTTGGAAATTTGGAACAAATTGGCCCGCACCCCCGCTTCAACTTTTTAACTTAGGCACGTGGCATGTTTTCATTAGAAATGGGGTCGCAACCCTTTTCTCAACATTTTAACCTTTTTTGGAAAAAGGCTCAAAAACTCAAATTCCTCCGCCGACCCGCTGCTCCGATTAAACTCTTGACACGTGGCATCCTTTGATTGGAAATGGGGGTGCGGCCCTTTTCTCAACATTTTAACCTTTTTGGAAAAAGACTAAAAACTTAAAGTTCTCCACTGTTCCGCTCTCCTACTTTGACTTTTCAACGGTGGGATTCACCTTTGAATTTTTCCCTGTGGGCTTCAACTTTGACTTTTTCCCTTTATAGCCTAATCGGGGCTATGGGTCACTTTTTAACTTTTCACTTTTTTACAAAGAGGCTAAAAAAAAAAATTCTCTGCCAACCCGCTAATTAGGTATGTCCACGCACTGTGGATGATGGGGCCAAAATTTGACGTGGAAGAAAAAGCCCGTTGTTTCCGAGCGGTGGGAAAATACACGAGGAAGAGAACTTCACCATTTTGAGTCCAAGTTTTTAATTTCCTTCGCGAGTCGGAGGCATGGAGGAACACAATGATTTGACGACCCAGGCCCTAGAACAAATGAACAATTTCGATCAAAAAAGAGATTGTAAAGAGGATATTACGTACACAAACCGGAGATGGAGAATTTCTCAAATCTAGCAAAAAGAGATTTAAATAGCACTAGGGCACGAATTTTTCTATTTCTTCGAACTTTCAAATTGGCTTAAATATTTTAGGAGGTAAGAGATCAAAATTTCGAACTTACTTTGGAAAACAAAAAGTAGTTTTTGGGAGACAACAAGGTTTAGGGATCATGGTTGAGGGTTTAGGGCTCATGGTTTAGTTTTTAGGGTTTAGGGTTGAGGGTTTATGTTTGAGGGTTGAGGGTTGAGGGTTTTGGCTTAGGGCTTAGGGCTTAGGGCCTAGGGTTTAGGGTTTAGGGTTTAGGGCATAGGGCTCAAGGTTTAGGGTTTATATGTCTATCTTTCATCGTGTATCTTTTTTTGGGGTCATCGAAATTGAAAAAAATTATACTAGCACAAACTAGGCCTAATTCTATACATATTAAAATATATATAATTTTCTATATTTTTGAGGTAGTTAGGGGGCATGGTTGGAGCTCCATTATTTTTCAAAACATAAAATTTTTGTACTAGAAAAATCATAAAAATAAATATTTCTTAAAAAAATCTAAAAAAATTCTAGCACAAACTAGATGCTCCTAGCTATCTTTCTACCAAAGGGTTTTCAAAACTACTAAATGGTGCTCAAAAATGGTGGGGGCACAAAAGTCACTATGTTATGTTTTTAACAAAAATATGAGCACTTGTTGGTATTTTAGTTATTTGACCCACTTAAACTTATCCATTTTCAATAAAATTTAGTAGCTTAGAAACTAGACTCAAAATGCTACAATTCATGTTTACACAACATCTTCCAATTTTGAGTGTAACTATTTCAAAAACTCATACAAGTTGAATTTTTTTATTTTTCAGAAAAATGCGTCCACTTAAGACCCCCTTTTGGCCCCCAACTTGATGCACTTACCCCATGTGTCTTTTACATTGCATTTTTACACATACATACATATATATTTGACTACTTGATCGCTTTTCTCTCAGCACCATATGAGAAACAAACAGTCAAATGGGGGAAACAACAACAATGACAACATCAACAACAATATCTTGTGGCAACACACACCATACTAACCATGTAGGTACATTACACACATCGACAACTACACACGCGTTTCCACCCTAGGTTCACTCTCATCATTTTTTTGCACTTTTTCATCTTTAGTTTCCATGCTCCATCATCTTTTTTCATTCCACGCTTTGTCTAGTCCTTCACGTGTTTCTACATCACTCTACATGGATTATTAGGTACACATCTCTATCTACTTTATGTTACCAAGCTTTCCACTCACCAACATAAAGTGGGGAAAATGTAGACACAAAATCATGCACTTTAGACATTATTTAGTCTCAATCTTATACTACTATTCATATGGTTTTTGAGTGAAGAAAGTACTAATTAACCCCTGTCTTTTTTCCATCTTACTTTATTTTCTTTCTTCATTCTCAACCTATTACACCCGCATGTCCAATCAGATTTTGTTGTTTCACATTATTTTAGCTTGGTAGGCGCCCATGGATGCTTGGTCCCACCAGAAATGGCGCCCGATCCTTTTGAACTTCCCCGCCACTTTTTGGGCACTTTCTAGCCATTTTAACTTTTATCTTTTGGTGGTCGGCCATTTCGGGGTTAATTATGAAATTAGAACAAGAGAACCATATAAATATAAAGTTATGTGACTATAATGAAAGACCAAGAACTAGTCACTACTATCATCCACCTAGGGTTGTATTCATCAAAGGCATTTGGAGATCATTTGCATACATTTAGCTCCAGCACAAAGGACAAGGTTGGTTCATCTACATCACACAAGCATATGAGGGGATTCTATTTCATTCCATCCACCATTCTACTACATTTTTACATCTAGTTATTTCTCGCTACTTTACAAAGTGCGATTGACACAAGTACACCGAGGGCACATGATTCACACACACACCATAACTACATTTGGGTCTAGAATGTAGTGCAACGCTTAATTAGTAAGTCCACTGTTGTGGCATCCGAGGTCGATTCGTCATATTCATTTGAATTCTTCTTTTTGTAGGGTTTTGACACTTTTTGTTGTCTTTTACAGGTCTTCTACTCATCTTGGATTATCAACGACATTCGGCATGGTGCAACGAATCTGATACGACACACAACAAAAGTTTCAAACCACTTACAGGACCTGTGATACTTAGTTTCGAAACTTTGCACAAACCAGAGCGCCCACTCTGCGGACAAGGTTCCTATAGTGCCCTAGTCCCTCTCAGCGTCCCAGGTCCAAAGAATTAGTCTAGATCTGTCCTTTTAGGACCTTTGCACAATCATTCCTACTTCCAAATTATTTTGTTTATTATGTGACACAGTCTAGCGAGATCCTTTAATCAGCTGAGTCACTTCCTCACTCTTCTTGCATATTAGGGTTTCTATTTACATTAGATTAGTTGCTTGGGTCATTTACCACATTTATTTATTGTATTTACATGTTGTTCTAGATTAGATTAACTATTATTATTCCACATTTTAGTTAATTTTTAGTTAATCAACAACCATGAATATAGAATTCAAATTATAGATCCATTGACACCTTTATATTTATGGGATTTATAAGGTCAATCAATATTCATTAGCAAATATAGAAATAAACACTCCTAAATTGATATATTCATCATATAGATCGAACCAAACAATTGGCTAGAAAAGGAAAACGAATAACCAAAGCTTATTAAAGTACATAACATGGCGGATGAACACAACATGACTTCCTTAGTAGGCCAAAAAGATGGTTCTAGCATCTATAGACACTAGAAAATGCACCTTGCGCATATGGTATCTTATTCAAAAATATAAAAATCATAAAACATAAAAAACCCCAAAAAATCAAATAATCCCACAAAAGTAAATAAAAATATAAAACCCCACAAAATGGGGATAAAAGACACCTCACCACTCATTTACTAACCCTCACCCACTCACATTTAATTCTATCCACCCCACCTACCCATGTGCATGCCCAATGCACTATGGACCCTATCATTGCACCCATATGTGTCTCA
The DNA here is from genome assembly GCA_018340775.1 of Taxus wallichiana var. yunnanensis. Taxonomy (NCBI): domain Eukaryota; kingdom Viridiplantae; phylum Streptophyta; class Pinopsida; order Cupressales; family Taxaceae; genus Taxus; species Taxus wallichiana. The sequence goes on from CM031238.1 coordinate 54,249,354, forward strand.
TTCCCCTATCACTCACCCCCCATCATTCCAATCCCCGACTCTTGGTGCAGTAAGGCTATATAGAGGTTTTCTTTCTCTCTTGTTCGTATATATGTGTTTACAAGTCTTGAATAAGTAAAAAGAAAGGATAGATACAACTTGTTGCAACATTGTTTCTACACAGGTGAGAATCACAACTGTGATTGGCTTGCGATCTCCATGTGATTTTTAGTGAATCGCAATTATAATTGTCATCCAATTTGAGTCAGGTATAATTTTTATTTTTATTTACGTTTTTGTCATTTCAATCAATAAAATGTCTTTTATCTCCTTAAAAGGTTTAGGGATCTGATCGAGGCAGGTCTCCTAACCACCAAAAACAACTAACATTTTCAAGTGTTCTTGTGTGTAGGTTTAGATTCAAAATTGGAAGAGTTTTACCCACTTTATTCAATGAAAGAAACTACAATTGTCCCTCTCTTCACAATGGCATCATAAGCCCATTTTGTTTTAGTAACATTGATTTAGAGTTTTCATATTAACTAATCCATCTTGCAGGTGATCCAAATATAGGCATACAACATCTAGCACAAATTTGTGAGAACTATGATAACAAACTCTTACTTTGGGTATCGGTGTAGGGGCACCTTGTGGGTAATGCAATCTTGCATCAACAAATTATAATTTCATCTTTCAAATCTTGTGATTAGAGTTACTTATGGCTCTTTGGACCTATTTTCATGCCTATGGGAAACATAACAAAATATAGGTGGCCAACTTGGAGTGTGTTTCAAGTCAAAAAATAAGCCTAGTCATGTTTGGAGGGTGTCATTAATCTATTGGTACTCACAAATCACAAAAATAACTCGCCTTCCTATCAACCTCACAATAATGCTTGGTGAGGAGTATTTGTTTTAGCATGAAGAGGTTGGAACTCATCAAGCCACTTGAACAAAAAGTACTTATGCAATTTTTCTAGGTTTGGTATGGAGAGGATGTGGCAAAAAGTGTTTGGCAAAAGAGCGAGTTGGTTAGTGTTAAAGGGAGAGTTTGTTGGTTGTTACAAACACTTGATAATCAACCAACACTTACAAGAGGGAGCTAAAAACACCTTTAGAATATTCTTCTTGTTGTTTGATAGCTAGGAGAGACTAAGTGATGGTCATGATCTGTAGGAAAATGCACAAAGGTTAGTGTGTCGATTAAAGTAAGAGAAATAGTGGTTGTCAAAAAGATGAAAAAGAGATGTTTTGACCATCTAAAGGTTAGATCAACTAGAGCACTTTCAAAAGACTTGAAAACCGTGTTTGATGTGGGTTTATCAAGTATAGGGAGAAGGGAAAACCATTCTAGAAGAGGTCCTCTTCATTAGTAAAATTTTAGCTCTCAAAATCTACGTAGCTATCGATAAAAGATCAAAAATAAGTGTTTGATTGTTGTAATGCAAGGGGATTTTCCAATTTTACCGTAGGTTCATTAGTCCCCTGCAAAGGCAATGTTGTATTCATAATTACTATCTTAGGTTTAATCAATGATAAGATGCAAATGACATTATTTCTACAACTATAAAATTTAGGATTTTAGATTTGTAGAATATACTCCGCATGGCGTCTTGATACAATTTTTTTCACTTATTAATACCATCAAAGGAAACATCAATGTATATTGCTAATTATGATGTAATATACAACATCAAATTTCTATATGATTTATTATAACATTACATATCCACTTAATTTTAAAAAAATCTCACCAAATAACACTTTCAACAATTTAATATCAACTTTTACCCCAAAAAAAAAAAAGAACCATCTTAAGTTCATGTAGTCTAAACAATAATTTAGCATATAATTTGTTTATAAAGACATAATATAGTATATAATATAATTTGTATATAAATCCATATTCTCAATTTTGTTTTGTTTTTCATTTTCTATAATTGAAACACTTTATTTTACTTAATGCTTAGGCAAGGTAAAGGCTATTTTACATTTGGTTCACAAAGTGCAATTGTTAATTCTTTGGACTAGTCTCTTTACAACTTTCTTATTTTACAATGTTGTAGGCCCAAAGATATTGCTTCAAGAAGATAGAGTTTAATGCAAGAGTTATTGTGTGATTTGAGAACTCTTTCTATGCCTTTGAAAAGATATATAAACTACATTTCAATGAAAATATACCAATGTTTGTTCCACATCCTCATTGGTATATTTTCATTGAAATGAAGTTTATATGTCTTTTCAAAGGCATATAAAGAGTTCTCAAATCACACAATAACTTCAAAAACAAATATATTATATATTATAAACAAATATGTACCAAAATACATCAAAAACTTCTTTTAAAGTACTCATAGAGTATAGTCGTTCGAAACTTCAGGTAATTTCTATGTTGTATATTTTTTAGTAAAAAGTTTGTTAAGTGGTAGATCTTCCAAAATTTGTGCAAAGTTCATTCTTGAAATTTTTATTATATTGTTGTATGCAGTTATATTGGCTTCACCAAAACTATTAATTTTTCCCCTTAGTTCAATAACTTGTCATGTAGCCCTTTGGGCGTTTTGATGTAGCCCACATGGCGTATTCTGTTTTATTGTTGCCCTCATAGCGTTTTGTGGGACCTTGGGTTTTCCGGTCGCCTCTACTAATGTAACTCTCTTTATTTTAATTTAATATAAAGGGCAGTTCCAATTTTTTTAAAAACAACTTGTCATGTGTCATATTCTTTCTTTTGTAAAGTTTTTGATCAAAAATTGTGAGAATATTCTACTTTACTTTATCCAAGAATATTCCATTATATTTTCCCTTACAATAGCTTTGATTAAAAAATAAATTGCTTCTTTAACTTGAATGAGTAGATTGTAAATGCATATACGGTTGAACTACAGTGTTTACAGAAGCCTAGACTGTTCTGGTTATGTCATCATATTGTCCCATTTATGGGTATCTATGTTGCTACCATTGTTGCAACTTACCTATTGTCGTCTATTGTCCATCAAAGTTTCTCTCCCAAATATTTTGTATCCGGTATGTGTGAATCATATAATACATGAATTGTTTGACAAAAATCTTGAAATACAACTAATTCATTGTTTGTACAAAGCTTTTATCCCTTTACCCATTTATTTTCACAAGGGTAACATAGTATTTAATATTTCACCTCTTAAATATTTCTTGAAATTATAAATGCACAGGGATTTAGCAACGTAACAAACGAGATGACGACTAATTAAATTTATTAAATTTGACAGTACAACTTACAAAATAAATAAATAAAATGGCCGTCTTGCCCATTTTGGAGGCAAAACCAACTAAACAACAGCTAAATATTTTTGAGGATGACTGAGTAAGCTCTAAGCAGGGGAAACCAAGTGAATTTTCCAGTCTCTTTCTTACTCTTCCCTGCATGTCATAGACACCAAAATAAACTATTGAAGACTCTGTTTTGAATAAAAACACAAGTTTAAACCTAAAGCTCATAACAAAATTGTTTGAAATATCCATAGAATGCAACTTGAACTTGCTTGCAGAAGTTTGCAATTTTTAAAAATGTTTTATAGATTTGCAAAAATATTGGAAGCTTGTTCGCCCAAGAAAATGTTTTGTATCTATATTTTGTTTAAAAATGTTTTATGGATTTGCAAAAAATATTGGTAGGTTGTTCTCCCAAGAAAATGTTGTGTCTAGATTTTGCATAAAAATCTCTCTGAACGCACAAGATTACATCTGTGAAAACTTCAGACAATTTGAGCTGACAACAAAATTGACTAGAAACACACTACAATCAAACTACAACTAACTAGAAACACACTACAATTACAAATTATTATACAAATTCCCTACACACATCTCACAAAACATCACCTTACCCAATATTTGCCATATCATGGCCTTGTTATATTCGAGACTTCTGGATTTTAAGTTATTTAGGTACCATGGTCCATTGACACACTGGTAACAAACTACTCTCAAAACGTTAATTTAATTATATAAAGCTAAACCCTACATCCAAAACAAGAAATCCCAGAGGTCCTGATTCTAGCATCATCTGCCATAATTTCTTGCAGACTTCATAGCATCCTTCCCGTTTTCTGTTAAGACTCGGTATATATTTTTTATTGATGAAAATTACAGTGAATGCATTGTACTACCATGGGAAACAAACACATACTTGAAACTGGTCTTTCCTCGGCAAGAAAAACCACCCTCCATGGCTGAAAATAGACTTTTCTGAATTTTAAGTAAGCACATGCGTGCGTTAAATAGAACACACAACTCAATGGCAAGTTACTTTGAGAGGTTAATGGTGAGGCTTCTTCACAATGAGAACAGGACATTTTGCATGGTGTGCACAGTAGTCACTAACACTTCCCAAAAGAGCCCTGTAAAAAGAAAGTTTGTCATCATCTGACTGAATACCCACTTTAAACCACAGGGCTACAAGTAAATATCGGCGGTTTGACTAAACACAGCAGAGCAGGAACATACATACCTTTTGATAGGCCCGTAACCATGACTCCCAACAACAAGCATATCTGTCTCAGACTTCTTGGCTGCCTCACAGAGACTCTCTCTTGCATCTCCTGATACAATTTTCTCCTCCACTTTGACCCGAAAACACCAAACAAACTACTTCATATACCCATTGAACTAAATTCATGCCAAGCATCCATTGTTAAGTGGAACTTTCCCCATTCGAAACTAGTTGTTTGGTAACGTAAACTTTATGCTCAGCATTAGATATTCTATGGAGGGGGAAAAAAGAGAGAAGGAAGTTGTGGATCTTTTGGAGACACAAGAATGGTCATTTGGACCATCCATAGACACATATTTTCAGACACTGCACCTTCAAAGGTCAGAGGCAATTTTGGAGGCCTTTAAAACATCACTTGGCTGCAATTTGTAGATCATATAAAGAGTCAATACTCTTCCATAAAGAACTTGTAATAGAAAGAAAGAACTAGAGAGAGAAATCATAAAAACATCACAAATGACCAAAATAGTTCAATGGATTCAATAATACATGTTGCAATAGATAGCAAGAGGGTAAAAGGAACCTTATTAGAAGATGGTACAAAAAAAAAAAAAAATATAAAGAAAGAACAGGTAAACCCAGAATTATTCTAGTGGCAATTAGCCAACAGGGATGGAACCCCAAGTATGAAGACCCACTAGCTAATAGATAAATGAGAGGGCAACGGTGTTGAATATCAGAGTCTGAGGTTGGCGGGTATGATTCAGCTCAGAGGCTGGACAAAACTGGCTAAGCCTAACAGATAAATGAGATGGAAACACCGTCATACTTCAAAAGCCGAGGTATGACCCAGTTCAGAGGCTGGACTAAAAATTGGCAAAGGGTAAAAATAGATATATTTGGTTCTAAGTGGAAATTGAGAAAACCTATTTGAGAAAGGATTCACCTTTAGATCAAATGTCCCAGCTTACTTCAACCTGGAAACTGTGTATTTAAGAGGAGCAGGATATATAACATGCAAACTGGACCACACCACCGTTACAGGTCTACTCGGAATGCACTTGCAATAAGATCTCTCCAAGACCATTCTAGAAAATACTTGTAATAGCCATTTGGAGTCTAGAAGTTATGACCTATAAGGAAACTAAGACAAAAATTAAAAAACCCTTTTTAACAGAGATATAGAAGTTTTAATTGGGCCAAATCAAAGTTGCAGATCAAAAGGCATCTCTTGCATCAAATTCGTGTGCCTTGGTCTGTTGAGGCACAACTTCTAACATAGTCAAGTTCTCCAAAATCTAGGTTTGCAGGTCCTCTAGATAGGTGCTCACTGCATATTTTGGATAAGTGTAACTTCAGAATGTCTCGAGCCTTGAATTTTCTCTTTCAAGATGCATAGATTGCATTACCAAGTGTGGTTTTGCCTTCGCCTGCACCAGCTATTCCATAAATAATAGCCACTGCTACTGCTGGGTTTTTTCAAGGTAGCAACTTTCATACAAAGCATTTTATATAGTGGACCTCAACAGTGGAAAAACAATGGTTGTAATAGACCTTTTGGCTTTTATTCCATGTTTGAGTCCACCATATAAAATGCTTCGTACAGAAGTTTCTGTCTTGTAACCTAATATGCACTCCATTTGAAAAAAACACTTTCATTTGCTTACCAAGCATCTTGTGCATCTCATCCACTTGTGAACAAAGTTCTTTGAAGAGTTGTTTGTATTTGAAATCATGATAAAGAACACCTAGTTTGCATTTTAGAAAAATTTCAGTCCAAGGGGATCTGACTATATTAGGAACTCCAACTTTTCATAGAACATTTGGTTCATTGAATTGAACATTCCACCAGAAATGAACAGATTTTCTGTTTCAGTTATGAACAGACTTTCAGGTGTGTATGCAGATCTTCATGGACGTTTAAGTAAGAACCTCATATGGCCAAAGCTACATGCACCTTTTCGTTTGAATCAGAAGAAATGAAAACTATTCTTTCCTAATACAACATAAGATTGTTCCTTCCACTTCCAAGCCAACAGTTACCTTCAATTTTCCATGCATTTCATATTTCAAGCCAGTAATACTCGAGTTGCTCAATTGTTGTGGGCCTTTGGCCAGATTGTATATGGAGTTCAGAAGCTCCAAGCATTTCTTGTTAGACTTGATTGACTCCATATCTAAAATGGCTGCCACCAATCAGGAAGGTAGCAAGTTTTATAAAGAGTGTTTTATACAATGGACCTCAAACATGGAGAAAAAATGGTCAATGAGCTTGAACATCCCCGTAGAGGACTCTGATATATCACTCTTATTCATGTTGAAGCCTAATTGGGGGAGCCTTTCAAGAGGGGGTGGGGTGGGGAGCACCACTAACCTTAACCTTATGTGGATGGTGGCGGGGTTTGAATACTCTTACTACAAGTTGGACTAACAACTCACCCAGGCCCCTTCCACACGGTTTAACATTTTTATAAGGTGGATTGAAAAAATGGAAAAATACAGTAAATCTCTGTTAACACCACATTTCACAACCTCGAGTGCAATACAAATAGGGAGTTTGTACTCTTGGCTCCACTTTGGAAGCCCCTATGCTTTTACCACTTGATCGCTTCCATCACACTACTTGAATTATTTTTCCAGTGATTACTTACAATCTCTGAATCACCATCATCAGTTTGCAATGGCTTGTGGGGATGGCCTATGTAGTCACACAAACCATGCTTTTAAACACCAGCTTAGAAACAAATTTGTTAGTAAAATTTTAGCAACTCTATTGTTAATAGAGGAGAGTCATCACCAGGTGGAGAAGATTGAGGGGAAGAGGGGGAGAGCTGTTTATGTCAGCCCGTTATTTTTTTGGCCATTTTGTACTATCCGTTGATCCTTATCTCCTCCATTCACCCCTTGAAAGAGGTGAAAGTGGGTAAAAATGTCATCTAGTCTAAAAATCTTTGCAGTGTGAATTGCCAATAGCACAGTTAACTAGTAGTTGGAAGCCTTGGTGCCAGCACACCTTATGGAGAGTGGCAATAACTCACTTCAATGGCCGGCACAAAAACACTGTTCAAATGAGTTTCTCTAGCCACATGCATTGTCATATTCTATATAATCAAAGAACATGATGCTTTAAAAACACTCATTTAAAAAGATTTCCTCAAGCTATGTAAGAGATATGAGATCCTAGGCATTTATGCGAATACTTGGTCCTTTTATGGTATACCGATGTAGGCTTGTTGTGAACATAATTTCATACCAACAGTATTGTGGATCGTCTCTTCAAACCACTTGCAAAGAGCCATGGACAGATGGGGTTATATCATAACTCACCTGACTTCCACTGCAGATTTCCCTAGACTTCTTCATAATACTCTTTTGCATTCCGGTCTTCATACTTCTCCAAATACATAATCACCTCAGGTGTGAGCACAAATCCTGCTTAAACCATCCCCAACAATCAAAACCATTCAAATTCTTCAAAAAATAAATTATAATTACAAGAGTCTAACAATGGTTTTTAAGTATAGAAGTGTTCTAAACTCGATGATACATTGCAGTGATGTACACAAAGTCTGATGACACCCACAGTTAAAACCATTCAAATTCAATCAAAGAAACTTGTAACATAAATTTACATGAGGTTTTAAAGCCGAAACTGAAAGATAGTCTAAACTCTATCAGTCCTGTACACAAAATCGCATTCAGAAACAAAACCAATCTAGCAAATTCAATTGAAAAACACATATAACAAAATCTACTAGAGAGTGCATCCAAGTGATCTGCAAACAAATGACACCCAAAATCAAAACCATTTTAACAAATTCAATGAAAAATAGTACACTACCTAAAGTAAAAGATGGCTTCTCAACTTCAGTATTGCAGAAATACATTAAAGAAAAAAATCGTAATAGATGACTTCTTAAGATGTTTTATACCTTAATTTACCCAAAAAAATCTGTGCAAGAATCTTTCAATGGACCATTTACGATTAAAGACTGCAGCTATTTTTACAGATAGTTCCAATCAAGTACTTAAATCAAATAGTTGATTCCTCAATGCTATGAATAGCTTGGAATCCAACTCAAAAATTCCCACACAGGATGGTTTTCTAATTATCTTCAATTGTGGAATCCTTAAATTGGTGAGTTATATTTTACACTCTGATCACACTAATGATGATGGGTGAGTTTCAATTTTCAGAAGAAAAAAATAAAAATAAAGACATGTTCTACTAAAACAACTGTGGGTTTGAATTCGTTGATATACCAGGGCCAGCAGCACCTCCATAGGTCACAGGACGACGCTTGACATGGCAGAGAATGAGTGTATCGCTACCAGTCGGCCGTAGATTCTCCACAACCCATTTCAATGAATACATACTGTGTTCACTTTCATCCACTGCAACCATGACTCTTCTTCCTTTAACACCCTCCATCATAAAACGCCTTATAATTAAATGATTTCGTTAGTCTGGCAGTATTGTGGTTATATAGATTGTGGTTATGATATAGGTTGTTTTGAGACCCACAGAAATGTAGAAACTTCTCTATAGAAACATTCTGTGGGAAGTATGCGTTTTTCATTCAAAAGGATTTTGAGATTTGTAGGGTCCGTAGGGTTTCATTTTTCAATTATTAAGTCACAATTTGATTTGGGTGGTAAAACATGTGTTTAGATTGAGGTAAAGTTTGAGTAAGCAAATATTATTATCTCACAATTAATCAATTATTATGTTAAGACTATATTATATTGAGGTTTATACATTTCCATGGACTAAATCAAACAATTAATGTAAGATTAATTTTTTAATTAAGTATGAACCTTTAAAATTGTAGACACAATTCCAAAATACACAAATAGACATATCTTGCTTGAATAATACAACATATATTTAGAAGAAATTTAAAAACTAAAAAAATGAGTAGTTTCCATGCACTCTTTAGACTAAAAGAGCTTTACATTTTTGTTTTGATGAAGTCCACTTTAAAAATAGAAATTAATAGAGAATTGGTCAAAGTTGGGAGATATGGTAGGGTTTCGTGTTTTGTACTACTATCATCACTAAGTGTTTGACCCATGTCATACACGCCTCGCAAGATTTATTTCACATGCATTTGCAATAATTTTGGTTTTTCAAGCAACCATGCCTTTGGACGGCCCTTTTATAATGGCCTCTCACTCACATATTCTAGTTGTAGAAACTCGCAACAAATTATGATGTCACCTCCAGGGAAGCAACAAAGGAAATTTGTGCCTAAAGTATTCCACAAGGTAATAATTCTACCCCAATTATTTTTTTACTAGTTGAGGAATTTAATAGTGTTTGTCGCTGGCTTAAACAATTTTGCATGATAGGTTATTTTGTTGGGAAGATTCCCTCCAAAAGCATGCTAAAATCTTGGGTTCAAACATTCGGACTCAATTTGGCATAAAGTTGGACTTGGTCCAAAATATGACCAAGGGGTTCTTTTTGTTCCGTTTTTCCGACCCTACCAATGTTGTCATGATTCTACACAAATCCTTGACATGGTATGTATGAAGTTCATTACTTGTGGTGTCCCCTCGACTCGTGAGTTTGCAGCTTAAGAACATATGACTCCTAAGGACCTAGTTTGGGTAGAGTTCCTCAACCTTCCCATGCCTTGTCATCATTTTTAGACCTCATTGTTTACTTGATATGTCAGTCATAATGAAAGAACCCCATAAGTTTTAGCCTAGTTGACCACATAGATGTGTCTCACGTCAAATTCAACTTATCATGCGGCCTCATGAAACCATTGACATCTAAGTGGGTGAATCTTGTTATACGCAAAAGGTTGTTTACATTAACCTTCCCAACACCTATTTTAGATGTCAATATGTGGATCACAAGATTTGAGGCTACCCTTTGTTAGCGGTGCGAAATAAAGTTTTTTCAAAATTGACTACTAAACCCCCACATACTATGGTGAAGATGGTTGGACCACTATTGGTGAAAAAACAACGACAATAAATCCCTTGTCATCAAACCTACTTGGGGTTTCCCAAAGTTGTTAAGTCACAAAATAGCCCATTACTAATTGTCCAAAGTCTTGCTAAGTCCCTTAGGGTAGCCTCTTCCATGTCCTCTTTGGGTTTAACCTCAATTTTGAAGGAGATGCCCCAAGAATCGCATCACAACCTCCAATCTCTCTTTGGCGTCCGATTAGTTAATTAGTTTTCATTATATTGTACAAGATCATGGTGATTTCACATTTATCTATGTTCTTCTAGGTTTTCCCATAAAAAAGAACAAGGCGTTGTTAGAGTCTTCCTCATCACCTTGAGGAAGGTGAGTTTGCACCTCAAACCAAAAAGAAAGCCCAATCTAGTAAATTTTTGCTTTTAACCAACAATGATTTTCGAAAAATAATTATGAAGCCCTCTCGTGGTTGAACTCGAGAGGATATAGCTCTTGATGTTGCTTTTCATTGAATTTCTTCTCATGGAATGTTATGGGTCTTATAGAATCCATTCACAAATACACAAAGTGTAAGAATCCTAGAAGTGATTTCAGAGATGGACATTCTTTATCTACAAGAGTTAAGGTGGCAAGTTTTCTACTATCTATGATCATTAAAGTTAAATGGCAATATAATTTAGCTCTAACTAGTAATCATGAGCTTGGTCATGGAGGTATTGCAAAATTTATCGCCCTAAATGGAAGCCCCATTATGTTACTCGTGGATGCGACCCAACAAATCGTGTCCTCTAGATTTTATTTAAGATTGATAATCGCTTCTTTCGAGTGATTAATGTTTATGCATCTAATGATTTGAATGAAATGATGACACTCTAGTGATGGATTGCAAACAAGCTCCCGTGATGCCCATTGGGTATTATGTGGTGATTTTAACTTGTTCAAGTTGGGAATCGACAAGATTGGTCGTCTACCCATGCATTTGATAGCGGTGAAAGGGCACCTTATATGTACATGTGCAATAAATTTGGCTTTTACAACCCCAATGTTTCATGTCATTTTGAGTTGGTTATGTGACACACTTGGTTTAATTTCCGCCAAGGATCTAATAGAATAAATAAATGTTTAGATTGTGTTATGCTTTTAGTGGAGCCTTTTTTCGTTTTCAGTTGGGTTTCAATTTTTGATGGAATTCTTGCCATATATGGTCATCTTCAATCATTTCTCAATTTTTGATTGCAATCTTTAAGGTTGTAATAAAGTGATGATTGTGTCTAATGTTTTTCTACATATTCAAGTGCAAGTGCAGAAGGTGGAACTAGAGGTGGATCACATCTAGACCCTATTGGACCATTGGGAAAATTACCCTTTTACCATTGCTCATGTTTCGCCACCCCTACTATTCGGGATCACTCACCATGTGGTGGGGTTGTCGGCTGCAGCTTAATCTCACCATCATTCTTGTATCTCCCCTGAATGGGGCTCACCACCTCACCACCACTATCCTCCACAAACACAACGTGGGGGTTGGGGCTCACTTCCTCCTCACCATCACAACTCGATTCCACCTCAAATAGATAGGAAGTTCCTCGGTCAACTTTAGGAATTTCATCTCCTCCATCCACAAACTAGTGCAAACCTGCGTTGTTCCCACATCCCTAATCCTCACATCATCCATTATCATTTCCTCTTCTTCCACTTCTTCCACACTAGTTTCACGCACAATTTTTTTCTTCTCTTCCATCACTCTCTTCAAGGATCTACCTCTTCTTGATTTATCCTCAAGCGACTCTTCCTTCTCCATATTCCACTCCTATTTCCATCGTGTGATCCTCTCTCATTTCTTTTGTTTCTCTTTCTTCTACTCTTCCCATGGCTATTTTATCGACCTCTTCTCCATTGATTTTAGCATTCACCACCTCTCTTGGTGCTACTCCCATGAACACATCTCCACAATGGAAATTAGTTTCCTCTTCTATTCCATCTTGGTTGGCAAGCCAAACCCCCAAGAAGAGGAAGAAACCAATACTTCTAGAGGTGTTTGATTTCATATCATCAATCCAAGCCCCTCTTGCACCTCAAAGAAGCCTAAAACAATTTCTCATTTCACGATTAATCAATCAGAGAAAGGTTTGTTGAGATTGCCATGCTTGCTACGGATAAAAGAAAGGAGAATATAACAACCGTTGATTATCATATAACCATAGTTGATTTGGGGAAACTACTATGGAGGGAGTACAACAAGATCTATAGGTGGTCATGAACAATTTGTTTGGTAAACCTAAAGAATGCCAAATCTACCAAAGGTGAACTAAAAGAAAAAGTAGAGTAATTGACTACTCTATTATTTAAGAACACTCAGACGACTTTGATCACCACTCTCATGACAACCAACTTTGATGCATCATCTATCATGGTGGTCGAGAATATAGGGAAACAAGGTTGAGATGTTAATGATTGGATTGATAGACTCCTCAAAGATGGTTAGGACTCATTGATCAAAAATAATCTCCACAATGATATTGAGAGTTAGAAGGAAACAATTGGGAAAATGAGTGATGTATTGGAAGAAGAATGAAACAACCTGGGAACTCACATTGGAGGCCCTAAATGAGTTCAAAAGGTATATGCTGATACCTTGATGCAAGAAAAAGTGACCAAGGAAAGGGGTAGGTACTACAATTCTATGAGGCCTTTGAATTATGGGTAAGAATATTGCATGAGGCTAGTGAAAAAATCTAGAAGGAACAATGAGAAGGAATAGATGCCACCAATGAAATTAGTGATGAGTTTTCCATGATACATTTCCAATTCTTATACGAAGATATGAATGTGTTACTAGCTAGAGATATCTTTGCCAAGTTCAAGGACTTGTTTGAAAAGGACTCAAAAGAAGAGAAAATATTCGATTTACAATCAAGTGATAAGTTGGTTTTATATCGAATGTTTTGAACAATTTGGAGAAAACCCTCAAAAAGCTTTAAAGACTCCTAAGGAAACTAGTTAGCGTAATCGACACATGTGATGTGCTCAACCGATATTCATGTGGACCGAATGAGAAAGAAGTGTAATAGATGATACAAAGGTTCAATGAGTATCAAGATAGAGAAGTTGGTCAAGAGATAAAGAAAAATATGGTTGATGTTTTTTGTATTTTTCCCTTTTTTCTTCAAGCATATAAAATTTCAAGATGCTTGGACATATTTTGGATTAACATGTAAATTGACATGGTCATTCTTCACAATAACCAGACAATGGGATTTTAATAGGTAAATTTAATATTTACTATTTTTAGATTGGGAATTAGTCAAGGAATGTAAGCACTCCTCTTTTCTCTCTTTATTCTCTCTATAAATGTAACAATGCTCGTAACATTGAGGATTGTTGATTAGAGAATACTTGTTAGAGATCACACAAGAAGTCCGCGCGGGAGAGAAGGCGGGATCAAGGGCGTGGAGGGACTAGGAAGAATCCATGCGTGGAGGGCAAGTTCAGCTTTCGGGACTTAGCTGATTTTGAGCATGAAGACCTATTTTTAGAAGATGGCATGTAGAGCACATAAATGAGGCAGAGACGTGCACGCCACACATTGTCTATCTTTAGAGGATCGGATCGAAGCATTTTGCATGGAGACGAGCTAAGAATAGGATTGTCACTTCAGTTAACTGTAAGAGGTCTATAGATAGCACACTTGCATGTGTGGCTATGCCTATAAATGGCGTGTGGCTATTAGTAGCATGCGGCCTATTTTTGGAATAGATAAGCGTGAAGGGAAATTCCCACCCTATATAATATGATGTAAATCACATAGTAGTTGATATATATATATATATGTATGTATGTATATGTATGTATATATATGTATGTATAGGTATGCAGAGCGTAAGAGGTAAGCATAAAGAGATATGTGCATATGCCTAGCATTACGTGAAGATTTGATCCATGCACGCATCCAGATAGATTGTCATTATTGTAAGGAGCTTCTATGTTTATTAATAGATGGAAGATATTGGTGAATCTAAGTGTCATTCCTATGTGTAATTGAGTAGTGCATTTTCTTGATTCAATCATGATTATTGTTTAAGCTTGTTCTTTTCTAGATCTGAATATGGCATGCATTGTAGAATGATGGATTAGTTATGGATCTATATGTTTCTTCCTTCATCACGCTAACATCCTGCTACAACAACCCTAAAGAGGGACTGGTACCTTTGTGCACTTCAGTGAGCGCTCACCTAGGATGACCGATGTGACAACACGTCTAGGGTGTTATCTGGTAAATTCTAGGTTGTATCATTGGTTCCGCTTTCTAAGGACCTCTTTTGCTTTTTTCAGGATGGTTTGCGATGAAGACGCACGTCTGTTAACTCTAGCAAGTATTGAGGAGTGGATACACAATTTGGAGGAAGAATATGCATGGCGGCGATTCAACATGGATCTGAGTTTAACGTACACACTTGGGTAGAACATAATCTATATGATAACCTATATGAGATATTTTTTGCCATCTTTCCAATATAATTATACGAGTGGCTAATTGTTTATGCATCTAAGCAGAATTGGAGGTATCACACACTTTTTTGGACAAAGGAATAATTTCAGACCCCTTATGATGTTGATTTGATATGGACTCGCGCTGTGGATACGTGGTTTCTTGGTGTTCTAAATAGTTATATTTTGGAATATTCAATTTGGACGTATTCTTACCCAGAGGTAGCTAAATTCAGCTTTTTAAAGTATTCAAGAGGAGCATATGTGCAAGGTATTCCACCGGCCATCAAGATCTTGATGGTAACTTTGAACATGGAAAGTAAACCGATGGCTAACTAAACCTCACCACACGCGAGGGTAGGAATAAGTTTGGTGAAATATGGTAGACCTAGTGACATGAAAGGCGAGGAGAGAGGAAAGGTGACTTAAGTATAATGAGGTGCGCGAGAGGGAGATAGAGAAGTAGCGTACCATTGCAAAAAGTATGGCGTTGAGAAGAGAGATGGTGAAAAAGTTTGCGAGAATCGAATCAGAAACAAGGCACCACGAAGTAGTTGCACTCCAACGGAATCGTGATAGCTCTAAGAATTGCAAGAAAGAAATGATCAGTAATGGAAGAACTTGCTCAACAGAAACAAAGCTTGACATAGAGGAAAGACATCGGAGTGTCTTGGCATGCTCATAAATGAATAGAAAAGGGGTACATATAGGGTGTTGAGTAACCCTAGTGCATGACACACATGAAACCCTAAACCTAACCCTAAACCTAACCCATGTGAGATGACCCTCCAACATGAGAGGAGGACACATAAGATAACTCACACTAACACCCCCTTCATCGAAGCCGGGTAATGCGGCTATGATGAGTCAAACGGAAGAGGACAACACTCCTAAAAACTAAGAAAGATGTGTCAATGGGGCCCAGAAACTAAAGGCCTGATAAGGTGCCCATATACAAACACAATATTCCTAGAAGAAGAAGAAGAAAAGAAGGACTACATAGCCCGAAGAAGATGGGCAGTACTGAGAAGACCTCACCCCAAGAAGAGACCGTAAGTGAAGAAACTTCATCTCAGTGAAGGGCTTGGTGAATAAATCTGTAATCTGATCAGTTGTCTAAATGTACTAAATGTCGATGATACCATCATGAATAAGCTCCCATATGAAGTGCATATGGATCTCAATGTGCTTCATTCGACGATGTCGAATCGGATTTTGCAAATAGAGATAGTGCTCATGTTATCACAAAGAGATAATGGTAGACCGCCAAAAGTGGATGCCAAACTCGTCGAGAATACCCCTGAGCCAAATAGCTTATATGGCGGTGTTAGCTGCTCCTCTGTATTCTACCTATGTAGATGATATCACAATTGCATTTCGCTTCTTGCTAGACCAACTAATAGGACCCAAACCAAGAGAGAAACTGTAGCTAGAAGTAGATTTTTGATTATCTAAGTTACCGGCCCAATCAAAATCTGTGAATCCAATCAAGTCAATATCAACCCCTCCATGATAGTGAATACCATCAGCATAAGTGCCATGAACATAATGAAGGATTCGTTTAGCTACTTTCCAATGCAGCTCATGTGGCTGCTGCATGAATCTGGACACGATCCCAATAGCATACGATAAATCCCCCATATGTACCCAATAGAAAAGAAACACAACCACCCAAGAAAATAAACAAACCCCCTAATAGAAAAGAAACACAACCACCCAGACAATAACAACCCCCGCTTTCAAAGCACTTTATAGTTTAGTGCGTTGATTACAATCGGATCTATGCGTGTAGTTTGAAACACTTAGTAACTTGTCTTGCAATTAGCGTAATAACGCGCAAGAGAGGAGACCACAATAGTGTTTCATGGAGCGCAACAAAAAAGACACCATAAAGAAGCACAAGAAAAAAATAGAAAGGAGGCGAAAGCCAACTTTAGTCGTGAGAAAAAATGTCTCACGTCGTAAAAGGAAACCCCCTTGCCATTTGCAGATCGGTGTGGCGGACGCGCCACTAGTCGTGAGCAATAATAATGGTAAAATTTAGGCATTATTTACGTATTTTTTCCTCTAATTGTGTGCTCAAGTGTGTAGCATCACTTTGAGCACCTTTCTCCTTCCGAGCTCCTTCCGGTGTTCAAGACTATCTCGAACTCCTTGAGTTCTCAAACCTTGTATTTCACCCTTATTATTACTTACAACTAGTGAGCATGTCCGCCATAGTTTGCAACAAGGGGGTTTCCTTTTACGACGTGTGACATTTTTTCTCACCACCAGGGTTGGCTTTCGCCTCCTTTCTATTTTTTGCTTGTGCTTGTTTACGTTGTCCTTTTTTGTTATGCTCCACAAAACATTGTTGTGGTCTCCTCTCTTGCGCATTATTACGCTAATTGCAAGACGAGTTACCAAGTATTTCAAACCGCACGCACGAACCCGATTGTAATCAACGCACTAAACTATAAAGTGCCGAAAGCAGGGGGTTGTTATTGTCCTAGGTGGTTGTGTTTCTTTTCTGCATTTCTTTCTCTCTCTCTCACTATGGATGCACTTTGATTCCTTTGCTTACGCTGCTCAATTTTTTGAATGGAGATTGAAAATAATAATGAAACTAAGGGGTAAATGGTTATTCCGCATCACCATGGGGACCGAGACCGAACCAGCATTTACGAACCCGAAAAATCTAAGTGGTTAAACTAAAGTGATGAAGCTTTAGGTCTTCTTTGCATGTCTGTTTCTCCTAACTTGCTCTTCCACATTGAGGTGTCCGAAACACCTAAATCTGCATGGAAAACATTGGATGCGATGTTTGGACAACTAGATGACATGAGAGCGCATGAGTTGGAAAACGAACTACTAGGGTTAAATCCTAGTGACTTTGAAAACCTACAAGCTTTCTTCTCAAAATTTATACACATTAAATAATTGTTAAAAGGATGTCAAGTAGAAAAAAAAGATTCTCAACTGATCTTGTCGATTCTCTCTAAGCTAGATCATGTATATTATATTTTCGTGTCAACTTTCTACGCTACAAAAGCTGCTTTGGGTGATACTTGGACTATGCCCTCCTTTGACTGTTTTTCGTCCCAACTCATTCGAGAACAGGAAAACTCATTCAAATGGGGTCTCTCAAGTCCAAGTCACATGCCCTTGTAGCAAGTACTAGCAAGGGAAATAAGATTGAAAAGAAGAAAGAAACAAAGGATCAACCTAAGAAAGAAACCAAGACCAAACCTAAAAATGACACAAACACTTCGACTTTTGAGCTTAAGGCACAGAAAAGCAAGTATTTGTGTTCCTATTGCAAGAAGTTTGGTCATGACGAGCAACACTGTTTTAAGAAACAAATTGATCACTTATCTCATTTACTTGAGAAGAATAAAATAAGTGTTCCTGAATCCATTAAACAAAGTGCTCCAAGGCGAGTCTTTTTTGTAAAGGTGCTAAAAATGATAAGAAGAAAGGAAAGGCCCTTGTAGCTAGAGTTGCTCCTTCATCAACATGAATTATAGATTCCGGTGCCTCACACCACATGGGTTCTTCAC
Source organism: Taxus wallichiana var. yunnanensis (assembly GCA_018340775.1). Lineage (NCBI taxonomy): Eukaryota > Viridiplantae > Streptophyta > Pinopsida > Cupressales > Taxaceae > Taxus > Taxus wallichiana. The sequence goes on from CM031238.1 coordinate 54,267,771, forward strand.
ATGTTGAGTTTTCCAACATCGAACCTTGTGGTATGTCCCAAATCACGATGGGTAATGACACAACAGTGTCGGTTTTCAGTAGTGGATTGATAGAGATGGATGGGGGAACATTTAACCAAGTGTTGAGTGTTCCTGATCTCTCTACCAATCTCCTATCGGTCTACCAAATTACTCACCTTGGTGAAGGAATGCGAGTGGAATTTGGTCTAACTCGGTGATTATTCGTGAGCTTAACAATGACACTACGGTGGGCGATGAAAGGTACATCATCGTGCACGATCAGTACACCTTATCCCACTTTACTTCGATTCTACGCCCACCGCCTTGCTCACTCATGCAAATGAGGTTAGTAAGCTATGGCATGAGCGTTTGGACATCTAAATTATCGCTACCTTGAATAATTGAGCCAAAATGAAATGGTCAACGGGTTGCTTCACATCAAGTTTTCTAAGGGTCTTTATGAGGGTTGTGCTCTTGGAAAGCATCCTAAAAAGAACTTTTACAAAGGAAAATCCCGGAGAGCCACTCGTCCTTTGGATCTTGTTCACAGTGATGTTTCGGTCCATTTCATTCTCCTTCCTTTACTAGAGCTCTTTATGTGCTAACCTTTATTGATGACTATTCACGATATACTTTGGTATATTTTCTAAGCTTAAGTCCAAGTCTTTGAACATTTTCAGGACTTTAAGGCTCTTCACGAGAAAGCAAAGTGAATTTGTCTATCAAGGTTCTTCGAACCGACAATGGAGGTGAATATGTAAATAATAGGTTCGTGGATTTTCATACTTCAAAGGATCTCTTTGCAGCATACAATTGCTTATAGCCCTTCACAGAATGGAGTCGCAGAAAGAAAGAACCGTACTCTAAAGGAGATGGCTACTTGTATGATTCACTCAAAGTCTCTTCCTCCGCAGTATTGGGCCGAAGCAGTGAATTGTGCAAATTACATTCAGAACCGTGTTCCACACAAGGCAGTAAGAGGGATGACACCCTTTGAAGCCTAGTTTGGACACAAGCCTGATGTTGAGCACTTTCGAGTCTTCGGATCCAAGGCTATGGCTCGGATTCCCAAGAAGAAACGCAAGGCCTTGGAACCACAATCCAAACCTTGTATCTTTGTAGGGTATCCTGATGGCGTGAAGGGATATCGATTGATGAATCCTACTTCTCATGAGCTGTATATTGAGAGAAGTGTTAAGTTCGATGAGTCTTCTTCAACTTCTACTTCTCCACCTATTGAGGTTCTTTAGCTCGTTGATTCAGATTCTAACTCATCAGATGATGATATTGTTGAGCGTGCTCCTCTTCCGGATCCTCCCGACCATTAGACCTTTGAGTCTTCTGATTCTGATAGTAGTGATGATGAGGACTATGTCCCTTCTCACTCAAGTGAAGAATCTTCCGACTCTGAGCCTGATCCTCCTGGTCCCCTTTGGGCTAGGAAAACTTTTGCAAAGTGCTAGAGATTTAGTTGGAGATACTTTGGATATGAGACGTACTCACTCAAATTTCATTGGACCCCACTCTTTCTTCACCTTTGCTTCTGATCCACAGTCTTTTAGGAGGCTTCTAGTATTCCTGAGTGGGATTCGCCATGGATGAGAGTATTCCTCTCTCATGAAGAACGATACTTGGGATCTCACCACTCTTCCAAAAGGAAGAAAAATCATTTTGTATCGAGCGAGGCGAGTTAAGCATGCCGGCCCCATAGTAGTGTGGCAATGGGTGACCTCCCAGAAATTCTGGTGTCACCGCCTCCTAATGTTGTTGGGCCCGATTGGGTGTATACGGCTCCATCGTGCGGGGAGGGTATTGGCGTAGAAGAACTAATTAACACGATGAAATCTCTCTCCACCGTAAGTTCAAGCTTTTGGTGTGACAGCAAGTCATGTAGTTCTGATACCATGAAAAGAGTTTGCGAGAATCGAATCAAAACGAGGCACCACGAAGTAGTTGCACTCCAACAAAATCGTGATAGCTCCAGCAATTGCAAGAAATAAATGATCAATAATGGAAGAACTTGCTCAACAGAAACAAAGCTTGCACATAGAGGAAAGACAACAGAGTGTCTTGGCATGCTCATAAATGAATAGAAAAGGGGTACATATAGGGTGTTGAGTAACCCTAGTGCATGACACACATGAAACCCTAAACCTAACCCATGTGAGATGACCCTCCAACATGAGAGGAGGACACATAGGATAACTCACACTAACAGATGGCTCGTGAAGGATTTGAAGCTCACGTAGAAGACGCGGAGCAGAGCATCAAGAACTCCCCATCTTGGAAAGCACGACAGAGATCCCCCTTGGCTTCACATATAAGTGCACCAATAAAGACTACGGGCCGTGGGCGTGCATCTTAATCCATCTCGGTGACCTAGGCCTTGGGCTTGGTTTTCTAGTATCTAGTACGATAAGTAACCAACAAGATAACTTGGGAAGTAGGAGAGCATGGGTAAGTCAGGAAGTAAGCACATCAATGGTAGGTTAGATGAATTCATTATTGGAGGCGCATCATCTGCATAGAATGTGAGCGCGCAAAATGTTGGATTCACCTCTGGAAGTGGAACTACCTCATAGACTGTAGGGGTTCAGTATAGTACTACTATTAGAGCATAGGGGAGTACATCTATAGGTCATATTCCAACTACAAAGGTGAAGGATCGGGAGGCATAAGTGGTTCTAGTTCGTGGATCTGGTGGCTTTGGAGGTAGAGGAAACACATGAGGTTCGGATCAAAGCGGTCAAGGCCCATAATAACCACAAAATATTTATATGGATATGTCTCTTTGTCTCCCAGAGTATAGAGGTATAGATGATGTTGCCAAACATGTGCATATGTGTGAAATATTATGGCACGCGGAAGGGATCACAACTTCTGAGTGTAAGGCAAGTCAATTCGCTACTACCTTGCAGGGACGAGCACACAACTAGTATAGGAAGTTTGACCCTGATCAAACTTGCTGGATTATGCAACATTGAAGGATGCTTTCTTAAAAGAGTTCTATATCCTAGAGTTTGAGCAGAAGAGTATCAGTGCGCTCAAGGATATCAAGCAAGACACTAGTGAGAGTGTATGTGAGTATGATGCCCATTTTAAAACACTCATATCTAAGCTTTCTTATGATATTCATGCAAGCCAACATGCACAATGGTTCGTTGGTGGATTGATTACACCATTCAGAAGAGCACTATCACATAAGACATACACTTATCCACGCGAAGCATTCGAGGCAGCCTTACATACCGAGGAGTTGGGAGCATTGACACTGGTGTTAGTCCATTCTTAGAGGCACAAATTGCAGCCATGGCAAAGCAGCTAGAAAAGTTATCGAAAAATTCAGCTCATGAAACACGCTCAGGGATTTGGTGTACAGATTGTGAAGTGGAAGGTCACACCAAGGATAGTTGCCCTCGTAGATCTATACATTCATTGTTGTTAGACTGTGAAATCTGTCATTTGAATCATGATGCTAGCCATTGTCCTTTGTTACAACATGTGATAAGGAAGAATGTATCCTACTTTTACAAGATTTGAGGTCCACGACCCATGATACTAAGGATTGTCGATTGATTGGTAGATCCATGATGCTATAGACATTGGGGTACGACAGACAAGTGTAACAGATAACTCTAAGAACAAGAACAAGCACCAGGATCAAGATCATAATCAACCGCACTATGACAGGAATGAGGGCCGTTTTGAAGGAGGTCGTGGAAGAGGATGTGGATATCGAGGTGGATATGGAGGACGAGGCCATGGTGGAGGAAGAAGTGATTTTCCTTGCATGGAACGTGCTATACATGTGGATCCCCTAATCATTATAGGTGTGAATGTCCCCATAATGTTACATGTTCTTTCTGTAGAAAGAATCATAGCTATGAGGAATGCCTCAGACTTGTATGAGCATCTCAGTAAACAACATAAGCAGGAAAACAAAGGTGCATGGATTGTTAGGATCCAGCGCGTGGAGGAAAATTAGTGGATGCCCAAGATAGCACCAAAACCTAAGGCATTAACAGTGAAGATTACTACATGAGTTGAAGCGGCGCACGCAAGAGAGGCATTGCACCAAAAGCCTACAATCACTAAGGAGGAGGTTCTGCATGCAAGGTACCTAGATCCTTCCCATCAGAAGGAAGTCTATCAAGAGACCATAGAGGTCCTCATAAATCTTCAAGGTGAAATACAATGTTTAAAAGAGTAGTCCAGAAAGATGGAACAGAAGAAAGAAGTAGGAAGGTCCCCTATGATATTGATGACATTAGAGAGGTGTGTAAAATGTTGTGCCAGGAGAATATTATTCCATTATTAGGGAATTGGTAGAAGAAGAACACTCCATGCGAAAGCACTGAGAATGAATGGAAGATCTTGCATGCCAATCTTCCCCCTGATAAGCATTGGCTATGATAAAGAGATCACTCGAATGTTGTTGTGGATGGATGGTTGTTGAGAAATATATTGATTGATACAGGTACGGAAGTGAATGTGCTTACATTAGATGCATGGGTACAAATGGGGAGGCCTCCATTGCAGCCATCATCTAATGTGTTATTTATGGCAAACCGGACTAAGGCCACTCCCATATGAGTTTTGAAGGATGCATCTATAACCATACAAGGGGTCAAATTCACTGGGGATTTTGAGGTATTAGCACTTGCAGAAGCAGACATTTTTCCAGCCTTGCTTGGACATCCTTGGTGTTATGTGAATAATGTTGACTTGAGATTCAATAAGGGGTATATCAACTTTGAGAACAAGGAGGAAAGGGTTGTGATACCTTTGACAGATGGGAAGTCTACACCATATGTTGAGCCTCTAAGTGAGGAGGACTTAAACAGAATCTATGTATGCGCTATTCAGGACCCAGAAGTCAATGAGCCATCAAAGGAAGGCATCCTACAGTGGGAGGATTCTCACTCTATTAGTGATACTAAGAGTATTTCTTGTGACAATTAGGCTCATGGTACATATGAACTAGTATGGCATGAGGTAAAAAGTGCGATTGCAAGCACTGCACAAGAATGGGCTTCGTTACATTCGACGGATAGTACCGCAAAGTACCTTAGTATACATGAGCGAAGCTCTTCCTATATTCTTACAAGCCATGGAGGCACAATGGATAGACAGTCGGGAGAACAAATATGTTAGCATATATATTACGTGGGACAACAACGCTACTTTGGTGGGTAGTTCATAGAGATAATCTTATGAAGTGGAAAGAGATTAGAATCGCCCTATCTACCAGGTTTGTAAGAAGCAATGCACCTACGCAGTTTGCACTTATAATGGTGATCAACTTGTTCAACACCACATTCAAGAGAGTGTGAGAGACTTTGGATAGTAGGACAAGAAGCATTACCACCTTCACTCTAGGTGCATAAATTGTATTCCACTCTATAAGGATGCGCACACGCTTGGTATGTATATGCAGAACTACATCGAGAGAATGGAAACTGGAAAATTTTGACTGCAGGAATGATCCATACCTTTGACTACTTTTCTTCCCAACCTCCAGTAGAAGAAGCATTAAAATTTGTCAAGTGTTTAACTATGAGAGATAATGCAAAGGCAGAAGAGCATATTCAGGAATTATTTGGTGAGACAGAGTCCGGAGCGCATTTTGAAAAGGAAGAAGAAATGGAATCCATACTACTTGAACGCGCTTGCCTTGAGAAAGAGAAAGGAAAGATGGTTTACATCGTGGATGATGAGGAAGTTGAGAACCTGGATATTGAACATTCACAAGGGTGTGCGAGGTCTTGGACAATTTAGATAAGGATATGCATGCCTATCACAAACCCATGAAGACAAAGAAGGTGAATATAGGTTTGGAGGCTGGACTAAAGGAGGTCATAATTGGAGACTATTGTTCATAATCGGAAGTGGAAAAAATCATTGAGTTACTCGGGGATTATCAGGACTTATTCCTCGAGGGTGTCATGAACTTAAAGGTGTGCATGAATCACTTGGGGAAATGAAGATAAAACTTAAGGAAGGTGCACATCCAGTGTGAAAGAGACCTTACAGAATGAATCCTAATTTGTGCGAAAAGGTAAAAGAAGAAATTGATAAAATGTTGAAGTCTGGAATCATTCGACCTTTGGATGAGTCAGAATGGGTTAGTCCTATGGTGATCAGTATAAAAAAGGATGGTAGAATTTAAATTTGTGTTGATTACAGGGAGCTAAATGCAACATGTGTCACAGATCCCTTTCCTACACCATTCACTGAGGAAATACTGGAAGGAGTAGTAGGGCGTGAAATCTATTCCTTTACAGATGGGTTTTCGGGTATCATCAGGTTCAAATTGCCCAAGAGGATCAGGAAAAGAAAACTTTTACTACTGAATGGGGCAGCTTTGCTTATACTGTGATGCCTTTTGGATTGAAAAAACATGCCTGTTGTATTCTCGCACATAGTTGTTCAAGCATTCAAATATTTTATTCATAACTTCTTACAGGTCTACCTCGATGATTGGACAATATATGGGCTTGTTAAGGATCACTGTGACAATCTGTGCTTAATGTTTGAACGATGTAGGTAGTTGAGTATCTCTCTGAACATCAAGAAGTGCATATTTGCTACACCTTTTGGAATATTGTTGGGACACATAATCTGCAAGGAAGGTTTGTTGGTTGATCCAGCTAAGGTTGCAATCATTCTAGGCCTGGAAGCGCCTACCATTCAAAGTGAGGTGTGTGGATTTTTGGGTCACACAGGATATTATTGGAAGTTCATCAAAGGGTATGAAAAATTTGGTACACCCTTGGAAGAATTAGTAAAAGGAAAGATACATTTTATTGGAGAGAACCCGCAGTAGCACATGTTTGAGATATTAAAGGAGAAACTTACTACCGCGCCCATTCTCCGCTTTCCTCATGGAATAAACCATTTCATGTGCATGTGGACGCCTCTGTAGCATGGCCATTGCACCGTGTTAGCTCAACCTGGCGAAGGTATTGTCGATCATCCTATCTGCTTTGCTAGTAGGAAGATGACACATGCTGAACAAAATTATACAACTACAGAGCGTGAAGATTTGTCAATGATCTATGCATTACACAAGTTTCAAAGATTATTTTCTAGCTACACCATTTGTATTCTATATGGATCACATGGCATTGAAATACTTGGTAAACAAGCCCGTCTTGCAGGGGCACATATGCAGATGGGTACTCTTATTTCAAGAGTTTGATTTCACAGTTGTGGTAAATCCAGGGAAAAGTAATTCTGGACCAGACCACCTATCTAGAATTCACTCAGGAGAAGAAGCACAGACGATTGAAGAAACCATGCCAGATGCCCAATTATATAGGTTACAATGCGTGCCAACTAAACTTGATGACATTTTGTTTTTCTACGGACTGGTATGGCACCAGAAGGAATGAAGGCATTGGAAAAGAAATAGCTTGCCATACGCACGACACCTTTTATGTTGATTAGTGGTGACCTATACCAGTTAGGAAGAGATGAAGTATTACGCCGTTGTGTATTAGAGCATGAGCACAAGGATATTATGGAAGAAGCCCATGGTGGTATTGCAGGAGGCCATTATGCAGGTGATGCAACTTCCCGAAAGATCCTACTTGTTGGATTATGGTGGGAGACATTGTATAAATATTGTAAAGCGTATTGCAAAGCGTGTGACCATTGTCAACATCTAGGTAAACCAGGAAAAGAGATGAAATGCCACTGAGACCTATTATCAGTGCATAACCATTTGAGAAATGGGCCATTGATTTTGTAGGACCTATTTCACTAGCCGCACGTAGGACTGGATCGCGCTATATCATTACTTGTATAGATTATCTCACAAGGTGGGCAGAAGAAACACCTACAAAGGATTGTACATTAGGCTACAATAGCTAGGTTTCTATGGGAGAATGTTCTTACAAGATATGGATGACCTTTAAGCTTGACAAGTGATAGGGGTACACACTTTTGAATGAGATGATCGGATCCTATTAGATGAGTTTATGGTTGCACACCATAAAACTATACCCTATCATCCTTAGGAAAATGGAACTTGAGGATTTCAACAAGATTTTGAGCCAAACTTTGACAAAAAATTGTGATGTTGGAAGAAAGGATTGGGATGATAAAGTGTCAGTTGTTCTTTGGGCATATAGAAAAACTTATAAGAGATTGAACAAAGCCACACCGTTTCAATTGGTGTTTGGCGCAAAATCCATTCTCCCTATAGAATTTATGTTACCTTCTTTGCGCATTGCGTGTCGTTGGAGGTCTAGCTGATGAGCAGGATTTAGAAGAGCGTATTGAGAAGATGATTCAATTGGATGAGCGATGAGCCATAACATGATGGAGTCAGAAGTAGGAAAAGGCCAGGCAGAAAGCATGGCATGATATAAACATAAGGGATAAGAAGTTTGAGATTGGACAAATGGTGTTTCGTATGACTCTAAGTTCTTGCGCCATCTAGGCAAACTTAAATTACATTGGTTGGGGCTGTATGTCATCACTTACATACTTGAATAAGGTGTTTACCAGTTAGAAGCACTTGATGGAACAAGGCTACCCGGTTACTTTAACGGGAGTAGGCTGAAACCCTACTATAAATAAGTCTTCTTAGTGTTTGTAATAAGGCAATATTGCCATTTAGATTAGGTTTTCAATTATGTATTTCCTTAATGTATTTCCTTCATTGTCATTATGCTTTGTCAATTTAGTTGTTGTTCTTGTGTAATAAGCGCATGCGCATGAAGCTAATTACTATGTGAAGAATGTTTATGTGTAGAGGACTGCACATAATTTTAGTGTGGGGTGGTTGTATTTATCCAAGTAAAAGACTGTGGGAATTGAAAGGTGAAAGGAATAAGCTGCTATGGGTGTGCTTTAAGTCAAAAGAAGATTGCTTCTCAAAAGTGACCAAGGATGGAGATGAATGAAAGGATAGTATAACGTGAGGTAAGTAGAGGCCATGATAACTACCGGAGAAGGTACAAATGATGAGGTATTCGGGTGTAAGGGCGTGCGGTGAAAGAGAAGTTTGTGATCAGAGGGTAGGAAGGCACGCTAGAAGGTTATAGCTGGGGTGTGAAGATGTACCGCGTGGAATGAATGAGAGGATATTTGGTAGGTGAAGTAATAAATGCATTAAATTTTGAAAAACTATATAAGGATGGGATGCGAATTCATTTTTACCATTGCAACTAAGAGTATTTGAGGGAAGATCTAAGTGTGAAGAGCCACATGATCGAGTTAAGGTGCGAAGGGTCGACCAAGCGTGATAAATAGATCTATGTAAAAAGAAGCTTGTATCCCTGGTGGTGAAGGGTTTGAGCGAAGCAAGGAGATAGAGAAGAGTTAGGGCACAAAGTTTCCACCTAGGGCATGATTGAATCGAGCTAGGGTTTGATTCGCAAATTTAGAGTTAAAGAGGATGATTGCAAGGTAAAAATGACACCCAAGAAGGCAATGTGCAGTAGGAGCAAAAGGAAAGAAGAAGGTGGTCATCGAGGAGGAAGAGATGGCACCTAAAAGTAATTTTTCAGAAATGTAATATCCAGAAGGAGTCATTATCGGCCATAAATGGGATTCACATATCAGAAAGAGAAAAGTAAGTGAATACAATCACAAGACCTCAGAGAACAAGAAGGAGCTCGATTCCTTGCTCACTATAAGGATGAAAAAATATGGTAGATGACATGCCGGTTTATGATGATGTAGGCGAGAAGCTTCTAAAGAAAATTGGGGTCTACCAATTATATGAGCTTCCATATTTCGGGAATTATGAGCCCTTGTACCAGTGGCTCATGAGCAGAGTGCATGAGGACTTCTTCTACTTTGCAAGACATAGAGTTAGAATCTCATCCGCACTTATCTCAATGGTGACAGGTTTGAAGGCCACAAGAGAGGATATAAAGAATGATCTCATAGATAAATCCGTGATCTTAAAGACCAGGACAGATTTGGGGTACTTGAAGGGTCCACGCGGTATGGATATAAACAAATTGAATAACTATCTGGTTGTGCAAGCAACAACACACCTTGTTACAAAGTTGAACGATCAGGAGTGGTGGTCACAGGTAAATACTATGTAGTTACACGTTGCGCGTAAGATGTTAGAAGGAGTAGTCTAAAATATTGCAGGCTACATTGCACGAGAAAAAATAATAGAGGAAGCGCGCACAGGAGGGAAGATCAGCTTTGGGGTTGTTCTACTATCACTGGTATTCATGGAAATTGGAGTACTAACGATGGGTGAAGGAAAAGGTATGGGAATACCCCATGGAGAATAAGTCACCAGCTAAAAGGTTCAACAAGTACTTATGTAAAGGGTCCATGACAGATGACATCAAGCAAAGGGTGGAGAAATGGTATGACAGGCTCCGTGCGACATTTGGAGAAGAGTGGCGCATCTCGAAGGACCTACCATCAGTAGTGGGGAAACAAGTCCAATTTTTTTATATATCAACATTTCTGCATCATGCACTTCCCAATGAGAGATGGAGTCTGGAGCCCTTGGTGTAAATTGCCTTACGCATTCATTGCAAGGTATTTCCAAGCATCTATTCACAGATTCACAGACACACGCGCCAACTGGTATTCAATGCAGATAAGGTAAATTACGACTACCACACGTTAAGGGAGAAGTACGCGTATCCAGGAAGAAATGCCTATGTTGAGAGGCTCATTTTGGAGGTGTTGAATACTAAGCCAATAAGTCTAGTTGTAGCAGATATAGGGGCAACATTAGTGTATCTTCAGTTGAAGCCCAAGATGGAGAAAAATAAGTATGTGGAGAATGAATTCATGCTCCCAGGGCCACCGAAGGGTAAGCACACAATGGAAAACATACCGGTGTAAAGGCCCACATAAACTGTTGAAGTAGATGATGAAGAAGAGGAGCGTGAAGATAGTGGAGGCTTGGAGCGCAGAAGAAAACAACCATATGACAGAGAAGAGTCACGGCATGCGACCACTCCACCCTGTAGGGACGGGGACAAAGAGGAAGATACAGAGGTTGAGTAGTAGGAGCAAAGATTTAAGAAAGTATTCAGATGCACAAGGACTCAAGTTGGAACCCCACAAATGGTAAGGAAATCACCTCGTCTCTCTCCACACAAGGAGACCACTGAGCCAAAGAGAAGAAGAAAGTTGAAGTTGGATGAAGAAGCGGAGGAATTAGGGGAGAGCGAGCGTACATCTCCTACCCCACTCGAGGAAGAAGACGAGCCACAAAACGAGGAAGAGCAAAAAGATGAAGAGATGAAGGACGAAGAAGAAAGAGAGAAGGAAACCTCCGGATCCACGCATGCGACTGCTCAAGGTGTAATGGGACAAACTCCTAACCTTGAAGCTATAATTCCCAAGGGTCCTAGATCGAAGAGGATGAGTGGGGAACACAGTGCACCACTCATGGGCTATGTAGAGGACACCGGAAAAATCATCCATGCCCGTTTCCAAAGCACTGTAGAACAAAATGATTTATTTGGCTGGGAATTAATGGATGGGGATATGGCGACCATTCACACTAGAAAGCAACTCTCATGGTCAATGCACACCCACATGGATGAGCCTAATTTTGATGTATGCGAGGAGTCATGCGTGTCAAGATGAATGAAGAAGACACCTCAAGCTAGGCACATAATAGTTAAACCTATTGTTATGTCAGATGAACAGGTTAGCAATGCGCTGGTAAAGGTTTCTACTGAGGTTGCAAGAAGAAACATGGACAAGGCTGCAACAATCAGAGTATTGCGTGAGGAGTTGAAGACGAAGGATGCAATGATAACACGCCTGACCCAAGAGAAGGACTTGGAGTAGAAAAAGAATAGTGTGTTAAGAAGGACTTGGAGATCATGTGATGAAAGCGCACCCGCATCTGAAATCTAAGGTACTAGAAAAATTCCCCTCGACAATGCATTATGTTAGAGATTTGGTGGACTTGGTATTGGAAGAGGACACAATCAAAATGCCAAAACCAAATAATCCGAAGAGGCGGAAAGGGCTAAGGCTGCAGTAGTCAGAAAGATTGCATCATACGAAGGCCTACTGCAAGCGCTCCAAGAAGAATTGAAAAAGGTAGATCATGCCTTAAATATATGCATAGCTCCAGAGGCGCTGATCAAGGTAAAGACTCTGGAAGAAGATAATGCAATCCAGAAGGCTATGAAGGATGATACCTTGGGCCACAGAACGGTTAACACTTGTAAAGCAAAAGCGTGAGGCCCTAACAGCAACACAAGAGCCACACAAGGAAAGATTATATGAGCTTGGGAAACTCATCACACAAAAGATGGATGTCGTTGGAAGGAAAAAATACTACAATGTCCAACATTATGTTGGTATTGCAGAATGAAAAAGGTGAAGTTACCCAAGATGAACTAGAGTCTATTATTGTGGACATACCAGAGCAAGTAGAAAAATCATTCACCGAGTGGTAGGCCTTGGAGGCCGAAATAAAGGAGGAGTATCCGAGTTGATCCTTCAAACTGATACAGAGGAGGTTGCCTCATAAAACATTCTTTATTCATCTACATTCTTTCTTATTCTTTCCATTCAACATTCTTTACTTTAGTTTTGGAGATAACCATTGTCGAGACGACAATGAGATTAGTGTGGGGTAATGTTGATCAGAGAATACTTGTTAGAGATCACACAAGAAGTCCGTGGGAGAGAAGGCCAGGATCAAGGGCACGGAGGGACAAGAAGAATCTGCGCATGGAGGGCAAGTTCAACTTTTAGGACTTAGCTGATTTTGAGCATGAAGACCTATTTTTAGAAGATGGCGTGCAAAGCACATAAACGAGGTAGAGACGTGTGCGCCATGCATTGTCTATCTTTAGAGGATCAGATCGAAGTGTTTTGCATGGAGATGAGCTAAGAATAGGATTATCACTTCAATTAACTGTAAGAGGTCTATAGATAGCACACTTGCATGTGTGGCTATGCCTATAAATGACACGTGGCTATTAGTAGCATGTGGCCTATTTTTGGAATAGATAAGTGGTGAAGGGAAAGTCCCCACCCTATATATATGATGTGAATCACATAGTAATATATATATATATATATGTATATGCAGAGCGTAAGAGGTAAGCATAAAGAGATATGTGCATATGACTGGATTACTGATATCAGATCCATGTGCGCATCGGTATAGATTGTCATTATTGTAAGGAGCTTCTGTGTTTATTAATAGATGGAAGATATTGGCTGAATCTAAGTGTCATTCCTATGTGTAATTGAGTAGTGCATGTTCTTGATTCAATCATGATTATTGTTTAAGCTTGTTCTTTCCTAGATTTGAATATGGCATGCATTGTAGAATGATGGATTAGTTATGGATCTATATGTTTCTTCCTTCATCACGCTAACATCCTGCTACAACAACCCTAAAGAGGGACCTAGTACCTTTACGCACTTCAGTGAGCGCTCAGTCTAGGATGACTGATGTGTCAACATGTCTAGGGTGTTATTTAGTAAATTCTAGGTTGTATCTTTGGTTCTATTTTCGGGACCTCTTTTGATTGCTTTCAAGATGGTTTGTGATGAAGACGTATCGGTTAACTCTAGCAAGTATTGAGGAGTGGATACATGATTTTGAGGAAGAATATGCACGGCGGTTCAACATTGGATCTGAGTTTAACGTACACACTTGGGTAGAACATAATCTATATGATAGCCTATATGAGATATTTTTCACCATATTTCCAGTAGAATTATACGAGTGGTTGATTGCTTATGCATCTAAGTGGAATTGGAGGTATCACACACTTTTTTGGACAAAGGAATAATTTCAGACCCCTTATGATGTTGATTTGATATTGATTTGCTTGTGGATACGTAGTTTCTTGGTGTTCTAAATATTTATATTTTGTAATATTCAATTTGGACGTATTCTTACCCAGGAGGTAGCTGAATTCCAATTTTTGCGGTATCCAAGAGGAGCATATGTGCAAGGTATTCCACTTTGGCGATCAAGATTTTGATGGTAACTTTGAACCTGGAAAGTAAACCGATGGCTAACTAAACCTCACCACACATGAGGGTAGGAATAGGTTTGGTGAAAGATGGTAGACCTAGCGACAGTAAAGGAAGAGAGAGAAAGGTGACTTAAGTATAATGAGGTTCGCGAGAGGGAGATAGAGAAGTAGCGTACCATTGCAAAAAAGTATGGTGTTGAGAAGAGAGATGGTGAAAAAGTTTGCGAGAATCGAATCGAAATGAGGCACCATGAAGTAGTTGCACTCAGACTCCAACGGAATCATGATAGCTCCAGCAATTGTAAGAAAGAAATGATCAGTAATGGAAGAACTTGCTCAACAGAAACAAATCTTGCATAGAGGAAAGACATCGGAGTGTCTTGGCATGCTCATAAATGAATAGAAAAGGGGTACATATAGGGTAGTCTTGAGTAACCCTAGTGCATGACACACATGAAACCCTAAACCTAACCCATGTGAGATGACCCTCCAACATGAGAGGAGGACACATAGGATAACTCACACTAACACCCCCTTCATCGAAGCTGGGGTAACGGTGTGATGAGTCAAACGGAAGAGGAAGACACTCCTAAACAACTAAGAAAGATGTGCCAATGGGGCCCGGAAACTAAAGGCCTGATAAGGTGCCCATATACAAACACAATCTTCCTAGAAGAAGAAGAAGAAAAGGACTACATAGCCCGAAGAAGATGGGCAACTGTAGAAGACCTCACCCCAAGAAGAGACCGTAAGTGAATAAACTTCATCTCAGTGAAGGGCTTGGTGAATAAATATGCAACCCTGATCACCGGTTATCGAATGTATCTTGAATGTTGATGATACCATCATGAATAAGCTCCCATATGAAGTGCATATGGATCTCAATGTGCTTTGTCGTTGATGCTTTGAATCGATTTATGCAAATAGAGATAGTGCTCATGTTATCACATGAGAGATAATGGTAGGTGCCAAAGTGGATGTCAAACTCGTCGAATACCACCGTAAGCCAAATAGCTTCACGTGGCAGTGTTAATCGCTCCTCTGTATTCTGCCTCTCGTAGATGATATCGCAATTACATTCGCTTCTTGCTAGACCAACTAATAGAACCCAAACCAAGAGAGAAAGCAGAGCTTAAGTAGATTTCCGATGATCTAAGTCACCGCCCAATCAGAATTTGTGAATCCAATCAAGTCAATATCAACCCCTCCATGATAATGAATACCATCACCATAAGTGCCACGAACATAATGAAGGATCTGTTTATTTGCTTTCCAATGCAACTCATGTGGCTCCGCATGAATTTGGACACGATCCCAATAGCATACGATAAATCCCCCATATATATCCAATAGAAAAGAAACACAACCACCTAGGAAAATAAACAACCCCAATAGAAAAGAAACACAACCAATAGAAAAGAAACACAACCACCGAGGACAATAACAACTCCCTGGTTTCGGCACTTTATAGTTTAATGTGTTGATTACAATCGGGTCTCCGCGTGCGTTTGAAACACTTGGTAACTTGTTTTGCAATTTGCGTGATAACGGGAAAGAGAGGAGACCACACTAGTGTTTCGTGGAGCGCAACAAAAAAAGACACCATAAACAAGCACAAGCAAAAAATAAAAAGGAGGCGAAAGCCAACCTTGGTTGTGAGAAAAAATGTCTCATGTCGTAAAGGAAACCCCCTCGCTGCAGACTATGGTGGACGCACTCACTAGTCGCAAGCAATAATAATGATAAAATTTAGGCGTTATTGGCATTTTTTTCCTCTAATCATGCGCTCAAGTGTGTAGCATCACTTTGAGCACCTTTCTCCTTCCGAGCTCCTTTCCGGCGTTCTGAAGACTATCTGAACTCCTTGAGTTCCCAAACCTTGTATTTCACCCTTATTATTGCTTGCGACTAGTGAGCGCGTCGCCATAGTCTGCAGCAAGGGGGTTTCCTTTTACGATGTGAGACATTTTTCTCACCACCAGGGTTAGCTTTCACCTCCTTTCTATTTTTTGCTTGTGCTTGTTTACGTTGTCCTTTTTTTGTTGTGCTCCACAAAACACTATTGTGGTCTCCTCTCTTGCGCATTATTACGCTAATTGCAAGACGAGTTATCAAGTATTTCAAACCGCACACACGGACTCGATTGTAATCAACGCACTAAACTATAAAGTCTCAAAGCAGGGGGTTGCTATTGTTCGGGTGGTTGTGTTTCTTTTATGCATTTCTTTCTTTCTCTCTCACTATGGATGCACTTTCAATTCCTTTGCTTACGCCGTTCAACTTTTTCGAATGGAGATTGAAAATAATAATGAAACTAAGGGGTAAATGGTTATTCCGCATCACCATGGGAACTCGAGACCGAACAGACGACGCGAATCTAAAAAATCTAAGTGGTTAAACCAAAGTGATGAAGCTTTAGGTCTTCTTTGCATGTCCGTTTCTCCTGACTTTCTCTTCCACATTGAGGCGTCCGAAACACCTAAATCTGCGTGAAAATGTTGGATGCGGTGTTTGGACAACTAGATGACATGAGAGCGCATGAGTTGGAAAACGAACTACTAGGGTTAAATCCTAGTGACTTTGAAAACCTACAAGCTTTCTTCTCAAAATTTATACACATTAGATTATTGTTAAAAGGATCTCAAGTAGAAAAAAAGATTCTCAACTGATCTTGTCGATTCTCTCTAAGCTAGGTCTTGAATATTCTGTCTTCGTGTCAACTTTCTACACTACAAAAGCTACTTTGGGCGATACTTGGACTATGCCCTCCTTTGACTATTTTTCATCCCAACTCATTCGAGAACAAGACAAACTCCTTTAAATGGGATCTCTCAAGTCCAAGTCACATGCCCTGAAGCAAGTACTAGCAAGGAAAATAAGACTAAAAGAAGAAAGAAACAAAGGATCAAAAGAAGAAAGAAACCAAGACCAAACCTAAAAATGACACAAACACTTTGACTTTCGAGCCTAAGGCACGAAAAGCAAGTATTTGTGTTCTATTGCAAGAAGTCGGTCATGATGAGCAACACTATTTTAAGAAATAGATTGATCACTTATCTCATTTACTTGAGAAGAATAAAATAAGTGTTCTGAATTTATAAAACAAAGTGCTCGAAGGCCGACTCTTCTACCTGCAAAAGGTGCTAAAAATGATAAGAAGAAAGGAAAGGCCCTTGTACTTGCATTTTGCTCTTTATCGACATGAATTATAGATTCGGTGCCTCACACCACATGGGTTCTTCGTATGTTGAGTTTTCCAACATCGAACCTTGTGGTATGTCCCAAATCACGATGGGTAATGACACAACAGTGTCGGTTTCCAGTAGTGGATCGATAGAGATGGATGGGGAATATTTAACCAAGTGTTGAGTGTTCGATCTCTCTACCAATCTCCTATCAGTCTACCAAATTACTCACCTTGGTGAAGGAATGCGAGTGGAATTTGGTCCTAACTCGGTGATTATTCGTGAGCTTAATAATGACACTACAGTGGCTGAGGGAAAGGTAGATCACCGTGCACGGTTCAGACACCTTCTCCCACTTTACTTCGATTCTACGCCCACTACCTTGCTCACTACTATACAAATTGCAATCACATGAATAATGCAAACAAGATGGAGACGAAAAAAAGTGTAGCACAAATAACATCTATTATTTTTCCGGAATAATCGGGGCCATGAAATAAGTGTGAGGCATGCAAATATTTAATACCCACCATTTATTTGTAACTTTCCATTCATGTCTTTGTCTATCTAGCAAATTAAACATCATTCAAGGTGACCTCAAGCTCAAAAATATTAAAACCAATATGAAGATATGGAACAAGGATATTTTTGGAAACATCTTCCTCAAAAAAGTAGAATAGTAGAGGATCTTAGAATTCTTGAAGAAAATATGGAACAAGGGGGGTGGAGTTTTGAGGATAAAGCGAAAGAGAAGAGCCTTCTCTCTGACTATCACAATATTCTGCATAGGGAAGAGGTGTACTGGAAACAACAATTGAGAATCACCTAGCTAAAGGAGGGGACCGAAACACCAAATTATTCCATACTTCTGCGACTATTAAAGCCAACAAACTTTGCATTCAAGAATTCAAGAAAGAGAATGGGGATTTGGTCACTGAGGACAAAGAAATAACTTCCACCATTATTTCCTTTTTCAAAAACCTCTTTGTGGAGGATCTTCTCAATGACAAGGTCACCAGAGAAGAGATTCTTGAATCTTTTCGAGCCTGCTATCAGTCAAATTGAAAATATGGAGCTTATTGCTATCCCTTCTAAAGAGGAGATCAAAGGTATTTTGATGCTATGGAAGGTGACAAAAGTCCGAGTCCGGACAAGTTTCCAATTTTTTTCTTCCAACTCTATTGGGATATTGTCAAGACTGATGTCATCGATGTTGTCCAATAATTTTTCCATTCAAGCTGCATTCTCAAACAAATCAACCATACTTTTCTAGCTCTCATACCTAAAAATCTTGGAGCTAAGGATCTCGGTGATTTTAGACCCATAAGCATGTGTAACACCATTTATAAGATCCTGTCCAAGTTATTAGCTTTCAGACTAAGAGAGACTCTTAGTAATTTCATTTCTCCCAACCAAGGGGCCTTTGTGCCAGGAAGACAAATTTTGGACAACATAATCACAATTCATGAAACCATTCATTTTGTGGAGCATTCAAGCAAGGAAACTATGATTTTGAAGTTGGATATGTAAAAGGCTTACGCTAGGGTTTCTTGGGACTTCTTTTATTCCCTTTTATCTAGATTGGGATATCATCCACATTTTATTAAAATGATTCAACCTGTGTACAAAATATCCGAGTTTCTCGGTTATCATCAATGGGAAACCTAATGGTTTCTTCAAATATGAAAGGGGCCTGAGACAAGGGGATCCTTTATCCCCTTTTTGTATATAATTGTGGTTGAAACCTTGAGCAGGTTATGCATCAAATCCCAGAGAGAGGGAAGCATGGAAGGGGTCAAAGTTTCTCATGGAGTGGAGAACCAATGTCTGCAGCAGTTCGTTGATGATACGGTTCTTCTGGGACAAGTTGATGTTCAAAAAGCCAAGACAATTAAAGGTATCACCAATAATTATGAAAGAGCTACCGGACAAAAAATAAACTTCAGGAAAATTTCTTGCTACTTCATAAATTTTGATGAAGATCAACAATATAGACTAGACTACTATCCTGGAATGCAACATCAAAAAGCTCCCAGACTTGTATTTGGGAATGCCTTTATGTGGGAGAAAACTTGAGGAAGGTGGATGGAATAAAATAATTGAGAGATTCCATAAGAAGTTGGCTTCATGGAAAGGATCCTTACTCTCTCAAGTAGGTAAAGCTCAGCTCCTTGAGTAGTTTGCAAGGCATACCGATCTACATCATGTCCATTTTCATTCTCCCAAACAGAGTCAAGAAAGCCATTGAAGGTATCCAGAAATGTTTCCTTTGGACTGGATCGGAGGATAAAAATAGAATCCCTCTGGTTTCTTGGGAAAAGGTTACTCAACCCAAAGACATGGGTGGCTTGGGGCTAAAGAACATTTAATTTATGAACCATGCCCTCATTGCTAAGGTGGGATGGAGACTTCACAAAGAGGAAGGCATCTGGGTGAAAATTTTGAAGGTGAAATATTTGCTTCCCTTTGGTGGAACTTTGGATTTCTTAGTGATTTGGAGCTTCCTAGAGGATCTATTTTCTGGAACAACCTGTGTCAAACCAGGAAGTTGCTTATCAAAGGGTGTAAATGGAACCTTGGAGATGGGTCTCAGATCAAATTCTGGGAGGATCCTTGGATAGAGGATGTTGCTCTCAAATTGTTAGGACCGTGGAGTGAGCTCGCATGTCCTTTCTATTGAGCGGGGAGCTCTGGTTTGTAATTACTGGGACAATGACCAAAGATGGATTCCTATTCTCCCTCCCTCTTTCTATCAAGGTGATATCCAACCTTTTCATGATTTAAATAGGAAACTTAAAGACATCTACATTCCACCGGACAGTTTCTAGGATGAGCTCATATGGAGAAGCATGGATATTGGGGATTACGAAGTCAAATCGGGTTACTTGTCAAATTTTGAAAAATTTGAACGAAGTCCTTTTTGGAGGAAGGTCTGGAACAAGTTTCTCATCCCTAAGATCAATATATTTTTCTAGGAAGTTATAAAAGGTAAGATCCTTACTATGGATAGACTCAGACGCAGGTAATGATCATCATAAACAAATGTGGTTTATGCAAGGACAAGGAAGAATCCATCAGTCACCTATTCCTGGAATGCCCTTTCTCATATCAAGTTTTTGCAGAGATCCTCTACATTTTCAAAATTCAATTGGTCCTTCCTGGGAGACATGGCCCTCCTACCCGAGCAGTGGAGCTTCAACTTTAAGAATGATATGGTCAATAAAATTTGGAAACTAGCTCTACCACATGTCTTGTGGGGTATATGGATTGAACACAACAATAGGATCTTTAGGAACAAATCGGTGAGGCTGTGCAAGGTTGTTGATAAAATAACATAGGATTTGAAGGACAATGCACAACTTATTAAACCCAAACAAGTTCGCGCTAGCCCTGAGTGGGAGGATGACATTCTCAAAGGTCTAGACATTGAATTCTCTAAAGCACCAAGAAGAGCAGAGTGAAACAAGATGTTAAATGGAATAAACCACCTGAAGGAAGTTTCAAGATCAACTTTGATGGCTCGAGCCCATGTTAAGGATAAAGTGGCTGGTGTGGTGGTCTTATTCGGGACCATAGCGGGAGATGCTTAGGAGCTATGCGGGACCCATCGAAATCATTCTAACAACGTGGTTGAAGCTAGAGCTATGTTATGGGGTGTTAAGATGGGTAAAGACTTAGGGATTAAAAATATAATCATTGAAGGTGATTCGATGTGCATTATAAATGCCCTCAAAGATAACAGTAAATGTGGATGGAAACTAAATCATTTGATAATGGAGGCACATGCCATGTTTGCATCATTTGAACAAGTGGCCATTCAACACATATATCGTGATGAGAACAAGGCGATGGATGCGTGGCGAGAAAGGTACTGCCATGGTGGATTTGGTGACGTGGATTGGTACACGTATCCCTTGGGGACAGGTTAATAAACTCATAAATGAAGACTCAAAGTGGGAGGCTGCATTATGATGACACCCTTAGCTCGCATGCTTGGGGTTGTGAAAGGACTTTTCCTTTTGGAAAACTACCCTTTCTTATTTCACTTATTTTTTCTCCATTTCTTTTAGTTGAGTTTTGGTGTTTGTGTGAAAAGTGTCAACTTGTTTGCTAGCTTCATGGGGGCAATAAGGTGCGTATTGAACCATCTACCTTTCTTCACCTCAAAAACATTCGGCTTTGTGGAAATTGTTGCACAAAGGCGGTCTCACTAGATACATTTGTCGACTCAAAGGTAATGATCCCGCCCTTTCTATCGATTTTGTGATTTCTTGGAAGGATGGTGGTTTTGTTTTTAGAGGGGTTCATATTGACGTCTCTGAGAATTCCATAGTTGGGATCAATGGGTTAAAAATTGATGGCCTAATTTTTTTAAAGACAAATCTTGAAAGAAACATGAAATTGTTACTTTCTTTGAAGTTGGGGAAAACATTATTGCCTATGAAAATGGTATTGCTTGCACCTTCTTGCCGGATAGATGGGCTGATGTCTTCTGGTTATTATGAAATATCTGACTCTTGAAGGAAAATTTGAAAAATATTTACTCACCACCTGTCCATCCTCAATTTTCTCCGCCGTGACCAGACTATGAGCTTAGCGTTTTTCCTCCATAGGTCACTCCTCTCGACTATTGAGGATTTCAAGAAAAAGAAGGTGGATATCCCCCTTCACCAAGGCCTCATTCTTCTTCTGGTCCAAAGAAGCAAACCTGCCATCCCTAATCAAGTCAAGGATCAAGATTCTGACCAGAAACCCTTACTTCACGCCTCAATAAAATCAAGAAGAATAAAAATGTATTGATCCCGATGAGGGTATTGTGGACGCCTTGTGTAATCTCAAGAAGGGGATTAGGAATTTGGGGAAAGTTCTAGCAAGAGGGACCAGGAGTTTGTTGACTGGGAGGCCAGATTAATGAGGGCCGAGTCCAAAACTAATACCATTCTCAAAGTGTCAACAAAACCTCACTGGAGAAGTGAAAGATTTTAATCAAAGGATTGAAACCCAAAATAGAACCATTAGGGGGATTCAAGCAGATTATGTTATGCAAGAGCAATGGATTTCTCTGCTTCAAAACCAGGTTGCTTCTAAGGAGGCCAAAAACAACATGAAACTAAGTTTGAGTTCTTTTGATAGTGATGAGATTGATACATGTGACAACTCGGGTATGGTGCGACCGATAATCAGGGTAAGTTTCAGGAGGAGGATAATGTTGGCACTCAAACTGAGGAACAAGAGGTCAAACGCCCGAAGAGATTCATTATCAAAGTGGTTGGTTCGAAAGATGGTGGTCCAAGTTCCATGACTCAAAGCAGGGACACACCGAGAACTAATTGCGGGCTTTTTACACCCTTATCTTTTCTATTGTTTTTTCTTGTGGTCTTGGTTTAGTTACCTACAAAAAAATTGTTGTTAATATGCAAACTGTTTAGTTTGGCTCTATTTTGTGGGGGCCCAGTTGTCAGGATTCTTGACTTCGCCTCCTTTGTTTCGTTGGTGTTTTTTGCTTGAAAACTTGCTTCTCTTTTGTATGGGGTTTTTTTGGTCCCCATTTAAAACCAAACTTTTTTATCTTATCTAAAAAAATTAAACATCGTCTAATTTAAATCCTTGATGTCGATGGTTGTTGGCAAACAACGCCATCAAGACTGTTGATGAGGGAAACCTTATATGTTAACTTGGCAGCTTATAGAGAAACCCTAATAGAAAATGTGTATGAACTCACTAACCTAGGATGTTAGATCCACTCCACATATACTTGTCCCTAAAGTGTCTCATGAAAAGATCAAGCAAATTTCCCTTACATTTACATGTTTTACATGTATTATGACTACCCAAAAACATAAGGGCTAAATTGCAAACAACGATCGACAACAACAATTTTGATTGACCACTCCTTGCATTTCGAGATATTTCCAAAATATGTTGCCTCAATGACTTTCACATTGAATACCCTTTCTCCTCAAATGCTTTACAAAAATGACATGTGGTTGTAGGAGAGTTGAGTTTCACATGGGCTATTCATAGTGCTTTCACCACCCTTGGACTTCTCCTCCCTCAAACCCATTCTTGATCGCCCCTCTTCCTCTCCTATTGTAATTGCTAGTAAAATAGACATAATGTAATTGTTAATGAATGTTTAAGAAATTTTGACTTTTGAAACTTAAGTTAATACTATGTGAAAAGGCCTTTTGCAAGTATATTATATTTTGAAGAGGATATAAACTTTTGACATGTAATTAACATTGTATTATGGTGCTAACTTTTTATGAATGTGTGATGTACAAATATTTTGTTAGAGGGCCACTAGTTGTGTTTATAAATTTGTAATTTTTGTTGTCTTTTCCCAAACAATAATAGGTCCCACAAATATTTTTTTGTAAGTAACTTATTAAAGTATTGGACAATAATTATTACAAGCTCTGATAAATAAAGTTGATTTATTATTGTCATATAAGTCTTTTTATGGTGACAAGATCTACAATATTGACTCTAATTATTTTTCCATAATTTATGTTATTATAAAATTAATTTTTCATTAAATATATCACAACACTTAATTAATAGGTATTAGTTAAACAAACGACTACTAAAAATATATATATAATGTAATGAATAGGTAATATATTCATATACATATACATACATTAGTGACAAATTTATTGCAATGATAATAAATGACAGTCATGCACATTATTTAGAAAATCAACCCCACACCGAAACGAAAGGTTTGTTTACGTCTTTACAATCCCACACCGAAAGCAAGGAACCTATTAACCTTCCTGTGTAGACCAGGGTGTGAAAATGTTACTTTATTTTTGCTACCAATGGAGATATATGATCAGTAAAACGCATAATTCGATGGGTTATTCTGCATGGTCAATGATGATGAGGCTTCTTCACGATCAGAACAGGGCATTTTGCATGATGTGCACAGTAGTCACTGACACTCCCTAGAAAAGACCTGTGAAAACAATGTTTGTCTTGTTATCATCTTCCTGATCACCCACTCCAAGCTTAGAGATTACAAGATCAAGTCTGTTTCATAACTTAGAAGAGATGGAAACGATGCATACCTTTGATAGTGCCATAGCCATGACTCCCAATAACAAGGAAATCTGCTTCAAACTTCTTGACTGCCTGATAGAGACTATCTCTTGCATCTCCTTATACAATTTTCTCCTCCACTTTGACCTAAGAAAACAAAATATAGAACTTATAAATGAATGCTAGTGGAATTTGCCTAGCCTTTGATTAATTGTTCTATAACATAGATTTCAAATCTTTCTGATTAACATTAGATCTGGTGGTAAAACAGTTACAGATCTTTTGAAGACGAATAGAGCTCTTATGTTTGGTTTTTATGACAAACAGTAAGATATATGGCATGAACAATCCACACTCCAGCGTCCAGACCACAAAGAGGCCAATTGGCTTATCTTGCACGCACAAACCACATGGGACCCATGCTCTGCACCAATAATAAAATCAGAATATACGGAAGAGGCTAGTAGCCAAGTGGTAGAGTGCCGTACATGCTACTGGGAAATGAGGTCTCAGGTTTGAGTCCTACCTGTTCTATATGGAAAATATGTGGTTTCAGACCCTAACTACAAGTCCCAAGCAAAGAGTGTGGGTTAAGGGAGCTGTTGGGAAAGTTCTGTACTAGAAATATGTTTGTTTGTAAAGGTGAGTTTATTAGGAAAGAGTATTTTAACCAAGAGGAAGCTCAGAACTGTACTTAAGAAGAGGGTGCATAATTTAGCATGCAGGCTGTTACACCATGGATTTGCACTATTTCCTTGATGTAAATTAGAATGTCTATATATCCTTCTCCCCATTTTAGCCATTGCTACCACTCTGATGTTATTCTATCTGGTTCTTACTGAATAATTCTTCAAAGTAATTAAAGGACACTCTTCTTGAGTTCTAATTACCAAGTTCATCTTGCAATGGCCATGACTTATGAATTCCACCAAGCCATGCTTTTGAACACCGACTTATTTAGTCTTTACCCCTTTTACCACTTCTCCTTAACATGTCTCATTGTGAAAACACACTACCTGGTTTCTTTTCTTATATCTATGCAGTGTTAATTTCGCAGAGCATGATTAGCATGTAGTTGGTTTTGCTACTCTCCCACAGGTGGATATACACCTATTCTCTACATACCAGATCCCAGAGGAATCATCCCAGCCCTGCTAAAAGTAAAGGCCCAATAGTCTCTCCTGACAACATGATTTTTCCCGCTCAATTGGGCCTCGGCTCAAAGGGTGACATCACCTTACTCCATTGGAAGGCAGCTATAGGGCAATCAGTGTTTGGTTTGTGTTGTTTTCTATAGCATTTTATACTACTAAATCTTTAAAAAATAGCTCCACCCATCAAAGGATAAGGGATCCTAGCCATATAAGCCACTTAGCCCTACTGTGAGTCACCTATGTTCTAACGATACAGTTCACAATCTATAATAAGTGGATATACACGGGTCCCAAACAAATGATTCCCATGATCCTGTAAACACTTCACATCACAGGAGGAATCAACCCAGCCATGCAAATAGTAAAAGCCCAATTGTCCCCCTGCAAATCCCGAGTGGGTATTGGCTCAGAGAATAGATCTTGCTACCACACAGAATTCTCTATATCCATGAATGAATAGGCTACATAATGAATGAAACAAAGCTACTTCATAACACACTCACCTGGCTTCCACTGCAAATTTCCCTGGCCTTGTTCATAACATCCTCCGCAATTCTGTCTACATACTTCTCCAAAGACAGGGACACCTCAGGTGTGAGCAGAAAACCTGATTACACCAATACCCACAATGGAAAATTCAAATTTAATCAAGAAAGAAGCATAAAACAATTAACACCCACATCAAAACCAATTCAAATTTAAATTTAAAAATCCAAAACAGTTTACGGCTACGACGAAAATAAAATAATCCAGATTCAATTCCAAAACAGAGAGCACAAAAATTATACACCCACAATCAAAACCAGTTGAAATCAATGAGCATATACTAAGAAAAGAAAGAATGGGGTTGATGTTGTGCACGTACCCGGGCCTCCAAGGCCTTCATAAGCCGCAGGAAGGTGCTTTGCATGACACAGAATCAGCGTATCGGCAGAACTGAGCTGCAAATTATCCACAGCCCATTTCAATGCATGCATACTTTGCTCACTCGCATCCACTGCAACCAAAACTCTTCTTCGCTTAACACCCTCCATCATAAGAATACTTGCTTACACTTAATTGACTTGAATCTACAGAGTCTCCCCTGTACAATTTTTGAAGGTATAATGAAGGTAGGTATTCGGGTTATATATGGATTCATGTAGACCACAGGAATGTAGAAACTTCTCCAGTATTCCAATTCCGGGGAATTTTTGGTTTTCCATCGGCTTTGAACTTCTGTCTGACAGGTTGTTCGAGCAAATGATGGAGAGGTTGCGTGTCTCGTCAATGCGGAATAGTAGGAGATCGAGCAGTACGCTCCAGGCCTGGAATTTGACGGTCACCCTGCCTGTCAAAAGGAAATTTCATGACGGTTTCGTGATATAGTTACCTTTCAATTTATGTTTTTAGTAAAATTTTAAATTGTCAAAAATCTTATCAATCTTAATTTTAAAATTACATTATTCAAAATAATAATACGGGATTGATGTATGTATCTCAAGCTTTTCTTGGAAGATTCCTTAAATTTTCATCCAATAAAATTTTGAAGAAACTTCATAAAGGATGAAACTTGGGTGCAAGTAATGACAAAATGAAAATAAATAGGGTCAATATCATTGAAATTAAAAACTTATATGTTTTTAGAAAAATCAAAGACAAGTGAATGAATTTAATAAATTCATTATTTAGACCTATAGTTTAAATTTAAATCTGAGAATTATTAAAAATCATTATGAATATGATTTATGTTTTAAAATGAATAAAAACCAATCGGAGAATATTTAGTGTGTGCTTAATTTCATGAAATTTTCTTTTTAAATAATATATGGTTTGAAATTTGTATTAAAAATTCTTTTAAATACGGGTTTGTTTTTATTAAATTGTAATTTACTGTTAAAATACCAAGAACCATCAAACCATTGGCGCTCCAACTCAAGAAATTAAAACTTCAAGTTCCAAATGTTATCAAATTTAAAGATTCTTCCTCTCAATACGGAGGAAAAGGTTTTCTATAGGATGGGTGAGAGAGGTTGAGGGTCGTTATCTTTTTATTCTAAACTATGTAGGAATGGATCTAAATAATTAGACCTATCCGTTGTGAAATGAGTTGTTTTAGTTAGAAATTTAGTGTGTGTTCAATCATGAATTCTGAATCTAAAGTATGGTTCATTTGTTTAAACATCTTTTAAATATTTTGTTGTTTAACTAACCTCTCGGAAAATTTAGCATGTGGCAAACCAAAATTCTTGAATTTCATCTCTCCATGTTTTTATTCTCACATCTATTGACTATTTAATACTCTATTTCCTTTAAGTATATCTCATCAATATACTACATTGATTCATAATATACTACTTGATTACACTAAGTCAACACGATGGTCCGGCACAATATCTTGCTTGATTCATAATATGCCACTAAACATTACCAATAATCTCCATGACAACATTTCCATGATTGAAATGATGGAATGGGATTTGTATCTCTCTGAACAATTTCTCTTGCAACAATCTTGAAGATAAGTTCAATTTTTCTTGCAACAATCTTGAAGAAAAGCTTGGTTGTAGTGTGGTAGTCACCACATACTTGAAGGTTTTTTACAACTCTAATAGATGTTCCAAGGGATGTGTTCAACAACCCAAATACAATCACCAACTTTTTCACTATCTTTGGCAAAGTATTACTTCCTTCTCCTCATCCTCCCCTTCATTTAGTGTACGTCTTATATGTGGCATATACCTTGCTCCCTTCATCTCCCAAGACAATTCTCCAAATTTGCATATATTTCTTGTGCGTGTCATTGTCTTGTACACAAAATAACATGTGTACTATTTTATGGACATCAATCCAACTACATCCAAGTATATTTTTAATTCCTCCATCTTCCATCAATATTATTACCTTTTGAACATCACCCCATTTTCCCAATATCGACCCTATTTGTTTATGTCATCTACAAGCTCCCAAAAAACACACCCACATAATCACATTGGATTATTGTTCCCACTTGATATTGCACCCTTTGTTGACGCCGAACTTAGCACCTTAGTGAAACATACAATGACCTTCAAAGTGTGGGACAATAGTGCCTTTAAGGTCAATCTCTAGAGAAGGTTGGTTCCTTCTATTCTAGCTCACAACAACTAATATAGCGGCACTACAAAATACTACTATCTAGTTCTATCCCTGAGCTTTCTAAGGGACCGGGATTGAGAAGAATGAAATACTAAAAAAAAAAGAAAGGTGATGCACCAAACTAAAACAGGTTTTGTTTGGCTCCGAGAGACATAAATATAACTTAGCATGTGAAGTTCCAAAATGATGCACACATAAACTCTAGATAGAATGATCACAATAAGTCTGAAATATTGTAAGAGGACTTAAACATTCACATCAGACACACATGCATTTGAAGGAAAGAGATCATATTTGCAAAAACTATCACATCTTAGTCATTCACGATTCCATAGAGCTAAGGTGTGTGGAAACTTTACAAACATGTTACAGAGGTCTGTGAGCATAAGTGAATGTTCAAAAGGGAAGAGCTCTAAAACTTAGTGGAAAAAGACCCTTTTCTTATGCCCATAAAACTATATTTATAAAAATTGGAGAAGGAAGAAGAGAAAATGAGATCGCGCCCAACAATGAATAAAATCAACCGCTTTACCAACCAGTAAGGACCAATCAACATTCAATTTTGTAGACCAAGTATAGATGCTAAAGGTTGCTCAAATCACACTCTACAAGACCTGCCCGGAACAAAGTGTAGTGTCATTCAAGATTTAATGTTGGTTGTTGGGGTGGTTGATCGCTTAAACCGAGTTGGGTACGACTTTGTTTCATTTCATGGATTTTTATGATGATCTCGTAACCTTAAATATGCCTCATGTGGCTTTTAGCAATGTTTGACATTCTTTAGATGATCTATGGTTTTATTATTTTCCTTCGCCTTTGATATGTAATTTCCTACTTTCTACAACTTTGATTTGCATTCCATGAATTTTTTGTTTCTTCATTTCACGGTTCATATTATTTCGTAGAGTCATTTGCTTTTTCGTTGCTTTTACCTTACATACAGATCCTTTGTCCCATGGATTTTACTTTTTACCCTAGACTCTTGTTTTGCTTTTCTCCATGGTATTTCAGACTTGCGTGGGTTTAATTTTCCTCATGGACTCCTCCTCCATCCCATGACATTTTTCTTTTCGTGTTTCACTCCTTTCTTTTGCTTTTACGGCCTTACGCGGTTGTTCTTTTTTTTTTTTTTTGCAGCGTATACCTTTGCGGATTTTCTCCTTTGTTTCGTAAATTTTCTAATTTATGTGGTACTATTTATTTAATCCGCAACACACTATATTCCTTCACTTTGTGTCTTTTACTTTTGAAATCGTGTAAGTCTAGAATTTAAATCAAATAATTCGAATAGGCAAGAGTGTTTATTGGACAACAATTTGGTAATTTTCAATGAGACATTGCTTATTAGATGAACTGATTAGTAGCCTAACATATCCATTGGGCATGGAGTTAGTATATAACTTTGAGAATTAATCCTGAAAGTATTTAGAAATCTATCATAAACTATGCCAAATACATTTAACTTCTATAATACTTAGAACTTTCTACTTTGAGCCGTGGTTTTATGTTTTTCACGACACACCACTTCTTCACTCTATAGGTTCTCCATTCCTCACCACATATTTAATTTCTCTCTGTATCCTTTTCGGCTGTAAGAATTACAAATGAGACCAACAACCCGTGCAACACAACAATTATTCAAGGAGACCACCACATAGGATTAAGGAAGGGCATCTCAATTAGTGATCACAAAATAAGAAACAATAGAAGGGACCCCCAAAAAGAAAGCAATGACAAAAGGAAACATGAGGACAATTAAAATATTATGTACAAGATGCAATCAAACCCACTCAATAAGAAGGTTTAAGATAAATCCCATTGAATGGGATTTGGAGTGCCTCCCCATCAAGTTTTGACAACTCAAATGAATTGGATTTCTCACAAGATGTGATAATGTATGGCCCACTCAAAGTGCATCAAACTTGGAGTTTCGTCTTGGCTTGGATCTGTCTGCATCCCACTTTAAAACTAGGTCCCCTTTTCTGAAGGCCTACATTCTATCCTTCTTATCAAACTGTTTCTTTCTTAACTTTTGATGTTCTTCTAATTTGGTCATGGAATACTGCCTTAATTTTTCTAGCTCAATCAAATATGTCATTCTAATAGTGATTTTATCTTCACCTTTCAATTCCAATCGATGAATGATCTATAATGAAGGCAATTCAAGAGATAAGGGAATTCTATTCCCTCTTCCATAGACAAGAATAAAAGGAGAGTTACCTATCACTCTCTTGTATGTGATTCTATTATCCCAAAGAGTGGTATTGACCTTTGTATGCCAACGCCTTTGGTTCATCTCCATAGTCCTCTTCATTATCCTGATTAAGTTCTTGTGGGTAGAATGAGCGGTGGCTATTACCCGAGTGGATAATAATGAGGAAGTTTTTAGGTAAACACCATGTTTGAGAGCCCAATCAAGATTTCTAAAACCTAAGAAAGCCTTGGTGTTATTGGAAATTATAGTTCAACAAACTCCAAACCTTGTTACAATATCCTCCAAGAAGTCTAAGATGGCTGATTCGATTTGCCTCTTTAAGAGCTACAACATATATCCACTTGGTGAAGTAATCAATTTCTGTCAGGACACATTTATGACATGTGTTGGATGCAAGATTCACCATGCCAATGAAGTCAAGACCCCATTGAGAGAAATGTTGATTTTCTTGAATTGGGTGTAGTGAAAAGGCCACCATCTTCTTCTTTCTAGTAAAAAGGGCACATTCTTTTCATTTTATGATCCATTTCTATGAATCCACAAATAATGTGGGCATAATACGTGATCTTATCTAACTTTCTACCAAATGGATTTACAAAAATTAATAGAACTAAAAATTGTGGGAGTGCAAATGTTATTATTTTCAATAATGATAAACTTTATGATATTTTGGTTGAATGGCATTTTCGCATGTTTCGACTAAGGGATTATTAAGTTGAACCAAATTGTGATTCCCCTATATGTCTCTCTAGTCATCATGTTTGATTTTACAGTCCTCTTTATTGGTTCCTGTCCCACATCTCGATCCCTAGGGGTTGAGATTGGGTTTTGTGATTTCTGTCATTGGTGTTTTGTCCTTTGTGACACACTATTATTTCCGTCGTGGGGTTTTTTTCCTACGAGACTCACTGTTATCATCTTTGTTTTTTTTGTCCTTTGTGGCTCACATTTTTTCCTCTATCTATCCATTGGTCCCATTCATGTCAATTTTTGTTTTTGTTGTGATCCATGTGGCGAGTATTTATTTTGTGCCTCGACTTCATTTATTTTTCCTTCATGGAAGAAGGATTGTGATTACTACGGATGGAGCCCTCTAAAGTCTCTGGGCTTTTTGAGAAAGGAGAGTCCTCCCACTTATCATTTTGAGATGCTATTTGTGGACCCTGTGACCAGTATTTTCCTTCACTCCGATGCAAATCGTCCATTATGATTAGTAAAAGAAGATCCCAGAAAACTCGAGCATGTTGTATGAAAGCTGCAGATGGTACTGGTTATAAAAATTACGGCATTATACATTCAAGAAAATATTAGAGAACTAGAAGACAGAGCTCTTATATTTCATTTTCTCGGGGTTTACACCATCTTTGTATGCTTTCAAGGAGTGGGCCCATAAAACATTGAATATTTCACGTCGATATCTTGTTTCTATCTATCCTAACAGCTTATTTCTTGTTGTTTTTCGAATTATACCGAAAAGGAATGTATCTTCCAAGGGGGTCCATGGTTTTTTGGGAGAGAGGGTATGTTCATGAAATCATGACAACCTTTATTTAAAGTTGAAGAGGAACTCCCATCTGTTGTTCCTATTTGGATTCAAACTTTTGGATTACCCGGTGAATTTTGGAATCTAGTGGTTTTCCAAGATATTGGAAATTATATAGGTAAATTTGTTAGAGCAACAAACTCTTCTATCGAATGAAGCTAATGGTCTATGTTTGGATGTGTGTATACATAGACATGAATCAACCTTTTCTTGCTAAAATTTTGTTGGAAGTTGGGGAAGATAAATGGAAACAATAGATTAATTATGAGAACATTCCTTTTAGATATAGATCGTGTCATGAATATGGCCACCTTGTCAAATATTTTTCCAAAGATGGATAAAAGAACATAATAAGGAACTACATAGTTCTAAGGATTTTGTGACTCACTAAAAGAAAGACATTCAAATAAAAACACAAGAAAATTGTAGCATAATAATACAAACAGATTTGTAGTCTTACAATCAAAAGAAACAGAGGAAGACATGGAAGCAGTGGTTCATTTTTAAACCCCATTCCCAAATTTTTTATAGAATGGGCGGTGAATCGATGAAAAATCCATTCGCATTGTAGGTGAAATTGCAAAAATGAGTTTCACGACGATGACGAAAAGAAGTCGTTTTCCAAAAAATGGTGGACTACGTTTTTTGTTCACTAAAAGTCCAAACGACAATACCAAAAACAATGTTTGAGTTACCAAATGCGATAACACTCGCCAATGTTGTTGGTTGATAAGACCTCAAAGTGTTGGCAATCGGTAACACTAGCAAGTGTTACCGACCGCAACAATTTTCAAGGTGTTGCGATCAACAACACTTTTCAAGCAGAGTACTGACAACACTTTCAAGTCTTATTAGCCGACAAAATTTTTAAGTGTTGTCGGACGGTAACACACTGGTTGGTGTTGTTGGTTGGTAATACTAAAATGTGTTATTGGTTGGTAACAATATGTGGTGTTGTTTACTACGTAACGTGTGTTTAACATTTCCGGTTGGTAACACAAGTTAGTGTCTTTGGTCGGTAATGTGTGCTTAGCATCACGACAAGGTAACATCAAGTATGTTCGACATTTAATGTGATACGTGCAACATGCCTTTCTCATTTAATGCACTTTCTCTCTATATATATATATATATATATATATATATATATATATATATATATATATATATATATAGCCATCCCCATTCATTTTGTCTCATTTTCACTTGTAGGTTTCTACGAGAGAGTTTTTCGAGAGAGTTCCGGTGTTTCTCATCCACTTTCGAGTCTTCTACTAGTAGGGTTGAACTCGATCATCAAGATTCAAGGTGAACTTGAAGGCACATCTATCATCATATACAAGTATCTTAATCTACAATTTGCAAACCACTTATTTTTTCAATCAATCGAGTCGAACATTCAATAATAATGGCCCTTAGTAAAAAACCATTAAACCGACTCCTATGTTTATCAAAACATTTTATATCCCGATTCTTTTAATCGATCGAAGACCCTAAAATATTTAGCCAATCTAGTTGAATTGTTAGCTTAGGGTTCTATGTTCTTATTTACATGCCCCAATATCAGACATAACACACATTACTAAATAATCTAATGTAATTGTATAATCATTTTGATGGTACATTCATAGTTCAATTACCCTCCCATGAATTTATCATCAAAATAACACCTGAAGACATTCATTGTATAATAGGCATGCCCCATCAAAACAAATTTCATGTAACCTCCAAAGTTGTTCTTCTTGATGAGTAATTTTTTTAGAGTCTCATTACAATCTCTCTGTTGAGGCTGAGGTAAATAATCTAGCCAAAAGAGGCATTAACTCTCAATCTATCAAAGACCCTTTCTCTTGGCCATGGTGGAACTTTTCTAGTCCTGTATAGTGTTACAAGGAAGATACACCAACATTCCTTAGTGGGCAATGCACTACCTTCTTCAAACCATTGCCGGCATTAGATTTGATTGGTGCACATATCTAGCGTCAAAGATTTGTTTTGATCTTGACAAGGCCAAACTTAATCCTACTGTAGTTATTTGTTCTTCTTGTTATGTTCTTGCTTTATATTATGAGGGTTTTTATGGACTCAAATCAACAACTATTCCAACTACTCTTCACGAGAAGATGGAAAAACATGGAATGCCTATTGACCAATAGTTGGTGAGTATTTTGTTTTAAAAACATTTAATCTTGATTCCTTTCAAAAACAAAATCATTATGAAATTAATTCTTGTATTGTAAATATGTAATCTATAATTATGTTTTGAACCAATGTGAATGAATATGTCAAATAAAGTGAAACACCTGGAACGTTGTCGAAGGCATTTGACTCGCATAACTCTACTAGGCCTGAGGGTTCTGGTGATAAAAACAATTGATGTCTCTGAGTCCGATGACTAAGTGGCTCAAGAGTCAACAGAAAAAAAGGATACATTTTTTTGGATTCTTCGCACTCGGCTCGGTCCCATAGCCATGAGAGAAGTAGAACGCACTATGCAGCCTTCTTCTATCCAACAAAAATCAAGGTTTTAAGTTTTACATACTACACAATGATCAATCGTTTCAATTTTATTTAATTATTTTACGAGTAATGATATTGATAATATGAATATCTGATTTTCTACAATGTCATATTTCTAATTTCATTAATATTATCCTAATGTGCATCCTTTTCTAGCATATCTGCATCACCTCGGAGAGAGTCTGCTCATGTTATAGTAGACACCACATACCTACCGAGGGCTAGACAAAGCGCAAAGAGATTGATTTGCTACACAAAGAATCGACCCATGCATTTCAAATTCGAATACAAAGTAAATAAAAATAATGACTTCAAATTTATTTATATTAGTGTTTTGAATTTCTTTTACGAATTTATCAACATATTTAAATTGTTTCATAAAATTCAAGATTTTCTCGACGCCGTAAACAGGCCTCGTGTTACCACCACCTTTCCACCCATTTCCACACCAAGATTTTGTTGACTACAGACAACATTCACAACATAAGAAATTCTTATTGTTCACTTGTTTGTCTTTTAATTTCATTTTTTAACATATTGATTACTGATACTGGTAGTTAAATCTTATATTGTTAAAGTATATATTCTTACAGATATTTTGCAATCTGAAATTCATCCTTCGCCACGCCCACTGCCACCACCTATGCTTCGAATCCATCTCAACACAAAAGGAGTGCATCAGTTCTTATTCGACCTCCCTTCTTCCTCCGTCATCTGCTATGGTAGGGGAAAAGGCTTATGCTCCCTAACGCTGCAATGGCTATGAGCAAGGGAACTCAAAATATGAAAATATTTTATTTCCATAGTTTTAATGTTGAGGGCGTGCAGAGTGCCAAAGGCACTTATGTTCTAAACAATATAAAAATGGATGAGGAGTTTCTTGGGTTGGACAACTATTTTTGGATGCAAGTGTTAGGGAGGAATGCCGAGGATCTGATGCAATTTTTTCATAAGCAAATTTCACAGCTGACATGCTCTTCAAATTCTCCTTCCCCAACTGCGCAGGGAACATATGATGATGCAAAGACCAACTTTTCACTTGAGATCCTTGTGTCAGATAATGCTACAACCCTTGTCATGGAAAATGTCATTCGTGACCTTAAGGAGATGAAGACGTGGGAGATCAGAGTGAAAACTATGATAAAAGAAATTAATGATAGATACCATAATTTTGAAAATAGAGAACAACTATTTTCATTGGTTAAAAATCAACCATTGGTGATTGATAATATTCTTGCTCAAGCACAAAAAGGAAATTCACTCATTGACAATGTCTACAAAAAGGATGAAGTTTTGACAATAATTTTGAACAGATTGGCTAATTTGAATTCTGAGGTGCATTCATACTACAACAAGTGGAATCGTGACAAAAATCTTGTCACTATTGCTAATGCAGAGAAAGACTTGGCCGTGGTAAGTTATAATTTTTTTGTATATTGTTACATATATATAGTTATTCTTTATCTTATTCCAAATAATAATTATGTGATTTTTAATTGCAACCAAAATACTAGACTTTTAGAACAGAGGTGTAGTTGTTGGAGGAGCACCTGAGAAAAGAGAAAGAGAGTGTCAAAGGGGTTATTGGTTTTAAAGAACAACTTTTTCTGCTAAACAAGGAGAACAATAATTTGTGAGAGGATTATCAAGGAACATCAAATGGATCCAAAAATTCTTATGAAGAAAAAAAAATGATGAGGATCCTTCTATCCTTTCAACAGGAGATGCAGCTAGGGAAGACAAAGAAAATTTGGAAAACATTAAGGCTACGGAAAAGGAATTAGTAGAGTTTGGTGTAATCTGTGATAGTGAGAAAGTTGGTGTTGTTGTTGAATCTAGTCAAGGACAAGGGTCCACTTAACTTGAATTAAATTTTTTTATCTATGTTACTATTGATGTATTGAGTATTTTACTGTGACAAATACAATTTGAAAACATTATCTTTATGAGAAATTGTTGATCTTTTTATTATGAGATCTCATGTGAAATGGTTTATTATCTTTATGTGAAACAATTGATAAATAATACACATGGATTCTAGAATTTAGTTTCAAATATGTTTTTGATTATTCCTAATAATCACGATGTTATATAACATATATGGATTATAATATTTTTGCGAACAATTGTGCTTGTGGAATTGTGATAGTGATATTGGATTATAATTGGAATTTGAAAACATTATCTTTATGTGAAATTGTTATTTGTTGATCTGTTTATTTCTGTCATGGGTGTTGTCGAATGAAAACTCTAGTCGTTTATTTTTTCAAGCTTCTACAATATTAGAATAGTACACATTGATTGATTAGGGAATCTAGATTTACATTCTTCAATTTAGTTTCAAAAAAGTATGAACTCAATAATTAAAACGTTTGTCTTGAAATTTGCATGTGCATGTTGCTGTCAAACTTTATAATTGCCAATTGAGTCTTGAATCCCTATTCTTGATTCCTCATGTAAAGATTATCTCCAATAATGATAGATCAAGTGATGCATTCATAGATTGCCATGTTTTTTATTAATCCTAATAATCACGACGTTGTTTCTTGTATATCATATATGGATTATAATTTATAAGATATTTGCCAACAATTGTGCATGTGGAATTGAAAGTGAGAAATCAGCTAATGAACATACTTTATTAGTAATGAACTTTAATATTATTACATCATCCAATTTACATATTGCACAAATATGAACTATCTACCATTTTTTATTTCAAAGTTCAAACATTATTAAATATATAGAAGGGATTAAACAATTTCCAAACATAATAAGCACAATATATGTGAATGAAAAATATCAAATAATAATTTATATTTCAGAAAATGAATACAATCAATTGTCTCAGTAACCTGGAACAACTCTATCCCTGGATGGTCCTTCATCACTTCTTATATGTGGTGCAGTTTCTTGTCTAGTAGATTCCAAGTCAATTTCACCATTATTAGAGACTTCATTGTTCGCTAGCTAACCGATTAAAAACTCGTGGTTTTCAGACATGTCCATGTAGCAAGATCTCTTTCATACGGAAATTTGTCCACCCTATAGCTTGAAACATAGATTCTCAAACAAGTTTCCAAAGTCTTGTCTAATTGCAAAGTTTTGATTTGACAAACGAAAGTGCACTAAATACACTTTCATCTTCAATAAACCCAATAATCATTGTCTCTATGAGCTCATTTAGTTTGAAGTATTCACTTATAGTTTCTCTCAGAATGTTGCTCTGATACATCCTTCTCCACAATAGCGTGAGAACTCCCATTTTGTTGGGTCAGCTATAAGATTATATTGATCAGAAATTGTAAATAAAAAATGTTTTGACTAGGATATGAGTAATTTTCTATCCAATATACCATTTAATTCCCCTCCATCAACATGTGAAGATTTGCAAAACTGTTCCATAAGTGCAGCCATGGATTTCCGAAGTTTGTATTTCTTTGTTCTTCATCAATCATCGGGTTCCAGAAAATGGGATTTACAACTCCCATCGCCTCCAAGCAGATCACTATTTTTAAAACACTCTCGATCTCAGAAGATAATGTTTCATATATTTTCATCATCTTTTCATGTACATCAGAAACTACAACATCAAAAAGACAACTCGTGATAGGTACTTCCTCAAGTTCAGAACTTGCTACATAAGGATCTTTGTATAAAGTGTGCATTTTAATATTTTTCCCATCAACAAAAATACAAAGATGACCACTGATATTGAAATTTAAATATTTGTTCGGATCTTTGGTGTCTATCAAAACCTTGAAGCTGCTAAAAACTAGCTTTTGAATCCAATCTTGGGTGATATACAAGGTATCTAAAATCTTACATGTCTTTTTAATTTTAGAAAATTAACAATGTATATGGATTGTTCTGAGCATGTTTCACCAAGTTGTTTATTTCCTTTAGCATTGGAAAACTACTACATAAAGTTAATAAAGTCTCTATATCATTCAAGTGATACAAAAATCTTTAGCCTTGTCCACTTGTCTTCGATGCTTGAACATATACCCTGCTAAGGACTTGTATTCCTCAAAAATCCTGTAAGTTGGTTCATACAATGATATCCATCTTGTGTCAACATCTTTTAGCAATTTTTTACCATTTGTTATTCCAACAGAAAATATTTGAAACTCTAGAAATATTTTAGGACTGCTTGACATATATGAATGCAAGTCCCGTATCATCTCCTCCACCTTAGCAACATCATCAAATTTACTTACAATCTTGCATGCCAAATTCATTGGTGAGCCATACAGTGAATAGGTATCATGTAAGGGGCTAGTCTTGTTTGCAGACATATAAAAATTCTAGTTTTTGACCTTGCATGATAGATGCACCATCAAATCCTACACAAATCAACTTTGCAGAGATGGAATGATCATTCATACAAGTTATTTCCTTCAGATTTTTAATAACAAGTTTTCAGATGTTCTTAGCATTGCAGTTCTCTGTCATTTTGTGCATATTTAGTAGATGATTTTCCCTAAAATGGTTACTAAAACTGAAAGTGTAGACATGCATGCACACCCAAGATGTATTATCTACTACAATGACCTCATCAATCGACAAAGCAATAAAATTTGCATTTTTACCTTCTCTCTCAAATCAATGATTTCTATTTCTCCCATACACTTTGCCATCTCCCATGCACTAGTATCGACAAGTGCATTATTGGAATATTTGGAAATCCATTAGATTGATACAATGTATTATAATCAATCAAATCTGAAATTGGTCTGCCATTTTTTAAAATGTGAAATATTGTTCTGAATTGAATGAGTTTTTCCTGAAGACTTACATTAGTAGCTTTTTCAAATCTAGCCTTTATAGTTCCACCTTTCTCAACAAGGTCCTGAAGATGTTTATGATGATTATCATATTCTACAACATATCTCATATGCAAACAATCTTCCTCAATTTTCCATCTAGTTGTTTTTATAATTGTTCCATCATCTTGCTTTTTAGACTCGTATATCTTCCCACAATGCTTCTCTATTGTATCCAACTTCAATTGCATTTTGTGGTCTCTGCCAAGTTTCCAACTACAGATAGTACATCTACATTATGTAGGAGTATCAGTATTGTTCTTAGGTTCAATAGGTTCAATGAATGGATATTTTGTTGACCATTCAAATTTATAATTTCTTCCTATAGTCCACTTCC
Organism: Taxus wallichiana var. yunnanensis; assembly: GCA_018340775.1. Taxonomy (NCBI): domain Eukaryota; kingdom Viridiplantae; phylum Streptophyta; class Pinopsida; order Cupressales; family Taxaceae; genus Taxus; species Taxus wallichiana. The sequence continues at coordinate 54,307,667 of CM031238.1, forward strand.
CACTCTTATGTTTCTGATGTGAATTTCTGAAATGTTTATCAAAAGTGTGATTTGGATGGGAAATGGGATTATTAGTATTATCAATTTGAATTGGATTACTTTGGTGATCAAAAATTTCATCTGGAGTAAGGTCACTGCTAGGGTTTTTTACATTTGAGAGAAATTGGTTTGCTTACAACTTGTCCAAGTAAATTAAAAAATTAAAGTAACAATATCATAGTAGAAATTGGTTTGCTTACATGTCACCACTAGGGTTACTTCTGGTTGACTGAAATATTTGGAAATGTCCATACTACGTTTTCTTTTTTCCTTGAAGTTGAGTTCTTTTCTCATTTGTAACAGAGCCATCGAATGGATGATTTTGAAGTCTGCACATGTGAGAAAAACATAGAACTTTCAAATATCGATGACAACATGAACAAAGCTTTACCCAAACACAAGCCTTAGCCAACACAACTTAAGAATGACAAATGAAAATAAAATTGAGCACTCAAACAACAAAGGAATATGCAAGATGATCAGCAAAACATAAAGCCAACGATTGAAAATACGTATACATATGTTACTTGTCGAACACATATATATATATCTATATCGACTAGAAACATATATATCTATTAATGGCCGGCAACAACTATATCTATTACCGGTTCAAAAATAACCATATATGTGCCGATCGACAATAAATACATATGTTACCTATTGGTAAAAAATATATATGTTACCGAGTGAAAACAAAAACATCTGTAACCGGTCGGAAACAGATACATCTCACCATATGGTAACACTTATATATATGTTATTGGCCAAGATTACCATGTATATATGTTATCGGGTCGGTAACATATATCGTTGTTTCCAGCCGCTAACTCATACACTTCATTGTTAAATTTAGAGATATTTCTTTACCACTTAGTAACACATACAACTATTTCCATCCTATAACACCGATACATGTTCTCGGCCGGTAACTCTTGCACATTTGTCTTGTTGATAGAAAATAACCTTGCTAGTCTACTGAGACATAGTTGTATTTTTTTCTTACCTCTTGAGTCTCACTTTTCCCGAATCCTTTGGTTTGTGGTCTTATACTTTCAAATTATTCAAACCCTTATAATTAAAAAAAATAGGACTATACTATGGTGAATTAATCATATATATATTAGAATGTTATAACATGAAGGAAAATTTACTAACTTTAGTCGACCCTTGGTGGAAATACCTAGGTGAAATTATATTCAAAAATTTTTAGTTATCGTAAAATTTTGGTGAACGCACTACCGCATACGGTAGTAAATTCTTTTCCAGATTCAAAATCAAAATCCCTTATATTCACCTTTTCACAAATATTCGCCCCTAAAATTTACCCCGTATGGAAGAACTACAGAAACCCAAATCCTCGAAACTCAAGTTGCTAATCCACCAAAACATGAGTAGGAAAATATTCATCCCCAATCAGTATCTAAAGCTTTGGTGGTGCACTAAGCCCAATCAAGAGAAATAAAAAGTTATCGAAGGAAACACAAACTCATAAAGGAACAATGGAAGGAAGAAGAGGGTTTGGAATTGGGAAATGGTCAAGGTCATATGCTACCTTTATTACCTTCTTCGCAGATTTAATCCTTGTTGAGAACCACCTTCTAGAGAGTGAACCCTTAGTAATTCAAAAATAAAATCGAAAAATTACATATGGACTCTACTTTGAGAGCAGGAAGAAAATCTAACCAACTTCGTATTCAAAAACAAAGTAGTAATTAATTGGTAATGGTAAAGTAGAGGATTTGACTACAATTTTTGAACAAACCCCACAATGAAGTTGATCACTTGGAATGTTCGAGGGCTAAAAGGTAGCCCCTCTAAAGTTAATGAAGTAAAGCGTATTTTGAACCAACATCACCCCACATGATATTTCTTCAAGAGACTAAAGCATCTATAGATTTTATGACAATAGTGACCCCTAACATTTAGAAAAAAACTTCAAGTTGTCTCTTGAAATTCACAGGGGATCCTCCAGAGGCGATGGCAAGCATATGGGATGCTCAAAAAGTTTAATATATAGAATATGAATGACATCAGGGTGTTCTCTATATGGTGGTTAGATATGTTCCTGAAAACCAGATTACTTTATTATTGAACATCTATGCTCTGGTTTAGGTGGAAGCAAAAAAAGCCCAGTGGAAGATTATTTATGATATTGTAGCTCATTCGGAATACCAGTCATTATAGGGGGAGATTTCAATACAGTCTTATTCTCTCATGAGAAATAGGGAGGGAATTCTACCCTTGATGCCTTTGTTGTTAACATGTTGGATTTTATACAAAAGATGAATTTGGTTGATATTCAAACCCAAAATGGACTAATGACATGGTCCAACAAAAGAGTGGGTGAGCATTGTATTCTGGAAAGGTTGGATAGATTTTTAATTTCAGAAGAATGGTTAGAAAGTAGCATTATTCCGATTGCTAACGTTCTAGACAATTCAGGATCCGATCATTGGCCGGTTCTATTGGAATTGGGAAAATCAAAACCGTTCAGAGATCCCTTTAGATTTCAATTGATGTGGTTGAGAGATGAACATCTTCCTTCTTTAATTGAGAAATGGTGGAAGGAGGGTCAACCTGTGTTCAGCACCAAAATGTTTTGCTTCACTAGAAGATCACAACACGTTACCAACCAGCTCAAGAAGTGGAATATGATTTTGGGATGTCCATGGGAAAAGAATCGAAATCTTGGAAAATTTACAGGAGGTATCTCATCAAGTAAGAAAGCAAGGTTACTCAAAAGAATTGAAAACTAAGGAAATATTTCTTAAGCAAAAATCGAAGGAATGGGAATTGAGATAAGAAATCTTCTAGAAATAGAAGTCCAAAATTAAATGGCTGAAAGAGGGAGATAAAAACACCTCTTTTTTCAATAAATCTCTTAGCCCACCGCTCTCATAACCACATTGCTTACATGGAAAAAGGAGATGGAACTAGGGATATTTCACAGAAGATATTCAAAAATTAGCAATACAACACTTTTATGGGATCTTTACCGCCACTAACTGGATGGAAATGCTCAATAACAATTCTTAATATCATTCCTACTTTGGTTAGTGAGGAGGAACATACTTTTCTTTGCAGCTGATTTTAAAAGGAACTCCAAATAGTTCTATGGTTTATGGAAAAAGGAAAACACCACGACACGATGGTTTTCCAATAGAATTTATCAAGAATTCTAGGACATTATCAAACATGATCTATTGGAAGGAGTGGAAGAATGCGAGATAAGCGAAGATTGTTCTCAAAGTCATTAATCAAACCTATATTGCTTTGGTTTTAAAGAAAGAAGAGGCTTCCACCCTGTAGAATATCGCCCCATTTCTTTTGCAACGTGATCTATAAAATAATTACCAAATTCATAGCTGAAAGGCTGAAGACTATCATTTATAAAGTAATATCTCCGGAACAAGGGGGATTTGTACCTCATAGACAAATCTATGATGATATTGTTCTGGCTCAAGAAGCCCTCCACTCCATGGACATTAAAAAAACCAGCTATGTTTTTGAGACTGGTTTTTCTAAATCTTGTGATAAGGTAAGTTGGTCTCTCATTATGGATGCCCTCTTATGGTTTCTTTTTCCCTCATTGGGTTCAGTGGATACAAGCATGCATTTCTTTGGTTTCTTATTCAATTTTGGTTAATGGAGTTCCTACAACTAGATTTTCTGCATCCCGAGGTATAAGACAGGGAGATCCTTTATCTCCATTTCTTTTCATAATAGTTGTTGAATCTTTTGGTAGACTGTTTTCCAGAACAAGAATCCAGAAGAAGTTGAGGGGTATCAAACTGGCTACACAGGTGGACCCTCTGTCCCATCTGCAGTTTGTAGATGACTCTTCCATCATGGGGGAAACATCTTTAAAAGAAGCTAACCAAATCCACAATAACTTGGAGCTATTTTCAAAGGTCACCTGGTCAAGATATAAAAAGTGAAAGTCAAAATCATCTTTTCCATTGCTCTCCCAAAGCTAGAGCAAGATATTTTGGTGAAATTAGGATTTCAGAAAGGCACGTTACCCCCAAAATACCCGGGTGTCCAATTAGATTCTAAAAGGTTAAATGAATGGAGTTGGATATTTGCAAAGATCCTTAAGAAATTTAGTATCTTGAATCATAAATGGTTAACTTCTAGGAACAAATAATTATGATTAAAGTCACACTAAAATCTATTCCTATCTATTTTGCTTCTCTTTTGAATATTCTTGCAAAATTTTTACATCAACTTGATTCCATTAGTCAAAAATTCTTATGGACATGAACTCAACAGGTTTAGAAATGACATCTTGTGAAATGAAAACTTTATGTTTGCCAAAAAAAGGGGGACTGGGTTTCAGATCTAATGTGCAGAATAATAAAGCTTTGGTCATGAAGTTATATTAGATATTGCGCAAAATCAGATTAGCTATAAGACATTAATATTATAGAAAAGTATAAGGAAGGAATGTTTCCACACGAACTAATATGACATTATTTACCTTCTCAAGGTTCTTCAATTATATCAGTCCTCAAAATAGGTGAAGAAATCATTAAAATTTTTTTTGGAAAATTGGGAAAGGTGATCAGGGTAACTTCTATACTTACTCATGGGATGGACACCCACCTTTGATTGAACAATATCTGAATTTTAGAAATATTATGAATATTCTTCACAATAAAGGAAAGGAAAAGGTGAGCCATTATATACAATCATCGTCTCAAGGGATTGAATGGATATCTCCATCTTTGTGGCAGTCAATTTGTCTAATGGTCAAATTCACTTTTTCAAACCCTCCTACAAAACATGATACTTACTATCACCTCTGAACCTAATACCCTTGCATGGGGAAAATCTTTAGAAGGAAATTACTCTGTAGCTGAAGGATATAGTGCTTTGATAGTTACTCAACCACACCCTTGGAAGGACATCTTCGTTGATATTTGGAAACCTACTTCGTGGCCTAAAGTCAAATTCTTTATCTGACTTTTATTCTATGGGATAATTCTTACTAGAGACAATTTGATGAAATGAGGGATGGTCGGACCCTTTTGGTGTCCTTTATGTAAAGAAGCAGATGAAACTCTAATCCACCTTTTCCTTCAGTGCCCTTTTGTTATGTCTCTATGGAATATCTTAGCTGATTGGCTATCTGTTACTTGGAACTCCTCTATGAATCTAGTGGATACTCTTAGAGGTTGGAAACACTCGACCACCGATACTCGAAACTTAAACAAAGCAATATGGATTGCTATCTCTATTATTTTATGGAATATATGGAAAGAGAGAAATAGACGTATCTTCAAATATGAAAGTAGAGACAGTTGGTATGTCAAGAAACTAACTTGAAGTAATATTGTGGAAACTATGGTGCATAATTTGAAAATTCCTCTCCAAAGACCGGGAATTTGGAAAGTTTTATTACAAAACTTAATCTTGGGGATAGAAAATACTGCAGACTAATTCTTTCCCTAAACCTATGATTCCCTTTGTTTTGAGAAAATGGAAACCACCTCCGTTTGGATTTGTTAAATTAAATATCGATGGAGTAGTGAGATACAATTCGAGTTCAACCGATATGGGAGGGATAACACATGATTCTTTGGAAACTCCCCTCTTCTTCTTCTCTCATCAATTGGGACACTGCACCAATAATGTGGCTGAAATATTGGCTATGCAACGAGATCTTCTGGAGGAAACTAAATTAGGATGTCTGAGTATTATAGTTGAATATGATTCAAAGGTTATTGTTAACCTTTGTCAACCCAAGAGCAACATACTTACAATAATTGTCTAATCACCGAAAACAGGATAATATTAAGGTTATAGCTAGACAATTTCATACCATCCTATATCAACATGTGCCTAGAGATAAGAATAAAGCGGAAGATGATTTATCGAATTGGGGTTGGACCATACTAATATGATCAAATTTGGCCAGTTACCTTTGACATGGCATCTAGAGAAGCAGAAAAAAATTGAAAATATCCTTCACTTGTAATCCTGGATGGATAAATTGCATAGTTTCTCTTTCTTTTCTTTAATTTATGGTTGGAATTCCAAGGATAAATCTTGGAGTATGAGTAGAATAGCTTGGAATTGTAAATTCAACATTATATTTTTATTAATATAATTTCGTGTTTTTTTTTAAAAATTATGGGGTGCACACGCAACAAGATGTTATATTTTTGAGATAAAGACATGGCCACTTTATGTGCACAACACATTTGACCCTCTTATTCTCCACCATTTTTTAAAAGTAGTTTAGAAACAATATTTTGAGCAAGTAACGATACTTGTTCTTATCAAATTGTTAAGTTTTGATCATATTAATGTCAAATTATTAATTAAATCTCAATTTTTGTTGATTTCAAGAAAAAGTGGCCACTTTGGACCCCCTTTGGGTCCCTCATTTCCATGCACTTACCTACCACTAATTATAAGCAATGAAAACTATAGACAAATCAAAAGTAAGCAAATAAACACATATCAAACCTCAATTGCAGCCTTCTTGCAAACCTCAAGAAGATTGTGAAGCACTTGGACTTGTAAAATCTTAAGATTTGAATGATTGTGGTTTATTATTCAAATATAGGATTGCAAATGGTACAAGAAGAAGTACACATGTAGGATAAATTTAGCGAAGTTGGCTATAATTTTCTAAAAGCTTCCAGGATGGATTACAAAGGAATGGCATGATTTTTATAGTTGAGGGTGAGGCCATGAGAAGTGTATCTTAGTTTGAATGGGCTCCAGGATAATAATTGTAATTACCTAAAATAAAAAGTAGACTTAGTCTGTGTAATTGCAGCTTTGAAGGGAAATGATTATTTGGTTGGTAGAAGTTACATCCGGGAAGGTGGTTGTACGTGCAATTTCATTTTCCCCACATTTCTAGGATTCTAGAAGTGGAGTTGACTGGAATAGTGAAGTGGAATCCAAGTGGAGTCTAAGTGGTAGTTGACTAGGAAAATAGGTGTATTTTCCCAATTAAGTAACTAATTTAATTAGCTACAAAGTGTAAGACAATTAATTAACCATTTATTTAATAAATGATAATTAACTTAGCTAAAATGTGTTGGGGAATAATTTAATTAATCCCAAAAGGTGAATGTACATGAATTAATTAATTAAATTAATCAATCATACAAGATGTGAATAACTGAGGACAAGTTGGGAACATGTATGTGAATTTGGGGTGTCTACATTTTCCCCTCTTTAAAGTGTTATTATGAATTAATAACATTTTAAAGATAGTAGACATATGCAAATCAGTGAATGAAAGACAAGGAAAATGGTAGAGATTTAGATTTTCCTCGGTGAAGCATTTAGATGCCCCAACGAGTAGGATAGTAAGGGAATGCCCCTCAAGAGGGTCGGTGATGCAACATAGTGATGAACAACCACTGATAGGAAGAAGACAAAGGATTTGAACAAGAATGGGAAGGATTGTGCTCATAGCATGAGAATCATTTAGAGAATGAAATTTAGAGCAACCTTATAAATCATTTGCAAAATATAGTTGTCACCATGATTATGAAAGAATCATGATGCGTAACCTAGATGCACGTAAAAAAACACACAACAAAGAAAAGATAAAAATAAAACAAACCCAACATATGCCATAAAAGTATGCACCATTGTTGGGTTGAAAAAGTGGCTAAGTATAAGCCATGTGTGGAGGTTGAAAACCATGCGTAAAAGGGCACACATGAATCATAAAGAGGTTTAAAAATGAAAGGAATGCATGGGAATATGCGTGAAGATAATAAAATATAACAAATATAAGTTAGTGTGTGAAGATGCGTGCGGGAGTTGGAAAGACAACAGAGTGTGAAGGTCCACACACAAAGGTAGATTAAAGGAGTTAGCATGATTCCAAAATGGGCTAAAATAGAGAAAATTAGAGTTGGCGTGGTGGGAAAGATAAGTCTAGAAATAGAATCAGCAAGGATAAAGAACATGCGGGATGGACAAGAAATGTGCATGGACATAGATAATTATTAGACACGAGTATGGATAAGACCAAACTATTTATAGTACAGATTGGAGATTAAAGAAGGAGTTAAGGGCATACTGTCTATAATTAGGAAGTCTATTGTTATAACTAAAACATTTAAGAAACGAAGGACAAGTTCCCACCTTATATATATGTGTCATATTACTTTTCATTTTAAAAAGAGGATGAATGTTTTGTTAGTACCTAGGGATTTGTGTTGGCAAGTAGAGGTCTGTGTGAATGAGTGCAAGATGCACATAGTATGTGAAGACTTGTGTTTGTAATGGGTAACCTTGTATGGATTTCCAAGGTTAGAAGGAATGTGTGTGATATAATTGGAGTATAGATCCTATTGTTAATTGTTTATATTGATGAATGAATTATCAAAGCTCTTATTGTTGGTATCTGTGTTGTGATATACCTAGTTTATCTTCTATCTTATGTTGTGCAATGGTTTATACTAACTATACATCTTGTATGATTTAATAAAGAGGGAATTTATAGATTACATGCACTTCAGGTGAGCACTTAGACATCTGTCTAAGTGAAGTGTCATCGCGCTTGACCATTGGTGTTGGTAAATAAAGACTAAATTTTGGTTCCATTTATGTGACCTCTTTTATCTTCAATCCTCAAGATGAGACATTAACATGGTGTTCCTGACTTTTGAGAATATTGAGTGTTGGTTACATGACAATCGGGATGAGTTTGCTCATAGGTATAACACTGGAAGTATTTTAATCCACGTAAATGGGTAGAAGATAATTTGTATGATTCATTATATGAGACATTCTTGATTTATTTTCAAAATATTTATAGATTGGTTAACACCTTATACACGTAATCGAGGAGCCATTTGGGAAGAAAAAAATCTTAGAATCAGACAAGTACCAAACACTCTCTGATTTGGATGAACCGTGGACTCGAGCTATAGACCATTGGTGGGAAGGAGTGTTGCATAGTTATACCTTAGAATACATGATTTCAACATACTTGTGCCCAAAGGAAGTATAGTTCCAGTTCTTTAATGAGCCAAGGGGATCATATCTACGTGTGTTACCTTTATCCATGAAGAAGATGATGATTGAATTGGGAATGGAAAATTTACCCATGGTTGGCTAAAATCTTTCCACACGGAGACGTGAGAGATATAAGTTGAGGAGGCACTAAGAATGAGAGGAATGAGGTTGGGTGGAAGTGATGATAACCATGTAGAAGGTGAGGGACCGCAAGACCATGTTTCGTAAATATTGGAGAAGCACACTAGAAGGAACCCCTAGGCATTTTATGAGAGAAAGTATGATGAAAGATTAAGAACCATTGGCATGAATATTACCCACCCCGGATCCCTATCCTTGTGCATGGTGTTATAATAATATGGAAGTTGTTATAGAATATCATCACAATGATGGGGAAGAAATGGGTAATCGAGGATCACCATATTGGGTTGGAGATATAGGTAGACATGTTTTAGTAGCATCACAAGAGGCGCATCGATCAAGGCAACACATATGGTAACACAAAAAGATCTCATAGTCGAATAATAAAGTTTGTTTGGGAATAGTTCAATAGGCACAACGACAAGGAAAAAAATGACACTCTACTTAATGAAAGTAATCCCATTGGAGGAATATCAAGATAGAAATTTGGTGCACATATCGGTTCCACTACGGCCGCATAGAACAAATATTTTTAGGACCATCATTAGTTCCAACAACGGGAGGCTTGAGAAGCTTTGGTCATCCCTTGAGTGGAGGTAACCCTAGTGGAGGTTCAAGTTTGGATCCATTCCACCCCACGTAATCCGAGACAAGGAGTAAACCACAACAATAACAACCCCCTTCAAATATTCTTGAGATGTCTCATCATTTACCAAAGTCTTGGGGTATGGGATGCAACAAAGCATGTGCATAAGTTCAAACTTTTATGGAGAGCTAAGGGGATAACAACTTCATATATGAAGGTAAGTCGATTCGTGACCACATTACAGTCCGCGTGCACAATTGGTATGGAAAGTATGACCTCACTAGACAAAGTGTTGGACTATGATGCATTGTGTGCCACCTTCTTGGTAGAATTTCACATCCCGAGTTTGAGTAGTAGATCATTAGTGCACTCAAGTACATAAAGTAATACTTTTCTAAAAGTGTTAGAGAGTATAATGCGAGATTTAAGACTTTATTATCTAAAATCTCTTATGATATCCACGAGCTAGCATGTACAATGGTTTATGAGAGGATTATTAACACCATTCTAGAGAGATTTGTCACACAAAAAATTCACCAACCCGTACAAAGCTCCGGAAGTCACTTTGCAAGAGAAGTCAGGAGTGTGGATATTAGAGTGAGCCCATTCCTTGAGGCCTAGAATGCATGAATGGTCACTCAGTTGGAAAATTTATCTACAAATTTAGTGCATAAAATGGGCAGTGGAATTTGGTGCACAGAATGTGATGTAGAAGGACATACAAAGGATATTTGTCCACATGGGAATGTGTGTGTACTACTCACAAATTGTGATATTTTCCACAAAAATCATGATGTCCACAACTATCCACTTTTCCAACGTGCTAAAGAAGAATAATGTTTCCTTGTATTTCAATATTTGTGATATGTACACACATGAAACAACCAATTTCTATCTTATTGATTAGATCCATGAGGCGTATGAGACTTGGGTATGCTAGAATAGCACAAAAGCAACGCATAGGTGCATGATGGACATAATAACGATGGGTGCAATAACAGAAATGAAGACTTCAAAGGTGGATATTGTGGAAGAGGCCATGGTGGTTGGGGAGGTAGATTCACTTGGGGTACATGTTTTACATGTGGATCTCCAGACCACTACCAGTGTGAATGTGCAAAAACCAAACTTGCATATATTGTGGGAAGGCACATAAGGTTGAGGATTACTTGAATTTATACATCCACATGTGCATAAATAAGAAGGATAAAATTGCATCCATGATTTAGGTTGAGCATGCTAAGAAAAGGAAAGTGGATGGCCAAGATGATAGGTGAAGCAGATTTGTAACCATTGTTGGTTACTACACATGTAGAAGCAACACATGCATGTAGGTAGGGAAATTGAAACCAATCATCAAGGGGAGAAGAGTTGTGTACCCAACAAAGTACCGGATGTAGGAAAAAAAAGAGGTATTCTTAGAAACAATGGGCATCATTAGATATCTTCTGTGGGAGATACAACATCTTAAGGAATAAGCGTGCGAAAGAGAATGCGCACAAAAGTTAATGTTCTCATACTTGATTCTTGGAACTAGATAGGAAGACACCATTACAACCATCTTCAAATGTGTTGTATATGGAAAATAACACAAGGGTCATGCCCATTGGAGTGTTGAAGAATGACACATTCACCATTTAGGGAGAAAATTTCAAAGGTGACTTTGAAGTCTTGGAGCTAGTTGAAGCGCACAACTTCCCAAAGCACTACTAGGTCACCCTTGGTGTTATACCAACAATGCAAAATTGTGCTTTAACAATTTTCATGTGAGATTTGAGAAAATGAGGAGCGCATTGTAATCCTAATGGATAACATGAAGAATATGCCTTATATAGAGCCAATAAGTGGAGAAGACCTTAACCAGATATACCCACATATGGTGTGTGACCTAGAAAATGTTAATCCATCAAAGGAGGGCATGCTTCAATGGGGAGAGGTGCGTCCATTAGCGACACTACAAGTGTTGCTTATAGAAACTAGGCTTATGACACTTACGATATGGTTGTTTTTGAGTTTTGAGGAAGTAAAAGAGTGATTCGGTCATGACCGATTAAATGGATGGGAAATACCAACTTGGTTAGATATAACGAGGAAGAGAAGCCTGGATCCTTCTTACGCATAATGGAGTGAAGATACAAAATGAGGGGGATAGAAGGAATATGCTGGTCTACTCACTAAGGGGAATAATAAAGCGTTGGTGGGCCACATAAAGATAGCTTACTCGAGATGGTGTGAGATACAAATTTCTTTCTTGACATAGTTTTTAGGAATAACCTCCCTTCACGATACATGATTATGATGGAAATAATTCTCTCATGACACATCTTTAGAACTATGAAAGGGATTGGATGTAAGGTAAAGACATGTTGGAACCATCACTATGGGTGTAAAATTTATATTCTACATTATGTGGATGTGTGTGAGCATGGTATGTACACACGGAGTTGAGATAAGAAACAACTAATTGGCATGACTGAATGCAAGTATCGTTTATACATTTTATTATTTTTATAATAAACCTCTATAAATGAAGTTCTATAGATAATGAAGCACATCAATTTAGGTCATAACGCAAAGGCAAAAGAGCTTATAACTCATTCGTAAGGTGATATTCCATTGGCTAAGCATGTGAATGTTTTGTGACTAAATGACTTCGATGAGAAAATCGTGGGGTGTGCATGGAAGGAAAAGGAGAAGGGGAAGATCATCTATCTCATTAATGGTGAAGATGTCAAGGACTTGAACATAGAATAGATAGAAGGTGGATGTAAAGTATTGGAATCTTCAAATGAACAAGTGCGTGCATATCATGTTCCTTTAAAAACAAAGAAAGTTAATATTGTAATAGATGATGCACCCAAGGAGGCAAAAATTGTGACTATTGGTATGAGGGTGAGGTTACAAAAATAATCAAACTTTTGCGTGATTTTCAATATCTATTCCCATGGGGATATCATGAGTTGAGATGAAGATCAAGCTCAAGGATGGCACATGACCAATTTGTAAGATTCCTTAATGGATGAATCCTAATCTGTGCATCAAGGTAAAGGATGAAATTGACAAGATGTTGAAGGCATGTATTATTGAACCAATAGAAGATTTAGATTGGATGAACCCAATGGTTATCAACATCAAGAAGGATGGGAGGATCAGAATATGTATTGACTACAAAGTTTTAAATTCTTCATGTGTTATTGATCTCTTCCCCACTCTCGTTATTGAGGAAATACTAGAGGGTGTCGTGGGGTACAAGATCTATTATTTCATTGATGGATTCTCAGGATACCATCAGGTTAGGATTGGAAGTGGAGATCAAGAGAATACAACGTTTACAATTGAATGGGGATGCTTTTCCTACACTTTTATCCCCTTTGGATTGAAGAATGTGCCAACAAAGTATTCTCGCACATTGTCATATATGAATTTCAAAACTCCATACATAAGTTCCTTCAAGTGTATTTGGATGATTGGACGATGTATGGATTGGTTAAGGATAATTGTGATTGTCTATGACTAATGTTTGAAAGATGTAAGCTACTTAGCATATCCTTAAACATTAAGAAGTGTATCTTTGCAACACCATTTGGTACTTTACTTGGACACATCATCTGTAAAGAAGGCTTGTTAGTAGATCCCACTAAGATTGCAATTATATTGGGATTGGAGGAACCAACCAATCAAAGCGAAGTGCATGGATTCCTTGGACATACTGGATACTATAGGAAATTCATTAAGGGTTATGCTAAGATTTCTGCACCACTAGATGAATTATTGAAGGAAAAAGGAAAGTTTTATTAGAAGGATGCACAACAATATGTATTTGAGATTATGAAAGAGAAGATAATAACCACACCCATCTTATGCTTCCCTTCTTGGAATCTACCATTTCATGTCCATGTGGATGCCTTTGGAACAACCATTGGAGTGGTATTGGCCCAAGTGATGGAAGGAAATTTAGATCATCCTATATATTTTGCAAACATGAAGTTGAAAATGGATGAAAAAAATTACACAACTACGGAGCATGAAGTGTTGTCCATTATATACGTGCTTCACAAGTTTAGATAATATTTACTAGAAACATCATTTATATTTTATACTGATCATATGGCACTTAAGTATCTAGTTAATAAACTAGTTTTGTAAGGGCACACCTGTTGTTAGATACTCTTGTTCTAGGACTTTGAGTTTTCCATCATAGTCAATCCTAGAAAAAGAAATTTGGGATCAGACCACTTGTCACATATAAACTTTGGCAAGGACATAAAAACCATAAAATAAATTATGTTAGATATGAATCTATTCTGATTATAGCGCGTGCTAGTTTATTTGGAGGACATTGCAGTATTCTTGCACACAATAGTTGCACTTAAGGGAATGAAGACATTGGAGAAGAAGTAACTCACCATTTACGTAAAACCCTACCAGTTAGTTGGAGGAGACCTATACAAGATGGATAGAGACAAACTTTTACATAGGTGTGTTTTGGAGCATGAGCGCAAAACCATCATGGAGGAAGAACATGTCCTGGATAATAGGAGGAAATTATATAAGATAAGCTATAACACGTAAGATATTACTTGTAGGATTATGGTGGGAGAAACTTTACAAAGATACTAAGGCCTTTTTAAAATCCTAAGATAATTGTCAAAGAATAGGGAAACCGAGACATTGTGATGAAATTTTGATGCAACCTTTAACAAACACAAAGCATTTTGAGAAGTGAGCAATTAAATCGGTTGATCCAATTACACTAGTTAGAACATGATAAAGGCGCATGATACATCATCACATGCACAAATTATTTAACAAGGTAGGAAGAAGTAGTGTCCAAAAAGGATTTCATTAACTAGAACAATAATATTTTTATGGGATAACATCATTAGTTGGTATGGCTATCCATTGAGCCTTACTAGTGATAGAGGAACTCATTTCTTGAATGAGACAATTCAAATATTATTGGTAGAATTTATGGTATCCCATTATAAGACTACCCCTATCACCCATAAGTCAATGGTACTTTAGAGGCATTTAATAAGATCTTGGGACATACATTGAAAATAATTTGTGATGTCCATAGAAAGGATTGGGATGAAAAAGATTAGTCTGTACTATAGGCATACCAAACTACTTACAAGAGGTTGAATAAGACCACACCCTTTCAATTAGTGTTTGGCACAGAGGAAATTTTTCCCATGGAATTCATGTTACCCTCCCTACATATTATGCATGCAGGAGGACTTGTTGATGAGTGATTATGCTAAAATTTAATATCCTATCCTAATCTAAGGAAAGTTTGGAGTAAATAAATAAGCAAAGTGGAATAATGAAATACACCCAAACAAGCTAACAAATAAAATGTATAAAACCTAATGTGCAAATAGGGTTGGAAGAACCTTAGATGATTCAAAGATGTTGTGGGACCGTGTCACAATGGAGACCAACCGAGCGGGATGAGGCGGATTCACATGAGCCCAAGAAAATGTAGATCTGGAGGATTTTTCTTGGACTGGGGCACTTGGGGAAGGATAGGGGTGCTTGTGGGTGTCTTGGTCTAAATTCTAGGCACCCTAGTCGAAAACCTAAATTTTCAAGGTCATAAGATGTCTGCGTAATCCTTTGCTTCTTATCACGTGTATGCCTTTGCACTTTACCAAATGTCACCGTAAACCTAAAATAGAATAATCAACTGTAAAACCCCAGACAAAACATCAAAAACCTAAAAAAATAAAGATGCATATGAAGGGGTTAGACTATCCTCAACTACAAAATTGATGGACTTATCACTGAGCATTGCACTACATCTTAGACCCAATGTAGTTCTAGGTGTGTGTGTGTGTGTGTAATTGTGCCCTAGGTTTCTCTTGTGCTAGTCACAATTTATGAAGTAGCGAGAAAGTAACTAGATGTATAATTTAATAAATGTGTGCATGGAAACAATAGACTACCCTCCTATGAAGTGTGATGCGAGATGAACACAAAATTGTACCTTGTGATGGAGCTAGATGGATGCAAATGTAGCTATAGATGCCTTTGATAGATGTAAACTTAGGTGGTGGTAGCTAGTGGTTAATGTTTAGTCCCTTATTATGATCACACAACTTAATATTTATATGATTCCTTCACTTGAATTTCGTAATTAACCCCAAAAATGTTAACTACCAAAAAGATAAGATGCTCAAACGAATAGAAAGGACCCAAAAAGTGAGAGTAAAGTGTAAAGAGGATAGGGGCACCTAGAGGGGATGAGGGCGCCTAGTGTTGGTGTCCTAGCTAAGCACTCAAGTCCGAAAAGGTGAAACTAAAGTATGAAAAGATATATTGGGCTAATAAAGGTGTAAGACTAAAAGTAACAATAGAAAGCAATGAAAGATGGCCAAAGACATGGGTTAATCAGTACTCTTCTTACTTAGGAACCATGTAAATAGTAGTATGTGATTGAGACTAAATAATGACTCAAAGTGCGTGATTTTGTGTCTACATTTTCCCCCACTTTATGTTGGTGAGAAGAATGCTTGGTAACATAAAGTAGATAGATATGTGTACTTGATATCCATGTAGATTGATGTAGAAAGTGTGCCGAGGGACTAGACAAAGCGTGGAGTGATAAAAAGGTGGAGTGTGGAGACTAAAGATGTAAAAAGTGTAAACAAGGTGATGAAAGTGAACCTAGGGCAGAAGCACATTTGTGAATGCTAATGTGTGTGATGTACCTACATGTTAGTGTGACATTGTTGTTGATGTTGACTGCTTTCTTCCCATACAGATGGACCTACAAAAGAGAAGATGATCAAGTAGTCAAATACACATGTATATGTGTAAAAATGTATGTATGTAAAAATTATGTAATGAAAGTATAAAAATGAAAAAGGAACATGTGCACCTAATTTGTGATGAGAAAAAGGGTGTAGAAAGGATCCTGTAAATGTCGATGAAATGTGAGTTTTTGGGTGATCTCACGCCACTAGCCAAAGAAGTGTAGGGAGGAAAGTTTGATTTATCCTCCAACTTGTAACTGCTTCCCGAAACTAAAGAGATCTCTATATTGCCCATTTTTTGGGTGATTCAATGCCAATGTAATGGAATAAGTATAGGGAGAAGCTACCCAGTGTTGTCCTCTAACTTTTAACTTCTTCCCACTGTATAAAATTCCACTGCAACTGGTGTGTACCAATGGATGTGCTAAGGACAATATGTCCTATTAAATCTGTTGTTTATAGAGTTTTGTAGACACTTATTTGAACCCATCGATGTGTGTAACTTACTGGGTCATGGAAAAAAATTGAAAAACTTAATTATATCGGTATTGTGTGTAAACCCAAATGATGCCCCCTCTTTGGGGGCGCATGCGACGGCGTTCTTTGTAGGAGGATGCGACCCCAAAATAGGACTAACCGTTGTAATTGAAAAATATGCCCTGCAGGGGAGGAGAGGATTTGGGTTGTAGAAACCAAGGCACACATAAAAAAAGTGGTTAGACACAATTTTTAGTAGGAACAACCATGCACGTAGAAGACAAGTGTAAACTACACTGACCCAATTTGTAAGAAGATAATATAAATAACAAAGAAGACAAAATAGATAGCGAAGAGTGGGTTGTAATTATGGGACATCACTCACGATGTCACAATAAAATCAAGGCTAATGAATCCAAAAGCATACAAATGTGCACATAAGATAAAGGGAAAAGCCCACAAACAAGAACAAACAATGCAGACAATATAAAAAAATAAGTGCATAAGAAAATATCCCTACATAGAAAATGTTGCATATGAAGTCCCTGTTAGCATGTTAGAAAGATAAAACATATGTCAAAGCATGTGTAAACCAATAAAGTAGTGTGTTATAAAAAAATGAAACAATAGCACCTATAGTGAACAAATGTGGATACCCCAGAGGCGCTTTGTGGAATCAAAAAAGCATATGTGCTATGTGTAATGGACCTTTAGAGTCTATGATCACAACTAGAAAGAAAGTGAACATGCATATGTGTATGATAAAGACAATGACATACAAGATGTCTATCTAGCATGTGTAATAAAGTGAACATGTATAAGTAAATACAATCAAGAATAAATGTAACCAAAATATACAGTATGTTATGGATGGATGGAATGGAATGCAAAGTGAATGATAAGAGCCATGTGTCCCACGAGTGAATGGAGTTGTATGTAGTGAGGTTCATTTTTTAATCCCCATCAACATTCAAGAATGAATCATAAATGAGAGTTTGTCATTTGGAAATAGTCGAACTATGTGTTGTGTATAGCGCGCTATGGTGCATGTGTAGTGATGACCTACGACATAGAGATTAATTGTGCGTGACACTGTAGCCTAAGCGTATATCACAATAAAATGATCAAAGGAGTGATGATTTATCCTAAAGCATATATCACTAAATGATGATCAAAATAGGTGATGATGATGCTAGAGTAAGTGATGATGTAGCCTACGATGTTTATCACTACAAGATGAGTAGAAAGAGTGGTGATGTAGCCTAAAGCATATACCACTAAATGTCGCTAGAGGAAGTGATGATGTAGCCTATGACATATATCACTAACCTAGGAATGTCACATGAGAAAAGGTTGGATGGTTGAATGTGTGAGTTTGGTGAGGTCCATTTGATTTGTATACCTCCTACTGATCCTAATATGGATAGTGTGATTAGAGTGTGTCATCGGGTAGTGAGTGCAGTGCGTAAAATTAGATGTGTAAGAAAGTGTAATATGGGTAATATGTATGGTGATGAGAAATCATCATGTGATGTGAAATGTGTAGTGTCTAATGTGTAAAGTGTGTGAGGTTCATGTGTATAACATGCCCTCAACATTGAGTGTGAACCGAAGCACAAGAGTGTGTCATCAGGTAACAACGATGCATATGTGTATCAAGATGTATGAGTAAGGTGAGTATAAGACACATGTCAAAGCTATGGGGGGATATAGATGTAATTCCTCCCAAGTGTGTAATGGTGAGTGAACTATCCTATGAAAGAAAAGGATGATGGTCCACTACTCGATGATTATGGTGATAAAAGTGTGTGATCATGCTCTAGGAGTGGTGGTATAACAGATAAATGCCGTGCATGTGAGTGAAGTGTATGTGCATGCAAGGATGAGTATATGATGTATACCACGGTGTAAAAAAATGTGTACAAGATGGATACCTACGTATAAGAACACGATGGTGATGGAAATCTATGTGGAATAAAACAAGGTGGTGCACTATGCCTAGCTACGAAGAACTATCCTAAGAATGAGCCTATATTGCTTTGTTGGACTAGCGAGCGATGAGATTGTGTAGGTTGTATATGAGTAGGTGAACTAGGAGTAGATGGTGCTTTGGGTTCTATGAGCCATGGCATACTAGATGAAGTAGAGGATGCATTGACAAACGTGGGAGGATAATGCGACCATGGGGTAGATGGAGGTACACCATCAATAGAAATGAATTGATTGTTGTGAATGAATTTTAGACGTAAATGATTCATGGAGATGATAGATTTAGACCTGTGGATCCAATTGAGACCTAGGACCATGTCACACTTGTTAATTGCTTGTTTGAAAAGGAAAGGTACATGCATAGTGAGAGGACCAATCATAACATGGAGTTTGACAAAGTCATATAAATTGTTCATCATGTATGAAATTTGTGATAGTGGACAACAAATAGTGATGATAAGTGGAATAGAATATGCACTGATAAGCCATGAAAAATCAACCTTGGTGTTACTGATAGGAATAGATCCAAAAGAGGCACTAATATGTAAGTGATTAGAAGAGAATGTGGCATGATAATCATGATTAGAGAAAGAGATAATTGGTGTAGTAATGTCAACATTAGTGATTTCGAAATCAAGGTCCCCGATGTAGGAGGAGGCACTGCGTGATATGTATGATTAGCTGATGAATCAAAATTTTCTTGTCATGTTTTGGAAGTGAGTTATTAAATATTTTGATCTTACAATTTTTATTGGATTGGTGCATATTTTGTAGGCTCTGGAAACTCAAGCTTGTTGTTATCAATAAGATCTTGAATAATGATGCAGAGTTTGAGATACCTGTTGGTAGAGTGTCCCACACATCGGTGATAGTCACATCAAAATTTCTCATTGTAATTTCTTCCTTTTGGTCATGATGGGTCTAATTAAAGTGGTGGAGGAAGCATGATAAGATTGCTCTCAAGAAGCTATTGTAATATGAGATGTGGGGCAATAGGGAATTTGGTGAATGTATCCGAGGTGGTGGTGATCGAAGCTCTTTGGTAGTAGATCTTGTGTTAACTTTGTGTCAGTTGGTTTAGTTGTGGATGGTTTGAATGTTGACTTACTTTGAAAACATGTAGATGATGATGCTTGTTCCTGATACTTAAGCTTTCCAATGGATAAAAGATTGGTTTCGTGAAGCTTAAGAGTATGACATAGTTGGTCGAATGAGGGAGATGTATCAAAGAGAACACTTTTTAAAGAGATGGTATAATCCATAGGGATCCAAAATGACTCTAATTCATTAAAATAGTCAAAGCACAAAGAAGGAAAATAAATATACAGAGGTTTTTTCTTTAAAATAACATAACCGCCACTGTGCAGAGCGACGGTTACCAACTGAGCAGCAGCGGTCCTAGGACCATGGTTTGCATTTGGGCGAAGTCCCGGCTCTTTCGAAAAAAAATAAAATATGAAATGAACAACCTTAGAATTTGAAAGGTTGTTCGTGTCTTTCTCCTCCATGAACTTTCCCATTCTTCAAAGGCACGAGAAAACATGAGAAAGGCTACAAATATATGTTTGTAGAGGAGAATAGGATCATCTAAACATGAAAGCAAGTTAGCAAGAAGTTCTTAGTGCTGAAATTATGTTTTTATAAGAAAGGAGTGTTGGGACAGAGCAAGCAAGTAATTGGGAGGAAGTGTGAGATATTATCTACTTCTCTTTCATACTTATTGTAATTTCTTTACTTATTGTTTTGAATTGGCCAATAAAAGTGGGAAGAAAGAAAAATTGCCCTTCCTGACTGGTTTTTCCTCCTTTAGAGGTTTCAGGATAAAACTTGTTGGTGTTTGTGAGTTTATATTCTTTCCTTTCCTGTAATTGTTGATTCTAAGCATAAGCAAAATTCATTCACTAGCTATCTCTATCATTTTCTAATCGAAAGTAGAACAACAATGTTTAATTTGTGATTTTGTGGATAATTCCAAAGTTGAAGAGTTTATAGATCATTTGGTATCAGAGCTAACAAGTATCTAGGATTGTGGTATTCATTCTTGGATTTGTATGACAAAGATGTGAGATATAAAGCGAAGAGGCTTTTGTTAGCATAATTTAGCATAGGCATATTTATTGCATTATCTTTTATTTAATAATGTGCAACATGTGCACTCTAGTCTAGTGACTTGCATTCAATATTGTTATGTTGGATAACATTCAATATTAGTATTAGTAGTAATTACATGTGCATGTGAGATGGGTCTTATCATCTCATAGTTGGTGTCCGATAGGGTGTCATGTTTATCCATACGAGGCTTTCTAATATCTATAAATATTATAGCTCTTGCATTGTTATGTAATCTGATTTCATGATCAATAATATTTGTGAGGCTTCCATCCCTCTTTGGTCATTGGAATCTAATTCTATTATATCATTTGGTATCGAGCTATACCATTGTTATCAGCTTTACCTTCCGATCTAGAAATTTCTACAAAGAAGTTGAAATAGATAATTTGGGGACAAAGGGAGGAAGATAACTTGGTTCGTAGAATCGAGATGTTGGAAACCATGATGTATAGGATGTTTAGAAGGCAAGAAGAACTTGCAGATTTACAGAAGACAACTCTGTCAAGCAAGACTCCATGGAATCAATGGTTTGAGGCTTAACTAAAAAGTTTGGCATAGGGAAGAGCCACCATGAGGAAGATTATGGGGAAGAGCATGAAGAAGAGAATTTAAAGGAAAGATAAAAGGTAAAATCTGACCATACTCATTTTAAAGTTGAGATTAAAAGATTTGAAGGACAAGTAGATGCAAATTTTCTTGATAAATGGTTAAAACAATTAGAAGTCTACTTTAGCATCCATAATGTCACTAAGGCATAGAGGATCACCTTTGCATGTCTCAAAATGGAGGGACATGCTCTAGTTTGGTGGGAAACCCATCTAACCACTTGTGAAAAGAAGAAGCATCCTATTGTGAAATCTTGGCAAGAATTTAAAGAATTAATTAGAGCTAACTTCTATCCTATTGGCCATAAGACTGACCAAATGATTAAATGGTAGTATTTTAGACAAGGCAGTGGTCAAAGTGTGTAGGACTATACTACAGAGTTTTAGAGGCAGGCCATGTTGCTAAACATGGACTTGGAGGATGAGGATATTCTGACTAAGTACTTGGGAGGACTTCACACTCACCTTCAAAGAAAAGTCATCTCCACAAATCCCAAAGATCTCAATGAGGCGTGTGTGTAGGCATACTACATAGATGATGAAAAGAAGCAAGGAGAAGCAGATCCAAGGGAAAGTAGTTGAAAAATTAGTGGAAAAAGAGTATGGGAAAACAAGTAACAAGGGTAAGTGGAAAGTGAAAGGTAAACAAGTGGCCACTACTTTAAATACTTGTAAAGATCTCAATAATTTTTACAAGAATTGTGATATCAATGTTCATCCGACGCTACATGTTGGAAGTTGCATCCGAGTTACATACGAAGAATTGAACCAAGACTCAAAGAAGTCCATGACACTGTAAAAATAGAAGGGGAGGTGGAAATCGAAGATGAATTTGATGTAGACGAAAGGATTGGATACACATAACCACCAACATGGACAGCCAAAAATAGGAGACGAGTAAACTATTCCGAGATCAAAATCCAGATCAAGAGAACTAAGGTAAATGATTTGGTTGATACCGGTTCTCGTCTAACTTGATTTCAAGTAGTTGTAAAGAAGCTTGGTCTTGAGACTTATGACCATCCACACCCTTATCCTTTGGGTTGGGTGAATAAGGGTGTTGAAATTAAGGTAACAAGAAGATATAAGGTCAAGTTTGGGATAAATTCCCAAGTATATTGATGTTTTGGAAGCTGACGTTATTCCAATTGATGATTTTGATGTTGTATTCGGGAGTCCTTACTTGTATATTAGGGATGCTATATTTATGAGAAGGAAAACCAATATAGATGGGTCAAGGATGGGATCAGCTACAACATCCGGGCACACTAGCGTAAGACACATGTTACTATGGTGAGTGCTAACCAAGCAAAATGACTTATTCAGGAAAATCATAATTAGTTTTGTTTACTTTTGTTAAAGGATAAACAAGATGGGGTAGAAGTTTTAGATATTTCTAACTAGGGAAAGCATGATTTGGATAGTATTATTCAAAGTATTTTTAGGAAGTATTTCAGGCTCCCAGAGGGTATCACCAAAACGGAAGTAGAGTATGAGATTTCGGCTATTGCGAGTCCCTTGTACCGAACATCAAAGTTGTATAAGCAATACTTACTTGAGAGTATTGAAGTAAACAAACAACTCTAGGAACTACTAGACCAAGGGTGTTATGTCCAAGCACCTCACTATGTGGTTCACCTATTGTGAAGGTGCCAAAGAAGGATGGTTCTTGGAGAATGTGCATCGAACTACCGCACTTTGAACACGATCACCATAAAAACAGATATCCACTTCCCCACATAGATGATCTCTTTAACCAGATTCAACATGCCAAATTCTTCAAAAGTTGGATCTCAAATCAGGTTATCACCAAGTAAGAATGAAGGAGGAGGATATATGAAAGAATTCCTTCAAGATAAAACATGGTTTGTACTTCCTTTTAGATTTATGAGATTATTGAATGATGTATTGCAGATTTCATAGATTCATGTGTCATTATATATCTAGATGATATCTTTATTTTTAGTGCCACATGGGAAGAACATCTAACTCATTTATCTAACTCATTTACAACAAGTCTTGCAAGTTCTTAGGGAGAGACAACTACTTTATGATATGAAGAAATGTGAATTTTCCAAACAGTCACTTGTCTATCTTGGGCACATGGTTAGAGGAGGAGAGCTATGAGTGGATCCAAAGAAGGTGGAAGCCATCACTAATTGGCCAACACCAACATGAGCCATAGAGACTAGGAGTTTTGTGGGAGCTCTAGTACTTTCTCTTCCTAATTTTCAACAACCTTTTGAAGTAGAGACAAATGCTAGTGATTACGTTATGGGTGTAGTGTTTCTTCAAGGAGGTAAACCCGTATGCTATCATTCTAAAACTTTCACTTCAGTAGTTAAAGGATATTCAATATATGATAAGGAAATGTATGCACTAGTTCAGGAAATTAAAAATGGAAGCATTATTTGTTGGGTAAAGAAACTATTGTGCACACTAACCACAAACCTCTCCAAGTATTTGTAAGCACAGTCTAAATTACAGCAAGCAAGACACTACAAATGGATGGGGTTCCTTTAGTAGTTCCATCTAGTGATCAAATACAAGAAGGGTAGTACAAACTTGGTGGTAGACATGTTGTCTAGGCCACCCACACAGAGAAGTTTTCCTATTTGGAAACTATCTCTTAGATCGAGCCCTTCATGAAGGAATCTTACAGAGAGGCATATACCCAGGATAGAGACTTTGGGGTGACATTTTAGTAGTTGTAGTCCTAAGGGACGGAAAGGACAGGGATTGAATATTGTTATCTCAAGGATGGGATGCTCTATCGATGGGGGAAGCTTTGTGTGCCTAAAGAAGAAAGACTTTTATTGATGAAGGAAGTACATACCTCAAAAGTAGCAGGACATTTCGGTGTTGATAAGACACTATCCCACTCTCAAAGGTACGTGTATTGGCCCAATATACAATAAGAAGTATCAAAATTTATATGTGGATGTAAACTTTGTTGTACCAGCAAACCTAAGACTAGGAAGGAGGGTTTGTATATGCCTTTTCTAGTACCTACTCATCCATGGGAGGACATTTCTATGGATTTTATAGGAGGATTACCTATGTCTAAACATGACCATGAATATCTCTATGTTGTTGTTGATAGATTCAATAATATGTGTATTCTTATGGCATGTAAAAAGACTATAAAATCACATGAGGCAAAGAGATCTTTTCTTTGCTAATGTATGGGTGAATTTTGGTTTTTGCTAAAGTCTATTGTTTAAACAGGATTCGGAGTTCTTGGGAAGTTTTGGACTACTTTGTGGGACAAGATGGATACCAGGTTATAGAGGAGCAAAATTTCCATCCACAGACAGATGGACAGACAAAGGTGGTGAACAAGACTTTGGTATAGTTGATCAGAGGGTATAACAACAAATACCCAAGGACTTGGGATGAGTCCTTAGCCTACATTCAACATTCCTATAACTGGGCAAGTACACACATCCACTATGAAGTCACCGTTTGAAGCATGCTTGGGATATCTACCTAAAAATCTGTTGGACATAGCAGTTGGACAACATGATGAGGAGGAGGCATGTGACATAGATGTAACTAGAGAAAAAAATTCATTGAGAGGATCCGGAAAATCCATCTCAAAGTCAAAGAACAACTAGAGAAATATCAAGCCAAGTACAAAGATAGGCATGATCAGCATAGGAGGGAACATAAGCTTCATGTTGGAGATAGAGTTTGGCTTTACTTGAGCAAGGAGAGACTACAAGATCAAGCACAGAAGCTCAAGCCACTACGATATGGGCCCTTCACCATATTGGAGCAGGTTGGAGAAAATGCCTTTCGACTTGATTTACCATCATTTATGAGGATGTACTCTGTAGTAAACTGTGAGAAATTACACCTATATGAGCCATCCATGCTAGATGAAGATGAAGGACTACAATTTCTACCTTCCATTAAGGATTACGTCTTGGACTCATGAGGTGAATTGGAGGAGGATGTAGTCTTTGCGCAGCAGTGAAGGTTAGAGCGACCAGGAGAGGTCCGCAAGAGTCTTGGAAGATTGGACTAAAAGGAAAGACACCAAGGCAGGCCCAATGGTACTTGAAGGAGAAAGTGAGGGAATTATTTCATCTACTCCCCCACTAATATTTTTTGGGAAAAAATCCTCCTAAGCAGAGGAGGTGTGATCCATAGGGATCCAAAATTACTCTAGTTCATTAGATCAGTCAACACGAAGAAGGAAAATAAATATACAGAGGTTTTATCTTTATAGTAAAAGGACCACCACTCATGTGCGCAGTGGTGGTTATAGAACCAATGCACAACTAGAGTGGTGGGCCTAGGACCACCGGTCTGTATTAGGTGACTGATCTTGGATCTTTCGAGAAAAAAATAAAATATGAAACGAACAACCTCAGAATTTGAAAGGTTATTCATGTCTCTTCTCCTCCATGACCTTTCCCATTCTCCAGTGCATGGGAGGACATGAGGAAGGCTATACATATATGTTTGTAGAGGAGAATAGGTTCATTGAAGCATGAAAACAAGTGAGCAAGAAGTTCTTAGTGCTAGAATTGTGTTTTGTAGAAGAAAGGAGTGTTAGGATAGAGAAAGCAAGTAATTGGGAGGAAGTGTGAGATATTATCTACTTCTCTTTCATACTTATTTTAATTTTTGTACTTATTGTTTTGAATTGGCCAATAAAAGTGGGAAGAAAGAGAAATTTACCTTCCCGAATGGTTTTTCCTCCTTTGGAGCTTTCCAGGATAAAACTTGTTGGTGTTTGTAAGTTTATATTATTTCCTTTCCTATAATTGTTGATTTTAAACATAAGAAAAATTCATTCACTAGCTATCTCTACCATTTTCTATTCGGAAGTAGAACAACAACGTTTAATTTGTGATTCGTGGATAATTCCAAAGTTGAAGAGTTTACAGATCATGGTAGGAGACTCTAAATGAAGAAATACTGAAGCTTAGAGTCAACAAACACATTAAACATATTAACTAAGTTGTGTTTGTATTGCAAAACATAGTCCGCTAAGTGTTCATTAGATCCTTGTTTTAGTTGTGTGAGTTGAGCATAAGAGATCTTGGAGCTGATGTTGATAGAGAAGTGAGTGAGAAAATCATCATCCAGATATGTAAAAGATGTTACCGAGTGAACAGTAGGTCATATAACCAACGCATCACATAATCATGAAGACTATGAGGAAATAGCTTAGCTAGGAGAATGTGATCATCTGCAAAATCTAGACAAGCCACATGGAATGCTTGGAGATGCTCTTGTGGGTCACCATGGCCATTGAAAATAGGTAGTTTAGGAATGATGAAATTTGGTGGAAGTAAATAAGTGGATATAGTGGGTGCGAATGGAGTATGCAATAATAGATTGGAATCTAAAGATGGAGACACATGAGAAGTAACCTTTCGTAATTGATGAATTTGCGCTTGAAGGTAATTATAAAGGAGGCTATATCTTGAGTTCCATCGGAAGGATTATTCCATGCATGAGAAATAAGAGGTGGGGTATAGTGATTATTAGGATTAGGGAAAAAAATGAGAATGGTGGAAATGGGTGGAAGAGTAAAATAAAGTGGTTGAGTAGCAGAACGAAGGTGGGAATGGCGGAAGAAGCATTAAGATCAAAACTATTTGTAGGTTCTTCATGAGTAGCATATAAAATCATGTCTAGATCTTAGGGATGCTCAGTGATATGATCATTAAGGGATTTAAGATGGGCTTTAGAAAATTCTTTAGAATATTGAGCTATAACAATAAGAGAAAAAAATCCCTAAGTGGAAGGTGGTGTTAAGCGTGGGGTTCACCAAAATGATTATGCTAAAACGTAATATCCTAGCCTAATCTAATTCAAGTTTGTATTAAATAAATAAGAATGGAATAACTAAAATACACCCAAACAAGCTAAGCAATAAAATGTATAAACCCTAATGTGTAAAGAGGGTTGGAAGAGCCTTAAGCTGATTCAAAGATGTCGTGAGACTTTGTTGGAATAGAGACCGACTAAACATGAGGAGGAAAATATCACATAAGATCTTGAGAAAATGCATATCTAGAGGATTTTACTAGATTGGGGTGCCTAGGGAAGGATAAGGGCACCGGTGGGTACCACGGTGTGAATTATGGGTGCCATAGTCTGCACAGATGGTCATAAACCATAATTTTTAGGGTCATAAGATGTCTGTACTCCTTTTCTTCTTGTTGCATGTATGCCATGCACTTCGCAAGAGGTTGCCATAAACCCATAATAGAATAATCACCTATAAAACCCCAGAAAAAACATCAAAACCCTAAAAAAAATATGTTTATGAAGTAATGGACTGTCCTCAATTACCAAATTGATGGACTTATCACCGAGAGCTCCACTAGATCGGACCCAATGTAGTTCTAGGTGTGTATGTGTGTGTAATTATGCCCTAGATTACTCTTGTGTTAGTCGTAATTTATGAAGTAGTGAACAAGTAACTAGATGTAGAATGTAATAAATGTGTGCATGGAAACAATAGACTCCCCTCCTATAAAGTGTGATGCAGATGAACCAGCCTTTGTGCCTTGTGATGGAGCTAGATGGATGTAAATATAGTTATAGATGCCTTTAATGGATGCAACCTTAGGTGGTGATAGCTAGTGCTTAGTGCTTGGTCCCTTATTATGATCACATAAATTTATATTTATATGATTCCTTCACTTGAGCTTTGTAATTAACCCTGGAAAAGGGGACTACCAAAAATATAAGATGCTCAAATGGCTAGAAAGGACCCAAAAAGTGAGAGTAAATTGTAAAGAGGAAAGGGGTGCCCAGAGGGGACGAGGGTGCCTAGTGCTGAAATCCTAGTTGGGAGCTCCAGTTTAAAAATGTGAAATGGAAGTATGAAAAGATAGACTGGTCCAATAAAGGTGTAAGACCAAAATTAGCAATATAAAGCAATGAAAGATGGCCAAAGACATGGGTTAATCAATACTCTTCTTGCTTAGGAACCATATAAATAGTAGTATGTGATTGAGACTAAATAATGACTCAATGCACGTGATTTTGTGTCTACAATGAGAAGTTTGTAGAAGAGTGCATTAAAAACTCATGCAATTAGATGATGTACGCGTAATTGCATGATGGAGTCGAGAAAATAGAAAAAGTAAGACAAAAGGCTTAACATGAAAAGCATATTAAGAAAATTCTTTTGTGGTTGATGGGATGGTGATTTTGGATGACTTTAAGTTTGCATGTAACCCAGAAAGATCAAATTTTATTGGTTTAGACCATTTAAAGTAACAAAGATACTAGAATCTAGTGTATGTATGTCGATTACATGTCTTTGGAAGGTACAATGTTTTTGGTTACCTTTATGGGAGTAGGATGAAACCCTAATATAAATAAGATTCCATTTTATGTTTGTAATAAGGTTGTATTTCCATTTAGATTAGGTTTCCCTTTTACTTTAGTTTAGTTTTGTTGTAATAGGAAAATTGTGTGCATGAGTCGATCAATATGTTTTAGAATGATGCATGAGAGGCACACACATGCTTTTAGTGTGGGGTAAGTAGGTCAAGGTGCACACACAATGGAAAATTTTAAGGTACATGAGTAAAGTGTTCCCTTGGTTGGATGGATAAAGTGTGCACATTATTAAAGTTGGAGGAATTACTCACTTAAAACACGATGAATGGAGCAACACTCAATGTAATGTAAGGAGGTAACACGGAGAAAAAATACTTGGTAAGTGGTTCATAGGAAGAATAGGTGTAGTACATGAAGGTGAATGCAAAAGGATTTATAACATGAGAAGTTGTTACAAATCATAAGGTTATGGAATTCCATGCACGGAAGGAGCTTCTCGGGTGAGAATAAGGTGGGAAAATGCAAGAGATAGAGGGAAATATAAACTTGGTGGTAGGTGAGTGTAAATAATGTGCTCAAAAATTAAAATCCTATAAAAGGGTGATGAAGCATAGTAATTTTTATCTTGCTATTAAGAACTAGTGAAAAAAGAGCTCTTATGAACTAGATAACAAGTGAGAACAGAGTGAACTAGAGTCATGACAAAGAGACCAAACATAAAAACTTTAAAATGGAGAAAGAACTCCTTGTGAGAAGATGTAAGTCATGAAGTGGAAAGATTTTAAGGGAGAATTACAGAGATAATATTGTAGAACTAGGGTTACAATTTTTTAGGGTTAATGGAAAAAGTGATTCGCAATTTGAGTTAGGGCACAAGGTTGAAGTATCAAAGTGATGAGCACAAATTGAGATGGAGTCGGAAGATGAAAAAGTAAGACAAAAGACTTGACATGAAAAGCATATTAAGAACAAGTATTTTTGGTCAATGGGATGGTGATTTTTATGACTCTAAGTTTGCACGCCATGCAAGAAATCTCAAAGTGCATTGGTTTGGACCATTTAAAGTAAAAAATATACTAGAATCCGATGCATATCGATTACAAACGTTGGATGGTAAAATGTTGTCTGGTTACTTTAATGGGAGTATATTGAAGCCCTAATATAAATAAGATTCCATTTTATGTTTGTAATAAAGCAATATTTCCATTTAGATTAGGATTCCATTTTATTTTAGTGTTGTTCTATGTTGTCATGTGTTTTTGCAATGGAAAAATTCAACATGAAAATTTGACAACTTTATCCTACCATCCAAATTTTTGCTTGTAAGACCTACTAAGCATGTCTCCAAACCATTTTCCCTTTGTGTCAAGCCTATCCTATCCTTTCAAGTGCTCATATGTGTTTTAATAACCTTTCCCATGTGTTTTAAATTTAAAATCAAGATCATGGAGTCCTCTTGATGCGGTAATTTCCAAGGAAGATTCTTTAGTGAGCCTAAAAGGGCTATGTTTAGCCTTTCCAGGACCGGCACACAAACCTAGGAAAAAATTGAAGGCTCAAATTCATCAGGAGTTAGTATTAAGGAGATAAGAACATTGGAAAAGTGTTATAGGAGGATTTAGTATAGATTTAGAGGTTTAGGGACAGGTTCAATGAAAGCACGTTTTTGAAGGTGAAGGAGCTTTCAGTTCAAAAGAGAATTTGAGATTCATGAAGTGATAATGATATCTCCATAATGAGTTGGAGTTGAAACAAGATATAGTGAAAAGGTGATTCGGTGTTATAAATTATGCTTTGGTTTCAAGTTTTTCACAAGACACAGGAAATTCTTCCCACAATATGTTTTCAACACATATAGCTTGTGGTCTCAAAAGGATATTTAGAGGAGGTTTCAAGAATAATAAGATCATTAGACCCATCCCATTAATCTCAAAATGATTTTTAGTCAGATTCATATAAAGAAGTGCCTAAAAAGACCTTTGGATGCTCCATAAACTTTGTTGTCAAGCTTCTCTTCAATGTACGCTTTTAGGACTTCACCAAATTTCAAGGAGAAAACATGTTATCACCAGGTGATGGCACAATTTTTTGTTCCAAATTTACCATGCCCTTGGGATAGGTGGGACACAAAAATTCACCCAATCCCAACATATCCCCTAGATCATCATGTGACCTCGACGAAGCACAATCTTTCTAGCTAAGCCTCTTTGCACTCTTTCTCGGCCCTCCGTGTCATCGAATAAAAATGTGTCAGTTTTTCTCACTAGGTGAGGGTTCATTTTCCTACACTAACTATCCCATCCTCTTGGGACACAAAATTTTCCCAAGCCTATCCCTTTTCCAGGTCCTCCATATGACCCAATTTCAGCCCTTGGGAGTTTTTCGAGTGATTTTCCTCTCTTCTTCGTTGACCAATCTCTATCCACCACTTGTCAAGATGAGAAGAGGGAAAATTTTGCTGCACAAAATGTCACATTCCTTGGGAAAATTATAACACAAGAATGCACCCAAGCCTAAGAATATTAAAAAATCCAATATTTGTCAAATTTTAAATTGTCATGTTGCTTTTTCTTGTGTGTTCGAGAAAAGCTGTTGCACAGAGGAAAGTTATAAAATACATTGCCCTCCTCCATTCCTCCATTTTTTCTTCATTCCTCCATGATCCATACTTCAAATCACCCAAAACCTTTCTTTTTCTACAGACACCATGCCCGTTTTTTTTTCTAGATTGACTCCATAGCCAAAAACATGAAAAACTCATATCTCCCAACCTGGTAATTAGAATCGGATGAGATTTTCACCATCTCTCTCTCCTTGGAGCCTAAAATAAGTAAGAAAAATAAGAACCAGAGGTGTCCCTAATTTTTAATGGAAGGAAACCCTATATTTATTCCCTAGCTCCCTCTTTTTCAATTTCCCGCCATTTCGACGGATGGTTCGAGCTAGATTTTTGAGCACGACATCCAAAAAAAAAACTATTCCATATAAGCTAATTTTTCTTCAATCAGAGGTGTGGAAGACCAATTTATAAAAATATTAAGTACATGGTACTCATACTTACTATAAATATAAAATTTCATATAAAATCAAAACCTTTCAAAAATACAAACTCGAAAACAATCAAGATAAAAATTAAACAATATAGGCCAAAAGGAAAAAAACACAAAAAGCAAAAAAGCAAAAATCAACTTTCTAAAAATATAAAGTGTGTGAAAATGGAAAAAAAATTAGTGAAATTCTCCAAGCATGTTGGGGGTTCGAAAAAATGATTCCAAGACAAAAAATCAACATTTCCCAAAATAATGACTCTTAAATCCCAAAGGCTAAAAATATAAAGTCTTCATTTTGAGTGTAGAAAGTTACAGAGGGATTCATTTTAACTCATATTTCTAATTTTTGGAATCTTCACAGGGTTATGTGATGTTATCATATCTTGAATATAGAAATTAAGCCTCCATATGGGTCTTGGAAGAAACATCTTGATCCCAATTGTGTCCAAAAGAAAGGCATCACATCACATAACACATCAAGTAAAATCTAGGAACATTTTACGGTCAAAAGAGACAAGATAGTTGTCAAGAAATCAATGGATTCACTGAATAGTATGGTTCAACATAGCTCAATGGTCAAGTTGTATCCACCATCATATCTTAGGGACATGAGTGATTTGAGCTCGGTGAGTTGGTTTGAACTCGGTGAGATGGGTAAGTCAATAAAGTAGGTGATTTGAAATGGTTGAGTCTATTGAGGTAGCTAAGAAAAGTGAGCTAAGAGTGAGCTAGGAAAGAGCTCACACCTCTCAAAGTAGTAAAATCATAGTTTATAACCTTGCAACACAATGTGTGGAACAGGAATGCAAGTATCAAGAGGTTTGAGCATCGTGAATGACAATTGTGAAAGCTTGAGGGATAAAAGAGTGATCCTAACTCTCAATGTGAAATAAAGAATGCATCATCATCTTGAGATCACTTGGGAGGTATCGAAATAATGTTTTTAGACAATCATTTAATAGTCTAAGGTTTGAGTTCTTCATGCCAAAGGAGGTGATTGTGACCATCGTCGTGAGGTCCTTCATCTAAGGAAACAATCTTCATCAAAAGAGTGAAGCGGAATGAAAAATTACTTTTTTTCCATCCGAGTAGTTCTTTCTCTCTTTTTTCTCTCTCTTCCCTCCCCCTCCCTCTCTTTCTTCATGTCCTATTTCTTCCTTAAGTGGGTTTGCCTTTTCATTTTGTCTTATTCATGTTTTATCTTATGTGACTATAATTGATAATGCAATACGTGCCACCCTAATTAATGAAAAGGGGACTTAATTTTTATTCCTAGGAATATGAAGAGTCACATGTCATAAAAGACAAATGAAAGGTCATGTGGGGGTAGGTGAAGAGTCTTTTCGAAATATATATATTGTAATGACTTCCCCATTCTTAAGGGTTGTCACTTTTGTGAGTTCTAAGTAGATAACTACCAAGAATAAACAAAGAGATAAAAGTTATTCTATTTCTCTCTATGTTTTCCTCTTTCCCTTACATTGTACATCTTTGTAAGAATGTCAATAAATAAAGGAGTTTCTAATTTTCTAGATGAGTAAATAAGTGATATTTTGTGTTCATGGTTTTAACTTGTCTTGATATTGCTAAGAAAAGTTTATATTCTTCCTAAATTGTGTATGTGATATTTCTTATTAATATTTGCAAGAACATGAGTTTTCCTACTTGAAATATTAATCCCTCTCCTAATTTCTCACTCCCATTTCCACACCTACCTTGTAAATTCATCCCTTGCAAGAAATTGTAAGCACTTTCCACAAGTGTAGTGAAATGTGCCTGTTGGATCCCAGGCCCCAAGGCCATTAACACATTTACATTTTTGTTCACACACAATAATGAATCTTCCCCATTTAAGAGATGAAACTAGTCTAAGAGATTTGGAGGAAATTAACCAATTCCTCACATCAACTAATTTTCTCTCCAAATTTTTTTGGATCCGAACATGGGGTAGATTTATCATTTCTACATCCACACACAAAAAAATCAAAATAAAAAAATAAAATATTCAAAAAACCATAAAAAAATAATAATAATGGAATTTCATTGTTGAAAGAATCTTTGTTGATTCCTATAACTAACCCTTCATCATCCACAATGTCCTTTCAAATTCTCATTGCAATATTTTCCCAAAACTAGATGAAAGAAGATATACTAGAATTAATAGGTTGAGAGGAATTATTGATCCCACTTTCAAGGCTTTTGCAAAACCTACAAGATCAAATCGAGATAATTCATATTTCCTCTCTTAAACCTCATCCCTATCCGAGTCTTCAAGTGGTACCCATGGAAATCCTATTCAAACCCTATTGATATTCCTTCCGCAAATACCCTCGATTCCCCCATATTTTGACAACCGTTGAACATTAAATTCCCTAGTGAAGAAGAACAAGAACCAAAAGAAGAATTGGGAGAAGAATTTGTAGAAGTGGAAATGGAAGTAAAAGCTCAAGCTGAAGAAATAATGAAAGACAAAGAAGAAAAACCCCAACCCATTATTCCATGGGGAAAGAATACAGGTCCAATTACTCTTGCACGTCCTCTTCATAA
Organism: Taxus wallichiana var. yunnanensis; assembly: GCA_018340775.1. Lineage (NCBI taxonomy): Eukaryota > Viridiplantae > Streptophyta > Pinopsida > Cupressales > Taxaceae > Taxus > Taxus wallichiana. The sequence continues at coordinate 54,342,288 of CM031238.1, forward strand.
TCTACCAACAAATTCCCACAAGAAATTTTTGAAGTTCAAAGGTGACGACACACAACTTCCCGAAGAACACATCTCCGCCTTCATAACCTCATGTGGAATTATTGGAATCAAACATGAAGATGTTGATGTGAGATTGTTTGTGGAATATATTCAAGAAAAAGTAATGGAATGGTTCTATCTCATGTCGGCTCGATCCATCATCTATTGAGATGACATCAAAACCAATTTTGAGGATAGATTCAAATTTACAGAGGAATGTCAAGACTTCCTAGTACAACTAGTACAAATGAAGAAAGAATCGAATGAAACTATGAGATAATTTGTGGTCCATTTCAACTGGTTACTCCATAGAATACCGAAAGATGATTCACCATCCAAAGACAATGTCAAGATATTCTTCATCAATGTACAACCTCTGAAATTGGATTCATCTTAGGAAGAGTGCATCCCCATACTCTGAGATTTCCCAAAAGGATACAATTAAGATTGAAGATAATTTAATCTTTCCTAGGAAAAATCAAGAACCCTTTAAGGAAGGATAAGGCCCAACATCCAAAAGATGAGAGAACTGATCCATTGTTGGAGAAACTAGAAAATGAATTGATAATGTTGAAGAGGGAGGTTTCTCAATGATCATTCCATCAAAGTAATAATGGAAACTAGATTGCAGGAAAACCTGAGAAGATTTCCTTGGAGGCTCCACCTGTCAATGCAAGTTGTAGAACTCAAGAAGTCAAAGAAGGACTTGAAAAATAGAGTGAGGAGAGTGATTTCCTAGAGATTAAAGAAGTGGATAACGATGTACAAATCATAATATGTAAAGATACATGAGTTGAAGAAGATGATGAAAAATATGCACCTAGTTTCTCATGTGTGGTATTCACCTATTATCAGTCTAAAAAGAAGATTCTTCCTCCCATGATGCAAAAAAAGAAAAGATTAAAGACCCTCTTATGGTGACTCTACAAAAAAAAATCAAGGATCTCCACACCCATTCTCCATGAAGTCTAAATTAGAGAAAAAAGACCCGTGACAAGTAAGAGGTCACTTGCTTCTCTAAGTAATTCTTCTCATGCTCCTAATAACTCTAACTCTATTCCTCCAAAATCTAGTCCTTCAAGGATATCTAATGTACCTTCAAAATCAGCCTCCGTTCCCCAAACCTCAACTCCTAGCTCTAAGCCTATCTTAACTTCAAAAAAATATCTCCATCCTCCTATCACATCTACCCCTTTTGATATCATAGAACATGTGAAAAAATATAAAGTGTAGATTTCGAATATGAGTATTTGTGGACTCATCCAAAATAATTTGAGAAGCTTTTCCATCATATCAAGGGTATTAGTTCAAAACTCGATATCTTGTGAATCCTAATTCTAAAGGATTACTACCAACCCAATCTACATACCATTCATAGAACATTCTTACTATGAGTGCATCAAAGATTAATAAGATTGATCCTTTCTATGTCTCCCTTCTCATTGGAGGATACAAATTGAATAATTGTATAATAGATTTAGGTGCCTCTGACAATGTAATGCCCATAAATGTTGTCAATGAACTCAAACTCAACTTGAATCGGGATAGTGGCTTTTATTACTCTATGGATTCAAAATAAGTCCCACTCACAGTGAAGTTCAAGGATTCATAGGTGGCCTTCTTGAATTATCGAGAAAAGAATGTATCATTAATTATCTTGGTAGCATACATTCTAGCTTCATTTGGAATGTTGTTAAGTAGAATATTTTGCCAAAACTTGGGAGGAAATATTCATATAAATTGGTCTTTTGTAACCATTCTAGTTAAGGGAGATATGGAAAAGTTGCTTCCAAAAAAAAAGATGAGATATATAGTGAAAAATTAAGGAGAACCAAGAGCTATCATATTGTAACAAGATAGCGGGAAGACAACTTATTTCATAACAAATGAATATGAGGATGAGATTCCTATCCTAATAGGACAAGTTTCCGGATGAGGTAAACTAGGAAGAAGATGAAGTGGTTCTTGATGAGTTCCAAACTGAGAAATCAACTAATGTATTTTCCCATCTTGAGGAGGTGTTCTCATTCCCATTCTAAGATGCATATTCTCTAGATTATGTCATCCATGAAGAAGAAAATCCAAATTGCAATGAGCCTTTAAAGGGTTTGAAGGAAGAATATTTGAAAGAAATGTTAAGAATTACAAAAGAAATAGAAGATCCTCATCTCAGTATTGAACTCCTAATGTAAGCCATGGATTTGTAAGACATGTGTGAATCTAATTCTAAATTCTCAACCAATTTTAAAATTGGTCATGATGAAATAAAAAGGGTGAAATATTTGATGTCCCTCTAGAGAAAATGATTGATGCATATGTCGAAGAAATTGAAGTCTTCATTTTCCCATTTAAAGAAGAAGATTCCATCTATGATGAAGAAGTTGAAGCAAAGAATTTGGGTCCTACAAAGATGATAATTCCCACCAAAAATAAGTAGCGGAATGCCATGAGCTCCAGGAGGATGAAAAATTCCTCCAAGTGGTTTCCTTGAATTTTAAAATGAATATTCTTCAAATCAATGTAAAGGTGAGATTTTGGAAATTTCAAAGGAGTCTATGCAAGGAATCTGAAAGCTACGAGAAGGTACAAAAATCTTGAGATAAGTCTGACCTCTTGATGCATGCCTTGGCCATAGAAGATAAGTATGAAGTTATGTCTGATTATTCACTCAATTTCCAAACACCTCATAATGAAATAGAACAAAAAGATGAATTCAAGGCCTCTGTCGAATTTGTTTTCAATAAATATGAAAGTGGGAAAAAGAAAACTCAAGATATTCAAGTAATTTGAACAAAAATAGGCCTTAGGGCAATGATGAGATGCTAAATGAAAAATCAGCAATGTGGATGAATACAGAAGGAAATTTACACTCTGAAAATGATTTTGAGGAAAATAGAATTTTTGAGAAAAGCTACAAGTACCAAAATCTCATGTAGGATTTTCCTCCAAAGTATACAAGAAGACATGAAAGAACACGGCTTTCATAAGCGATTGAGAAAGGAGGCTACTTTCTTGAACCAATCAATGGTTTCATAGAACATCATCACTTAGTGTTCTTTACGCACCCAAAATTACATGTGCTATATTGTCGAAAAGATTACAAAAGTCCCCAATGATGATTTAGTTCCTTTCAAGAAGGCATTAGAGCTCCAATTCCTAGTCGCAATGTATATTTGTGGCTTAGAAATATTTACTTAGCTTCCCATGCTTTCTTCCGGCTTCTGCTCTTTCTACACATGTTTTGGCCTTCGGTGCAGGACCATCGCCTGCTTGGGCGGTGGTTCCCAAACCACCGCCAAGATAGGACGGTGGTCCTAAAATCACCACCTTATGCGCAGGTGGCGTCTTGCCCACTTTTTTCTAGATTCTTCATGTATTTTTAAACATGTGACAGATTCACTTAATTTTTCTTTTTGCATGCATTCGTAATCCGAATAGTATAAAATTAGCTTTGATTGCTTAGCTCTCCTTCCTCCTATTTTTAAATAGATTTAATTGGTTGGAACTACTCCTTATTACCTTGTGCATGAAGGCACCTCCAATCCTCCATTCCTATATATTCCATTCTTGTATTCAAGCAAAGGGCCTGTGAAGTTTGTGTATCTTGCATTATATTTCTACAATGATATTTCTAGGAATTGCATAACCAAGCTTTGGTCTCTTGTGCTATCTCTCTTCTACTTGCATTGCATGGAATGCCATCAAGCTGCTATTCTTGGAGTGCCATCCTCCTACCACTTGTTCTTGCATTCCCAATATGTTGGACTCACATGAACACTTAGAGAAAGAAAGGAACATACTGAGGGGATAGATATAGACATAACTAGATTTTCCAAAGCTCTTGCTTGTCCAGGTTGGAGTTGTATGTTTGTTTTCCTTGTGTGTTGAATTGTCAATTTCATATCAAATAGAGTAGAGAATAATTCATTTCAAATAGAGTAGAGAATCATTCATTTCAAATAGAGTAGAGAATCATTCATTTCAGTAAGTTTTGCCTTTCAACATTACTAGGGAAGTTGTGAGGAACAATAGCCCCTTTTAGGGTCATGAGTTGTTCTTCACTTCGAGGTAGGGTTTGGAGGATTTTTGTCATATTAGGTTGTTTGATTTAGATTAGATTCATACATTTGCACAAGTAGCCAGATACATCCAGTTGATTAATTGTCTTTAGTTTGTTTATTAGATTAGAACACTTTGCCTAAAAATTAGAAAAGAACAAAAAGATTTCCTTTGATAGATTAGCTTATTTTATTGCTTTGATCCAAAATATTGTGAAAAACCCCAAAAACATAGATTAGATCTCTTTCAGTAATTAGTTTGCTTATTAAAAGTCATTTTATTTCACTTTGTATGACCATCAACGGTCCACAATAGGAAAAGACATACAATTGTGATCCATTGGTCCCACAACCCAATGGGCCAGAATTGATAACTAACATTGATACCAACTTACGTTTAACAATCTTACACACACCTGCAACTTTTGCTGAGAAGATAAAACAACTCAATACACTAAACATAGCTGCTAATCAAGCCTATGATTATTGGACTACTCCTAGCAATAGGGTTTGATTATGCACATGACCATCCAAGGGCCAGACCCCACGAGTCTTTGGTTGTGATCCTCAGGTCCCACAACCCAACGGGCCTGCCCGATCCAGTTAGACATTGACACTAGCTTACACATTAGTATTTAGATATTCACCACTTCCACTAGATATTATCGCACAACTTGCCTTACTTAACAGCGGCCGATCAGTGCTAATAATTTCTTGATCGGAGCGAGAAAATCACCCTTAAATACATGTGGCTTCATTTTGCCTCTATTCTTACTTCCATGACCTTGTTTGGAAATCTATATGAGGCACCCATAGGTCATTTTCCGTGTGTTCAACAACCAAGTGAATAGAATCTCGACCGAGCTCAACATTGATTGGAGTCTATGAAACCATTATTTCATAGAGAACCATCACACCACTTCAGGCTAGGAGAGAATTCTTTGCTTTAGAATCACAGATCCTGAAATTACGTGTTGAAGATATAATATTGCCCAATTAGCTTGATCCCTGTCACCACACTCACATTCATAATCATTCCCCACTTTGTCTCGGCATGACCTTGGGAGGTCGGGTGCGAAGAAGGTCACGTGTTGATTTTCTGTCATACAAATTGGTGAACCTGATGTGAAGAGCTAGTCTCTAAACATTTTCACTTTCTTCATCCATCCTTTATTCCATGGGTATTTTATAACCCCGAATATGTTGGGATACGATGAGTACAGTCAGTCCATCTGGGGTTTGACATGTACCATTACCAATCAAGTATACCACACAATCACCTTCACTTTCAACATGGGTGGACAACAACTCATCTGCTCAAAAACCTCTACTTCAGGGAACCAATGTTTGTTCCTCTGTACATATTGAGGAACTTGACCAAGTCACTCAGAACTATCCCCTTGAACAATCAAGTTCAAATAACATGACATTATTTGGTGAAGCAAGTTCATCTCCTCGGGTATTGTTTCGACAACCCATTAGCATGCAATCTGATCAACTTCCCCATCTAGATGAGGAGTATTTGGCACGATATACTAGGAGTGAAAAAAATTCTAGAACATGAACCAATTTTTTGATAGGTTGCAAGGACAAGGTGATGTTATGCTTTAAAACAATAATGATACCCTTCCACCAACTAAGAATACTACCAATGAGGGGTGGTAACATCGTGAATAATTCATAGCATGATACCATACTCCTTAACAACCTTCGAGGGTTCAACAAAAGGTACTTAAGCAAGGCACCACCTCGTTAATGGATGATGTCATTTGAACTTTGGTAGACAAAGTGAAAGAGTTAGATCTTACCCAAAATACATAGAATTCATATGTTGGGAAAGACTCGAACTCGTCTACCCTGCAAAATTATGGGCAAATATCTACTACACAAAATTCTATAGTTTACATGAATATTCAAAACCTAGGAGATCCGCTTATGGGGAAAAGCACCGTGGGTATTCCCCCTAAGCCACTTATGGATATATGGAATAGGTACCATCTGGAAGTGCATTCTCAAATGCCATACCCATGTCAGAAATACAACATTCCTCGGCTTCGTGCCTTCAATTCCATATCAAGGTAATCAACCCCCTATGTACACATGTATTCTAAATCTCCTGGGGCATGTATACCTACCTAGGTCCATATGGACAACCACGGGGGTGCCACATGCCCCACTAAATGTCTATATGCTATCCCATTTAAGCAATCAGTGCAACCTCCACCTCCCTAACAAGGGTCTTTAATGGTGGAAACATATGCAATGGGGACCTATTTTGAATATCTCAAGGAACCCCTAGATTTCTCCATTCAAATAGTCATGCTCTCGAGACCCTTGCTTGATCTTCTAAAGTTCAAAGGGGAGGGCGATCCTAACGCCCACATCAAGGCTTATGCAATGGCCATTCGAGAGCTACTCCCATGGGATGCAGTCGTTGTAAAAATTTTCCCTAAGACACTAGAAGGTATTTCTCTCGACTGGTACTATAGGATACCGAAGGCTTCAATACACTCATTCAAGCAACTCGTATCAGATTTTATCAAAGCTTTTGATATGAACAAGATTTTGAGAATAAGAATAAGGGAATTCCTTCATATTAAGAAAGAACACAATGAGTCTGCAGCCCACTTTATTCAAAGGTGGCAAAAAGTTCTCTACTCCTCCACAAGCACTCCAAACATGGATCAAACAGAACTTTGATTTGTTCCTTCACTCTCTCAACAGAGAGACGAAGGAAGAGGTTCAAAAGTTCCTGCTAAGGAGATATGAAGAGGTGCTAGAGGGTGGTATTTGGATCGATAAAGCGGCCATTGATAGTGGTCGTAAGACCTATGGAGCAAATGGGAAGTTAGTCACTCCCAATGAAAATAATCCCGGATTACTCCAACAACACAAACAATAATCAAGGACCAAAGGTCCTTAATAAGAATCGTGGAGTCATGACTAACCATGTGGTGTGACTGACCAGCCAAAAAGCCTAATGTTGTTAATCCTACCAATACATGTGCTACAAATAATAACAACAATAATGGCAATAATTAGAGAAACAACAATTTATCACCCTCGGTAAATGTTGTGGATTTTAATTGTCCCCAACAACAGCAACAACCACATAAATAGAGGAAAATGCCAACCCCAAGCCCTAGTCAATATCCCAACCAATTCCAGAACCAAGGGCACAAAATTTTAAAATGTTAATTATAAAAATCAACAACCAAAGAATAACCATAGTTTCAGACCACAAAAAAGAACAAACCAAAGGCCTCGGGATTACGATCCTAACTTATACTGTGGTTTCCATAGGGTTCACGGGCATGACGCAAGAACTTGTTATGATTGTAACAAGTTTTTGCAGTGTTTTCTAGAAGACCAAAGATAGTTATTTGTTGACATGTTTTTGGAAAACCCAACTGCACCCAGTCAAAACGCCTACATGGGACCAGTGTCTCTATAGAACACACCATTAGGGATCTTCAACGATCCTCTCCCCACGCATCCAAAGGACGGTAGATTAGATCCCAATAGTTTGAATAAAGGTATTGTAATAGGGACTCATGATCATGAAGCCTCAACTTTGTCAAACCCATAGGTGACACCTCCTTTGGATGGTCACTAACAAACGAAGATCATGGGATTGGTAGAGTTAGACGTCAAACCCCAAATTAATGCTACTATAAGAACCAAGGATTATTCTTTATAACCAATCCTGATTTATCTGGTTATGTTAGAAAATGTTCATGATGCATTAAGTAAGTTAGTAGGGGCTTATGATCTAATCAATGATCTAACCAAGACCTTTTCACACATTTCCTTTTTGGATCTACTGAAGAATTCCCTTGCTCATCGAGCTTCTTTGTTAGAAGCGTTAGGTCTCGACCATTTGATTAACATTACCCCTCCGCTAGAGGCACAGATAAATCACATAGACTTCGATGTTAGTCCTCCAGGGCATCTTGAGAGAGATATTGGGTTTGTGTTTGACATCAATAAGATGCCCACGGATGCTGAGATAGCTCGTAGGGGTGACCTGAATTTGTTTATGCAAGTTTGGATTTACAATAACTATGTAAAATGTGCAATGATCGATGATGGGGAAGTAGTTAACATAGTCCCCTTCTCTTTTCTTTAGAAGTTAGGGTATGGGGAGACCAATTGCTCCTCGACATGAAACACACTGAGAGGCTATGATAGCCTCAAGGCAATGTCGATCAGAACCATAGTATTACCGGTTACTCTTAGGCCCAAGATAATACTAACTGAGTTTTATATTATAGATTAGAAACCAACTATAATATGATCCTCAACCGTCCTTGGATCCACTACATGAAGGAAATCCCCTCCACTCTATTCTAGGAGGTTAGATTCTGCATTTAGGGAAAGTCTTTATGGCACAAGGTGATCCAAAACCATTTGATATACATTTGGCCAACTTAAAGAAAAGGCCAAGGGTCCATTCTAAGTTCAAGATTCCCACAAATTAGTTAAACAAACCTACAAGCACAGTACCAAAAGAAAAACTAGTTCCTATAATGGAGTTAGAAGTCATGGGTTTGATCGAGGGTATTCCGATAGTCAAGGATGAAAATGTTATTATAGAGACAATATCGCTAGGAACCACAACAAAGATTTTCGAGATATTAGAGAAGGATTTTCCTATCCTCCTCCCCTTTGATTCCATGGGTATGGGACATGCCTTGGGACTTGGTTCCCTTCCAGCAGATGAGGTTTGCATGGTTGAGGTAACCAAGGTAAAGGGGAAGGTACAAAGGAGGACTCAACGTCCATCTTTCCGAGTAGTTGTTAGACTCTCCATTTTGATGGAGCCAAGTGTCATTTGGCACCGGGGCAAGCGTGATCCTTACTTCACCCGAAGGAAGGATTCTACCTTTTTCTTTCAAGTTGAATTTCAAATGCACAAACAATGGGGCTGAATATGAGGCTCTCCTATTAGGTCTCATTGTAGCTAAGAGAATGGGAATCCTCAATATTAGGGTGTTGGGTGATTCACAACTAGTCACAAATCAGATATCTGAAGTATATGAGACTAGAGATGAGCATCTACAACTTTATAAAAAAATGCTAGGTCTGATAAAAGGGTTTGATTTCATCTCAATTGAAGCAGTTCCACACGAATAGAACCTTCTTGTAGATTCTATAGAAAATTTTGCTTCACGCTTTACCCCAAGTAGTGACCTAGAAGATACCAACTTCACGGTTTCAGTTCATGCCGAACCCTTGATTCGTAAAGCACCAATGACCCCAATGTTGACATATGTAGAAACCGAGAGTCATCCCGATAGTTCAGAGCATATTAATAGTGATGAATTGAATTTAAGTTATTTAAACACTTTGGTAGAACTACATCTTACCTATCACGAGATAGACCTTTCCTTAATTTCATGTTCCTCTTCTTATTTTGGGAATCCCATGATCGAATCCTCCCCGGGAAGGGGTCTTGAGATTTACGAGGTAGAAGAAGAAGGGGATTTAGAGTTACCTCCGGCCCTGCCTGAGTTTGAGGAGGGAAACACCTCCTTAATTGAGGGAATGATTGATATAAACATTGGAATAGAGGAAGAACCAAAGATTTTGAAACTAGGATCCTCTTTAACTCTCAGAGGAGGTGGAAATACATACCCAGATCCTCAAATAACATCAAAAGGATTTCGTGTTTAGTTATAAAGAAATGATGGGAATTACACCACATATCGCATTGTCACCAAACCAGATGCAAATTCAATTAAGCAAAAGTCGAGACCCATGAAGCCAAAAGTGGCCCTCATGGTGAAAGAAGAAGTAATGAAACTTCTCCAGGTGGGATTCATCAAGCCAATCGATTATTCACAATGGGTATCTAATATCGTCCCCATTCTAAAAAAGAATGGAAAGATCCGTATTTGCATAGAATTTTGGGACATTAACAAAGCTTTCCCAAAGATGATTTCCCATTACCATCCATCGATGTTATCATTGATGTAACAACTAGATTTGAATTGTTGTCTCTCATGGATGGGTTTTGGGATATAATCAAATCAAAATCTCCAAAGAGGATCAAGCTAAAACTACGTTTATAACTCCTTGGGGAACCTACTATTATGTTTTCATGCCATTCGGTCTTAAGAATGTTGGTGCTACATACCAACAAGCAATGACATACATATTCCATGATCTTATTCATAATATTGTGGAATCCTATGTGGATGACCTGTTGACCAAGGTTAGGAAGCATTGCGATCACCCAAAGGTGCTTCAGTATCATCCTTTTTCTCTTAATAGAGTACGTGTCACATTAAATATGGAGAAATGTGTATTTGGCGTAACATGAGGCAAGCTTCTAGGTTACATTATATCTTCACGAGGGATTGATGTTGACCTAGCCAAAATCTAGGCTATATTAGAAATGGTTCCACCATCAGACAAGTCTGGTATTAGATATTTTCTTGGGAAACTCAGTGCAATCTGAAGGTTCATCCCTGACTTGACCTTTTTTATTCATCCAATCAACAATTTGTTGAAAAAGGATTATAACATTGATTGGATGGAAGAATGTAATGAGGCCTTTGAGGTAGTTAAACGATTTCTATTGTCCCCTCCCACACTAATGCCACCTAGATCATATCACCCTTTGATCTTGTATTCACAAGCTATGGATGTTTCGCTAGCCTACATGTTGGCTCAAGAGGATGACGATAAACAAGAACGTGTAGTTTACTTCATTAGTCAGACATTACTTGATTATGAGACATGCTACACATAGCGTAAAAGGAATGCCTTGCCATAGTTTTTGTAACAAAGTGTTTAAGGCATTATATGCTCAATCAAGAAACAAGGGTTATTGTTAAGACAAACCACTTGCGAACATTCCTCATGCAAGGATCCTTGTCTAAAAAGGTCGGGTGCTTCATAACATTAATGGGCAAGTTTGAATTGACATTAGAAATCCATTAAGGGACAAATCATTGTAGATTGGTTGGTGATAATCCATTAGATGGGGGTGATTTGGTAGATCTGGACTTTCTCGATGAGTGCATGTACTTTGTTGAAACCAGGCCCCTATCTCTATATGTCCTTGGTATACCGACATTGTCAATTTCATCATGGACCACACATACCCAGAAGGGGCAACATTGCAACAAAGAAGGTGATTACATGTCATTGCTACTAAGTACATTATTTTAGAGGAAGTGCTCTATTGTAGAGACTTTGATAGAATGTTTCTGAGATGTGTTGACACCAAAGAATCTAAAAATATTCTTTATGAGTCACATAGTGGGGTATGTGGAGGTCACTTTGGCAGCCACGCTATTGCCGAAAGATACATCAGATGGTCTATTTTTGGACCATTCTAGAACATGACAATAGTGTTTATGCATAGATGTCACAAATGTCAAGAGTTCTCCCATGAGATCCACATATCGGCACAAGCTTTGCAACCAATCGTAACCCCATGGCCATTTTCCACGTGGGGCTGGATTTATAGGGAAGTTTTCTCCCTCATCGACGGATGGCCATAACTTCATAATCATAGCCACAAAATACTTTACTAAGTGGGTAGAAGCCATGCCCCTTACCACCATACCTGGCTTTGTAATCACTAAGTTCATCCTGAACTAGATCATTTATAGGTATGGGGTGCCACAAGTCATTATTTTTGATAATGGCATGTCTTTCAAAAATGATGAGGTGTGTGAGTTGTGTACAAAGTTCAAAATAATTCATCACATGAATTCTCTCTACTATCCTCAGGCTAATGGACAAGCTGAGGCTACAAATAAGACGTTAAAGGCCATCCTTCTCAAAACCGTTAAGGAGAATAAATGAGATTGGAACCTAAAGATTTTTTTGGCCTTGTGGGCCTACCAAACATCAGTTAGAACACCAATGGGGGCAACCCCCTTTTCTTTAGTGTTTGGTGTTGAGGAAGTTATCCTACTTGAGGTCAAAATACCTAGTCTCTAGATTTCACTACATGGGATCCTGGGGGAGGAGGGTTATCGAGAAGCACGAATCTCCCAGTTAGAAAGTCTCGACAAGGCTAGACTTAATGCCGAACAAAGACACACCATTTTACGCTGACCGAATGGCTCGGAAATACAATAATAAGGTTTAAGAACATGAGATCTATAAAGGAGACTTGGTATTAAGACTCGACATGACCAAATAGACAAAAATACCGGCGAGGAAGGAAATTCAGACCTAGGTGGTTAGGTTTGTATCGAGTAGTAGAAGACTACAAAAATGGGGCATTTTACTTGTGTACACTAGAAGGTGAGGATTTTAGTGAATCCGTGAACTCTCTTCACCTAAAGAGGTACTACACATGATCCACCAACATTTTCATATGTACATTACTGCATCTGCATTACATTTTCATCTACCTGTTCATTTTGTAAAATTCATGATCAAGGGATTTATTCTTATGGAAACTCCTAAAAACTTAGAAAACATTGGAAAAAATTCAGATCATATCTCTTCAAATATTCATAGTATCATCAATTATTTCTAAATCATCTCATCAGTTCAAGCAAGATAAGACAAATTTTTTACCGTGATCATACCAAGGCCTGCATACTTGGTTCTGCTTATAGTTTCTTTCTAGGTTAGGTGTCTTTGCCTATAGTCTGTTCTAGAAGCTTCATGGTGTTACATCTATCCCGTGAAAATATCTTTGGAAATAAGAACATATTAATTTTTTTTCTAAATAAGTAAGTCAAATGCAAATCCATAGAAAATTTTTATTTTACACATTTCTTTGACCTACCAACCTTCGGTGTTGAGCCTGCATATCTTACTGGCAATGTAGGGTTGGGAAAGGAGATAAATTCCCTTACTCACCTATTCCTTTTCCTTGGTGATGAGCCCATGCTTCCTCTTGGTAGCATGGGGTAAGGAGTAGGGGGTCTCATTGATAAACTTGAAAGTTACAAATAATTCTCCCAAATGTTGTGAGTTCTTAAATAAAAAAAAAGTGAGTTAGATGTCCAAAATTCCAAAAGAGCTTAAAACCCCAAACCCATATTTTTTCAACCAAGTAGCCATCTACAGATCCAAGTCTAGATAAACTACAAAGAAATTCACATTCTAAGCTATGAGGTAACTTGAGTAGGGTGAGGTTGTAGTGTCTCAATTTGGTCCTGTCAAACCATTGTCTTTCCCTCATCATTACCATTCAAAAAAATTTCATAACTTGTTGCCCTTTCTAGCTCTCAATGATAAGCCCTCACATCTTACTGGATGTGTGGAGTTAGGAGCAAGGCAAGTTCATTCTTCTTATCATATCATTTTGTCACCATGTTTTGCCAAGACAATATGAGGTATCGAAGGTTGCTTAAGGAAACTAAAATTCAAACATCACATTGTGTTTGCATCATCATATATCAGCATTATGAAATACAAAAAGAAATCATTCTGTTATCATTTCACATCCATTGCATACATTCTGAAAAGCATAGAAAAGAAGAAATTCTAAATATCTAGAGTACACATGAGAGATAAGCCAAAATGAAGTCAACTCAGATACGTTGGAATACCAAACCAAAAATAAGAGTCTGTATATATCATGGTGAATCAAGTTTGTATACAATGTCACCATGCACTAGGCATGGTCAAAACGCTCACAATGAGCCCAAAACATAAAAAAAATCATATAAATGACTGAAAAAATGTCATCAAAGCAATAAAAATGGCCCCATGGCCTGTCAATCCTTGTGAGATCCCTCGGATGGTACCCGGCTGCGTCTGGGGCTCCTACTGTGGCTACGACGATGCTGAGAGTGAACAAAATGATGTGAGTGCTCATGGTGGCATCTCATTGCCCGTGGCCTCACTGGGAGAATGGCTATTGATCAGAGAACACTTGACAGAACTCACACAAGAAGTCCACATAGGAAAACATGCTAGGTTTAAGGGTGTGAAGGGATAGGAAGAACCCGCGCGCGGAGGGCAAGTTCAACATTCAGGACTTAGCCAATTTTGAGCATGAAGACCTATTTTTAGAAGATGGCATGCGAAACACACCAATGATGTAGAGACATGTGCGTCACATATTGTTTATCTTTAGAGGATCAGATCAAGCATTTTGCATGGAGATGAGCTAAGAATAGGATTTTCACTTCAGTTAACTATAAGAGGTCTATAGATAACACACTTGCATGTGTGGCTATGCCTGTAAACAACGCATGGGTATTAATAACATGTGGCCTATTTTTGGAATAGATAAGTGGTGAAGGGAAAGTCCCCACCCTATATATATGATAAGAATCACATAGTAGTAAGGTGTGTGATAGAGAGATATACTGACAAGATTAATGTATCAGATCCATACGCGCATTGGTATAGAATTCCATTATTGTAAGGAACTTCTATGTTTATTAATAGATGGAAGTTATTGGCTGAATCTAAGTGTCATTCATGTGTGTAATCAAGAAGTGCACGTTCTTGACTCAATCGTGATTACTTGTTTAAGCTTGTTCTTTCATAAATCTGAATATGGTATGCATTGTAGAATGATGGATTATCTATGAAACTATATGTTTCTTTCTTCATCACGTGCATCCTGCTACATCAACCCTAAAGAGGGACCTAGTACCTTTACGCACTTCAAGTGAGTGCTCAACCTAGGCTGAGTGATGTGCTAGTGCATCTAGGGAGTTATCTGTAAATTCTAGACCGCATCATTGGTTCCATTTCCAAGACCTCTTTTTTAGTTATTTTCAAGATGGTTCATGATGAAGACATATCGGTTAACTCTAGCAAGTATTGAGGAGTGGATACACGATCTGGAGGAAGAATATGCACGGTGGTTCGGTGGTGGATTTGAGTTTAACACAAACACTTGGGTAGAAAAGAATTTTTGTGATAGCCTATAAAAGAGGATTTTTTCTATCTTTCCAAAGAGAACTATACAAGGCTTACTACTTATGCATCTCAATAGAATTGGAGGTATTGCACACTTGTCTGGACATAGGAAGAATTTTAGGCCCTTTATGATGTTGATCTAATCTAGACTCACATTGTGGATACGTGGTTTCATGGTGTTCTAAACAATTATATTCTAGAATATTCAATTTTGACGTATTCTTTCCTAGAGGTAGCTGAATTCCAATTTTTTTGCAGTATCTAAGAGGAGTATATCTGCAAGGTATTCCACTGGAGATCAAGATCTTGATGGTAACTTTGAACTTGGAGAGTAAACCAATGGCTAACTAAACTTCACCACGTGCGAGGGCAAGAACAGGTTTTGTGAAAGATGGAAGACCTAGCGGCAAAGAGGCAGAGGGAGGAGAGATGGCTTAAGTATAATGAGGCACACGAGAGGGAAATAAAGAAGAAACATTCCATTTTGAGTAATTATGGCGTTAAGGAGAGAGATGAATCATGAAGGATTTATAGCTCACGTAGAAGACATGGAGCTAGAGCATAGGACCTCCCCATCTTGGAAAACATGATGAGAGATCCCCCTTGCCTCCCACATAAGTGCAACAACAGAGACTACTTGGGCCGTAGGTGCACATCTTAATCCACCTAGTGACCTAGCCCTTGCGCTTGGTTTTCCAAAGATCTAGTAGGAAAAGTAACCAACAAGATAACTTGGGAAGTAGGAGAACATGAGTAAGTCAGAAGCAAGTACATTAATGCAGGACAAACAACTTCAATGATATTTGGAGGAACATTCTTAGGCACATCATCCACATAGAACATGAGCGTGCGGAATGTCGATTCACCTTGGAAGTGAACTACCTCACAAACCGTAGGGGTTCAAGATAGTACTACTATCGAGCACATGGGAGTACATCTATAGGTCCTATTAGAGCTAATGGTGGAGGATCAAGAGGTATATGTGGTTCTAGTTCTGGTGGATCTGGTGGTTCTAGAGGTAGAGGAAACACAAGAGGTTCTGGATCAGGTGGTCAAGGTCCGTAACAACCACAAAAATTTATATGGAGATGTCTCTTCATCTTCTGGAGTATAGAAGTATAGAAGATGTTGCCTAAAAAGTCCATATGTGTGAGATCTTGTGGCACACTAAAGGGATAATGGTTTCGAGTGAAAGGAAAGTCAATTTCTACTACATTACGAGGACGTGCACATAGCTAGTATGAGAAGTTTGACCCTGATCAAACTTGCATGGATTATGCAGCCTTGAAGGATGCTTTCTTGAAAGAGTTCCATATCCCTGATTTTGAGCAAAAGAGTATTAGTGCGCTCAAGGATATCAAGCAAGGCACTACTGAGAGTGTACGTGAGTATGATTCCTATTTTAAGACACTTCTATCTAAGCTATCTTATGATATTCACGCAAGCCAACATGCACAATGGTTCATTGGCAGATTGATTACACCATTTAGAAGAGCACTGTCACATAAGACATACAATGATCCACGTGAAGCACTGGAAGAAGATTTACATGTTGAGGCAGTTGGGAGCATTGACACTAGTATTAGTCCATTCTTAGAGGCACAGATTATAGCTATGGCCAAATAGTTAGACAAGCTATCGGTGAATTCAAACCATAAAACACACTCAAGAATTTGGTGTACATATTGTGAAGTAGAAGATCACACCAAGGATAGTTTTCTTGCAAAACAAGATGTTCATTACTGTTGGATTATGAGATATGTCATTTGAATCATGATGCTAATCACTATCCTTTGTTACAACACACAATAAGGAAGAATGTATCCAACTTTTGCAAAATTTCCAGTCCATGACCCATGATTCTACGCAAATTTTTGGATGATTGGTCAGATCCAGGATGCTATAAACATTGGGGTACAACATACAAGTGTAACAGATAATTCTAAGGGTAAGAATGAGCACCAGGATCGGGATCATAATCAAACGTGCTATGACAAGAATGAGGAGCATTTTGAAGGAGCTCATGGAAGAGGACATGGATATCATGGTGGATATGAAGGATGAGGCCACAATGGAAGAAGAAGCAAGTTTCCTCAAGGAACATGATAAAAATGTAGATACCCCGATCATTATAGGCATGAATGTCCTCAGGATGCTACATGTTATTTTTTGTGGAAAGAATCATAGCTATGAGGAGTGCCCAAACTTATATGAGCATATAAGTAAACAAAATAAATAGGAGAAAAAAGGTGCATGGATGGTTAGGATCGAGCATGTAGAGGAAAATCAAAGGATGCCCAAGATAGCACTAGAACACGGGGCCTTAACTATAAAGATTACCACATGCGCTGAAGTGGCACGCATAGAGAGGCATCGTACGTAATCATACGATCACCAAGGAGGAGGTTTTGCATGTAAGGTACCCAGATCCGGCTCATCGAAAGGAGGTTTATTAGGATACCATGGAAGTGCTAAGGAATATTCAAGGTGAAATACAAGACTTAAAGGAGAAGAAGAAAGCATCGAGACAGTCAAACCGATATCAATGATCCGAGAGAAGTATGTAAAATGTCGTGCCAAAAGAAAATCATCCCACTATTAGGAAGTTGGTTAAAAAGGAACACTTTGCGCACACAAGTATTGAGACAAGACGACGAATCCCGCATGAAAATCTTCCCCCGATAAAGCATTGACTATGAAAAAGAAATTACTCTAAATGCTTGTTATGGATGGATGGTCATGTTGAGAAATATTCGATAGATACATGTGCGGAAGTAAATGTGCTTACATTAGATTCATGGGTACAAATGGGGAGGCCTCCATTACAGCCATCATCTAATGTGTTGTTTATGGAAAACCTGACTAAGGCCACCCCCATAGAAGTTTTGAAGCATGCATCTATAACTATATAAGGGGCCAAGTTCACTGGGGATTTTGAGGTATTATCACTGCGAAGGCGAGATAATTTTCTAGCCTTACTGGGACGCCCTTGGTGTTATGCAAATAATGCTGACTTGAGATTCAATAAGGGGTATATCAGCTTTGAGAAGAAGGAGGAAAGGGTTGTGATACCTTTGATAGATGGGAAGTCTATACCATATGTTGAGCCTCTAAATGAGGAGGACTTAAACATAATCTACTTCCGCGCTTTTCGGGATCTAGAGGTCAATGAGCCATCAAAGGAAGGCATCCTACGGTGGGAGGATTATCATTCTATCGGTGATACTACGAGTATTGCTTGTGAAAATTGGGCTCATGGTACATATGAACTAGTAGGGCATGAGATGAAAAATGTGGTTACGCACAAGAAGGGACATCATTCTATTTGATGGATAGGTGGCACAATACCTTGGTATATAGGAGCAGTAAGATTTTCCTGTATTGTCGAAGCCATGGAGGCATAGTGCATATACCAAGTCGAGAAGAGACATGTTAACATATGTCTTACGTGGAATAAAACGCACCGGTGGGTAGTTTATAGAGATAATCTTATAGAGTGGAAGGATATTAGAAGTGCCCTATCTACCAGGTTTATAAGAAGCAATGCACCTACGCAGATATGCAATTATCATGGTGATCAACCCTCAAAATCACATTCAGCAAAGTGTGAGAGACTCTAGATAGCGGGACAAGAAAAATTAACACCTTCACTCTAGGTGCATAGATTGTATTCTACTCTACAAGGATGCGCACACACCTAGTATGTATATGCGAGAACTACATAAGGAGACCGGAAATTGAAAAACTTTGACTACGGGAATGATCTAGACCTTTGACTATTTTTCTTCCCAACCTCCAATAGAAGAGGCATTAAATTTTTTTAAGTGGTTAACAATGGGAGATAGTGCAAATATGGAGGAACTCATACATGAATTAATGGGTGAGATAGAATCAGTGCATGTTTTGAAGAAGAAGGAGAAAACTCCATATTGTTTGATTGTGCTTCTCTTAAGAAAGAAAAAGGTAAGATGGTGTACATCGTGATGATGAGGAAGTTGAAAATTTGGATATTGTCCATTCAAAGGGGGCGCAAGGTCTTGGATAGTGCGAGATAAGGATACACATGCATACCATGAACCAATGAAGACCAACAATGTCAATATAGGATGGGAGGTCGAGCCTAAGGAGGTTATAATTGAATACTACTGGTCAAACTCGGAGGTGGCAAAGATCATTGAGTTACTCAGAGGATTATCAGGACTTATTCCCTCAATGGTATCATGAACTTAAAGGTGTGCATGAATCACTTGGGGAAATGAAGATAAAGCTTAAGGAAGGTGCATGCCCCATGAGAAAGAGACCTTACATAATGAATCCTAATTTGCATGAAAAGGTAAAAGAAGAAATTGATAAAATGTTGAAATCTAAAATTATCAAGCCCCTTAATGAGTCAGAATGGGTTAGTCCAATGGTATCAATATCAAGAAGGATGGATGAATTAGAATATGTGTCAACTACAGGGAGAGAAATGTTGCTTGTGTAACAAACCCATTCCCTACACCATTTACTGAGGAAATACTAGAAGGAGTCATAGGTGTGAGATATATTCCTTCACAGATGGGTTTTCCGGGTATCATAGGTTAGGATTGCTTAGGAGGACTAGGAAAATACTACATTTACTATTGAATGGGGCAGCTTTGCCTATACTATGTGATGCCTTTTGGATTCAAAACATGCCTTCGTATTCTTGCGTATAGTTTTTCGAGGGCATTCAAATATTTTATTCGCAAATTTTTACATGTTTATCTAGATGATCGACAAGATATGGGCTTATGAAAGATCATCATGACAATTTGTGCTTAATGTTTGAATGATGCATAAAATTGAGTATCTCTTTAAACATCAAGAAGTGCATATTTGATACACCTTTTAGAATATTGTTAGGGCATATAATCTACACGGAAGGGTTGCTTTGGTTGATCCAACTAAGGTGAATCATTCTAGGCTTGAACACCTACCACCAAAGTGAGGTGCGTGGGTTTTTGGGTCATATAGGTTACTATCAAAAGTTCCTGTTGTCACCAAATCACCGCACCCCGAATGGCCAGGATGTGAATAGGACGTTCGGTGTGATTGGGACACATGGGATCACCTCTCAAGTAGTGGGACTTGGGCTCGAGGTGAACCTCCAGAGAAGGCCGGTTTCCTCTTCCTAAACTAAGTGTTGTACTATTCATAGTGTAACAAAAGTGATTATCTAGTCCTATGCTAACATTTTCATGGGGTTTTAGGAAAGAGATTTGTAAATGAAACTATACTAGGGATGGTGATGCACCGAATAAAGGGTGTCTTCGATTCGTGAAGGGTTAATTTGAAGAGGGTGTGTGCACCGCAGTCAACTTCACCTACTGCAACTTAGAGAGGGTACATGATACCACGAGACTAAGAGACACGCGTTCTCTTTCTTAAACTTTATCGACCGAGAAATATACCAGGTGAAGAAGGATGAACTCAAGAAGGGTGAATGGACACCACAACTCAACTGCATGCAATACTCCACCACTCGATAAGCATAGAACTCCAAGAACCTGCAATAGAAACTTAAACTTGCACAGTGTACCTGCAAGTACGAGAAAGGCACAAAGAAGCATAAAAGGATGAAAGGACCGAGATTAGTCACAAAACACACACTTTTATTGCTTCAATAACATGCACAATGCATCATACATTCAGAAGAGGCAATAGTTTCCATTACAGTCTTGAAGAGGAGGCTTGAAAGTTCTCTCAACACACAAGAACAACTTGCAGAAGAGAGAGGATTCTTGAAAAGTATACACTCGCCTGAGATATCTAACTGTCCAACTTGTCTGAACTATTGGAACCCTTTGAAATGAGCTTCCAACTTACATTTATAGAAAAATATGTGAGAAAGAAGAGGAAATGGTCATAATTACATTCCTAAAATGAAGGCCCATGATGTATTTATGCATAGCTTAGTTAAACTACTCCGAGAAGGTTCCATCATGGGTCATTAATCACTGTCCGATGACCAAGTCTTCTCAATTAATTAAAAGAATATTTAAATAATAATAATAAATATTATTATTAAAATATTTAAATAAAAATATTAATTTAATTAACATAATGTTGGGACCCCCCCGTTGACCCGTTTGACTTGAAGAGGAGGGGGGTCCATGTGGAAATAGTCTGCACAAATCTCAACTCGGTGAGCTTCGAATCCTCTAACTCGGTGTTGCAATTGATTTTGAACCCCACACTAACTCTTTCCTCATCTTGGCAATCGAGCTCTTTTGCATTGAGTCCTTCAAATGGTGAGCTATCAAACTTGATTCTTATCATTTTGCTAAAATGTATGTAGATCCTGTGAACCGGCCTTGACGCAAATTAAGACTCGCCGCCACGAATGCCATTGCTTTACGGTCTTGCTTCAAACTCCAAATCGAGCCATTCTGAATTACCAAGCCACCTATATGCATTGTGAACATGAAGCTTTAAGCCCGAAATTGAAAGCCTCTACAAATACATTAAACTTCAACACCCGTGAGCTTATTCTTTATCTCGACTTGGTACCAATGTTTCCACAATATGAAAAGTTTGACTCTAAATCATACTTAGTGGATTTGATCTATAATACATTGGTTGTACCCACAGAGGTTAAACAATTCAATAAATTTAAATTATTTCACTCCTGCATGTTGCACCATTTAGAAATGATTTTCGAGCTATGAAAATTGTTAGGGATCACGTTACGTGGCCCTGTCAACACTATCGATTGATTTCTCTGTGATAGCTCTAGCTTGACAGATAGAGTTATTTCTTCTTGTTTTGGACCACATATTCACATGCATTCCACGTTCAAACTCCATGAAACAACACCACGAGCTCTTCAACTGATTCGACCTGGCTTTGTTTTGCATATCAACCCGAGCACCTGTTGGCTCAAACTCACTTGAATGTCATGCTTAACCCAACATTTCTAAAAAGAATGGTTTTACCACAAAGGATTCTTCCTCATCATATAACACTTCAGAGTAAGAATGTTTTAGCTTTTCCATAATAAGCACAATGTATCTTCCAAACGATGAGAAAATGCTATTATCAACAAAGACCTAATCTTTGCCATGATGATGACCAGTGCTTATGCCCGTAACATGTCGATAGACACCCTTAAGACTCGATTCTTGACAAAGAGCCCTTCGGTATTTTGGCAAAGTTGCACTGCAATCTCATCTCTTCATGTATGGCATGGTAGGCGTGAGCTAAACAATATACTCGTTTTTAAGGAAACTAAGAAGATCCTTCATGTTACAATTTGCAACACATAAAAGGAGCCCTTCAAAAATACGTTGAACAACTAGGGCAGCCCGAGAGGACCTTGGAAAAAAATGTAAGAACGACCATATGAATTCTTCCTTAGTCGTGGATCAAAGCTAATAGAAATAAAGCTAGATAAAATTAGCTTGAAATCAAGTAAGATAATCGTCCATTTGTTAAAACAAGTTTTTTTCAACCCGTAAAAGAATACTTGTTATTGTTTGATCGACGTTACATAATGGAAGGGTATAAATATTGCGTACTGTCCACAGAGTTTTTCAAAGAGACCATTTACACTGACAAAGATGTGGTATACAAAACGGCCGGCCAGGTATTTCAGAGTTGACCTTCACATTCAATTCGTTTCTAGGAGAAAACATGCTGAGCAATATGAATCGTTTCATTCTGCACCGTTTCAAACCTTCATCTCCTGGTTCGGGCAAATTTTATGAAGCCTTGAATGGCGTGACTCCAATCTATCATACACGGCAGTGAATGTTTGTTTCCTGTAGTGCTTGCTGGAAGCGTTCAAAAGACTTCTACTGTGCTGCACGTGCCTGCTGCCTGTGCGTGGGAGTTTCTCGCGACCAGAATGTTATGCGTGGTAAGCAGAATGTGTAGAGCCTCCTTCGCCCATCTCTGTTCCATACAAAACGGCCGACCAGACAACCACGTCAATCCTATTAAACACCTCCAGTGCCTCATTCCCACGTTCTCCGACTCACCTTCCGTGTGACTCGCACGAAGACTCGGACCACTCCAAGCTGCGCGGGGTTTTCATGACGGATAGCCATCATATTGTTTCCACGCTTGGCAGTTTGGTCTGATTTCTCCCCTACGCGGAGTGAACAGCTTGGAATGCCATCTTGATATTTCCCATTTGGCATACCAGCTCTGAATTCCCGCATAACTGCTTGGCCAAATTAATTCACGGGCCCCGGCCTCAACTTCGCCACGCAGATTTGGCAATTTGACCCGATTTCTCCACTATTCCCACCAGCGCGGGATTTTCACGCTTGGCCCGCCATGTCATTTCCCTTGCGCGGAAATATTGTTCTCTTGCCATGATCGTGCCTTCACTTGGCAATTTGAATTGGCTATACGCAACAGCTACATGGTAGAGAAGTAAACTTTATCTCAGAAATCAATCGCCTCCGGAGAGAGTTAATTGTGACAGCTGCCACAGGGTGATCCCAAGGAACCGTTGGTGTTGATCCTGATGTTCTGGTTGCATGCGACCACAGCCGTGATCAGTTGTTGTAAAATCTTGCCGCTGTAGTAGAAGAACGAGATAAAGTTTTAGTTGAGTTGTCTCGCCTTTTCACTTTGGAAAGTCACTTCCATGGAAGAAGCTCGATCAAATCTTGAGGCAAGTTTTGCGAATGAGGCTGAGATTGTGTTCACTACTATTTCTAGTAATGGCTGGAAGTTATTCCAGCGCCTAGCCCATGATTTTCCTTCAACAGATTTGAGGATAACATCAAACTCTCAGCGCAAACATTTCAGCTATAGCTTGTAAGGTGTGATAATTTCAACAGAAACCTTTACGCTTGCTAACTTAGTGACTTGTTGAAGATGCTTATATAATTGCAAAGCAAATTATGCTCCATGAATATTCTGATATGAAACAGTTCCACCTCTATGAGATCCGTTTCCATGAGTTGCATCGTAAAATAAATTTAATCAAGTCTCCCGGTAACACCCTTACTGTCACTTAATCAATTTTTTAAAAATATCTTGAAGGAAAAATCCTGAATTTGAGGATGCATTCGATGCTGAACAGATAAACACATAGTTGGATGACCTGCTTGTTGGAAGTGCTCAAAAAGGCTTCTGCTATAACATGTCAACTGCCTGTGCACCAAATGCTCGGCCGAGGAAGGTCTGAACAACGCCAGCGAAAATATATATACTGTATTCACTAATACCCTGGCCCGGCATTCTTGCTGTCTCTGCGGGCTTACCATTGAAAAATTATCTCGAGTAGTCCTCCCAGTTCTGCATTAATCAATGAGCCCTGGAATTGTATCCTAGAAACCATCTTTAATGCATCCACACGAAACGAGTTGCCTTGAATTATCCATCATGCTCGATGAGTCCCATTGATAGGGCTCCATCACGTATCTCTGCACACGCGACGATCTCCATTCATTTTATGGCACTCTTGATGCCTTGGCTTGCGTTTGAATCACCCTAGCTCTGCAGAATGTGTCCTAAAAGAAGCTCACCACATGATCTCCAAAATGAACAAGTCACGAAGATGAGTCGAACTCCTTATCTCTACCTTCGCTTCCGCCTGTGGCTTGAACCTTTCCAATTCATTGAGACTTTATTGATAGCTCAAACTTTGACTCTCTCTGACTTGGTCTTCACTTCCGCATGCATCGATCTCTACCGAGATCCTTATAGAGTTCCCTTCATTCGTAAATTTTCAACGAGCTATATTTTGCATTAACAAGACCTTGTTGAGCTCTTACAACTGAGAGTCTCCACTGAGATGATTTTTGAGATGATTATCAATTTGACACCGGGTTCTTTATCAACTCGACCCTGAACTCTCCACTGAGTTGAGATCAACTGGGTGCCTTTCGATGCTAGGTGATCTCTTCATATGCAATTTAGGAATTATTTTTAATTATTGCATCTTGATAATAACCGAAGGTGGGTTCCTGGGACTATTATTTCATTTTGAACATGACAGGACCCCCTTGTCCAATCTTGCTGTGTGTAAAAGTGGATAACAAGTTCATCAAAGGGTATGCCAAAATTGCTACACCCTTGGAAGAATTACTAAAAGGGAAAGTTACATTTTATTGGGGAGAACCATAGCAATGCGCGTTTGAGATATTAAAAGAGAAACTTACTACCACACCCATTCTACATTTTCCCTCATGGGATAAACCATTTCATGTGCATGTGGAAACTTTTTCCTTGGCCATTGGCGATGTGTTAGCTCAACTTGGTGAAGGTATTATAGATCATCCAATTTGTTTTGATAGTAAGAAGCTGACTCGCTGAAAGTAATTATACAACTACAAAGCACAAAGCTTTGTCAATGATCTATGCATTACACAAGTTTTGATAGTACTTGTTAGCAACACCATTTTTGTTTTATATAGATCACATGACATTAAAGTATTTGGTTAACAAACTGGTCTTACAAGGGCACATATGTAGATGGGTACTCCTATTTCAAGAGTTTGACTTCACAGTTGTGGTGAAGCCAGGGAAAAGTAATTCTAGACCAGACCACTTGTCTAGAATTCACTCAGAGAGAAGCACAAACAATTGAAGAAACCATGCCAGATGCACAGTTATATAGGTTACAATGCACACCCATGGAATTAGAAGACATTTGTCTTTCTACGAATTGGTATGGCACTAAAAGGAATGAAGGCATTAGAAAAGAAACAACTTGCTATACGCGCGACACCATTTATGTTAATTAGTGGTGACCTCTACAAGTTAGGTAGAGATGAAGTATTATGCCGTTGTGTATTAGAGCATGAGCGCAAGGATATTATGGAAGAATCCCATGGTGGTATTGTAAGAGGCCATTATGTAGGTGATGCGATTGCCCAGAAGATCCTACTTGTTAGATTATGGTGGGAGACATTGTATAAAGAATGTAAAGAATATTGTAAGGTGTGTGATCATTGTTAGCACCTAGAAAGCTAGGGCAAAGAGATGAGATGCCTTTGAGACCCATTAATAGTGTTGAACCATTTGAGAAATGGGCCATTGAATTTGTAGGACCTATTTCACCAGCCCCACACAGAATGGGTCACACTATATCATTACTTGCACAAATTATCTCACACGGTGGGCAGAAGCAACACCTACGAAGGATTGTACAATAGCTACAACTAGGTTTCTATGGGAGAATGTTCTTACAAGATATGGATGTCCTTTAAGATTGAAAAGTCATAGGTGTACAAACTTTTTGAATGAGACAACCAGATCCTATTATATGAGTTTATGGTTGCACACCATAAGACTACACCCTATCATCCTCGGAAAATGGAACTGCTAAGGATTTCAACAAGATTTTGAGCCAAAATTTGACAAAAATTTGTGATGTTGGGAGAAAGGATTGGGATGATAAATTGTCAGTTGTTCTTTGGGCATATAGAACAACTTATAAGAGATTGAACAAAGCCACACAATTTTAGTTGGTGTTTGGCATAGAAGATGTTCTCCTTATAGAATTTATGTTACCTTCTTTGCGCATTACGTGTGTTGGAGGTCTAGCTGATAAGTTAGATTTAGAAGAGTGTATTGAGAAGATGATTCAATTTGGATGAGTGATGAGCCATAGCATGATGGAGTCGAAACAAGAAAAACTAGTAGAAATCATGACATGATAGAAACATAAGGAAAAGAAGTTTGAGATTGGACAAATGGTACTTCTTTATGACTCTAAGTTCTTGCACCATCTAGGCAAGCTCAAAGTACATTAGTTGGGGCTGTATGTCATCACTTACATACTTGAATCGGATGCTTACTAGTTAGAAGCACTTGATGGAACACGACTACCGGTTACTTCAACGGGAGTAGGTGAAGCCCCACTATAAATAATTCTTCTTGGTGTTTGTAATAAGGCAATATTTCCATTTGGATTAGGTTTTTAACTATGTATTTCCTTAATGTATTTACTTCATTATCGTTATGCTTTGTCAATTAGTTATTTTTCATGTGTAATAAGTGTGCTTGCATGCATGAAGCTAATTACTATGTGAAGAATGTTTATGCGTAGAGGATTGCACATAATTTTAGTGTGGGGTGGTTGTTTATAGCTAGGTACAAGACAGTGGGAATTGAAAGGATAAAGGAATAAAATGCTATGGGTCTACTTTAAGTCAAAAGAAGATTGCTTCTCAAAAGTGACCAAGGATGGAGATGAAAGAAGGAACAATATAGCGCGAGGAAAGCGGAGGCCATGATATCTACCAAGAGAAGGTACAGTGACGAGGTACTCGGGAAAAAGGGTGCTCACTAAAGAGAAGTCTATAACTAGAGGGTAGGAAGGCACACTAGAAGGTTATAGTTGGGGGCATGAAGATGTACTTGCACGAACAAAATAATTTGGTCAATGAATGAGGGGATATTTGGTAGGTGAAGGAGCAATAAATGCATCAAAATTTGAAAAATATATTTAAGGATGGAATGTGAATTCATTTTTACCATTGCGATTAAGAGTATTTAAAAGGAGCTAAGTGCAAAGAGCTGAGTAATTGTTTTAAAGTGTGAGAGGTGTGTAACCAGGTCGTGATGAAGATATTTGTGCGCGTAAGAATCTTGTGTCCCCGATGGTGAAGGGTTTGGATGAAATGAGGTGACGAAGATGAGTTAGGGGCATGTAATTTCACCTAGGGCAGGCTGAATCGAACTAGGATTTGCTTCACACATTGACAAATTTGAATTAAAAGGATCTACAAAGGATTGCAAGGTAAAAATGCACCCAAGAAGGAAGTTGTAATAGGATTAAAAGAAAAGAAGAAGGTGGTTATTGAGGAGGAAGAAATGGCTCTAAAGAAAGTAATGAGGTCCATGGATAAATGAAGGATGAAACATTAGGCTGCACATAAATATTGTCAATGGTTAAGTAGAAGCGCGAGGCCCCTGCAACAAAGACACAAGAGCGCATAAGACTCGTCTAGAAGATCTTGGGAAGCTCATTGCGAGAAGATGAATCTTCTAGAAGGAAGAATGACATCAATGTCTAGTGTTGTGTTGGTTCTGAGAATGAAAAATGAGAGATGTGAGGGATGAGTTGGAATCCATTACTGTGGACATTCCAAAGAAAGTAGAAAAACACTCATTGAATGATAGACCTTGGAGGCCAAAATAAAATAGGAGTATCTAGAGTTGCTCCTTCAAACTGATACTGAGAGGATGCCTCTTAAAACATTCTTTATTCATCTACATTCTTTCTTATTCTTTCCATTAATATTCTTTCTTTTGTAATTTTTGAAAATACCCATTTTCGGTGTGACAATGTGATTAGTGTGGGGTATTTTTAATTAGAGAACACTTGACAAAAATCACATAAGAAGTCCACATGGGAAAGCACACTAGGTTTAAGGGATGAAGGGACACGAAGAACCTACACGCGGAGGTCAATTTCAGCATTTAGGACTTAGCCGATTTTGAGAATGAAGACCTATTTTTAGAAGATGGCATGTAGAACACACCAACGATGAAGAGACGTGTGTGCCACACATTATTTATCTTTAGAGGATCATATCAAGAATTTTACATGGAGATGAGCTAAGAATAGGATTGTCACTTCAGTTAATTATAAGAGGTCTATAGATAACACACTTGCATGTGTGGCTATGCTTATAAATGACGCGTGGCTATTAATAGCATGCAACCTATTTTTGGAATAGATAAGCGGTGAAGGGAAAGTCCTAACCTTATATATGATAAGAATCACATAGTAGTAAGGTGTGTGATAGAGAGATATATGACGAGATTAATGTATCGATCCATAAGTGCATTGGTATAGAATGCCATTATTGTAAGGATCTTTTGTGTTTATTAATAGATAAAAGTTATTGGATGAATCTAAGTGTCATTCATGTGTGTAATCAAGTAGTGCATGTTCTTGACTCAATCATGATTACTATTTAAGCTTGTTCTTCCATAAATCTAAATATGGTATGCATTATAGAATGATGGATTAGTTATGGAACTATATGTTTATTTCTTCATCACACTAGCATCCTACTACAACAACCCTAAAGAGGGACCCAGTACCTTTGCATGCTTTGGGTGAGAGCTTAGTCTAGGCTAAGTGATGTGCTAGCACGTCTAGGGAGTTATCCGGTAAATTCTAGGCTGCATCAATGGCTCCGTCTCAACAAGCGCTCAACGGTTTCATACCTAGACACCTAGGTATAGAGGGAAGTCACTATCTCCGCTACCTTCCACATAGGGGAAAATACATCAGTGTGTCTTCCTGTAGCTAATGGATGGCCCGAATTGGCAGTCATCTCAGCTTGGGTCTTCCCCAAGGGGATCAATAGAGTATTTACACATACCCGATAAATGAGCTCTCACCACTCATGTGTCATCACTACAAGAAGAAAGAAAGAAAGAAGTGATAAGTTAGGAAAAAAAAAGAAAGAAAGAGATACAAGTCAACATTCCTAACCAAAAAGAAAAGAAGAGAGAGTATTAAAAACTACTCGGGTTTCCAGGCGTCCCAAGTAGGATCAATAGTTGTTGTTGCAAGTCTTGTTGGTGGTGCGGGGCTTCCCAAAGTGGAAGTGAATCACTATCCTATGATGGACTCATCATCCCCTCCCCACCGTAAGGAAGTGTCGACTCGAGAGACTAAGGTCTCTCTCTCGGCACTAGCCTCTCGTATGTGCTGCTCTTAGCATCTCCTAAGTGTCATGCCACTTAGGGTCACTCTCCTCCTCCTCTGCATGGGCTGCGTCGCCAGTACCAAATCCAAATCCCTCATCCTTCATGTCCTCTCCAATTAAATCCTCCTCTGTCTCATCCCCATAGATCCTCCTCAGAGTCGAGTCTATATCAATAGGCTCATCCTACTCCCCACTGTGAGTAGGAGCAGTTGCCGCAATCAAGTAAGGGTGCTCGAGGGGCACTAACTTCCTAGTGAGCATGGACCACCCATTTAACTGCAATGGGAACACCTAGAACAATTTTTTTTTCTAACCAGGATCCCCTCTAGGGCCCTTCTAGGCCTCCTGAATGGTCCTATAAAATGGAGCGACATGAGGAGCATATCAATGTATGGAAGGCCAAACTGCTGGGGGGACTCGATCAAATGGGTGGACCTCAAGTCTCCCTACTCTATCAACCAGCTGACCTATCAAAGAGCAAGCTACTATGGTGGTCACCTCCACTCCCCATATCCCTGCCATGTCCTAGTAGGGTGTAGCAATCATGTCTGTCATAGTCGGGAAGCCACTGGCTGATGTGGCATCCTAAGTACCGACATACCTATCCATCTAGTTGCCCGAACAGCCCCTAGATCTAACACTAGTACTCCCCTACCATAGGGGATGAAACGCTCATAAACCCAACTCATAACAAGAGTGGGGTGGCTCAATGACTATCCCTATAATTTGACTACCCTGTATAAATCATGGTAGGTAGTCCCCAAGATATATGTGCCCCAGAATATTTACTGGTGTGCCCTCGATTTGCATAATTACAAGAGCCCAACAATATAAAAGGGTGTCACCACCCTTGTCCTCGATCAATCGGGAGGAAAAGATGCCCATGATGGCTCTGTGTATGATAGGAATGGGAGCATGGCAATGGACCAAACCTTCATTCCCTTCTTTGAGCCAGATGAGACAATGATGTCTCCCATGTATGTGGCCCACTACATCATCACGGCCCTGGACCCCACTATCTCCAATGTCAGTCTCCTCCCAAGTATCGGGAGCCCAAGAATACAATATACATCCTCTAAGGTGATAGTCCACTCACCTTGAACACCTAGGAATCTAGAAAGTGTTCCTGGTCGCATCCTAATAGGAAAATAAGTCACATAGAATGTGACTAGTAGGAGCAATGTGGGGAACCCATGCAATCCTCCAAATACCGGCCCTCTGAAGAAGATCCATCTCATCCTATGTTAGTTGATCTAGGATACCAGGGAGCCAATCACACTCCCTCTCCCGACTCCATCTAATGTACTCCTCCTTCTGCATTCACCAAAACATGAAAAAAGAGCAATTTAGTAACATATACCAAATAATAAGCTCACCAAAAACATCACAAAACATGAAAAATCCAAAAAAATTCAAGTTAAAAACATGTTTGGTCATTCTGTTTCAGAACCGCCACCCAGTGCAGGGCGGTGGTTCCAGGACCACCCACCTTGAAAGTGCGGGGTCTCTCGTGACCGCTGCCCTACTTTGGGCGGTGGTCTTGGACCAATTTTCCAAACACATATTTTACCCTAAAAATGCTCAAAAAGACAATAAAAATACTATTTTCGATGAAATAAAAACATGCCCTATGGGTGCCCCCTAAAGACTCATTTAAGACAAAAAAATTGAAAATAATTCCCCCTAGGTGAAATTTTCAACATTTTTACATTTAGGGTATAAAAATACAAAATTGAAAATAACCAACCTTTGACCATGTTGGTTGATCTCCACATATGGAGGCATGGTCACAATCTTTTCATAGTCGTATCGACCATTGTACTCTCGTTAAAAATGATCACTTTGTAGGTCAGAGCTCGAATTCACCAAACCAAATAGCACAAATGAATTGAAATATGAGTCATTTCAATATATATATATATATATTGTTTTAACCTCATTTTGAGTGTATGAGTTCATAGGGCTGGAGCGTTGGCACAGTATATTTCTATATCCCCACACAGATGGTAAGTCCTCTTGTCATTTTGATCTAGTGTTTATTTTTTGATATTTTATCTATCTCGCTTTGGAGTTTTCTTTTCCTCTTGTAGGTAGTGAGAGTTTGGGCAACGAGATTTTGATACATGGGCATGTCAGGTATAGCTTCTAACTCCCCATTTTGGGATTGACATGCTCGAGACTCTATTTTTACGCCATTTTATGGCTAAGACACTTCTCCAGGGGGAAATATATATGCACCCAAAATTGCATGTGCTACATTGTCAGAAAATGGTTACAAAAGTCCCCAATGATGATTTAGTTCCTTTCAAGAAGGTGTTTGAGCTCCACTTCCCAGTTATAGTTTATATTTTTTTCCTATACATCTTTACTTGGCCTTCCCATGCTTTCTTTCGGCTTCCCGCTCTTTCTGTGCATGTTTTGGCCTTGGTGCCAGACTATCGCCCTACTTGGGCGGCGGTTCCAAAACTATTGCCCAAGATAGGGCAGTGGTCCTAAAACCGCTGCCTTGCACAAGGCGGCGAAGTCCTACCCACTTTTTCTAGATTCTTCACGCGTGTTTTAAACATGTGACAGTTCACTTAATTTTTATTTTTGCATGCATCCATGAGCCAAATTGTCTAAAATTAGCTTTGATTGCTTGGCTCTCCTTCCTCCTATTTTTAAATAGATTTAATTAGTTGGAACTGCTCCTTCTTGCCTTGTGCATGAAGGAACCTCCCATCCTCCATTCCTATATATTCCATGCTTGTATTCAAGAAAAGGGGCCTAAGAATTTTGTGTATCTTGCATTGTATTTCTGCTATGATCTTGCTAGGAATTACATAGCCAAGATCTGATCTCTTATGTTATCTCTCTTCTACTTGCATTGCATCCGGACTACCATCAAGTTGCCATTTCTCAAGCACCATCCTCCTACTGTTGTTCTTGCATTCCCAATCTCTTGGACTCACATGAACACTTGGAGAAAGAAAGGAACATACTTGAGGGGACAGAGATAGAGACATAACTAGATTTTCCAAAGCTCTTGCTTGTCCAAGTTGGAGACGTATGTTTATTTTCCTTGTGTGTTGAATTTTCAATTTCATATCAAATAGAGTATAGAATCATTCATTTCAAATAGAGTAGAGAATCATTCATTTCAAATAGAGTAGAGAATCATTCATTTCAGTAAGTTTTTCCTTTCAACGTTATTGTGGAATTTGTGAGGAACAATAGCCCCTTTCAGGGTCATGATTTGTTCTTCACCTCTGAGGTAGGGTTTGGAGGATTTTTGTCAGATTAGGTTGTTTGATTTAGATTATATTCATACATTTACACAAGTAGCTAGCTACATCTGGTTGATTACTTGTCTTTAGTTTTTATTAGATTAGAACGCTTTTCCTAAAAATTAGTAAACAACAAAAATATTTCCTTTGATATATTAGCTTGTTTTAGTGCTTTGATCCAAAATATTGTGAAAAACCCCAAAAAAATAAATTAGATCTCTTTCAGTAATTAGTTTTCTTATTAAAAGTCATTTTATTCCACTTTGTAAGACCATCAATGGTCCACAAGGAAAAGACATAGAGTTGAGATCTATTGGTCCCATAACCCAATGGGCGAATTTATAATTGACATTGATACCAACTTATGTTTAATAGTCTTACACACACACTGTAACTTTTCTTTGAGAGGATAGAATAACTCAATACACTAAATATAGCTGCAATCAAGCCTACAATTATTGGACTGCCCCTGGCAACAGTTTTGATTACGCGCGCATGACCATCCAAGGGCCACAACCCCATAATTCTTTGGTTGCGATCCTTAGGTCCCACAACCCAATGGGCTCTTAGTCAATTAGACATTAAACTAGCTTATGCACATTAGTATTTAGATCTTCACCACTTCCACAGATATTATCGCACAACTTGCGTGCATCGAACATAGAATGATCGGTGAATAATTTCGGACAGATGAAAAATCACCATAAATACCGTGGCTTCATCATGCCTCTCGTTCTACTTCCATGACCTTGTATGGAAATCTATATGAGGCACCCACAGGTCATTTTTTTGCGTGTTTAAAAACTAGTGAACAAAATCTCGACCAAGCTCGACATTGATTGGAGTCTACGAGTGGCCATTATTTTATACTAAACCATCACACCACTTCAGAGTTAGGAGAGCATTCTTTGCTTTAGACTCGCAGATCCCAACATTACATGTTGAAGATATAAGATTTTATAATTATCTAGATCCCCATCACCATACTTACATTCACAATCATTCCAGATCGGCTGTCTTAGCACGACCTCGGGAGGTCGGGTGCAAAGAATGTCACATGTTGATTTTCTATCGTATAGTTACCCCTTTTGAGAGTAACTTCAAAAGAGAAAAGTAATACCGTGAAAGCATGTTGTCCCCCATGTGTACCATAGGTGATTCAAGATAGGCATTTCCCTTTCCCGTTGTGTGTGTTTTTCCCTTTTA
The DNA here is from genome assembly GCA_018340775.1 of Taxus wallichiana var. yunnanensis. NCBI lineage: Eukaryota > Viridiplantae > Streptophyta > Pinopsida > Cupressales > Taxaceae > Taxus > Taxus wallichiana. Next base: position 54,376,365 of record CM031238.1, read on the forward strand.
GTGTGGTGTGTTTCCCCTTTTTTTGTGTATGTGTGATTTATCCTTTAAATCTATCTTTGCATGTATGAGACTCTATAATCCAATGGATAAGGCCTTTGGTCCATGTTGTGTATTGATATTTTGGATTTCCTACTTACCATGTCCTCACTTTTTTTGATCCAGAATAAGTCCCCAAGTGAGATCCAACTATTGTAATTTGTTTTTGTAAGGGAAAAATTCAACATGAAAACATGACAACTTTACCATACCATCAAAATCTTTACTTGTAAGCCCTACTAAGCATGTCTCTGGACCATTTTTTTCTTGAGATTCAGGCCTATCCTATCCTTCCAAGTGATCATTTGTGTTGTAAAACCTTTCTCATGTGTTTGAAATGTAAAATCAAGATCATGGAGTTCTTCTAATGTAGTACTTTCTAAGGAAAATTCTTCGGTGAGCTTAGAAGGGATATGTTTAGCCTTTCCAGGACCGGTGCAAAACCCCATGAGAAAATTGAAGGATCAAATTCATCAGGATGTGGTATTAAGGAGGTAAGAATATTATGCAAGTGGTTTAGGAATGTTTATAAAATATTTGGAGGTTTAGGGACAAGCTCAATGAAAGGGGTTTTTGAAGGTGAAGGAGCTTTCAGTTCAAAAGAGCACTTGAGCTTCAAGAAGTGATTTTGGGAACTCCATAATGAATTGGAGGTAAAACAAGATATCGGTGGAGAGTTAATTTAGTGTTATAAATGATGAAATTTTCATGTTTTTCAAAAGACACATATAATTCTTCTCATAGTCTATTTTCAACAGAACAACTTGTAGTCCGAGAAAATAAACTATTTTGAGGGGGTTTAAGGAAGAATCAAAACATGGACCCATTCCATTATTCTAAAAATTATGTTTTTAGTAAAATTCATATAAATAAGTTCCTAAAATACCTCCATATTCTCTATAAAATATGTCGTCAATATTCTCTCCAAGGTACAGTTTGAGACTTAGCCAAATTTGAAGGTGGACACGTGTCATCACTGGTGATGGCACAATTTTGTGTCCAAAATGTTCTATCCACTTGGGCTAGTTATGACACTCGGCCCAAGATAACCCCTGGATCATCATGTGACCCTAAAAAAGCCCAATCTTTCTAGGTAAGCCCCTTTTCACTCCTTCTCAGCCCTCCTGTCGTCAAATCAAAATGAGCCACTTGTCATCACCAGGTGAGGGAGAATTTTCTTGAACCAAATGTCTCATCCCCTTGGGATAGTTGGGACACAAAAATGTTCCCAATCCTATCCCTTTCCCAGGTCCTCCACGTGACCTAGCTTTAGCCCCCAAGAGCTTTTCAAGTGATTTTTCTCTCTCCTATGTTGTCTAATCTCCGTCTCGCCACTTGTCAAGATGAGAGGAGGGCACATTTTCTTGCACCAATCGTCTCATCCCCTTAGAAAAGTGTGGACACAAAAATGTGCCCAAGCCCAAGGAGATTAAAAATCCACCATGATTTAGTGTTACAAATCACCCAAAACCTTGCTTTTTCTACAGACACCATGCTCATTTTTGCGATTAAATCCATAGCCAAAAACATGAAAAAATCATATCTCCTAACCTAGTAATCAAAATCGAGATGAAATTTTCATCATCTCTCTCTCCCAAAAATGTAAGAAGAAATAAACTGAAGAACCGAGGTTTTCTTAATTTTTAATGGCAAAAACCCTATATTTTTTCCCTATCTCCCGATTTTCAATTTCCCTTCATTCCAATGGACGTTTCAAGCTAGATTTTTAGCATGACATCTAGAAGACAAACCTATTCCACATAAGTTTATTTTTCGTCAATCGAGGAGTAGAAAAATAGATTCTAAAAATAGTAAGTACCTAGTACTCATAATTATTATAAATAGAAAATTTCATATAAAAGTAAAACCTTTCAAAACAACAAACTCTAAAAATGACCGAGATGGCAAATTAGATAATCTGCGCTAAAAAAGTAAAAAGGAAAAGCAACTTTCTAAAAATAGAAAGTGTGTGAAAATGGAACAAGACATCTGTGAAATGTTCTAAGCATGTCGGGGGTTCCAAGAAAATGATTCTAAGACAAAAATCTACATTTCCCAAAATAGCAATTCTTTGGATCCCAAATGCTAAAAATAGAAAGTATTCATTTTAAGTGCATAAAAAAATAGAGGGCTTCATTTTCACTCATATTTCCAATTTTTGAAATAATCATAGGGTTATGGGGTATTCTCATAGCTCAAAAAAATAAATGAATCCTCCATATGGGTCTTGGAAGCAACATGTTGAGCCCAATTGTGTCCAAAAGTAAGGAGGAGCATCATAGAGAACAATAAGTAAAATCCAAGAACATTGTGCTATCAAAAGAGATGATAAATTTGGAGAGAAATCAATGGATTCACTAGATAGGATAGTCAATATAACTCATTGATCAAGTTGGATCCATCATTATCTCTCGGAGAGGCAGTGATTTGATTTGAGCTCGACGAGTTGGGTAAGACAATGAAGTAGGTTATTTTAAATGGTTAAGTTGATTCGCTTAGGTAAGAAAAGTGAGCTAGGAAGGAGCTCACACCTCTTAGAGGAGTAAAAGTATAGTTTTCAACCTTGTAGCAAAGTGTACAAAGCATAGATGTAAGTATTAAGAGGTTTGAGCATAACACAAGTGAAATCTGAGGGATAAAAGAGTGATCCTCACTCAATGTGAAATCATGAACACATCAACATCTCGATTTTACTTTGGGAGGTCTTGAATTTTTTTAGAAACTCATTCGATGGTCTAAGGTGTTAGTGCTTAATTCCAAAGGAGGTGATTGTGACCATCATTAGTAGGTCCTTCATCGAGGGAGCAATATTCGTCAACAGAGTGAAGTAGAATTAACAATTGATTTATCTTGATTTGAGTAGTTCTCTCTCTCTTATTTTCTCTCTCTTCCTTCATGTCACATTCATTCCTTAGGGGGGTTCACACTTTCATTGTGTCTTTTTCATGTTTTGTCTTATGTGACTATAGTTGATAATGTAATAAGTCACCCTCAATTAATGAAAAGGGGACTTAATTTTTATTCCTAGGAATACGAAGAGTCACATGTTGTAAAAGACAAATGAAAGGTCATGTGGGGGTAGGTGAAGAGTCTTTCTGAAATCTATATATTGTAATGACTTCCCCATTCTTAAGGGTTGTCAATTTTATAAGTTCTAAGTAGATAGCTACCAAGAATAAAAAAGAGATAGAAAGTTCTTCTATTTCTCTCTATGTTTTCCTCTTTCCCTTGCATTGTACAAATTTGTGAGAATGTCAATAAAGAAAGGAGTTTCTACTTTTCTAGATGAGTGAATAAGTGATACTTTGTGTTCATGGTTTTATCTTGTCTTGATATTTCTAAGTGGGGTTACTATTCTTCCTAAATTGTATATGCGATATTTTTGATTAATCTTTACAAGAATATGAGTTTTCCTTGCAATATTAATCCCTCTCCTAATTTCTCACTCATGTTTCCCAACCTACCTTGAAAATTCCTCCCTTATAAGAAATTGCAAGTATTTTTTTACAGTGCAATGGAGCGTGCTTGTTAGATCCCGACCCCCAAGTTCAATAATAAATTTACAATTTTTGTACAAACAAAATAATGGAGCTTCCCCATTAAAGTAGAGGGACCTAGTCCTAGAGCATTGTCATAAATACACCAATTTGTCACATCGAAATTTTCTTTCCAAAATTATAATAAGCACATTTGTTTACATGAGATGATAAATATATTTTAGAATGATACGTATAATACCACACATGATTTTAGCGTGGGGTAAGTAGGTTAGGGTCATGCGTGAATGGAAAAATTTGAAGGCATGAGAGGAAAGTGTTCATGTGGTTTGTTGGATAAGGTATGCATATGTTTAAAGTTAGAGAAATTACTCACATAAAAACTTGATGAATGGAGCAATGTGTAATGTAATGCGAGGGAGGTAGCATGAAGGAAAACTACTTGGTAAGTGGCGCATAGGAAGAATAGGTGAGACACGGGAAGGTGTGCGCAAAGGATCTACAACCTAAAAAGTAGTTACATGCCAAAAGGTTATGGACGGCTACACACAGAGGAAGCATCCTAGGTGAGAAAAAGGGGGAAAATCAGATAAATAGAGGGATAACTAAAATTGGTGGTAGGTGAGTGTAATTAATGTGGTCAAAAATTAAAAATATAGAAAAGGGTGGTGAAGCATAGTCATTTTTACCTTGCTTTATTAAGAAATAACATGTGAAAGATCTCTTAGAACCAATGAACAAGTGAGAGTAGAGTGCGAACCGAGACATGGAGAAGATACTCGGCATAAAACCTTCAAAATGGAGACATAACTCTTGTGAGAAGTTTTAGTTGTGAAGTGGAAAGATTTAAAGGGAGAGTTGTAGAGATAAGGTTTCAAAACTAGGATTATGAAGAAAGTTTATAGGGTTAGTGGCACGAGAGATTCATAATTTGAGTTAGGGCATAAGGTTGAAGTATTAAAGTGATGAGCACGAGATCGAGAAAAAAATCAAGTTTTTTGGGCACTCGGGGCATAAAATTCATGACTTTGCGGGTTAGAATAGTTGCATGAGCATTTTACAAGGGAAAAATGGCACCAAAGGAAGTACCAAAACCAAGAAGTCCATGGAAGAATCTCCCAATGAATGGTTTTCTCAAATGCAATATCCACATGAGGTGATTTTGGGAAAATCATGGGCATCACAATTATGAAGATTCAATATTAGTGAGTATAACCACCACGTGTAGGGACACGAGACAAATAGGAAGAATGATGTATTAAAGTAAATGATCAAAATAACGGTGGAAGGGAAGATAATTTTCGATGAAAAGGTGCATAATACCTTGGAAGGGGTTGAATTAATAAAAATATATAAATTACCCTTTTTGGTAAGCTCGTGCTCTATACCAATGGCTAATGTTGTACATTCATGAAGATTGCTTCTAATTCATAGGTAGGAGGATGCACTTAAGCGTAACACTAATTAGTAGAGTAATTAGGTTATGCGATACTAGAGAATAAATAGAACTTGACCTGCATAATGAGGAAGAGATAGAAGCAACCACCTTAAAATTGCATTATAAAATGGGAATTCACACCTTCAATATCAAAACAATTGTTGACCCGGGAATAAGAGTGGTAGTGTGCCTTGTAAGTTACAAATTGGGTGTCTCTAAAAATGGATAGAGGTGAATAAGAAGTTTTTCATATTACACACAAGATAGCGCACAAGACTCAATACAATATCACCTTGTTTATAGCTAAGTCCATCATATATGAAGCAAATACCCAAACAAAGAAAGGAGATAAATTCACATGGGGATCGATTCAATTTTTAATCTTGTTTTAGAGATAGGGGTTACAAAATGCCCTATTAATAATATATGGGATCATCGATTGAGAAGAAGTCTCTCGACACAATGGTTCTCCAAGTATACTTATGATTATGTAATATCAATCCATATAAGGTGCACCTAAAAATGGTATAAAAGAACGTACGATGCCTTTGAGAATGAGTGGCATGTGCCAGGGAGTCACCTTTAGTATTGACTGGGTAGGAAATTTTTTTCGTAATGCAACACTTTAGCCTTGGTAGATTTCAATTGAGAAATGGGGAGATGAGACCATGGTGCAAACTACTATTTGAATTCACTTCAAAGTATTTCAAAGGAGTGGTGAACAGGATAAAGGATGTGTAATAGTTGAAGTTTAATGCGAAAGGGTAGATTCGGACTACCATACATTGCACAAGATATATGGTTATGAATTAGAGGCACCATATGTTGAGACCATGGAATCATATAACATGGACATGAACCCTACATTGACCTTGGAAGTTGGCATGGAGGCTTATAGGGTGCACGTTTATCTACGAATGAAGCTCAAGGATGGAAAATTTGTCGAAATGCATGAACTTGACCTTCAAAACCAACAAAAAGAATAATGATGAAGATTCCTAAGTGTGTAGGCACGAAAAATCCTCTAGAAGAGGAAGAAGAAGAAGATGAGGAAAACTCGCACTTGATCATAACAGAAGGAAGAAAATGCGAGAGAAGGTTCCAAGAATAAAGCACCTCACACACCCTCAATTATATCCAGAGAAAATATGTGCACAGACCTAGTCTAACAGGAGGACAAGGAATTAGAACATATTAAACATAAAGAGAAACATCAAGAGGATATGAAGAAAGAATAAGAAGAAAATATCCAAGATGAAGAGCATACACGTGAGGAGTGTGAGGTAGAGAATGTGGAAGAGCATGAAGAACAACATGGAGAATTGCATGATGGGGAAGAAGCCCATGAGAAAGGAAGTGGAGATGGGCAAGGGGCGGTGAAGAAATAAGACATGCACAACATATTGTGCAAGAGACATTTGTGAAGCAAGTGTGCGGGAGGAAGGAGGCCAAGATAGACTCATTAGTACCACCTCGGATGTCGTACATTAATGATTTGAAAAATCTTCTAAGAGGTTTCATAGTTTAGTACCCATCTAAGACCTATTGTTTTGGGAAATGTTTTAGAAGGCTAAAGCACATCCACGCACTAGAAAATATTTTCTTGGGAATTAAAAATAGACATGGAGGAAAGCGAATTCAAGGTTAAGAATTATATATTTGAATTACATGACAAGAAAGTTTTGATGGTCTATAAAGTGGTTGAATCAACTCAATTATTCGATGAGTAGGCATGTTATGGCTTGAATTAAATGTCCACCAAATAAGAAAGAAATAAAATTGACAAAAGGGTCATAATGAAAATGATGCGAGAAGGATATAGAGCCAAAGGAAAGGAAGAATCAATAGTTGGTAGAAGAGTTGAGTGACACCTAAAATTAACACCGCTAATCCATGTGTCCACATTGGCTAACACCCCTTCATTATCACATCACTATCATATTATACATTAAATCCTTATCCTAAGTCTTATTTCTCCCCATTATATTTACTCCCCATAAATATCATTCTATAGTTGTAAAATCTTATTTTATCCTCTCCTAAACCATCCAAAACCACTTAGAAACCAAAATCAAATAAAAAAACAAAATCAACAACTTCTCAACCATTTCATAACCTCCTTAACCCACATAACCTCTTTCCAACACACACCCTTCGTCAAAACAAACAAAAACCTTGATTTGGGAAGTAGTTTCAACCTTCTTCCCTCAAATTCCAGATCATTAGTGATTATGCCAATTGCTTAATGATTCTCTCTATTTTTTTTTTCAGTCCTATATAAACGATTTGTGGGGCTTCATTTCAGGTTAGCTAGGAAATTGCCTCATGCTTGATCACTCTTGGAGACCTTATGTTGCATCTTATTTGTCTTGTAGCTTTTTCACAACACCTAAGAGCATCATAACAATATATAAGACATAAAATATCTCTTCCTCTACATTTGGAGGCCATTCAAACATCCAAAAATCAAATTCAACAATCTTCCAGCATCTACAACCTCCCTATCTCTGGTAACATCGTCTCCTAGACTTCATCTATCAACTTAGATGAAGTAATTACCTCACCTCTTACATTATTATCTCATTTATTTGTCATTTACAAACAGATATCTACCTTATTTTGTGAGCTTGCACATTTCTACAAAAATCACCAATGATTTGCCCTAATCGCCCGCATGATTTACCTTAATCATCGGTGATCCCTATCTCATCACATGATCTTCCCCTCAAGCCTACTTTTAGACATATAGATTTCATCACCTATTATTACTTTGTCTTTGTAGGTGCTTGTAAAACCCTATCAAGCTCCCTTGAGCCATTTGTATCACTTTATCAGTTATATTAATCATACTTATCACTCGGCTTGTCTTTATGAGCACATGTTTATCTACATCCTTGCTCCTTTAAGCCATTTTGTGATTCCTAGACTCCTTTTGATCAGGTATCACCATCAAACTATCATATAGCCATAGAACACAACATTCCCTTTGTGTTTGCATTTTTGGCTATATCTTCTGCTTTATTATTTCATCTCATCATTATCAGATTAATTTCTTGAATGTGGATTGACATCCTTTCAAATAAGTCCATTGACTTCTGGGAACTAGACTTTTCCATGAATCCACCATATATCTATCTAATCCCATATTTTTCCGAATGTTTTTCATTGTAGGTATCCCATCCCATTGGAAAGAATTTGTTTGCATGCTTGGATCCATGAGACAACAATCATCCACAGCTTCAACATTCATCCTCATGGGTATTGGTAAACCCCACCATCTTCTGAGGTCGGTTTTGTTTTTGTTATTTCACTTCATTAATTTAAAGTAGAAAATCAAAAAATTCTTCGAAACGAAACAAAGAAGGAGGTGGCGGGGGCATACAACAAGGAAAATGATCTTAACGATAACATGGCACGCATGTGACCAAAGGTTGTAGTGTAGACTAGAAAAGACCATAACACAAAAATGGAATATCTAGAAGAAATGATACATCTACTATTGATGAACGTGAATAATGGGAAAAGGCCTATGAAAGAATAAATGGTTAGTTTAAATAAAGATAAGGTAGAATAGATGCTAGAAGAATATAAAAACTTGGTATAAAGTCTAAGGAAGCCACTTAGTAGGATGAGAATATTTTTTCTAACTTCTAGGAGATATCAATGATCTTAAACATGTGCCTTTGCTGAGAGGATGAGGCATAAGTAAAGAAACTTTAGGCCTCCCTTGAAAAAAAAAAGGCGAGTGTGAGAATTTTTTTCAAGAAGTTAGCAACAAAAATTAAGTAACAAAAGATAAGCGTGAAAAGATTGAGGAAAGGCTTGGAAAAATCCAAGTGATGGCGATGCACGAGGTAGATAATTTAGAGGGCGTCACTTGAGTGGGATTTCATACTAAAGGAGATCTTTGGATAAGGCTAATGGGTTGAACCCAAAGGAAATTTAAGAATTTGTTGAGGAAGTCTCGGAAAAAGTGTCCATTGAGTTAGAAGAGTGGACGTAAATAAAAAATGGGATTAGCCTAAAGTTTTAAGAACTCCACGACATCACAATAGCCAAGATTTAGATGTGTGTAAAATAAAACATTGTTTATTCTTTAATTCATTTGGTTATTGCTTATATTACTTCATTCTTTCAAGTATTATTTTAGACTATGCTTTGATTCTTTATATTTCATAGGATAGACAATAGTTCTAGTGTGGGGTAATGTTAGGTTGAAAAAGTGGCTAATCTGAAGCCACACGTGGGGTTTAAGGTCACGTGCATAAGGGTGCACGCAAATCATAAATAAGTGTCAAAAGGAAAGAACTCATGGGAGTACATGTAAGAATAGGAAAATAAAATAATTATAATTTAGTTGAAGGTGATTGGAGTTGGAAAGATAACAGGGTGAAAAGGCTTGCTCATAGAGGTAGAGTAAAGGAGTTAGTAGGATTCGAATGGGATAAAAATAGAGAAAAGTAGAGTTGGCATGGTAGGAAAGATAAGTCTAGAAATAGAATCGGTGAGGATAAAATGCATGTGGTATGCACAAGAAATATGCATTGATAGAGCTAATTATATGACATGGGCATGGATAAGACCAAGATATTTATAACATGAATTAGAGAGTAAAACAAGAGTTTAAGGGCATGAAGTCTATAATTATAAAGTATATTGTTAGAACTAAAGAATATAAGAGGTGAAGGAACATTTCCCACCTTATATATATGTGTCACATTCCTTTGTATTAAAAAAAAGGATGAATGTTTTTTTACTATCTGTTAGAGTAGGTATTTACCTTAGCTCATGTTCACTTAGGTACTTTATTTACCTTTATTGTATTTATCCTCACCACTTATGTGTGTGGATATTTATTTTATCTTATTTAGATATTAGGATATATTATATAGTTGTTAGGTATAATTGTTATCCCAAATTCACCCCTTGAGGTAAATTTGATAACTCACATGATTTCTTTAGGATGAGCAAGTAGAAATGGTCAAAGGCCCAAAAAATTAGGTTTTTGGATTCCCCTTGCCTTCCTCTAACTTCCCTATCCAAGAAAAAATCCAAGAAATTAGAATAAATTGCAAAAAATCCAAAAATTGGCTTTATATAGTGTATTACGGGTGATTTAGGTTTTTGGGCCTAGACCGCACAAATCGCGCGAGACGGTTGGGACCCAAAACACTGAAATGGCCGCATTTGTTTGTTGTGTGGTGAAGTTAGAAGTTATTTTCCCATGCGGTCTATGGGAAATTGGGACATGTGGAACTGTAGAGCTGAAATGGCAATTTACATGCAAATCGGGTAAGTCGGATATTTTGGTCCAAGCCACACAGTAGCGCTGGAAGCCTAGGACCCACATAGCCAATTTTGTCGATTTTGAAAGGCTTGGGGGTGAAGCGGAAGTCAATGACATGTACATGTGGGACACGAGTTTGAAGAGGATATGATTTTTCTATGAAGGAGGCATGTGGGTGGATTAGAGGTTTTTGTCTGGGACAGTCGGGACACAAGGGCCCGATATAGCCGAAATGCCCACATACTGAGGAAAACACTACAAATCGGACCCCAAACTTCAAATGACCGAGAACTTTTGACTCGGGCTCCAATTTTCACAAAATTAGAATTTTGGAATGGGCACGATGTCCTCTACCTCAAATTTTTGATGAGGGTAGATATATAAAAATAAAGAAACATCTTCAGCTCTAGTCAATTAGAAACCCAGTCCTATCAAATGATAGAAATGCCTGGCAAACCCAAAATAGCTGCCGCACTTAGAAGGCCATAAATTTTGTATTTCTCAATAAAATCATGAAAAATTGGTACATTTGGAATTGTGTTTTTGAGCCCAATGCATGAAATCAAGAAATCTAGAATTTGATGTAGAATCGATGGTGTTTTTTTAGAAAATTTGCCTAGGTTCATAATAATGTTTTATTTGGTAGTTGGGATGCATTCAATGAAGCATGGGCTGACATTTCTCACTACGTTGTAAGTCATGGGACAATATGGGGAGCCTTTTGCAAGAAACAAAACATCATTTCACTTCATTTACTACATCTTGCAAGTGGTTGAAAGATAGATTTTAGGATTTTCATTTTCCTCTCTCTCTCTCATCTTAGAAATCTATAAATAAGAGTGTTGGGCTCATTGTAAAGGAGGATAGTTTTTTTGTGTAGAAAAGCTTTGTCAAAATTATTTTGTGAAAGCCAATGTGTTGCCCTTGTAGTTGACTCCTTGCATGGGTTATCCAACACATTTCTTTGCTTTGTATTGATTTTTTGATGATATGAAAAAAATTTGAGCATTATATCCTTTTTGTATTTTTAATAAAAAAGAAAAAAATAAAAGAATAAAAACTACAAGTACTGTGCAAATATTTAAAGAAATGAAGAGAATTCACCAGCAATTTGACACAAGAATTGATAACGGAGTTCGGCGCTTGAGGCCTACGTCTCCGGGTCCGGTTGAATGGGACCGATCTATTAAAATCTTGAAAATAATTCTTTACAAAGAATTCTACAAAATTATGACCTTCTCATAGTCTTCCTCTGTCAAAAATAATAGGGGTTGCTTTTTACATCTCCTCAAAATTCCACTCCTAGCTCAAGTTATGAGCATTTCAATATTTTAGCACAGACCCGAATGCTATACAAATAAAATAACACTCCTTTTATATTGTTTCTAAGCCTCCTAGCATGCCGGCTGGGTGCTTATCCTTTTACATGGCCCACCCGGGTTCCATTCTCCTCCCCATGCATTTGACTTATCTCCTTGGGATCAATATCCCACATTTGGCGCATAAAATCTGGAGGAGGTTTTAAAAGGTAGGTGGGCGCATTGTTTAAGTGGCTTAAGAGCCACCTTAGCCATGGAAAGAGGTGCATTAGTTGGTTGGATGATATATATGGCGCATGGATGTGTTATTTTTAGGTGCCAAAAACAATGCAAAATATAATGCATGGGAAACAATAAGGATTTGGATTTAATGCGTGGAATAAAAAGGTAAGAGTGATTTGAATGTAAAGCGTGGAATATGGAGTTAAATAAATAATGCGTGGAAATGGTAGTTGCATAGTTTAAAATGGCATGTCTAATAGTCCCACATGCATAGCGCAAATGCAATTACAGGCATATATATGTACAAGTTGGTATAGTGATTAAATGAGAAGGAGGCCAAGACACCCCTCCATAATCGAGTGTGTCGAACCTGGCTGAGGGCCCCCAGACCAGTAAATAGCGGGGTCCATTTGTCCGAAAACGAGTGTCCAAGACCGGCGTTCCCAAAAACCACTTTTAGTACATCACACAATTTTTCACATGTCGCAATATAATTGAAACACTTGGCGAGTGCACACGTCCAACCTGCACAAAACTCCAAATTTTGCCAGTTGCTTGAAAATTTCAGTGGCTATAACTTTTGCAAACGAGCTCCGTTTCCTGCAAACAAGATATCGACGGAATCATATAATTTTTCTCCACACTTTAAAAATGACTGCAACTTATTCTGAGAAGATCTTAGATCGGTGTTTCTGTGAGGATCCTCTGGATCATTCCTCCCCACTGAGAAACTTTTGGACCCCAAAAGTCAACTTAATTGGTGAATAGGTGAGGGTATTTCTCCCTCACTTTTCGGTTTCCATCCATTTAGCCTTGTTCGGATGCATGCCTTTGAACCCAACACGAAGATACTCAATATCACCCCTTCATGAAGTTCTTACTTTCTGTCCAAAATGATGTCTTCCTGCAACTCATCAAGATACTCAGGAGAAAAATCATCAATGGAAGGCATTATGTTAGAATCATCATGATCAACAATCATAGGTGGTTCATACAATCTTAAATTCTCAACATTTACAACTGAGTAGATTTGCATATATGGAGGTAAATCCAACCGGAAAGCGTTGTTACCAATTTTTTCCAATATTTGGAATGGACCATACCGTATAGGTTTCAATTTTTTACCTTCACCTATCAGTCTTTCCTTGCTGATGTGAAGCCAAATTGAATCACCAACTTTGAACTTGTGATCAGTTCTATGTTTATCATGCCTAGCTTTGTACTTAGCCTGACTTTTCTCCAATTGTTCATGGACATACTGATGAACCTGTTGTATTCTCTGCACAAATCTTTTAGCCTTGTCAGAATCACTTGCACCATTAACAACAGTTTCATGTCCATAATATATATCTAATGGAGAATTAGGCAGATATCCATAACAAGTCTCAAATGGAGACTTCAAAGTAGAAGAATGTAAGGCATGATTATAAGCATGTTGCACATAATAAAGATGTTCATCCCACAATTTAGGATGTTTGTTACTATAGCCCCTAAGTAATTGTACCACTGTGCGGTTTACAACCTCTGTTTGACCATCAGTCTGTGGATGAAAAGCAGTGCTCTTTTTCAGTTTTGTGTCCATTAACCCCCACAATGTTGACCAAAATTCCCCAAGAAATCTAGAATCCCGATCAGATATGATTGAAGTAGGTAAACCAAAATGAACCCAAACAAACTGAAAAAACAAATGTGTAGTTCCCTCACCAGTTATTTGTTTAGTACATGGAACCAACACACACATTTTGCTAAATCTGTCCACTACCACATATAAGTAATCATGTTTCTTCCGTGTCATGGGCAAGCCTCCTACAAAGTCCATGGAAACACTTTCCCAAGGCCTTGTTGGAACAGGAAGAGGAGTGTAAAGTCCTAATTTCCTATTACTTGGCTTGCTTGTGGCACAAAGAACACATCCCTTAATATACCGGTTTACATGTTCATGCATTCTAGGCCAATAACAATATTTTTGTAAATGTGCAACTGTCTTACTAACACCAAAATGCCCTGAAATAAGAGAAGTATGTGCTTCCCTAATCATATGCACACGCTCATTTTCTAGAATACAAAGTTTTCCAGAATGATATAACAATCCTTCATGCAAATGATAATCTTTTTCTCCTACTTGTTTCCCACTTACTAGATCCTCATACACTTCTCTAAAGTCAACATCATTTACATATTGTTCCTTGTAACTAACATGAGCCAAAGAACTATGCTGCAAAAGAATAGATGCTACTACCACTGGTGGTCTGGATAACATGTCGGCAACCTTGTTTTGAATACCTTTTTTATACCTGATTACAAGATGAAATTGTTGCAAAAATCCCATCCACCTGAAATGTCTAGACTGCTGCAATTTGGTTTGTGTTTGTAAGTATTGAAGCGGTTGATGGTCAGTATGGATAATTGTTTCTTTTCCCATTAAATAATGCTTCCACTTTTTAACACTTTGAACCAAAGCATACAACTCTTTATCATAAGTTGGATAGTTTCTTACCGCACTTGTAAAGGTTTCTGAATGGTAACACACTGGTCATTTGTTCTGCATCAAAACTGCCCCCATTGCGTAGTCACTAGCATCTGTCTCAATCTCAAATGAATGTTGTAAATCCGGAAGTGCCAAGATCGGAGCGGTACTTATCTTCTCTTTCAGTGTATCAAAGGCTTTTTGTTGTTTTCCTCCCCACTGAAAGACTGTTTAATACTTGTCAAAGCATGCAAAGGAGATGCAATATATGAGAAGTTAGCAATAAATTTTCTCCAGTACTGAACTACACCTAGAAAACTTCTAACTTCCGTCACATTAGTGGGTCTAGGCCATTTCACAATAACCTCTATTTTTGCAGGATCAATTCTCAATTCTCCATTTCCTACAATATAACCCAAGTAAATTAAAGATGTTTTTCCAAATTCACATTTTGACATCTTCAAATACAATTTCTCTTTCCTTAGTGCATCTAAGACTTTCTGGATGTGTTTAACATGTTCATCCCATGACTTACTGAAAATAAGAATATCATCTAAGTAGACAATAACGAAATTATCAATGAATGGTCTAAAGATTTCATTCATAACTCTCATGAATGTTGTCGGTGCATTGCACAAACCAAAAGGCATCACTAACCATTCAAACAATCCCTGTTTCATTTTAAAAGTAGTTTTCCAAACATCACCTTCAATTCTTACTTGGTGATAACCACTTCTTAAGTCTAACTTAGTGAAATAAATTGCATTCTTTAATTGATCCAGTAAATCATCTATTCTAGGAAGAGGGTAACGATTCTTTATAGTAATCTTGTTTAAAGCATGAAATCAACACACATTCGCCAAGTGCCATCCTTCTTAGGAACCAATATAATTGGTGAACCACATGGGGATGTACTTGGATGAATTATACCTTGAGCCAAAAGTTCCATTACCTGTCTCTTGATTTCCTCATTCTCTACTACTGACAACCTGTACATTCCGATATTGGGAAGAGGTGCATCCTGAAGCAACTGTATCTCATGTTGAACCCCTCTTTTGGGAGGTAGACCTGTGGATCCTGAAAAACATCATCAAAATGAGAAACAATTTTTACCAATTCATCCTTATGTTTCAGATCGCAAGTCTCAAAAGCCATCTCATTTTCTTTTTCTTTGGCTTTGACCACCATGAGCACAAAACTTTTGCTTGAGTTTACAAGCCTTTTCATTTGACCTGTAGTTACCAAGGATAGATTATTCTTTTCACGGTGAGCTCTAATAATAAACTCAATTCCATCCTTTACAAGCAAATATTTATTTTCTTCCCTATAGAAGATTGCTTTACGATCATACAAATAAGGACTTCCCAAAACCACCCCACAAATATCCAAAGGAACTACATCCAATTCAACCTCATCAATAAACTTGTCTGTAATGGAAAATCTGAAAGTACAAGTTTTAGTTACTAGATTTTGCATCATCACAAACCCAGCCCAAAGGATAAGGCTTAGGATGTGGTTTAGTTTTGAGTCCTAGTTTCTTAACAACCTCCTCAGAAATTAGATTAGCTTGAGATCCACTATAAAAAAGAGTATCAATTTTCATATGCTTTGAAATTACTCTAATGTGGAAAAGCTCATTTCTTTTCTTATCATCAGGTATAGTTTGTTTACTAGAAGAAGATGCAACATCTGTAGTGCTATTGTTGGAAATTGAAAGAGTTGATTTACCTTGAAAACTCATAGTTGTGATTTTGGTTTCATCACCTGAATCAGAACCAAGATCATGCACTACAGTGTTTGTTTTCTTTTCTTTTCCTTTCTTAACCATCCATTTAGGCTTCTTTTCAGGATGTAATTTCCAACATTTAGACTCATCATGGTTTTTTTACAATGATTACAAAATGGTTTTTCATCTTCCTTCTTAACAGTAGAGTTTGTTTTATGCTTACCCTTTCCTTTTCCTTGTTCTTTCGAACCTTTTCCTTCAGATTGCTTGTTCTTTTGATTAAAAGAAGAGAAAGAGGACTCCTTTGTCATTTTCCCTCGTGCTTCCAAATGGGTTGCTTGAACACATACTACATCAAGATTAGTAGGACCTAAAACAAGTATCATATGCCTTAGATAACTATGCAATCCACCAATATATTTGAGCAGTGTTTCTTCTGTGTTTAGGGAAATTCCTAGAATTAGAGCCCTTTTCCTAAATTCTTGTGTGTATTCTTGAACACTTTGTCCCTTAGTTTGTCTTAATGTTTTCCAATCCATCATAGCTTGTTGCTTATAACCAAGAGGATAAAATTGTTGCCTAAGATTTGAAACAAATTCAGACCAAGAAGTGATTTCTATACCTTTGTTTTCTTCCACTTCCTGAAGCTTACTCTCCCACCAAATGAGTGTTGTGCCACCCATCCGAAGAGTTCCAGATGAATCTTTGCTTCATCATCAACAATTCTTTGAACCCTGCAATATACTTCTATCTGCTTGACCCAGTTATCCAACTTCTCTGCATTTAGCTCTCCAGTATACATAGGCAATTCAAACTTGATATCTAACTTTAATGAAGGAAAATCAGATTTTAAAGAGTCTCTTTTTGGAATATCAGAACTAGAGCTTTCTTCTTTCTTACCTCCTCTAGTTCCCTTTTCCCTTTGCCTATCTTGGTACATTTCTTCCACCATTTCCTTCATCTGTTGGAATGATTGATGAAATTTTTCTTCCACTTCCTCTCGATCCGCCATTGTAGGACTTCGAGATCATCTGGTACCAATTTTGGGATCTCCTTCAACTAACTCTCCTTCACCCTTCTTAGATCGAGACCTTGTTAACATCCAACACACAACTTGCAATCCAAAACACGTTAATCTGAACCAAAAATCAGTCAAAACCAGCTCTGATACCAATGATCTGAAAATCAAATTTAACTAGCAATTGTGCACACACATTTCTTTGCTTTGTATTGATTTTCGATGTAAAAATTGAGCATTATATCCTTTTTGTATTTTTAATAAAAGAATAAAAACTACAAGTACTGTGCAAATATTTAAAGAAATGAAGAGAATTCACCAGCAATTTGACACAAGAATTGATAACGGAGTTCGGCGCTTGAGGCCTACGTCTCCGGGTCCGGTTGAATGGGACCGATCTATTAAAATCTTGAAAATAATTCTTTACAAAGAATTCTACAAAATTATGACCTTCTCACAGTCTTCCTCTGTCAAAAATAATAGGGGTTGCTTTTTACATCTCCTCAAAATTCCACTCCTAGCTCAAGTTATGAGCATTTCAATATTTTAACACAGACCCGAATGCTATACAAATAAAATAACACTCCTTTTATATTGTTTCTAAGCCTCCTAGCATGCCGGCTGGGTACTTATCCTTTTACACGGCCCACCCGAGTTCCATTCTCCTCCCCATGCATTTGACTTATCTCCTTGGGATCAATATCCCACATTTGGCGCATAAAATCTTGGAGGAGGTTTTAAAAGGTAGGTGGGCGCATTGTTTAAGTGGCTTAAGAGCCACCTTAGCCATGGAAAGAGGTGCATTAGTTGGTTGGATGTATATGGTCATGGATGATGTGTTTTTTAGGGCAAAAACAATGCAAAATATAATGCATGGGAAGCAATAAGGATTTGGATTTAATGCGTGGAATAAAAAGGTAAGAGTGATTTGAATGTAAAGCGTGGAATATGGAGTTAAATAAATAATGCGTGGAAATGGTAGTTGCATAGTTTAAAATGGCATGTCTAATAGTCCCACATGCATAGCATGCAAATGCAATTATAAGAATATATATGTACAAGTTGGTATAGTGATTAAATGAGAAGGAGGCCAAGACACCCCTCCATAATCGAGTGTGTCGAACCTGGCTGAGGGCCCCCAGCCAGTAAATAGCGGGGTCCATTTGTCCGAAAATGAGTGTCCAAGACCGGCGTTCCCAAAAACCACTTTTAGTACGTCACACAATTTTTCCACATGTCGCAATATAATTGAAACACTTGGTGAGCGTGCACACGTCCAACCTGCACAAAACTCCAAATTTTGCCAGTTGCCCAAAAATTTCAGCGAGCTATAACTTTTGCAAACGAGCTCCGTTTCCTGCAAACAAGATATCGACGGAATCGTATAATTTTTCTCCACACTTTAAAAATGACTACAACTTATTTTGAGAAGATCTTAGATCGGTGTTTCTCTGTGAGGATCCTCATAGTATGTGAAGAATTTTGTTTGTAATGGGAAACCTTATATGGATTTCCCGAGGTTAGAAGAGATGCACGTGGTATAATTGGAGTACAAATCCTATTGCTAATTTTTACATTGTTGAATGAATGATCAAAGCTCTTATTGTTGGCATCTTTGTTAAGATATACCTAGTCTATCTTCTATCTTATGTTATATGATGGTTTATACTAATTATACATCTTGCATGATCTAACAAAGAGGGACCTAGTAGGTTGCGCGCACTTCGGGTGAGTGCTTAGACATCTATCTAAGTGAAGTTCCATCACTTCGACTATTAGTGCTAGTAAATAAAGGCTACAAATATGGCTATGAAGAAGACAAGATGATAAAAAAGATGGGTAATTGGTCAAAAAGCAAATATCAACAACGTAACAAAAATTTAAAAAGAAGATGATTAAATATACCCATAATGCGTGCCATAATGATGATTAAGTAGATCTAAATGCCCCCAAGCACTAAACTTATGAAATGCATTGGGATAGGATCAAACTAAAGAGCAGAGTGATGCTTAGATACTCCTAATGAAACTCTTGTTGGATCTACATTGAAGAGTGATCTGAAATTTGAAAAGGATCATTGCCTCCATGCAATAAACTTATGAATTGTAGGAGAGGTAGAATGAGAGCCTAAATTTCCCAGGTGAAGTTATATTGTGAAGGAAAAATAATTGATTTGACTTTCCCCAAATAGAGTTATTAACATGTAAAGGGAAGAAAGTGATAGTCGTAAGATTAGAACGATCACTAAGGTAGTAGATAAAAGGTATGAATTTATCAAGATTTTGTTGGATTGTTGAAATATTTTCATGTGTTTTCCAATTATAGGATTTCTGTGATGATTTTGAATGTTTGTTCGATTTTTTATAATTGTTTGAATTTTTATGTTTGAATATATGATTTTTTAAGATTTTGAATATATGATTTTTTAAATGGTTTTACAAAGTTTTGAAAAAATTGATGCAAATAAGAGGAGCAGTGTGTTTTTTACACCTGGTTTATTATGGATAAACGATGATACTAAAAGAATAAACAAGCATGTCAAACAAACCCAATATGAATAGGAAGGAACTACACCAAAGTTATATGTGAACTAAGATGCTAATAATTCACTTGCAATTGGTCTACAATGACAAAGTACAACAAAATAACAAACTAAAAAAAGCACAAGTATCGTCACAATGTTGAAAAACCGTAACAATACAACATAATTTGCAATAACAACATCTAATGACACTCTTAATGTGTTCCACATTGAATAATTAGATAGATATGAATTTCCTGAGTGATATATTAGAACACTAGAGGATTGAGTTGGGCTGAAGAGTAGAGTGATGCTTAGATACTCCAAAAATACTCTTGTCGAATCCCATTAAAGTTTGATCTATATTGAATTAAAATGTGAAATACAAGTGTGCCCCAAACAAAGTTATATTACGAAAGAAGAACCGATTGATTTCCTTGAGTATAGATATACACCGCAGGAAAGAAAAGTGATCATTGGAAGATGATCTAGAATGATCATGAGAAGTTCCGTCAAATGGTAAAATTATGTAAGCGTGTTATTCAATTGCTGAATTTTTCAAACATTCTCTAAGCTGATTTTTTTTTTGAGTTTTATACTATTTTTTATTTTTGAAACATATTTGAATGTTTTTGAATTTTTAACATATTTGAATGCTTTTGTATTTGTGAATATATATATATATATATATATATATATATATATTTGGATTTTAAACATATTTAAGTGTTTTTGGTAGTTTTGAACATATTTAAATTTTTTATTTTTGAACATATCGAATGTTTTGAATTTTAAAACATATTTGAATGTTTTTTATTTTGAAACATATTTGAATGTTTTTTTTTGAAATACATATTTAATGTTTTTTTTTTTTGTTTTCAAAACATATTTGAATGTTTTTTTATTTTTGACTTGGTAAAAGGTTGCACACTGTCTAAACTCATAGTCAAACAATTGTAAGCATTTCATTCCATTGGAAAAATGTAGATGATGTAATGATAGGATGTCTCACTCCACTCGTGACTCCATACAACTAGGAAGATGTGAGGGATCATCACCGAGAGCAAGAAGGACATGAGAACTAGGAGAATAGTGATATGAAAATGAAGATGATGGATGCCAAGACACAAGGTGTAACAATGGTCCATGAGAAAAAGTAACTCATCTCCATTCAAGATTATCTAACTGATTCCAAGATGATTTCACTTTATAGGTTTTTAATAGACTTAGATCCATAGATGGCCTATTGATTGACAAGATCTGGTTGAAGGAATTGTTGTCTCTCTTTAACATAAGAAAATTATTGGGATGTTTTGATTAAACACTTTTGGTTCTAAACGATTTTTTTTTTTTTTTTTTTTAAAGGACCTCCTACATCTTACCCCATGTTACCAAGAAGAGATAAGGAATCAACATAGAAGAAAAAATATAGGCAAGTAAGGACATCTTCCTCCATTCCTAGTCTCACACTACTAGTAAGAAGTATGGGCTCATCACCAAAATCTTGTAAAACATGATATATATATATATATATATATATATATATATATATATATATTCGTATTTTATATTGATTTTTCCTTGTATGTTGATATTGTTCTTGTTGGGAGGAACATTATGCCCCTAAGTCTTAGCCGCATGTGACTAGTAGGATGCAAGGGTTCAACATTGTAGACTAAGATGGATGGTCAAAAGGTCTAGGTAAAGAAGTTATTTCTCTTAAAGAGAGAACTTATTTGAAAGGAGGAGTTTCCATCAGTAAGCTTTGAGAAAAAACCGTAGGTAAAAATATATAAAATGGTAGGAACCATAACAAGGATGAGACACAAAATTCCCAAATAAGAACAAGATTAACCTATGTCATATAGGTGAAGAGTGTGAAGATATGATAATGTTATGATTAAGATATTTGCTAATGGATGAAACAATTAAAATTATTTTTTAAATGAGTTAACCGTGCAAGTGGCCTTCCCTAGTATGAAGAGAACCCATGGAAGAAGATGTTTTTGCTTTTACGTTTTTTATGTTCAAATAGTTCTTTAATGAGGGGTTTGATATGGATTTTTATTCTCTTTTTATGATTTTTATTTTTTTTTAGTTTTCGTGAGCGAGGATTTACAATAGACTCATCAGGAGAGAGGTCCATGTGTATGAACATTGAATGGTCTGATTTTTGAGACTTGGGTGGAAGAGGTATAAGTCAACGAAGTGAATCAAAAATTTCAAAGAGTCATGAGTTACGAGACACAGGTGAAATAGATCCGAGTCAAAGGAGGGGATCAAAATATTTTATAAGTCCTAAAGTACGAGACTTGGGAAGACAAGATCCAAGTCAAAGGAGTAGCCAATAGGATTTTCAATGTATCAATGATTGAAGTAGTATTTATTTAAGAGACTTAGACAAATGAAATCCAATTCAATGGATGGAATCCAAAGATTCTATAAGTCCTAAAGTATGAGACTTGGGTGAAAGAGATCCATGTCAAAAGGGAGAATCAAAATATTCGATAAGTGGGTAAGTGCAGCAAGTTGGGGGACAAAATAGGGGTCATAAGTAGATGTCATATTGCAAATAACAACATAATATCAACTTGTAGGGATTATTAGCAATGCATACACTCAAAATTAGAAAAAATTATATCAATCGAATTATAGAATTTGGAATCTAGTTTCTAAACTACTATTTTTAAAAAAATTTGGACAAGTTTAGCTATATTAAACACTCAAAATTCAATGACTTGGTATTTTTTTTTTTTTAAAATCACCTATAAGATTATAATCCATTCGCTCGTGATTTGGATGACCAAAAATCGATATATATATTTTTCCTTTGGTGAGAAGTTAGATGCCACTATCTATCTTGGGACATATTTTATTTTGTATTTTTTGAGCAATATTTTCTTTTTTATGATTTTTATGTGAAAGTGGTCTTAAAACATAAAGAAAACAAAGCACATTCCGTTTGCACATATAACTTCATCAAAAATATTAAAATCAAATAATTTTTTTGAACATGTATATAATTTCACCACGGTTGGGACGATATAATTTTTATCACATTCGATAAGTGAAACAAAATTTTCAGTCTTAAAGGTAGACATAAACATTCACAGGAAAAAGTGTCTTAAAGACCTACTATTAGTAAAAAATTATAAAATGATATTTATCCTATTATATTCACTTTAAAAGAAATATTTATACAAAGCTAACAGTCTACCCTATGTGATGGTACCATTTTTATGACATATTTTTGACTTTTCGGCATGGTTCAAGTCCGTGGAAGATTAAATTTGATGTTTTGATGTTTTTGATGTAAAATTCAAGATTTGATGTCCACTTAATTATCCCCCAACTTCTTTGTACTTACCCAAGTCTTGAATTAAAAGACTTAGGAGGACAAATTCCAAGTCAACGAGATGTATGATTGGATAAATATTTGATGAGACTGAAGTAACTAAGAGATGTTAGACGTAATTTGTTGATGCAAAAATATGTTAAAATTCATATTCACCCGTGAGTGGAAGAATGTGAGGAAAGAAGGATTGATATCTTGATGTACATCCAAGGCTCCTTATAGGCCATAGAGAGAGAAAGGGAGAGAGAGCATCCTATCCTTCCTAGGAGACATGAAGGGAGAGAGAGCATCTAATCCTATCCTAACAATTCCAAGGAGGCAGTGAGAGAGAGAGCATGAAAATGAATAAATCCTACACTAAGGGGGTGATAGCACCAAGAGAAAGGGTGTTGGAAAATTCTCAATGCATGAAAATGGAGAAAGATGAGCATAGAGAGGATGGAAAAACATCACAAACCAAAATACATACAAAACACCATTTTATTAAGCACAACAACATTCAAGCATGTAATGAGAGCAAGAAAATGCACATTATACCTATGATCATGTAGAAAGGAAAGGAAAGCAATGGAAACTAATGTAAGGATAGAGAAATAATCACAAACATCAATTTTATTACTCCAATAATTTGCACAATACATCATTATAGAGGAAAGAGGAAATATTTCCCATTACAAGGCTTAAAATGGAGGCGTGGGGCTCCAAAAAATATCCCACAACAGAGAAGAAGTGAGAGATCATTTCAAAAGTGTCCAAATCGTTTACAATAAACCCTCCCTTTACAATATATAGATTTTTAGGTAGTGAGGGAGGAGAAGAGAAATCCAAATTTTTAGGCATGCCTGCTACACATCATGGGGCCCTGTAAATGCCCATTCCCTTTATACCATAGTTTGTTGTAGAAGAAAAATACCCCATGCTTCATTAATTCATTTTTTTTAATTTTATTAAATTCATGCTTTAATAGCTCCTAGGAAGGAATTTGGGTTTTAAGGGGATCAAAGGGTAAAAATGCATAGGAAGAGGCTTGGGGGTGATGTGGTTGGCCATCTCACTTCCAATCGGTGAGATGACCCCCTTTCTACATGCTCGATGAGCTATTCACGTTTCAACTCGATGCCTAAAATCAGCTCACCCTCGAGCTCAGAAACCAATCTGTCAAGCTCCTCAAAATTTTCCTCACCATGTCCTTCAAACTTCACATCGATGCCACACTGATTTTCGACCTCCTGCATTGACCTCAATGATCTTTTTAGACTTTGAGTCTACACCGAATCATGAAGTTCCAAACCGAATCAACCTCAAACCGAAATTACACAACCTCCAGCCACGAACTCCAACACGCGCCGACTCTAAAGCACGACATGACGAGCTAACTCCACACTCTAAAACAAACCCATCTCGGACTCGAAACATCCTCGTGAGAAAATTAGATATCAAAGTCTACACACTTTGGGAATCCAACTCGTCGTTGCATGTAAAGTGCCTCCGATCTCTAAGTTCCAAAATTCCAAACTCGATGCATCACCAATCAACTCACCCATACCTCATTGACATGGCTCACCTGATGAACTAAACCCTTACACCTACTCCTCGGACCGCTAAGATAGCTCGGTGAGCCAACTTTGTATGCCATACCATTTGGTGATGAGTTGACCCCGAGTTGCTCCCAACTTGCTCTCCACACCACAAGTCTAACTCGTGAGGCTCTTGCTATGCCATTTCCAAAACCGAGCTCGAGGTGATCCAACCTACTCACCGAGACCTCCTCTCTACAAAAAAAAAACTTGCCCATAACTCCTTTGAGATCTCGAGGAAATTGGGCCACCACCCAAACCAACTCAACTACCATACACAACTCTTTGAGATGTATTTCAACTTGCCCTGATAGCTCGGTGAACTGTTTTGAGCTCCTTGACCATTTTTGGCATTTTTTCAATATTTTCTCAAAATTTTCAAACCAAGGGGCCATATGAGGTGTAATGAAATGACTTGAGGATAATTTTTCATTTTTTCCCATTTTATCCCCTTCGGACTAAATGTGGAACCCAGGGGGCTTGTTTTAACCACTGGCCAAGCTCTAAACCTATGAAATCTAAAAGAGGAAATGCATCATCTTGTGAGAATGCAATAGAATAGACAATCAAATGTAAGACAAAAATAACTAAACCACATTCTTATGAACTTAGGAAGAGTTTTCATCTCATTGTATGCAAGTAAGAGAAATAACAAGCAACACATGGAGATGATTTATATAGAAAGGAAATGCATAAGTATTGAACACAGATGATTTATAATGAAGCATTATATTCATACTATCAAAGTTAATAACCCACATTACATCCCTTGAGGTCATAACAAATCCTCATATAATTATGTAGAGCCAAATCATGCATAGAGCTATATTATGCTCATCATATTACAAAGAAAAAATGAGAACCCATCCCCTTCTATATGTTATTGCTCACAGAGCTCTCCTAATCCCTAGCCATAACATCCTCCATTTTATTTTCTGTAGGGCTTCACCTCTCTTCTTCAACTATATCTCTTTTCTTCTACCTGGGTGCTTGTATATATAGCCTTAGCACCCACCGCCATGCCTTCAGAAGTTACAGATCGGTCACCAAGTGTCAAAGTGGTCCTCCATGGGAGCATGATTTTCTAGACCGAGAGCTCTCCATTCCATGCATGATGATGTCTTCTAGAACCCTCCATCGCATGCCTAGAATATTCCATTCTTGATCCCACAGTCATTAGGATGGCACCTTATCCACAAGGGTCATGCTTTTCTCGTGTGCTTCCTGGGATGCGAATATGGCTAAGTACAAAACCTATTTTCCTTGTGTGTGTTTCTTCAAAACCTAGAATATTTTCCCTATGCACCTTCAACCCACACGTGCCCCTTTGACTAGGTCCATGCATGCCCATGCACCTTCTTGTACTTAGCTGATATTTTGGGGCCCAACATCACCCCACACTATGCCTATTCTCCATCCTGGAAACACTCTTCAATAAAGGAAATAAAGAATGGTGGATCCTTACAAATGGTTGGAATGGAAGAATAAGGAATGAAGAAATGGGGAAAAGAATGAAAGAATGGGGAACTTTTTTACTTTTGGAGGAGGAGAGGGAAATCCTTTCTTAAATCAGCTTCTAATTTTCCCCAAGTGTCGACCTCACTCTGAGCCTACTGACAGAGGTCCCCACCAGGGTGCTCACTTCTTCAAAACTAAGCCCTCTCCCTTAGTGCTCATTGTCTCCACAATATCCTCCAGTTTTTGCCCAAATCCTCAAGTGTGTCCATCCTTCGAGTGATTTGAGGGTACAATTCCTTTTTAAGCGGTTCTTGATTGAGCCCCGCAAGGTCTCAATGGCCTCTGATTTATTTTCCACTTGGCTAAGATTTTGTCTCACTCAGCCCTATTCCCCTTGTTCTTTTCCTAGAACTCCTTGAGTTTCACTTCATGGGTGGAAACCAAGGATACTTTCCACTCTATCTCTATTCTGTACATAGTTATCATAGGAAGCCTCAACAACTTGCGTGGTGGATTTTACATCGGCGAGGATTTTGTTGTACTGAGAAACAATCTCCACCACCTTCATCTTATTTTATTTTTTTGGCGTGCCAATGCCTCTGCTGATTCTAGGGAAAGTGGTCACCTCTCCATGGTGAGTATGTGGGTCAAGTCCTCTAGGCATTGCAAGGATGATCCATACTTTTTGTGGGTGGTGTTAAGTCTAGATGCTTTAGGAAATGGACATCCGTGATCATCTCTATCTTCTTGTATGCCTGCACACTCTTTCCTTTTCATCTTTCAACTCACGCCTTAACTGAGCACTTGATTAGCTCTTCCTACTTCAAGTCCTTGGTCTTTTCAATGAGCTCTTCTTCCTTTTTCTCCAACTCTACCTCTAGGAACTTTACCCTATCATTTCTCCCAAAGATCCTAGCTTTAACCTCAATTGAGACTTTGTTGAGCATTTGTAGATCTGTTCATCTGACAACCTTCTGAGCATTCACCAAGGGTTTATCCCTTTTGTTTTTGGTACTTGCATCAATGCCCCTTGGCTTACTTCAAATTTTGGCTCATCAATGTGGGACTCAAATTCCCATGACAACATTTTCCTCATCCGAGGGTATGCACCTTCCTCATCAAATGAAGTCATAGCTAAAATTTGTTCCATTGGAATGGTGCTCTGGAAGCATGCACACAACACTTTGTTTGGATCATCAATGTAGCCCATTCCTTGAACTTGTGATGCTTTTGTGCACTCTTCCTCCTGTGTGTGTGGCCTTTGGAAAGCTAACAGCCAAACTGGGATCTCCTCCCATGTTGCCATATTCTTTTTCTATGCTCTCCTCCTCAACTTCCTTCATCACCACATCCATGTTGCATTCCACTTCTTGTTCCACCAGGTCCTTGATGATTTTTTCCACTTCTTTCTCCATGGCCTCATCTACCTATTCCTTCATGAGGCTTGGGGTCCTTTTTCTTTTATAACTTCTTCCCCACCTACCCCCTTGCCTTGGGTCTCAACCTCTTCTTCATCCTCCTTCTCCTCATCTCCTTTGTTATACTCCTCATCTCTTTCTTCTTCAAGAATCATGTATTTCATAGATAGGATGGTCTTCACCTCCTGGTTCATCTTCATCATCATCATCTCTATCACCGATGTAGGCATCTAGACTCTCTGTCTCTTCTGAATCAACCTCATCCATCACCTTCTGCTTCTTCCTTACTGGGGATTCTAGTATAGGAGATTCTTCTTTTTCTTTTCCTTGATAGGTGATCTCTTCCTTGGTGATTCCTCCTGAGTGAGGGGTTCTTCATGCTCTAGTGCCTCTTCTTCTGGGGTCTTTTCTTTGACTGGAGACTTCTTCCTCCACATGTAAGTACTAGGCTTAGCACTTGTCTCGTGCAGTGCTTACCATCTATGTAGTTTGAACACTTGGTGCCTTCTGCACCTCTTCTCTTTCTCTCTTTCTAGGTGTGGCCTTCTTCCTTCTGTAGGATCTTTAGGGATGGAGACATCATTCTCCAAGTAAGCACTTTTTCAAACTTTGGCCTTATGTGAAGGTATATCCTTGCTGCAGCCCTTCCAACGATTGGTAACATGTTATAGGCTTCATCATTTGTATCTCGTGGGAGACATATCTCTCCATGTACATGCATGCTTCTTTGGGTAGAATAGCTTCACATAGCAGCTCGGTGGTCGCATCTACCTCACTAAGGTCAAACCTTAGTCTCTTGGCCTCCTTGAACCGATTAACTCGGCTTGGAAGTATAACGTGGTGAAGGAGAAGGGTAGTTTGCACCATGGACTCATGTTCTCATCTGTCAACCTAAATCTGCCAATGCAGAAGTGTTGGTACACTACAAATTCTTCCTCTCCATTCATGAGCATGGGAAACTACTCTGGGATTCTCCACTTAGCCCCGAAATGCATCACACATTCACTTATACCATTTCTCTAGGTGTGCCTTGTGAGCGGTCATCATGGTTTCACAAGTGTATTTTGTAAATCTCTTTCATGGGTGAGGGATCCTCTTCTGGATATTCCCAAAAATTTTTCTGGCCCATTGGGCACTCCAATCTCTAAAAACACAATGGTGAGGAGGACATTACCAAAGAGTATCTTCTCTCTCCTACATGCTGCTACTTATAATTTCATCCACGATGAAAGTGGACAAGTTGTAGATGGTCCCTTCTGATATCTTTCGGCATACGTTTAACCATGCCTTATTTACTTGTGTCCACCATTCCTGGTCATTGAGTTTGGTGACTAAGCACATGACCATCCTCATCACTAGGTCTGGTATTTGAGATGTCAAAGTATCTCGAACCCTTTTTGTAGTCATACATGGCTACAGTCTCCTTGATAGCCTCTTTTTCACTTAGATCATCATCAATGTTATCTCCTTCACAATTGAGGCATGTGAACTTGGATATTAGTTGTGGTGTGATGCATCTTGCACCCCTATGAAATAAAAATGATCTTCATGCACGTGTGACATCAGCCATTGGTAAAGGCACTCAAGTTTTCCAAAGTAGGGAAACTCATACAATTATAATAACCAACCTTTTCTAGTTTGACCTTCACCTCATCATTGTAAATGGGCATTCCATCTGGCATCCTATTGTTGGTTGGGTGAACCAACTCCAAGGCCATTTCCTTCTCCATTGTGCTCATGTGATGATTATAATCACTTATGACCATCTTTCGTAAGTGTGACTCCCATTCTTTTCCTAGCAATACCCCATCTGGGTACTACATTTCCATGTACCATTCTTCATTGGTTGGTGCTCATGATGACAAAGTGATTTTTTTCCCTTTCCCTTGCCCTTTGTTTTCTTTGGTGAAATGGTTGGTTTCCTTGGTGCCATTCTTCTTGGTTGGTGCTAACACTTAAAAATCCTCTTCCTCCTACTCGCTCTCTACTCTTCACTCAAATTCAATCCCAAAGCTCAACCTTACAAAGAAACCCTTCTAACTCCATGCCCTAGCTACCAAACCCTAACTAGAAAAATCCTTCCACAAGATGGATGCTTCTTCAACAAACTTTCCCACATGCCCATGTACTCCTTCCACACTGGTTTGTGGATCTACTCTAGATGCACACTCAAATTCCTTGGATTCTCCTTTCTTCACACAAATTTCTCTCTGGATGCCCTAGTTCACAGAGATCTTCTTTCACTTTCATAATCGCAAGGTAACAAATGACTTTACCCGACCTTGTATTTATAGTTTTTCCTTCTTTCCAGCATTAAATGCTATATCACCTACCACCATACTTAACATTAAATGTGGATTTTTCCACTAAGTTGATTTTAAGTGCCCTTACCTACACGTGCCACATCCTATGTGAAAAACCCTTTACAACCTTCTAGCGTGCAAAAATCCAACCCGACCAAAGACTCTTACATGTGTGCTGTCTACAGTGCCGAAGGCACTTCTTTGTCCTTTACCCAATTTTTTCCCTCACCTACCTCATGTTGTTCTGCACTCTTCATCCTTTCTATACGTGGTTTTCACAAAGCCTTTTTGACACCAACCATTTTCATCCACCTCTCTTTTCTATGTGCTTCTTACTCCTTACGTGCTTTTTATCCATCAACTGGGCCATTTACCGCAACTTCTACTGCCAGTTCAATCTTGTATTACGGGCCTATACTTCACATCACTCCACCCCACACTAAAATAGATGTGTGGTCCTCTACGCATACACAACCTTGGAAAAATAATGTGGTTACCAATACACAAGGTGTAAAACAAAAAAAAAGAGAGGAACAAGCAATGAGAAAGGGAAACACAAGAAAAGAAAAAGCATAAAGGAAATTCTAGACTAATTGGAAATACTGCCTTATTTACAAACACCAAGAAGACTTATTTATAGTAGGGCTTCAACCTACTCCCATTGAAGTGACCTAGTAACCTCATCCCATCCAGCACTTATAACTAGAAAGCACCTGAATCAAGAATGTATGAGATGATGTAAGGTCCCAACCAATGGATTTCAACTTCCCAGGATGGCAAATACTTGGAATCATACAATAATACCACTTCCCAACTTCAAACTTCTTGTTCTTGATATGATGATCATGCCATGCTTTTTGTCTTTCTTTTTTATCTTTTGACTCCATCTAGCAAGTGATCACCTTTCATCCAATTGCATCAACTTATCAATTCTTTCTTCCAAAGTGCTTGCTCATCGGCTAATCCTCCTGCGCGCGCTATACGCAATGATGGTAACATGAATTCCACTGGTAAAACAACCTCCATGCCAAACACCAATTGAAATGGTGTGGCCTTGTTCAACCTTTTATAGGTTGTCCTATATGCCCATAGAATGGATGATACCTTATCATCCCAATCTTGTCTTCCAACGTCACAGATCTTAGTTAACGTATGACTTAGTATCTTGTTAAATGCCTCAATAGTTCCATTTTCTTGAGGGTGATATGGGGTAGTCTTATGATGGGCCACCATAAATTTATGCTAACAGAATCTGACTATTTCATTGAGAAAGTGTGTACCCCTATCACTTGTTAAACTTAAAGGACAACCATACTGTTGATTATGTTCTCCCATAAAAATATAGTAGTTATTTTTTATGGTGTAATCCTTTATAGGTGTTACCTCTTCCCACCATGTCAAGTAATCGGTGCAAGTGATGATATAGCATGAACCAGTCCTTCACGTGGCTAGCATAATTGGTCCTACAAAGTGATTGCCCATTTCTCAAATGGTTCAAGCACTAGCTATTGGTCGCAAGGGAATTTCATCTCTCTTTCTAGGTTTTCCAAGGCACTGGCAATGGTCACAGGCCTTACAAAACTCAATGTAATCCTTGTAGATGGTTTCCCACCAAAGCCCCTACTAATAAAATATTCCATACGGTAGTAGCATTTCCTACATAGTGTCCTCCTACAATCCCACCATGTGCTTCTTCCATAATGGCTACACGCTCATGTTCCAATATGCATCGGGCGTAAACCTCATCATGACCTAACTTATATAGGTCTCCACTAATCAACATGTAGGGTGGTGTGTGTATATTGCCAACTACTTTCTCTCCAGAGCCTTCATCCCTTCTAGCACCACACCTATTTTTAAAAAATAATGTGATATCTTCCAAGTTGAGAGGGCATGCCGTAATCTAAATAATTGTGTGTTCTGGCATGGTATCCTCAATGCTTTTGCATCCTCTCCCGAATCAATCCTTGATAAGTGGTTAGGCCCTGAATTTCTCTTTCCCAGCTTCACCACCACTGTGAATTCAAACTCTTGAAATAGAAGGACCCAATGACATATGTGCCCTTGCAGAATGGGTTTTTTGACTAAGTATTTCAATGCCATGTGGTCTGTGTAGAATATGAAGGGCATTGCCAATAGATACTACCTAAACTTATGCAAGCGCGTAGATCATTGACAATGCTTCATGCTCAATAGTTGTGTAATTTTATTCTATGTTGGTGTCAACTTCCTACTTGCAAAGCTCAAGGGATGATCAACAATTCCCTCACCAAGGTTGTGCTAGCACTACTCCCATAGTTTTCCCGAGGCATCAACATGCACATGGAAAGGCTTATCCCAAGAAGGAAAACGTAATATGGGTGTCGTGACAAGCCTTTCCTTTAAAGTGTCAAATGCCTTCTGTTGCACCTCTCCCCAATGAAAGGCACTTTTGTGTTTCAAAAATTCTTCTAAGGGGTGTGATCTTGGCATACCCCTTGATGAACTTCTGTAATATACCCATGTGTCCAAGGAATCCATGCATTATGCTTTGACTAGTAGGCTCCCCTAATCCTACAATAACTACAACTTTGTGGGATCCACTAGTAAGCATCTTTTTGCATATAATGTGTCCTAACAGGTTCCAAATGGAGTGGAAAAGACACATTTCTTAATGTTGAGGGATATCCTCAATTGCTGACATCTCTCAAACATCAGTCTTAAGTTGTCACAATGGTCTTTCACCAAGTCCATACACAGTCCAATCATCTAGATAAACTTGAAGAAACTTATGGATGAAGTCCTGGAATGCCTGTACCATAATGCATGAGAACACAAAGCAGGCACATTCTTTAATCCAAAGGGCATAACCATGTAGGAAAAACTTCCCCATTCAAGTGGTGAAATTTTTCTTTCTCTGGTCTTCCTTGCAATCCTGACTTGGTGGTATCCTGAGAATCCATCCGTGAAAGAGTAGACTTTGCACCCGGCTACTCCCTCCAAAATTTCTTCAGTAAAGGGGGTTGGAAAGGGATCGATGACACACATTGCATTCAGATCCATGTAGTCAACACAAATTCTTATCCTACCATCCTTCTTAATACTGATAACCATCGGGCTTATCCATTCGACTCTTCCACTACCTCAATGATACCAGATGCTATCATTTTGTCTATCTCTTCCTTAACCCATACGCGTAAATTTGGATTCATTCGATAAGGCCTCTTCAAATCGGGTGCACACCTTCCTTCAACTTGATCTTCATTTCCCCAAGGAATGGTGGATGCCTTTGAGTTCATGGTACCCATGAGGGAACAAATCTTGGAACTCGTGCAACAGATCAATGATCTTTGAAACTTCTTTTTTTCGACCAATAGTCACTGATGATAGCCTCCTTAGGTTTTGCCTCCATCCCAATGTTAACCTTCTTCATCTTCAAGGGCTCATGGTAGGTGCATGCTTTCTCATCAGCACTTATCTATGACCTCACGTGTACCCTCCGAATGATTAACATCCAACATCTCCATCTCTTCTCCATCTATTACATAGACCATTTTTCCTTTTTCTTTTTCCATACATGCATGCTCAAAATGTACTTCCTCTGATTCTTCTTCATTGAGGTGCATCTCCAAATAAGGCTCACCTAGCAATTCTAGTAGCCTATCCTCTACCATAGCACTATCTCCCATTATAAGGTGACTTGATTGTTTGCAATGCCTTATCCACTGATGGTTTGGTACTCCTATATTCAAAATCTTGAATGAGATCAGCCGCCAACTCTTGCCAATTACCCGTCTGATGATGCATCTCCGAATGAACATACCAAGTGTGCACACAACCTTGTAAGGTGGAATACAACTTATGTACCCATAACGAAGGTGGAAATGCTTTTGTGCTTCCCATCCAGGCCTCCTCACATGCTTGGATATGAAATGAAGTGGTCTCTTTGCCATGGTAGTCTTGTATAACCGTGGGCGTTACTCCTGGAGAACCTTACAAAAACATGATTCTAACCTCACACCACTCAGGAGGTTCTCCGATGTGTAGCCCACCAGCGTGTTGTAGTCTGAGTAGGTTATAGTTGAGCATTCCTCTTCTTTCATCCTCATTTCTCCACTGAGCTTCCATTTCCCATAAGAAAATTTCAGGGTATGCCCCTCCAGAGTAACTTGGAAACTTATTTCCTCCTAGGCACTTGACTGAGCATGCCTTTTTCACCCTTGTTATAGGTCCTTTTAATTTGTCACCCAATTAACTCATAAGTTCCATGCACCCAATTTTACATGCCACACTAGTGGTATCACTTAAGGACTGAGCATCCTCAAACTAGATAACTCCCTCCGTGGGGTGAATTATCTCAGGATCTTTGATGGAGCACACATAGATTCTATCAAGGAATTCTTCTCCTAATGGCTCCATATAGGGCATTGACTTCCCATCCATCAAAGGGATGATCACCCTTTCTTCCTTGTTCTCAAAAGCTGATATACCCTTTGTTAAACCTTAGGTCAACATTGTTCTTATAACACCATGGGTGCCCAAACAACACTGGAAAGTTGTCTACCTCGGTGAGTGCCAAGACTTCAAAGTCTCTAGTGAACTTGGCCCTTGAATGGTGATAACTGCATCCTTCAAGACTCCAATGGGCATTTCCTTAGTCTTGTTTGCCATATACAACACATTTGAAGATGGCTGCAATGTGAGCCTTCCCATTTGATGCCAAGCATCTAAGGTAAGAACATTCACCTCTGCTCCCGTGTCGATGAGGATATTTCTCAAAAGCCACCCATCAACAACACATTCAAAGTAATCTCCTTATCATATTCAAGGTTGTGAGGAGGAAGGTTTTATGCATGTAAAAAACTTGTCTTTCACACTCTTCTTCGGTGCACATGGTACCTTCTCTCTCACCATTCTCCCAAGCAAGGGAATAATATTCTCTTGCCTTAACATTTTACATACTTCCTTGACCTCATCCAGGTCATTCCTTGGAACCTCGTTATCCTTTCGTTGCTCCACCTACCTGATTTCTCCTTGAGACATTGGATCTCCCCTTGTAAACTTGAATCACATCCATAGTCTCCTGGTACACTTCTTTTTCGATGGGAAGGTCGGGTACTTTCCATGTACTACCTCCTCTCTTGAAACTAGTGTCCTTGGTCTTGGCATCTCCTTGTGTGCATGTGCATCCTCTTCTCGTGTCATCACCAGTATAGGTTCTAGCTCTAACTCACATGCCACTCTTAGCATCCATTGTGAATTGGCCTTCTTGATGCTCACCATAGAAATGCCCTTGTCTTTCCGGTGTTGCTGGTTCATATGCTCATAAAGTTCTAGACACTCTTCATACTTGTGCTTCTTTCCACACCATGAGCATTGTAACAAGATCAAGACACTCACATTTATAATGTTTTGTAGATCCACAATTATAACATGTTCCTCATGGGAACTCACTCTATCCTCCATTGGTTACTGTGACCATGAAATCCCCCATGAAAACCTCTTCCACATGCCCCTCCATGCATGCCCTTCATAACGATGGTCATCATCCTTAGAAACTACTTGCAAGGCTAGTCTGGTGCACACCTAGATCAATAACATCATGGATCTGATCAATTAGTCTGCAATCCTTGGTATCATGGGTTGTAGAGGTGCATATATTGTAGTAGAAAGAAACATTCTTATGGATTATGGCTAGAGTAGAGGGCATCTACTTGCATCATGATCCCCATGGTAGATCTCATAGTCTACTCGCCATAGCATGCACCAAATTTTGAGGGAAACTATCCTTTGCATGTCCCTCCACTTCACAGTCTATACACCAAATCCCACTATGAACCTCATGTGCTTGAGTTTTTAGAAACTTCTCCAACTGCTTGGCCATTGCAACAATTTGGGCCTCCAGAAAAGGACTAACACTAGTATCAACACTCCCAACAGCTTCAATGCACAAGGAAGCTTCCAATGCCTCACGTGGGTCAATGAAAGTCTTGTGTGATGACAGATCCCTTCTAAATGGTGTTATCAATCCTCGAAAAACCATTGAGCATGTTGAGAAGGATGAATGTCATAGGAGAGATTTGACAAGAGAGTCTTGAAATGTGCATCATACTCCCACACACTCTCTGCCATTCCCTGTTGGATCTCCTTCAGAGTGTTGATGCTCTTCTGCTCAAACTCTGGGAATATGGAACTCTATGAGGAAGTGTTCTTCAATGTGGTGTAGTCTACCACCATCTGATGGGGGTCATACTTCCTATACCAACTATGTGCATGCCCTTGCAATGTTGTTGCAAACTGGCTTGCCTTCCACTCCGGGTAGTGATCCCCTTCACGTGCCATAGTAACTCACACTTGTGCACATGCTCTGTAGCATCTTCAATACCCCTATAGTATGGTAAGTGCAAAGACATCTCGAAAAACACTTGGGGAGGTGGTTGGGGTCCTTGTCCTCCCGATCTAGAGCCTTGGTTCCCTCCGGTGTTTCCTCCTCCACTAGATCCACTAGATCCACCAGGTCCTATTCCTCCGACCCACCAGATCCACCTCCTAGTTGGAAAAGGTCCTGAAGTGGTCATGCCAAGGGTTCCCAATGTCCCACTGAACTACGTGCCGATGGTTTGTGATATTGTCCCACTACTAGTCAGTTGTGCCCCCACCACTCCAGATGTGATACCAAAATCTTGTGTACTTGCACCTTGTCCAAAGATTCCTCCAAATACATGAATGGATTGTGTAACCATGGATGTTCCAAATGAGAAATTATATCTCTAGGTGTGCGATCGGTTACTCCCACCGATACCAACTGGGTTAACAATACTTTTCCCTTGATCTAGAAAACCAAGCACCAAGGATTGGTCACCAGGTGGGTTTAGATGTGCTTGATGGCTCTTCTTTCTCCATGTGATGAAATCTCATCAAAAGATGAAGGGGATTCTCTCCATGTGCTTTTCAAGATGGGGTAGCACAGAATGCTCAGGTTCCATGTCCTTTGCATGAACCTCAACTCCTTCCCACAATGTCTACCTCCATAGATCCATCACACTTGTAACCTCGTCACGTTGTCTAGTCATCTCCCTTTCACGAGCTTCACTATACTTGAGTCATCTTTCCTCCCTTTCCTTTTCAGCCACAATGTCTGCCATCTTCCTCCACCCTAGCTTCCTCTCCCAATGCTTAGAGAAGCTTAGCCATGGCCATGGGGAATGCTTCTAAACTCAAAGTAATGACCAAGATATTCATAGCTAGAGGAATAACATGCAAAAATGATCCTCTAGGCTCCCTTAGAAACTCAAACTCAACAACTTCTGGGAAAGAATACATTGAAATGGTGTATTCTAAAGTATAACTGGTCAAGCACCCTCTTCCACTAGTGATCAATAGCACATGTGTCCAAGTCAGATCTGCATCCTTGCAGCCTCTGATAGTCATCTTGGGTCCACACATGCATGATCTATAGTACCAACTTGATCTGGATGCATAGGCTAAAATCCATTCATATAGTTCTACTGGGAAGCAACAAAAGAATGTCTCATATAACTCATGGTATAGGTTCTCTTCTACCCATCTACGCGCATTGAACTCAGATCCAAGTGTTGAATCTTTGAGAAAACTCATCCTCCGTGCTCTTGAACCATGTTTCAACACTTTCTAAGGTCAAGTGCTTTGTCATCACACATCACAAGGACAAATATGCATGCCATTTCTCACAACAACTTTGAAAAGAGGTCCCAGAAATGGAACCAAAATGTAGTCATTTTTGTACCCTTCACAGAACAGAAAATCCCATGCATGTTGGCCTATCACCAAGGCGGGCTTGGGTGTTCACCCCGAGGCATACGGGTGTTCGAGTCTCTCCTTTATGTGAGTTTTGTGAGAATGCATCATCTTAGAATAGACAATCAAATGTAAGACAAAAAGAACTAAACCACATTCTTATGAACTTAGGAAGAGTTGTCATCTCATTATATGTAGGTAAGAGAAATAACAAGCAACACATGGAGATGATTTATACAGAAAGGAAATGCATAAGTATTGAACACAAATGATTTATAACAAAGCATTATATTCATACTATCAAAGTTAATAACCCACATTACATCCCTTGAGGTCATAACAAATCCTCATATAATTATGCAGAGCCAAATCATGCATCAGAGCTATATTATGCTCATCATATTACAAAGAAGAATGAGAACCCATCCCCTTCTATATGCTATCACTCACAGATATCTCCTAATCCCTAGCCATAACACCCTCCATTCTATTTTTTGTAGGGCTTCACTCTCTTCAACTATATCCTTTTCTTCTTCAAGTGCTTTTATATATAGCCTTAGAAAACCCCCTAGAATCTTTTCCCCTACATATCTTCATCCCATGTGCCTTTCTTCAACTAGGTCCTACGCGCCCACACATCTTCTTGTACTTAGCTGATATTTTGGGGTGTAACAATGCTACTCAAACACTGGAGTTCATTGTTGCTCACTTTTTTAATCTCTTGTAAGAAAATCTTCTAAATAAGGTTTATGCAAGTAGAAAATTGTTTTGAATATGGATTTCCTTCTCTTTCCTTATGCGAATCTGATTTGATGGGATGAAGAATGGACCTCTGAACCTACCCCAAAAAATTTTTTTCCTTGCCAAGTGTGAAACATAAATTAAATGATGATTTCTTGGAAAGGGTGAAGCACTATAGATCTTGGAAGCATATGCTGATTTGGGAAATACTTGGGGCTCTTATTAAAACCAACTTTCCTCATTCTGTACGATGCATGGAACACTACTAAGGATGAAGATACTCACAAATTCATATGATTTTCAAATGAATAAGGTACAATGAGTGAGAAGGGATAAATTGAGGTTGATCTTTTGCTCAAAACTTAAGGGAACCTTGAATGTGTTGAGAGTGGGTTTCTCACTAAGGCTGAGGACCTACAAGGTTCCATGAGAGCTACCATTTGTAATACAATAAGCTGCCCTGAAATCGACTCTCTGATTTTTCAAGAGGCATGAGAAGCTCAATTATGACTAATCTGAAGGGGAAAGAGAATGAAAACACTCAAATTTTTCCTAAATCTGATTTTAGTTGCTCTGTATTTGAAATTTCTTGAGGATTACAACTATTCATTGTAGCTATTCCCAAAGTCATACTAAAATTTACAAGAGAAACAATGAAACACTAAAACTATGTACAAAAAGGAAGATCATACATTCCCCAAGTGGGACATGTTGAGTGTGCACAAGCACTTCTTCTATTGAAAGCAAACCTACCTACTCTACTCTAACTAGAGGAGTGAGAAAATCAAACAAATCTTGCCAATGGTAAGGAGAAGTAGCTAAAAAATTGACGGAGTTGATTTTCCATCTTAAAATCTGAAGTATCAAAGCAACATATAATAAAAATACCTCCTCAAGGTTATTTTCATTAGATTCCTAGAGGTGTTAGAGTCGATCCTTAATATTCTCGAATCTCATCCTCATGCTCGGAAGTAAGCATGGCTGGTTGTGACTTCTCCTTTAGCTCTAATGAAGCCAAATACTTGATTGGGCATGGTTTGATCTATGAATCTCTCTCGAATTCCAACTCCAAGAATGAAGTCTTCTTGCAGACATTCCTGGGAAAAGTGATTGTTTGTGAGTTGATCGGGACCTTTTCGTGCTTCCGTAAATAAATAATTCTCAACATTGATGATTGATATGGGAGTGACATCCTTATTTACTTCTTCCTCCTTATCTAGTGTGAAACTTGGAAGATCAAACTCTTCCAACTCTAATTCAAGAGGACTATTGTGAGAAGCGAGACACTTCTTGAATTCTCTTGTTTATAGCAAGAGAATCTCCGTGTTGAAGGATAGGTGATGGGGCATCAAAGATGACACATTCCATAGGATATTATCCATCAAGGCAATCCTCCAAATCTGATAAACACTCAACCTCTTCACCCTTTGTTGTGTCAAGGATTATTCTTCCTCAATGACATCTTTAGGATTTGTAACTAGCTCACCATGGTTCTCTTCCTCCTTAAACATAAAATTTAAGAGCTCAAACTCATCCAAAAATTCATTATTTTGGGAGGATGAAGTGTGAGGAGGATCTGAAATCCCTTGTATGGTCTGCTCTACATCCAAGACCTCTAAATCTATCTTGCTCTCCTCCAAAATATGAAGCTCTTTGTGGTTGGTTGTAACATTTGACAATGTCCTTCATTGACCAATGCAACCCTCCAGAAGTGCAACAAACTCTTGACATGCAGGATAATGAGGATCACTACATTTTTTGGAGACACTTTGCACATTTGGGAGATTCTCTTCCTTTACTTGCACATGCCCCTCTTCTTGTGGATTTGGAGCATAATTTTCTTCCTCTAATGATTCTATAGGATAAGGAAAATCAGCAACCTCACGAGAAAATAATGTCACCATGAACACGCATTTGGAACAAGAATTTGTTGATCATCATCTACTTCTTCTTGCTTTTCTTCTACTACAAAATCAGTTTGTAGCACTGTTCTTGAACCTAAACCTCTCTTTGAAGGTTTAGTCATCAATGGAATTTGAGCAATGTTGAACTTGTAGCCCATTCTTTCAATTTTCTTGCAAGATCCCCCTTCCTAAGCTCCTTAATATTCTCCCTACTTGGCTAATTTTTTGATCTTGTTTCTTCCAAAATGGATTTGGGAATGCTAGAGGATATTTGGGTTAGGAATCAAATGATTTTTTCATTGTTT
Source organism: Taxus wallichiana var. yunnanensis (assembly GCA_018340775.1). Taxonomy (NCBI): domain Eukaryota; kingdom Viridiplantae; phylum Streptophyta; class Pinopsida; order Cupressales; family Taxaceae; genus Taxus; species Taxus wallichiana. Next base: position 54,416,712 of record CM031238.1, read on the forward strand.
GAGGTGGCGGAAGAGGTAAAATTTCCTATTTTGGAGGGTATGGAGTTTTAGAATAAAAAGGGACAGGAGATAGGAAGTGGGATGGAAAGGAAGAAGATGAAGAAATGGAATTCATAATGGGGGTAGTAGGTAATAATAAGAAAGTGAGGTTTAGGTTGATATGGTATATGTTGGGAAATGGAGAAAGGCCTGTGAGATGCTAATGCAATAGTTTCCCATTACATGTATTGAATAGCATTAGACTCATAAGCCTCTAACCCCTTAATCAACTTTGTAAGTTGTGGTGACATTTTAACCATGAAACCAAGATTCTACGAGGGATGTAGTTTCTTGGCATATGGACAACCCATGGATAAGGGGCCATGAAACTAATCCTAAATGCTTTCAATTGAGATGTAGCCCCGATCTCGCACCATACTTGCCTCCATCCTTTAAACCTTCATCTACACTCAACATCTCCAGGTGTAGGATGGCCTCCATAATCTGCATACTCTTACCTTTGAACTATTGCATAGTTTGGTGGATGGCCAAACTGACTTGTATCTTGCTCATGGGAATATGCACACTCTTGCTGATTTTCATCATAAAACTGATTTGGAGGTGGTTTGTAATATCATGGGGATGAATTTTGAAATTTGAAAGTGGGTTGAACTAGATTTGCTACTGCTAATGAAAATTCCATGATGGGAATGATGGCATGGTTGCAAAACTTCATGGATGGAAAGAAAATGAAAGGTATGGAAAGAAAAATGGGTGGATATGGATGGAAAATGTCTGAAACTCGAGAAAATGGTTTTTTTGGGATCAATAGAGTCACAAGTTGTGCTTGGATATGCCTCCAAAGGCTGAGATTTCATCAAGATCACAACAAATTAATGAAATGAAATGAATACTAGAATACACACAGGAAAGATTTTGAATTCAATGTGCTCCCACTAGGTGTACTAGAACCGTTATCACCAAATTACAACACCCTATGATTTCCTATCATATGTGTGTGAGGCGAAAGTGTAATTGGGTAACATTGTACCATCTCTCAAGTTATGGGACCTTCTACTTGAGATAGATCTCCAGAGAAATTTGGTTCCTCTACTCGATCCTAGCACTATACTACTCCTAAATGAAAGAAAAACACCTATCTAATCCTATCCTAACAATTCTAAGAGAGAGAGAGAGAGAGAGAGAGAGAGAGAGAGAGAGAGACATGAAAATGAAGAAATCCTACACTAAGGGGGTGATATCACCAAGAGAAGGGGTGTTGGATAGTTCTCAATGCATGGAATGGAGAAATATGAGCATGGAGAGAGGATGGGAAAGAATCACAAACCAAATTACATACAAAACACCATTCCATTAAGCACAAAACATTCAAGTATGTAATGAGAGAAAGAAAATGCACATTATACCTATAAGAATGAAGAAAGGAAAGAGAAAGAAATGGTAACTAATGAAAGGATAGAGAAATAATCACAAACATCAGTTTTATTACTCCAATAATTTGCACAATACATCATTGTAGAGGAAAGAGGAAATATTTTTCATTACAAGGCTTAAAATGGATGCTTGGGGCTCAACAACTATCCCACATCGAGAAGAAGAGAGAGAGAATTTCAAAAGTGTCCAGCTCCTTTACAATAAACCCTCCCTTTACAATATATAGAAATTTTTAGTGAGTGAGGGAGGAGAAGAGAAATTCATATTTTTAGTCATGCCTACTACACATCATGGGGGCCCTCCAAATGCCTATTCCCCCTTATAAAATAACTTGTTGTAGAAGTAAAAAAACCCATGCTTCATTAATTCATTTTTTTAAATTTTATTAAATTCATGGTTAAATAACTCCTAGGAAGGCATTTGGGTTTTCTAGGGGATCCATAGGGTCATAAATGCATAGGAAGAGGCATGGGGGTGATGTGGTTGGCCAGCTCACTACCAACTCGGCGAGATGGCTTCTTCTTTATGCCCGACAAGTTATTCATGTTTCAACCTCGAACCCTGAAATTGGCTCATCCTTCGAGCTTTGAAATCGATCCGCGGAGCTCCTAGAAATTCACCTTGCCGCGTCCTTTGAACTCTACATCCGATGTAACCTTGAATCCAACCTCCACGTTTATGCTAATGAGATCTTCAAACTTTGGAGCTCACACCCATCCTAATTCAACTCCTTGCACCACATCTTCGAGTTCCTAACCAACTCAACCTCCAAAATCCAAAATGACACAACCTCCGACCTTGAACTCGAGGCTCGTCAACTCGAAATCAAACACCAAGAGATAACTTTGCACTCCAAAATAACCCCTTCCCGAACTCTAAAATGTCCTCACAAGAAAATTAGATTTTAGAATCCACGCACTTTGGGCATCTAACTCGCCACTACATGAATTTTTTTCCGATCTCGAGTTCCTAAAACTCCGAACTATGATGCATCACTAATCAACTCACCCATACTTTGCTAACATGGCTCGCCCATTGAGATAAACACTTGCGCTTACTCCTAGGCCTACCAAGGTAGCTCAATGAGCCAACTATGATCTCGCCACATTGTTTGGTGATGAGATGACGCCCTGTCACTCCCAACTCGCTCTCTATGCCAAATAACTAATTCGTCGGGTTGTTGTGCCATTTCCAATGTTGAGCTTGAGGTGATCCAACCTACTTGTTGTGACCTCCTCTTTGTAACCCGAACCTTGAGCATAGCTTACCGAGTTATTGAGGATCTCATCCCACCCGCAAAACAACTCAACCAACTTGCACAACTTGCCAAGTTGTATTTTAGCTCACCCGAATAGCTCACCAGAGATGTTTTGAGCTCCATGGCCATTTTTGGATTTTTTCTCAATTTTTCTAGATTTTTCTATATTTTCTCAAAGCTTTCAAACCAGGGGGCCCATATGAGGTATAATGAGATGCCTCGAGGCTAATTTTTCAAATTTTCCCATTTTATCCCCTTTTGGACTAAATGTGGGACCCTAGGGCTTATTTTCCGACCCTAGCCAAGCTCTAAACCTCTCGAAACCCGGAAGAAGAATTACTCATTCAACGATCCCAACTTCCCAAAAGCATTGTAAATGCTGAAAAATTGAAATCTTCTGAAAACCCCATATTCATCCTTAAAGGCCTTGTCAACCCTGCCCAATTCCACTTCTCTCCTAGTTTTCCATTTTTACCTAGGGGAAAAATAGATAACAAAACTAATAGAAGAAAATCCAAAGAAGAGATTGATTGGTTCTGATTTAGAGATACTTGAACTTTGTCATCTTGATCTTGTTAAGTTGTATTATGTACATGATTTGGGAAAATGTTCAAATTTCGTGAGAATTTATGATAGTTGATGTGTGTTTGGTTTTGATATGTTCGTAATTAATTTCTATTTTAATGACTTCGTCATTAATTAATTCTTGGACATAATGGCGAGTGATACAAACATATCTATAGAGTGGTTGTCAATGAAATTAAAATCACAATATGTACTAGTTTTGTACCAATATGGATTAGGTTCCCCTTCAAAAAAAGGTTTTTTAACTGGATATATTATCATTTTATCCTTTGTTAGTTGATGAAAAACACTAGAGAGACTCTCTCAGGGTTGTAAAATGATGTTTAACTTTTGTGGAGTAGTGTCTTCACTAGGTTGTATGATTGGATTTTTAGTTGATTGTTCATTAAGGTGTGAAGCCACATGAGAGAGTTGTTTTCATCTCAGTAAGTGTTTTGAGTAACTCATCGTTTGATGTCTTGTGTGAATCCATCATTTTTGAAAGAGGGGAGGAACAAAGGAAGGTGTGATAGAATACTCAACCCTTAGTAAAGTGAATGCTAAGATGGAAGAGTGAGAAGATGAATATGGGTTACTCGACCCTTTACAAAGTGAATATTAAGATGTAAGAGAGAGAGAGAGAAGATCTAATATGGGTTACTCAACCCTTTAAAAAGTGAATGTAAAGATGGAAGAGAAAGAAGATCTAATATTTGATGACTTGACCCTTAAAAAATGAATGCTAAGAGGGAGGAGGTGAAAAGGTTAGTTTCCTAACTCTTAATAAAATGAGTGTTAAGATAGAAGGGACTAAAAGGGATTAGATGTGCTTGCCTATTTAACAAAAATAAATGTTAAAAGAGAAGAGACTTAACAAGGTTAGTTTTCTCAACTCTTAACAAAATGAGTGTTAAGAGAGACTAAAAGATTTGAAAGGTCAACTCTTAACAAGATGAGTGTTAAGAGAAATGAAAGGGTGTGACTTCTCAACCCTTAACAAAATGAGTAGTGTTAAGGTAGAAGAGGGGATTAAAAAGTTAGATTGGAGGAATCTTTAAAAAATGAGTGCTAAGAGAGATGAAAAGGTTGGAAAGGTTTCTCAACCCTTTACAAGGTGAATGTAAAGATGGAAGAGGTGAAAGAGGTTAGCTTGCTCAACTCGTAACAAAATGAGTGTTAAAAGAGAAGACTTGAAAACAAGATGAAAACAATCGACTCTTAATAAAATGAGTTTTAAAAGAGTAAACTAAATAATGTAAGGGTAGTAATTGAATAACAAAAATGTGAATGTCAAAATATAGAGGTGAAGAGATGATGATGAAAATTCTAAATCTCACAAAAGTGAATTTAAGATACAAAGGAAAAGTAATCGATTAAGGATATAAAATTATAGAAAAGTGAATTATTTAAAAGAGAGGAGTGAAGAAATGAAGATGTCAAAAATTCAACAAAGTGAATGTTAAATTTGATGACGTAAGATGGTGGAATGCTTAAAGTTTAACAATGTAAATGTTAAACTTAAGACTTAGGAAAATGATAGATCAAGGTGATCGTGATGGTGCTTGACCATGATAAAGAGTATCACGATGTCAAGACTTAGATGAAGAAGGATGATTGTGCTTAAGTTCAGATACAAATGTTCACAACTCAAGACTTAGACTTGTTTACAAAGTGACAAGGTGGATGAGAGAGAAAATGTGTATAAAAAAGTGGAATAAAAACTTTGTAACATGTGAAAAATATGATGTTGACGATGATCCTTACAGATAAACCATCAGAGTCGTAGGAAACCTTAGGTTAGTGGGATGTGCACCCTAAGGTGACCTCTAGATTTTAAAGAAGTTGGATCTTCTCTACTGAGTGAGGTAGGGTTAGAAGAAAGCATAAAATAACTTAAAAACAAGGTGATGTGCCAAACTAGAATCAGAAAGATATAGAATACTTAAAGAAATTATCCAGGATAGTCTAAGAGCTATTCGACATAGTCTACTATTCTGATAACATAAATGTTTAAGGAGTCAGGGCGGTTGATTCATAGATGGTGAATGAATAGAGAATTTCCAAGGGCATTAAACATGATGAATTTCTTGATTCATTTAGAACTACTTATAACTAAGGAAAAGAGATTCAAGACATAAAAATCAATTTGCACAGAATAAGAACTCTTTATTTATAGAGAAAATGATACATAAAGCCCTCAAGGCACATATTACACTTTTCTACTATAACAGAGGCTCACTGAGGCTAGACTCTTGTAGAACTCCTTCCTTCCCCTCCTTCTTTTATTCTCCTATATATCTCTCTTATTCTAAAACTTTTGCCTCCTTTAAAGACCCATTTTCTCTACTTCTTGAAGCTCCTGCTTTTTCTCTCTCTTAATTTGATAGGACTTTCGCTCTTATCTTTTTGGCTCCTACCCCAATATTTTAAATACAGAGCTACCACTATCAGTATTTAATTTGAATGTTTGATATTATGATCCAGAATAAATATTTCAATCATTTATAGGAATTCATGCATCTACTTCTACTTCGGTCTCACTACCAAATCTCTAGAGATCTTCTTCTGACACGTGGAGGAATTTTTCTTGTTTAGGGGGGTCTTTACCTAGTATTATACTAAAAGTGTGCCAGATAGACATGTGGAGGAATTTTGCTTGCTTCTATTATGCTTTGAATTTTCAACCTATTGGGAGCGACTTAATCGAGCCCCGGACACGTGGAGATCTGTGTGAGTTTGGGAACCTAGCTTAGAATTTTCCCTTGAAGTTGCACCGAAGAGACACATGGAGGGCCTTTGCAATCCTTTCCATACTTCATCGATTTGGGATTTAAATGAACAAAAGAAGTGAGAGTCGGGAACAAAATATGCTCAATAAAAGAGTCTAAAAAAATAAAGTAATTAGTTTGGTGACTCACTAAGGGATTTTGTGCCTACCATGGAAGAATCCGAGATCCCTGCTTTTCAAAAATAAAAATGTGGCCTACAGTATGCCACTTAGAGATTTTGTAAAGAATCTTGGTATTTGAGCCATTCTTGCTTTGTTGGGTAGGTCCTTCTTTGCAAGGCTTGGAATTCTTGGTCTAGTTCAATTATCTCCTTATGGGAGAAACCCTGGAGGCTTTGCATTACCACATGCAAGAGAAACTCTAAATATATGATGGGATTGATGATGGCCTCCACCTCGGCAACACTAGAGTCCTCCTTCAAAGACTGAAGGACAGTCTTGTCCTGATGCTTGGTGATCAAGAGTTGTTGGATTTTGTCCTTTGATAGGACCGTAGAATCATCTAGGAAGGGAGAGGGAAACCTAAGTGTACCAATTCATTGATATTATACTTCCTTTCCTTTATTCCTTGGTGGAGTTGTACAAGAGATTTTGGCATTCGATAGAATCTTTGTTGCAGCTCAAAATCTCATTAATCTTCACAACAATCAACCACCTGTCAGTGATCCTTACATTTTGAAGAACGGGGTCTGAAGCATCATAGAGTTTCTGAATCAGAAGATTCAACTCATGGACCTTGGCAGATAGGGTGTTCCGATGGTGGAGCGCATTCTCTACCTTGGAGAATAATTCTTGTGCATCGGATATAAATTGAGTGTTAGAGCTAGATTTACAGCTAGTTGGTGGCAATCTGTCACACAACAGAGGGATACGATCCTTGTACTAATGTTACAATCCCCACCTTCTGGGATTTTTGCCTCAATTTTTGTTCAAGTCCTTGACCATATCTTCAGAAGAATTTATCTTGGCCTGAAGACTACCCTTTTCTTACGAGAGTGAATTGACTAGGTCCTTAGATGTAGCAAGTTTAGCTGCTAGAGTTTTTTCCTCTTCTTGAGAGGCTGTGAGGGCTTGCTTGGTTGATGTATCCTTCAACTCCTTCTTGAGCTGATCTACCTCTCTATCCTTGGCTTTGAGCTCAGCCATACGGCCCGCCATTGTGGCCTCTACTTTTAAAGGCTTGATTACACCTTCTTAAGCTAATTGCTGAGTTTCAAGTAGTTTGTAGTGACTACTGCCATTGTTTCATTCATCAACTCAACCCTATCCTAAGGCCAGAATTCAGTAAGGTCCACCGTGACAAACCTAATTGAATAGTCATCAGGCTGCATCTATTTTGTGGGCTTGGATATCTGAGGGATAAGGTGAGTGATGGTCAAGGAGCTCTATTGATGGTCATATAAATACCATACCTTCTTGGTCGATAGAACTTCCATCTCATTCTTATTATTTTTCCCCTCCTCTGATCCCAGGCGGTCTTAGCGAATTCTTCTTGGCTCAAAAACTCGAGAGAAGAAGAGAGCATCCCTCCCACAATTGGAAAACCAGGTGGAAATCCATATGGAACAGTAACTGGTGATTGAGACATTGTGGCTACTAGGGACGAAGAAGGGGGTGTGATTACATGGGGGAGAAACTTGGGATGGTGGTAGAGAACTACAGAAGCAAGGAGTGCCAGGCAGAGGAAGAGACTGTGATGGAGTGACCGATAGGGGGACCTCCCGAAGGGAAAAGTGGAGGTGGAGGTGCTATTGATAAAGAAGTCCTGTGAAGGTGGAGGAGAACCAGAGGCCATGGTGGCTTTGACCTCTTGTGTGGTGGGCTTGAAGGGATTCCTCTTCCATTGCGATTTTGAGGGGTTGGGTGAGGGCAAGCTGTTACGCCCTTAACCTATTGCTTGTATTAGGATATGAGTAGCCAACTTGTGGCTTACCATATCATTTTATTATATCATTTATACTTTCTCATGCTTATTAGGTTGGCCTTGGTGATGGCCATAACATATGAATAGTATATATAGGGGATTGTAGGTAGTAGTTCATGATCATTGGAGCATTTGAGTCTTATTTTATGGTTTGGAGGTTGCCCCCTCAAAGTGGCAAAACTATTATAATTTCATATTGAGATCATTATTCTAAAATATTGTGTTATTTTGTGTTCTATTTCTTCTCATAATATTAATTATACAAGTAATTTCATTACAAGTGGTATCAGAGTTGCGATCTAGGCTAAAAGTAGGGTGAAAACCTTATATTTTTGTTTCTACCATATGTTGTGAACAAAGAGAATTGGTGGGAGAAATTTTTACTAGAGTTGTGAAACGTGTCAAGTAAGGTTTCCCTTAAAATTTCAAGCTTGTTTGATTTAGTTTATAAACGTTATTACAAATTTAGGGTTTTTCCTAAAATCACTCCCTAGGGTGAAAATTGTGGAATTTTTTCAAGTTTGTTACATTTTCGGAAAGAGAAAAAACAAATAGTTGGGGTTTATTCTTTAAATTTTTTATATTTGGCCTAAATATTATCAAAATCTAAAACCCTAAAATTTGACCTTGATCCCTACATCCTACTATTTTGGGCATCATGGTGGGGCCTTCCACAAGAGGCAAAAAGAATCCCATCACTCTAGGTAAAACACCAGAAAATGATGAGATAGTAGTGGAGGAGTTGGAGATAGAAGATATAACTACAAATTCCTCAGGGTTAGGGTTTACTTTGATGGACCATAAAGTAAGCCAACTTGAGTTTAACCTGAGAGACCTCGAATCTCGAGTGGCCAACAAAGAAGATGTGGACATGATTGGACAGAGATTGGAGGAGTTCATGCAAAAATTTAGTATGCATATGATGGGTAATCATACTTCTATCCATCAAGGTGGATCCTCAAGTCAAAATAATAGACACATGAGTCAGGGTGGATCTTCGAGCATGCCCAATCCAAATACGAGCACTCTGCAGGCCCGTAATATGTTTCCAAAAGTGGAGATGCACAAGTTCGATGGAAAGGATCCACTCAATTAGATCAACCAAATGGATAATTTCTTTGAACTACATCAGATTCCATCAGGAAAAAAGGTGACCATGGCATATTTATATCTCAAACCTGACCAATTATTTGGTATCAATGGTTATGTGCTCAGAGGCAGAAGAGTGGTCTCGATGTTACATGGTTAGTCTTCTTTGAAGAGTTGCAATTACACTACAGTTCTAGTGTGGTAGATAATTACTTCAGCCAATTAGCAAAGTTGAGATAGACAGGATCTATTAAGGATTATATTCATCAATTCCAAAACCTTTCTCTGCGGGTGGAAAATATTATTGAAGAGAATCTAAATGTCCTATTTCTTGGGGGTCATAAGAATCACATTAAGCATGAGGTGCGTATTTTCAATCCTCATAAGGTTTCGATTCTATTATTATGGAAATAATGGTAGATGAGAAATTTTTTCAAGTAGGAGACCACATTTCACTTATACTAGAGATCACAACACCTTGGCCCCAACACTCCCTTGCCCGAGTTAGATTGACACCTCAACAAATTGAAGAAAAAAGAGAAAAAGGGTTATGTTTTAAGCTTGTGACGGTAAATACGGACCCAAACATAAATGTGCTGAAAAGAAGTTGTTCTACATTTATGGGCCTAGTGAAGATGAAGAGAAGGATAAAGATGCAAAGTCGGAGGTGCAGGTCGAGCCGGAGGAGGAATCAGGAGATCCCTAACCAATGATCTCATGCCATGCAATTTCAGCTCTTGAATGTCAAGTAATGATTGCTGATGGAGGTACTGTTACTTGTTATGGAAAATTCCATAACATTAAGCTTTCCATGGGAGATTACATACTAAATAGTCCCATGTATTCCATTTCTATGGGAGGATCAGACATTATGTTAGGGGTTCAATGGCTTACCACTTTGGGAACCATTGAGATGAACTTCCAAGACTTGTTCATGTGATTTCACTCTAAAGGAAGGAATTTTGAGCTAAGAGGCTTAAGAGCAAAGTCTCCACAGATAGTAAGTTCTCATCAAATGCACAAAATGCTAAAAAAGGGTGCATGTGGATTTGTGGCACAATTATTTTCATTGGAGGCTCATCATTCTAAGGACATTATACCATCAGATATGCAAGTAGTATTGGATGCACACTCTGTTGTATTTGAAAATATACCAAAGGGATTACCTCCAAAGAGAGATCATGATCATGTTATTCAGTTAGTACTAGGGAGCCAACCACCTAACATTAGACCTTATAGGTACCCATATGTGCAAAAGAGTGAAATCGAGAAGATTGTACAAGAGATGTTGGAAGAAGGAATCATCCATCATATTCAGAGTGCTTATTCTTCTCTAGTAGTGATGGTACGGAAGAAAGATGACATGTGGTGCATGTGTCCGATTATAGGGAACTTAATAAGTACACAATCAAAGATAAGTTTCCTATTCCTGTAATTGATGATTTGCTTGATGAGTTGTATGGTGTTTTTATTTTACAAAGCTTGATCTTCATTCGAGATACCACCAAATCAGAATCAAGGATGAGGATATTCATAAAACCACCTTTCGGACACACGAAGGCCATTATGAATTCCTGATAATGCCTTTTGGACTCACAAATGCACCTTCTACGATTCAAAGTTTGATGAACTATTTTTTAAGTCAAGCCTACGGAAGTTTTTTTAGTATTTTTTGATGATATATTAATTTATAGCAAAACATGGGAGGAACATTTTCATCATGTAAATAACGTTTTAGAAACCCTTGAGCAACATCAAATTTATGCAAAGCCCTCTAAGTGTTCTTTTTACTCAAGGAGATTGAATATTTGGTTCACATTTCTCTCATTAAGGGGTTAAAGTGGATCCTAATAAGATCAAATCCACGATGGAGTGGAAGGTTCCAAAAACCCTAAAGAATCTACGAGGATTTTTGGGGCTTACATGTTATTACCAAAAATTTGTAAGGCATTATGGAAGAATAAAAACACCTCTCACAACTTTATTAAATAAGGACTCCTTCCATTGGAGTGAGGATGCAACAAAATCATTTGAGCAACTAAAGGAGGCCATGTGCACCACTCTAGTCTTAGCTACTCCAGATTTTTCCAAAAATTCATTGTTGAATGTGATGCATCGGTGGTGGGTATGGGGGTAGTTCTCATGCAAGATGGATGCCCTATTACTTTTTTGAGCCATCAATTCAAAGGTAAGAATCTTTCAAAGCCCACGTATGAGAAGGAAATGCTAGCCATACTTCATACAAGAAGGCAATGGAGACCATATATCATAAGAAAACACTTTAAAGTGAAGAAAATCATGATAGTCTAAAATACTTATTGGAGCAGCGTTTATCATCTAAAGAACAACAAAAATGGGTCTCAAAGATGTTAGGATATGATTTTTGAGATTATCTATAAGAAAGGGAAGGAGAATGTAGTTGTGGATGCTCTGTCGATGATAGATGACTCAACTGCAACATTGTTATGTGCCATATCCATATTACATGAAGATTGGATAGATGAGGAAAGGTCTGAATGGAGAAATGACCTAACCACACAAAACCTCATTCATTATCTCCAGAATGATCCAAGTATGTCTGAAAATTTTGTATTGAAAGGGGATGGTTTATGGTATAAATATAGATTATACGTATGTAAGAACTCCTCTCTTAAAAATATGATTCTATCTGAGCTTCACTCTTCTCTAGTAGGGGGCACTCTGGATTCTTGAAGACTTATCATCAAGTGAAACAAGATTTCTTCTGGGAAGGGCTCAAAGGGGATGTCTAAAAATTTGTGGCAGAATGCATGGTTTGTCAGCAAAATAAGGGTGAAACAATTCAATCCCTAGGTCTTCTACAACATCTATCTATTCCTAGCTAGTGGTGGGAAGAGGTTTCCATGGACTTTATCATAGGATTTCCTAAATCTGAAGGAAAAAATGTCATCATGGTTATGGTGGATAGACTCACCAAATATGCTCATTTTTGTGCCTTGTCACACCCATTTGTTGTAAGCACAGTAACAATAGCCTTCATGGACACAATTCAAAAGCTTCATGGGACACCAAAGATTATAATAAGTGATCGAGACCCTATATTTACTAGTAATTTTTGGACTGATTTATTCTCATGTTTGGGTACTCAGTTAGCTTGTATCTCTTCTTATCATCCCAGTCTAATGGGAAAAAGAAGTTTTAAATAAGTGTTTAGAGGGATATATTTGTTGCTTCATGTTAGATAAACAAGCAAGATGGGTCCAATAGTTACCACTTGTAGAATAGTGGTATACCACTTCCTTCCATACTTCATCTAAAATGTGTCCTTGATACCATCCACCATCCATCACATCATCATTGAGAGGAAAACCATGGGTTAGAGTAGTAGAAGAACACATTCAATATCAACAAGAGGTCCTCTCTAGTCTCAAGGAGAACTTGGCCATGACACAAAAATGCATAAAGAAACAGGTTGATCAACATCACACGGAAATTTTTTTGAAGTCAATGATTGGGTTTTTGTGTGGTTACAACCATATAAGCAAATGTCTTTGAAACAACAACAAAAGGATAAAAAAATTTCACTAAAGTATTATGGCCCCTATCAAGTATTGCAGAAGATTGGTACTATAGCATAAAAATTAGAACTTCCACAGACAACTAGAATACATCCATTCTTTCATGTTTCTTTCCTAAAGAAAGTAATTGGATAGAGAGTATCATCCCAAATAGTGTTACCTAAGCTCGATGAGGAGGGGAGAGTCATCTTGGAACCTGAATGCATCCTTTAAACATGCACTAAAATATTGAGGACACGGGTTATTAATGAGTATTTGATTAAGTGGAAGAATATGGAAAATGAAGATGGAACATGTGAAGATATGACATTCTTGCAGAAACACCCAAAGCTTCTCAACATTGGGGACAATGTTTCTTTGAAGGGGAAGGGCATGTTATGCCCTTAACCTATTACTTGTATTAGGATATGAGTAGCTGACTTGTGGCTTACCATATCATTTTATTATATCATTTATACTTTCTCATGATTATCGAGTTGGCCTTGGTGATGGCCATAACATATGAATAGTATATATAGGGGATTGTAGGTAGTAGTTCATGATCATTGGAGCATTTGAGCCTTATTTTATAGTTTGGAGGTTGCCCCCTCAAAGTGGCGAAGCTATTTTAATGGCATATTGAGATCATTATTCTGAAATATTGTGTTATTTTTTGTTCTATTGTTGCTCATAATCTGAATTATACAAGTAATTTCATTATATCAACAATGGAGTGGAACTCTGAAAAGTAGTGGTAGGAAAAGTCGAGACCGACATCATCCGTTGTTATGGAAGCTTAGATAATTTTGCAGTTGTTCTAAGAGATTGCGCAGAAGTGAGAAAAATGGTTTCTCACTTTGTCAAGATCAGATTTATGTTCCAAGTGCAACTTATCTTCCCATAGCTCATCACTGGAGACATCCTCAAAGTTCTGTGTAGTCTGGCTGATTTACTTCCTATATTTCAAGAAGGCTTCAATTTTTTCGGGGCTCTAGTCCTTCCTCTTTAGGGCCACTCAGAGTCCTTTTGTAATTATCAGAGTAGGGTCAAATTTTTGTTTGACTTGGTGGAAGGACTCCCTAACCTGGAGTTGGGATCTCCATGAGTTCAAAAATATACCAGTCGACTCAATTTGGGGGCTCCGTCATGAATCAAAAATGGCCTCGGCTCATGCTTAAATGAGTCAGAGATTTTGTTGGTAACCAGACTAGTAGAAATTCTTCCATCTAGATTGTACCTCCATGAATCCTTGATAAGGGAAAAGCCATAAGAGGCTAACTTCTGTGAGAGGTAATGGTCCTCTCACCTTTTAAGTATGGTAACCCCTCCCCTACTAAAGGGGAGTTCATAGAGCACTTTCTTCTTTCGGGTCGAGCCAAATTCAATGTCCAGAGGGTTCTCATCTTGGTGACTTAGAGACCCACAACCCATGGCATAAGAACCCTTGGGAGCATGAAGGATTCACCCTTGAATCCATGAACCCAAATCATGGAATGCCCTCTGGTGAAGAAGTAGTCACAGGGGTGTTTTGAGTATGAGAGGATAGACCATGCAGAGTCATTCATCATGTGATTGATCTCTTCAGGATCAATTTCTAGCATAAGGGGATCCACAAAAGAATTGAAAAATTCATATATGTCCGATGTATGAGACAATATATGGGTCCATGCAGATACCAGGATAATATTTTGGGATTTACCTCTGCATCCCAAAAGGTCAGAGTCATATTAACTGAAATATTGAGCATTTAAGTACATGATGAGGTGAAAGAGAAAAGATGAATATCGAAGGTTGATACCATCGATAAATGGTCGATCTGCTCACAAGTTGACCCCACAATGAACTCTGCGAAGTCAAATTTATATGCTAATTTAAGGCCGATGGTCCTCATCTGGAATAGGGCTGTTATTTGCCAATCCTCAATACCTTTATTAGAGTCTAGTCCAAAAATAAAAGCCAACATAGAGTAGGCATCCTGAGTGTCATCCATGAGGGATTTTAAGGGAATAGGGAAGCCAGAATTCTTGAACCACTTGGCTTTCGATTGTCTCAACTCTTTGTTAAGGAATGAGGCCTTAGTTTGGCATTGGGCCCATATGTTTTGAAGCTTGGTCACATTATAGAAGTTGGCTATTTGGTCATAGGTTAGGGCCAACATGTCCCTAACAACTTGTGGTGTAATTACCACATCCAAATTTCAGCCCTAGATTGTATGGTTCATTGAGTTGAAACATGACGTGCACATTTGTATGAGCTCTAGGAACAAGTGTGTGAGAGGAACCATATATTGGGTAAGAGTTGTGCTCCAAATTCTAGAGCTGAATGACTCATAATCTCCCAGGCTGTTGAACCTAATGAATGTTGCTTCTCTTAAAGCTTTAGGCCTTTTGTTGAGACTAGGGTTGAAGATGTCGGTTGGGTTGTTGACTATAGAAGGGTCATTGTACCGAGACATTGGATCAGGGAATTTTATCTGAGGTCACAAAGGTTGGGGGGAAGGGGTTTCCTTGTGTAAGATTTTTCTATCTGAATAGAGTTGGAGGTGGCCATGGTGTCTCTCTGAATTTAGAAAGGACTCTGGAGGCTTTGATACTTGTCAATTAATTCAGAAAACTCTAACACTTTGGAATGACCCTGCCAAAGAGCTAGAGATGCCTTTGATAGCTGCTTATACTTAGGAATAAAATATCACACATACTCAAGGTCACTTCTTATAATGTTCCCTTTGAGCAAGAGACCCAAGGTGCCGAACTTAGTGCCTTTTGATAGATTTTTCATTGATTATGGATCTCCTCATTAAGGAATGGGACTTTACTCTTGATGGTGAATTTAATTTCTAGAGAAATAAGCAGGTGTGTTTCCCTTGAAATTCAAAAGAGACATGGAAAAGGCAGTGGGAAATGTGGCGAAGATGCCAAAAAGAAAGGAGAAGGGACAAACAAAAAACTGAAAAGAAAGGAAACAAATATGTACATAAGGTACCCTCAAAGACACCTATATGAAGGGCTTCAGGTGAATCCCATTCACTGGAATAGCTAAGGGATCTCCTGCCATGGTTTCGAGTTCAAAAGAGTTATGTTGCTTACATGCATTGATTATGAAAGGACCAGTCCATATGGGATCAAACTTTTGATGATTCCCTGGCTTCGCATTTGTTTGCGTACCATTTTAAGATGGTGGTCCCTACTTGGAAATTCAGCTCTGATGTTTTTGATCGAACCATGTCTTGACTATTTGTTGGCGATTGATCATGGCCTCATGGGAAAGTTCACGCTTCTCCTAGAGCTCCACCAGCTTGGCAAGCCTTACTTGCATCGCTCCATTTTCCTCTATCTCAGACCCTTTCAAAAGTTGTAATGCAGGGATTTCCAAGGAAATTGGCATCACAACACTTTTCCCATAGACTATTTCATATGGTGAAGCTTTCAGGATCTATTTTGGAGTGATCTGATTGGCCCATAAGGTTGTTTTAATATGCTCATGCCATAGCCTTTTATGCTCATGTCCCATTATTTTGATGAGTCTTATCAGATTCTTATTAGTAGACTCTGATGATAAATATCTAGATTTGCATAAATAAATTAAGCAACAATGAATTAAAATCAACACATGAAATGAAAACTACAGAAGATAGAAACCAAATGTAAATAGAAAGGAGTAATTTCTATTGAATATGAGAGGAAATTTTATACAATTTCTTGGTCCTAAAATCATGGAGTCAAGTCTTATCATTTTATCCCCATATCTCTCCTTTATTCCCTAGTCTTACTCTCAATCCCAAGATATTCTCACACATTTCTATCTCTATGAGTTGTGCATGACAACTAATTGTGCACACTCATATATTATTTTATAAATATTAAAAACTATTACTACTAAATAACCCAAACCACTCCTAAGTGTTCACACTATGAACACTATTTCGTGAAAAGACTCTGCGACCATTACCACAGGGGTAATAGTTAGAGAATGACATTAGATATATCTCATGCTTGATTGTGAAATTGGATACCTTAGCCCCTAAGAAATATTTGGCATTGTCAGATATAATAGTGTGGGGTGGACCAAAGCGTGTAGTGATATCTTGCAAGAGTCCTAGGATCACACTTTAGTGGACTCCTTAAGTGGAATGACCTCCGTCCACCAAGTGAAATAATTAGTTGTTGTGAGGATCCACCGGTGTCTGACACTTGAAGTTGGGTTAACCATTCCAATGAAATCGAGACCCCATTATGCAAAGGGTTCTTCAACTAGGATGGGATTGAGGGGCAATGTCATGTTTCTTTAGAAACCTGTGTAAACTTGGAAAACCTTGCATTTGTTCATTTCCACTTGACTATCAATGAACAGGCTTGGCTAGAAGTATCCCGCTTGAAATATTTTTATGTCCATGGTTTGTGCTAAAAGTGGTAATTTGAATCACCATGGTGTAATTCCCATAAAACTCTCTTGGCCTCCTCATCCTCTAGGAATCTTAACATTAATCCATTGAAATTCCTCTTAAAAAGGAAGTTATCAATCATGGTGAAATGAGTCCCTTGTTTTCTATAATATCTTCTCTTTTTAAAGGGAGATGACATGGGTACCTTCAGTTTTCATACACAAAATTTTGTGGAGACCCGGCCATATGAATCATCTTCCGGAGATAGAGTATCTGGTCATGCTCCCTGTCAATCATGGGCATGGAGTCTTGGATGCAGACCTAGGTCATATATTGACATAGACCTCTTCCTCTTACAATATTTTTGGGTTTCACCTCGACATCATATTCCAGGATCTTAGTGATCCAATTCACTCTTTTCTTAGTTATCTCACCCTCCATGATATATTCTTTTACGCTAGGGTGAGCCACCATGATCCAAATTTTATTGTGAGTGACCAGGTGCCTAAATTTCTTCAGGCCTTTGACTATGGCATAGGCCTATCTCTCCACAAAATTGTATCTTGTCTCATAATCATGGAGATTATTTGAAAAGAAGGTGATCGGGTGTTCCTCCATTTGTGATTCTCCTTTTGTGTTAACATAGATGTTTTTTTTGACCTCCGTATACATACATAATTAAATCTTTCGAGAAGTCAAGGATGTGGAGCACATGGGCTGATGTAATAGCCCTTTTTATCAATTCAAAGGATAGAAAACCTTCATCAGTCTATTTGAAACCTAGGACTTTTTTAACATGATAGTGATTGGGCGGATCATTCCCACAAAATCTGATATGAACTTGTCAAAAAGTTGATCTTTCCTAAGAAATATTGAACAACCTTCTTGTTAACTGGCAGGGGAAGCTCTAAAATGGCCCTAACTCTCTCAAGATCAATAGAGACTCCCTCCTTTGACATGATATGTCCCAGGAGCTTTCCTTGGGGAATTCCAAAGATACATTTCTTTGGGTTCAGAGAGATCCCAAACTCTTGACATTTTTTGAACACGGCCTCTAAGGCATCAAAATGTTCCTCTGTTGTTTTAGTAAATACCATAAGGTCATCAAGGTATATGAGGATTACCTTGTTTATTAATGCCTCGAATGTGGTATCCATGGCTCTTTGAAAAGTAGCCCCTGCATTGGTGAGCCCAAAAGGAATCTTTGTGTAGGCGAAGGTTCCCATTTAGTTGTGAAGGTAGTCTTGTGTTGATCTCTTTGTGTGAGACAAATTTGGTTATACCCTGAAAATCCATCCAATAGAGAAAACATCTTAGAGCTGCGGACCGTCTATAATATTTGTTCCATAGAGGGCAAGGGATAATGATCTTTTAGGGAGGCCCTGCTCGGATCTCTCGAAGTCCACAATGATCCTTGTAGATAAACCGTCGAGTCGTAGGAAACCTTAGGTTAGTGGTATGTGCGCCTAAGGTGACCTCTAGATTTTAAAGAAGCTGGATCTTCTCTACTGAGTGAGGTAGGGTTAGAAGAAATCATAAAATAACTTAAAAACAAGGCGATGCACCAAACTAGAATCAGAAAGATACAAAATACTTAAAGAAATTATCCAGGATAGTCTAAGAGTTGTTTGACATAGTATACTATTCGATAACATAAATGTTTAAGGAGTCGGGCGGTTGATTCGTAGATGGTGAACGAATAGAGAATTTCCAAGGGCATTAAGCATGATGAATTTATTGATTCATTTAGAACTACTTATAACTAAGGAAAAGAGATTCAAGACATAAAAATCAATTTGCACAAAATAAGAACTCTTTATTCATAGAGAAAATGATACATAAGGCCCTCAAGGCACATATTACACTTTTCTACTATAACAGAGGCTCACTGAGGCTAGACTCTTGCAGAACTCTTTCCTTCCCCTCCTTCTTTTCTTCTCCTATATATTTCCCTTGTTCTGAAACTTCCACCTCCTTTTAAAGACCCATTTTCTCTGCTTCTCAAAGCTCCTTCTTTTTCTCTCTCTTAATTTGATAGGACTTCACTCTTATATTTTTGGATCCTTCCCCAATATTTTAAATACAGAGCTACCACTATCAGTATTTAATTCAAATGTTTGATATTCTGATCTAGAATAAATATTTTGATCATTTATAGGAATCTGTGCATCTACTTCTACTTCGGTCTTGCTACCAAATCTATGGATATCTTCTTCTGACACGTGGAGGAATTTCACTTTTTAGGGGGTCTTTTCCTAGTATTATACCGAAAGTGCACCAGATAGACACGTGGAGGAATTTCACTTGCTTCTATTATGCTTTGAATTTTCAACCTATTTGGGAGTGACTTAATCAATCCTAGAAACGTGGAGAGCCTGCGCGAGTTTGGGAACCTGGCTTAGAATTTTTCCCTTGAATTTGCACCAATGAGACACATGGAGGGCCTTCGTGATCCTTTCCATACTTAGTCGATTTGGGATTTGAATGAACAAAAGAAGTGAGAGTCGGGAACAAAATATGCTCAATAAAAGAGTCTAAATAAAAAAAATAATCAAATGAGAGTATTGTTTATGGAAGGAGGGCCTCTAACTTAAATTTTCTTGGTCAAGGTGTGTCTTCCTAGAAAATAGTTCTCTCCCTAAATTCCAACAATCTATTTGAGAGAGTTTGTTTCTATTGCTAATTTTAGCTTTACTTTACCCCTTGATATGGTAATCTAGATTTTACTCCGCTCAAAGGATCAAGATGGAGTCACTACTATGTATATCTATGACTCTATGCTCTCATAAAGGCACACTATTCATTTAGGTGGGGGTACATGTTTAATCATCCAATTCACTCAAGGCACCGACTACTTTGGGGTTCTTGTGGTACTCCTCACAATGAGTTTCTAGCCCCTGGCCATGCACTTCCCACAATTACAATGGAAGAAGGGAATAATCCCAACTCCAAAAATTTTAAATACAATTAATTTTAATAAGATTTAAAAGAAGATGATAAATTAGGGGTTTTCTTGATCCTCGAACAAGGTAACCTTCGGTTAGTAATTTGGTTGTTTTGAATAACCTCATTTAGAGATGGTCCTATAAAAATGGTTAGAAATTTTTCCTGTAGTGAAAAACACATGAGAAAAACATGAAAAACAAGAAAATAAACTCACATTTCTAATTTTCAAGATCACTTGTACAAGTGAAAGAAGGAGCATACACATATAGTTTAGTGTGATTAGTTTCACAAAAATATGATTTATGATACGCAAGGAAAAACATCTTAAAATCATTAATGACGTTGTAAAATTCCCCAAAAAGTAAATTAATTGAATGAAAATGTCTAATAACCCTACATTTGAAAGTTTTACGATTAGTCAATTTAATGAAATTGACAAAAAAATAGATATTAAAAAGACCTAACTAATTAAAATAAACTCATTAACTTTAAACAGAGACTAACTAAATCTTAAAAATAATCTAATTAAATTAATTTTAAAATAAAGAAAAAGAAAACAGATTATAATAAAATAAAAATAGACTAAGGTTAAACCTAAGTTTAATTTAACCTAATGAAGAGCCTCTTAAAGATGCAAACCCCTAAAATATTTATTTTGTTAACAAATGGGGGTGGGGAAGAGTTTAGGCTCGGCTAGAGGTGTGGGAGGTGAGTTACGAGAGGGAGAGGATTGGATCGAGAGTGGTACATGGGATCAAACTTGGGCTCGAGTTTACAAGGGCTTGGGATTGATTTTGGGAGATGACAAGTGTGGTGCAAGTTGAGGCGGATCGGTGGTGGCGGCTGTGGCTGCAATGGGAGGGAGCTCTATGTGGTTTAAACAAGAGAGAGGGGAGATCGGAAGTGGTTTGTGAGTTGAAGGGTCTACGCAGCAAAGCAATACAATGGTAATGTAGGGGTACGTGCGCGGGAGATCAATAGATGAGGTATGTATGCTTAGCATGTGGGGTTTAAATGGAAAAAAAGGGGGATCTGAGCTCAATGGTGACTCAATGGGGTATCAATGGTGGATGGTGTGGGTTGGTGGGATCTTGGTAGAAAAGAAGAGGGAGATTGGTAGCCATGATGGAAACATTTTTTTGGGGCATGCGTAGATGCGTTGATGGGTAAGTCAAGGAGACAATGTCCAAATAGGGATAGGGTGCTGTGGGAGGCGGTGGATCCGGATCAATTCAAGAGTGTAGAGAAGATGTGGAGTGCGGGGAGTTGAGCTCGGCCAAGTTGGGGCCAAGATGGGTAGGGTAAGAAAGTGAGGAAAAGGGGAGATGTGAGTGGGGGAGGGGGTAGCTCGGGGATGGGGCGTAGGGAACTCGGTCGAGGTGCCAAGTTATGAGGGAAATGGATAGGAGCTCGGCTCACCAAGTTGAGGCTGAGCTAAGTAGGGAGTTAGGTAGGGAGATGGGGATCGATATGGGTAGGGGAGAGTTGGGGTGTGTAGAAGAATGTAGAGTGGGGACCTCGGCTCGGGGAGCTGAGTGAGGAGTTAGGATGGAGAGTTAAAGCAAGAAGCTAGGAGGTAGCTCGATAGAGATAAGTGAGCTCGATGGAGAGAGCTATGAGAGTAATAGGAGATTGGTAGGGGCTCTAGGAGAGTAATAGGAGCTCGGTAGGAGATAACTTTTAACAATCTTCCAAGTTTAGTAGGTGTTGCTAAATACAAATGTAACCAAAACCACTATTGTATATAGAGGAAAAACACCTATATTCTAAGAGATTTTTAATGATTGTTTTTAAAATTTGATTTTTTTGTTTCTAGATTTTCTACCCACACCAAAACACAAAAATTAAGGCAACAAAGAAACATATTTTTTTTATGATTTGTATAAATTATGATTTCAAAAAATACTAAAAACATGTAATCTGTAAAAGCAACATTAGAACACAAAAAAACACATCAAACAACAAAAACACAAAAGTGATCCAAATAAAACATGTTTACAAAAATGTTAGTAAAGATTAAAAATATGTATGAATGAAATGTGAAACATAAATAAATGAAGTGTGGGTAGGTCCCATCGGGTGTTCCAAAATGTAAACAATGAAAACTCTAGAAAAATCGAAGTAAGAAAATAAACATAGAGTAAACCTCAGATTCGATTTTATTAGTGCAAAATCAGGCACCCACGAAATCTAGTGTGATTGCATAACATTGAAACCTTTCTCCAAGTGTGGGACTTGCGAGAAATGAGAAAGGAATCTCGAGAGAAGGCTGGTTCATGCTCCTAAACTACTGCCATAAGCTATTCCGGTGCGGGCAAGCTAATCTAAACCTAATCTAACCATGCCAGGAGAGAGGAGAGAGAGAGAGAGAGAGAGAGAGAGAGAAAGGGAAAAACAACAAAATCCTACACTAAAACGGTGATACACCAAGAGAAGGAGAATGTTGAACATCTATCAAAACTGCCATGGAACAAGGAGAGGTGAGCAATGGGAAGGATGGACAGATGCATCACGAGGCCCAAGGATAGATTTCACATGAGAAAATGTCCCAAAAACTCCATGAACATGAGCTCAGGACCTGCAATGAACATTCAAACTTGCACAAATACCTACAATGAAGAGAGGCAAGAAGAAAACAAGCAAAAAATGAGCAAGGATGGACAGATGCATCACAAAACACATTTTTGTTTGCTTGAAGTTTGCCTGAGAACATCATTTCAATAGTAAAGGTAAAAACACCATTACGAGCAAGGGAGGAGGTTGAACTCCATTTTCAACCTGGAGAAGAAAAGAAGGGAGGGAGAGTGAAAAGATGAACCACTTGTAATTTTTTTAAAATGAGCCAAATCGGCTTTTACATTGCATGGGTCGAGCCCATGAGAGAGAAAATGTACAAAAACATGGTATCCCATTCCTCCTTGACTTTAAAATGCATTAAATCAGCATGGAGGACCTTACAAACCCATACCCTATCATTTTGACCAAATGGGAGGAGAGTGCGACCCATTCTGTATTAAATTTGGTCGCTGAAATGTCACTTCTGGCCATGAACACGCGTCAGAGCCATTTCTTGAATTTTCTCTCTCCAAACTGAACCAAAATTAGATATTGACCATGGAATCCTATAGAGAATTTCATAAGATTTCCAATGATATAAAGAACATGCAAATCGAGCTCTGGATCAAAAGATATGGCGATCTGAAGATTTAGGGCACAAAACAGGCCAAAACGGATATTTGAATTTTTTCCGTGCTCTGCCACTTGGATGACACGTGTCGGGGCTGATTGGCTGAATTCTCTCTCCTCCACCTTTCCGTGGGTTTCCTTTGAAATTTTGATGTTTTTATCACTTTGGAGAATTTTCCATTTTTTCCCCGCGCCCCCGCCATTTGGGACACGTGGCATGCTTTGGTTGGTTGACAGGGGTGCGGGGCATCTTTTACCTTTTAGTTTTTTGGCCAAAACTTTTGCCAAATTCTCTAAGTCCTCCCCAAGCTCCACACTTCCCCCACCTTAGGACACGTGTCAGTAAAAATCTCACCTCTTCGATTTGTTGCGGGCCTCTCGGCTTTTAAGGTCGCGTCCCTCATGTTTTTGGCCCGGATGTCCCAAACCATCTGGGACAAATTTCTCCGATCCGCCCGATTCGGGCTTCCCTGTCCCTCTTTGAGGTGAAGACACGTGGCACGCTTTCATTGGCTCTCGGCTCTTCCGGCTTTCTGCATCCCACGCGTCCCTTTGTTCCTTATCCCTATCCAGGATGAAAGTTCGTCCCTTGTCCCAATTGTGGCGGTTGCGCAAATTCTTTTCATGGGTCCTCCTCCACGGCCCAAATGTCCCGACTTGCTAAATGCAAGTTAGTCAATTTTTTTTTTACCTTCGGCCGGTTCGCCCTTTTCATGTCCTGTCCGCGTCCCCATGGCCGGATGTCCCTTTGTTGTGTGGACCACTGGAGGCTTTTTTGGCCGGTTCGCGCCCGACGTCCCAAGCTTGTCCCAAGGGCCTTTGGACTAGGACTTCAATTTTTCATGATTTTTTCTTGTTTTTGCATTTTTCACATTTTTTTCAACTTGTTGGGATTTCTTCTTGGATGGGAGAGTTAGAAAAAAGCGAGGGGACCCCGAAACATGATTTTTTCCTTGAATCAATCTATTTACACGGGACTTGAATATTCGATGCATGTTATCAAAATTACCACAGGGGTGAATTTTGGATAAGATTTGGTGACTTCAGTAATGGGGTCATCTGCACTGTTAGATGAAATGATCGTGCTGAAGTAATCCATTGGGCATGGAGTCATGAGTTGTAGCTCATAAACTGATCGAACTTTGAAAACTTCCCCTTGAGCCACTTGAAACCCACTGGACATGGAGTGTTCTCACCAAAATGCCACTGAAATGGACTATGCAAGAGCAAAACCAGCACCACAAAAACTATGTACAGAACTGAAAATCATACATGCTCCAAATGGAACATGCAGAGTGTGCACAAGCACTTCTTCTGCTGAAAGCAAACCTACCTACTCTACTCTAACTGGAAGCAAAGGCAAGCTAAACAAACCCTGCAATTGGTTGTGAGAAATAGCTTCCCTTTCTCAAAAGTGGCAGCCATGCAATTGATTTGGAGCTGATCATGGCTGTTAGGATGAGTGGAAAATCAACAAGAAGCTGGTCTTCCACCCAAATCATCAAGGTATCAGCTGAAGGAAAATTCAATACCTCTTTTAGTTGCTCTGCATTTGGATTGAAGAGGTATGACAGCTGATCCTTGGTACTTTATAGCTCACCCTCATGCTTAGAAGCAAGCATGACTGGTTGTGACTTCTCCTTTGGCTCAATGAAGCCAAATACCTGATTGGGCAAGGTCTGATCCATTTGATATGCCCATAGCTCTGATTTTCAACTCCAAAAATGGAGTCTTCTTGTAGACCCTGAATGGATGGTGTGGAAGAAATGGTGAAATTCCTCTGTCCTTTCTCTTCCTCCAATGAAGAACATGAAAGATTAAAATCTTCCAATCTTGGTTCCGAAGAGCTCTTTATAAGATGCGAGGCTGCTGCAAATGAATGTTCTCCTTCATGACAGCAGACTCAAGTGTTTGGAATGTGGATGATGAAAGAGAGAATGGTGGAAACTCAACCGGCTCTTCTCCATCAAAACAATCCTCCAAATCTGACAGATAAACTGCCTCATGGTTGTCCTGCTGCAAATGTTCAATCTCTCCCATGGTGTTCTCTTGATCTGCAACTTGATCACCATGGTTTCTTTCACCCTCCAACATTGAGTTTGAGAGATCAAACTCCTCTTCAGTACTAGAACTTGAGAGAGGTGAAGTAGAAAGAAGAACTAAAGGTTCTCTGTGCTTTGCTTTGTGCTCAAAGCCCTTGGATCTGCACTTTTCTCCTCCACAACTAGAATGTGCTCCTCTTCTTTTGGATTTGGAGCAGCTTCTCCTTCTCTACTGTTTGAAGACAATCTTGCTCTTGATTGAACTCTTCCTCTAGCATGAAGTTTTCAAGTCAAACTCTTTCAATCTGCTGCTCTAGAGGACAAGTTGGGGACTGTAAGATCTTCTTGAGCTTTCTTCCTTTATGGCTGATTGTGCAACTTGAATTGAATCAGCATTCCCTTCAAATAGAGTGCCAACATGGACACTAATTTTTGAGCAAGCCTGATGCTGATCTGCTTCTTCTTTTTGCTCTTTTTTTCTGCCACAAAATCAGTCGACCACCATTTGTTCTCAACTCCAACCTCTTCTAAAGGTTTAACCATCAAGGGATCTTTGTCATCCCAAATTTAAGAGCCCAAACTCTTCAGACTTTGAATTTCTTTTCTTGTTTGGCTCTTCTTTCTTGCTGTTTTCCTTGATGGCATTCGATTTTCATTCTCCCAACATGGATTTGGGAATGCAAGAGGAGGGATGGGTTGTAACTCAATTGATTTGGCAATTTTTTGTGGTGGTGGAGGTAGAAACTCTTGTTTCTTTGGAGGAGGGTATTTCTGTTAGCTCTTGTGGAGGGGATGATTTGTTTGGAAGGAAAAAGGAAAGAAGAATTGAGGTGTGGTGGAAGGCGAGAGGTGGAGACATGGGATCAACATTTGGGACAGCGAGATGGAGAGTTTAAAATTTGCAATTCCAAATGAGATGGTTTGCTTGAGTAATGGGAAGAGAAAAACTAGATGATGGTGTAGAACTTACCCATTGACAAGGTTGTTCAACAACAAGTGTATAGGCCTCTATTTCTTCTTTGTCCATTGTGCAAGTTGGGAAACATCTTCATCATGAAGTCAGCTTCTCCTGAGGGCTGAAGTGTCTTGGAAAAGGGCCTCCCCATGGACAAGGAGTCCTGAACCAACCAATTCTGAAAGCTCTCATTTGAGTGTTGTTGCTGGGTGCACCATCTTTACCTCCATCTTTTGGATTTTCTCCAATGAGACCAGCATCTTGCATCTGATTGTCTTCATTATATGCATACTCTTGCTCTTGGAAAGCTCCATAGCCAAACTGATTTTGGCATTGCTGCTCATATGGGTATGCATGCTGATTTGAATTTGTTCAAAATGCTGATTTGGAGGATTTAAAACATGTTGGAGGTGTGATATATTGCTGTTGTTGTTGAAAATGTGAATTCCATGATGGAAATGAAGTCATGATTGCACAACTTCATGGAATGGAAAAGAATGAAAGGGATGGAAAGAAGGATGGATGGGAATGGATGAAAACAAGTCTGCTGACTTAGAGAAATGGGTTTGATCGGATGGAGTCGCGGATGTGTTTGCAAGTGCCTCAAAGGCTGAAATCTTCACAGGAACACACCAACCTGCAAAAGATGAAGTGGAAGACCTCTAAGGTCCCCCAACGGCGTGCCAAAACTGTTAGTGCAAAATCACAGCACCCCTGGATGTTGATCAGATTTCTAGTTTGATCACTCTAGCATCCAGTGTGATTGCACAACATTGAAACCTTTCTCCAAGTGTGGGACTTGCTAGAAATGAGAAAGGAATCTCCAGAGAAGGCTGGTTCCTACTCCTAAACTACCTGCCACAAGCTATTCCAGTGCAGGCAAGCTAATCTAAACCTAATCTAACCATGCCAAGGAGACGAGAGAGAGAGAGAAGAAAGGAAAAAAATAAAAAATCCTACACTAAAACGGTGATACACCGAGAGAAGGAGAATGTTAAACATCTATCAAAACTGCCATGGAACAAGGAGAGGTGAGTGATGGGAAGGATGGACAGATGCATCACAGGCCCAAGGATAGATTTCACACAGAAAATGTCCCAAAACTCCATGAACACAGCTCCAGACCTGCAATGAACATTCAAACTTGCACAAATACCTGCAATGAAGAGAGGCAAGAAGAAAACAAGCAAAAAACGAGCAAGGATGGACAGATGCATCACAAAACATGTTTTTGTTGCTTCAGAAGTTTGCACAGAACATCATTTCAATAGTAAAAGGCAAAAATGCCATTACAGAGCAAGGGAGGAGGTTCGAACTCCATTTTCAACCCTGGAGAAGAAAAGAAGGGAGGGCAGAGCTGAAAAGATGAACCACTTGTAATTTTTTTAAAATGAGCCAAATCTGGCTTTTACATTGCATGGGTTGAGCCCATGAGAGAGAAAACATAAAAAACATGGTAGCCCATTCCTCCTTGACTAAAAATGCATTAAATCAGCATGGAGGACCTTACAAACCCATACCCTATCATTTTGACCAAATGGGAGGAGAGTGCGACCCATTCTGTATTAAATTTGGTCGTTGAAATGTCACTTCTGGCCATGAACACGCGTCAGAGCCGTTTCTTGAATTTTCTCTCTCCAAAATGAACCAAAATTAAATATTGACCATGGAATCCTATAGAGAATTTCATAAGCTTTCCAATGATATAAAGAACGTGCAAATCCAAGCTCTGGATCAAAAGATATGGCGATCTGAAGATTAAGGGCACAAAACAGGCCAAAACAGATATTTGAATTTTTTTCCGCTCTGCCACTTGGATGACACATGTCGAGAGCTGATTAAAGCAATTCTCTCTCCTCCACCTTTCCATGGGTTTCCTTTGAAATTTTGACATTTTTATCACTTTGGAGAATTTTCCATTTTTTCCCCGCGTCCCCGCCACTTGGGACACGTGGCATGCTTTGGTTGGTTGACAGGGGTGCGGGGCATCTTTTACCTTTTAGCTTTTTGGCCAAAATTTTTTCCAAATTCTCTAAGTCCTCCCCGAGCTCCGCACTTCCCCCACCTTAGGACACGTGTCCTTCTCTAAATTGGCGGCCTCCCGGCTTTTTTCGTGTCCCTCACGTATTTTTGGCCGGATGTCCCAAACCTATCTGGGACAAATTTCTCCTATCCGCCCGATTCAGGCTTCCCTATCCCTCTTTGAGGTGAATACACGTGGCACGCTCTCATTGGCTCGATCTTCCAGCTTTCTACGTCTCGCGTCCCTTTGCTTCAACCTGTCTTCAGGACAAAGTTCCCTGTCGGCCGGTTCGATTCGGCGGTTCACGTCCTCACGGCCCGGATGTCCCAAATTTGTCTTTGCCAAAGAATTAGTCAATTTTGTTTTTTTCCTTGGCTGGTTCACCCTTTCGCGTCCCACGCATCCCCATAGCCCTGGATGTCCCTTTGTTGCATGGACCACGGGAGGCTTTTCGGCCGGTTCGTGCCCCGATGTCCCACTATCCGAAGAATTTGCTGGACTGAGGACTTAGCCAATTTTCATGATTTTTTTCTGCCCCAAGCTTGTTTTTACGCATTTCTTCCATTTTCTCAACCTGTTGGGATTTCTTCTTGGATAGGAGAGTTAGAAAAAAGCCGAGGGGACCCCAGAAACATGATTTTTTTCCTTGAATCAATCTATTTGCCGGGACTTGAGTATTCTGATGCATGTTATCAAAATTACCCTGGGGGTGAATTTTGGATAACACAACCTTCTTGTAAAACTCAAGAATATTGTGAAGCACTTAGACTTATAGAAAAGTAAGATTTGAATTATTATGGGTGCTCTTGATTAATTCTCCAAATGTAGGATTACAAATGCTATGAGTAGAAGCACACAAGGATGTAGGTGGAAAATTTGGCGAAGTTGGATAAAATTTTCTAAAAGCTTCTAGGGGTGGATTACAAAGGAATGACCTACTTTTTATAGATTAGGGTGAGGCCATGAGAAGTGGATCTTAGTTTGAATGGGCTCCGATATAATAATTATAATTACCTGAAATAGCAAATAGACCTAGTCTTTGTAATTACAACTTTGAAGGTGCAAAGATTATTTGGTTAGCGAAGTTACATCGGGAAGGTATTTTGATGCGGGAGCATCTAATGCATATACATTTTTGAGTTGGTTTCAATTTCTTGGGTTTCTTAGGTATGTGGGAGGTGATTTTTCCCTCCATTAGTTTCAATTCCAAGTTTTTAAAAGTGTAATAATTTTAAAAAATACAACCTATTTGTATAAATCCAAAGGCCAAATTGGTAAAAGTTGAATTAGATAAGTGTGGCATCATCATCAATATATGGGATAAGCCAGTCAAGCTTAATTAGGTGAGTTGGTAATCTAGTTTACTGGTCTTAGTGTGCAGTTGAGATATAGTTGGGTCAATATGCTTGATTTGTGGAGTAAATCATGCCAGTGTAGATTTTAGTTAATCGACTCACCTGAGATATGTGCATAAATATAGATAGTGTGATGTAATCGGATAGATAGGGGTGTAGTGTTTTTCCTCATGTGTATAGATGGAATACAAAGTTGTTAATCAGAACTGTGTAATTTTTATTGATTTATACCAACTTGTGATACTCTGTTCATGCATACATCAAGATTTGCAACAATTAATGATAATTTGGGTGATTGTAATTTAATATATCGAGAAGGATCTTGGAGAAGATAATTTCAACTCTACACTGATGAGTGTACATGCAATTTCATTGCCCCCACCTTTCTAGGATTCTAGAAGTGAAGTTGATTGGAATAGGGAAGTGGAATCCAAGTGGAGTCCAAGTGGTAATTGACTAGGAAAATAGGTGTATTTTCCCAATTAAGTAACTAATTTAATTAGCTACAAAGTGCAAGATAATTAATTAACCATTTATTTAATAAATGTTAATTAACTTAGCTAAAATGTGTTGGGGACTAATTTAATTAATCCCAATAGGTGAATATACATGAACTAATTAATTTAATTAATCAATCATATGGGATGTGAATAACTGAGGACAAGTTGGGAACATGTATGTGAATTTGGGTTATTTACATGAATCCCTCCCTTTCCCTATTATCCTTCATCTATCGAGGTGTGTAGAGTAATTGAGGAGATATATTAAAAAAATGTAGAAAATCTATAAAAAAATAGGTCAATTTAGGTTTTATCCCATATTTTAAAAAATCAAGGAAACCCTAGAGTTTTTAAAAAGTAGGACTAAAATATAGGGTTTATAGATAATTCAGTTCAATAGATATGAAGGAAATTATAGGATTTAAAAAATAAATTAGAGTTTATATAAATATTTTGATAGCATATTTCACTTTTAAAAAATCAAATTTCATCATAGAAGGAAAATCTAGTTGATACTTTTGAATTTATTTTTACAACAATAATAATGTCGAAATAAAAATTGAAATCATTAATAGCTTGAAATTTATATAAACTAAAATATGGGAAATCAAATCACATCCTACATTGTCTCAAAAAAGTATCCCACTCTTAAGATTTTCATAGTTGTAGCTCTTGGGAGAATAATGATAAGCGGCAAAGCCATTATGGAACTCCACAAGAACATTTTCCAAGTGTTCTCATTTAATAAACCTCAACAACACTCCATCAAAATTATTTCTAAAAGATATCCATTATTAATGCATAAGGAATGGATTGCAGCCTAAAATTATACCTCTTGGTTTTATTGAACTAAAAGGTTACACACAAGTGGACAAGAATCTTTCCATGTCATTTATCCAACTCGCTATGAGATCTATTTATCCATTAATGTTTTTCATGTTCCTTATGTTATTTGAAGACATAAAAATCTTCTTGATCATCAATAACATCTATATAAATATGCTCACATACTACTACCTCTCGACCAACTTTGTATCCTTGATAGTTACATCATATTCCATAATTTTTGCTACCCATCTAGCCCTCTTCACACTAATATCAGCTCCTATGATGAACTCTCTAACACTAGAATGGGAGACCAACACCTTTATGTGGTTGTTTCAAGACATATACTTGAATTTACTTATGGGATATGATTTTGCTTAGGTGTACACTTGACTACACTATTCTAGGTGTTGGTTACCACTTGACTACACTATTCTAGGTGTTAGTTACCACTTGACTACACCATTCTAGTTGTTGGTTACCACTATTCTAGGTGGAGATTTCCATGATTCTAGGAGGAGGTTACACATTCACCTCCTATATGTACATCTCTTGCATTATTCTATTTGATCATATTGAGTTGGAGCTATTTTCTGTGTTATTACAATTATCTCTCTTGTATTTTTGTAATTTTGCAGTCTTGTATGCTTGCATTGTTTTGTCTTGGAACAATTCACATTCTCATCGCATCATTCACCTATGCATTCTTGAACCAGTAGATCCATGGTGCTTCTCGATATGGTATCAGATCGAGCTGAGTATGGTATTGAGCTTGTTTGGTTATTATTCTACAAATTTATTTTCATTTGAGATCATTATTTGCAAGTATTTGGGTGTTATTTGGTGTTGGTTTTTCTTGGTTTGTGGGTATATAGCCTATTTTTAGGATTTGAGGTTTACATGCCCACATAGTGCATAGTGCATATATACGATTTTAGAGAGATTTTTTTTGTAGGCCCTAAATCATTATTGTAGGATCCTGGAAGATTTATCTAGATCTAGGTGTTTTTAGACCTGTGAAGGGTTTTTCACCTATGTGGTAGTGCTTTGCATGCATGTTCAAGACTTGCAAAGGGGTTTTTTCTGATCAAGAGGCATGTTTTTAGACCTGCACAAAGTTTCAACAACCCATACACACATTGAAGATCCATTTATTTTAGTCATTTTTTTAAGTCCCACAGTTAGTTTTTTACACATCAAGATTGTGCAAAAAATTTAAGAAATTTGTGTAGAATCTTCTTGATCAAGATCTTCTTGATCCAATGTGGTCAACCCATATGTATTTTGGTGAGTGAAAAATCATTAGCATATGAATTTGGGTTCATCTTCAAAACCCCTCCTTTTTTTCTAAAACTATATTTTTAAAAAAAAGTGCATTTCAAGTTTAGTGCAAATTCATTTAAAATAGGGCTTATTTATGGGAAATAATTATTGTAAAACTTTTGATTGGTAGCTCGATATCGAGTGCCATTTTTTGCAAAAGTTAAATATTTTTCATTTCCCAAAGCATTGGACCTATTTATTTTGTAAAACACACTAAGTTATAAAGTGCCAAAATGTGGGGGGCTTCTTGATATAGTTTTTGGGGGTGTATACAATGTGTTTCCTCTCTTGTTTGGAACTTCTTTCTTTCCACACATTTCTTTTTTTTCTACAACAACTACCACAACTTTTCTTTCTACACTAATGGATCTAAGTTCAATTAACCCACTTACACCTTTTAACTACCATGAATGGAAATAAAAAATGACCATTGCAACTTAGGAGTAAAGGTTGTACCGTATCACAATGGGGTTAGAACCTGAGCCTAGTGAAGCTGCAGAAAAGTTAAGTGGTTTAATAAGTGTGATGAAGCTTTTGGTATTTTGTGTCTTTCAAGTGTCTCTCTGAACTCCTCTTTCACATAGAGTCAACCAAATCTCCCAACCAAGTGTGGAAAACCTTAGAAACCTTATTTGGAAAAGTTGACACTATGAGGGGTCATGAGCTAGAAATAGAACTTAGCTTAAGTCCTAGAAACTTTGACACCTTGGAATATTTATTTACCAAGCTCAAGTCCTTATGATTGTAGTTAAAAGAATGTGGAATAAAAAGAAGGATGAACAACTAGTTCTTTCAAGTGCTTTGCCAAACTAGGTCCTGACTACTCTATCTTTGTTTCTACATTTTATGCTACCAAGAGGGCTCTTGGAGCCACATGGTCTATGCCATCCTTAGATGAATTTATTTCTGATTTGACTAAGGAGAAAAGACAAGTTAATCCAAATGGGTACCTTGAAGTCATCCAAACCTCAAGCCCTCATTTTGGGAATGGGAAAAAAAATCCTCTAACAACCAAGAGAAGAAAAAAGAGTAAGGATCTAGAAAAGAAGAAAGAACAAAAATCCACTACCTCTTCCAAGTCTACCACTGAAACCTCTAGTTCAAATGGGAAACCTAAGAAGGAAAAGGTTAAGTGCCTATTGCAAGAAACTTGGGCATGATGAGCACAAATGTATGAAGAAAGATTGACCACCTTAGTCATCTCCTTGAGAAGAACAACATAGGGGTCCCTGAATCTATCAAACAATCTTCATCAACCCAAGAATCTACTAAGGAAAAGGAAAAAGATAAAGAGAAACATAAGGGAAAGGCACTAGTTGTAGTTGCATCCTCATCTACTCCTTGTGGGTTATCGACTCTGGTGCTTCACACCACATGGGTTCATCACAAGTTGATTTTTCTTCCTTAGAGCCCTACTAACATGTCCTCCATCACTTTGGGTGATGATACTCTAGCCACAGTTTTAGGGAGAGGGTTTGTTGAAGTTGAAGGTGGAACATTCACAAATGTTCTTAGTGTACCTTCACTTTCAACTAATCTCTTATCAGTGTATCAGATGACTCATATAGGGAAGGGCATGAGAGTCCTATTTGATCTAGATTTAGTTGAGATCAGGGAGTTGCATAGTGACACTATAGTAGTAGTGGGAAGGGAAGATCACCATGCTAGGTTATATACCTTCTCACACTTTTCACCTGATGTTTCCCCTACTACATTTCTCACACATTCAGATGGAGTTAGTACAGATTATGGCATGAGTGGTTTGGCCATCTTAACTACTGCTACCTTGAGAGCAATCATCAACATGACATGGTTATAGGATTTCCTAGAGTTCATTTCTCAAAGGGACTTTGTGAGGGTTGTGCTCTTGGAAAACACCTGAAGAGAAATTTGACAAGGAAAATCTTGGAGAGCTTCAACACCTTTAGAGTTGATTCATAGTGATGTCAGGGGATTTTCCCCATCCTTCTTTCACTAGGCCAAATATTCTCTCACCTTCATAGATGAATTTTCCAGATATACATGGGTCTACTTCCTTAGGAAAAAATATGAAGTGTTTGATTACTTTTGGGACTTCAAGGCACTTGTTGAGAATCAATCTGGGAAAAGCATCAAATTTCTTTGAACAAGATAATGGGGGAGTATGTTAGCAACATATTTGAGTATTTTTACACCACAGAGGGTATTGATCTACAATAGATAGTGCCTTACACTCCTCAATAGAATGGCATGGAAGAACACAAAAATAGGTCCTTGAAAGAGATGGAAAACTGTATGATCCACTCTAAATATTTGACTCACATTTTTGGGAAGAAGCCATCAATTGTGCCTGTTATATATAAAACTGGGTTCCCCACAAATATTTAAAAGGTATAACTCCCTTTGAAGCTTGGCACAATAGGAAACCAAAAGTTAAGCACTTTAAGGTCTTTAGATCACCAATGATGACACACATTCCCAAAAATAAACACAAGGAAATGGAGCCTCAATCCAAACCTTGCATCTTTTTTGGGTATCTAGAGGGGGTCAAGGGATATAGACTTATCCATCCTACTACTCATGAGTTGTTCATCGAGAGAAGTGTTAAGTTTTAGGAGAGTCCCATTGACTCTTTACTTGATGCTTCTCCATCTACTTTGGCTTCACTTAGTTTTGATGAGCAGTCTGAGGATTCAGATCATCCACAATAGGTTCTGAGGCAAAGTCTTCTACTTCTTCTAGTTTTGACAAGTGAGAAAAGTAATGAGGATTCATCCTCATCTACTTCTATCCATACTTTAGAGGATGAGGATTCGACACATGACTCACCCACTTAGGCCCTCTTTGGGCTAGGAAGACACTTCAGAGTGTAGGCACTTGGGTAGGGGATCCAGAGGATGACAAACATACTGAGAAGACTATTAGAGTAGGCCACATGCCTTCTATGCTTTAGTGATAGATCCACAAACATTTGAGAGGCATCAAGCATACTGAGTGGGATAGTGTTATGCATGAGGAATATAATTCCTTAATCAAGTAATCACACTTGGGATTTGACTTCACTTCCTAAGGGAAGGAAGATGGTTTGATGTCGATGGATATATCAGACCAAATTTGTAGTAGATGGGTAGTTGATAAGTACAAGGCTTGGTTAGTAGCCAAGGGTTTTTCATAGGTAGCTGACATAGACTACTCAGAGACCTTTTCACCCATAGCCAAGATGAATTTGATTAGACTCACACTTTGCTTTAGCCAACACATGGTTGGAGTGTGCACCAGATGGATGTGAAGAGTGATTTTCTTCATGGAGACCTACAGGAGGAGATCTACATGGAGAAACCACAGGGTTTGTTTAGGATTCATCCTTAGTTTTCAAGACTTAGGAAATCCATCTATGGCCTCAAAGCAAGCCCCTAGGGCTTGGTATGCCAAGATGGATTCCTTCCTCCTAGCTTTGGTTTCACACTTGGTGTCATTAGATCCCAATGTATATCTATTGTGGTGGGATGATTCATTATTGATACTGGTACTTTATGTTGATGACCTTTTGATCATTGGGAGTACTTCATCAACTATCTTAGTAGTGAAGACAACTCTTTAGGATAGATTTCACCATGATTGACTTGGGTCTACTACACTACTTCCTTGGCATTGAGATCATAGTCCGATTTAGGGATTTCACTTGCACAACCCAAGTACTCTCTTGATCTTTTGGCTTGGTTTCACATGGATGACTACAAGCCATCTCAACTCCTTTCTTATCTGGAGTCAAGCTTGAGGCTGATTGTTCCACACCCTTGGTTGATGTTACTTTGTATCGACAACTTGTTGGAAACCTTATTTACTTGACTCACACAGACTTGATATCTCTATGTCATTGGTATTGTTTGAGGTTCATGCAGGAACCCCATGAGTTGCATTGGAAATAGCTAAGAGGATTTTTCACTACATTCAGGGCTCACATAGATATGGGATTCACTATAGGGTTGGTTCAGACATTGACTTGGTTGGCTACTACTAGACTCAGATTGGGTTAGTGACACTGAGTGTCGTAAGTCCACTTCAGGTTATAGTTTCTCATTGGGTTTTGGTCCTATCAGTTGGTTGAGAAAGAAGTAGAATGTTATTTCTCTATCATCCATAGAGGTAGAGTACAGGGAGTTGTTAATGTAACTACTATTGAGGCTATTTGGCTTCAAGGGATTCTTTTTTGAGCTTGGTATCTAGATCAGGCAGCCTACAATCATATTTTGTGACAAACTAGAGCACCATCTAGATATGTAGGAATTTGGTCCTTCATCAGAGGACCAAACACATTGAGATTCACATGCACTTCATTTGGGAGCTCATTCATGAGCAGGTCATTGATTTGATATTTTCTAGTCTTCAGAGTAGGTTGTTGACATCTTCACCAAACCTTTCACTGAGAGAAATTTCATTCATCTACGATCTCTTCTTGGGTGTGGTCTACATCAACAACTTCATCATCTTTAGGGGGCCTTCTAGCCTCTTCACTTCTTCATGTCTCTCTTTTGGGGGGGTTTTTTTCCCACTTGGGTTTTCTCCTTTTACTCTATCTTATGAGAGATTGCATTATACGTGGGTACCTCATCAAGGCCTTGTTTCGGGACCCACTTTCATTTTTCACTACCCACCTAAGTTGTGCTTATGGGGGTGTTAGTGTAGGATTTATTTTCCTCACTTTATTTGTATTATCCTACTGGGATATTCCACCTCACTTGGAGTTTCCCTACACTTATGGGATATATTTTTTAGGTGTACACTTGACTACACTATTCTAGGTGTTGGTTACCACTTGACTACACTATTCTAGGTGTTGGTCACCACTTGACTACACCATTCTAGGTGTTGGTTACCACTATTCTAGGTGGATATTTCCATGATTCTAGGAGGAGGTTACACATTCACCTCTATATGTACATCTCTTTATTATTCTATTTGATGGAGCTATTTCTATGTTATTACAATTATCTCTCTTATCTTCACCAACTTTTGATAAAATTGTGATTCCATCCAAGTAAATGAGAATGTAATACTTTATGAATCACTTTAAAGTAATATTCATGGCCCTATGAAAGGTAACACCAACATTTTTAAACCAAATGACATTTTATCATAAGCATATGTTCCCTGTTTTGTTGTGAAAGTTATCTTGTACTTATCTTCTTCCTTAACCTTGATTTGATTATAGCCATAATAACCATCCAAAAGTGATAACCTTTCAGCCCTTACTACTATCTATACGATTTATTCCATGCAAGTAAAATGATAGTGATTCTTGAGGGAGTATTTTTTAGATCCCTAAATTCCATGCAAATTCATATTTCCCCATTCTTATTCCTTATATGGACTAAGATCGCTACCTATGAAGAATATTTAATAGGAAATATTTCTCTAGCTTCTATAAGATTAGATAATTCTTTTCTCGTGAGGGAATCGGTTTTGGGTTTACCCATCTTTGCTTATGTCTAATGGGCTTAACATCTAGGTCAAGATATATAGTATGATGGGAAATATTTGTGTCAAAACACCTAAGGTCTTCATAATTCCATGAGAATACACCATTATAATATTGACATAAAGAGATGAAATCTTGTTCTTCTTCTCGCACCCATATACCTTTCCTAACATTAGCTCTTTTTCTTGTGTAATTATGAAATTTTTATAGTCTTATTCCTTCACCTCCATGTTTTCTTATCTCCTTTGAACTCATCATCTAGGCTGAATATTTCTTCTAGTGTCACTAGTCCACTAGGTAGCCTATTTTTCTTCAACTAAATAATATGGTCACCATAGATTTCTTGCAACCTTGATTGTATCTCTAATGAAACTTCTACCCCATTTTGGATGAAATGAACTATTTTCTCATCACTTTCATATAATTTCCAACTTACTTAATTATCGGGATGGATAATCTAACTACCATCTTGACATACTACTCATTTCCTTGGATGCTATATCTGATTCACCATTTTCTTCTTTTGCACCACTTGTAGATTGATAACATCAAATTTTTCCATGAGATCTAATACTCGTGCTTATATGATTTTATAATCTTGTTCTTGTGTTGTCATGATAAAGGTGTAGCATGATATCATTTTAAAAAATTCCATGACAAACTAAGCCACATTTGAAAATCCTTCTCCCAATCAATGTAAACTTGTCATTCAACTAATTCAATCACTATGTTACCCTCATGATGTCCAGGAGGAATGTGATAATGTTATTTTCAAGTTTTTTTCATGTAAAGGGTATGTTATTTAATTTTATTCATGAAGTTATCTGGATTCAAGTGAAGACAAATGCTTTGGAGGCTGCAAAAGGGTTATTTTTGGAATTTTCACTTGGTGAGCATCCTTTGAGAATGTACATGGAGAGGATAAATCATAAAATATGTGTGTGGAAGAGATATGCAATCATATGAGTCATTTTAGGAAATTGTTTCAAGAAAAATTAGGTTTAGGAACAAGTTATGTAATATCGGGCTACTTGTAGCATGGTATAAGGAAATGAAAGCAAGTGAAAAGATTGGTTGGCTTGTTTTGAATGTTTCAAGAGCCTTAGGATGATTTGGAAATAAATAATATATTCATTGGAAATATAATAATTCCTAATTTATGGTATAAAATTTTTAAGAGATTCTAAAGAGCATATTTTCATATTTTGGCTTGATAAATGCAGATCAAGACCTTTAATCCTAGTGCACATTCAACTAAAGATTATGGGAGTTACCAAGAGATTTAGGATCTTATTAAAAATAAAAATTGAATCAAATATAACCTCTACATGTTCCATATATTGAGTTTGGAAAAAATTATATTTTCTTCTAATGGCAGTTGAACTTTAGGAACCGCTCTTGACCAAATTTGAAAATGGGTGCAATTTGAAAAAGGAGGTAGAACTAGGTACTTAAAGTTGTGTAAATGGATTAATTTGGTATTTTATACTAAAAATAAAATATTTTTTTCCCTTGGAAGCATATTTCTAGCTTCGGTGGTGAGAAAATAAACTCAAATGGCTATGTACTTGGATGGCTATTTTGGGCAGTGTTTGGTGAAGACATGCTTCCAAAAGGTGAAAATGTGCACTTTGACAGAAATTATATCCCTTTTTCCATTTTACCAAAGTCAAAGGGGACATGGGTGACAAAATAATTTTCCACCATGGTGAGAGGTTCATGTTTTGAAGTTGTGTCACTTAAATTGTCACTTGAGGTGTTAGAAAGGTGTCTTCCACTCACAACTCAAACTTGGCCCCTTCCTCATGATGGGAAGACCCTATGCAAATTTATGAGGGATTGATGTTACTTTTTATGATTTTAAAGGGACATGGGGACCAAAAAGTGCACCACCATGGAGGAGGCAAAGTTTTTTTCTCTTAAATCACATCTTTGGGTGTTAGAACATGTTTTCAACCTCACCTTTCAAATTTGGCCCCTTCCTCATGATGAGGCTACCCATGGCACATTTTTCATCCCATTTTTCCATTACTAAATATGGTAATGGACATGAGGGGTTCTAATACCCATGTAGTAAGTATGTCCATGGAGGAGGGAGACTTTGCGTCACTTAAGTTGCACACTAGGGTGTTAGGGAAATGTTTTCAGTTTCACAACCTCATGCCCCCTTCTCATGATGATTAGAACCTTGGCACATTTTTCAACCCCTGATGTCACTTTTTCTCTTACTAAATTTTGTAAGGGACATGGGGAAATATAAGAATCATTTTGTAACTATTAACCCCATACTCTCAACCCATCTAATCTAGGTTAAAAGTAAGGCAAGTTAAGGTGTGAGTTGGCTAGGTTAGTGAGGGAGATGAGTATAATGCAAGTAATTAGCCTTTTTAAAAATAATTTTTCATATTTGTCTTCCCTCCATTTATTCTAGTGTGTTGTTATGCTGCCAAAATTTATAGGACCCCTTCATTGAAAATCAAAATTTTTCTCATAACTCCTTGATCCTTGCTCCATTTTCCATGAAATATTTCCCATACTTGCATTCTAAAATGCCTTGAAGACAATGTAAACAATTTTTCCATTGATGCTCTAATTTTTTTACAAAAAGCATTTGAATATTCTAGAAAAAAATTACCTTTTCAAATCCCAAGAGTTCCGGTGATTGAAAACACCTAAAAATTGGAGCATGAAACCACATTGAAAAACCTAATCTAACAAGAAAATTTTCAGCTCAATCAGACACCCAAAAGGAACACTTATGTTTTAAATAAGTTAGAATTAGATCCATGATAAAAATGGTAAGTTTTGAAGACAAAGAAACAACAAGTTTGAAACCTTTATGCAATTTCATAAGTTTGGAACTCAACAAAACTACAAAATTTGAAAATTGGGAAAGTTGGCTAAAAATAGAATCTGAGGGTGGGGTGTGACTTACTAAAAAATATTAAGTATCTAGATCAATTTAAAATTTCAAAAACCTTCATCATCCTATTCTTATCCACGAGTTTGGAGTAGTGAAATCATCTTCTCTTTCCCTGATTTCATAAATGTTCAAGAAACATGTGACATCAAAGAAAAGAACCATGGTTGATGAAGATGTAGGTTCATCTCATTTGGGAAAGAGAAGGAAAAATATGGTGATGATTTTGAATTATCTCCTTCTTTTAATGTCTATAGATGTCTAAGGTTAGAAAACATCCTCTGGAACAACTTGGAATAGGTGAGATTGGCCCTTTTAGTCTTATAATCATCTACTAGATCCGGTGTTCTATTAAAGCACTTGAATCAACTCATATTATTCATGCTTTGGTTTCTCACCAAGAACTTGGGATGCCTAGTTTAATTTCCACACCTGATAATCCTTTTTCATGGTAAAAATGACTTATTTGGAGAAGAATTAAGGATAATACAATAAGCAAGTGACACCTAACTTCGAGGCCATCTCGAAATACATGAGGACCAAGAAGGGAAAGAAAACACAAGAAACTTCCCATTTATACACCGAGGCATCCATACCTTAGTATGTGGAGGTGGAACATACAAATGTAAATACACCTATGAGACCTGATGATTATGTAATGATGAAGGCATCTTTTGGTCAAGCAACCCATGAGGGTGATGTTCACTTGTTCACGTAGTCTTCAACTCAGATTCTTGCATGGAATGAAGAATACAAATGAATAATTGAGCAATTGAAGGAACATGTAAAAATATCAGTGTTTACATCAAACCTTTCCTAGATCCCGGTTCAACACATCCTCTTATTGTAGAAGGAATTCATCCAATCAGTGCATTTGACCTTGAAGTGATAAAAAAACACAAGGGTATATGATGCAGGGGAAGGATAATGAGAGATGGATCGAGAATATCATCGAGAAAGGGATGAAATTATTTCCAGAGGTCCTCTCTCTAATATATTATATTCTCACTTTGATTTTTAGAAGTGAAGAAATAAAGGGAGGAGATTAAAAGAGAAAATATTCACTTGGATGAGGTGCTCCCACTTGTGTCTGAGATGAGCTCCCTTGACTCTCACACCCTCATGAGAAAAATGTGTTCACAACAGCTTCCCAAAATTTATCTCTAGTATGGTTTTGTATCATGAATGTTAGATATGGTATGATCGAAGATGCAATCTATGAACTTGAATCTAGTGGAAAAAATTCTTTTAAGATTTTGAATGAGGTCTATAACTATGTTTAGAGACTTGAGTTCCCTCCACTCACTAAGAATTCATCATCAGAATAACTCATTGTTTCCCTCCAGGATTTGGTCAAGAAAGAGGTAGGTGATCCTCTTTCCTTTAATGAAGATACCTTAGATTCCTTGCCAACATCAGAGGATCTATTTCTAACATTGCAAGAGATCACAAAGAATGGTCTAATCAATGTAAGGATATCAATTATGTTTCAAGGACATAACTTCGAGGTGTTGAGCCACATTTTCATTCTTGAAGAAGACACAATGGCACTTATGGTCACTAAATTAAGAAAGGAATTCAAAGGATAAGAGGTCATTATGGAAAATATCCCTCAAGGATCATGAATCATCAAGTTCTCCATCATACATGGTTTCATCTTCATCAGAGAAGTCAACTCCCTTCTTCTCCTCTCTCTTTCCCCTTCTTTCTTCTCTCTCCTTTCTAATTATTCATTATATGTAATCATGGTATTTCATCTTATTCACTTAAGTGACTCTCTAATGTTGCATTATAAAAGTCCCTTTTGATTTATAAAAAGGGGACTTATTTCCTCACTTCCTAGGAATATGAAAAGTCACAAGTGTAATAAGAACTTGAAAGGTCATGTGGGGGTAGATGAAAGGAAAATTTACAATGTTATAAATTGGAATGGCTTCTCCATTCCAAGAGAGCTTGAATGTTAGTTTTTGTAGCAATTGTGGATTGTTGTATGTTGTTGAGATTTGTATCACCACTACACAAGAAATAAAAGTTACATTTCTTCCATTTCCTTTTCTTATGCTTTCCTCTATTCTCTCTCTATTCTACAACTTTGCAAGCATGGTAATCTTGAATAACCAAGAAGGAACTTTGTGTCCTTGATTGATGAATCTAAAGAACTATGTGTCTCTAGTTTGTAAGTCTTACTAATTTCTTACATTGTTTCTTTCCTCTAATTGAATGTGGACCTACTCTGGTTATTATGTGTGAACTCTGCTAGTGCCTACTCACAACAATAACTTTCTCTTTCCTAATTTCTCTCCTTTATCCCTCATCACTGA
The DNA here is from genome assembly GCA_018340775.1 of Taxus wallichiana var. yunnanensis. Classification (NCBI taxonomy): domain Eukaryota; kingdom Viridiplantae; phylum Streptophyta; class Pinopsida; order Cupressales; family Taxaceae; genus Taxus; species Taxus wallichiana. The sequence goes on from CM031238.1 coordinate 54,459,540, forward strand.
AAATTCCTCCCTTATACCCCGTATACAAGAACTTTTCCATAGGTTCAATGAAGTGTTCCTATGTGATCCCCAACCTATTTGGCCACCCCACATAATTAGGATAGTTTACATTTAATAATGGGAGCCTCTCCATACCTAAGAAGGAGGGGCTTAGCCCCATGACCATTAGTGGAAACACATAATGATATGTAAACTCAACTTTGAATTATCCATAGAATCACAAATTAAAGATCAGTTGTTCTACTTTCTATTAGAAAATGACAGAGATAGCTAGTGAATGAATTTTTCTTGTGCTTAGAATCAACAATTGTAGGAAAGGAAAGAATATAAAATCACAAACACCAACAAGTTTTATCCTGGAAACCTCTAGAGGAGGAAAAACCAGTCGGGAAGGGCAATTTATCTTTCTTTCCACTTTTATTGGCCAATTCAAACAATAAGTATAGAAATTACAATAAGTATGAAAGAGAAGTAGATAATATCTCACACTTCCTCCCAATTACTTGCTTGCTCTTTGTCTCAACACTCCTTTCTTCTACAAAACACAATTCTAGCACTAAGAACTTCTTTCTCACTTGCTTTCATGCTTCGATGATCTTATTCTCTTCTACAAACATGTATTTATAACCTTTCTCATGTCCTCCCATGCACTGGAGAATGGGAAAGGTCATGGAGGAGAAGAGACACATGACAACCTTTCAAATTCGGGGTTGTTCGTTTCATATTTTTGTTTTATGTCTGAAAGAGCCAGGACCACCGCCTAATGTAGACCGGAAATCCCGGACTACTCCAAGAGGTGGACTACCACTCGGGATGGGCGGTGGTTCAGAACTTCCACTCTACACATAGTAGCGGTTATGTTATTTTTAAGATAGAACCTTCATATATTTATTTTCCTTCTTCGTGCTGACTGATTTGATGAAGTATAGTCATTTTGAATCCTTATGGCTCACACCTCCCATGCTTAGAAGGATTTTGGTCCCACAAAATCTTAATGGGGGAGTAGATGAGGAAATAATTCCCTCACTTGCTCCTTCGAGTACCACTAATCCTGCCTTGGTGTCTTTCCTTTTAGCCCAATCTGCCAAGACTTCTACGGACCTCTCCTAGTCTCTCTAACCTTATCTTTGCAAACACTACATCCTCTACCAATTCACCTCGTGAGTCAAAGATGAAATCCTCAATGGAAGGTAGAAACTGTAGTCCTTCATCTTCATCTAACATGGATGGCTCATATAGGTGCAAGTTCTCATAGTTTACTACAAATTACATCCTCATAAATGATGGTAAATCAAGTCGAAAGGCATTTTATCCAACCTGCTCCAATATGGTGAAGGGTCCATATCGTAGTGGCTTGAGATTCCATGCTTAACCTTGTAGTCTCTCCTTGCTCAAGTAAATCCAAACTCTATCTCTAACATGAAGCTTATGTTCCCTCCTATGTTGATCGTGCCTAGATTTTTACTTGGCTTGAGATTTCTCTAGTTGTTCTTTGACTTTGAGATGGATTTTACTGGATCCTCTCAATGAATTTGTTTTCTCTAGTCACCTTTGTGTCTCATGTCTCCTCCTCATCCTGCTGCCCAATTGCTATGTCCAGTGGATTTGTAGGTAGATATCCCAAGCATGCTTCAAACGGTGACTTCATAGTGGATGTGTGTACTTCCCAATTATAGGAATGTTGAATGTAGGCTAAGGACTCATCCCAAGTCCTTGGGTATTTGATATTATACCTCTGATCAATTGCACCAAAGTTTTGTTCACCACCTCTATCTGTCCATCTATTTGTGGATGGAAATTTTTGCTCCTTTGTAACCTAGTATCCATCTTGTCCCAAAAAGTAGTCCAAAACTTCCCCAAGAACTGGAATCCTTGTCAAAAACAATAGAATTTGGTAAACCAAAATGCACCCATACATTAGCAAAGAAAAGATCTGTTGCCTCATGTGATTTTATTGTCTTTTTACATGCCATAAGAATACACATCTTACTGAATCTATCAACAACAACATAAAGATAGTCATGGCCATGTTTATACATATGCAATACTCCTACAAAATCCATAGAAATGTCCTCCCACAAATGATTTGGTATTGGAAAAGGCATATACAAACCCTCCTTCCTAGTCTTAGGCTTGTTGGTTTACATCCATGTATAAATTTTGATACTTCTTCTTGCATATTGGGTTAATACACATACCTTTACAAGTGGGATAGGGTCTTACCAACACTAAAATGTCCTATTACTTTCAAGGTATGTGCTTCCCTCATCAATAGAAGTCTTTCTTCTTTAGGCATGCAAAGCTTCCCCCATCGGTAGAGCAGCTCGTCCTTGAGATAACAATCTTTAATCCATGTCCTTTCAGTCCCTTGGGACTGCAACTGCTGAAATGTCACCCCAAAGTCTTTGTCCTAGGCATATGCCTCTCTGTAAGATTCCTTCGTGAAGGGATCAATCTGAGAGATAGTGACCAAATAGGAAAACTTCTCCTATGTGGGTGGCCTAGACAACATGTCTGCCACCAAATTTGTACTACCCTTCTTGTATTTGATCACTAGATGGAACTGCTGAAGGAACCCCATCCATTTGTAGTGCCTTTCCTGCTAATTTGGACTATGCTTGAAAATACTTGATAGGTTTTTGGTCAGTGTGCACAATAGTTTCTTTACCCAAAAAATAATTCTTCCATTTTTTAATTGCCTGAACTAGTGCATACATTTCCTTATCATATACTAAATATCTTTTAACTACTGAAGTGAAAATTTCATAATGATAGCATACGGGTTTACCTCCTTGAAGCAATACTATGCACATAGCGTAATCACTAGCATTTGTCTCTACTTTAAAAGGATTATGAAAACTAGGACAAGAAAGTCTTTGGAGCATGAATAATCTTGTATTTCAATAACTCATAGGATTTATCTTGTTCTTTACCCTAGTCAAAACCCTTACTCTTTACGACCACTTGTGTGTAGAGGTTGTGCAATCGTGGAGAAGCCTGGAATGAACTTTCACATGTACTTGTCATCGCTCCCACAAAACTCCTAGTCTTTGTGGCTCTGTTGGTGTTGGCCAATTAGTGATGGCTTCCACCTTCTTTGGATGCACTCATAGCTCTCCTCCTCTAACCACATTCCCAAGATAGACAAGTGACTGTTTGGAAAATTCACATTTCTTCATATTACAAAGCGCTTATTTCTCCCCGAGAACTTGCAAGACTTGTAAATGAATTAGATGTTCTTTCCATGTAGCACTAAAAATCAACATATTGTCTAGATATACAATGACACATGAATCGATGAAATCCCACAATACCTCATTCATCAATCTCATAAATGTAGCATATGTATTCCATAACCCAAAAAGAATTACTAACCATTCATACAAACCATGCTTTGTCTTGGAGGCAGTCTTCCATATATCCTCCTCCTTCATTCTGACTTGGTGATAACCTAACTTGAGATCCAACTTTGTGAAGAATTTGGTATGTTGAAGCTGGTCCAAGAGATCATCTATGCGGGGAAGTGGATATCTATTCTTTATGGTGATCTTGTTCAAAGTGTGGTAGTCGATGCACATTCTCCAAGAACCATCCTTCTTTGGCACCATCATAATAGGAAAACCACATGGTGAGGTGCTTGGATGTATCACCCCTTGGTCTAGTAGTTCCTAGAGTTGTTTCTTTACTTCAATACTCTCAAGCAAGGATTTCCTATACAACCCGATGTTCGGTAGAGGGGACTCTGGCAATAGCTGAATCTCATGCTCTACTTCCATTTTGGTGGTAACCCACTAGGAGCCTGAAATACTTCTTGAAAATATTGAATAATACTATCCAAATCATGCTTTCCCTAGTTAGAAATCATTTGAAACTTCTACCCCATCTTGTTTATCCTTTAACAAAAGTAAACAAAACTGATTATGATTTTCTTGAATAAGTCATTTTTCTTGGTTAGCACTCACCATAGTAACCCATGTCTTATGCATTGGTGTGCCCAGATGTTGTAGCTGATCCCATCCTTGACCCATCTATACCGGTTTTCCCTTATCATAAATATAGCATCCCTAATATACAAGTAAGGACTCCCAAATAAAACATCAAAAGCATCAAGTGGAATAATGTCAACTTCCAAAACATCAATATACTGGGAATTTATCCCAAACTTGACCTTACATCTTCTTGTTACCTAAATTTCAACACCCTTATTCACCCAACCCAAAGGATAAGGGTGTGGATGCTCGTAAGTCTCAAGACCAAGCTTCTTTACAATTGCTTCGAAACCAAATTAGGATCGAGAATTAGTATCAACCAAAGCATTTAACTTAGTTCTCTTGATCTGGATTTTGATCTAGAATAGTCTACTCATCTCCTCTTCCTGGTTGTCCATGTTGGTGACCATGCATCCAATCCTTTCATCTAGATCAGATTCATCTTCGATTTCCACCTCCCTTTTATTTTTACAGCTTGTCATGGACTTCTTTGAGTCCTTGGTTTGGTTCTTTAGATGTAACTCTAGATGCAACTTCCAACATGTATTGTCAGTATGACCATTGATATCACTATTCTTGCAAATATTCTTGGGATCTTTACAAGTATTTAAAGTAGTGGCAGCTTGTTTACCTTTCCCTTTCCACTTACCCTTGTTACTTGTTTGCCCATACTCTTTTTTTTGTTTATTTTTTGACTGCTTTGCCCTTGGCTATGCTTCTCCTTGATTCTTTTCATCATCTATGTAGTATGCCTACACACACGCCTCATTGAGATATTTGGGATTTGTGGAGATGACTTTTCTTCAAAGGTGAGTGTGAAGTCCTCCCAAGTACTTAGTCAGAATATCCTCATCCTCCAAGTCCATGTTTAGCAACATGGCCTACCTTCAAAACTCTATAGTATAGTCCTACACACTTTGACCACTGCCTTGTCTAAAATACTTCCATTTAATCATTTGGTCAGTCTTGTGGCCAATAGGATAGAAGTTAGATCTAAGTAATTCTTTAAATTATTGCCAATATTTCACAATAGGATGCTTCTTCTTTTCACAAGTGGTTAGATGGGTTTCCCACCAAACCAAAGTGTTTCCCTCCATTTTGAGACATGCAAAGGTGATCCTCTATGCCTTAGTGACATTATGGATGCTAAATTAGACTTCTAAATGTTTTAATCATTTATCAAGCAACTTTTAATCTACTTTTCCATCAAAGATTTTAATCTCAACTTCAAAAGGAGTATGATACGATTTTACCTTTTCTCTTGCATTTGAAGTCTCTTCTTCATGCTCTTCCCCATAATCTTCCTCATGGTGGCTATTTCCTATGCCAAAATTTTCAGCTAAGCCGCAAACCATTGATTCATGGAGTCTTGCTTGACATAATATATCTTCTACAAATCTGCAAGCTCTTCTTTCCTTCTAAACATCCTATCCATCATGGTCTCAACATATCAATTCTACGGACCAAGTTCTCTTCCTCCATTTGTCCCGAATTCTCTGCTTCCACTTTCTTGTATAAATTTCTAGATCACAAGGTAAATCCTCTTCACCTTTAGATCTTATCCCTATCATACAAATCCAAGAATGAATACCACAGTCCTAGATAGTTGTTAGCTCTGATACCAAAATGATCTGTAAACTCTTTAACTTTTGAATTATCCACAAAATCACAAATTAAAGACTATTGTTCTACTTTATATTAGAAATTGATGAAATAGCTAGTGAATGAATTTCACTTGTGCCTAGAATCAACAATTTTCAGGAAAGGAAAGAATATAAACTCATAAACACCAATAAGTTTTATCCTAGAAACCTCCAGAGAAGGAAAAACCAATTGGGAAGGGAAATTTCTATTTCTTCCCTCTTTTATTGGCTAATATAAACAATAAGTACAAAAATTACAATAAGTATGAAAGAGAAGTAGATAATATCTCACACTTCCTCCCAATTACTTGCTTGCTCTATCTCAACACTCCTTTCTTCTACAAAACACAATTCCAGCACTAAGAACTTCTTTCTCACTTTCTTTCATGATTTGATGATATTATTCTCTTCTACAAACATGTATTTATAGCCTTTCTCATGTCCTCTTGTGCATTAGAGAATGAGAAAGGTCATGGAGGAGAAGAGACACAAAAACCTTTCAAATTATGGGTCTGTTCATTTCATATTTTTATTTTCTATTCAAAAGATCCAGGACTTCCGCCAATGCGATCGAAGGTCCCGGGACCACCACCTAGGCTAGGTAGTGGTTACTCAGTAACCACCAATCTACACATAGCAGCTGTCTTGTTACTATAAAGACAAAACCTCTCGTATATTTATTTTCCTTCTTCATTAATTTGATCTAATGAAGTAGATTCATTTCAGATCCTTATGGATCACATAATTTTCAACACGACAAATTATTTCACCAACGGTTTTTTGGCGACTCCATTGGGAGATATATTCCCTTATGCACCCATGAATATCTCTAGAAAATACAAAAAAGTACATATTCCAAAAATAAAACAAAAATTAGGTTTCAAATCAAAATCAAATTTTTAATGTGAATCTATCAAGGAACGAATCCATGTCACGTTCATTTCCCACATCATAATGAAAAGTTTTAAGATTGGTGTTTGGCACTAATGAGTGATAAAAATAAAAGAAGAATATGTCCACCTAATCTACAAATTTTTTATTAGCTATCATTTTGGACCATCTCTTACAAAAGTAAATATTCTGCTATAATGAAGAGGTATCTTAATTCAAACAAAAAAACTGCAATAAGTTAAGGGAAATAAGGTTCATATTGTTTCTACAGTAGTCATGAAAATAATGTATAGAATGGAAAAAATTGTTTTTTAAGACCCTATCATCAAGTCTGGTGGCTCCAATTCAAGTGGACTACTGCTAGAGGAAATAAAATGGGAATTACACCTGCTAATGATTAAGAATCCAAGAAATTGATGAGGAATATTCATAAGAGATATGAAATGTTGTATGAAGGGCATAATGGTGAAGAATCTATTGAAGGTAATATTTTCAACTTCACATAAGTGAAAAAGAAACTCAAAGCCCTATCTTTTATATCTTCCTTTCGAGGATTTTATTGCATATGGAGATGAATAAATGGAAGCCTTGAAAAGAGAGTTTTTGTAAAGGATTTTGAGTGTGGAAGAAGGAAATTTTGATTTGTGAATTAGAAGAAAATCATCTTTGGAAGAAGAAAAAGAAGATCTTGATTTTTATCCAAGTATTATGAGGTGTTTATTCCTAAAATATTCTTGTGCGCGTCTCAAGAATTCTTTGTCCTTAGATCTTCAAATGAGAGTAAAATAAACACCTTGGAGGATGATGAAGAAAACACAATAGTTGAATCTCCATTCAAAAATTCATTTTGGATCTAAGCACAACCCATTGGAGAAAAAATGGATACGAGAGAGGAAGATTCTTGTTCTATGATAGATGATCTAATGCTTGCTAAGGACTCCACCAACCATGAGGATGTTCAAGAAACCAATCCTCCATCCCAAAATTAGATTCTTCAAGAGGATGAATTTGAGGTAATCATGGATAGTTTCCTTTCCAATTTTGAATCTTCACTTGATGCACAAATTCACAATGATGAAATGGAGAAAAGGGAAGAATCCAATTTTCCTCTTGAAACAATTGTGGATGAATAAATGGATCATGATCTCCTGAGGATCTGATTTTCTAGAAGCATTATAATGCTAATCATCATAGAAATTATGGATTTTCCCACCCCTTTGCAAAGAAGAAGACTCTAGAGAAGGTGTTAAAGGTGGAAAAGATAATTTTACTCATGTTATAACATTTTATTCTTCCTCATATCATGAAGATGATTCAATACATCTTGAATTGAAAGGTGTACCCTTCCCGAGTAGTTTGGATCTCTTCTCCTTGTCCGAAAATGATAAATACTAGGTATTCCCAAACTTGCAAGAAGGTAACTCATGGATGGAAATAAGTATGTATCATAAAGAGGAGAATTTTCAAATGAATTTTGGCCATGTGTAGATCATATTTCCAACCATATCCTTGAGGATAAATGTGAAGAATTTTCAAATGAATATGGTGATGAGTATATGGAAGATTTTAAAGAGAAATCCTGCAAGAAATCTTGAAGATTACAAAATAAATTGAATACCCTCTATTTAGTCTTGATATTTTGACTTGAGCCATGGAGTTACAAGATAAGAATCTTGAAGATTACGGAAGAAATTGAAGACCCTCTACTTAGTCTTGAGATCTTGACCTGAGCCATGGAATTACAAGATAAGTATGATTTTAGTTGTGTTTCTCCTTTTGATGCACAAATGTCTCATAATAGAGTAGAACAAACAAGTAAGCTCAATGTTGTCTTTGAAGCCCAGGGGATGAGTATGAATGTGAAGGTGAGTCTTCCCCTTCCCCATTTTGTGAAGAAGAATATGAATGGAAAGGAAAGGATATTCTTGAATCTCTTATGGATGTTTTCAGTCATGAAGACAACACCTTTGCCATTGAAAATAATATCAAGGTCAATGTTGATCTAATATGTATTGAAGATAGTTGTTCATAAGAACATAATGAGAGCCTCAAAGGATATTTTGAATGTGAGGAGAATCAAATTTTTTTTAATACTTCTAAGTTCCCCAATGACCCTTGGAATGATTTCATGCTATAAAATTCACCAAGTAATGGTGAACACCTTGAGGATAAAATCAAATATTCCATTCTTGAAAACGTGGAGCAAAGTGGTTTCTTATAGTCACAATACATCTAATTGAGGTTTAAAAAGGTAATAATTTCCACCATGTTACAAAGTGGTCATTGGATGAAAGAATATTTTCCATAAATTATCAATATGAAGATGTAATCTTGGTATTTATCCTTCTTCTCAAACCATCATAAGAGCATGACATGATCAAATAATGATCTTCAAGCTTTGAAGGTTTGAATTCAGCCCATTGTTCCATGATGGTACATACTTCTCCAAACTTGTTTTTAGGTATGTGTACATTCCTCCCCTACCTATGTAAATTTCCCTCCCTTGTAACATATTTTCCATTTACCTGTTGTGTGTGTTTTTTCATCTTTTTGGTGTGTTTCCATTTCGTTGGTGTATTTGTGTGGTGTTTGTGGTGAAGAAATGACTCTATAAGCCCAATGGATAAGAAACTCATCCATGTAGTGTCTTGAGATTCTAGAGTTCATGTTTGTCATGTCCTCACCATGTTTGATCCAGAATAAATACCTAGAAAGGGCCAACTATTTTCATGCTAAAGGTGTATGATGAAAAACTCAAAACATTTGCCATGACTACCTAAGCCACATTTGAAAATTCTTCTCTCACTGACCCGCATCTCATTTCGCAACCTAACCTCATCACCTAAACCTTACACAATTATTTATTAATTACCTTGTAATTGATAAATCCACATCACCTTACCTGCCACCTCATTTTGCCACCTCATCATGACCTAGTCCTAACCCTAAACTAACCTAATTAAGACCTATAACTTGGTCCACACCTACACCCATGACTAATGACCCCTTTCTCGCACCCAAAACCGACCTTCTAGTCACTTGACCAAGCCCGCAACTAATCTCTCGGGAGAAAAGTAGGGAAAGTGGGCTATTTTACTAAAAATAGCCTACTTTTTCCTTACCGATACCGGTTCCTACTCGACCGCCGTCGGTTACGTAACCGCCATCGGTTCCCTGTAAATGGGCTCCCCAAACCAAAAACAAGAGGTGGAAGGATTTTTGGATCGAGAGAGAGCATCAGGAGCGATCAAGAGAATCCGGATCTTTACTTGGCTGAGCAGAGACAAGTGAAGAGACAAGAAGAGTTTGCAGCAAAGGAGATCAAGCCCAAGACTGCAACTGGATACCAGAGCCCTGTGATACTCAGCTGATCATCGGGAGGGAGATATCTCATCTTCTGTGTGTCAGGCCATCCTACCTCAGTTCTTCCTTTGTCATCAGAGTTCTTGGACCTGCATCTTCATCAATAACCAGTAAGTTACATCTTGCATGTCCTTTTAATAATACTTCTTAGACTTTTGAATCACAGTCCTCACAAATCCATTCCTAGATCCACTACCCGGCAACATATTGCATCTAACTATCCTTCATTTACTTCTCATCACCTCATTACCTAATATCACCCATATACTAGCCTTACAAACAACACAGCTACCCTACAACAACAACCACCCCACAACACAACTAACCACAGATCCTAGACCCTACCGATATCGGTTATCGTTATCAAGAATCGCATCGGTTATTGTGGTTCAAAACCAGAAATCAGCCTTTCCCCTACCTGTTTCAACAAAGCAACTTAATTGATATTTTACAGTCTTTGGTGTTAATTCATATTAGCAGGGAAACTGACCACCTTCGAAAGGAAGTTTTATATTTCCTGGGCCCAAGGCAGTTTCCTCATTTATTGTCTAATCAAAATCTTGTGGTCTTGTGTTCTTATTTGCAGTAGTCCTTCCAAGACAAAAAGGAGTTTCGCAGCCAACACCGATCTTTCTCTACGGTACGCGCACACCATCTCGACATTCAACAGGTATTCCTCCTAGCCCTAACCCTTATCTATTTCTAAAAGGAATGAAAGGATAGAAGCAACTCTATTCCCAGAAGCCGAAACATTCCGAGCGAAACATTTTGGCACACCCGGTGGGACCATTTTGGGTTTCTTTATTTCTTGCTTGCTTTCATATAGGGAGCATACTTGCTGTTTTATTCTTCTAAAGATATTCACAAGGTTTTGTATAATTTCGGTAAAAGAACTTGCTTTGCTTTTACATCTTGCATTAGTGAAAGTCATCTCTTTTGCTTCATCGAACATAATTTTCGATTTGGGTTTAAAACACGTGCATTGCATTCCTGCTTGCTGTTTTCAATTCTAGTGAACGTAGATTAAGTAACAGGTCGTACACGTGGGGGTGATATCCATGGTATTGACAAGAAATTAATCTTACTTTCACTGCACAACACATACCGAATCACTTCACAATTAACTCAACAGCTCAAACATCCCCCTTTTCCGCGGTATTCCTCCGCCCGATTGAGGTAACCTTATAAGCCAAAACAACTTGACATTTCCCCTAAGTCTTTTGTTTAGGATTGACATCATTCCGCGTCTAAAGGCATAAGCCCACAATAATTAAAATTGACCCTAGGGTTAGTCTCTGGATTTGCGTGTGCATCTTGTTTGTTTTTCGCTTCTTGTTTTTCTCGTTATACACACTATCTTCTCGTGATTACCTTAGAACAATTTGATAAATATAAACGAGTTAAAAATCAGCAGCTTTTATATTTTCTTATACCAGCATTTTATTACACCGACATCGGTTACCGACCGACCGACGCGGCTATAGTATAACCGACATCGTTATTAGACCGATATCGTTATCGTTTTTCCATTCTCGACAAACCAAAGAACCTACCAATTTTACTGGGCCTCGAGTTTGTTTTTGCTTCTCGATAGATCAAACCCTACTGTGAACTCCGTCCATGGTTGTTATCACTCGAAAGCAAGCCGCCGCCATGGTTTCACATGCTTGCTCTGTTTCTTTTCCTGAATCACCCCCTTCACATTCTGTGGGGAATCCTACGGATACCAGCGAGGTTCCTAAAATTCCTGTGGGAGATAAAGAATTTGCCAAGTTTCTGGATGCTAATCCTAGTGCTGTACAATACTATTTGTCTCATGCCCCTGACCGTACGCCCGATGGTCAGCTCCTTGTTGGTATGCCTATTAGTATAGCTGCTCATTTAGCTCCCACTCCGCCTGATGACACCGCCTTGCTTCCCGCATCTTTAGCCCCGTCTCCCAATCCGATGGCTTCAGAGGTTCATACGACATAGATTAGCTTTCCTTTGGTTAATCTTGACCCCACATATCACTACCACCGATCGCCCTACCTCATCTCTCTCACCGCTCCGTTCATGACTTGCTCTCTCGCCACCTATCCACACGAGCTTTCCTTCTCAAGCTCCGCCTACCTTTTCATTCCCATACACGTATCCAGTGACCTCAACATCCTATATGGGACATCCCTATTCGGTCGCCTCAACATATTCATCCTCCATACCTTATCAACACTTAACCCCACCATTGTTCAATGGAGGCCCTTGGCCCAATTTGCCTGCGTTTACCACAACCGCACCTCATCTCATCCAACCACAGATTTCATCAAACAAATGATGGACAAAATGCATAACTGAGGCTTTGCTTTGTGAAGTCGTAGCGCCTTGACATACGAGCAAGTTTGTCAGAGCCTATTCACCCTTCTCGTCCCTTCATTCATATCCTCCTCAATGGGAGTTGCTGAAATTTACTCGCTTTTAATAGTAAAGAGGATCCTCAACAACACTTGCGATCATTTAGACATGCTTGTTATTTGATTGCTCATGATGATGCCTTGTTACTCCGCACCTTTCCCATGTCCTTATCAGACCCGCCTGAGTGGTACAAAGTTGCTTTTAACCCAAAGACTCAATCTTTCTTTTAACCAACTAGCCCAATCTTTCTTGGATCATTTCTCCATTAACATTGCCAAGAAAGTATCTATCACCGACCTTTATGCCATCCGACAATTCAAGACGAATCTATCGCAGATTTCGCTGACGATGGCGTGGCCTTATCAACCAACTTACATATGCCTTGCCTCAGTCGAACTTATCGAACTTTTTTACGGGCTGCGCTAAGCACATCTCTCCTACCCTCCAAATTCAAACTTTCCGTACATTTGATGAGGTTTTACCATGGCTCGGAAATTAGAAATTCGAGCCTTAGAAGAAGAGAAAATGTGGTTGCGCAACAAAACCCCATTTCCGAACTCCGATTCTACCAATAAGCCAAACACCACCCCTCCTCACGCATCCACTTCTTCGAAATCAAAAGGAGCTGTCCACGCGGTGATGGTCAAATCTCAAACACCGTCTAATACCCCACCAAAACCACCTATAAGTACAAAGCCGAGCCCATCAATTACACTCCTCGGGAGAAACTTATGGTGTCATCTTGGAAAATTGCTCAAAGCCGAGCTATCACCTTGCCTCCCGTTAAACCCCACTCCGGTTTGATTCCACCCGCGCTATACCTTCCCCGGTACAAAGAAAATGACTTCAGAACTTTCACCGCGTAAAAGGACATAGTCATGAAAACCGCAAGATGTTGAAAAACATAGTGCAGAAATGGTCGACGCAGTGATATAACCTCGATAACCCTAATGCCCCGCCAACCGAAATCTGAAAATATTCAACAAACCATTCCCAAATCACTCTTCTAACAAGAACATAAACCAGATATCTTAGCCGAGGAAAGTGTTCATGAGATCCATGCAGCTCTTCGACTCTTACCAAAAGCCTCTATCGAGAAAATTTTGAATCAAGCCTCTTCACTAACGCAGGGCCCGAACCTCCTTCACCACCATCAAACCAAGGTGAAATCATTCCTTTACCCATAAAGGAGTTAATCGCCTGCACTTTTCTTCTCATCGATGAGTCTTCTTATACCACATCCCTACAAGACTGCGAACGGATGTTATCTAACTTATCTATTTCCCAAACGTCTCCTCCTACCGCTCTTGCTGCACAAGAGGAAGGCTCGCCACTCCTTTTGTCATCCTTAGACGAGAAATCTCTCGCACCGACATCACCAAATTCTTTAACCATAACAGACCCTCTCAAACATGCCCTCCTGCCTATTAGTTCTTCATCGCCTAAATCTTTTCAACGACCAGTCGACCTCTTAACATCTATTGATACAGTGCCTCATCTACCCCCTGTATCACACCCACAGTGGACTGGAATCACAACCCGTCTTTCTTCCATACAAAATTTACAATTCACGCCTGAAGACTGTTATTCTCCAGAAGATAGACGAGTCCTATGGGAACGTTTGAGTACCCCCTATTCTACTCAAATGCAGATGACCGATCCAGATACCTCTACCATATACCCGAAGTGTTTACAGAAACTCAAAATGCCTATGTCCTCATCTTCATCCCCCGAATCTCTACCAAGTATCTCATCCACCTCTATTAACCTAACCAAATCTTCCCCTACACTTGGGACCTCACCAATACCCAGCCTAACACACCCGCCTAAGCGACTAGATTTATCCAAAAATAAAGCCGCCCCGCCACTTAGGAGACAAACTCCATCCGTGCCTCTATCACAATCAAAACCATCATCGTCACACCTACCTTCCATATTGGGACCTCATCCCTCCACCTTGCATCAATATATCATACCTCCTGCGTTTTCTTCAAAACAACCTACGCCTCCTACACCCATACAGAGATCAAAGGATATATCAACGTTGTCACCCCACGTATCCTGTCCACCCATCAACCCTAAACAAACTCCATCATCAAAGGATTTATTTTCTGTCACTCCCCTTTCGCCGTGGTTGTTCCCGCTACCACGTCATCTTGTAGCCTCATCATCTAACAAACCAACGTAGCTCCTGCGCCAAAGAAACCACGTTTAGTGAAAACCACGTGTCAACACCCCTTGGCTAAACCACCACCCGTACGAACCAACCATGCCCAAACATTACCAAAACCCGCACAACCAATGCCCTCATCCTCCTCCGATTTTGACCCACTCAAAGGATCTTACGCCAAAATCCTTGCTATGTTGGTGGAGAATGCGACCATTTCCCTACCCCCACTTAGACCTTATGACCCATCTAAACCTCGACCTATAGGTTATGATGAGTCTAAAATCTGCGCTTATCACCGCACACCAGGACATGATGTGGAGGGATGCAAAGCTTTAAAAACCATCCTTCGTCACCACCTCTCTCGTAGATAGAAAGGTTAAGAAAGACAACTTACGAAGGGAGAGACCTTTAGCTTCACCCTCTCCTATACCATCCGTCCCCGCCTCACCAAGATCTATCATTATTACAACCCCACCTCTTAAAGACCATGATTTATCCCAACCATCTTCCTCATCTCAGTCTACGAGATTAATATGATTAGTGTTGCTACTCGAGCGCAGAAAAACAACGAGAAAGCAAAAGAAAGCACACCCGCCCTCTCTTTCTCCTTCCACCATCCCGATCGCACCACCACCCAAAGTGGTTGTTCGTGGACCCGCTTACCCCGTCTCTAATGGAGTTTCCCATCGAGCCATGATCAAACAGCTTCACCAATCACCCGTAAAAATGACACTTTATGATCTAATTCAGACTTCTGAATCTCATCGACAAGCTCTCGTTGAAATTCTTCAAGGGATCGAGGTCTTACCTAATGAAACCCTGCCTGTTACCTCCATTCTTACACCCAATCACGTTGCTTCTCTCACCAAACAATCCCATCGCCCCAACTTCTTCTCGTCTCTCGTACAACAAGTCGCCGCAATGGCCCAAGACGAAATTGTTGACTTTGGTATGTAAGATCCCGACTCGCTTCTTTTCATCTCAAACTTACGTCCGGGACATTCGGTACGTCGTGTTATGATTGACGGGGCGCTAGCCTAAACATCATCTCTTCAAAAGCCTTCCAACAAATGAATATCCCTTCTAGCTACATGTGTGCCAATCCCATCATGTCATGGGTCATTCAATGATGCTATTACTCTACCTTAGGCACCGTGATCCTTAACATTCGTGTAGGACCACGTACTTTACCCGAACTCTTCTATGTCCTCGAGGGAGAGTTCCAATACAATATATTGCTAGGTCGCCTCGATCCGGGCATGGGATGCGTTCCTCAACCTTACATAGATGCATAAAATTTGAATACGAGGGAAGTCCTACACCGTAAAAGCTGATCCTCCCCCTTTAAAACCTCGCAATATGATATACCGCCCTAATGATGTGCTTGTACCAATCAAGACACCCATTCATTCAACCCAACCATCCTCTTCAAATGTGCCTCAACCATCCACCTCAACCGCACCTACACCTTCAAATGAAACCACCTGCCGCAAAACCACTTCCCTTCCCCGCAGCCTAATATCCCAACCGCAGCACCCCTTAGTAGATGTTTTTCAACGCCACGCCGGGGAGTATCACCTATATAACGTTAGTTCTTTCCATACCCCACAGGAGTACGGACAGGTACATGCACATCCTACCTATGACCGTCGTGTGGGGGAAGTAATCCCCTACGGACCACCTCACTGCCGCACTAACCTAACATATGGGGGTGTCGACGCATCTTCCATTGCCCCTGAGCCCCCTCTTGGTGTGGTTCCTTTCCAATCTGATTTTCAATACCTGACAAATCATCGCATTTCGCCCTCACCTTCTTGACTCGCTGTGCTTGGAAAGGCTTTGGTTTTGGTCTTTATGAACAAGGCCGACATACAATCATCCCCATAACTACACGCAAGCACAATGATCGTAGTGGTCTCGGATTTCCGGGAACACTTACACCGAAGGAACCTCGTGTCAGTTGTCTTCTAGAAGACAACGACATCACCCCTACCGAACCATCATCACCCATTTTGCCTTTGTCACCCACAGAGTCGATAGATCCCGAATCTATCCCTCCTAACTTTTTTTTTTTTTTCATAAATGCTATCTTCCTAGGTCCTCTCACTTATCAACGCGATAATGAGGACACCTCTTCTATCCCCTTCGTATCCGACATGATCAAGAGGACTCACCTTCAATTAACGTTGTTGAATGCCGGATGATGACTCCATCCTCACTTACCTTGGCGCGGATGACTCTTATATTCAACGCGCCTTACCATCTGAAACTCAAACCATGCTGAACGAATCTACTATTGAAATCAACATCCACACGGAGGAGGATCTCACATTGTGAAGATCGGACAATCCCTTAACGCATCGTAACAAGTCACCTTTACTACCTTTCTCCGTGTTTCGCAACCAAGCTTTCGCTTGTCCTACGCCGACATGCCAGAATTGATCCCGACATCGCTGGCATCCATAACATTACATCAAAACCCGATTCCAAACCAATTAAATGTAAATTGAGAAAATGCATCCACGCATTGCCCTCTTGGTCAAAGAGGAGCTTCAACGACTTCTTTCTCGTTTCCTTCATTCTCGCCTATCGACTATCCTCAATGGATTTCTAAACATCGCACGCTACTAAAGCGACGGGGACTTTGATATGCACGGATTTCGGATCTCAACCTCGCTTGCCCTAAGGATGACTTCCCCCTACCTAGTATTGACCAACTTGTTGATCTCACTGCAGGCCATGAGATGCTCTCTCTCATGGATGGCTTTTCAGGATACAACCAAATTTTGGTTGCACCCGCCGATCAACATAAAACTGCCTTCATAACTCCTTGGGGAACCTTCTGTTACCGTGTAATGCCATTTGGCCTTAAGAATGCTGGTGCAACCTATCAGCGGGCTATGACCTACATTTTTCATGACATTATGCACACTATCCTTGAAGATTACGTCGATGATCTTCTTGGCAAATCTAAACATCGCAGTGAACATCTCGATGTTTTAACCATTATTTTTGATCGCCTGTTACAATATTCTCGTCTCATCTTCAACCAAAGAAATGTGTCTCGTGTCCTTTCGGGAAAACTTCTCGGCTTTATTGTCTCTCTCTCGCGTGGCATTGAGGTCGACCCATCTAAAGTCAAAGCTATTCTAGAAATGCCCCCACCTACCAATCTTAAACAATGCGTAGTTTACAAGGTAAGCTCCAATCTATCCGACGTTTCATCTCCCAACTCTCGGATCGATGTCAACCTTTCCATCACCTCCTTAAAAAAGACATTGACTTTCAATGGAGTGAAGAGTGCCACCAAGCCTTTGAGGCTCTCAAAGCTTATCTCTTGCAGCCACCCGTGCTTATCCCACCCCAGGACGACCGCCCTTTCTACCTTTATCTTTCCGCCACCGACCACGCTGTAGGGGCCATGCTTGCACATCGTGACTCTGAGAATCGAGAACAAGCCATTTATTATATAAGTCGTACTTTGGTGGACTATGAGACTAGGTATACACATGTAGAAAAGTTGTGCCTAGCCCTATCATTCGTGGCCACCAAACTCCGACACTACCTTCTGAATCACAAAACTTTCATCATCACCAACACGGACCCCATCCATTACATGTATGCCAAACCTCATCTAAACCAACGCATCGCCAGATGGCTCATGCTCCTCGCCGACTCGACCTTGAGTTTGTCCACCGTAAATCAATCAAAGGACAAACCATCGCAGCATCAACTTCATGGAAGCCCCTTTACTGGGGAACAATTTACCAATTTTACATTCCCCGACGAACTCATCGCCACTCTTTCACTGTGGAGGAGTCGTATCCAATGACCCTCTTCTTCGATGGATCCAAATGCCAGCCGCGGCGGAGGAGCGGCGTTGTTCTCATTCCTCTCGACGCCGAGCCTATGCTCTCTCTCATTCCGACTCGATTTCCTCGCACTAATAATACAAATGGAATACGAGGCCCTTGTTCTGGTCTCCAAGTGCAGTTACACTTAGGTATCAAATCTATCAATATTTTTGGCGACTCTCAATTGGTAGTCAATCAAGTTATGGGCATCTACCAATGCAAAAATGAGGAACTTCAAAAGTACAAACACTACGTGGATTCACTTCTAGCCTTATTTACTCACTATTCTATCCAAACCATTCCCCGCTCCACTAACAAATTTGTGGATACTATGGCTTGCTTAGCCTCGCAAATTCCAGCTTCATCAACTGACTCTGACATTTTCGTCTTGGTCCAACAACTCTTTGCCCCATCTTATTCAGCCCTGGTTGTTTGTACGATAAATAATGTGTCTGCTAATTCGCAGGATACTTGGTATCACCAATTCCACGACTACCTTACAACCTCTATTCTCCCATCTGACCTTACTAGTACCGGAAAACGCGTTTTTAAACGCGTTTCTCGTTATGTTGTTATGGGGGGACTCCTTTATAAACGTGGCTTTGATGGCATCCTCCTTCGATGTCTCACCGGTGCGGAGGTCACCCATACCATCCAACAAGTCCATGACGGTATTTGTGGCGGACATTTTAGCGGCCTTGCCGTGGCCAAACGAATCCTTCGCCTAGGTTATTATTGGCCTACTCTCAATAACGATTGCTACGAATATGTTAAGCGTTGTGTTATGTGTCAACAACATGCCAACCTTCAACATACTCCTAGCCACCCGCTACAGGTCGCCCGAGATCTTTGGCCTTTCTCACAATGGGGTTTAGACCTTATTGGTGAGATTCATCCGCCCTCTTCGCAACGCCACCGATGGATTATCACAAAGAACCGAATATTACACAAAATGGGTGGAGGCTATTCCGCTCATTTCAACTAAAAAGAAAAAATTGTAGAGTTCATTAACCACCACATTATCTCTGTCGCTTTGGTGTTCCTCATCGCCCGATAATGATAATGGAAAATCTTTCAAAAACAAGTTGTTGCAGACTCATGACAACTTTGGTATCAAACTCAGCTTCTCATCACCCTACTATCCACAAGCAAATGGACAAGCTGAATCCTCTAATAAAACCCTAACCAAAATCCTCATGAAAGTTGTCAATGAATCCGGAAGAAATTGGCACGATCACATCCCCTTTGCCCTTTGGGCTTATCGTACTAGCATTCGTACCTCCACTAATGCCACACCTTTTTCTTTGGTATATGGTACCGAGGCTGTCCTGCCTCTCGAAGTACAAATACCCTCCCTTAGAATATCTCTTCAGGATATTCTCACCAACGATGATTTCCGCCAAGAGCGGTTAGCCCAATTGGAGCTTCTTGACGAGCGTCGTCTTACAGCTCTTGATCACCTCCAAATCTATCAAAAACGTATCAAGCGTGCTTATGATAAGCGACTTCATGAGCGTACCTTTAAGGTTGGTGATCTTGTCCTCAAAGAGAATCAACATGTAACCAAACTAGAAAAGAGCAAACGTGGAAAATTTGCTCCTAATTAGATTGGGCCTTATATAATCACTCACACTTATGGATCAGGCACTTATCGTTTAGCTTCGCTTAATGGTAAACCTGAGCCTGAACCCCTTAATGCCTTGCATCTTCGACCATTCTACTGTTGAATTTAGTGTTATATCACTTCTTATCTACCTGCCGCTCGTCCCTTGAGCTCACTTACCACCACATACACTTTGTTTCCTACACCTCATAATAAAATCAAGCTCACATAGTTTGATTCTCACTTCACCTCAAAGCAATGCCTTCCTTTTTAGTCTAGTCCATGACTTCAAAGTATTAAAATAAGCCGTATTCTTATGGGATTTTCTTGAGTCAAACTTCCTACAAAACTAGATGCTTCACGTCAAAAGGACATCTAGCTATCTACCTTATATATAGATCGCTCCTCGAAGGACAAAGCTATATGCCAAACTATTGCTGCTATTATATATATAGATCGCTCTCGAAGGACAGCTATGCACTAAAATCATATCGCTACTATAAATAGATCGCTCCTCGAAGGACAGCTATACACAGCCAGCTTTTATCAAGCTTCTCGCATTGATCAGCTTTGTGAAGACCTCAAGAATAGTACAATCAATATCCTCAGAGACTTCCGCATCGATCGCCTATATTCAAAAAATAAAAGCCTCATTCAAAAGAACTTTTGAGTCATGGACTTGTCTATTTAGGGTAGGTTCTCTTTCGCCGTAACACTCGCTTTGTAACAAGTTCTCTCAGACTCGCCTATATCATCCACCTCACCTCACCATTTGTTTCAACTCAAGGGACGTGACGTACACCCGATATATTGTGATCATACAACTCTTTTCACCTATTGACTTCTCGTCTATGCACGGTACCTAGGGCTTCAAGCTCATTCTACGTTGTGTGGTTTGTTTAGCTCTTTTCACCTACGGAGCACTCTTTCCTCTTTGCCTCGCATCTAGGATTGTGTGTTGATCTTAATCAGGACATGGTTCCCTTCTACTTGGGTAGGCTAACTTTCGCTTCCCTTATACCTTTTACAACATCACCAATTCATTACCAACACCAACAACCTTACCTTACCAATATTAATATCAATATTTTTACCAACCAACCAATTGCCTAACCGTACCAAATTGCCTAAATTCACCTCTCCCTGGTCCTAAGGGAGAACTACATCGGTCTGAGGCCCCTCCTTGCTTTGTGCAATGGGCTATGTAGGCAAAGACTTGAGACATGGGGTCTCCCAAGGTTAGCTCGACCATCCCCTACCATAACCTATCATGTGTGGTAAATATAAATATTTTTGTGTATTTCTATTTAATCACATTCCTCTTTATCCTTTTTCAAAACACCAAAATCAAAACGCAAACATTCTTATTATTATCATAACTCAAATCAACATACATATTCAGTTTTATTTAGATGTTAAACAAATACATCTTCTCTATCATCGACACGCAGGTCGGCATCCTTATTTATTCTTATACCTCGATAACATTTACTTAGACCCTCACGACTCATCCCGACCCAAGAGATGATCGTGATCGTCGACGCCTCTCGCCGGCCTCTCCGTCCTCAAAGGTACCACGGCTATTGGTACCGCCCACCGATCTCGCCAATCTCTCCTCGTAACATATGAATACGCCTCTCGCATGGAGGAATCCAGCCTCTAGTCTCTCTCGCTCGTGACTCCGCAACCGCTAACAATCCTCTTGTCTCATTCATCTGCGTTTGGAGCTGATGAACTAAACTCTGCAGACGATCTCTCTCCGCTGTAATCACAGCTATGTCAGGGCGATCACGTACACCTCGCAGCTCTGCTACCCACCATAACCTATAGGCCTCTCGCTGCTCCTCGCATCCATTACCCCGCGATCGGCTGCTATCTCCTCTGGCCCTTCTCGGGAGGTGTTGGCCGGGAGGTGAGAATGCCGCTCGCGCCGATCCTCATATATGGTCTATAAGCCTGGGGTATATCCTGCACAAATCCAAATTGTCGCCGCACGCGATCTAGAGGAATCCTCTCATACTCACCTGGCTTGTGCCCTGCGATCCACCTCAATCGCTCTACACCCTCAACTCCTCGCCTATGTTCTCTGTTACCATATAGTTCCCGTAAGGCTCCAACAGATATCCGCAATCGTCACCCTCTCCCATACCGCCTCGTAATACTCAATGTCACCCGTCACGGCACTGGGATCTTGCTCTCTTCTCGCTCTCGACCCATCGTCTCAATCCCAACCTCTCGTACTCCGGCTCTCTCCCGACCGGATGGGTCGGCCTATTGGTCGCACACAAACAATGTGCTCATAGGCCCAACAAAGTAATGTAATAAGTATGAACAATCCAAAGGTCGCCCCGTGATTTCACCTACAAGCCCATAAACCCCTCGTATAAGCTCCGCCAAATATGCAGTGCCCATGCAAAAGTCACGTTCCTTTCTATCATCTCCCAAATAACACACATCAATGCTTTGGAAATCTTCCCCATCCACCCTAAGTAATGCATAATACCCTACCGCTATCATTAATATCACCGCTAACCTTGTCTCTCGTGGTGTGCCGCATACATTATCCCATATGTGAATGTCAAACCTCGCTGTGTCAAATCTCGTGGCGATGGACCAAATACTGTATCGCTCCCGCGCCGCGCTAGGTAATGCCTCGATATACTCGGGTTTTCCTGTAATAGGGAGTCTCAAAATACGGAACACATCTTCCAATGTTACCGCTATCTCCCCCGTGGCAGATAGAAGGTATTTTTCTCGGATTCCATCTTTCAATCAACACTCGCAACATAGCATGGTTATGTGTGATTCGTGAATAATAGCGGATTCCACTTAACCCCAAACGATTTATCAATGTCCATTCACTGGTGTTACATCCGCCGGATTCGTGACAACAAGCTACTGCACACTATCATTCATCCTCAACCCCTCGCTCTCGCCTCGCATACGCTCAAAACAACAAATAACCATTCAATCCATCAAATCCCTAAAGGTTTTTTTTTTCTCACATTCTCGAAATTTCCAAAGAACCAGTATCGTTATAAATAACCAGTACTGGGTTCAAGAATCGATACCGGTTATCTCTAACCGCTATCGCCATCACAATTACATACACCTTGCCTAAAACAACCACCTACGTACAATAAATTGATCGTTTATTCCTCTCTCGTATACATATGCACATACCCAAAACCCCGATTACCTACCCCATAACACTCACCTCACCTATAACCCTTGCTATCATGTTTTTTTCTCATATCTACCCACTTAATCTCCTCCTCCTATTCACAAAACATGCAAACACCAAATTACAACCAAATCGTTTACCTCTTGGGTTGCAGCAGCAGCTGAGGTGGAACTTGTCTTTCCTCTCGTCCATGCCTCGCCGGATGCTTCTCCTCGCTCTCGCCATGCTCACCACCCTTTTCAAATATAGCTTGGATTGCCTTCTTGATCTCAGATCACAATCACTTTCACTGCCTCTTTTCTCCTTATCACTCAAATCTCTCATGCAATTACTTGTCTCCTGGCCGTTAAAAAGCGCCGCATTCGTATTTAACATCTTCGCATGGCTCTAAAAATAAGAACTTCAGCTGCCACCTACGCTTTTCTATTTTTAGAAAAATCTCATTTTGGAATAACCGGTATCGGTTACCTAACCGATATCGGTCTATACTATACCGACATCGGTTAGCTAACCGACGTCGGTCACATACCCACCTTTTTCAAAACATAGTCCTTTTCTTTATTTTTATCTAATTTTTGGAGGCGCCCGCCTCTTTTTCCTGCATACCAACACCGATAGCTATAATCTTTTCATCAAATCCACATCTCATTACGATTTCATCCATATCATCTATCTACATTACCAAAACAAACAAATCATCAACAAACGATATCAAAAACCATTAATCTATATACCATTTGGATCCAACTTAACAGCTACATACATACATTTTCATAAAATCAGCGACAAAACATACAACATTTCATAATACAACATGTCAATTAAACTCATCATTTATATCTACATACATCCCATCAACAAAAGACATCAACATCATTAATATATAACACCATGTAAATCCAACTCATCATACATCAAATATCACAAACCATCGACAAAACATTTAACGCATTTTTAAACACAGCATGTGGATCAAAACATCATATATATATATATATACAATGTTTCAAATATACAATGTGCCCCGATCGGGCCTCTCGTGATCTCATAATCCAACAAAGCCGCACGCAGCCGTAATAACTATCAAAACCTCAACACGGCTCGCAGCCGGTCTCTCATATCAAAACATACTCGCTCGCATCGTATCAACTATACAACCATACTCGGCTCGCAGCCGTATATAATAAATGAATGAATGAATGAATGAATACATAATATGTAGGCACGCAGCCTCTATAAACATAACCTGTTCGCAGACGGTGCCCATATCCAATATACAAATACAAAAACAATGCCGGATCCTCAGCCTCTCCCCACCCCCTCGACTCTCTCCTCGCTGGTCCTCGTGGTGCCTCTCGCCTCCGCCCGTAATGCACACACCGGCCGTGGCCGCACCTCCTCGAGATCTCTCGACTATGAGAGGTCTCGCTCTATAGTGCCGCATATGGCCGATATCAGCCCCCGGTACATCAAGAACATCCCGATAGTACGGCCTCCGCTCTAGCCTCCATATACGATCCCGTGCCACCATCGCGCTGGGCCTGGTCCCTCTAACTCCTACTACCAAGGCCCCGTGTGCTGTGCTGGTGCGGTGTGGTGCCGTGGGTGGTGGTGCTCGGTGGCTCGTGGTGGTGGTACTGCACGTGGCTGCCTCGTGCCGTGCCACTGCCGGTGGCCGTGGTGGGCCGGTGCCGGGCGTGGTGCTGCCTGTCGTGCTCGTACTCGAGCTCGGCTAGCTGCCCTCGTAAACACCTATTCGTGCTCTGGCAGCAGCAAGCCGCCTCGTAATAAGCGCACTCGCCTCGAGCTGATCTCGCTCTCGCTATCACCGCCGCTAAGTCTCTGGGGCAGGCAAAGCCGTGCTATCTCGCTCGCGCTCTCTCGACCAGCCCACCAAACCATATATGCTCCCGCATAACCAAGATCATCTAGTGTCATCTCGCCGCCCTCAAAGAACCCAACTGGGATCCATGGGCTGTGGTGCAGCAAGGGGGCCTCTACATCATCCCTCCAGACGAGGGAAGGAGGGGCTCATCCTGCCGTCAGCAGCCCCATCTCGCTCGCTGCACTCTCTCCTGGGTATCCTCTCATACTCTCCCGGCCTCCGCCCCGCTATCCGTAATGTGTACTGATCCACCGCAATCGTCCTCTGAGCTCCTCACACGGGGTGATGACCTCTATACGGTCTCCATACAATATCTGCCGCTGTCAGGCCCTCTAATAAATGCCTGTAATAAGCGACGTCCCGCCCGCAAGCACTGCTCGTGGCTGGCCCACGACCCCCAACCACCTCTGAAAGCCGTATCTATATATGACCTGTGGCCCTGGCTGCTGGGGTAATCCTACTGGTCTAATGCATATGATGTGCTCATATGCCCAACAGTGAAGCAAAAATGTCGAACAAATCCCAAATCGCCTCATCCGGCGATAGCCCCACAGCTCTCTATATAACTGCACCAGGTATACTGGTGCCCAAGCATAACATGTGTGCTCCTCCACCATCTCATGTAGCACCCCATCAGCGCCCGTGGAAAGCGGCCTCCTCTCGAGTCCGGGAGGGCGAAGTGTGATCCGATCATCATCAACACGGCAAGCCGTGTCTCATGTCGGTGCGCATGGTACATATCCCCATACCCGATACTCGCGCTGTGATATGTCAATAGCGCGGCTGCATCCCCAAAAACCTGTAGGATGCTGTCCCATGGCTGTCTCGCATCCACTCGAAAGATCGCTCTCCATCGATAGGTAATCGAAGGATGCGATACACATCCTCCAATGTGATGGTCATCTCTCCAGTCGGGAGATGGAACACATTGGTCGCCGGATCCCATCTCTCGATGAGGGCAACCATCAAACTATGATCTCTGTCGATCGCTCTGTATCGCTCGACTCCACCGAGTCCCACTCGCGCATGATAGCCTGGGCAAGCAGGTGCTGGACACATGTGGTCGCATCCGGCTCAACAGTGGGGGCATCCTGTCCCGCATCGTCAGCTGCTGACGTGCCTGCAAAACCAACCCACTACATTAGCCCTACTCTTTATCACAACATCTACTTTACCCTCTATACCCCCCTTTTATCCCCCGACCACACCCCGACTCTCTAACACACCCCTCTACCCACCTATCTTCTACAATATCCCCCTCCCTCTTCACACCCAAACAAACAACCCACATCATACTACCACGAAACCGAAACGATACCCAAACAACCAAATCCAACAATCGACACAACTTAAATCATACCAAAACACCCCTACCCCATCCCAAAACCATACTCACAACACCTAAACCACAACCAACAATTCAACACCAAAACATAACCCAAACCAACCAAAATAACTACAAATCACTACGAACCGGTACCGGTCACCCATAACCGACCTTCTCTCTCTCTCCACCGACGCCGGTCAACTACCGACCGACACCGGTCACCACTGATCAACCCTGCCCCTAGATTTTCTGGACCGATGCCGGTCGCTTAGTGACCGACATCGGTCGCTGTAAAAATTACCGAGCCGAACCCGCGCGGCTACCCAATTCATTTTTTTTTCCTATTTCTCCCTACATACCCACCCAAACACCCTAAAAACCTACCCACCCAACCGCCTTGGCCTATTTAGCCTATCTACCCTTTCCTCTTTTCATATAACTTCCATTTATTCATTATTTTCTCCAAATCTAAGATTCCTACCCGAATCCCAAATACAACATAATACCATTAAATTCACATAATGAAGGGTTTCGAACCTACCGGTACGACGACACGTCGTCGTGGTGGGATAGGTGGTGGTGGTCCAGCTGGTCCAGCACCTCCTGCTCCTCCTGGCTGTGCCATGGCTCAAACTCTGCTTTGCTGGGTCCTCTACCAATCAACTGCTGCCTGCTACTCACTCGGGCCCACCAATCAACTCACTTCTCCACTCAACTAGTGCCACCTCAGCCAACAAATGCACCAATATCACTATTCCACCTCAGACACCCCAAATCGGTTTTCAAATTAGAAATGTGACAATGACAGGCCGTATTTTTCTTTTTATAGGTTTTTAACATAGAACCGACACCGGTCAAATCGTGCCCTAAGGAACCGGCATCGGTTACCTAACCGGTACCGGTCATAGCTAACCGATATCGGTTTTGTCTTTATTCACCCAACTTTCTGCCCCTATTTACTAATCGCCCTTTCTCCCAACATCGCCTATATCCACCTTTGCTGAACACCATTTGTTCACCTATCCGGCCCGACCCAAGGCCTCACCCTAACCATTTGGCCCGACCCAAGGCCTCACCCAACCATCGGCCCGACCCAAGGCCAACCAACCAACCTATCCGGCCCGACCCAAGGCCTCGCCCCCAACCATTTGGCCCGACCCAAGGCCTCAACCCAACAATGGCCCGACCCAAGGCTCACCCAACCTAACCATTGGCCCGACCCCAACCCCAACCATCCGCCCGACCCAAGGCTCACCTAACCTATCCGGCCCGACCAAGGCCTAACCAAGGCCGCAACCCAACAACTTCGCCCGACCCAAGGCCTCAACCTACCTATCCGGCCCGACCCAAGGCCTCACTCCTAACCATCCGGCCCGACCCAAGGCCTCACCCCAACTTGGCCCGACCCAACCATCCGGCCCGACCCAAGGCCTCACCCTAACCATCCGGCCCGACCCAAGGCCTCAACCTAACCATCCGGCCCGACCCAAGGCCTCACCCTACCCATCCGGCCCGACCCAAGGCCGTAACCCAACAACTTGGCCCGACCCACGGCCGTATCACTTCAATACCTTACCCAACATCAACAACATACACTTTTATCCACCCATCATGTAGCTTTTTGTTCCATCGAGCTCACCTGTTCGTGTTTTAGCATGATTAGGGTCCCTGACTTGATCTGTCGACCAACTTTGCCTAGACCTAGACCGTGACGTTTATCTCAACCAAACCAACCATTTGGTACTGCCGAACATGCCTAAAACGTTCCGTACCTTACCTGTTATATACCCTGGAGCTACTTCCTATGCCTTGGATACCAGGATTATATCACCCTTGTTTGGATAAACTATCGACCTTTGCCTATGCATTGCTGGTTTGCTCGTCAAATCATGTACCCTAGTCGCACTATTGCATTTCAACGTGTGTCTGCTTCCTTAGACTTACCCCACCTTCTCCCCATCATCTCTACACCATTTACCCTTTATCAACCCTATCCCTGATTTCAAGTTCTCTCAATCTGTGATAGATTTGAGGGGGATTACCTATACCCTTAACAGGAGAAACCACTTCATATTATTGTCTGTGTAGCTTTACAAAACAAGCTACACGACAATAAGGGGCTAATGTAGACACCAAATTTGTGTCTTACGACCCTTTGTGACCCGCATCTCATTTCGCAACCTAACCTCATCACCTAAACCTTACACAATTATTTATTAATTACCTTGTAATTGATAAATCCACATCACCTTACCTGCCACCTCATTTTGCCACCTCATCATGACCTAGTCCTAACCCTAAACTAACCTAATTAAGACCTATAACTTGGTCCACACCTACACCCATGACTAATGACCCCTTTCTCGCACCCAAAACCGACCTTCTAGTCACTTGACCAAGCCCGCAACTAATCTCTGGGAGAAAAGTTAGGAAAGTGGGCTATTTTACTAAAAATAGCCTACTTTTTCCTTACCGATACCGGTTCCTACTCGACCGCCGCCTTGGTTACGTAACCGCCATCGGTTCCCTGTAAATGGGCTCCCAAACCAAAAAAAGAGGTCGAAGGATTTTTGAATCGAGAGAGAGCATCAGGAGCGATCAAGAGAATCCAGATCTTTACTTGGCTGAGCAGAGACAAGTGAAGAGACAAGAAGAGCTCAGCAGCAAAGGAGATCAAGCCCAAGATCGCAATCGGATACCAGAGCCCCGTGATACTCAAACCGATCATCGGGAGGGAGATATCTCATCTTCTCGTGTGTCGTGCCATCCTACCTCTAAGTTCGCTTTGTCATCGAGTTCTTGACTCGCATCTTCACAATAACCAAGAAGTTACATCTCTGCATGTCCTTTTAATAATATTTCTTAGACTTTTGAATCACATTCTCACAAATCCATTCCTAGATCCACTACCTAAGAACATATCGCATCTAACTATCCTTCATTTACTTCTCATCACCTCATTACCTAATATCACCCATATACTAGCCTTACAAACAACACAAACAACCCTACAACAACAACCACCCCACAACACAACTAACCCACGATCCTAGACCCTACCGATATCGGGTTATCAAGAATCGCATCGTTATTGTGGTTCAAAACCAGAAATCAGCCTTTCCCCTACCTCGTTTCAACAAAGCAACTTAATTGATATTTTATAGTTTTGGTGTTAATTCATATTAGCAGGAAACCACCACCTTCGAAAGGAAGTTTTATATTTCCCTGGCCCAAGGCGCTTTCTCATTTATTGTCTAATCAAAATCTTGTGGTCTTGTGTTCTTATTTCGCAGTAGTCCTTCCAAGACAAAAAGGAGTTCTTCGCAATCAACCCGATCTTTCTCTACGGTACGCGCACACCATCTCGACATTCAAGGAAGACCCTATGTGCACTTATGAGGGCTTGATTTCCATTTTTACCCTTTCTAAAGGGACATGGGGGACAAAAATTGTGCCACCATGGAGGAGGGAGAGTTTTTGTCACTTAAATCACATCTTTGGGTGTGAGAACATGTTTTCAACCTCACCTTTCAAAGATGGCCCCTTCCTCATGATGAGGCTATCCATTGTGAATTTTTCAACCCATGATGTACCCTTTGTCCCTTAATAAATTTGGTAAGGTACATGATGGGGTCTAATACCCATTTATTAGGTATGGCCATGGTGGAGGGAGCCTTTATGTCACTTAGTTGGATAAAGGGTTGACCAACACCTATCATCTTGTATTGCTTTGTATGTGTCCTACATTAAGCTCAATATACCACATGAATGCATGTTTATAAAGAATAAAAATATATTTTATTTATCAAATTCATAGTGACAAGTAACATGTGTAATGTAAAATCTAACAAATAAATATAAATGTACAAATCATGATTTTCTATTTTTGTAAATATATGAATTTTGATAGAGCAACATTCCCCCAAGTGCATGAGATGAGGTTAATTTATAAATGACCCATTATCAGTCAAGAGTGAACCATAGAATACGAGTGTGTCATTGGGAATTTTTTTAATTTTGTAATAGATAGATATGATCGATGAAGCATAGAGCATAGAGAGTGAGTGAGTGTGGTGAGGGTTATTTCATATTGCAACCCTCGAAATCGAGAGTATGAACTGTGGAACTAGAGCGTATCATATGTAAGTGTGTTGAGATGAAAGTGTGTTAGATAAATGTGTTGTGAATGTGCAAAATATATTATGGTGTACAACGTGAGGTTCATGAATGTAGTAAAACCTCAACAATCAAGTGTGAATCGTAGTAGAAGAGTGTGTCATCGAGTAATGAAGATACGTTGATGTATCAAGATGCAAGATACGTGTCAAAGACTAGATGCGAAGTAATAAGTGAAATAATAGAATTTTAAGACACCTGATGATGTTATAAGGGGGAGGAATGAGCATGATTCCCCCCAAGTGTGCAATGGTGAGTATGTTATCCGATAAATGTAAAAGATGAGGGTCCTCCACCTGATGCTTGTGGAGATAAAGGTGTGTGACAATGCTCTAATATCGGTGTATATGAAAATGATGTGTCGGTTAATGAGACCTATGTACTTGAGATCTAGATTGTGATGGAAACCTATGTAAAGGAGAGAATGGGACCTATGTGAAGGAGAGCGTAGAGGTGATGAACACATGTAAAGTAGAGCATGGAGATGATGAACATGTATGTGATGAAAATCAAGAATGTGATGTATTCCTATGTAAAGGAACTGCCCGAGGGTTTGACCTAGAACAATGAGATGGACTAGAATACTTGTGAGACTAATTAGGTCATGTGTGAACAAGCGAGCTAGAGAAAATTGTGCTTTAGATTGAGAGGTCACGGGGACCTAGATGCTCTAGTGAGTGCAATGACAACATCAATATGAGGTTGCGGCCATGGTGTGTATGGCAGGACACCATTGATAGTAATCACTTTCATGTTGTGAATTAACTTTAGACACAAGTTATTCATGGAAATGATAGTATGCATTGCACGGAGAGCAAGTGTAAAACCTAATAGCATGTCACATCCTTTGACAACAAGTGGCATGAGAAAAGGATTAAGCATGGTAAGAGGACCAACTATGACTGGAAGCTTGACATAACTGTATGATTTAAAACTTTGGATATGAAATATGAAATAGAAGATAGACAATAACAACAATAAGTGGAATAGAGCACACATAGAGAAGATGAAGAGATGATCATGGTATTGTTAATAGCATAAGCTCCAATAGAATAATTAATATGTAATGTGTTAGAAAGAATGATGCATGATAGTCGTGATTATAGAATGCAATTAATGGGAGATATGCCTCATCGTGAGAAACAAAACAATCAAGAGCCCCAATGTAAGAAGAGGCACTACATGATATGTATGATTGGTTGAAGAGTCAATCGCTTGCTTGTCATGTTTAGGAAGAGGATTGTTGAAGATATTGAGCTTGTGATTTTCATTGATCGACATAGATGTTGTAGGCTTAAGAAGCTCAATTGCATTATTATCAATAAGATCTTGAATAATATTTCAAAGTTTGAAACATCGATCTATAGAATGCCCAATGCATTGATGATAGTCACATCTAAAATTTTCATTGTAATTGTGACCTTTTGGACGAGATGGGTCCATATTGAGTGGAGGAGGAAGCATAATAAGGTTTCTCTCAACTAGTTGTGGCAATAGAATATGTGGAACACAAGGTAATTTAGTAAAGGTACGCTTAGGTGGTTTCCATTGAAGCTTTTTAGGATAGATGCAAGTGTTGACAATAGCTTTAGCTTTAGTAGGTTTTGTAGATGGCTTGAAAGTTGATTTACTTTGAAAGCGTGTAGAAGATGAAGCCTTCTCATGATACATAAGCTTTCTTATAGATAATAGTTTAATTTCACGTAGCATAAGAGTATGACATAAATGATCAAATGATGGAGATGTTTCGAAGATAACACTCTCGTGGAGAGGTGGTAATAGACTTTGGATGAATAAATATTAAAGTTCGACTCAAGCACATTAGATATATTATCTAAGTTTTTCTTATATTGCAATACATAATCCACTATATGCTCATTAGATCCTTGTTTAAGTTGCACGAGTTGAGCATAGGATATATTAGAGCTGATATTAATAGAGAAATGAGAGATAAAAGCATTAACTAAATGCGTAAAAGATGTTACTAAGTGGACATGTAGATCATAGAACCAACATATTGCATAATCTTAAATACTATGAGGTAAGATATTTTCTAGTAGAGTGTGATCATCCGTATAATCTAGATGTGCTACATGAAATGCTCAGAGATGCTCTTGAGGTCTCCATGGCCTTTGAAAATGGGTAGCTTGGGAGTGACAAAATTAAGAGGAAGTTCATAAGAAGAAATGGCGGGTGTGAAAGGAGTATGAAGTAGTAATGTGGAATCCAGAGATGGGGGTGCATGAGAAGTGGCCAATTGAAGTTGATGAATTTGAGTTTGCAAATCTTGATATAAAGAAGTTAAATTAGATGTATTTGAAGAAGCACCAGGTTGTGCATTAGAAGCATTAGGTTGAATTGTAGGAGTGCTAGTAGTGGGAACATAAGTAGGAATATGAAGGGGTTTGGTGGAGGCCATGGCAGCCAAGGAAGAACCAAAAAGAGGTGTCAAGCAACATCACAAGATTTTTTAACAGTAATCAAAGCATGAATAATATGTGGAAGATGGGAAGGATTATCATGCAAAGCTTGATAAAATTTTGTGATCTTGTCTAATTGTTCTTGATCAACATTTGTGTCTTCATCATATGAGTGCTCATTATTAGTTGCTTAAATTTTTTCAAGAGGAACTTTTTGAGAGTTAACGAATGGATTATCAATTTCAGCCATTGATTTAGAATCCCTACGGGAAGATAGAGGAAGCTCGAGATGCTAAAAAGACTGAAATGACCACTATGATGACAAGCATAATAAGAAAACCCTAGAAAGAAGGTTGGAATCAAACAATAAGTTCACCAAATTATTAAGAAAATATTTGGGAGAATAAATACTAAATCCTAATTAAGTTACATCACAATCATATATCAATGAAGTACATATTTGACACAAGAATGTAAGCTAATAAATTTAAAACCCTAATTGCAAGAGAAGTGTAGACACCTAAAACATGCTTACACTTAGCATTTCATCTGATCAATCAATTAACGACACTTATTTTATTCCCCATACTTCACTCCATTCTCGAATGCCCATCCACGACACCTTCTCGCCGTATTCCTCCTATAATCAGCTTATTTGACTAATATGTCTCTTATTAGCTAAACATTCCTCCTTTCGACCATTCAGAACCTCCCTAGTTCTCTCTAGACCACTTCTATTGGCTTTTAGGCTATCTATTAGTCGTAATTGGTTATCCAAACCCTCCCAACTCTTAATGAGTCTCTAATCACTTACTAATAAAATTTTAACTAGCCTAAACCCTAGTTAACTAGCCTAAACCAAGATTAACTAAGCCTAAAGCATGTTTATCCTAATCTAATCTAAAAGTGATTTTTGAGCTTTAGTCCCACATGCACCCAAATTCCAATCTCTCCCAAGTGGAAAACTATAAATACAAGGCTAAGCCTACCCATTCAAACTTACAACTTTACATAACACAAAGCCAAAACAAGCCTAAGAAAGCTTGGATCTCATTTGTATTAGCTTCAAGCTAATTAGACATTTGATCTAAAGCTTTCCTTCCTCCATTGTTGAGCTAACACCTCCATTTGCATCCATAATCCAAGTTTTGAGTAATATGGAGAGAACCATTGGCCTTGAAGCCATTAATGGTGAGACTTCATTCTTGAAAGCTTGAGTTTCATATCAAACATCACACCTTTGATTGCTAAGTTGATCTTTTTAGGTTCAATTTCTTAATTAAGTAATCTAAAGAGTAGAGAGTAGATTTATCATGTTAGTTTTTGATGTTTTTGTCAAATTTATAATGCTTTCATGTTAGTTTCCCTTGTTTATCTCTTATCTCATGGTGCATAGTTGAGTTAGCAAAGCTTTGAGGTTATTTAGCCTCATTCCATAGCTTTTGCAACTTTCCATTGCATACATTTGGCACACCTGGTGGGACATGAAGTCCATCCTCCATTAATGGAGTCTTTTCAAGCTATTTATTTTTAGTTTTCTAACCAATTTCATGTTTTTTAGGATAAATAGCTTGTTATTTACATGATTTCATTTTTTAAGTAGGCTAAATCATCCTTGATCATGTATATTTTGTGGGTTTGAGCTAAAAATAGGATTCTTTGACTAATCTTAACCTGTTTGCTTTTGAAAATTTCAAATTCCATGATTTTTACAAATTTTATAGGGGTAATGTGTAGGTTTCATTCTAGGCACGTCTCGCATTGAAACAAAGCACACATGTCAAGATCGGGCACATCAAGGCGTCAAACTACATTCACCACCAATCTTCGGAGGCCATAACTTTTTCTCCCAAGCTCGAAACTACTGCATTTTTTTGTTACATTGGAAAGGTATTGAAGAGAAATACACAATGAAATAATAAAATTAGGATTTTGACTTACAGAAAAATTATGGTTTACATTATTAGGTAAATAGTCATTTTCTAACGTATCTTAAAGTCTAAAAAATTGTTTTCTTGGCCATTCTAACACTTTGAAAGGTTTTGTGACACTAATCAGTTGTTTGTAGGGTTATTTTGGTCTTGTTTTTGACTAAATTAGTTAAGTGTTTCATTTCTTAGTTGATAGAGGTTTTTTCAAGTGCGTATGCTCTTCCCTCGCACCTTCTAGGTGATCTTGGGAACCAAAAACACTTCCAAAACCCTCTTATTGCTTTCAAAAACACTTACTTTACGCTTCCTAATGGATGAACATTTCAAAAATGGTTAAAATGAACTCAAAATTTTGCAAAAAAACACTTAATGTATTTTCCATAAACTTGTTTTAGTTGAGTTTTCACATTGTGTATGCTCTTCCTTTCATGCCTTTTGGTGATCTTAGGAATCAAAAGAAACACAAAAATCTCTTTTGATATCATGATATTTTGTGGAAAACTACTAATCTTGGTATGTAGGAAAAAATCTCATGTCAAATAAGGGTGTCAAAACACACAACACAACTTCTAATACACGTGTTTTGTCAGGTTGCCAAATGGTGTGCCATTTAAAACCACATTTAAGTTAAAAAGATAAAAAAACACACCATATTCAAAACATCTGTATTGTAGG
The DNA here is from genome assembly GCA_018340775.1 of Taxus wallichiana var. yunnanensis. Classification (NCBI taxonomy): domain Eukaryota; kingdom Viridiplantae; phylum Streptophyta; class Pinopsida; order Cupressales; family Taxaceae; genus Taxus; species Taxus wallichiana. Next base: position 54,495,042 of record CM031238.1, read on the forward strand.
TTTCAGAAAAGGGTACGTCCCTCTCCACTTAACTGGAATGTAACCCCTTTGGCATAACACCTTAAGCTATAACAATGGGGATGGTACCATGAACCCTAAAGTAGTCCACCGTTGTGTAACATTGTGGATGAAACATGAAGCGCCCACTTACGTACTTGACTAGTTTTCCTTGTGAGTTAGCATTACAAAGTTTTTGTATCGTGACCTTAGATAGAGTACACAATGAATGCAATTAGTTCCCACTGTACTTGAAGGGGGAAAGTTTGAGATACTCCCAAATTAGTCGTTGTGACTTTTGGGTAAATCATGCCCACTCTTAGATGGCTTTGTAACACCTAGTTGAGAGATCTTATTAAGGAGGCCATTTTTTCTTGGGGCCCACTGTACTAGTCCTTTTTGTCGCATCTTGGCCATCATGAAGTGATAAATTTTTTGGATTCAGAACCTTGTTTTTCAAACAAGGAAAAGAATCTACTTAAGCTGAATCTAAGTGCCTTTCATCACGAAGATTAGACGACATTTCAAGCTTCTTTCTCACATTTGGACGAGGCAAAGCTCTTCCCAAGTGATGCTTAGTTTATTTCCATCATTTTATCTACACCTTTGCGTTCTTGTTTCCCATTTGGGACAAGAGAAGGCATCTTTCGGGAGTGTTGTCATAGATAGTGTTCACCACTTTTTTGTCTGTTTACGCTCATCCATGTTTACACTGAGTTGTTAAATGTCTAAAGTGCATGGATGTGTCCTCATATCTTTGATGTCCACTTGATCTTGATTTCAAGATCATCATCATAGTTAGGATTGATTCATCATTTGATCTCCCTTTGACATGTTACCTTGTTCACATTGTCTCGACACAATTAAGATACTTATGTCATGTTTTTCATAAATGTGATCTAAGTATTTGCATTGTGGTGTTACGTTGCACATATTTTAACACATCCTCTAGTATAATTTGACTTGGTTTTACTTCAAACATTGTCCAAAATATTGAAGAGTGTCACTTACTTTGTTTGTGTCATTTCGATACCACTTTGGCACTAATATCTCGCTTCTCCGCGAAGCTTGACAGACGTGTCCAATTTGTGTGGTTACGTGGCTTACATTTGTAATCCTCACCCTTTAACATTTGGCCTTGTTGGTTGTTGAACGCGTCGTTGTATCCTTTGATTAGGAGTCAGGTCTACCCATTGTTAATATTTACGCCTTGTTCATTTCAAGCTTGACGTAGATATCGACATTGTGTTGATCACATTTGCATCAAACTATCATTTTTGTGCATTTTTAGGGAGTATTTTCCTTATGGATTGGATTTGTGTTTCACACTTGCATGATTGTTCCTTGTGATCATTCATCAAGAAATCTTGTTTTCTAAGACCAATCATTTTTGATCTCATCGAGATTGTGTCATCACAATGTCTATTTTCCTTAGACCTTCTTCAGAAAATCACACACGCATCTGCATACTTACCAAATGTCTAGTTGGTTGCCCTTATGCTACTCAAATCAACATGTCACTTCCTTCCCTTTAAAGGAGTTCCATCACACTATCTAGAGATAGACATTTGTGCTTAAACGATGCCAACAATGACTGACTATCACGTGGTTTCTCACACTTACTATAATACAAAACCTAGGTTTAGCAATTCAAATCAAAAGATTCCCATTATAACTAAACCTTGTTTGGTTCTTCATGCTAGAGGGCCCATGGGGTACCATGTTCCCCACCTTTAGCTCATAGTCGGTGGTATGGTTTGGATGCTTCTGATCCAAATTATTATTCAGGTTCCCCCCACTCTTCTTCTTTTGATTCAGATCCAAACTACCATTTGGACTCCCACTCTTCTTCTAAAGACTCGGATCCCAACTATTGTTCGGATACCCCTAGATCAAATCCTAAATCACGGTCCTCCCTTCCTTCACAAGACCTTTATTCCAAATCACCTCAACGACGTCTTCCTCCTTTTAAGACTTGTGCAACTCCAAGTTCCGCCATTCGAACATCTAATTTGGTTCTTGAGTCACGGTCCTCCCTTTCTTCGTAGGGCATCCTTCATAAGTCGTCTCAACGACCTCTTCCTCTTTCAAGAGTTTCACAACTCGCATTCCCTCTAGTCAATCATATAATTCAACTCCTACATCACAATTTAAACAGATGGCTATGTGATCCTATTTTCTCTCCTACATTGCATTGTCTTATAGAAAGGCAATCTAGGTCTAGATCCAAATCATCCATTCATGAGATGCCTACCATAGATCCTACTTCCTCTCTTGAGTCATCTTCTTTTCACAATCAATATTCCCACCTTATAGACCTGTTTCTTGTATTCAACATTCTATGGCCAAAGAACAACAACCTCGCTAATTGATTTCTCTTAATGAAGGAACAATCAAACTACACTATGATATCCGTCTCATAGGATTACAAACAAGGATTCTTTCTAGAACTCAATACACTCACGTATTGGGAAAATAAAGTTGATTCCTTTTATCATAACATAGGGGAAGATCCTACATTCATGGAACTTGATTGTTCTTCTCGAATTCCATCTTCACCTTCTCTAAGCATGATGAGATGCCGTGGTCTAGCATTGAGCCATGACCTATCTTCTCATTACCAAATCATTCATTATCTATTACCATTCCTCAATCAAAATCTCTCCTTGGGTCATTCTTTGAGCAACCCATTGTCTTCTTTTATTCTGGAGCCACCCCGGGTAGTCCTCCATTTTCTACATGTGGGTCACCTCTTGGCAGCCTATTATCTTCTATTATAGGGCCACATCCTAATAGCCCTTCATCCTCTTCTATCTATGGGACCCTCCTCATAGTCCCTCCTCATCTATACTTGGGCCCCCCTCACCCTTGGCCATGTCCTTCTATCCCAATTTCTTCTATCTTACGTCCATATCCCGGTATCCCTTCATCATCTTCTATTAGTGGCTCACCTCTCCTCGTAGCCCATCCTCTTCAATTCTTGGACCGTATCCTTTTCATCCATCACATATTTCTTCTATAAATGGTTGTGATAAGCCCACAATCATTTCACTCATTCCTATCATCAATCATAAATTTCACTCTCTTCTCCCTTCTTAGGTTCATAAAAGTCACACGTCAACTTATAAGAAACCCAAACAGCTCATTATCAAGCTCATTTCAAAACTTCCAAGAGATCTAAATCCCCAACAACTTGAACAATCTCAAGGTTAAAAATCAACCACGATTCAAGAAAGCACACCAACATAACTATCAAGTTTGGTGTAAAGTGCAAAAACCTATGGATAGGGAACTCAAGATCTCACATACGAAATCCATGTTTCAAGATAGATCACAATCATGTGTTGAGTATGAGCTCACCTCTATCATTGAGATCGGGAATAACATGACACTTGATAAACAAACACACCTAGTCTCCCTTATCAAGGAAGTTACAAACATTTTTGTTGGATCTTACCACGTAGAGTGACTTTGTTAGTCCCAACTTCCTAAAACTATCAAAAATCTAAAAATCAAAAATACAAAAACATTGAGAAAAATCAACAAAAATAAATGGTACAAAGATCAAACATTTACAATCAGGTATTATGTACACATGGATGTTTCTTTCTTCCCTTTCTTATCATTCCTTTGCAAGGAGTCTTCCATTTCCATTCCTTAAGTGATATTATGGTTAGATTTTTTGCACGCATTTTGCAACATTTATCTCTATGGTATTTGTTTGACCCTGGTCTTTTATCACCTTGGTAAATTAAAGAATGACTAACCTCTTAGAGCTCCTATCACATTCAACATCTAATAAACTTGTTACGAAGAAATTTTGGACATATTTGTTGATACTATCCAATGTCATCATCATAATCACTTCCACCTCCTTCCATCAATCCATATGTGGTTCTTAACCCCTTGTCAAACAAGAGAGCTGAAATAAGTTTTCAGAAAGAAAAAAGAATCAAAATCAATCAAAATCAAAATTTAAAATCTAAAAGAAAAATTAAATTGATATATAACTCTCTCTTGGGGTATTTCCAATAATCTCTATCGGGGCTATGGACGCCTGATCTGGTAGTAGATAAATGTTTGATTAGAATCAAATACATCTCTTGGGGCTATGAACACCTAGCTGGGTAGTGGAGCAATGTACAACTATCCTTCCACCCTTCATTCAAAAATCACCTATCACCTTTCACAATCAATCATTCCTACACATTGGCTAGGGTGTCTTCACTTGTTGTCTATTAAATCTTCCTTCAAGAGGTAATTAATTTCCACATACACACACTAGATCTCTATGAGTGAACAAGATTAGTATGTTACCAAGTGTCTTTTTTTTGGACCTTGTTCAGACTCTTACTCTAGTCCATATCTTGTCTCATGATTTGTGCCTTTGGCTAATCACTTCTTCATCATGAGGCTTCTAAGCTACATTTATACCATTCACATCATTCTTCTACTTCATTTAGAACATCCATGTGTATGGTATTGCTTTTTTGGCCATGTTTGCAGACACCTTTGTCACCTTTCACAAAAACAATCTTCTCCTTCCTTTCTATCATGTGCTTTTAGGCCAACTTACGTTGGGGGCATCCTTGCTTCTTCTCAGCACTTCATTGGTTTACTTTCACCATCATGTTGAACCTATCCATAATGGACTTGGGTCCCACTTCTACCTATGAATAGTTTTCCTTTGAATACTCCCACCTAATCATTGGGGCATTTTTGCATCTTCACCTTTCTCGCATATGCACATGGCCTTATGCCCTTATACATCTCATCTATCGTTGGGGTATCCATGCTTCCTCATCTTCCTGTACATAGCTTTATAAAACTTTAAAAATAAAAACATTCAAATATGTTTCAAGAAACATCAAAAAAATTATAAATCATCCTACAAAACGTCACTCTTTGGTTCTCACCTGTTCATGTGCATGACTCGCAGATCATCTTGATCTACCTCCATCAACAAAAGCTAAGCTACTTACTTTGTCTATACTCTGGGGCACAACGAGTTTCCTAGTACTATTTCATAGTGCACATTACTTTTTCATTAGACCCAAGTGTCCTCTATTATTCCCCTCGCATGTATCCTTGCTTGGGGCACCATCACAACCCTTGTCGTTAATTCACATAGGTCGGAATTGAAGCTTGATAACAAAAACATTGCATCTTATTTCTCTATTAGTTTAGCTTGTTTAATTTCTCGTATTGCATTGCATTATGTATGTTGCATGGAGTTAGGCATCTTTTACTTTCTCGTATTGCATTACATTTTGTATGTTGCATGGATTTAGTGCTTTTAGTAATGGAAATTTGTTTGTATATGGCTTTTCATGTCATACTACACTTTTGTTCATTTTTTTAATAAAGACCGATGATGAAGAGCCTTAGCAATATGATGAAAAATAAAGTTGTTTAAAAGGAACTGGATGGATGTTAGCTCAATCCCTCTTCCTCATACTCCTTTTTCTTCTATATTTCCTTTCTTCTTCTTCACACTAATCTTTCTTCTATTATCTTTCTATCATCTTTTCGATCATCGATTGAGTTCTTCTATCACCCCATCGACAATCAAGGGGGCATCCTCCATTCTACTCATTTTTCTTCTATCCCTTCAAAAATTTCTACTTGTTTATGCTTGTCTACTTTCTTTGAAGTGACGTTACTTACGTCACCCCGAAGAGGGCCAAATGTAGACACCTAAAACATTCTTACACTTAGCATTTCATCTGATCCAGTCAATTAATGACACTTTATTAATTCCCCATACTTCACTCCATTCTCGGATGCCCATGCATGACACCTTCTCGGTCGTATTCCTCCTATAATAAGATTATTTGGCTAATATGTCTCTTATTAGCTAAACATTCCTCCTTTCGACCATTCAAAACCTCCCTAGTTCTCTCTAGACAAATTCTATTGGCTTTGTAGGCTATCTATCAATCACAATTGGTTATCAAGACCCCTCCCAACTCTCAATGAGTCTCTAATCACTTTCTAATCAAATTTTATCTTTCCTAAACCCTAGTTAACTAGCCTAAACCAAGCTTAACTAAGCCTAAAGCATGTTTATCCTAATCTAATCTAAAGTGATTTTTGATCTTTAGTCCCACATGCACCTAAATTCCAATCTCTCCCAAGTGGAAAACTATAAATACAAGGCTAAGCCTACCCATTCAAACTTACAACTTTACATAACACAAAGCCAAAACAAGCCTAAGAAAGCTTGGATCTCATTTGTATTAGCTTCAAGCTAATTAGACATTTGATCTAAAGCTTTATTTCCTCCATTGTTGAGCTAACACCTCCATTTACATCCATAATCCAAGTTTTGAGTAATATGGAGAGAACCATTGGCCTTAAAGCCATTAATGGTGAGACTCCATTCTTGAAAGCTTGAGTTTCATATCAAACATCACACCTTTGATTGCTAAGTTGATCTTTTTAGGTTCAATTTCTTAAATTAAGTAATCTAAAGAGTAGAGAGTAGATTTATCATGTTAGTTTTTGATGTTTTTGTCAAAGTTATAATGCTTTCATGTTAGTTTCCCTTGTTTATCTCTTATCTCATGGTGCATAGTTGAGTTAGCAAAGATTTGAGGTTATTTAGCCTCATTCCATAACTTTTGCAACTTTCCATTGCATACAAGAAGATATGAGATACTTAGCTGATTTTATAATAATCTCAAAGTTGTGAAGAGCTCAAGAACTTATGGAACAACAAGGAAGACTATCGCAACCAAGCCGAGAAAATTATACGAGCGTCGAAATGTTGGGAATGGGACTCATGGGTGCGTGAGACCACTGCTGGTGCCCGTGACTACTCAGAACTTTCAAAAATTATTTTTACAATTTCACTTCTATATCGATGCCCTTCATTGTCGATCACTTGTATGTCACACTAATACCACAAGATTTTCCTGTAACTCAGTAAAGAGAAAGAGCAGCTATAAAATCCCAAAACACATCTAATCCTAAAAATAAAAATATGGAAATGGGGATTCCGATTGACTCCCGGTGGTCACCTCGACCGAGTGAACTTACGATCCGAGAACTACACTACATTTTAGACTCCATGTGTTTTTGTGTGTGTCTATGTATAATCATGCCCTAGGTGGCTCTTATGCAAGATTCACTTGATAGCGAGCAATAGCTAGATGTAGCAAATGTAAGTAGGTGTGTGTATGGAAAAATGAACTTCCCCTCCTATGAAGTGTATGTAGAAGAATGTAGTCTCTTGTCCCTTAAATTGATGCTAGATGGATGCTTTGATGCTCTTAAAATTCCTTTAAATGCAACCTTAGGTGATAATAGTAGATGTTTAGTGCTTGTTCCTTTATTATGGTCACATAGCTTTGTATTTATATGTTGGAGAGAACCTTGAGGATGAGGTTTTTGGATATCACAGGATTTTTCGGGAATTTCCTTATATTATTTTGACTTAAAACATCCTTTTGAGAATAATAGTATGGTTTCCATGATCTAATTCATCCCTGAAACTCCCTAAAAATATCCTTTTTTCTCGGAGTCGTGGAGTGTGCTTGCCTAAAACAGATCATGTGGAGAGATGATTTTTGGTCTTGAAGAAAATGAAAGCACCATAATTTAGAGAATTTAATAATATTTCCAAAGGTATATTTTTTTACCTCAAAATATTTACAGAGCTCTCTAATCATCTTCCAAATCTTGAGCTCTATTTGGAACTACAAGCTCCTTTACCTTCAAAACCCACTTACACTAAACAAGTCCATAAACCTTAAAATATTCCCTAAATCTTCCTAAATCACTTGCACTATCATATTATCTCCTCATTACCACTTCTCAATGAATTTGGGTCTTTAACTCTACTCCTGAGGGTGCACACCTATCTCGAAAGGCTAAAAATAGCTATTTATAAGTCAATGAATAATTTATCTTGAGAAACAATGCATCGAGAAGAACTTAATGAGCTTGTTTACATAATTCAAACACATAGATAAGGTTCTTACAAAACACATGGGCACTTTTAGGATTGGGATAATCCTGAAATAGAGGGGGAACGATCCAGAGAAGTTCTCGAAGGGTTGATAAGTAAAAATTTGACACTAGGTAAAGTTGTTATGTTTTCAATATGAATTTTCCCTTGCAAAACACATGAAAAAAAATACACTACATTTGATGTGAATATATCACCCTCTTACATGTTTCATGTTCCTTCATTTGTTTGTATCCATCCCATGTACATCTTCGCAATCCTCGACCCCATGGTTTACATCTATGTAATTTGGATCTTGGAAAGTTCCACCTCCTTTTGGTGCTATCACCACCCCTTTAGCTTAGGATTTACTTTCTTGCATCTCTCTCTCTCAAACTAGTCCCTTGGAATTATCACGGTAGGAAATAGTTGGAGTAGTTTTATCATTAAAATTAGGTTATTTTGTGTAGGTTTTCCAAATCCACATAGTGATGAAGTCATCCTTCTCCAGAGGTCCTGCCTCAAGCCAAAAGTCCAACACTTGGAGACAGCCCATGTTGCCTCAAAATTCTAGATCTTTCATGATTCATAGCAGGTGCAATTTTAAGCCCCAATAGTTTTGGCATGCCTTTGGGAAAATATTTTCAGGTCTCTAACTTAATTTTACTAAGTTTGATTTATTATTGGTGAGATTTGACTGTTTCACCCGATTATTAGATCGTTTCTTTGAAGTGTTGAAAAACAGATAGGGTAACAGGCGTAGGAGGAATACTTGTTCAAATGTTGGTTGATGGGTTGTTGCATGCGTATGAATCCGAATCCACACTGATTGTGATAACTTCCTTTTGGCCAGGAGGAACTACCCGTAATAAAATCAAGACCACTATAAAGAATTAAACAATATGTGCAGTGAACTCCCTGGCATATGCTAGATCTGGGAAGTGTGATACTTCCTAGATGGCCATAAATCCACTATTTTAAACAATTTAATGTGGTAAACAAAGTAAATCCTATTGTAATTGAAATGATTTAGGTATCTCACTTAAAACACAATAAGAAAATAGATCTAATATAATAGGCTAGGCTAGAATAGGATCTAAAGGTCTGGTGATTGGTTTTGGGTTCTGCGGGTCTGATAGAGGTCTCAAGTAGATCACAGGTGGATGAGGGTGAAGTGGAATTTGGTTGGTAGGTCACTGCTTGTTCTAGGTTGTATGGGAAAATACAGAGACCAATTTCTGGTCAAGTGTGACCGACGGTGGTTAGGTGTAACTAGTGCCATCGTGGAAATATGAGATTGCCATAGAACAAGCTTTGGGTCTCCTTTGTGTAATCACAAAGGAATTTTTGTATGTCGAGATGAGGTATTGGGTGACTAGGGTAGGATTTGGTGAGGTTTTAATGGGTATATGGAGGTGGAAGTGTTGGAGGAGGTCAATAGGTGGCTAGGTAAAAATACATGATAAAATAATGATGAAATGAAATAAACTAGAGAAGTATGATGTTATACTTACTTGGATTCTGGTCCTGGATGCTGTGAGTGAGGGATGGAGGTGATGATGAGAGGTTTTGAAGGTTGTAGGTGATCACCAACTCGAAGGAAAGCTTCTACATGGGCTGTATGTAAATTACTCTTTGCTTGATTAGATTAGATCATTCTTGGGATGGCTGTGTAGGAAAAGATGCTTGATCTTGTCTCTTACATGCATGTTCCCACTGGAATTCACTAATGTTTGCCAACTTTTCCAATCATTTTCCAACCTTGAGAATAAGGTTGTTTTGGGGTTAAAAGGATAACCGATGGTGGTTCTTTCTTAACCGGTGACGGTTAGGGGTAATCGTGTGCTGGCCAAGGCGGGATTTCCTAGGTTTAATAAATTAGGAGATCCTCTTGATTTTCTCGGATCTCATGTCATTAACCCACATATTAGACTCGGGAGCCTCTTGTAAGCATTCGGGAATGTGGTTAGAGGGAATGTAGGCATTGATTTTTAGGGTTTGGGTAAGTCTCAATTAGTTATGGCAACTTACTAAGAATAGGTCTTAGGTTGAGTTGGCTTGGTGAGGTGTCTAAGTGAATCAGTATGTGTAGATATTATTTAAATTAAGATATTTAAATAATAAATATAGTGAGGATAATGAATTAATTTATTAAATTAATTAAATTAATATTAATGGGGTGAAAGGGGCCATGGCTAGTGAATGTGATGAAGGGTGCTTATTTGTCGAGGGACTAAAGGGAGTGTAACCTAATTTTAGTGTCTACATTTTGCCCCTTTTTGCATGTAGCTTGTATTGGTAAGCGATGTTAACAAAAATAAGATGTGGTTGCCCCATGTGTGGGTGAAGTTAATCCCCCTCAAACCAAGAACCGATGAGGCGAAGGTATAATCGGTGAGTGGTTTGATAAAAAAGGTGAATGTGAGGAAAAGGTAGGTGGGCACAGGGGAAAAAAAAAGGTGAAAGGTCTACTCTCGGGCAATTCTAGGTAATGGTCTCGGGTCAAAGGTAACAAATACCAAATGCACACACACGTATAAACTGTAGCACGCTACCGGGTTGAAGAGAAGGAAAACTCTATATCGTCTAAGGTCGATAGGTTTATCTAAACAAGGTTGAAGTGATTTTGGTATCCAAGGTATAGGATATGGTTAGGAAACACAATGTAGGTTAGGTGTAGGAATGTTCAAGTATGTTCCCATATACCAAAGGTAAGGTAAGGATAAAATCATGGTAATAGGCTAGGTAAGGTCATTAGGTCAAAAACACAGTAACAATGCTGCAAGGTATAGCGAACACATGAGATCAAAGGTTAGTAGCGATGGGCCAGGTCCAAATATTAAGGTCACGACATGGGTAAGGCCAAGGTAGCAGTAAAATAATGAGTCCCCAAAGGAGGACTAAGGGAGGTAGTAAATGATTTGGTCAAGAAAGGTGAGGTAAATGGGTAGGGTAAAGGTGGGGTGAGGTAAATGAAGGAAGTAGGGGTAGGGTAAAAGGGTTAAATTTGAGAGCAATGTGCAGGTGAGGGTGACCAATGCTAGTCATGGATAACCATCATCGGTATATGATAAACCAATGATAGCGGTTAGGTAGGGAACATGACCAATGCCGATCAAAGGTAACCGACGTCAATTAGGTTGGGTTTGCTATATAAAAATAAAAATCCAAGTTTTTTGTTATTCATTTGTTATTTTGCAAAGTGAGAAAATGAAAAAGAGAGAAAAGAGAGAAAAGTGTCCAAGAAATGAGATAGTGAGAGTAGTGTGATTGATGAGTGATTGGTTGGTGAGCAAGGGTTCCACAGGATCGTGGCAAGATATTCGATTGGTTAGAGGTTGTGGGTATCAATTTGGTGATAACGGAGGTCGAGAGGGATCGGGTGAGCCACGGACATCGGCGAGACATGCCATAGAGATGGAAGCAACACGATGAGGTAAGCACCCTACTCTATGTTGTTGATTTGTTAGATTAGAGGTTATTTTAGTGTTGGGTTAGGGTTTTGTTTGTTTTGTTTTGGTGGGTGGGCACAAATTAAATTTGGGAATGGGGGAATATTGGGTAAAAGGAGGAATGGGGAGGGTAATAAAGGGGATAGGGGAGGTGGGTGGAGGTCCAAGGGTAGGTTAGGTCATTGTAGGTGGGTAAAAGGGGTAGGGGGAGGTTTTTTAGAAAGGGGGTTTGGGGAAGTCACGGGTTTTTCCACGATAGTGACTAGCGTCAGTCAAGGTTGGCCGGTGTCGGTTAGGTGGAACTAGTATTGGTCACCAAACAGGTGACCAATGTTTGTTAATGGGCAACCAGTGGTCGAGTAAGCGTGATGGAATCGACATCATTCACCAAACAGTGATTGGTGTCGGTTAGGTTAAAGGGTGACCAAGGTCGGTTAGGATGAACTGGTACCAGTCGGATTATTAGGCACAAGGGTCCAAAAGTGGTGTGGGCTAGGTAATTGAGATGGGTAGGGTGAAAATAGGGTATAGGAAAATGATAATGGTTGAATATGGATGATACATGTAAATTAATGTTTTGTTTGTATTGGATGTAGGGGAGAGCGTAGCTACATATGCAGGACATGGTTCTGCCTCTACTCATGATAGTGCATGACGTAGCGACCCCGAGGGAGATGCAGCATGTGGAGGTAGTTGGGTTGAGTGGGGTTTATCGCTATAGACATGTAGTTCTAAGCAGCTCGAGTTTGATGGTTGTTCTCATTGATAGATGAGACTCCACGACCAACACGTTCTACTCACGACGGGTGAGATGACTATCACCCTGAAGGACAAGTTTGGATTCTTTGTTACCCATATTGGGTGCCAGGTTTATTCTATCTCCTTCGAGGCCTCAGAGCAGATGATTATGTCTATTTTTAGAGAGGGGATGGCTGATCTGAGATTCCATAGTATTAGTTTGAGCTATGGAGAGATGTACCTAGCCCGTCCCTGGAGGAGATGAGGCTAGTGGTTTTGTTGATGGAGGCAATGTGCTGCTATGCACTGCCAGATGCAGAGGGTGGATGCTTTCCCTAATCACTGATGGGGGTACTCCATGACATGATGGTGCATGAGACCCGCTTTTCCTAGGCACCAACATTCTTGGTGCAACTATACATGGAGTTGTGGGCATATATGGGCTTACAGGTTTGCTTTGTGTTGTACATTTATACTGCACTATTAGGCCTATAAGAACATAGTTTGTGTGTGTCCTATAGGGATGCCCCGAGAAGATGCATTCCCACCTAGATTTGTGTGGGTGGGATACAGGAGATGGGTGCCGGTGATAGGAGAGTGGAGATCTAGATAGGCCGACACATGATGTGGCCCATTTCCAGTAGTTACTGGAGGGGTTGTTTGGAGTGGACATTATATGGAGGCCATATGTGGGATTCCCCTCATATAGGCATATGCATGAGGAGCTAGCTGAGCTCCAGCTAGAGAGATGGATACAAGGTCACTATTTTGGGGAGGACGAGATGATCTGGTAGATAGAGTCTGACGACATTTCGGGTTAGTACAGGACATATCTCCACCCTTCCCACATTATCAGAGAGATGATGTGGAGAGGCCCTTACCTCTACCACACCCATAGTGCCCACATGATAGGAGGAGAAGCCAGTGGACCGGTGGATAGATGACTTTAGGTGTACAAGACAGTACAAGAAGTGGTGGGTGGCTCAGTTATGAGCCATACCACCAAAATTGGGGCAGCCAGATCTAGCTACCATTAAAGTGCAGAGAGACACCCTACGGGTGTAAGAGGTATCTATGCTCATTACCTAGTTGGGTTATCATGCAGACATAGTTAGAGGGTTTTGAGGCAGAGGTAGCAGAGATACACATACACATACAGTGGCTTGTCAGAGGCCCCAGATGGCAGATGGAGGAGATGAAGATGGTAAGGAGGTGGATGGTTAGGTGGCAGATCTTACTGTGCTTAGGTGGTAGGTTTACAGGCTGGTTGGCCACATCCCAGGCACATATTGGGGTCTTACAGGCCCAGATATAGCACAGGGGTAGGGGCACCACCACAAGCATCGAGAGAAGGTCCCGATTCATAGGCAGCGTGGGGAAGGGTTTTGAAGGGTAGGTACGGGGCCACGACTTATGGGAATACCACAGACCATGTATGTATCTAGGTTACGTGATGCCCTATGTGAGGTGAGATACTATCGGGACCAAACCGATGCAGCCGGGATAGATTTCATATCCTATGCCGAGTACAGGGAACAATAGGCATTAGTGAGAGGACAAGATCCCACACTCATAATGTGGAGAGCATAGGGGGTCAGTGATCTCCAAGGCCCAATCAGGAAGAGGCTACCAACACATGGAGACCAGCTCTAGTTGAGGTGCCAGCAGGGACGCAGGAGGCCGAGGTTACAGGTAATACCGAGATGGAGGACATCCACCGAGATGTTTGATATGGTGCCTAGTTTTTGATGTATGATAGTTTTTGTGTGATATATACTTGTGCATGTCGAGAGATATTTATAGTTTTGATCACATACCAGCCTACATGCCGATGACAGTGAGGATGTATGAGAGATTTTTGTATATTTCAAGCATATACGCCTGCGTGTCGAAGAGATTCTGTATTGATTCATTATTTTATTGTATATATGAGACCGGATTGCATGGCCGATGCCATTTTGTATTATATCGGCTGCGCATGCCGACGAGAGTTTGAGATGATGGAAAAGATGAGATAGCCATGTATATTTGAGATACACATTGATTTATATATGATGAGATACATGTTATGATTTGATTTGTTGATGTGTTTATGAGATATGAATTTTTTGATTTATTATTTTGATATGGATGGAAAGTAGGTGAGTTAGGCATGATGGAGTCAGGTTGGTTTAGGCATGGATTGAGTCGGTCATAGGCATTGGTTTAGGCATGGTTGGAGTCAGTTATAGGCATGGTTTGAGTCAGTTATAGGCATGGTTGGAGTCGGAGTTATAGGCATGGTTTAAGTCGGGTTATAGGCATGGTTGGAGTCGGAGTTATAGGCATGGTTGGAGTTAGGTTATAGGCATGGTTTGAGTCGAAAGTAGGTGAAGTGGTGATTCATTATTTTATGTAATGAATGATAACATGGGTCATATGTGAGATGTGGTATAATCTATACATAGTGATGATAGAGAAATGGTAAACATAATAAATGTATGCTGTGATAATGTTTAAAATATGAAACAATTTATTATGTATGTGGTGTAATTTGCAATTTTGGGTATAAAAGGGAAACTAAGTGAGGTGTGATGTAATGTGAGGAACATGGAAGATGAACTATTTAGGGTAGAGTATGGCTGAGCTAAGCTCTAAGGGCCCCATGCCCTGAGTGTCTGCTTATAGTCCCGGTGAACCTCAAAGCCGATGTAGTTCTCCCATGAGCTAGGGAAGAATATGAGGGGTTATGAAAATGAGTTGGTAGGTTTTTGGGCATGTTGTGGGTTTAGGTTTGTTAGGTATGGGTAGATTATAGGTAAAATGATGTAGGTGAGGGCGGTTGTGAAAAAATAAGGAGATTACCCCAAAAGTAAGCGTCAAGGACCAAGTCTTGTATAAGGGAATCAAAACGTAAACAAAGATAGTTCAAAATATAAGAGGGGGCAATAAAGCCACCTGATTGGGTAGGATCATAATGAGTAGAGAAAACCCTGGTGGAAGTGATGAACGTAAGACCCTAAAGACATTGCATGATTGACTATTCTACGGTGAAAAGTAGTCACATGATCACTACATGTCTAAGTTCCAAGAAGTCCCTTGAGGCAGTAGGAAATGAGAATGGGCATGGTTTGAAGGGTGAAAAGTGGGTAATTTTGCATATGGTATAGGTAACATGTGTTTTGAGCAAGAGAACCTAGCTCATAATGGGAAAGTCCATGACAAAAAGGGTGAGTGTTTTGACTTATAGTTGAGATAGACTGATCGATGCAGGAAGTCTATATGGGATGAATAAAATTGAACTCCTTGAGGTCTTCATGAAGCTGATCGATGCGGGAAGCTTTGGTTGCTCTCATTTTTTTTTTTTTTTATTTATTTTTTTTTTTTTGTAGAGCTTTACATAGTTGTCCTTCTAGGGAGCAGTCTATTTATAGCAGCAATTTGTCAAGAGGAAGATGTCCTTTTGAGGGAGTCATCATCTTTTTAGTAGAAGTTTGACTCAAGGAGTTTGGTCCCATGTGAGGTCTTTGAAGTCATGGACAAGACCAAGGTGGAGAATAAGACTCTTGTTCAAAAGGCAAGGTGAAATGACCATGGGATCTCATCTAAAGGTAGACAAAAAGTATCCATGAGAATCATGTTATGTGTAGTGTCGTGGTACACATATTCAAGAGAAGATAACAAGTGACGGGTACTCACATGATTCTTGTTTAATTGCTAGTGAGGTGTATGAAGTGAATAGCCCTCAAGGGACAAGCATGGAAAGAGATAAAAGACAAGGTAGGATGATGAGTCAACAATAGAATGGTCAAAGATGTAAGGCGTTAAGGGGCTCAGGTTTGGGTTTACCATCAAGAGATGATAAATGATAAGCACCTGATCCATAGGTATGAGTCACGATGTATGGTCCAAGCCAATTAGGAGAAATTTTGCTTCGTTTACTTTTTTATAATTTAGTTACATGCTGATTTTCTTTCAAGACAAGGTCACCGACTTGGAAGGTTCGTTCATGGACATGTTTTCATAGGCATGTTTGATATGTTTTTGGTAAAGTAGAAGGTGATCCAGAGCATTAAGATGATGTTTGTCTAATAACTCTATATGTGCTAAACGGTCTTGAAAAAGTCATCATCATTGAGAATTTCATGGAGAGGATGCAAAGTGAGGGAATCTAGACTTTGAGAGGTAGACTGCCTCTATACCATAGACCAAAGACAATGGTGTGGCCGCAGTGGAAGTGTGAGTACTAGTGAGATATGCCCACAGGAAAAAGGAATGTGCGTATGCTAATCCTTCCCAGTATCATCAACCACTTTCATAAGAATTTTTTTGAGGGTTTTGTTGGTGGATTCGGCTTGGCTATTGGTTTGTGGGTAATAAGGTGATGAGAAACTAAGTTGAATGCCTAAGGTGTCATGCAAAGTTTTTGCAATGTTTTTTTTTGAATTATTTTCCATTGTTAGTGATGAGGTGATGCGAACACCAAAGTGACAAATGATGTGATGATTGATAAACTCACATATTTTCATAGCTTTTGTGGAGATGAGTAGTATGGCTTCCACCCATTTGTCTACCAAAGTGATGATCCATTGATGGCGCTGGGAAGAATGGGGATTGATTTCTCTCGACAAGATCCAAACCCCATTGAGATAAGGGCCAAAGGTATCGAGTGACCTGTAAGGCATGATTGGGTGTATGGTGAAGATTGGAGTGTTAGTGGCATTTTACACAATGTTTGACATAATCACAACAATCATGGTTAAGGGTCAGCCAATAATAGCCTAAGTGAAGAATACGCTTAGCAACAACAAGGCCATTAAAGTGACCTCCACATATGTCATCATGAACCTCCTTAATGGTATAAGGAATTTTAGAACTTGTGAGGCATCGTAAGAGAATACCATCAAAGCTATGCTTATAGAGGAGTCCCCCAGGATGACGTAATGAGAGACCTTTCTAAGGAAGGTGCGTTGTCAGTTACGGGTGAGATCGGGGAGGTAACATGGAGAGAGAAAGGTAGTCAAAGTATTGTTCATACCAAAGGTCACTCAAGTCAGGGGTAGTGGTTCCGATTGAGTAAACATTGTGAGGTAAATAAGATGGTGATTGGATTCATTTTATGGTGACAAAGATTTTAGAATTTATGGGTGAAGTCAGGTATTTGGGAAGCTAAGAAGGCCATGGTATCTACAAATTTTTTGGCTAAACGTGGGATGGTTTGAAGGGTGTAACGATCAAAGGTGGTCAAAAGTATGTATACATGATGTTTATACTTTTGAAGTATCTCGTTACAATATTGGTACATATCATTGACTTGGTTGTGACCAATTGAGAATCACCAAAGATGTTGATTGATTTGACATCCAGGGCATAGGCGGCTTAGAGACCTAGTACGAGAACTTTGTATTCGGCAATATTATTGGTGTATTCAAAATCTAGCTTGAAAGACAAAGGCATGGGTTCACCATTAAGAGGAATGAGGATAATACCAGCCCTACCCCCACACTAACACTGGAACCGTCGAAGAAGAGTGTCATTTGGTAAGGGGTTCATCCAGTGGAGAGGGTAGCAATTGACTCATCCGGAAAGTCAAAATTAGAGGGTTGATCCCCAAAATAGGTGCGTGCCAATTGTTTGACGATAGATTTGCCTTGATGGACTTTTGATGAATGAACTTGAGGTCAAGATCAGCCAAAAGCATAAGCCATCATGTGGCATGTTGATTTTGATAAGTTTTGGCATACATGAAGTGCAAGGGTTGGTATTGGTCACAAAATAGGTTTTGTGGTTGAGTAGGTAATGATAGAGTTTGGTGGCAATGAAAACTAAGGCTAAGAAAAGTTTTTGGGATGGTTTTATCAGGTTTTGTAGTCTAAAAGAGTAAGGCTTATTTAATAAACCACCGCTCCCCTGTGTTGTTCATCACGATGAGTGAGCATGGCTCCCAAGGAATGATCGAAGAGTTGATATGTATAGGTAGAAAGGTTGATCATATTTAGGTGGAATGAGTATGGGTGTTGGAGAAGGTATTGTTTTAGGCCTCAAAATCCTTGTGGTAGTCATCATCCCATTTAAAGGAGTCATCCTTCTTGAGTAGATGATGAAATGGTTGACATTGATCAGATAATTATGAAATGAAACATGAATAGACTGCAACTTGCCTTGTAGGCTACAGATTTTTCAAAGGTTAGTAGGCGGAGGCATTTCAAGAATGGCCTTGACTTTAGTAGGGTCAACTTCTATACCATGGAGGGAAACGATAAATCCCAGGAGCTTTACTGAGAGAACCACGAAGATGTAATTCTTAGGCTGAAGGCAGATGTAATATTTAATGAGACGGTCAAAGATGGTTTTGAGAATAGTTAGGTGCTTGGAGTGGCATTTAGATTTGGCAAGAAGGTCATCCATGTAATCTTCCAATATACGATGCATGATATCATGGAAGATATAAGTCATAACCCTGCTGATATGTGGCTCCAGCATTTTTAAGGCCAAAAGGCATGACTCGATAGCAGAAGGTCCCCAAGGGGTGATGAACGAGGTCTTGTGTTGATCTTCTGGGGCAAGCAAGATTTTTTTATAACCCGAGAAGCCATCCATGAGTGATAGCATCTCATGGCCAATGGTAAGGTCAACCAGTTGGTCAATACCAGGTAAGGGAAAGTCATCTTTCGGGTAGGCTAGGTTGAGGTCACAGAAGTCCATGTAAATGTGGAGTCCCCTGTTTCCTTAGTGATAGGACAATGCTAGAAATCCAACAAGGATAATGAATGGGTAATATGAAGGAAATGAAAAGAAGGCATTGAAGTTCTTCTTTGACGAGAAGAGAAATGTGAGGGTGCATTTTCCTCATCTTTTGTTTGATGGGTTTGGCATTGGGAACAGTGATGATATTATGGACCACTATGGTGGGTCAATACTGGGCATGTCTACATAAGACCAAGCAAAAGTGTGGCTATACTCCCTAAGGAAAGAAGTGATGGCTTCCTGTCAAAGAAAGATATAAATATTGTTTGATCTTTAGGATGTGTGGGTCATCCTAAGTATGAATGTTGATCTCAATAGTCGATTCATTCAACATGGTTTGTGTCTCAGAGGGTAACGACCGATGAATATATGATTCTTCTACACCAAGGTAGGTGAGTATGGATTCATCATCCTGACATTGAACGACGTTAATTGAAGGTGTATCATCATCGATCATTTTAGATATAGGAAGGGAAGAGTGGAAGGGGCCTCGCCCTCACGTTGATAAGTCAGAGGCCCCAAGGAAATGGTGTTTATGAAAAAAAAAGTTAGGAGGGATAGATTTAGGATCCATCGACTCCGTCGGTGAAGGTGGTGATGAAGGTGGAGCGGGTGAAGAAGGTGGAGAAGAGCTAGTGTCCTTAATGAGTTCAATGTGGGCCTATTTGGTAGGTGGTTCGGAAAATCGATACCACTACGGTCATTATGTTTCATGGGTGGTACATGGAATAACGGTATGGTGGCCTTGCTCGTAAAATCCAAAACCAAAACCCTTCCATGCACATTGGTGTAAGAAGGTGTGGGAAAAATGGTTGGTAAGTGATTGGAACTTAGTGGAAAATGGGTGGGTTTGTGGCAGTGGTTCGGGTGTGTAAGTGGTAGTATCAAGTCCCCCATAAGTGAGACTAGTATGAAGGTGAGGAGGACCATAGAGGAGGTGTTTTCCAATGTGGTGATCATAGCGAGGGTGTTGGTGAATACTTCTATACTCTTACGGAGTAAGGAATGTGTTGACAATATATAAGCGGTATTCCCCGCAGAGTAAGGCATTGAAAAAAAACCTTCCAAGGGATCAGTGGTTGGTATGTAGGTAATGGTATGGATAATGTGTTGGAGGTGGAGTTAATGGATATGGAAGCTAATGGGTCAGTGTGGAGGTTATGGTAGTGGTAGGAATGGAGGAGGTATGTGTGGTAGAAGCGGCGGATGTATCGGTAGGTGGAGGTGTAGGTGAAGTAGTAGTGGTTGTGGAGATAGATGACTTAATAGGTATGAGCACGTCATTGGGTCAAGTAAAGCATGTTGCATGTTTTGATAGGTGAGGGGTCACTGGAGTGGTATAAGTGTGTCCTTCATGTTTAAACTTTGCACAATGATGTAAAGTGGAAGGAACGCAACCCATGACACGAATCTAGGGTCTGCCAAGAAACAAGTTATATTAGAATTCCCCTTCTACAATGTAAAACAATTTTGGAAAATCAGGCGGGGGCCCACGCAAAGATGAAGGATGACAAAGATTGCCTAGTGTAGAGGTGATATCATCATTGAATGAACACAACATGACCAGATGTTTATGCATGCAAATTGTCAAGTATGCACATTTGAGCGAATGCATGGGATGAAATGATGTTAATGCTAGCCCCCATCAATCATCACATGGCATACCCATATGTCATTGATGTGGACAGAGATGAAGAGGGAAGGGTATAGGTCATCATTTTGTGTTGTGCGATCTCTTCCTCTAAGAAGCTAAGGAGCCACTTGGTGAATAGGGTGGGGTGAAGATGAAGATGGTAATTTGGTGAGAGAGGCTACATGGTGGGGTGTGATAATGGAGGCTATGGATGTGGGGTCATTGGGCAAAACCTCAATACATCAAGAACCTCCATGAGAGCTTGACAATGGGATTCTGAGGTTTGGATGAGGTCATATAAGGACATTTTGAGGGGAGACTGGTGTAATTGTTTGAGCATGGTGTAATGTGTGACGCCATTAGAAATGGGGTACGTGGGGCCGTAGATAGTGATTTTAGGTATGGGTGCAGATGGTATGTTGGGTATAGGATTGGTTGGTGGGTCAATTGCCTTTTCTTTACCCTTATCCTTCTAAGCACGTGTAGTGACGTGAATCATGTTGATCTGAGGGGAGTTGGCAAACAGAGAAGGTGTAGGGTGAGTGGTATAATGACATGATGGGCAAAAACCTACTGGAGGAGAAAACCCTGTGAGGTGAGTTGGGAGCAACGACATTTGGGTGGTGGCATGGCAAGTTATTTGATGCGAACTATGTTAATTTCAAATTTTGGGGGTGGCTCTAGGAGCGTGAGGATGGTGGGTTGTGGTTGTTGAATGGGTGTTGGTGAAGAAAGATCCTCATCAAGAAGGTCGTCATCGTCAAAGTTGGCCTCTCAGAGGACATAATCTGGATAATGACGGTTTTCAATGCCTTGCATTTTTTCACATCGTGCCCTAGCACATGATGGTATGCACAAATTTTAGTATCATCAAACCCTTTTGGCTTGGGTTTGAGGGGGTCATAAGGTCTAAGTGGCGGTAATGTGATGATAGAAGTCTCAAGGAGGTTGGTTAAAATTTTGGCATAGGACCCTGCTAGTGGATCGCAATGGCAAGTGAACATGGGTTTGGGTGTAGGTGTGGTTGATTTTCGAGAAACAATCTTTGTAAGAGGAGGAGCTAGTCGAGCTATAAGTTTGGGTGCTGACATGTTTTTAGGTGTCGGTCCTACTTGTTTAGGTAGAGGTATAGTAGATGGACGAGTAGGAGGGTGTGTGGTTGTTTTGACTACCTTATTGTGGGTTAGTGGAGTTTTTTTTTTGGATTGCACCTTCTTGGGTAAAGATGATGTGGGTGTATGCGTTCTAGACCCCGTACACCCATGGGGATAATGGAGGTGTCTTTGCGAAGGTAGATGACGCGGGTTGTGCTTGGGGTGTGAGAGATAATGATCGGCGAAGTGTAGTGGGTAGTGAAGCAATAACTAAGGGTATTGGAAATATGGGTGGTAAAGATGCCTGCAGATGTGGGTGTAAGTCATGTTAGGCATCTGGGTAAGTTAGAGGTTTGTGAGGAAGGAATGGGTTGTTGTGTTTTTGGTTTATTGATGGGTGGAGGGTGCTTGACCATGTTGGGAAGCCGAGACCCTAAGATAGACAGGGACAGTGTAGGTGCGATTAGCACATCCAGGTATGAGTTCTATGGGTTTGGTGCTCTGTCTGGGTGTCGGAGTAGGTGTAAGGTTGACTTTAGAGGAGGTAGCTAGATCCATTTTGATAGGTGGATGAGTAAGGTTGGTAGTTGGGCGACCCCTAAAGTGGTAATAAGTTTAGTCAAGGATGATGTTGTAGGTGTGGGTTTGGATTTAGATATAGATTGGGCTATGGGTAAGGATGTGGTTTGAGCTATGACAGGTGTCGTGGAAGGAGTTGTGATAGAGGTGGTTGTGTTTGGTTTGATTGGTCGAAATATTTTTGGGTAGATAGTGGAGGTATCATCCAGGTGACCTCTCTGCATCCGCATTGAGGAGACAGAAGCAAAAGGTGTCCCCATAGTAAGGCTCTATCCACATAATCTAAGTGATCGACCAAACACGAGAATGACGCTCTATAGGTGGAGTTGATGAGGACCTAATGGTAATTCCCGTAAAATGTGTCTTAGAGATGGGAAATTGGCTAGCTTCAGCTTCCATGGGTAAGAGAGCCAAAAGTAGGTCTATAGGATTTTGGGTAGTGGATGGAGAATGCTCACCAAGAGGCAAAGGTATCTCAACTAGGTCTATGGTAGGTGTAGAAGGTGATGGAAGCTCCTCTGCAAGTGGAGGAATAGATAGGTGCTCCTCTATGGGTGGAGGAGGTAATGGGTGCTCCTCTATGGGTGGAGGAGGTATTGTGGGTAAAATTTCTCTAAGTGGAGAAGCCAGGGGTGAGATGGTCTCGATGTTAGCGGAAGACTCCTCCATAGGTGATGAAGGAGATGAAAGATGTTCCTCTATGAGTGAAGGAACAGGGGAGGTTGGTTCTGATGTGGAAGGAGGATTTCGGGCTAGGATTTCCTCTATGGAAGGAATGTGAGGTAATTAGGAGGCAATAGGTACGTCATTAAAGATAGCGTGAACCTCGCGGGTATGGGTATCATGAGTTGAGGTCTCACTGTTTGATCAAACGAAGGGGCATGGTTGGGAAATGGTTTCTTGAAGATGTGTAGGTTTTGGTTAGTAGGTGCATTAGGATTATCCACGGTTAACTCACCTTTCTCGAGCATTTCTTGGATAATATTTTTGAAAGTGATGCAATTGTCGTCACTATTACCCTTTAATCGATAATAGTTACAGAAGTCATGTTCTTTATACCATGTGGGCATGGGGCGGCAGGGAAAAACCAAAGTGTGTGGTTTTATGGTTGGAAGAGTGATGGCTCCGGCTTTGATAAGATTTTCTAAGATAGAAGAGTAAGGTTCCCCAATTGGGGTGCATTTCCACTGCTTGCTCTCTAAATTGAAAAGTTTGGATGGGTGAGAGATTAGATGAGGGGGTAGCCTAATTTGATGGATGAGTTGGGCTAGCCTTGAGTACCACTGCGTTAGCGGTGCCCTTAGCCTTTGAATAATTAGTTTGTGGTTTGGAAGAAGAAGAGGTATCATTCGACTTGAATGCCGAATTCTTATTGCGTAATTGGATTTTCTTCTCTTCGATGGCCCAAATCTCTAACTTTCGTGCCATAGTGAATGCTTCATCGAATGTTCAGAAGGTTTGGACCTGCAAGGTTGGTGAGATATGTCTAGCACAAGCCCGTGTGAAGAGCTTGATGAGTTCTGTTTGTGGTAGTTGGAAGGTGAGTTGGTTGATCAAGCTACACCAGTGAGTGACAAAATCTGCGATAGATTCATCCTCATACTGACGCGTGGAGTATAGGTCGGTCATGGTAACCTTCTTGATGATATTGAT
Source organism: Taxus wallichiana var. yunnanensis (assembly GCA_018340775.1). Lineage (NCBI taxonomy): Eukaryota > Viridiplantae > Streptophyta > Pinopsida > Cupressales > Taxaceae > Taxus > Taxus wallichiana. Next base: position 54,518,865 of record CM031238.1, read on the forward strand.
AGAGAAATGATCCAAGAAGGCTTGGGCTACTTGATTGAATGAGAATATGGAGTGTCTAGGTAACCCACTATACCAATCTAATGTAGGTCCAGTCAGAGACATGGGAAAGGTTCTCAAGAGCAAGGCATCATCGTGAGCGATCAAATAACACCCATGTTTGAATGACCGCAAATGTTGCGGGTCTTCTTTGCTATTGAAACGATTGAATTTAGGAATTTCCCAATGCACGGAGTATGAGCGGATAGGAATGGATGGGTAGATGGGATTGTTTCAAATCTCGTCATAGGTGAGAGTGTTATAGGAGCTGGAAACCGATGCCTCCAATGTCTGCATCTTGTCCAACATCAATTTAATTAGATTGTTGGTGGGTTATGATGATTGGGTGCCTCCTATAGCATGAGAGGGTTGGTTTTGGGCATATAACAGGGGTGGCACTCCAGTGTATGGGGCTTCCATGTAGGTTGGTTGAGAAGAAGGCAAGTGTGAAATAGGGGCATGCACACGGTGTGTATAATGGATGAAATGGGAGGTTGCTGATAGTATGTATATGGGGGTGGAAGGGTCATGGTAACCCTAGTGACAATAGGGGCTAACGACTACGGAATGGAAAGTAACACGTTTTGAAAAGGGGTAGGGCTCACCGACACCAAAGGTGGTAGTGTAGCTATGGGTATGTGTGAGACATTAGGGGAAAATGAGGTTGTGTTTTAGATAGTTGTCTAGGGTATGGTGGATGTAGCGGGTGTAATGGAGGTGGCGGGACGTGGAATTCATAATGGGTATAGGACCTAGCTGTGACATGATTGGGGGTAAGGTAGATGTGGGAAACATAGAGCTAGATGGGGCCGATGCAGGAGGGGGAGTGAGAGTTGGGGGATAGATATGGGCATGTTGTATATCAACTGACTCGAGGCATCTCAAGTGGATGAGTGGGAAAGGTAAACGAAAGGTGACGGGGTTTTGGTCAAGGAGTCGTGTGAACTCCTCATCTCCGTGAGCGATAGTGATAGGTGGATGGCATTCATGGCTGGTGATAAAATGGAAGGTGGTGAAGGTCTAGGTGGGAGTGGTTGACAACTGGCATGAAATACGAGTGCACTTTCTTGTCTTTAAGTTAGCACCATGTGAACTAGTACTGATCGGGTAGGGCTGCTTCTCTGTAAATGACACGAGAAAACAATAGAACAGTGAATGCAGTGGTAAAAGGGGATTAGGTACCAAATGGTGGTTGGAATGTGAAAAAGGCTAATTGAAGGTGGTTAAGGAAAACGACGCGGCAGTGTCGGGGTAAACCACGGCCACTATAGAAAATGGTCAGTGAGTGAAAAACTAGGTAGAAGGTCAAATCTGATAGGTATGCCAAATCTAATGGTGTTTTACAATGTCAATGAGAATCATGGCAAAGGATGTGGATTGTGAAAAGTGGAAGAAAATGAATAAAATTTCCTTTTGGGTAGGTTAACAAAAGGACCTGGAACCGACGTTGGTTGGGTATAACCGATGATGGTTAGAGGGTAACCGACGATGGTTACTATGAAATTGAAAAAAGTGATGAAAGAAAAGTGGTTGTGAATTAAAATATGATGTAGAATCAAACCTTAATTTTGAGAATGATGATGATATGGCCCAAACACACTCGGGTGAAGCCGGAATACACCAGCTATGATGAGGAGCATGTAAAGGATGAACAAGAAAAAAATGAAAATGTGATCTCTCACCTCAAAACGCAAGCCAAGCGAAACACTAAGAAAAATGTGATCCTAGGAGTTCCTTTTATATTATGTTTGTTTAGTTTATGTTATTTAAGGACTGACACATGAATTGTGAAATAGAATTTTTTGGCGAGGATGGCTTCCTACAAAGAAGGAGATCTAAGAGGTGAGGTTTTGGTATGTTATGGTGGGGCGGGCTTCAATCAAGTATGACTCGATAGAGAGTGAAGTGAGTTGGGAGTACTTGCCAATCCTCATATCAGTGTGATCATTGATAGGCATTCCCAGGAAAGATGTTGTTTAAGAATATGTGTTTGTTTTGAATTTGTGCAATTTGGCAAGACTTAGAGAGAGAGAGAGATGTGCTTTCTACGATTCATTTGTCAACCATCAGCTGGTCATGACTTCCAAAGATATAGGTTGCCCTCAATTAATGTGAGCTAATGCGATAAATTAGAATGCAATGCACTTATTTTTAAGCCCAAATCAAAGTGTGAAGTTGGATGACACAATAAGATGAAGAGGAAGAGGGATGCTCTTTCACTACAATGCAGAAAACATGAAGAAATGGTTCTTTTTAATTACACCAAAAGAAAAGTTTCCTTTAGAGCAAATAGAAAGAAAAAGTGGGTTACCAAGGAAGAAAATTAATGTGTATGCTTTTAAGAAGGGAAACAAACACACAATTTTCCTAGGAATGAATGAGATGCAAGGAACACCGGATGGGTCCCACCGGAAAGCCAAAATGTTTCACCTAATTCTTAGATCATTTCTTTGAAGTGTTTGATTTAAACAAATAGGGTAACAGCATAGGAGGAATACCTATTCAAATACTAGTTGATGGGTTTGTTGCACACGTATGATTCCCAAATCCATACCGAGCGTGAGAACTTCCTTTTGGCTAGGAGGAACTACCTGTAATAAAATCAAGACCACCAGAAAGAATTAAACAATATATGTAGTGAAATACCTAGCGTATGCTAGATCTGAGAAGTGTGATACTTCCTAGATGGCTGTCAGTCCACTATTTTAAACAATTTAATGCGGTAAACAAAGTAAATCCTATTAAAATTCGACATGATTTAGGCATCTCACTTAAAACAAAATAAGAAAATAGATCTAATCTAACAAGCTAGGCTAGAATAGAATCCAAAGGTCCGATGACCGGTTCCGGGTTCCGCAAGTCAAATAGAGGTCTCGGGTAGATCACGGGTGGATGAGGGTGAAGTGGAATTTGGTGGGTAGGTCACTTTTCGGGTTGTATGGAAAATACAAGAGACCTATGTTGGTCAAGGGTGAATGATGACGGTTAGGTGTAACCGATGCCGATTCCATGTGGAAATCGAGAATGCCACAAAACAAGATTTGGGTCTCCTTTGTGATTGCACAAAGGAATTTGGTTAATCGGGATGAGGTATTGGGTGACTGGGGTAGGATTTGGTGAGGTTTTAATGGGTATATGGAGGTAGAAGTGTTGGAGGAGGTCAATAGGTGGCTAGGTAAACAATAGATGATAAAATAATGATGAAATGAAATAAACCAGAGAAGTATAATGTTATACTTACTTGGATTCTGGTCCTGGATGCCTGTGAGTGAGGGATGGAGGTGCTGATGAGAGGTTTTGAAGGCTGCAGGTGATCACCAATTGAAGGAAATCTTCTGCATGGGCTGCATGTAAATTCCTCTTTGCTTGGTTAGATCAGATCATTGTTGGGATGGCTATGCAGGAAAAGATGCTTGATCTCCTTCCTTACATGCATGTTCTCGTTAGAATTCACTAAGGTTTGCCAACTTTTCCAATCATTTTCCAACCTTCTGCCAACCTTAAGAATAAGGTTTTTTTGGGGTTAAAAGGGTAACCGATGGTGGTTCCGGCTTAACCGGTGACGGTTAGGGGTAACCGACGTTGGTCAACGTGGGGTTTCCTAGGTTTACTAAACTAGGGAGATCCTCTTGATTTTCTCGTATCTCATGTCATTAACCCATAGATTATACTAGGATCCTCTTGTAAGCATGCAAGAATGTGGTTAGAGGGAATGTAGGCATTGATTTTTAGGGTTTGGGTAAGTCTCAGTTAGTTATGGCAACTTACTAAGAATAGGTCTTAGGTTGAGTTGGCTTGGTGAGGTGTCTAAGTGAATCAGTATGTGTAGATATTATTTAAATTAAGATATTTAAATAATAAATATAGTGAGGATAATGAATTAACTAAATTAAATTAATAAAATTAATATTAGTCGGGTGAAGGGGGCCATGGCTAGTGAATGTGATGAAGGGTGCTTATTTGTCGAGGGACCAAAGGGTAGTGTGACCTAATTTTAGTGTCTACGTTGACCTTAGGAGGTAGTTATTCAACACATCTAGTGACTCCCATGTTTAAATCTACTTGATTAAGTAGCTCAATGCCCTTTTCATGAGAAGAATACAAACAAGAAAAAGTGTAGAAATTAGTGAGCCTTTCAAATATTTGAATTTTTTTAGCAGACATAATATTATTCTAAGGAGAATAAACACAAAGAATACACTCATTGGAACAAGGTGCAATTGAAGGAAATTGAAGGCACAAAATGATAGGAAATAAAACACGTGCGAAGAAGTTTGGTTTGGACTTAGCCATTTTTATAGATATAGACTATTTTTGGAGATAGTGTACGGAGCACACATCGGGATGGAGACTTGTGTGACACACAAATAGTATTTTGGGAATGAGAAAATGATAAGTGCCATGCATGGTTGTAGTTAATAATAGGATTACCTCTTCCAGTTAACTATAGGACATCTATTATTAGCACACTCACATGTGTGTATGTTATTGTAAAGGCACGTGGCTATTAACAACATGCGACCTATTTTTAGAAGTGCGTAGGCAACGAAGGGAAAGTTCCCACCTCTATAAGTATGTATTAAACTATGTAATTTAGAGAGATATTGGTGTGTAAGTTATTCAGAGAGTTATGCTATTGGATCTTATGCGCGCATGACTTATGGACATACTTTATAATGTAAGAATCTTTTGTGTTTTACAGTATTTAATGAAATGGATGATATTGGTTGGATAATGGTGTTAGACATAACTGAAGCAGGTTCATGTATGGTTAATCTCACTATAGTTATTGTTTAATTCATGATTCTCTAAGATCTAGATTTGGATTATGCACTTTGAAATTTTTATGGTTATTTATGGATTTGAATATGGCTTATCTTCATCACACTAACATCATGCACAAGCAACTCTAAATAGGGACCCTGGTACCTTTACGCGCTTTGGGTGAGCACTCGGCTTAGGCTAGGTGATGCCAACCCATCTCGAGTTTTACACACTAGATTCTAGGCTACATCATTGGTCCCAGTTTGTTAGTAGATCTAGCTAAGGTTATATTTATTTTGGACCTAGAGGAGCCTACTACCGGTCAAAGTGAGGTCTGTGGATTCTTGAGCCACATAGGGTATTACAGAGAATTTTTCAAAGGATGTGTGAAGATTATCACGCCCTAGAAGAGTTACTAAAAGGAAAAGGGACATTCTATTTGGGAGAACCGTAGAAGCGCACATTTGAGGCATTGAAGGAGAGAATTATTACAACACCTATTTTGTGTTTTCCTCATGGAACCACCCATTTCATGTACATGTGGATGCCTTGGGCACACGATCATTTGCATTGTGTTAGCTCATCCTAGAGAAGGTATTCTAGATCATCCTATCTATTTTTCTAATAGAAAATTAACTCTTGTATAATAGAATTACACAACTACAGAGTGCGAGGACTTGTAAATGATCTACATGCTGCATAAATTCATAAAGTATTTTCTAGCAACACCTTTTGTATTTTATACTGATCACATGGTATTAAAATACTTGGTCAATAAGCCCATTTTACAGGGGCACATATGTCGATGGGTGCTCTTATTCCAAGAATTTGACTTTATAGTCGTGGTAAAACCCGTAAAAGTAATTCAGGCTGGACCACTTATTAAGGATTCAATCGAGGGGAGGAGGACGCAGACAATTGAAGATATAATGTCGATGTGCGGTTTTACAAGTTACATCGCACACCTTTATAATTGGAGGATATTGATGTCTTTTGATGCATATGTATGGCACGTAAGGAATGAAGGCCTTAGAGAGGAAACGACTTATAATTCACGCGGCAACCTTCATGTTGATCAGTGGTGACTTATATAAACTAGGTTGAGATAAATTATTGCGTCGGTGTGTACTAGAAAATGAGCGCATAGATATGATGGAAGAGGCTCATGGTGGTATTGCAGGTGGGCATTATGCAAGTGATACCACTATGGGCAAGATTCTACTCATTGGATTATGGTGGGAGACCCTGTATAAAGATCATAAAGAGTATTGTAAGGCGTGTGATAACTGTTAGCACCTTGGCAAGCTTGGGAAAAGAGATGAAATTCCTTTGAGGTCTATTTCTAGTGTAGAGCCATTTGAGAAATGGGCTATAGACTTTGTGTATCATATTTCCCGATTACATGTAGAACCGAGATCACGCTACATCATCACTTGTACAAATCATCTTACAAGGTGGGCGTAATCAATGCCTACAAAGGATTATACAAAGAGCTACTAAAACAATGTGTTCTTATGGGAAAATATTCTTACTAGGTATGGATGTCTGTTGAGCTTGACAAGTGATAGGGGCACACAATTTTTGAATGAGATGATCAAGATATTATTGGATGAGTTTATGGTTGTGCACCACAAAACTACACCTTATCACCCTTAAGAAAATGGGACTACTGAGGCTTTCAACAAGATATTGAGAGACCTTGACAAAAATTTGTGATGTTGGAAGGAAATATTGGGATGATAAAGTTTCTGTTGTAATTTAGGCGTATAGAAAAACCTATAAGAGGTTGAATAAGGCCACACCTTTTCAGTTGGTGTTTCACGTAGAATTAGTTATTCCAATGGAATTCATGTTACTATCATTTCGTATTATGTGCACCGTAGGTCTAGTTGATGAACAAGAATTAGAAAAAATAATTGACAAGTTAATATTATTGGATGAGAGGTGTGTCAAAGCACGTTGGAGTCGAAGTAGGAAAAGGCCAAAGGGAAGGAATGGCATGACAAGCACATTAGGGATAAGAAGCTTGAGGTTGGATAGATGACACTTTTTTATGATTCCAAGTTTCGCACTTTTTGAGACCGTATGTTATTACTCACATTCTTGACTTAGACACTTATCAGCTAGAGGCAATTAATGGAACATGGTTACTTGGTTAATTTAATGGGAGTAGGTTGAATCCCTACTATAAATAAGTCTTTTTGGTGTTTATAATAAGGTAACATTACCGTTTAGTATAGATTTCCCTTCTCGTATTTCTTTTAATGTATTTCCTTCTTTGTCGCTATGATTTGTCAATTTAGTTTGGTATTTTTTTGTAATAAGCGTGTTTGCGCACTAGAAGCTAATTACAATCTTAAGTATTTTTATGCACATAGGACTGCACATATCATTGGTGTGGGGTTGTTATTTTTATTCAAAAATGGGTACACATGAGAATAAACTGTTACAAGTGCTATTCAAGTATGGAAAGGAGCTGCTAGAAAGAAGATTGATCCTAGAGAAGACCATAGTTGGAAATAAAGGAATGAAAAATATAACGTGAGGTAAGTAGCGGCCATGGAAACTACTAGAAGAGGGTGTAGTGGCGAGCTACTTTGGTGTATGGAAGCGCACAAAAGAGAAGTCTTTAGCCGAAGGTAGGAAGGCATGCTAGAAGGTTATAGTTGGGGTGCAAAGGTGTACTGTGTGGAAATTGGGAAAATGGTCAATTAATGAGAAGATTGGTGGTAGGTGAAGGAGCAATAAATGCACTAAATTTTTGAAAATCTATATAAGGACGTGATGCGGGTTCATTTTTACCTTTGCGATCATAATAAATCAAGCGAGATAAGTGCAACTGAGCCAAGAAAAATGTGTTGAGGTGCAGAGAGAGCTGTGAAACCAGACTTGGCTTGTGTCCCCATTGGTGAAGGGTTTGAGCGTAGTAGAAGCATTGAGAAGGATATATGGCATATAGTTTCAAGCTAGGGTTTGATCTTACTTAACACAAAATGTAAAAGGAGAGATTTTATTATGGCATCAAGAAAGCACCAGCAATGTACAAAGGGAAGAAAAAGATGGAAGTTGAGGTTGAAGTTACTCCCGAGAGAAATTTTTCATAAATGAAGTATCCAAGAGTGATAGTTAGATAGGATTGGGATTCCCACATCCGCAGATTTAAAGTAAGTGATTACAACCACCGCACCGCTAAAAAAAGGGAGAATTAGATGCATTGTTAAACAAGAAGACCAACAAGTGCATGGTGGACGATATGCTAGTATATGATGATGTTCGGGAGAAGTTTCTTAAAAAGTTAGGGGTTTACCAGTTATATGAACTCCCATATTTTGGAAAACCAAAAGCTATATACCAATGGCTTATGACCATAGTCCATGAGGAATTTTTCTATTTTGTTGGATAGAGGGTAAGGATCACAATAGCTCGATTGCTACATTGATAGGATTGAAGGGCACATGGATAGATATCATTAGTTATCTGACTAATAAGGTAGCTATTATAGCCACCAGTAAGGATTTGGGATACTCTAAGGGTCCACATGGAATAGATATATATAAATTGAGGAAGTATCCAAGAGTGCAGCACTGTGCACCTGCTCACTAAGTTGAATGACCAAGAGAGATGGTCATAGGTAAATATCATGTGGCTATATATCGCAAAGAAAATGTCAAAAGGATAAGTCTACAATCTAGCAGGCTACATAGTGGAGACAATTACTAAGGAAGCACAAACAGGTGAGAAGATAAGTTTTGGCACTATTCTATTATCTCTTGTCTTTGTAGAAATTGGAGTGCTCGATGGGCCAAAGAAAATTTTTTGGGAATACCCCACAGAGAATAAGTCCCTCACAAAAGGTTCAAGAAATACTTATGTGAAGGAACAATGAGTGGCCCATTCAAGGAAAGGGAAAAACTATGGTATGACCGACTTCACACGACATTTGAGGAGGAATGGCACATTCCAAAGGATTTAACTTCGGTAGTGGGCAAGGAAGTACGTTCATGGTGTATCATCATTTCTACATCGCGTGGTTTGTAATGAAGGATGGAACATGGAGTCCATGGTGCAAACTACCTTATGCCTTCACAATGCACTACTTCTAGGCCTTAGTTCACAAAGTTTTCGATGCATGTCAGTGAACTTCAAGGCAGATAAGGTAGAATGTGACTACCATACTCTCTGGAAAACATATGTTTATCCAGGTCGGTCTTCCTACATTGAGAGGCTCATTTCAGATGTTATAAGTATAAAGCCAATAAGTTTGGCTATTAGGGACAGTGGAGCCATACTCATCTATCTTCATCTCAATCCTAGGCTAGAGAATAACAAGTATGTGGAGAATGAATTTTTGTTACCAAGGCCACCTAAGGGAAAACATACAATTGAGAATGTGGCAGCTCTAAAGCCTATTGCGACCATAGAGATATACGAGGAAGAAGAACATGAGGATAGTGGAGGCTTGGACCATAGAGGCCAAAGGTAGCCCATAGATAGAGTGGAGAGTGAGCACGCAGATACTCCACCATAGGCACAAGAAGGAGAGGAGGACTTAGACATGGATGTAGTCCCTGAAGAGAACCAATTTAAGAGGGTATTTAGAAGAACCAGGACCCAAGGTGTGGGAACATCACAGCCTATAATAATATCACCTTGACTCTCCCTCAAAAGGAATCACTGGAGAAGAAGAGAAAAAGAAAGCTAAAGCTTGGTGAGGAGGTGGAGGAGTCTCGAAGATAGTGCACCTAGGACCCTAGTTCAACCGGAAGATGTGGAGGAGCCCCATGATGAAGAAATAAGAGATGAAGAAGGAGGGGTGAAAGAAGTAGAAGATACCGTGTGTGCAAGCGCAGACCAATGCACCGATTCAACTCGAGATGGGAGAAAGGCCAAATCCATACCTTAGCGCTCATGTTCTTAAGGGGCCAAGGAAAAGGAGAAGTGAATAATATGTTGTGCCAAGTATGGGCTATGCTTAGGACACAAGTAAAATTTTCTGCACCAGATTTCAAATAACAGTGGACCTTAAGGAATTATATGGATGGGAGCTGATGGATCAAGATATGGCCACTACGCATGCAAGTAAATAGCTATCCGGTCCATGTAAACTCATATGGATGAACCAGATTTTTATGTATCCAAGGAGTCATGTGTATCAAGAAGAGTAAAGAAGGCACCACAGAGCAAGAACATGACCATAAATCCCAATATTATGTCAAATGAGCAGTAAACAATGCCTTAGTTAAGGTATCGGTGAGGTGGCGTGGAAAAATATTGATAAGGTCGCCACCATTAGAGCGTCGATGGAGGATAACAAGGACAAAACTGAAGAGATAGAGCGGTTAAAGGTGGAGAAGGAAAAAGAATGCACAAAGAATGAGGCCTTTATTGGCATGGCTAAATAAATTTGTGATTATATTCTGAAGGCTAGGCCTCATCTAGAACCAAAGGTACCTAAAATGTTTCCTTCTATTATGCATTATGTGCGTACTTTGTTGATTTGATGCTAGAAGATGGACCACTTAGAATGCCTGCACCAAAAGATGTTGAACAAGAAGTAGAGAGAGAAAGGGCCTCTATGATTAGAAAAATTTCAACTTACGAGGCATTGCTCCAAAATTTAAAGGATGAGCTAAATAAATTAGACCAAGCTCTAAATTTGTGTGCAACACTAGAGGCGATGATAAGGACCAAAACTTTGGTTGAAGATAATGAAGTTCTGGCAGCAATGAAAGATGATACTTTAGGGCACGAAGAGAGATTGGAACCAATAAAAAAATCATGAAGCCCTTCCAAAGTGCTCAAGATTCACATAAGGAGAGGATAGATGAGATAGGAAGATCATAGCGCAAAGATGGATCTTTAGGAGGAATGATGTCCGATATGGCCAATGTTGTCTAGGTACTACAAAATGAGAAGGAAAATATTACTCAAGATGAGTTATATGCCATTTCCATAGACATTCCGTAAAAGACAAGGACAATGCTAGATGACTAGAAAAAACTAGAGGCATAAATCAAACTTGAATATCTAGAGTTGATCCTCCCAGGTTGAAGAAGAGGATGTTCAGAGAGAAAAGATTCAATATTTTGTAGAGTGATTCTTTAATTTGCTCAATTCTTATTCTTTTATTATGAGGACGATAATGTACTTTAGTGTATGGTAATGTTGATTAAACATAATATTGTTTTAAGGAGAAGACACACAAAGAATACACGTACAGAACAAGGAGCATTTTAAGGCATGGAATGTTAGGAAATGAAACATGCGCGATAATGGTTTGGTTTGGACTTAGCCGTTTTTATGGATACATGCTATTTTGGAGATAGCATTAGAGAAAACATCGGGATGGAGACTTGCATGACACGTAAATGATATTTTGGGAGCAAGTGGTTGATGAGCACAATGCATGGTTGTAGTTAATAAAAGGATTACTTCTTCTAGTTAACTATAGGACATCTATTATTAGCGCACTTGCATGTGTGTATATTATTGTAAAGGTGCATGGCTATTAAAAGCATGTGACATATTTTGAGAAGTGTGTAGGTAGTGAAGGGAAAGTCCCCACCTCTATAAGTATGTATTGAATTGTGTAGTTTAGAGAGAGACTAGTGTGTAAGTTATTACAGAGTTATATTGATGGATCTGATGCGTGCATGACTTATGGGCATACTTTATAATGTAATAAGCTTATGTGTTTTACATTATTTAATAAAATAAATGATATTATATGGATAATGGCGCTAGACATAACTGAAATTGTTTCATGTATGGTTAATCTCATTATAGTTATTGTTTAATTCATGATTCTCTAAGATCTAGATCTGGATTATGCATTGTGGAATGTTTATGTTTATTTATGGATTTGAATATGTCTTATCTTCATCACACTAACATCCTGCATAAGAAAATCTAAAGAGGGGCATGGTACCTTTGTGTGCTTTGGGTGAGCACTCAGCTCAGGTTGGGTGATGTGCCAACACGCCTAGGTTTTACATAGTAGATTATAGGCCGCATCACCATTTGTCACCAAAGAGAAGTATAATAGGTAGAGTAGTTCAAATATCACCATATCATCCCAATAGAACTCTTTCCACTCCTCCTGGTAGGAATTTTCTGTCATCTAGGTTTTCAAGAACCATTCCATTCATGGCAAAAAAATAAATCTACCCTTTTCCAAATTTAATGGTTGTATTCCCTTGGCTCTAAATGACCAACATGATATACCAATGTCTAATCTATAAAGTATTCCTTTCTTCACTAGTGAAAACCTTACCACCCAGTTGATTATATTCAAGATACCTCTAATGTGTGTTCAGTTCATCCGGCTATAAAAGATGATGTTGCAGTTAGGATTCTTGCTTCTTCACTTAAAGTTAAAGCACTTCAATGGTATAGAATCTTGAGACCTTACATTCAAATTTGGGATGAACTTGTTACTACTCTCTATCAACAATTTGTGGAGAAATCAAACAACATATGCTTGCTAGAGTAGCTTACTACAATAAAGCGAGATTTGAATGAGCTCATGGTGGACTTCAATTTCAGATTCTAGTGAACATGGGATAGACTTCTATAGTTACTAATACCAACCCCAAAACGTGTATTTTTATAATTTCTTAGATATTTGAATTATGATATAGCAGTAATGATTTAGTCTATGGGTGTTATCCAATTACAAAATGCATATCCAATAGCCATTTGGGCTAAAAATTGTTTAAACCAAATAAGAAAAATATCCCATAGATTACATATGCCCTTGTTTCTGAATTACCTAAAATTTCTCATCCTTCCATTGCTCTTGTTCCCCAACCATCTACTTCACCTTCTATATCCACATCTAGTTCCTCCATGAAACAAGAAGAAATTAAAAGTCTTGGTGTTCATCATAAAAACAAAACAAATGAGATTGTATCCCTCAAAATACATCAATCTCAAGCTCCAAATAATTTTCCGAAACCTCTTTAGGGATATCCGCAACAAGGCTTTCAATATCCTAATCAAATATTTCCATAGAATTACCCTCCAATAAAACTACCAAACCAAACTCATGTAACCTTTTCCTCCTCCTAGATTAAGTAAAGTTATTATTCCAATTCAAAATAACATGGCTGAAAGTTTTGAATGGTGTTATCCTTTGATCAACTGCATAATCAATATGTGTGTGAGGTTGGAATAAACTCCTTACGAGAGAAACCGATCATGGTCCAAACTTTATTCTTCTCACAAGAAATAATTGTGGATCCTTTAACAAGAAATACAAATTGGATTCAAGAGTTTACCCATGAACCCAACTTAATACTCTTCAAACCCGAATAATTTTGTGCGATTAATGAAGTCATGGGTATCTTAAATGGGCCACAACTCCATGTGGTGAATAACAAAAGATCTGATAATAAACAAGTAGATTTGAGATCACCTTCTCCTATTTATACTAATCCATGTGACATGCCCAATCAATATGAGGAATTAAATAGAAATGTAGCTTCATCTAGTTTTTGTGGGTCATTCAAGTAGTCGTAGAGTGAACAAGTTCTATGAAACATTCTAACACAACACCAAATATCTATGAGGCATGAAAATTATGATTATCGAGAGAGCTTCCATGGATGGGACAGAGAAGCAAATAACATGCCACTCCTTCATTACGAAGCTACGAGTATTCCTATCAACATTATGGAGTACATGAAAATAACAAATCTGAATGTTACAATGTGGGATGCCCTATCAATCCCATCTCAAAGGGATTTAGTGAAAAAATATTTGAATCAAATTCAACCTCTGGAACCTGTCATGAATAAATCAAATATCGCAGTTAACATGTGGCATCCAAAAGAGGAACAAGTAAGTTAAATTTTCAAGCCACCTCCTTTCTACATCTCTCTCATAGTTGAAAATCACTGTTTTCACAATTGCATTATATACTCGGGTACTAGTACCTCATTCATGCCAAATAAAATTACAGACATCTTAGGGATTGAGTATAATCCAACTTTGCATGCTTACCCAAGCCTAAAAATAATGCAGGACATTTTTGTGATTGACTTTCCACCATTGTTTACCCTTTGCATCTCCAAAGATTTCACATCTAAGGTGAGTAGATATCTTTCCTTATATTGGCCTCATATGTTGTTGAGGACAAGGTATGTGACCAAATTTATAATTAAGGTTGAACCTATTTTATCTTATCATGTGGAAGTTTATAAACCAAGTCATCTTAATGAAAATTTCATGATCCAAGAAGAAACAAGTAATGACCATGAACCAATTGAAACCAACCACATTCATCAGTTGCAATTCTTGATCTTATGTTGGATGAATGGGCCAAAGAGCACTATGAATTTGATCCTTATGATACAACTATGGAAATTGGTCTAGGCACTTATTGCATCCATGAAGAGAAATTCACTATCCCCATGCCACACAAGGAAGAAGATAATGATGTTTTTGGACTATGGAAGTTATATTTTGATGGTTCTAGAAGCATGAAATGGGGTCAAAGGCAGGTGTAGTTCTTACCTCCCAATGGATAAAAAAACATTTTTCTCACAAGATACAATTTGCATGCTCCAACAATGTACTAGATTATGAGGCATCATTCCATGTTTTTTATCGTGACAAAGAAACAAATCAAAGATTTTTAGATATTTGGGGACACCAAATTGGTCATTCACTAGTTCATAGGTAGATGTACGGTTAAGAACAAGATTTTGAGAGCTAACAAGAACTATTTGTGGGGTCTCCTTGAAATTTTGAGTTTATCAACCTTCAAGTGGTGCCAAGGAGATTGAATAAAGGAGTAGACCAAGTGGATACCATTGTTTCTTAGCTTTATCCCACGAATATGTTATCCAAGGAAAATAAATTTTCAAATAGGTTGTAAGACCATCAATTCCTAGATAACGATCTTTGTAGACACCCCAATTTCACACCTCTCCTAAATCAATTAATTTTCCCATTCCATTTCCCATAAAAACCCATGAGAAATTAATTGACATCATTCAATTAATAAAACCTTGTCAATTCCTAATTAATCTTCCTCACATGTCAAATATTCCCCATGTCCCCTCACTTGCAAATTAAATATTCAAGTTTAATTCATGTCCATTCTTCATGTCCCCCACTCACTTAATCTGATTACTTTTCCAAATCATGATTAACCAAAACCTCGAATTAATCCAACTTTTAGGCTATAAATAGAGCCTTGATCCCCCTCTTCAATAACAAGCAAAAATCATGTCAGAGCTCTTGCATTCTTGTTGCATAGAGCATCCTTTCCATCTAGTCCTAATGTTCACATAAGCCTACTTTTCCCATCCATAAATCCATCATCCTCACATCCCTTGGTGCAAATTTTGTGAATCGATCGTCATCGCAACGAAGGTATTACTCAATTCAGAGAAAGTAATTACATTTCAAGCATTCCAAGACCATGAAGTCATTTCCCATTATGAGGTTTGTGAAGGAGACACATGAAAGGAGGTATAATTTTAGTTTTAATACTTTCTTATTATCGGTTATTTCTAGAGCTCACATTCTACACCTATAAGCAATTGTTAGACGAGACAACAAAGAAAACAAATTATTATTATTATTTTTAGATGTTTTTCAGAATTCTACATGAATATATAAATATTAGAACAAAAAAACATAAATTTGTGATGTCATGTAAGTTTTAATTCTTATTTTGAGTGCTCCCAACACCTGCACAATATAGAATGAATCAACGACAACAACAAAAACAAACTAGACATATGTATTAGACACACAATAATGTGTATGCAAGCATTAATACATGTTGAATATTTACACGAAAATATTAATAATTTGTGAAACAATCAATCAATGGATTTCATTAAGGAGTTTCCCGATGAGATATGTGTCACATCCATTGCTACTATAACCTTCATAGACACCAGAAAACAAAATCATTCCCTATAGTGTAAATGTTAACCAAAGGATGTCATGTGGTATAGAAAATGAAATGATAATAGCAAATAATAGTAAGTAAATAATGGATAAAATGACTAATCATGAAACCAAAGGTAACAAAGCATGGGTAAGTCCTAGCGAGCATGCCAGAATGTGAGCTCTATAAATCACCGATAATAAGAAAGTACTGAAATTGAACTTATACCTCCTTTCATGTGTCTCCTTCACAAACCTCGAAAGGGAAATGACTTGGACGGGACCAAACTGCTTGAAATGTAGGTGTTTTCTCTAATGTGAGCTAGACCTTCGATGTGACAATGATCGATTCACAAAATTTTCACCAAGGGATGTGAGAATGTTATATTTATGGATGGGAAAGTGGGATTAAGTGAACATTAGGACTAGAAGGAAAAGATGCTATGTGTAGTAATAATGCAAGAGCTCGCAAAGGATTTTTGCTTGTTGTTGAAGAGGGTGGATTAAGGATCTATTTATAGCCTAAAAGTTAGATTAATTTAGAGGTTTTGGTTAATCATGATATGGAAAAGAAAGAAGGATTAAGTGAGTAGGGTACATGAAGAATGGACAAGAATCAAACTTCAATATTTAATTCGTAAGTGAGGGGACATAAGGAATATTTGACATGTGAGTAGGATTAATTAGAAATTGACAAGGTTTTACTAATTGACTGATGTCAATTAATTTATCATGCATTTTTATAGGAAATGGAATGGGGAAATTAGTTGATTTAGGAGAGGTGTGAAATTGGGGTGTCCTCATTTCATTACATTTTTATACCTTATGACATCCTTTGGATAAATTTTACACTCGTGGGAAGTGCTTTTATCCGTGATGTCTTATGGTGTTTTTGCAAGTTATAGTGGTGATGAATGCAACTTCTATCCTTTCGTGAACCTCCATGATGAAAACCATTTATTTTTCACTCCCTTTTTGTTTCACATCTAACTAATCATTTCGTGTTGATGTTCAACTTCTATTAACACTTGCATACATATTATAGTGTGTCTCATATTTATGTCTAGTTTTTCTTGTGATTTTTCTCACTTAATTCTATCTCATGTAGGTATTGGGAGCACCCAAAACAAGAATCAATGATTAACCCATAACAAATTTCTATTTTGTTGTTCTAATTTTATGTAATCATGCAGGTATCCTAAAAACATATGAAAATTTTTTAAAAAAAAATCTTGATAGTTTTTTAACAAAAAATAGCTATAAAATTCAAACCAAAATTTCTTTCTTTTATTCTAACACTTGCTTCCAATTCGTATTATTTCAAAGTTATAAGTATAGAAAAAACTTAGTGCTTTTTCCACTATATTTAGCGGTTTACTTAGTTATAACTAATATATATTTGTAAGCCTATATTAATTTTGTAGTCTATACTAATTTAGGGAGGGGGTTATTCTCCATTTCCCTGGTTATACAAATGCACATTCCTATATTTTTAAGGGCTTATTTTCTTTTGGGTAAACCTACAAATACAACACAAATAAAAAAAATCAAATTTATTTATTTATTTTTGAAGTATCCTAAGCTACCCACCCCCTAACCTAGCTTACTAGCTCGGTTGATAGCTCGATAAGTTTCTCGTTGAGCTACCCTACCTCGCATTCTACCTCACTCAAATCTCCTATACCTACCCCCGACCTAGCCCTACACAACCCTTCCCCGTGAGCTCCCTTGACTCACCCAAACCCTAACTACCCTAAGCCCGCTTCCCAATCCCGATCCATCCTAATTTATACCCACACCCCATTCGAGATCAACTCTCTAACCAATCTACATTCTTCCCTCCTAATCCACATGACCCTCCCCACTTCACCATGAAAACCTTGAGCCTTCCACACACCAACACATAGACCCTAAAATCCCTTCCCAACGACCCCATCCCTATAACACGTTAACACGTACACCCCCGCCCCGATTACTTGGTTGCTTCACTACACAACCATGTCCCATACACCGAGCCCTCCTGGACATTCAAATCCCACCTTGGTCATACTCTGTGAGCCTCTCCTACTCGCCCTAACACCCATCTCTCACATGTTTCCACTCAGCCACATTGATCCCATCCTTACAACACAATCCCACACTTCCCTAGCTCTACAAAGCCTCCTTTCCACCCAAGTTCTAAATTCAAAAGAGTCAAGCTACGTCACTTCAAACCCTCATACCACTTTTAGGTTTTGTATATAATTTTTTAGGATTTTTCGAGGCCCTTCCCCTTAATTTGTTATTCACCGTATTATTTAAAACTTAGGATATATGCTCCTTTTACCATAATCTCTTTAAACACTTTTTATTAATTAATTTAGTTAATTATTAAGGCTTTGTTTGTTTAACTAGTCAACTAGATAATTATTTTACTAGTTAATTCATTTAATTAGGATTTTTGTTTATTTTGAGGATTAATTAGTTTTAAATCATTACTTATATTATTTTCATGCCATAAGTTTGTATAAATGCATTAAGTATTTTAAACTAGATCGGACCTCTTTTCTTTAATATATTGTCATTTTTGGGCTAATCGTCAAAATTGTTAATATAGGCCTTTTTCGAAACAAAATCATTTCAAAAAAATATCAATACAAAACTCATTAGGCCTTTTTCAAAACAAAAATTTCTTAATTAATTATCTTAATTATTTTTATTACTTCTCTAATTAGTCTATTTTCAAACAAAACTATGACCTTTAAATTTCCTTTATCATATTTTCAGCCACATAAACTAATTGTGTTAATTGATCTTGTAGGGCTCTTAGAAACTTTGATTGATTTCCTCCGCCATCAAATACTTTTTATCAAAATATACTCGCTTAAGACCCATTTCACTTGTTTTTTCCAACACTTCATCAATCACGAAATTTGTGAATCTAGGGCTCTTGGAATTTTCTAACCATTTGTCTCTTTTTAACCATTTCTTTATCATTTAATCACTTTATGCCATTGACTAATGCTTTTTGGTGAATTTTGTAAATGTGTTTTTGTCATTTTCCCCCTTTTGTGAATTTAATGCAACACTTCATGTATGCTCTTCTCTCACACTTGTTACAAGCGATCTTGAGAATCAGAAACATGACTATGTTTTTTTCATCATTTTCTCTTTATCTACCTAGAAAAACTACTAACAACTATTTGTAGGACTCCTTGGTCAAAAACACATTACAAAACTCAAATTGATATCTTATGTTCACAAATTCATCCATCACAGTTAACTTAATTAAATCACCACATTTTACTGATTTAGTTTCCTTTTCTTGATCATTACTAGATTTTAGTTGCATTTCTAACAATTTATGTTTCGATCGTGACTATGTATGCTCTTTTCATGTGCCTTTGAGTGATTTGGAAAATAAAAAATTGCCATGATCATTTTCTAATGCTTCTACTGCAGTATAACTACTAATATGTTTTTATGCAGACCACATAGCCCATAATTTGTTTTCCAAAAAAACTCTTAAAACTTCCCGCAAAATTACCTCAGTCAAAGAACAATTGTTAAAACTACTAAAAACCCAAAATAATCACACTCAAGTACGTTATCATTTTTTGCTAGTGATTTTATTTCAAGTGGAACGGAATTTTTGTTAATCACCAATCATCATTTGTCTTTACACGTAGTGGAAGTGGATTTCATCACCACCTACGCTACACCAGTGACATGGAATTCATCACCACACACCATCAACATTTGTATTTGCATTACACATTGAGACCCAGTCTCAAAACAATGTTCGATATATACCTCACCTCTGGTCCCCACTTATAATTAATGTTGTCGTGATTGAGAATACTGCGAGTAACGCCTAAATGGTTGTAACAACAAAATCTAGGCATCATCCATATAAATATTTGGGGAGTAATAAGGACACCATACACATTTCCATCCCCCATCACCTTTCACCTTTTCAAAAATTCTACCTTGGATGTGGTGATTCACTCCGAAGTAGGTTAGTAAGAATTAGTGAGTCTCCTCTAGTATCCTAAGGGTTCCCGTACCACTTTTGTCCCCGTACATATTTGGGTATATTAGGACTATGACTTATTAGAGGACACATCTATTTGGAGTGATAAGAGTCTTGCATCCACCCATTTCACAACATATTGTTTGTTTCATGATCTACAAAACAATGATTATTCCCGACGGATCTTCCTTTTGAGCCAAAACGTCATATAAACATGATTACTTACTTCTTGTAAACAAGTTAGTTTATCATTTTATATATCATTAAACTTGGATGATACAAATGTGTTTGTTGTAGATTTCAAGTCCTAATTGTGTTCCACAAAACATTTCAAAACCACCTCAATATCAAACAAATGATTGAATAAATAGTACAACAAAAACCTTACATTGATTAGCTAAGCAACAAAGTCATAATAGCTTATTTAAGCTATATCAAACCTATATCGAGTGAATTTTTTGAGATCACTCTTTATGTCATCAATTGTCGAGATTGTTTAAGATCCCTCTACAAACAAATCCCTCAGCTTGTTTTGATCTATATTCACCTAATATTGAGTGAATTATTTGAGCTCACTTTATATGTCATTAATTGTATAACTTATTTAAAATACATCACAACCGAATCCTCATATCTTGTTTTTAAGCTATATCTAAATAATATCAAGTGACTTGTTTGAGATAACTTCGTATGTCACCAATTGTTGAGTTTATTTAAACTACATCCAACACAAATCCCCCTCATAGCTTTTTTAGAGCTATATCTCCGATATTGAGTTAACTTGTTTGAGTTCACTCTTTCCATCAACACTTAGTAGCTTGTTCAAGCCAAATATAAAAAAACCCATACTAGCTTACGCTAAATCACATTTAACCAAACCTCTTAGCTTATTTTAAGCTTAATCAGACACATACCTATCTAATCATGGTAGTTACATGCCATCAAAGAGACCCTTTGACTGGTCACTTGGACCATGAAAATGATGATGAAGAGGTTATGCAACCTGAAATCAGTCAATAAGAATAGGATCAAGTAGATAAACTATTAGAACTAGAACAAAAATGAGTACCTACTTCGCATCCTAGCCATGGGAGTGAATCTACCTCCTGATTTTGGGACTAAAAACTTAACCAAACTTATAGACAATGGTGAATCAAGTCACCATAATGCAACAAAAAATGACCCAAATAATGCCTCAAATGAAGAATTATTCACAAAATCCAAGAGTTGATAAAATAACTCGTGCAAGTGACTTCTAGAGTTGAAAATTCACATGATCACAATCTAGAGCAACCTACTAATGATGTCCTTGATACCCCATCACATGACTCTCCATTCACATAAGAATGGAAAAATATGAAAGAAACCATTCAAGGGTTACAAAAATAGTTGAAACAGTTCAATTTTGAAGAACTTTGCCCCTATCCATTTGACAAAGAAATGTTACACTTAACATTCCCTCCATCCTTTAAAACTCCCAATTTTTATAAATACAAAGGAAAGGGATATCCACAAGAGTGTTAGGAAAACATATCTCTAGTGCTCACATTGATAATATTTATATCTTGGTGAATGTGAGTTAGTAAAATAGTAAATAATAATTACTAGGGTAATTATTATTTAGTAAGTTAGTGATTTGTTATTTAGTTGTTATATTAAAACAACTAATAACAAATATATTGTTATGTGAGTTTCAACAAACTCACGTATAATTATTTGAGAGGTTATAGCTACCTCCTTATTTATAGGAGAGTTATTACCTATATATGTGGGTGTATGTATTAAGATATTTAAGATGAAAAGAATACGAATTATTGTTGTGTGTTAAATTATTTGTAAATTATTTCTTCCTATGATTCTTTTGCAACTCCATTTGGATCCTCCTCCACATTTGGTATCGAGTTAGTACGGCTCTGCAAATAGATCCATGAAGGGGAAGATCTGTTGTAAGTTATGGTTGCCCCACTTATGTGAGTCTTTAAATTAGCTATGAGAATGAGAGCTTAGTATTTAGTTTTTTTTAGAAATCTTCAGAGAAGCATAAGAACTACTATATTATAGATTATTTGTGTGGGATTGGACTGGTAAAGATTGTACATGATTAAATAAAAGAGACAGAGGAGTGATATTTTTTTATATTCAAATTTGGCATCATCCTTCTTCAAAGTTGGTGATTCAGATTGCATCCAATATGTTTGATTGTAATTCTTAAGCTGTTGATTCATCTAGAAAATATTTTTCATGTTGGTGTCTATCTCAGAAGTAATCCAAATTTGAACAACATTAAACATGGATATGGCAAGATCTATTGAATTTTTACAGAATCACCAACGATTCTAGACCTATAACACAATCTTCAAGCAATTAGGGAAAATTACCAATGATTTTTATGAATCTCTAGTGATTCCTTATAAATCTCTAGTGATTCATAAAAAACTGGAAATATCTTGAAAACATTTTTTCGATGCATTTTTTCATTTGTAAAATGGAGTTCGGTTCTCAAGTTATAGTCAAAACATCAGAGGTTGGTTTTTGTTATATTTAGAGCCTCGTCATCATAAATATTTGCATCATGAGCCTCAAATATAAATTTTACTAATTTAACAAAGCATGAATCGGAGGATAGAGGTATAAAAGGATGGAGGACAAGCAACTTCCTCTCGTCAATCACCAATGATGGGGCCGCATGAAGGTTTGGTGACATGTGTGCTTCCAATTTGTGTTGTGTGCTTTCCACTATGTTTTTCAAAGTGTTAGTTTCAGTGTTCCTATTTGAATTTTTCCTATTTTTAATAAGTGGAAATTTTACATTGAGGGGGGAATATTATCCAATGTTCCATTTCCATTATGTCATCTTTTTCATTTTATGTATGAGCAACAGAATTTAGCATATTTTCCTATGATGTTCCCTACAAGTGAGATAGTGATGAGATCTCATGATACTCTTGCAACATCATGATATTGTGGTTATTGGATCCAATGGAAAACCATCTATAGTTTTGGTTGTTAGTAATCCACTAGAAAAACTATCTATAGTTGTGGTTATTAGTAATCCACTAGGAAAACTATCTTTGGTGTGGTTGTTGGTTAACCACTTGGAAAACCATCCAGAGGTTTTTGGTATTGTCCTAGAAACCATCCAAATCATGAGCAAGCTATGAAGCAACACACGTAGTACAAGGCAGGTTTTCCCCATGTTCGCACTAAGTGGGGGAATGTTAGGAAAACATATCTCTAGTGCTCACATTGATAAGTTATATATCTTAGTGAATGTGAGTTTGTAAAAAAGTAAAATAGTAAATAATAATTACTAGGGCAATTATTATTTAGTAAGTTAGTGATTTGTTATTTAGTTTTTATATTAAAAAGGTAATAACAAATATATTAATATGCGAGTTTCAACAAACTCACGTATAATTATTTGAGAGCTTAGATCTACCTCCTTATTTATAGGAGAGCTATTACCTATATATGTGGGTGTATGTATTAAGAGATTTTAATATGAAAAGAATACAAATTATTATTGTGTGTTAATTATTTATAAATTATTTCTTCTTCTTGTGATTCTTCTGAAAATCCATTTGGATCCTCCTCCACAAAGAGCATGTAAAGTATTTATTTATGCAATGTCAATAAGTAGCTTACCATGATGAATATTTTTTACGTTTGTTTCCTAGGAGGTTAGGAAGACAAGCCTTAGATTGGTTCCTCCATCTTCCGAAAGGGTCCGTCATGACTTTTATAGATTTATCAAATAAATTTGTTAAACATTTCTCCTTTAACTTAGACTTTAAGGTAACCATGTTCGACCTTTGTAATACCAAGAAAAGGACAAACAAAAACTTTACATCCTTTCTACAATGTTGGCAAGGGATCACAAGTAGATTCCCTTACTCTATGTCAGAAAGAAAATTGGTCAAAATCTTCATCCCAAACCTCAATGTGGAATTATCATTTCACACACAGATGCATTGTTTAACTAATTTTGAAGAAGTTATTGAAAAAGGGACACAAATTAATAAATCCCTCATTTCTAAGGTCTTACTTAAAACACCCTTTAGGAACTAACCCCTAGGGATGCCCCTCAAAATCAAGACAAATCCAAATTATTCAATCAAAATATAAATGTATTCAATGATGGAGTTATTGATTCTTAGCACATTCATAATATCCAAAATAGTCAACCCAAAACCAATAAACCAAACAAACAACCAATTGTCATTCCTAATAAGGAGTCTTCTTCTCAAGACCTCGGTGAATACAATTCACTACACTTAGAGACAACTTATCTAATGTCTTTTTACACTTGGAAAATGCCAATATGATCACATACCCCATTGTAAAACCCTTTGAAGAAGGTCATCCCAAACCAAAATGGTATAAAGAAAATGAATATTATGAATACCATCGCATCAAGGGTCATCATATAGATCGATGCATGTAACTCTACCATTATGTATAAGACTTGATTGAATGTGGAGATATAGAGGTTGAAAATACCTTTGATACCAAAACCCCAATGAAAAACTAAATGTTTTCAAAAATCCCTTCCCTAAACACGACGACAATTCAATGGACAAGATTTAATCATCTAACAATATTGAGTATGACTCGGTCATCTCAACTATAAATTATGATCAAGATCTAGTGGCTACAATCAAGATAAAATCTGACTGTGTGGTAACCACTAGATAGAAAAAGTTTGGATCCCTACTAAAAAGAAATCTAATACTTCTTCTCCCATACAGATCCTCATCCGACCTCTAATTCTATAACAACTTCTACTTTCCATCCTACACCTTCGCCCAATTCATTAAACATAGTCAAATACTTTGACAAAATTACAGAGCAAATTTTTATCATGGAACTACTAAAATATTTTCTAGCATTACAACATATTCTTACACAAACATTGAATGAATCATGTCTCCGCATTACAATGTATTCTTACACAGGAATTACAAATATTTCAAAATTGAATCCTATCTTATCATTTTGTATCACTGACCTTCTTAACCCCAACCTTACTAACAATTAGTCCTTATACATAGAATATTTTATCACCCATCACAAGATTAAGCATGTACTAGTCAACAATGGAGCAACATTGAATATTTACTCCATGAAACTACTACGATGTCTTGGTTACAATGAAGAAAACTTACAAAATGATATCATAACCATTTGTAGATATGATAATAATGAAAGATAGTCCATAGAAACAATCATGTTACCACTTATGGCTGGACCAGTCACCTTAGACACACTATGTCATGTGGTAGACTTAGAAGTTCCATACAACATTCTCCTCGGTTGACCATGAATTCATGTCATGAAAGTTGTTCCATCCACATACCACCAGTTTATTGAATTCTCCACTTGGATAAGGAATTCACATTGAATGTCGATAGCCAACCATTTGAGTATTGAAAACTCCTCGAAAATGATATAAAAATGCCAACTATTGTCCATCTGAGAAAAATCCACTCCATCACATATCATCCATTTCTCTAACAACAACAGTGATAATCCAAGTGCACTTCCCAAACATATTCCAAAACCATGCAAGATTCATTCTCATGACTTTACCGATCAACCACCATATTCTAGTTAACCATCATCTATTAATCAATCCTCCTCTACTAATTGATCATCTTCATCTAAAACCCTCCCTATTCCTCTTACCAATCATCTTCTTTTCCTAATAAACATTCCTCATCTAACAATACCTCTTCTGTTAAAATACCACCTCCCTTTGTTAATCAAACTTCTTCCTCTAATTTTCCCTCCTCTTCTTATAACCCATTCTCCCCATATTTTAAAACCACTAAACTACCTTTTACGCCATGCGAGACACCTACTAGCTCCTTAACACATACGTTCAAAATCATCAATAAAGGTTGTGGTGAGTACCAATTCCAAAACATTAGAATTATTTTTATATCAAGTAAATCCCCGCAAAACTATGGAAAACCTAATACCTCCAATATAAGAACCCCTCCCACTTACAACATGGGTTAGATAGTTTGGAATAAGTTTAGTTATCTTGATGAAGAACATATTCCAAGTTCCTTGGGATCTTGGTTATACAATGACAAACTCACTTCCTATTATGAGTCCCCTCAATTTACCAAATCTCATCAAATAATGAAAACTTGTGATGGAAGGGTAAATGAATAAGTAAGAATGAACAAAGTCACTTAGATCTGAAAATTATGTTAAAAATCCCAAAAACATGTCCTTGGTTTCAATATATTTAATGCAGCTCCTGTATTAGTCTCAAGTAGTGACGACAATACCAACCGAGAATGCAATAGTAACTACACACAACCTCTTTGAAAATCTTGCAGAAATGAATCTCCACTTTGAACATTTTTTTCGTAATGTCTTCGATTTCAAAATTCTTCACCCAAACCTCATTGATGAAAACTAATTACATCATGTGGACATGGATATGTTTCAAAATGTTGAGGCCATTGAAGAGTTCCTATGAACTTGTGATTCAAATCCCCTCTTAGATCATAAGAAATGGTTCAATATTAACCTTGATGAATTTGCTTACTTTGGTTAAGAATTAGCATATTCCAATCCCCTAGCTTGTGAAACCTTAAACAAGAAGTGGAAGAATAGTATTTCCCATAACAACCCCTCACCACCACACTATCCCAAAAACATTTTAGTAAAAAGACCGAAAAGAAAAAAAAAACCATGCACTTCCCCTAATAACAACTCATCAGAAACACCTTAAACCGATGATTTACATAAACCAATAGCATATTTTTCAGAAAAGGTTACATCCAAAATGTTGGTTGAGGAAACTAAATATATTAACATCAGTACACCCGAACAACCAAATATTTTAAAACTCAGCATTAATCTGTCCGACCAAGAATGCATAGAGTTCACGACACTCCTTATAGAATTTCAAGATATTTTTGCATGGACCTACAAATATATGCCAAGCTTAGACCCATCCTTGTAATACATCCGCGCAAAGCTTTGTCACAAACAAAAATTACGTAAAATGCATCCCAAAGTAGCATTACTTGTCAAAGATGAACTCCAAAAACTATTAGAGGTAGAATTTATAAGACCAATTAACTACTCGATGGATATCAAACATAGTTCTTGTAGACAAGAAAACTCCAGCATTAGGTTATGCATGAATTTCTATGATATTAGCAATCTTCTTTTCTACAAGATGAATTTCCCCATCCAAATATAGACATGATTGTCAACTCCACGGAGCCATGAAATGCTCTCCCTAATGGATGGATTTTCTGGTTATAACCAAATATGCATCACTAAATAATATCAACACAAAATAACATTTACTACACCATGGGGAACCTTTTGTTATAAGGTCATGCCTTTTGGGCTGAAAAATGTAGGTGCCACATATCAACGAGCCATGACAGTTATATTTCATGATATGTTACATGATATCATGGAAGACTATGTTGATGATATACTAGCCAAATCCAAAACATAGATAGGTCATCTAGGTGTGTTGAGACGCATCTTTGAAAGGTTATGTGAGTATAAAGTTTGACTTAATCCAAAGAAATGTGTATTTGGTGTGACCTCTAGAAAATTATTAGGATTCATCATCTCTCGGAGAGGTATAGAAGTTGATCCCACAAAGGTCAAAGCCATCATGGAAATGCCTCCTCCCCATAATCTCAAATAACTATGTAGTCTTCAAGGAAAAATACAATCCATTCAATGTTTTATATCACAATTAGCTAATAAGTGTCATCATTTCAATCAATTTCTTAAGAAATATGCACAATTCCAATGGAATCAATATTTCCAAGACTCTTTTGCCAAACTAAAATAATACCTCTCTATTCCACCTATCCTTATGTCACCATTCACAAATAAACCCACGCTTCTTTATACATCTGCCACTGAATATGCCATAGGAGCTTTATTAGCACAACACAATGATCAAGAAAATAACATGTTGTTTATTACCTTATTCAAACACTCATTGAGCATGAGGTAAGGTACTCCCAAATCAAAAAAGTATGTTTAGTGGTCACTTTCACATTCCATAAATTATGCCATTACCTACTCAATCACACAACCAAACTTATCGCTAAGGTAGATCCCCTTAAGTATCTCCTGTCTAGGCCCATTCTCATGGGCAAAATGTCTAGTTGGGTCATCCTCCTTAGTGAATTTTGACGTCAAATGTTTTCCTCAGAGAAAAATAAAAGGAAAATCCTCGCATGAGATAAAATTACCATGACACCTCTTCCTAGATTTGAACCTCTCTGTTTCACATTACCTAATGAATATCTTTTATACGTAGACATAATGCCATCTTGTACTTTATTCTTTGATGGATCTTGTAACCTCCATGGATCAGGAGCTGGTATTTTTCTTATCACACCTGGTGGACATATCATCCCCAAATCATTTCACCTATCATTCCTATGTACTAACAATATCATAGAGTATGAAGCTCTCATCACTAGATTAAAACTCTCCATATCGTGGAACCTTAAGGAGTTGGTCATATTTGGTGACTCATTATTTATCATTAAACAAATTACAAAAGAATACCTACTCAAAGATGAAAAAATTATCCCATATAAATGCATGGTAGATAGCCTTCGAGGTTATTTTTAGTTGATTAGTTTTTACGAAGTCCCTAGAATTTGTAATAAGTCTACAAATTTATGGAAACTATGGATATTTATTAGAAATTGCATCAAATCAACCCCAGGAGAAATTTCTCGTAGAATATCTCTTAACACCTACATATAATCTACTTGAAAATACCATGGTGTGCAAAATAGTGGGTCCTAACAACCCTTGGTACCATGATATTTACACTTTCATCCATGACAAAGCGTTCCCTACCAACATGAAACCTAGTCATATACACGCACTTTAGCACAATGTGCCTCCCGTTATACCATTTTAGCAAACACTCTCTATAGAAGAGGTTACGATGACACCCTACTCTAATGTCTTGATAAAGAGGAGGCCTATAGTGTTTTAACTGAATTCCACTCGGGTATTTGTGGCGTGCACACAAATGGCATGGCTCTAGCTAAAAACATCTTACGTGCTTTAGGTAATACTGGCCCACCATGGAGAATGATGTATGCATTTTTATCAAACGATGTCAAGTTTGTCAAAAACATAGAAACATTATCCATGCACCTTCTAAATCATTACAGACCAATCAAAACACCTTTTCCCTTCTCTCAATGGGGGCTTGATCTCATTGTTAAAATTAGACCAACGTCACTTAATGGACATAATTTCATCGATTACACAACCGATTATTTCACCAAGTGGGTAGAGGTTATGCCTCTCACACCTATGTTCTTGAAATCCGAATATCAAAGTTCATTTTTAATAATGTCATATGTTGATTTGGCATTCCATCCTCCATTTTCATTGACAATATAAAATACTTTAAAACCATCTTGTCGGGGACCACGCTAAGAATTTCCACATCAAAACAAAATGGTCTACTCCATATTAAGGTAATGGCCAAGCAGAAAAAAGCGATAAAACTTTAAAATCCATCATGGAAAAAATTGCTTTGACACACATGGATGAATTTATCACACCCAAATTTATCCTACTCTTTGGGATTACCACACATCTTCTAAGCCCGTGGGAGCCACCCCATTCTTTGTTGTTTATGGTTGTGAATCTATTTTACTGTTGAGGTTGAAATCCCATCCTTAAAAATATCCCTTAAAGATGTAATCAATGAATATGAATATTGACAATCACATATTAACAAACTCAAACTTCTTGATAAAAGATGACTTATTGCATTCAATCATCTTTGGCTATCAAAATTGACTACAATGAAGCTACCATAAAAATGCAAGAACTAGAGAGTTTGAGGTTGGTGAGCTTGTTCTCAAATAAAATAAAATAAATACCACAAAAGAGTGATAAAAATAAGGGAGATTTGAACCTAAATGGTTAGGGACCTATGTAATCACAACTAAATTTAGCTCTGGAGCCTATAAATTGGCCATTGAATATGGTCAAGAACTTGACAAACCAATGATTGCAATCCATCTAAAGAAATTCTATTACTGAGGTGCTCTCTATTTCGAGAGAGAAGCCACATGTAGATTCCTCATGTTTGACTCATCTCTAAATAATTTAAAATTATTCATTCCATTAGAAGATATTCCCATTATAAAAATCACATCTTCATATTCATCATCATGAGACAAGTGTTAATATAGATCCTATTAAGTCTTGTGTATCTCATACTTCTTATAATTTCTCCCATTTCTAGATACTTTCACCTATGGTCATATCTAGAAGCTTCTTGATGGTAATACATCCCCTTCAAAAAAGTTCTCTTTACAAAAAAATCTTTAAACTTCTTTACCTAGTTCATTTGACCACCCATCTCAGTCTTTGGTGTTGAACCCTCACGTCCTACTAGTCATGTGGGGCTAAGATTGGGGGCAGATGTTCCTTCCTAAATAAAAATCACTATAATATAAGTCAATCAATCAAATAATTATGAATAATTAACTGTTACACCTTTCATCCTTCACAGTCTTTGGTGTGTGTCCCACACTTCTTATTAGTGGTGTCAGATTGGGAGTGGAGGAAGGTGTGCTTACTTGTCTACATCTTGTCTTCGATGATGAACCCTTTCCTCTTACTAGTGGTATGAGGAAAATCCTAGATGTCATTCATAAATTAAAAATCAAACAAAAAATTAATACTCGCTTACATCTTCTCTTTGGTGATGAACTCTTGCCTCTTACTAGTGACATGGGGCAAGGCATAGGGGTCACTACAAAAATACAAAACCTTATAAATTTGAAAGTGCTTACAATTATAAAATCCAAAAGAAGTAATTTAAATTCCTGAGTGAAGAGATAACTATCCCTTCACCTAAATCTTACCATTCAATAGGCCACGTAATGGTCTATTCTAGTAAGTGACCTATAAAGTGAAAGTCATTTCGAAATTGGTTTAGTAACCTTAAGAGGAATTGAGTCAAAATTTCCCAAATGGATCATTGTTAGCACTTGTCTCTATATTCATTATATACATCTTGTGTCCTTCTTTACTCTTGGTGATGAGCCCTCACATCTTACTAGTTACATGGAGTCAAGAATGGAGTTGGACTTATTTTCATCATGTCATCACCAACATATCATGCCAATGGAGAGAACAATTTAATATTATTCACAACATGAGTTGCCACAAGGAATAATGTACATATGGATGATACCCTCGGCTTATTACCTTTGATAGGAAGTCTCCCATTAATGTATTATCCAAATCTCAAAATCCAAAAACATTTCAAAAATTCTAAAAATATAAAAACATTTGAAAAATCTCAACAAATACAAAAACATTTGAAAAATTTTAAAATCCCAAAAATGTTCAAAAATCTTAAAAATCCCAAAAACATTCAAAAAATCACAAAATCCTTACAAAATACAAAATAAAATCCAAACAATCAAAACTCGCCAATCAACACAATTAAAACTTTGAACTCATTTCCCTAATAAATTTTCCACCACTTTACAACTTTAACACCCAAATCATTTATCCCTCGCATGAATCCTTGTTTGGGGTAAAATGTTGGCTCTCATTGATTCCTTGTTTGAGGAAGATGACCCAATCCATTTTGAATCATTGTATCCTTACTTGGGGGCACATCTAATCAGCCATCATTGTGGAACACATTAGGGACATGTTTGAAAGTTCTCATGTTGCATTTTTAGTTACAAGTTTATTATTTGTTATCATGTGTCTTGATATATTACAGTGGCATCTTGATTTTATGTATCCTGGTGTTCCCTCTAATATGCTTCGATGTATATCACTACTTCTCTTATATGACTACATATCATACATGGGAATCATATCTTTTTGATGGCCTCTATCTATGCTCTCTTGTATATTATAGTCTAGTCATCATTATCTATTATATCATGATGCATCTTGTTATGTGTTATATTAAAATTAAGATTATTTCATCACATGAGTATCTTCCTACATGATCGAAAACTTACTTTTCACCACATATATTCCCCCTTACTAATACATTTTCCAGTTTGGGAATCCTACTTGATTATCACTACGGTTTATGAATCCTACCCGAGGATTTTCTCAAGAAGTGTTATCTATTCTACGAATCCTCATCCCCCACCATGGTCAACCTGTATTTTATCCATTCATCCTCCCTCCTCATTTCTACTTGCCTTCCATTTATGCACACCTTGTACTTCTCACCATTCATGTCCCCTTTCACCACTCTTTGTTTTTCCCTTCCATTTCTTCCACTTTCAGCTTGAAAATCTTACTTAATCATTCATACAGTGTGGGACTCTTATTTGAGGTGATGCTCTTCCTAAGATCCTCTTGCTATAGAAAATCCTCCATCATTTCTTCTTTCATGAAAAAAATCACCACCATAAACATATTTTCACTCCTCCTCTTCAGCTTGAAATTCTCGCCTCATCACTCCTAATGCATGAGCATCCTAATCGAGGATTCCCTTCGCAATATTTATTCCTCAAGTACATATCTTCCTCCATCTGTTCATCTTACACTCCTTTGTTTCCTTACTTCCTTGTTATCTCCACCTCTCACCCCTCATTCCATAATTACATACACCATTTCCCCTTTTCTCATTATCCTTAGTATTCATATTTTGTTTGGTAATATTACTTACACATTCTCATAGTATGGAAAATTTACTTGAGGGTTCCCCTTCAATCCATCTTGTCATATAATCTTCCCCCATATCCTTCAATCACTTACTTCTTCTCATCATTCTACTTCTTCACTTGGCGATGCTACTCAATCATTCATGTACCTTGGCAATCTTACTTAAGAGTCCCCCTTAAGGATGATTTTTTGTCTTGCACTTCACCATCCATACATGTTCCCTCCATACAATTTTCCCTCCCCTCATCATCACTATCTTTTCCAACCAACTATTCTATCCCCATGTACACTCAATTATTGTCTCTTTTTCCATTCATCATCACCGTCGGTTTGAAAATCTTAATTAACCATTTGTGTGGCATGGTGATCTTACTTAAGAGTCCCTTTTAAGGGTGATTTGTCATCTTGCACTCCCCCATCACTAAAAATAATCACCCTTCACTTTTTCTCTACATTCCCCATCATCACATCCTCTCACCACCTCTTGTTCTTTCCAACTTCACCTCTTGTTTTCCCACTCTTCATCTCCATCATCCCATTCTTAGCAATCTTACTTAATCACTTCCGTCACATGATTGTTTTACATAAGGGTTCCCCTTAAGATAGAATTTTCATCCAAGACTATGAATTATGCTCATTGATCATCCCTTCCATTGATTGTTACTTCCTATCGGTCCCCTATCAACCAAAATTTCCTACCATTATCATAACCTATCATATCACATAGTATGTCCACCATATTAAGCTTTCAACCATGTTCCTTTCCCTTAATTTCCCTCGTCATTCTACCTTTATTCATCCCGCTCTCTGCCACTCTTTCTATGTATCATTTCTTTACCTTCATCTCATTCATCCTTATCCTCCACATCCTCTCTTCACCTTCATCTTGTCACAAATCATCACTCACCCTTTCTTTACTCTTTCCACTCCATCTTCTCAAATTATCCCACATATCCACCCATATTTCCCTCACCATTATTGGTGATCCCCCTCTAACATTATTTCATCATCATCTCCATCCCCCATAATAACTCTCATATTTCACACTAATAATTATTGTTGTTTTTCGACCCCTAAAGGTCACTCATCATCATTCTCCATTTCCCTTTTTACTCTATTTGTCCTTCTCTGTGTTTTCTCCACTATTTTCCCCTTCATTCACCAACAATAATTATTGTTGGTTTTCCCAAATGTTATTTCACTGGAATTACCTCTTCTACCCCCATTATCTCTTTCCTCCCCTCCCTTTTCTCCACCCCCACTCTTTCTTTTCATTTCTTCCCCACCTCTCCATCTTCCCTTTTCCCTTGTCAATATCTTTACAATCTTCATCATACATCCTTTGTTTATTTTTTCATAATCCTCATCTCATGCATCTCCATGGATTATCCAATCCATGTCATTCCTCCCCTCTTTCTTCTCACTACATTTCTAATGCTACCCACTCACCCAAATATCCTTATTCTTGATTCCCTTCCCTTCGCACCATTTCCTATCTTGTCCTCTCCTCTTCCCCACTCTTTGTTCTTGTCTCCCTTTATCTTTATATATTTTTCCTCTTTTTCCCTCATTTTTTCTTCTTACTTCCCCATCGTTATTGTTGGGTCTCAAAATATTAGCTAAGTACCAACAGGTGCGTGAGTACACAGTCCAATAAGAATAAATATGTGTGGGGAAAAGTGTGAGACAAGGGTTTAAGAAGGGTTTAGGAGAAACTAGGGTGTGCGCACAAGGAAATACATAGGGTCTAAAGACTTAGCCATATTCAGTGTTCTGAAGGCACTTGAGGAAAAACATGACCCGACTAGGCATGCCGAGTGGATAAGGTGCCAGCCTGGAGACTTGGTGGTCAAGGAAAGAATATTCCATGCATGGAATATTCCTAGGAAGACATCATTACAAAAAGTGGAGAGCCCGGAACAAAATAAGTATGCACCATTGAAGGACCACATGGACACTTGGCATCAATCTACTCCATAGAAAACACATTGTGGTGGGTGTTGGTGCTTTATAATGAGAGATTCTCGGGTAGAGAAGAACACACACCGAGAGATACACACCAAGAGATATAGATAGAGGAAGACATAGATGGAGGACATATAGTATGAGGAGATAAAATTCTCTACAGAAAATACTAGGAGGCCTAGGAATTGGGGTTGTCCTTAGAGGACTGTAGGAATGTTATCATGTCTAAAGGATGGGTCTATACAAAATTTGTAATAAAGAAATCTTAGCTAGGACCTCTCGATACATGGGTTGGATCCCTATCTTGATACATTTGGTCTATTACGACCCTTTTGACCGTAATGTGGTTGTTGAGACTATGATCAATATGAATGTATGGCTATGTTATGAATATCTAGTTCAGGGGTGCAAACCCTAGTGTTATTTCCTTATATTTTATGGCATATTTTTATTTGTATTTCATGTCATGATGTTTCTCTTGTTATTACATGCTTGGGTATAAGGATATGATAGCTCATGTTGTGCTTTTACATGAATGTTCACTTCTCTGTAGCTAATCCTCTAACAATGGCAATATCTTCTCAAAATTCTCACATAAAGGAGGGGCTCTGCTGCCCACCGGGTGATAGGATAGTGTGCGCATGGGGTTAGAAGTTAGTAGATGGGTATAAATGACTACATCTTGGTTCTATTGTTGGGACCTATTTTTGAAGTTGTTGTGAGAATGATGCGTGATGACAAATCGCTTGACCTTGGACAAAGTGTCGAAGCATGGTTTAAGAGCATGGAGGATGATTTTTCTAGAGATTTAGTACTGGGCCTAAGTTTGATGCATGTAAATGGGTAGAAAATCATTTGTATTATGAGCTATATGAGACCTTCTTTTTTCTAGTAGAGTTGTATGAATGGCTTTCAGCATATGCATCTAGATCAAGTTGGTACTATATATCTCGCATGTGGACCCAAGATGAATATCAAAGGCTGCAGGATGTTGATCTAACTTGGACGCATGTTGTTGATCATTGGTGGAAGAGAGTGTTGACCAATTATACCCTGGAATATGTTATTTCTATGTATTCTTGTCCTAAGGTTGCTGAGTTTGAGTTCTTAAAGGAACCTAGAGGATAATTTTTGCATGTTATCCCTTTAGCCATAAAGATCTTGCTCATTACACTAAGTTTGGAAGCATTCCCTATTTCCATCTAATCTTCTATGAGCATTGGGTGAGGAAGATGGTAGACATTGACCGAAAAGAGAGAGATGAGAGACGACTCAAGTATAGTAAAGCGTGTGAAAGGGAGCTGGCTAGACAATGTGAGGTTATGGGAGTGATGGATTTATGGAAGCAGATATGCGGGAAGGAATTGAGGTTTGTGCGGAGGACGTGGAGCCTGAGAAATCTATGTTACCCCATCTCAATAAACATGGAAGAGAGATTCCTTAAGCTTTTGAAGAGACTTTTCGCTTAGAGAAAGGAGAGTCGTTGGTGTGCATATGAACCCACCTGGTGACCAAACCCTCATGCTTAGTCTTCCAAATCAAGAGATAAGTATTGCTAACACATTTGGTATCGGTGGGAGTGAACAATCTGCATATAGGAGATATAATTTCTCATTTGATACAACTATGGTTGAACAATAATTTCTTGTGTTTGGGGAATATTGTTTGGGAAAAGTGTGAGTACGTAAATCTTGGGATATCACATCCGGGAGTGGCGTGGGACACACATCTGGTAGAAGTGTAATATCACAAACTGTTGGTGCGTAGTTCAAGTGGGACGTTGGGAATGCTAGGCGTGACCACTTCGGCCCTTTACTAGCTACGGGAGGTGGATCTAGTGGTATTGGAGTTAGAGGACCAGTGAACCTAGAAGAGTTGGAGGATCGGTGGGTTAGAAGGGAGAGGACTTGGTGGATCCGGTGGCGGAGGAAACACAAGAGGGAATCAAGGTTAGGTCGGGCGGACAAGGACCTCAACCACCTTAACAAGTATTTTTGAGATGTCTTTACACCTACAAGACTACAAAGGTGTTGAGGATGCTACAGAGCATGTACACAAGTGTGAACTACTATGGCACACAAAGGGGATCAATACCTCGAGAAGAAGAAGGCTAGTCATTTTTGGAACAACGTTGTGAGGACGTGTGCATAGTTGGTACTAGAAGTATGACCCCATTAGATAGTGGTAGATTACACCATGTTGTGGAATGCTTTCTTAGCTGAATTTCATATCCCTGAGTTTAAATAGAAGAGCATCAGTGCACTAAAGGAGATCTAACAAGGAATGGTAGAGAGTGTGTGGGAATATGACATGTGTTTTAAGACTCTCTTATCAAAGTTATCCTATGATATTCACCCCTCTTAGCATGCTCAATGGTTTTTTGGAGGATTGATAACACCGTTTAGGAGAGTGCTTTCATAGAAAACTTTCACAAACCCACGCGAGGCCTTGGAGGCTGCCCTACATGTTGAGGCTATCAAAAGCATGGATACCGGTGTTATCCCCTTTCTTGAGACTCATATTGTTGTAATGGAAAAGAAGCAGGAGAAACTATCTACGAACTCGGCACATGAGACTCGCAGTGGTCTATGGTGCACATGATTATGATGTAGAGGGTCATACAAAGGATAGTTTCCCTAGAAGATCGGTACGCACCATGACATTACCTTTGTGAAATTTTCCAAAGAGATCATGATGCAAGTAGATGCCCACTTCTACAGTGCACGATCTATAAGAATGTGTCTTCCTATTACAATATCTACACCTTTACTACCCATGACACCAAGGATTGTATATTGATTGACCAAGTACATGATGTCATTGATATTGGTGTGCACTGCAGACTAGCCTCACAAAAAATTCCAAGGACAATGGTCATCACTTTTGAGGGGGCACGAGATGGAGGGTCGTGTGGAAGAGGATTCGAGGAGGATTTTGTGGTCTTAACATGGAACACATTTGTTGTGGATCTACATAACACTATAAGTGTGAATGCCATGATCTTCTACAATGCTCTTGGTGTCGAAAGAAGCATAAGTATGAGGAGTTCCCTAAACTAGTTAAACATATGATCTAGCAACACCGAAATGAAAAAGGCATCAAGATGGTAAACGTGAGGAATTTTGATTCACAATGGATGTCATGAGTGGCACACGAGTCAGAACTAGAGCATGTACTAGTTACGATGTGAGTTGAGGTTACACACGTAAGGGATATACCAAAGAAAAGACCGAGGTGGCACATGGAGATTATCTCGATCCTACTCATCAGAAATAAGTGTATCAAGAAACCATGGATGTGATTCAAAGCCTACAAGGAGAGATCCGGTGCCTGAAAGACCAGTCAAGATAGTTAGAGAAAAGGAGGAATTTTGAGGCTCCACAAAAGGATCTGGATGAGGTTAGAGAAGTATGTAAGATGTTGAGGCAAGATAATGTCATTCCCTTGTTAGGAGAGGGGTTACGGGGAGAAAGTATCATGCGTTGGAGAAGGGTGTGAGAAGAAGGTTCTCACGCATGTCAACCTTCCTCCCCATAACCTTTATTATTAAAAGGAGATTACCTTGAATGTTTGTTGTAGATGGGTGGATTTTGAGCAATATTTTGATTAACATGGGTGTGGAAGTCAATGTTCTCACTCTAGATGCATGGAATCAAATGGGAAGGACCCCATTACATCCATCTTTGAATGTGTTGTATATGGCTAATAAGACAAAGGTAATGCCCATTGGTGTCTTGAAGGATGTTGCTATCACTATTCAATAGAAAAATGTTCATTGGGGATTTCGAAGTCTTGGTACTAACCAAGGCAAAAAACTTTCCAGCATTACTTGGGTGCCCTTGGTGTTATAAGAATAATTTTGACCTAAGGTTCAATAAGGGATACATAAGTTTTGAAAACGAGGAGCGGGTCATCATCCCTTTAACCAATGGAAAATCAACACCATATATTGAGCTCTTGGGAGAAGAAGTTCTCAATAGGATCTATGTGTGCTCTATCGGGACCTTGAGGTGATTCACCCTATAAAGGGAAATATTTAGTTTGAAGATGTTAAGTCCATGAGGCATACAACTAGTGTGGTGTGTGTCAATTGGGCACACGGGACATATGAGTTAATTGGGTGCCGTTAAGAGGCTCTGTGATAAGGGTAACAAAGGCAAGCTTAGTCAAGTGTCTAGGAGGGAAGTGTTAGATGAATGAAGAAGATATGGAGGGAATTCATGAGCACCAAAACATTGCACTCAACTATAAAATGATGTAGCTTCAATATCAAAGCAAGAAATCATTCGTGGAAGCAATGTGCATGCATTGAGGAAACAAAACCTGAAAAAAAAAAAAAAAAAAAAAAATCTATTCCATTTCCCATGTGTTGCTCAAGATGAAAGGGTGTACAAATAGTAGTGAGGTGTGTAACTCCCCAAAAATTTAGCCGTCAAGAAGTGGGAGTTACATTCTGAAATAGCGGTTAAATGTAACTCCAATGACACTCTATGACGTGTGTAAGAGCCATAATGACACCCTAGGACACCTAATCATGGTGAATCACCTATGTGGAGGTATTCCATGTATTTAAAATAAATACATGGAAAATAACCTACACCAACACCCCCTAAAGCATAGCTTAGGTGGAGACATAGATGAAAACAAGGAGAGAAGTGGGTCCTGCAAGAAGCCTAATGAGGTACCCACGTACAAGAAGAAGTCCCTAAGCAGTGAAGGAAAACCTAGTGGGAAAAACATCCACCACAAGAGAAAAAAACT
Organism: Taxus wallichiana var. yunnanensis; assembly: GCA_018340775.1. Classification (NCBI taxonomy): domain Eukaryota; kingdom Viridiplantae; phylum Streptophyta; class Pinopsida; order Cupressales; family Taxaceae; genus Taxus; species Taxus wallichiana. The sequence goes on from CM031238.1 coordinate 54,557,998, forward strand.
CTCTAATCTAAGAAAGATGCCAAAAATGGGTCCGGCCATAGACGAGCCTGAAAAGGTACCCATGTACAAAGAGGCAATCTCTCAAAAAGAAGAAGAAGAGAGAAGAAGAGGGAGACGAGAGGAATGCAAAGATGCCATGGATGGATCTGAACTTTGCAGCTCTAGGAGGTCTCCCAAAAGAATGTTGATGATGAGATCCTCTGCCTCTAGACTAAAGAAGAGCCACCCACACCGAACTATGTGCCTACCCTTAGGAAGGATAGAAATGACATGCTAGAAGTCCACCCACTCCACAAAGGAAATCGAAAGGCAGAACATGAAGAACTCTGAGTCTAGTGCATGAAAGTGTGACATAGGTCTAGCGAGTGAGTGCCAAGGAACCGAAGGTAATGCCACATGTGTAGAACTATTAGAGTGAAAAAGAGGAACACCCATAGAAAGGATGTCCAAGTGATGTGAAGGGAACAAAACATCCTCCACAACAGAAAAGGGATCCACAATTGAGGGTGGATCAATGAAGGTCTTTGGAAATGTGGAAGTGACATGATTCCCGGAAGGGGAACTCCCAACAACAAAGATGATGAACTCCTTTGAAACACCTGTAGATGGATGAGGGACCTATAGAGCATCACAAGTGGACTCTGTGAAAAGATGACTAAGGTCAGGAAGATACTCATCCCAATGAGGGGGCTCAACAAATAGAAGAGTGATGTTGGATAGGTATGAATCATCCAATGAAGGTGGAGGAGTGAAATGGGCCTCACACACTAGAAGTGGAAAGGAGGTGGGTGTGATGACTGTATGAGACTGAGTAGGATATTGCTCGATATCTGATGAGATGTGGGAAGTGTCAACACTCTTTGGAATAGTGAGAGAAAGAGGAGAAGAGTCCTCTGTAGTACTCTTGACATGTGAACTGGATGCACAATCCTTGTCATCAGAACTAGAACCAAGCAAGCCTATGTCAGTGGAACTGTCATCATACAAAGAAAAGGAGACAACTAAATCAGCAGCAACAACAATGGCAGAAGTATGAGAAGGGTATCCATAGAGGGACTGAAGAATTCTCTAAACATGGAGAGGTGGATCTGAGTCTGCCATGTGAAACCAGAGAGAACAAGAGACATGCATCATCATGTGACCAAAGACATGGTCACAAGTGTCAAGGAAGTCCTCTAGATGACGATGATCAGCGGGTGCAGGAACTGGCCCAAGCAAGAAGGGTAAAAGACCCTCATGGGCGAAGTAACGTTCCATGGAAGCACGCCAAACTGAATAGTTCCCTCTCCTAGTGAGAAGTGGCAGAGGCTGTAAGGTGATCCTATGATGCTCAAGTCTAGAAAGAGCACTCTCCATGATGAAAAATGCAAGATGCACAAAAGCAAGACGTTGGACTCAGCCGATAATGCGTCTACGTGTGAAAGCCCAAGAGTATAGTCAACCCCCCCAGAATGCGGCACTTTATAAAGTAGTGCATTTACAAAACTAACAATGTCATCACGTAAAGTGTGAAAAATCATGCAATTTGAAAGAAGTGCTCAAAAATGAGCTGTGAGTCAAAATTTATGGCATTAAAACGATTCCCGCAACTGATGGAAAATGCCACTAAACACTACAAATGCATTAAAAAGTACACGAGATGGGTGCAAAGGGTGTTGTGTGACTACTTGTTGGAAACAGAATGGAATTTTAGCAAGGGTTTGTTTTAAGCTGCGAGGGGGATCGGCCTCCTACCACCCTGGACATTGCCCTCCATCTTTGATGCTCGTAGGAGGGTTGATAAAACAATCCAAAACAACCTAAAAAATTAATTACAATGCCGATTACAATGAAATGTTTTTTTAACACCTTAAAACATTAAAAAGAAGGTGGAAAGGAGGTGGGACCATGTTTCCAAGCCATGTGGCTTGAATCGTAATTTTTAGCTTGCTACTAGCAAAAAAACATTGAACATGATGTTTGAATGCCAAGCCGAGTGTACAAAGCTATCAAGTTGTTGTGTTGAAGGTGAAATGCCACGTGCCAGAGTGTAAGCCACGTGTCAGCGAGAGGTGGGCATCTTGTTTGAGCTAATAGGTGGCTGTGAACAAGCCAAGGTTGAACACAGTCTGCAGAGGTGAAAGGTCCAAGCAGGAGCCTACGAAAGCTAGAGTTATCCATGTGTCAAGACACGGGGCTAGTTGTTGACCAAACCAAGGCACGGTTGTGAAATGGCGAGAGAAATTGTTGAGTAGAGTGCCCGTGATGGAAACATCTCGTGGCATAGACCACGGAGCTTTAAACATGAAACCAATGTGCACGCTAACATGAGCTAGCAACCAAACCTAAGCTAGGCACGGGAGGTAGAACCAGAGTTAGTCGAGTGCACAACGAGAGAGTTCGAGTCAACAAACTATCGAGAAGCGAGTAGCTTTTTCAAAACATAGACAACATAGCCAAATGGCTGAGGTGGATGCATGCAAATGAATGCAAGAGACTCAACGTGAAGAGGCCAATGTTCAACCAAGAATGAGCCGATGATGTGTCAAGTGAAATCACAACATTAATGCATGTATGACCATCTGAGTGGCAAGAGCCCGAAATATCATTGCAAAACGTCCATGTTCAAATGAGCCAACATTTCAACCAAATCACGAGCCCATTAGATCAAGGAAAAAAAGCACGCAGAAGCAAAGCACCATCGAGCCAATAATGCACCAAGGAGTAAATCAACCAAGCCCAAGCGAGCTACTAGAGTGAACAATGCTGCAAAATGCCAATGGGAAACACACCAGCAAACAAACCAAATACATATACCCCCTTTTTTATATATAAATAAAATGCAAGTAGAGCACAAAACAAGAATGAGAACTTGCACAAGAAACTACGAGGTGGAGAGTAGTAAGCAACCGAGGTGAGCAACATGATTTTGATCCCAAGCTCTGATATCAGACCATTAAGCGCGCCGGCCCCAAAGTAGTTCTGGGATGGGTGACCTCCCAAGAAATTCCCAGTGTCACTTACTCCTAATGTTGTTGGGCCTGATTGGGTGTATACCCGGCTCCATCGTGCGGGAGGGTATTGGTGTAGCAACTGATTAACATGATGAGATCCCTCTCCACCATCAGTTCAAGCTTTTAGTGTGATGGCAAGTCATGTAACTATGATACCATGTTGAAGGAATGATAAAGATCTGGAGGGAATCCATGAGCACCGAATGTTGTACTCAACCACAAAATGATGTAGCTTCAAGATCAAAGAAAGAAATCATTCATGGAAGCAATGTGAATGTATTGAGGAAACAAAAGCTGAAAAAATCAAACTCTATTCCATTCCCCATGTGTTGATTAAGATGAAAGGGTGTACAAATAGTATTTAGGTGTGTAACTCCCCCACAAATGTATCCATCGAGAAGTGGGAGTTACATTCCCAGAATAGTTGTTCAAATGTAACTCTAATGACGTTTTATGATGTGTGTAAGAGCCATAATGACACCCTAGGACACCTAAGCATGGTGAATCACCTATGTGGAGGTATTCCATGTATTTAAAATAAATACATGGAAAATAACCTACACCAACAGGAAGAAGTTGGCAAGTTACTTTGAAGGGGCCAACCACGATGATTTCTTACTGGAAATGGAGGCTTAGTGGAAAAATGAGATTGAAAGAATAGTTATGCTCAGCTATAACTTACTTGGGACCGCAACGCATTGGTGGGTGACACACCACGATAGCCTTATAGAGTGGTGTGAGGTAAGAATCATTCTCTGTTAGGTTCTCCCGAAGAAATGCCCCCACTATAATACAAGACTACCATAGGAAGGAATCCACCTCATATTATGCCCAATCATGTGAGAAAGCATGGATGGAAGGTGTAGAGGCCTTGCCACCTTCTTTATGGGTGCATAATTTGTATTCCACCTTACAAGGTTCTGTGTGCACATGGTATATTCACTCTGAGATGCGCCATCAAATAGGAAATTGGAAGGAATTGATGACTGACCTCCTTCAAGCTTTCCAATATTGGAGTACTAAACCATCAGTGGATATGGTGTTGTAGGTTGTTAAGCACCTAACAATGGGAGATAGTGCCATGGCAGAAGATAGAATCTTTGGAGTTATTAGGTGAACTAGTTTAGAACCACACTTTGATGAAAAAGAGTCGGAAGATATGTAACTTGAGTGCAAATACATGGAGAAAGAGAAAGGAAAGATGATCTACATGATAGATGATGAAGAGATGGATAGTTTGGATGTTAACCATACTAAAGGTACGTGTGAAGTTGTTAATAGGGTTGATGAGAAAACGTGCACATACCATGAACCCCCCGAAAACAAAGAATTTTAATATTGGTTCGGAGGCTAAACTTAAGGACACCACTATTGGATACGATTGGTCAAAGAAGGAGGTCTCGAAGATCATTGATCTATTGTGTAAGTTTTAGGATTTATTTCCATGTGGGTACCATGATCTTAAAGGCATTCACCACTCCTTGGGGAGATGAAAATCAAGTTGAAATAAGGTGCATGCCCGATCCAGAAGAGGCCTTATCGAATGAATCTGAATCTTCGCGTCAAGGTTAAGGAGGAGATAGACAAAATGATCACTTTAGGCATCATTGAAGTTGTGGAGGAATCAGAATGGATAAGCCCCATGGTCATCAGTATTAAAAGGATGGAAGGATAAGGATTTGTGTTGACTATAGGGACTTAAATGTGGTATGTGTAATTGATCCTTTTCAACCCCTTTTATCAAGGAGATCCTGGAAGCAAAGTGGTCGGGCACAAAATATATTCCTTCATGGATAGATTCTTAGGATACCATCAAATTAGAATTGATAAATAAGACCAAGAGAAGAAATTTTTTTCCACTCAATGGGGAATTTTTGCTTATACATTCATTCCTTTTGAATCAAGAACGTGCCCATTGTGTTTTCACACATAGTGGTCCAGGCATTTTAGGATTTTATCCATAAGTTCCTTCAGGTCTACCTTGATGACTAGATGGTGTATGGACTAGTGAAAGACCATTGTGACAATTTGAGGCTGATGTTTAAGAGATGTCAACAGTTGAGGATATCCCTCAACATTCGAAATGTTTTTTTACTACTCCATTTGGGACTCTTTTGGGGCACATTATATGTAAGGAAGGTTTGTTGGTGGATCTCACCAAGGTTGTTGTTATTATGGGGTTAGGGAGCCTACTAGTCAAAGTGCAAGTGGGTAGATTCCTTGGGCATACAGGTACTATCAAAACTTTATCAAGGGGTATGCAAAGATCATCACACCATTGGAGAAGTTACTAAAACACAAGAGTGTCTTTCATTGGGGAGAGGTGTAACAGATGACGTTTGACACTTTGAAGGATAAAATTATCATTGTGCCCATATTATGGTTTCCCTCTTGGGATAAACCTTTCCATGTGCATGTTGATGCCTCAGGGATAGCCATTGGAGCAGTCCTAGCACAACCTAGAGAAGGGATTTTGATCACCCCCTTTGCTTTGCAAGTAGGAATTTGACACCAACAAAACAGAACTACACCACTACCGATCACGAAGCACTTTTGATGATCTACGTGATGCATAAGTTTAGGCAATATTTGCTAGCAAAACCCTTCATATTTTACATAGATCACATGGCCTTGAAGTACTTGGTGAACAAGCCCATTTTGCAAGGGTGCATATATCGGTGGGTCCTATTGTTTTAGGAATTTGAGTTTACAGTTGTTGTGAAACCATGAAAGAGTAACTCAAGGAATGACCATTTATCAATAATTGACTCAAGGAGGATGTGTAGAGCATTGAGGATTTTATGCCAGACGCGCAACTATTTAGGTTATGGCATGCACCCTTTTACTTAGAAGATATTGATGTGTTTCTCAAAACGGGTGTGGCACCAAAAGGAATGAAAACTTTGGAAAGGAAATAGTTAGCTATACGCATCGCACCCTACATGCTAATTATTGGAGACTTATACAAGTTAGGCCATGATGAGGTTTTGCGTTGATGTTTTAGAACATTTGCATGTTGTAATCATGGAGGAATCACATGGTGGGATTATAGGAGGGAACTATGCAGGAATGCCACCACGTGGAACATTCTCTTGGCAAGGATTTAGTGGGAAAGTATATACCATAATTGCATTGAGTTTTGCAAGGCTTGTGACCATTTCCAGTGCCCTGGAAAACCAGAAAAAGGGATGAAATTCCCTTGAGGCCGATAGGTAGCCCAAAACCATTTGAAAAATTGGTAATTTATTTTGTAGGACCAATTTCACCCTCCACGCAAAGGATTGGCTCATGTTATATCATCACTTACACTAATTACTTAGTAAGGTGGGCGGAGGTAGTGCCTACAAGGGATTACACAATGGAAACAACTGCTAGATTCTTATGGGAGAACATAATAACATGTATGGATGTCCTTTAACCTTAACTAGTGACAGGGCTACACATTTTCTAAATAAAACAGTCAAGATTTTGTCAGCAGAGTTAATGGTGGCCCATCATAAGACTACCCCATATCACCAACAAGCTAATGGAATTGTTTGAGTCATTTAACAAAATTCTAAGTCACATGCTTTGACATAATTTTGTGATGTGGGAAGACAAGATTGTGATGACAAGGTATCAGTCATTCTATGGGCATACAGGACAACCTACAAGAGATTTAACAAGGCCACACTATTTTAGTTGGTGTTTGGCACGCAGAGGTTGTTTTTCAGTTGAATTTATTCTACCATCGATGTGTATTACACGTACAGGAGGGTTAACTAATGAATAAGTAATTCAAGAGCACATGGAGAGATTAATTCAGTTGGATGAAAGGTGATCACTTGCTAGATGGATTAAGAAGACTAAAAAGGCATGACACAAAGCTTGACATGATTTCCATATTTTAAAAAAAAGAATGTGAGGTTGGGTAGATGGTTTTTTTATATGATTCCAAGTTTCTATGCCATCCTGGGAAACTAAAAGGCCATTGGTTAGGGCCATATATCATCTCGTACATCATTGATTTAGGAACTTTCTAGTTACAAGAACTTGATGGAACATGATTACTGTGCCATTTCGGTGGGAGTAGGTTTGAAGCCATACTATAAATAAATTTTCATTGTGTTTGTAAATAAGACAATATTGTCATTTATCCTAGGATTTACTTTTATGCATTTATTTTCCTTGTCTTTCCCTTTCTTGTTGCTTGTTCCTTTTTTGTTGGGTTGTTGTTTTGTGTGCCTTATGCACCGATAACCACTTGTTATTTTCAAAATTTTGTGTATGCGCAAAGGACCGCACATCTATTTTTGTGTGGGGTGGAGTAATGCAAAGTAAAATGGAAGTTGGTAGTGGAAGTTGTGTTTCGATGGCTCAAATTGAAGGATATGGCCTTGATTGAAGGATGAAAAGCACATAGTGTGGAAGAGTGCGCGTAGAAAAGGTGGACATAAGGAATTTTGGTGTTAGGATAGCTTTATGAAGACCACGTATAAAGGATGAGAAGCATAGGAATAAAATAAGGTAGGCAAGGGAAAAAATTAGGTTGTAAGAAGAAGTGCCTTTAGTGCTTCTACAAGCACACACGTAAATATCTTTGGTTAGTAAGGATTTTTACGTGCCATAAGGTTGTAGATATTTTTCACATAGAATTTGGTGCGGGGATAAGAGCGCTTAAGGGTGGGATTTAGTGGAAAAGGTCACCTTTATTGCAAAAGAACATTGGTAGGTGGCATAACATTTATTGCGGGAGATGAGAAAAAAACTATAAGTAGAAGGTCGAGATACATTGTTATTACCTTACATTTGTGATAAAGAAGAACTCTTGCAAACTAGGGCATCCTTGAGAAGTTGCACAAAAGGAGATTATAAAGATCTTAGTGCGTGAATAGTGTGATTTACAAACCAAGGTGGAAAAAAAAGTTACATGGGCGTATAGGAGAGGGTTGTTGGAATTTTTGAAAATTGTAAGAAACTACTTCATCTTGTGGAAGGAAGGATTTTTCCAAGGTTAGGGTTCTTCAAACTAGAGCACGGGAGTAAGGGGAATTTTTCACAAAGGAAGCCAAATATTTGAGAAGAGCAAGGAAAAGGAGCAAGGATGAGTTTTTAGTAACCTGATAAGGAGATGACACTAAAGAAGAGCAAGGGAAAAGGGAAACAAGTGGTTTCCACCAGTTTCAATGAGGAGTGGTATGTGGAGATGAAATACCCAGATGACGTGTTGCTCGGAAAGGAATGGGTATCCCATGTAAGGAAGATAGCAAGAAGAGATTATAACCATTGCAAAAGCACCACTAAGAAAGAGATGGCATTGGAACCTGGTTCACCGACGATGCACAAAAGGACACCAAAAGGGATGTCAATCTATGATGATGAAGTGAAGGTAAAATTGGAGAAGGCTGGGTTTCTGTAACTTTATGAGTTGCCCTACTTTGGAAAACCCAAGCAATTGTACCAATGGTTGATGTCACATGTGCACAAGGACCACTTCTACTTCACTATTCGAAGGATGTGCATAACCCCTCAACTAATCTCTAAGTTTACCGGCCTTGTTTGTGAAGGGGAGCCACTAGATGATGACTTGGAGGAAAAGGAAGCCATTAAGGAGACAGTCTAGGCTTATGATTATAAAAAGGGCTTGTGTTATTTCAATATCTCTAACCTAGTGATGAGGATGGTCACACACTTGGTATCCAAGTTGAATGGACAAGAAAGGTGGACACAAATAAACAAGGCTTGGTTGAATGTGTGCTAAATTTTTTGGAAGGAACCATCTATAACCTATCCACCTTCATTGCAGAATAAATCATCAATGCCACGCATGAAGGAGAGAATATCATGTTTGGAAATGTCCTCCTCACCATCATCTTCTCATAAATTGGAGTGCCTGATGGGCCAAAGAATTTTGTATGGGAATATCCAGATGAAGACCCTTCCCCTACAAAGAGATTTGAAAAATACACTTGTGATACCATGACAGCCGCCCACAAGGCGTGCCTAGAGAAATGGTATAAGAGGATGTGTGATGCATTCAGGGATGAATTGAGGATACCCAAACAATTATATGTGCTAGTGTAGGGAGAAGCTGATTTTGCTATATACCAACATTTTTACATTGGCATATTCATGTTGACAGATGGGACCAAGAGCACATGATGTAAACTACCTTTCTCCTTCACCATGCAATATTTCCAAGTAGGGGTCAATCACTTTAAGGAGGTCAAAAGACTAAGGTTCGACCTCAGCAAGGTGGATCAAGACCATCGTGACCTACAAAGGAAGCCGGTATACCCTAAGAAGTTTGCTTATATGGAGAATTATGTCTCCCATGAGGTTCACATGAAAAACTTGTGACTCTTCCAATTGCTGGAAGACCGCAACAAGGGTATACCTACGGATCAGTCCAAAGTATGAGAAGGGTTCCTACTTGGAGAATGATGTATCCATCCCATAATACCCCACCGGGAAGATGAAGGACACTCCAAGAAAGAGGGAAAGAGAAGAGGTGCCAGAGAATAAGGCACCAAGTGTGCAAACAACACAACATGTGGGTGTACAAGAGTTAGTGCACAAAGCCAAGTACATATGCACAGAGGAAAAATTCCCCATTAAGGAAAAGGATAAATCACCGAGGAAGAGGTGTCGGAGAAAGAATAGACTCCTACACAAGAAGAATAGCCAAGGAAGGAATCACTGCTGAAGAAAAAGAGAAGGAAGAGTCTCCTATACTAGAATCACCAGTTAGGAAGAGGCAGAAGGTAGTAGAGAAGGAAGAATCATAAGGAATGAAGAACTTGGAGGCCTATAGAGGAAAGAGAGATGATGCCAAGCATGAAGAGGCTCAGACCATCCTATGATGTGGATCCGAGGATGGGAAATGAAGAAAAGGATGGAGAAGGGGAAGGTGCTCAAGGAAAAGGGGAGAGTGAGGAAGTGAATACAAAGAATCAAAGGACCCCAAACCTCACCAAGGAGCAAATAGAAGAGGCCATGGAAAGAGAATTAGAGAGCATAGTAAAGTATTTGGTAGAGCAGAGGTGGAGCGTAGCAATCGACAAGGTGCTTAAGGAGATAGAGGAGGAAAGCGTAGGAAAATAGTATGAGAACATGGGCAGAGATCCCAACTTAGTGGTAAGATTTATAAAGGTATCACACACAAGAACAAGGAATGATTTATATCAATGATCCAAGTAAGGTACTACAAGTGCACTTCTAGGGTACCATTCCCACATATCAACTCCTTGCATGGTCTTCATTCAAAGAAGAAGGTGTGTACCACGAAAAAGGAAGATATTATCTTGGGTGTTTGAGTCCCATGTTGATTAACCCGAGTTTGAATTCGAGAAAAGGGGCATTGATGAAGGTACAGAGACCAAGGAGTGAACCCACAAATAAATGCTCAACAATTATCCGATGAGAAATTTTTCACCGCCCTCAAAAAGGTATCGGTTGAGGTTGAAGTGAGACTCTTTGGAAGGAATGACAAGGTAAGGTTCAACTTAAGAATAAGGAGGAACTCATTTAGAAGAGAAAATATATGAAGGGGAAGAGTTGATCAATGTACAGTTAAGGCATGGAATAAGGGAGGAGAAGGCAAAGGTTTTGAGGTATACAATAATATTGAAATGATCATAGATGCCATCACTTTGAAACACCCATACCTAGCACCGACCGAGTAGAAATACAAGTCAACCTTATAATTCTTGGAAGACTTAACCTATATCCTTTCCATGGAGAGGCAACCGCTCACTCTAGAATCAGTAGAAGAGGTATTGGCACACCAAAAGGAGGAAAAGAATTTGAATATTGAGGATAAAATGACACTATATTCTGAGCTCCTTATTGTACAAACTCTCGCGCATATTCATGAGGTCATGTATGATAACTGCATTGACAGAGACAAGGTAACAAGCATACTAGTTACTACACATGAGGTGGGTTTGAAGGAATACTAAGAGAAGAATAAGGGGAACAGGGCAGAGTGAGATAAGATCCTAGCCGAGGTTGAAAATAATATGGAGGTAATCAAAACCTTGCGATGTTTGATCAAGAACCAGCTTAAGGATCCATATCTCCAGATCACCCATAGAATGGATGCACTAGATGACCTTAGCAAGCAGCTCAAAGGGATTGTAGATATGCTAAACATGAAGGGCAGTGAACTAAGTTTTGAGGAGGTAAGTGCTCTAGTGGGTGACCTACCCTAGCAGGCACAGGGTGAAGTGGATGCTTGGGAAGAGATCAAGACAACAATAAGGAAGAAGTTCCCACTCCTATTACAATAGTAATAAGATCTTCAATTCTTTCATTTCTTATATTCTTCATTCTTCCATTCTTTAAATCTTCATTCAAATTTTCCAGATCCCACCATTCATTATTCTTTGAAGGAGCAATATGTTTCTGAGGATGGAGAACAATCTTAGTGTGGGGTGATGTTGGGTCTCGAAATATTGGCTAAGTACCAAAGGGCATGTGAGCGCATGGGTCCAATAGGAAGAAAGGTGTGTGGGGAAAAGCACATAGGATAAGGGTTTAAGAAGGGTTTGGGATAAACCAGGGCACATGCACGCAAGGAAATACATAGGGTCTAAATACTTTGCCATATTCAATGGTCTAAAGGCACTTGAGGAAAACGTGACCTCACTAGGCATGCCAAGTGGATAAGGTGCCAGCCTGGAGACTTGGTGGTCAAGGAAAGAATATTCCATACATTGAATATTCCTTGGAAGACATCATTGCATAAAATGGAGAGCTCGGAAGTAGAATACACATACACCATTGAAGATGGACACTTAGCATCCGATCTACTCCGAGAAAAGGCATGGTGGTGGGTGTTGGCATTATAAAGAGATATGCTTGGGTAGAAGAACACACATCGAGAGATACACACCATGAGATATAGATGCATGAAGAAATAGATGGAGGACATATAGTATGAGGAGATCAAAGCTCTACTGAGAAAATACTAGGAGGCCTTGGGAGTTGGGGTTCTCCTTAGAGTATTGTAGGAATGTTATCATGTCTAAAGGATGGGTCTATAAATTTTTTGTAATAAAGAAAGCATAGCTAGGACCTCTGATATATGGGTTAGATCCCTATCTTGATACATTTGGTCTAATATGACCCTTTTAAATGTAATGTGGTTGTTGAGACTATGATCAATATAAATATATGGCTTTGTTCTAAATATTTGGTTCAGGGGTGCAAACCCTAGTGTTATTTCCTTATATTTTATGGCAGATCTATTCTTTGTATTTCATGTCATGATGTTTCTCTTGTTATTAAATGCTTGGGTATAAGGATATGATAACTCATGTTGTGCTTTTACATGAATATTCACTTCTCTGTAACTAATCCTCTAATAATGGCAAGATCTTCTCACAATGCTCATGTAAAGGAGGGGTTCAAAGACCCATGGGTGCTTGGGTGAGCACCCGGTTCCCGTTGGGTGATAGGCCAGTGCGCATGGGGTTAGAAGTTAGTAGATAGTTAAAATGACTACGATTACCATGTATCTTTCTCATTATCTAGTATTTTTATCCCTTCATCCTCCACATGCATCTCCAATTACCGATCTGTCCCATATTCTCTACCTTGGTCTTCCCCACGACAACTTGGTTCCTTCAATCTTCTCCTGTATCCACTCTATCATCTCTTCTTCCCCCATCATTTTCACCTTCCTCCTCCCCTCCCCTTATTTTCTCTACCACCTCTACCATTTTCATTCATTTTGTACCAGTTTCTCTTCCTTTCTATGATCTTCTCCACATCTTCCTGGTCTCTTATAGTTTCTTTCTTTTCTTTTCTTTGTTCTATAATCTCTTCCATATTATTTAAATTCTGCATCTTCATCATCACCTTTTTTCCCATAATTTCTTTCCCTTTATCTCATCCATACCTCTTCATTATATCTTTTATATTCCACTACCTTCATTTTGCACCTCTCTCTCCTTTTTTATGATTTCACCCTCTGATCTGTCATCTTCTCTCATCTCATCTCATCTTCTTCTTGTTTTTCCTTCTCATTCCCTTCTTCTCCTATCATCCTTCTCTCTTATTATCTTCCACCTATTTCATTCCCTTTTTCTCCTCCTCCATCTCTATCCACTCTATTCCATACCCTTGTCTCCTTCACCTCTAATTTTTCCTTTCCCATTCTTCACCTACCCATAATCAACCACTACTCCTATCCATTCATTTTTTCTCTCTTTCCACTCTCACTCATTATGTCCTTCAACACATATTCACACCTAGAATTTAAGGCCGATTAAAATATTTCCCCATTTGTGCACTATATTTGTTTTATTCTCTTACACCCCATTCTTTTCCTCCTCTCCACAACATTGACCTCTCCTCTTTTTGATAGCTCTGTCATCTCTTCCATTCTCATTAGCCCTCGAAGGGGGAATCATCACATTTGTCCTTAATCACATATTCTCATGGTGTTTTTTCTTTGTGGATACCATAATAGCCATCACCTACCACCTTCTATTCTCACAAACAAATGTTTACTCTAATTTTTTCTTAGCAAAAATATATTGAATTCTTCCCCTATTCTCACTAGAAAAAGTTTGTTATACTTTTTCTTAGAGAATGATTTCTCTTTTCTTCCTCTAATAGCTTATTATCGAAGGAAAACCTTCCTTAATAAGAATCTCTTCAAAACATTAAATCTCATTGCTTGGGAAACTTTCATCCATCTCATCTTATTTTAAAGGACACTACTTTCATAGTACCCTTCCAAAGAGGGGAAAATGTAGACACCCCAATTTCACACCTCTCCTAAATCAATTAATTTTCCCATTCCATTTCCCATAAAAAACCATGAGAAATTAATTGACATTAGTCAATTAATAAAACCTTGTCAATTCCTAATTAATCTTCCTCACATGTCAAATATTCCCCATGTCCCCCACTTGTGAATTAAATATTCAAGTTTAATTCCTATCCATTCTTCATGTCCCCCACTCACTTAATCCTACTTACTTTTCCAAATCATGATTAACCAAAACCTCTAAATTAATCCAACTTTCAGGCTATAAATAGATCCTTGCTCCCCCCTCTTTAAAAACAAGCAAAAATCATGTCGAGCTCTTGCATTCTTGTTGCACATAGCATCCTTTCCATCTAGTCCTAATGTTCGCATAAGCCCACTTTTCCCATACATAAATACATCCTTGGTGAAAATTTTGTGAATCGACTTTTGTCGCAACAAACATCTTGCTCACATTAGAGAAATCACCTACATTTCAAGTAGTCTGGGCCCATCCAAGTAATTTCCCATTCTAAGGATCTTGAAGGAGACACACCAAAGGAGTTATAAGTTCAGTTTTAGTACTTTCTTATTATCGGTGATTTCTAGAGCTCATAAGGTCAACTGGTAAGTTTTTTATAATGATGAGTAGATTGTCCAATTCATTCAAAATGATGTCAAATTATTTTCCAGCATGTGATCACACTTACAAGAGAGCTATAGTGATCAAATCATTTATCTACAAAAAAACAATATTCCCAAAGGATTAATCACCCTTGAAGGCATTTTCAACTCTGATGATGAGATCAAAGGGGAAAACATACGGTTGTCTATGGGTAATAGGATTACAAGCCAATCACCATCACTTAAGGAAAAGACATTTTCTAGGAAAGGTATGTAGTGCTAATGAAGAATATAATTTTATTTCACTCTGTTAGAAATTTTGCAATGTATTTTCATGGAGCTATGAGGATCTAAAAGTCTTTAACCCCAACATTGCTTAACATACTATTGATCTTGATCCCATGGCTAAACTAGATAGAAAAAATTAAAGCCCTATGAACCCTAGGAGTAAGTCACTCATGAGGAAATAGTTATCCAAACTCATTTAATAAAAAATCATATTCCCTATCAAATATTCCTCTTGGGTGGCTGATTTGGTTCTAGTTATAAACAAGAATGGAGAAATCAAAGGCTTTGTGTGGATTTCAAAGAATTGAATAAAGCCTCCCTAAAATATCATCATCATTTTCTTTCTATGGAACAAATCCTTCAAACAATCGCTAGATTTGAGAAGTTATTTATGTTTGATGGCTATTTAGGATTCAATCGGATAAAGATTAGAAAGGAGGATTGGTATAAAGCCACATTCGAACCAAGTGGGAAACATATGCATATCAAAAATGCCTTTTGGTTTGTCAAATGAGGGTGCCACTTTCCAGAGAGATAAATATTTATTTCCATTGGATCATCAATCATTTCATCCTTGTCTACTTGGATGATATCGTGGTCTTCTCAAAATAGGAAAACAACACATGGAGCATCCGGAGAATGTTTTTGAGAAATGCATATTATTTGGAGTTTCACTGAACCCCCTTTAGTGATGTTCTAGTGAAGTGAAAAGTTGAGGAGATAGTAAAAATTCATAAAAATTCACGGAGTCATTTTGGTGATTTACTTAGGGTCAATAAATAGACATTTTTGTCCCTCATGTCCCAAGTCCAGTCATTTTGGGCCTTTTGTTCCCCGATCACTGGGCCTTTTGCCACATTTCCCTGAAAATATTTTAACTTTTGGTTCTATCGAACTTTTGGTCCGTATGTTCCAAGTTTTTGGGCTTTTGTTCCCGATCCCCGCATCGGCGGATCAAGTCCCTTCACATACTTTTGTCCCATCTATCCCAAAAGTGTCATGCCTTTGTCCCCGATTTTCCCACATCATCGTGCGCATCGGTCGAAATCTTGTGCATCCCTCGCATCCCTCGCATTTCCAAGTTTTTGGACCCTGTGCTCATTTGGCCCGCTTTACCCACATCACCCATGTCGGCCGGATCACGTCTTCATGTCCCTCATGTCCCAAATGTACCAAAGACCATCGAGCTAGTTTTTCCGCTCTTCCGATTCTTATCTTTTTGAGTCGGTGTAATATGAATTTAATGCACATTTAATGACCTTCTCTCTCCTAAATGGCTATTTAATGGGACTATCCTCTATGCATTTGACACACTGCTCACTTGCCATCATTTCTCGAATCCCTACAATTAAGATCATTTGCTCGTGCTCTCCATTCCTTTGCATTTTTCATTGCGAATTCGATCCTTGAAGGTTATTTCTCTATACACTACAAACATGAAGATTAAATTCAAGGTCAAGAATAGGTTTCACCTCTTGAGTCCTCTGTTCGATATCGGGGATAGTGAGGTTCAACACCTAGATTTTGGGGATTTTTGGAACAGATTGACTAGCCCTAATCCTTCCCCCATGGCACAAATGATCAATGATAGTGGTCTTGTGTATGTGGTGGGCTTCCCTATCTCTGTACAATGTGTCGACACTGTGCTCACCTGTGGGGCTCATTTTAACTCAGACACCAAGAATTGTCTAATGTGCATGGGGAGTTGATTGCTAAACTAGATGTTCTTTACCATTACTACTACTCTATGGATTCTAGAAGTTGAAGACTCCATTTTTATCACTAGGCTCAAGCTCAGACTCTATTCGAGTAGGACAGTGATAAATATAAGGTGAGGATAGCAAAATCATGGTTGAAGAACCCTAAGAAGGGAGCATCCCGACTTTCTAAGGCATTATTTAGGCTGATTTCAATGAAGAGCTATCTGATTTCATCATCTTGCTAGCTCGTGTCATGGGATTTCCCTCTACCAATGAATTTCACTTTTGGATGTGCCCTCTCATCAACATCATCTGTGAAGGTAGTCAGAACATAAATTGGGTAGAAATCATTTGCATGAATTTGACTGAGCAATTGTCTAATGTGCAACAGACTAAGAAGTTCTATATGACTTCTTATCTCATGTATTCCCTAGTAGCATCCCGATAGTGGTTTGGATTCACATACATGGAGGGCTAGAAGGATGAACCCATTTATGCATACTTACCCTCAATTCACCTTGAAACTAGCAACCACAACTTCAGGAGGGTTAATGATGCCTTTACCATGTATATTGTAAGGCTCTTAGAAGGTGATACTGCTAGGAGATTTTTTGATGAGGCCATGAACCTGATAGCAAAGTATGGAGCTTTCTTCATTTAGTTCAGGAGGTTTTCATATATCAGGTTGGCTGGTTATGAAAACACACCTCTCAAGCTCCCCATGTTTTGTAATGACAAGATGGCTTTGATTGAAGTGTGTAGGCAATTGGATAAATTGCATAGAACCTGCAGGGACAAGAAAATCTGGTCTGCATTTCCCTATTTCCTTGGGTAACTATACATGCAAAACAACCTTGGATGCTCAAAATATAGAAAGGGCCCTTGCTCCCATCACTATCCACTTTTTTAGGCCTAGGACCTGTTTTGATTTGAAGAAGTTCATTGAGAAAAACCTCAGAATAAATTATCATCACAGGTCAGATACGTTGAGGACTACTGGGCGATTGTGTAGATGATTTTGAAGCAAGGTGGAGGCACTATGGTAGATTCTCTCTGTAGTTGATAAAGGAGCTCAATCTCTACCAAATTCCTGAAGGGTTCAAGATGATAATGAAGACTGGTTGTCTTATGAATATGAGACATTAATCAAGCATACTCCTTTGGAAGATCTGGACTAGTACAAGAAGGAGAAGGATGACTTGGTTGAGATTTTGGCCCCTGTCCTTGTAAGAACCAAGGTTTGGTTTGATAGAAAGGTTCGAGAGCTTAGGAAGAATCAAAGTGGATCTTCTTCAGAGATACTTCAACACCTAGGAAGGAATCACATACACCCAAGCATGGAGGTACCTACTCAAACCCCCTCCTTCCTCAATTAAGGAACCTGAATCATCTACTCCCTCTTCTTCTACTCAAGTGTACCAAAAGAAGATAAAAGAGGTTAAACAAGAGCCAATTGAGGAAGAACCCCTTTCAGGGCATTCAGAACTACCTTCAGGGCTAGAGAACATTATTGTTCTCAGTGAAAGTGATGATGGTGAAGTACCAGACCCTGCAGGAACTTCAAAAGTTACAATAGAGAAAGAGAAGGAAGTGCCTAGCACTGAACCTCCAAGTACCACTGATTCCTCTACTCAAGAAGCTCCAGATGCCTCACTCACATCTCTACTAGAAGCAATAGTGGTGAATACTTTAAGTGCCATGAGCTCACTTGCTCTTGGACCTCTTGTTCCTTCTTCTTCTTCCTCTACTTTTGCATGGGTGCAACCCCTGGTTGATAGCAGGAAGAGGAAACCTTCTTCCCATTTGTCAGGGACCAAATTTTGATGTTGTGGCAGCCTTGTTAGGCACTACTCCTCCTCCTCCAAGCAAAGAGAGCCAAAGAAACTTCAAGAATAGTGATAGATGCTCAGGGCCAACAATTTCTAGAGGTTGCAAAGCCTAAAGTTGATAAGGTAGAGCAAGATCTATTAGCCTCTGACCTGGAGCTTTCTAGGATTCCAATGGGAGAATCTACTCCTGAGAGTGAGGTGCATAACCTCTAGGAAATAGTAACCAAGGTTATTGAGAGAGTGGAGAAGGGTAAACAGACTATAGAATAGTTGGAAGAACAAAATCAAGTTCTTTCTAGCTTCATCAAGTCATTATTGACTAAAGATAAGGTTTTGGATCCTACTCCACTAGCTGCCCTTCCACCTCCTATGATTCTTAGTCAGGATGAGGTTCAGAGTATCAAGGATATACATAGGTATTCCACTTATGGAAGGGATATGGAAGCCATGGTTGATGACATGATCATTATAGGCTTGAATTTCATTGTAGAGGCCTTCAAACTCAATGAGAAGGTGGCCAACCTACAACAAAAACTCTCCTCCTCTATTGGAACTATGGACAAAGAACTGAAGCTTTGGAGTAGTTGCATCATAGATCTTTCACCTGATGGAATAGGCTGATGAAAAGATATTGATGGCCAATAAAGTTTTTGATGATGCCAAGGAAAACTTGTCAAGGTCATGGGTTTTCAGTGTTGAATGGAAAATAAAAGTTCTGGAAGAAGCCTTGGGAGAATTGAGAAATAGTTGGCAGAAGGGAGAATCCTTCAAGACTTGTGTTGTGTCTGCCTTCAAAGATATTCACTATCATCTTCATGATGAAACTTCAGGTGTTCCTTTCTCTCTCAAGAGATTAAAACTCAGTTCAAGGCATTTGTTAAAGAAAACCTGTTCAAGGAGGAATTGATTACCAAAGAGAAGATAAAGGAGATTTTCTCTCTTCAATCTATGCTATTGAAGAGGCTAATAAAGAATACCTTGAACATACCGAGTTTGATAAGGACATGGAGAAATGTCTAGGCACTTGGTCTCAAGCCACTGCCAACACATCAGTCCCATGAGGTAGAGAGATAGCTGAAGCATTGAAAAGATTTAGGAAATGGATTCTCAAGTCGGTGGGCCCTCCTCAAGCAATAAGTGGATGTTTTCTCTTCTAGCTTCTCCTCTCCTCCTTTTCTGAAATTGAGCTCATTGTAAACTAATTAAGGATCTTGTGTCAAGCACTTCCTTAATTAACATTTTAGTTAAAAGAAATGGTTACCAAGTGTAACCAATTTGTAAGTTATATAATGAGCTCTCTACGCCATTTTCAAGGGCTGGAACTCTATTTATTTTTGAAAGTGTAAAGGAGTTAAAAAGCTATCAATACAAGAAGATCTCTCTTTTTGTTTCCATCTGCTCTTGTTCTTTCATTGCTATCTATTAAAAGTTATTGGATCATTAGTCTGTTTTACTTCAAGAAGCTTTGTATTCTTGTGGATGTCATCTCTGGAACTTTGTGTCTATGAAATAACATCTTGTGGTTTTAAATGCAAATGATTATATTCTATATGATTCCCTTATGGCATGAGTAAGGAATTATTTTGTTATCTATATTTCTTGAGAGTGTTATTCTGCCCCCTCCCATTCCTTAATTCTTCTATCTTTTTGTATTGATGATCTATTATATCAAACACTTTCATGATATCGAGTTCCTCATTAAAACTAAACATTGTACATTTGTAAATAGGTTTTTGCCTTTAATAAGGGAACCTCTCCCATTAAAGAGGAGGGATTTCTATCCCTGACTATTGCTTTCAATAAAGTCCTTATTTGACAACCAACAGTTTTTGGTGACTCTCGTTGGGGATTCATTTTGAACGTATTCCAGTTTTATGAACATTTTCTTGATCATTCTTTGATCTGGCGACTCTACGATTTACTCATGGTAGGAGAGCCCTTGGTATTGAAGATTCTCAAGTTTCAGCTCTTGGAGTAGCAAGGTTTCCCTCTTCCTTCAATAGGGAGAAATAGAAGAGTTCATTCCACAAGTACACCTCCTGTTGAAAATAGAACCCTGTGAGTGGTATCCTCCAGAACAACTCAGCCCTAATCTTCGTGCTTTAATTCTTGTTGGTGTTTCAGTTCCCCTTCAAGTAGTCTTTCCAAGGATGGCAGTTCCATTACCTTGGGGCCATCGTGTTGGGCCTCTTCCCTTCCTCAGCCTTTGCATGAGTTACCCAGGGGTAACAGAGAAGAACTTCCCCAAGTTTAGAGGTGATGGCAAGGTGCACCTTGATGAACATATTGCAGCCTTCATAGTTGCATGTGGAGTCCTCAGAGTTGAACATGAAGATGTCTCGGTGAGGCTTTTTGTAGAAACTTTGCAAGATAATGCAGCAGATTGGTTCTATCATCTTCCTGTTGGGGCCATTACCAGTTGGACCATGATGAGGACAAGATTTGAGAACCATTTCAAACTTGCAGAGGATGTGCATGCTTTGTTGGCCCAGATTTCTCAAATAAAGAAAGAATCACAAGAGCCCATGAGGGAATTTGTGGCTAGGTTCAACAAGTTGATTAACAAGATCCCACCAGACACTCAGCTGTAGATCAAATTCAAAAATGTTTCTTCTGAATGCTCAATTTCTGAAGTTAGCTACGCATTGAGAAGAGCCAACCTTGCAACATTGGCTGAGGATCAGAGATTAGTTGTTAGTGTTGAAGATGACTTGATCATGTCTGGTAAGTTGAAAAGAGATCCTTCCAAATCTAGAGCTTCTTCTTCTTCTTCTTCTACCCCTGGAGCTAATACAGATCCATTAGTACAAAAGCTTGCTAATGACCTCATTGCCATCAAGAAACAATTGGCTCAACACGCTCCTTATGCAGATGTTCCAAGGAGGAATTTTCAGCCTAGAAATCATTTTCCTTCCTCTCAGACAAGGCTGGAAATTGAGGGGCCACCCATCAAGGTCCCTATTAATGCAACTTGTGAGGTTGAAGAACTAAAGATGAAGAGATTAATGAAGATTGTGAAGAACTGAAGAAGAAGAGGTTGATGAAGAACTGAGAGGAACTTGAGGGATCTCGAGTTAATTTCTTCACCACTGAAGGTGTTGATGAAGAGGATGATTATGATGAAGTAGTAGTAGATATGAATAGTGAATCATATGTTGTCATGACTCGAGGAACAGAAAATAAGAAGGAGAAAGTGATGCATCCTGCTAAGAGATCCAAGGAACATCCCATGACTATCCCGTTGTTGCAAAAAGAGGATCTCCTATTCCCACTGCATCCACATGAAGGTGAGTTCTACTAATTCTTCTTTTCCTAATTCTACTGCTAAAGATTTTTCTTCTCCAGCTCCTAAACTTGATAAGCCTAAGATTCCTAGTGATGATAGCCCATCCACCTCTGGATCTTTTGATATCATTGATCACCTTAAGAAAACAAAGGTTCAAATTTTAGAGGCTGAGTATTATCAAACCCACCCTAAAGCCTTTGCCAAAATGGTCCACTTTGTCAATTCCCATTCCAAAACTACCTCTAAAGGCCTTTTCCTACTCCATCCTCTACACCCCAACCCAACCTTGTAGCTACAGTCACCTCACCTAATGAGAAAATCAAACCATTTTATGTGACTCTTCTTATAGCAGGCCATAAACTTAGCAACTGTGTCATAGATTCAAGAGCATCAGATAATGTAATGCCTACCAAAGTGGCTCATGCTTTGGGTCTTACTCTCACACACACTTATGGGTCCTGCTATTCTATGGAGAGTAAGGAGGTGCCTTTGGTTGGAAGGATTAAAGATGCACAAGTAGCTTTTTTGCTACTTTACCAGAGAAGAAGGTTTTGGCTACTATTCTAGTAGCTGATATCCCTCCTTCATATGGTATGTTGTTAAGTAGGAATTTTTGTAAGGATGTGGGAGGAGAGATTCAAATGGATTGGTCACATGCCCTCATACCAGTCAATGGAAAGATGAAGAAGTTGTTTCTGAGAAGCAATATGAGTATATTGTGCAAAAAATGGATGATCCCAAAGCACAAATACTCTATGAGGATATTGGACATGGTAACTATATGATTATGTCTCGGAGGAAACTAAACTTCCCAAAGAAGTACTTCATGATCCTAATGGTGTTTGGAATCTAGAATTTGATGGAAGCTGCTCCTTCTGGTTCTAGAGTAGGTGTGGTGTTGATATCTCCTGAGGGAAAAGTTCATCCTTTCTCATTCAAGCTACAGTTTGAAAATACCAATAATACAAAGAGTATGAAGCCCTCATCCTTGGACTTAATGTGGAAAAAGAAAAAGGTGTGAAGAATCTTCTGGCTCGTGGAGATGCGAACTAGTTGTTAAACAAGTCAGAGACCTTTTTCAAGTAAAGAATAGAAGGTTGAAGCATTACAGGAATCAAGTTTGGGATTCTATTGAATTTCTTGACACCTTCTCCATTGAAGTTGTACCGAGAGAAAAGAACACTAGGGCTGATTCACTAGTTGTCTCAGGATCATTGTTGATACCTCACCCTGATTTCTCTCAGGATAAATTCACCATTGAAATGATCCATAGGCCAAGTGTGCCTGATAATGCAAGTAACTGGAAAATTTTCAATGATGATCAACATTTGCTTTCTTTCTTGGAGCTCAGGGATAACTTTGAACAATTGTACTTTGAAGGAAGTAACAATTTTCCTCGTGAGAATGTATCTTCCCATGAGGAGGGTGTCAAAGAGGAGACAGATCAAGATGGGTGCAT
This sequence comes from Taxus wallichiana var. yunnanensis, assembly GCA_018340775.1. Lineage (NCBI taxonomy): Eukaryota > Viridiplantae > Streptophyta > Pinopsida > Cupressales > Taxaceae > Taxus > Taxus wallichiana. The sequence goes on from CM031238.1 coordinate 54,580,915, forward strand.
CAAACTCAAAGGTAACAAGATTCCTAAAGGGTTGGTGAGTTTGGAGGAATTGTTTGATAAACATGATAGGTATGTTAAGTCTAAAGCTTCTACAGAGTGTGGAAAATCTCATTGAGTATGAAAAGATTAACATTGGGAGCTCTGTTGACCCCAAAATGGTGAACGTTGGAACATGTTGTACACAAGAAGAAAAGAAGAAGGTGGTGAACCTCTTAAAAAATATAGGGATGTTCTTGCATATTCATATGAGGATCTAAAAGCTTTCCAACCAAAGGAAATGCAACATTTCATTCCTCTCAAACCTAGGATTAAACCTTTCAAGAAAAAAAAAGTAAAAGTACAATCCAAAGATTGTTGACACCATTTTTTAGGAAATACAAAAATTATTGAAAGCTAAAATTATCTTCCCCATTCACCATTCGACATGGATTGCCAACATTGTGCCTGTCAGGAAGAAAAATGGTGAGATTCATATCTGTGTTGACTTCAGGAATCTGAATCAGGCCTCTTTAAAAGGACAACTACCCTCTACCCATGATGGATCAAGTTTTGCAAGCTATTATAGGGTCTGAAATGTTGTCCATGCTTGATGGCTTCTCAAGGTATAATCAAGTGGAAGTTAATACCACAGATCAGCACAAGATGGCCTTCACCACCCCCTAGGGTACTTTTTCCTACAAGAGGATGCCTTTTGGACTCATTAATGCCGGTGCCACTTTTCAAAGGGCTATGGACTTGGATTTTGGAAGTTTGAAAGGAAATGTATTGTTGTGTATCTAGATGACCTGACTGTGTTTTCCAAAACTAGAGCAAGATCATTTTCAGCATCTGGAAACAGTTCTCTTGAAATGCAGAGAACATGGGGTTTCTTTGAATCCCAAGAAATATGTCTTTTGTGTCATGGAGGGAAAATTGTTGGGGCATGTTGTCTCTAAAGATGGAATCAAAATTGATCTTGAATGAGTTCAAGCTATTCACAGATTCCTCTTCCCACAAGTAAGAAGGGAGTGCATTCTTTCTTCGGTAAGATCAACTTCCTGAGAAGATTCATTCCTGATTTTATAGAGCTAACTTTGAATATCTCTCAAATGATGAAAGGAAAACAAATGTTTGGCTGGTCCTCTGAAGGGAAAGAAGCTTTTGAAGGTATAAAAAGGCTATTGCTAGGACTCCTATCTTAGCATGTCAGATTTTAGTAAAGATTTTATTATTTATTGCTATGCCATAGAAAGCACCCTTGCCCTTTGTATTAACCTAGAAAGATTCTGATGATCATGAGCTCCCAATTGCATTCATGAGCTACATTCTTAAAAATCATGAGTTGAAATACACCATGATGGAGAAGCATGCTTTGTAGTGGTTAAAGTTGTCAAGTAATTTTGATTTTATATTCTTAACTCTCACTCTGTGGTGCTTGTGCCTGATACAACCATCAAGTCTATTCTTACGCAGCAAGAATTTGGAACTAAGAGAGGAAACTGGGTAGAAAAGGTTCAAGAATATGATATTGACATCAGACCAACCAAACTAGTTGGGGTAAAGGCTTGTGTGAACTCATTGCTGAAGGAGCTGGTCATGAATTACCTAAGGAGGAGGTTGATGTTCCTATTGTTCTATTTCTTCAGCTCGATAGATGAATGGTATGCTGATATCACTCATTTTCTCACCTATGGGAGTGTCCCTCTAACTTGACTACCAAGGAGAAGAGAGCTATCAAGCTAAGATCAGCCCAAGTACGTGTTGTGGGAGAATGCTTTGTTCAAACATGGAATGGATGGAAGATTTTTGAAATGCGTTGACAAAGAACAACGAAGAAGCTTTTCTCAACTTTCCATGATCAAGCATGTGGAGGTCATTACTCATCATCTGTTTACTACCCACAAGATTCTTTGTGTTGGATACTATTGGCCTACCTTGTTTAAAGATGCATCAAAATGGGTTGATAAATGTGAAGCTTGTCAGACTTTTGTGGGAAGACCCAAATTGGCTGCCTTGCCGCTTAAACCAGTTGTGATTGAAGAGCCCTTTCAAAAAGTGGGGTTTAGATTTCATTGGAACACTCAACCCATCTTCAAGTGTAGGACATACTCATGTGTTGACTGCCATAGATTACTTCACTAAGTGGGTAGAAGCCATTCAGTAAAGAGTACTACTTCTGAAGTAGTATGTAATTTTATCAAAGAAAACATCTTGGTAAGGTTTGGAGTGCCAAACAAGATTGTGACTGATAATGCTTCAAACTTTTCTTCTGCTGAGATGATGGATTTTTGTTATGGATATGGCATTTCCCTTGCTCACTCTTCAGATTATTATCCTCAAGGGAATGGATAGGCAGAATCAACAAACAAGAATCTGGTGGCTATAGTAAGGAAACTGGTTAATGAATCTCAGAGGAACTGGCACAAGAAACTCTATGATGCTCTTTGGGTAGATAGGATTACACCTAAAAGAGCTATTGGGATGTCCCCTTTTCAAGTGGTGTATGGTGTGGAAGCTCAATTACCAGTAATAGTGGAGCTACCAGCTTTGTACTTAATGAAGGCCATTGAAGACACTAGTTTCAATGATTCTTTAGATAAAAGGATCATGTATCTTCATAAGTTGAATGAAGACAGGCTGCAGGTTGTTGATAGAATATCTTCCCACCAGTAGAAGGTGAAATCTTTGTTTGATAAGAAGGCTAGATCTAGAGATTTCAAAGTTGGAGACATTGTTTTGTTGTGGGATAAAAGACATGAGCCTCGAGGAAGCCATGGTAAGTTTGATTCTCTTTGGCTCGGTCCTTTCAAAATCAGGCACTTTTCTAGTGAGAATTATTTCTATCTTGATTACATGGATGGTTCCTCTCTCCCACTTCCTTATAGTGGGCAATACCTGAAATTGTTCAAGTCCTAGGTGAATAGGAAGTCTCTTTGTATATTATGTATAGGGTGTGTTTGCTTTCCCTTGCTTTTGGTGTGTTTCTTTTCCCTGTTTGTGTGTTGTCTTCTGTATTGGTTTGCTTTTGGACTCTGTGGCCCAATGGATAAAGCACTGGTTTTCTTCCCCTAGATTTTCTAGAGTTCTTGCCTTGTCTCATTCTTCTGATCTAGCCAAGTCATCCCCAGAAAGAGCAGTTGTTGTCCTCTCAAAATTTCCCCTCTTTTGAAAGTCAAAAATTGAAAATTTTGAGTTGACACCCTTTAGTGATGTTCTAGTGAAGTGAAAAGTTGAGGAGATAGTAAAAATTCACATTTTTGGAGTCATTTTGGTGATTTGTGGGTCTATCGGACATTTTTGTCCCTCATGTCCCAAGTCATTGGGCCTTCTATTTCCCCGATCGCCACATTCCCCGAAAATATTTTAACTTTCGGTTCTGTCAGAACTTTTTGGTCCGTATGTTCCAAGTTTGTTCGGGCTTTCTATTCCCGATCACCCACATTGGCCGGATCGGGTCCTTCATGTACTTTTGTCCCATCTATCCCAAAAGTGTCTGTGCCTTTTGTCCCTAATTTCCCCACATCATCACGCACATGGCCGAATCACATGTCTTTGCATCCCTCATGTTTCCAAGTTTTTGGACCACCTGTGCTCATTTGGCCTACTTTACCCACATCGCCCATGTCGGTCGGATCGCGTCTTCGCGTCCCTCATGTCCCAAATGTACCAAAGACCATCGGGCAGTTTTTTCCACTCTTCCCGATTCTTATCTTTTTGAGTCGGTGTAATATGAATTTAATGCACATTTAATGACCTTCTCTCTCCTAAATGGCTATTTAATGGGACTATCCTCTATGCATTTGACACACTGCTCACTTGCCATCATTTGCTCGAATCCCTACAATTAAGATCATTTGCTCGTGCTCCCATTCCTTTGCATTTTTCATTATGAATTTGATCCTTGAAGGTTGTTTCTGTACACTACAAACATGAAGATTAAATTCCAAGGTCAAGAATAGGTTTCACTCTCTGAGTCCTTTGTTCGATATCGGGGATAGTGAGGTTCGACACCTAGATTTTGGGATTTTTGGAACAAGATTGACTAGCCCTAATCCTTCCCCATGGCACAAATGATCAATGACAGTGGTCTTGCGTATGCGGTGGGCTTCCCTATCTCAATACAATGTGCCGACACCATGCTCACCTGTGGGGCTCATTTTAACTCGGACACCAAAGAATTGTCTAATGTGCATGGGGAGCTGATTGCTAAACTGGATGTTGTTGCCATTACTGCTGCTCTACGGATTCCAAAAGTTGAAGACTCCATTTTATCACTCAGGCTCAAGCTCAGACTCTATTCGAGTAGGAAGTGATAAATATAAGGTGAGGATAGCAAAATCATGGTTGAAGAACCCTAAGAAGGGAGCATCCCGACTTTCTAAGGCATTATTTAGGGCTGATTTCAATGAAGAGCTATCTGATTTCATCATCTTGCTAGCTCATGTCATGGGATTTCCCTCTACCAATGAATTTCACTTTTGGATGTGCCCTCTCATCAACATCATCTGTGAAGGTAGTTAGAACATAAATTGGGTAGAAATCATTTGCATGAATTTGACCGAGCAATTGTCTAATGTACAACAGACTAAGAAGTTCTATATGACTTCTTATCTCATGTATTCCCTAGCATCATGATAGTGGTTTGGATTCACATACATGGAGGGCTAGAAGGATGAACCCATTTATGCATACTGCCCTCAATTCACCCTTGAAACTAGCAACCACAACTTCAGGAGGGTTAATGATGCCTTTACCATGTATATTGTGAGGCTCTTAGAAGGTGATACTGCCAGAGATTTTTTGATGAGGCCATGAACCTGATAGCAAAGTATGGAGCTTTCTTCATTCAGTTCAGGAGGTTTTCATATATCAGGTTGGTTGGTTATGAAAACACACCTCTCAAGCTCCCCATGTTTTGTAATGACAAGATGGCTTTGATTGAAGTGTGCAGGCAATTGGATAAATTACATAGAACCTGCAGGGACAAGAAAATATCTGGTCTGCATTTCCCTATTTCCTTGGGTAACTATACATGCAAAACAACCTTGGATGCTCAAAATATAGAAAGGGCCCTTGCTCCCATCACTATCCACTTTTTCAGGCCTAGGACCTATTTTGATTTGAAGAAGTTCATTGAGAAAAACCTTATAATTAATTATCATCATAGGTCAGATACTGAGGACTACTGGGCCGATTGTGCAGATGATTTTGAAGCAAGGCGGAGGCACTATGGCAGATTCTCTCTGTAACTGATAAAGGAGCTCAATCTCTACCAAATTCCTGAAGGGTTCCAAGATGATAATGAAGACTGGTTGTCTTATGAATATGAGACATTAATCAAGCATACTCCTTTGGAAGATCTGGATTGGTACAAGAAGGAGAAGGATGACTTGGTTGAGATTTTGGCCCCTGTCCTTGTAAGAACCAAGGTTTGGTTTGATAGAAAGGTTTGAGAGCTTAGGAAGAATCAAAGTGGATCTTCTTCCAGAGATACTTCAACACCTAGGAAGGAATCACATACACCCAGCATGGAGGTACCTACACAAACCCCTCCTCCTTCCTCAAATAAAGAACTTGAATCATCTACTCCCTCTTCTTCTACTCAAGTGTACCAAAAGAAGATAAAAGAGGTTAAACAAGAGCCAATTGAGGAAGAACCCCTTTCAAGGCATTTAGAACTACCTTTAGGGCTACAGAGAACATTATTGTTCTAGTGAAAGTGATGATGGTGAAGTACCAGACCCTGCAAGAACTTCAGAAGTTACAATAGAAAAAGAGAAGGAAGTGCCTAGCACTGAACCTCCAAGTACCACTGATTCCTCTACTCAAGAAGCTCCAGATGCCTCACTCACATCTCTACTGGAAGAAACAGTGGTGAATACTTTAAGTTCCATGAGCTCACTTGCTCTTGGACCTCTTGTTCCTTCTTCTTCTTCCTCTACTTTTGCATGGGTGCAACCCTTGGTTGATAGGAAGAGGAAACCTTCTTCCCATTTGTAGGACCAAATTTTGATGTTGTGGCAGCCTTGTTAGGCACTACTCCTCCTCCTCCAGCAAAGAGAGCCAAAGAAACTTCAAGAATAGTGATAGATGCTCAAGGCCAACAATTTCTAGAGGTTGCAAAGCCTAAAGTTGATAAGGCAGAGCAAGATCTATTAGCCTCTAACCTGGAGCTTTCTAGGATTCCAATGGGAGAATCTACTCCTGAGAGTGAGGTGCATAACCTCCAGAAATAGTAACCAAGGTTATTGAGAGAGTGGAGAAGGGTAAACAAACTATAGAATAGTTGGAAGAACAAAATCAAGTTCTTTCTAGCTTCATCAAATCATTATTGACTAAAGATAAAGTTTTGGATCCTGCTCCACTAACTGCCCTTCCACCTCCTATGATTCTCAGTCAGGATGAGGTTTAGAGTATCAAGGATATACATAGGTATTCCACTTATGGAAGGGCTATGGAAGCCATGGTTGATGACATGATCATTGCAGGCTTGAATTTCATTGTAGAAGCCTTCAAACTCAATGAGAAGGTGGCCAACCTGCAACAAAAACTCTCCTCCTCTATTGGAACCATGGAAAAAGAACTGAAGCTTTGGAGTAGTTGCATCATAGATCTTCACCTAATGGAACAGGATGATGAAAAGATATTGATGGCCAATAAATTTTTTGATGATGTCAAGGACAACTTGTCAAGGTCATGGGTTTTTAGTGTTGAATGGAAAATAAAAGTTTTGGAAGAAGCCTTGGGAGAATTGAGAAATAGTTGGTAGAAGGGAGAATCTTTCAAGACTTGTGTTGTGTCTACCTTCAAAGATATTCATTGTCATCTTCATGATGAAACTTCAGGTGTTCCTTTCTCTCTTCAAGAGATTAAAACTTAGTTCAGGGCATTTGTTAAAGAAAACCTGTTCAAGGAGGAATTGATTACCAAAGAGAAGATAAAGGATATTTTCTCTCTTCAATCTGCTATTGAAGAGGCTAATAAAGAATACCTTGAACATACCGAGTTTGATAAGGACATGGAGAAATGTCTAGGAACTTGGTCTCAAGCCACTGCCAACACATCAGTCCCATGAGGTAGGGAGATAGTTGAAGCATTGAAAAGATTCAGGCAATGGATTCTCAAGTCGGTGGGCCCTCCTCAGCAATAAGCGGATGTTTTCTCTTCTAGCTTCTCCTCTCCTCCTTCTTTTTTCTGAAATCGAGCTCATTGTAAACTAATTAAGGATCTTGTGTCAAGCACTTCCTTAATTAACATTTTAGTTAAAAGAAATGGTTACCAAGTGTAACCAATTTGTAAGTTATATAATGGGCTCTCTATGCCATTTTAAGGGCTGGAACTCTATTTATTTTTGAAAGTGTAAAGGAGTTAAAAAGCTATCAATACAAGAAGATCTCTCTTTCTGTTTCCATCTGCTCTTGTTCTTTCATTGCTATCTATTAAAATTTATTGGATCATTAGTCTATTTTACTTCAAGAAGCTTTGTATTCTTGTGGATGTCATCTCTGGAACTTTGTGTCTATGAAATAACATCTTGTGGTTTTAAATGCAAATGATTCTATTCTATATGATTCCCTTATGGCATGAGTAAGGAATTATTTTGTTATCTATATTTCTTGAGAGTGCTATTCTGCCCCCTCCCATTCCTTAATTCTTCTATCTTTTTGTATTGATGATCTATTATATCAACATATCATCTCTTTTCTAGCCTCTGTAGCTACAAAATATTCTCGCCAATGTAGTAGACAAAGACACAACCTTCTACAATCTCAAAATCCAACTAACTATCATCCCACCTTTGTGAAAATATATCCAAGACTACTCCTTCTACCATTTAGATCTCTAGCCATATCTCGAATCAACATAGCCACATAAAGTAATATCGAACCTCCATAGCATAACTACATGCTAGATGTCCCTCTCAAATACTTGAGAATCCATTAGACTACTTTCCAATGCTCTTTACCTGGATTGGCCATAAATCTACTCATAACTCCCACTACTTGTGCAATGTCTGGTCTGGTACAAACCATAGCATACATGAGACTCCCAACTGCTGAAGCATATGGTACTCATGTCATGTATTTGACCTCCTCATGTGATGAAGGAAATTGATATTTTCTCAATTTGAAGTGTCTAGCCATAGGTGTACTCACCGGTTTTGAATCTTGCATGTTAAACCTTTCCAACACCTTATTGATATAAGCCTCCTGAGACAAATACAATTTCTTGTTCTTCCTATCTCTGTGTATTTACATGTCAAGGATTATTTTTTCATCTCCTAAATCCTTCATAGCAAATGTGTGAGCTATATTTCCCTTAAGCTCACCAATTTCCTGGACACTAGATCCTATAATAAGCATATCATCCACATACAGTAACAAAATAATATATCTCCCATTTTCAAGCTTTTTCAAATAAACACAATGGTCATATTCACATCTCAAATAACCATGATCATGCATGAAACTATCAAACCTCATGTACCATTACCTTAGAGATTTCTTGAGCCCATATAGACTCTTTTTTAACGTACACATTAATTTATTCTTACCCTTTACTTCATACCGAATCGGTTGTTGCATATAAATCTCTTCATCCAAATCATCATGAGAAAATTCATCTTCACATCTAATTTCTCTAAATGCAAATCATGTACTGCAACTAAACTCAATACAATACATATGGAATTCATTTTAATAATAGGAGAAAATATTTCACCAAAGTCAATACATACTTTCTGTGTAAATCCCTTTACTACAAGCCTTGCCTTATATATTCTTTTCCACCCTCTTCTTCCTTAATCCTATAAACCAACATATTTTTCAATATCCTCTTACTTGTTGGAAAATTAACCAAATCCCAAGTCTATTTTTGTTCCAAGGAGTCCATCTCCTCATCCATGCCATGCTCCCACTGCATGTGGGTCTTATCCTACATTACTTCTTCAAAAATTTATGGTTCACCATTATCAGTCAATAATAAATAAGATAGAGAAGGTGTAAATATTTCTAGAGGTTTACTTACCCTTTGTAACCTTCTCATAGAATTTTAGGTATCGAGGCTCATTCGGACCTCCTGGACATTTATTTCCAATTCGAAAGTGACCGACACTTTGGTCACCTCAGAATCGACGTTGGTTCTACTAACTAATGCTAGTTTGTCTCTTCTATAACTGATACCGGTTCAGCTGACTGATAACAATCAGGGGTCAACTAACATCGCTTATGTGTAACCTTGCTTGTATTATTTTTATATCGAGAGTTCATTTTCATTCACAAAATTCTCAATCGGTTCATCCTTGGGTACCAAAATTTGATCCTTGTACATTCTCTTTTCATTTCATTCAATGTCATGACTCCTAATAATTTTAGAATTCTCTAAATCCCAAAAAGAATCTGAAATCAATAGATCCATAACCAATGAAAGTGCATCTCTTGGATTTTACATCCAACTTTTTCCTATTTTCCTAATCAATATGAATAAAAGATTTTGAACCAAAAAATTTAAGAAAAGAAAGATCTACCTCTTTTCCGGTCCAATATTCCTCTGGTATTCCTCCATCTAGTGAATTTAAGGCCCACAGTTAATCAAATAAACCAATGTATCATTATTACTTCTACCCAAAACTGCAAGGGCAATCCAATATATATCCTCATACTTCTAAAGCACGTTCCATGAGTGTCTTTTTCATTCTTTTTGAAATGTAATTCTCTTGTGGTGCCCTTGGAACCATCCTTTCTCTACATATTCCATTCATCGAACAATAATAATTGAAAGCCTTGCTAAATTATACACCACCATTGTCAGATCTAAGGCACTTTAACTTTGAATTTGATTCATTCTCAACAAGGGATTTCCATCTTTTAAAAGTATCAAAAACATCAGACTTATGTTTAATACAATAAACCCATTCCTTTCTTGTAGCATCATCAATGAAAGTAACATAATACTAGGATCCTCCATGAGAATCTACCTGGGCTAGTCTCCACACATCCGAAGTATACAAGCTCCAATTTCTACTCCTTCTTAGTTGCCCCAACTTTAAGAAATCTCACTCTCTTTTTCTTTCCAAAGATATAATGCTCACAGAAATCAAGATCTAAATATTTCAAATCTGATAACTTACCCTTAGCCTTTAAGATATACATTCCTTTTTGACTCATATGACCTAACCGATTATGCCACATGCATGTATCTGAATCTGAAGTAGATAACACAAAAAAGGAATCAATAACATAGGTAGATAAATATAATGTTCCTACCTTCTTGCCTCTTTCCACAACAAAGGCACCCTTCGTGACTTTCCAAGAGTCTGTTATGAATGTAATCATGCAACCAACTTCACCTAGTTGCCCTACAGAAATAAGATTTCTCTTGAGGCTTGGCACATGCCTCACATCTTTCAATACCCAAATAAACATGTCCAAAATTTTCATGGACATAATTTCTAAAATAACCCTTATTAGGGGTTGCATGGAAAGAATCTTTGAATCTAAAACCCATGATTTTATTCTATTATCCAAAGAAATAATAAGAGCATCTTACATTACCTCTACTGTAATATTTTCTCTTTATTTGAAACTTTACCTTTGTCTCGGTGTGTTGGTTCTCTTTATCCTCTAAAAACAATATTTCTTTGCATTTTCTTTCTTTCCACATTTCCAATAGGTAATTCCCTTACCTCTGGATTTAGATCTTCCATCCCTTGACTTTGATTTCCCATTATTCTTACTCTTGGATCTCTCCTTCTACCTACCTCTGCTTTCTACGTTTAAATCATTCCCAGATGATGATTCCTCTGTAATTTTCCTATGAATTTCTTCATTCAATATTATACCAACCACATCATCAAACTTTAAAATATTATTAGCAAATGTTGTATTACTAAAATCCATTACCAAGTTATCCCAACTATCAGGTAAAGAACATAAGAATAAAAGTTCTTTCACTTTATCATCAAATAGAATATCAACCGATTTTAACTAATTTACAATAGATCGTAAATCATTCAAATGACTAGATGCATATCCACCTTCATGCATCTTAGAACTAAATAGTTTCTTCATCAAATAAACTTTATTTGAAGCACTAGGTTTTTCATATAAATTAGCAAGATATTTCATTAACTCTACCGTATATTTCGCTTCTGTAGTATTAGAAGACATCGATGCTATCAGGATAAATCTTATAGATCCCAAATCCTTTCTATCAAGAATCTTCCATTCTTCATTAGTCATCTTCGTAGGTCTAGAATTTTCATCCAACAAGTAAGTAAAAATCTCTTTGATACAGATAATCCTCAATCTACATCTTCCATAATTGATAATTTTGGTTGTTAAACTTCTCTACCTTGTATTTGTTTTCTTCTTCCATTGTTTTAGCTCCCACTCAATTAGAAAACCCTCTGTGAGTAAATTTGTCAACACACAAAACCCTCAAACAAATATTTGATACTAGTTGTTAGGGTTAGCACAAGGTTGTACAGATAATATATTATAAGTAAGCATACATGCAATAAAAGAGGATATTCTACCTGAAGAAATATACAAAACAAGAGATATAAATCAACACTAGATTTAATGTGGTTCACCCAGTGTGGGCTACATCCACCAAGAAACAATCCAATCTATTATCCAAATATTTCAGAAGATATAAAATGAATATTTATAATCTTCACACCTCTCGATGTAGAATACTTTCTCTCTAAAGCTTCTCCTTCTTCTCCAAGAATTCTCTCTTTCAAAAATATTCTCACAATAATCACCAATTCTTACAATCATTACTTCTAAACCCTAGCTTTCATGCTTATATAGGCATATACAAACTTAGGGAGTTTATCCATGTAATTACAATCAATATATCTACTTTAATGATAACTTATATCTAATTCCTATGAGTTAAATAAAACACCCACACACAGGTAGCCCTAACCAATGTCAATTCCTACTTGCCTCGATCGATTCTAGTCCCTCCATAACTGATGTTGGTTATTGTGCTTTCCTGCAAGTTTAATATAACATGTTAATCTGAAGTAATTGAGCTCCACAACTCAACAGATGTGGTCTTCTTTACCCAAACATTTAAATACTTCAAGCTCGTGTATAGACATTTAGAAAAGAACGTTTTTTCCATCTTGCAGGATCTTACAAAATTCAAACCCATGTTATCCACCAACTTCATCAAATTTTGAGTCTCTCGATGTGAAATTGAAAGCTTATCTAATCTAAATATGCAATAATTACATTATAGAGTTGTACAAAGTAAGAAAGGATAGTGTTGCATAATGAAGATACAAAACTACAGAGGACAATATAATAAACACAATATATTATTGATTGAATAATTATGGAACAAGTTACAAGGTAAGAGAGCTTACAATATATAAGATAATGATCTTTGTAATACAAGGATTCAACTCCAATCTTCAATCCCATAATATACTCTCTTATCTCTCCTAGAATCACCCCAAATCCGTCAATCTCTCACACAACTCTCGAATAGCTACATGAGTTTTTTTAATCAATAAACTTACAACTAATACAATTTATTCTATATTATTAATATTGAGTTGTTTCATAACTCATATTAATAATATTACAATATTTTATTTTCCTCACACAAATATGATATTAATATCTTACCAATTGTAGACACAAAATCACACACTTCGAGTCATTATTTAGTCTTGATCACATACTACTATTTGCATGATTCCTAAGTAAGAAAAGTATTAATTAACCCATGTCTTTGGTCACATTTCTTTGCTTTATGCTTCTATTTTTAGTCTTGCACTCTTACTTGCTTAGTTTATATTTTCACCTTCCGATATTTTTCATTCTAGACACTAGTGCTCAGTAAAGGACGCAAGCACCAAGTGCTCACATCCCCTCCCAGCGCCCTTGTCCTCTTTGTACTTTGGTCACACTTTTGAATCCTTTCTATCCATTTGAACATCTTATATTTTTAGTAGTCAACCTTTTAGGGGTTAATTATGGCATTCAAGTGAAGGAATCATATAAATATAAAGTTATGTGATCATAATAAGGGACAAAGCACTAAGAATATACTATCTCCACTTAAGGTTGCATCCATAAATGGAATATATAACTCCATTTGCACCCATCTAGCTCCATCACAAATGACAAAAGGATAATTCATCTGCATCACACTTCATAGGAGGGGAGTCTATTGTTTCCATGCACACATTATTTACATTATACATTTAGTTATTTTTTCGCTACTTCACGTGCGATTGGCACAAGAGAAACCTAGGGCATAATTTGCACACACATACCTAGAAATACATTGGGTCTAAGATGTAGTGCAATGTTTAGTGATAAGTCCATCAATTTGTAAATTGAGGATAGTCCAAACCCTTCATATACATATTTATTTTTTAGGGTTTTGATTCTTTACTTGGGTTTTGTAGGTGATTTATCTATTACATGTTTATAGTGACATCTAGAAAATTTCAGCAACATACACGCGACAAGAAGTGAAAAAGTGTAGACACCTAGTGACCATATCTGAACCAGGTTCCAACTATTTATGTAAACTAGGGCACCAAAAACTTAGACCAAGGTGCCCACGGGCACCCCTATCCCTCTCCAAGAGCCCCATTCTAGCCAAATCATTCAGATATGCAAATTTCGATATTTTGCGTAGTGGGTTTTTATCTCTGTTCAACCGATCTCTCTCATGCGACACGTCCTTAACAACTTGTGGAAATCAGCTAAGGCTCTTCTAACCCTCTTTACACATTAGGGTTTCATATTTTCTATCTTAGTTTGCTTGGGTATTATTTTAGTATTTCATTATTCATTTATTTACTACAAACTTGCATTAGATTAGGATATTATATTACATTTTAGCTTAATCATTTTAGTGAACCCCACGTGTGATCGTTCATTCGGATCCTTCTTTAACACATCATCTTTTCTATCATGGCTCTTAGAGTTACTCAAGTTTCCTTGTATGATTTAATTCAAATACATCCTACTTGCCAAGTTGTTATAAAAATCCTAGACACCATGTATCTCCCTAGAAATACAACGTCGCATCAAGTGAGTGCTATTTTAGATTGGTTATCTGAAGACTGCATTCTTTGTGATCCTCCATCTAATCAATCCATGTTGGACTCAAATCAAGCTCTACACTCTTTATTTCATACCAAATTTTAGGCTATGAAAGCCATGATTACATCTCTCAAATATGAAATCCAACATCTTAAGGATGTATCTCATGCTCATGTTTATTCTCCTTCTACATCTCATCTTCATTCTATGTCTTCTACTTGTGCTCATATCAGTGAGCCTAAAGTAATACCATTACTAGAGCCTCTCACCTTTGATCACAATACCAAGCAACATGACATTATTACTGAGCTCCTTAATCATCAATTGATCACTTTACCATCTACTCAAGGTTATCCTCCTTATTGGCTTGCAAAATATCAAGGTCTCCCATATTGCAATTATCATCGAATCAATGGACATAATGACAATGATTGTTATGCTTTATAATGACAAATCAAGCATCTTGAGCATCAAGGATTTATATCATTTATCGCACAACATTATAATATGTTCCCATATCAAATGCTAAATCTCATTGGGTTCCTAAATCTCACTCGTCTATGTCTAATGAGAATCATGCCATCATTTCTAAGGAAATTCAAGAGCCACCTAAACAATCGCCTCTCAAAATCAATATAGCACCTCCTACTAAATCATCTACATCTTTGTATTACTAAGTCAAACTAAGAAACCTCCTCTTAAGGTTGGTCTAACTCCTCCTCCATTAAAGGTATTTGTGATATTTCCAAGTCAAGCTCAACAACCACCTCCTATAATTAAACTTATAATTCCGCCTTATGCTCTAGAAAATTCCTATGTTGATGATTAGGACCCGGATGAAGCTTACAATGTCAATGAACCATTTCATTTCAATCCTAGCAATGTGGTTGACTCTGATTCTAATGATGGTCACACATATTTACCACCTCAACATCCCATCACTTTTGTTAAGGAAACTACTCCCTACATTGATCCACTTAGTGTATTTTGACTAGATGTCCATCGCTTACATACTTGGGGGCATCATAAATTCCCCCTTTCTTACATTGTTATCAAATGTCTATATCATCTCATGCACTTGACGCTTGTGCTTAATGACTACTCTAAGAATTATTACAAACCTCTTGATACATTTGTATCAGTCATTACCCTATGACACACTCTTGTGCTTTGGTTCACACTTGACTTTTGAGGGCATCCTATACACATAAATCTCACACACACACTGCATGAGAGACACTACACAACACACATCTTCACACATATTACACTTTTATACATACACATCATCTTACTATTTCATCCTACATCTCACATCCTTTGTCTTACATATATTATGCATCTACACATCTTATTTCACCTACACATCTTACATTACATACTACGCATCCTACATTACACACTACACATTACATTATACATGATGATTTCTCGTCACCACATTTTTATTACACATTTTTACTCATCTACTTACACGTGTTGCACTTACTACCCGATGACACACTCTAGTCTCACGATCCATACTAGATTGTTGAGGGTATACAAATCAAATAGACCAAATCACACTTACACATTCAATCATTAACTTTTTTATCATGTGACATTCCTCCATTAGTGATACATTATATAGGATCCATCATTACTTCTTCTAACATCCATTAGTGATATATGTCATAGGCTATATCATCACTTCTTCTAGCATCCTTTAGTGATATATGCTTTAGGCTAAATCATCACTTCTTCTGTTATCTTGTTGTGATATATGATTTAGGATAAATCATCACACATTCTCACACCTCATCTCTAGGTCACATATCATCACTACGCATTCATCACATCTCACTACACACAACACATAGTTAGACCATTTCCTGATGATGTAGTCTTGTTTAGGGTTCATTCTTGACTGTTGAGGGGCATAATAAATGAACCTCACTACATACAATTTCATTCACTCGAGGGGCACATGGCTCCTATCATTCACACTACATTCCATTCCATCCATCCACAACATATTACATATCTTGGTTACATTTACTCTTGCTTGCATTTACTTGTACATGTTCACTTTATTACACATGCTAGATAGATATCTTGTATGTCATTTATCTTTATCATACACACATGCACATTCACTTTCTTTCTAGTTGTGATCATAGATTATACAGGTCCATTACATGTAGCATGGATGCTTGGCGTAATACGTTATACTACTAGTCCCACAACGTCTCTGGGGCATCCACTTTCATAAATTACAGGTGTTATTGTTTCATTTTTGGTTCATCACACACTACTTTATCACATTATGCATGCTTTGACATACTTTTTTATCTTTCTAACATGCTAATGGGTGTTTCATGTGCAGCATTTGTTATGTAGGGCTACTTGTTTCCATGGTTATCTGTTACATTGTTTATAATTGATTGTCATTATTTTCCATTGTATGCAAGATTTTCCATTTTTCTTTGCACACACTTGTATGTCTTTGGCTTTGTCACCCTTGATTGTCTTACAACATCATGAGTGATGTCCCATTTTCTAACCCACTCTTCATGGTCTATATTGCCTTCTTGGGTGTTTACATTATCTACTTATGCATTGTCTTCATAGCTTACACTTGTCTTCTACATGCATGCTTGTTCATACTAAAACTTGTTTCCTAGCCACTTATTTGTGTGTTCCTTGGTTTCTACCAAGCACATCCCCTCCCCCTGTAGGGTATAGTTTTAGCGGTTGGTCCTCTTTTGGGCCACATACTCCTACAACAACATTGCATGTGCCCCTAAAGAGGGGGCATCATATGGGTGAATCAGTCACCCCATACAGAGTATATATAACATAGAACAATACCGATATAGTACAGATTTTAGGGCTTAGAATTAGAAATGGGTCCTTAGTAAAATGATTCCTTTCCTGGAGCACCTATAACCAAGGGGTAGTTAAAAAATGATTGGGTTCAAAATAGTCTACATAACTCATACACAATGGCTTTTACAAGGAAGGTTGTCCTTAGCACATGCATTGGTACACATCATCTGCAAGTGGTGTTTTATTTTGGGGAGAATTTAAAGGTTAGAGGATAACACCATACCTTCCTCTCTACACTACATCTTTCATGGCATTGGATCACCCGAAAAACCAAACAAGTACAAATATCTCTATAGTTTTGGGAAGCGGTTAAAGGTTGGAGGATAAATCATACTTTCCTCCCTATACTTCTTTGGCTAGTGGCGTGAGATCACCCAAAAAATCACACTTCATCGACATTTACAGGATCCTTTCTACACTCTTTTCTCATCGTGGATCAGGTACACATGTTCCTTTTTCACATTTTCAACATTTTCTTTTACATACTTCCTTACATGATTTTTACACACATACATGCATCTTTACACACACTTTTATCATATACATGTGTATTTGACTACTTGATCATCTTCTCTTTTTGCAGGTCCATCCATATGGGAAGCAATAAATTAATAACATCAACATCAACAACAACATCAACATGATACTAAACAACATGGTACCCTGTTCGCACACATTTTTCATTTTGGCATCTTTAGTCTCCATGCTCCATCTTTTTATCACTCTACACTTTTTCTAGTCCCTCGACACATTTTATACATCAATCTACATGGATATCAAGTACGCATATCTAATTAATTTATGTTACTGAGAATTCTGCTCACCAAAATAAAGTGTGGGAAAATGTAGACACAAAATCACACACTTTTAGTCATTATTTAGTCTCGATCACATACTACTATTTACATGATTCCTAAGTAAGAAAATTAGTAATTAACCCATGTCTTTGGCTACCTTTCTTTTTTGTATGCTTTTATTTTTAGTCTTGCACTCTTACTCACTCGTTTGTATTTTCACCTTTCGACATTTTTCATTAGGGACACTACCACCTAGGCAAGACATCGCGTCAAGTGCCCCCATCCCCTCTATGTTCCCTTGTCCTCTTTGTAATTTAGTCACACTTTTAGGTCCTTTCTAGCCATTTGAGCATCTCATATTTTTGGTAGTCAACCTTTTTGGGGTTAATTACGAAATTCAAGTGAAGGAATCATATAAATATAAATTTATGTGATCATAATAAGGGACCAAAACTAAGCATATCTATCTCTACTTAAGGTTGCATCCATCAAAGGAATCTATAGCTCTATTTTCATCCATCTAACTCCATCACAAGGGACAAAAGGTTGGTTCATTTGCATCATACTTCATAAGAGGGGATTCTATTGTTTCCATGCACACATTATTTACATTCTACATCTAGTTATTTGTTTTTTACTTCATGTGTGATTGTGACAAGAGAAACCTAGGGCACAATTCACACACACACACCTAGAACTATATTGGGTCTGAGATGTAGTGCAGTGCTTAGTGATAAGTCCATCAATTTGGTAGATGAGGACAGTCTAACCCCTTCATATGCATATTTATTTTTTAGGGTTTTGATTCTTTGTTTGGGTTTTTACATGTGATTTATCCATTGCATGTTTACAACGACATCCAACGAAGTTCAGCGACATACATGCGACAAGAAGTGAAGAAGTGCAAACACCTAACAACCATATCGGAACCATGTTTATACGTAGACCATTTCTACAGACCAAGGCACCAAAAATCAAACTAGGGTTCCATGGGCACCCCAGTCCATCCAAATAACTCATATGTGTAACTTTCTAAGCTTTTACATGGTGGGTTTTTATCTTTGTTCAGCCGGTCTCCACTGTGACACAGTCCAACAACCTCTGTAAATTAGTTAAGGATCTTCTAACCCTCTTTCCACATTAGGGTTTCATATTTTCTATCTTAGTTTTTTTGGTATTATTTCATTATTCATTTATTTACTAAAAATTTACATTAGATTAGGCTATTATATTACATTTTATCTTAATCACTAACTTACTAATGTAAAATATGAATATTACATTTAACTATTAAAACAATAATGTGAACGTTAATCAAAGGATAATTCCTAACATTCCCCCTTTAGTAGTGAATATGGATGAGTTTTGTCTAGTACTTTCTCATGTTCTACAAAATAATGATTTTTAAAGAGTACCATCAACTTTAACAAGTTTTTTAGTGGAACCATTAACCACTCTGTATGTGATTTTCTAAGAGATTCACAAACTCTCAAATTAGTTTTCTAGTGGACCACCAACCACTCAATAATAGGGTACATGTTTCCCCACTCACATTTTTACATTCAAGGGAAAATACAAGAAATATCACTCACGCAGGAGCTCACTTATTACAATAATTGAACATGAATTATCCATTTGTTCTTATTTGCATATAACAGAAATTAAACACAAAAACACAACTAAAAAATCATGGCCACCAAAGTAGTATTGTGGCCTTGTCGATGGTGTCTGACGAGAGGTTACTAAAACACCTCCTTCCTATGTTGCCTCCATCTTCCATTTGATGTTTCTTTAGTTACTCAACAAATTTGAAATTAGAGCTTAGTTTGAAAATACACCTCAATGTAAAATAGAAAGCTTGAAATTTTATTGAAAATACGTAAAAAAACTTACTTTCAAGTTTACCACGGTGGTTGACGATGACCAGAGTGAATCGACCGAGTGAGTAGAGTCACTAGCGACTAGAGTAAATCATCGGTGACTAGAAATAAGATTTTAGGTAATTCATGAGTCTATCAATCCACAGGAAGAATCATCGGTGATCAGAAAATTGATGGCGATCCCTATGTCACGAACCTAGAATTCGTAAAACGGAGACCAAAACTTAAAAATTCTCAAATCTACATCTTAGAGGCAATGGTATTTCCTATAACGACTCTCATAGATAAAGGTTGGCCTGCTTTGATACTAGATGATGTGAAATTGAAATCTTATCTAATCTAAATATGCAACAATTATATTATAGAATTGTACAACTAAAGAAAAGACAATGTTACAAAATGAAGATACAAAATTACAAAGGATAATATAATAAACAAAATATATTATTGATTGAATAATTTTGGAATAAATTACATGGTAAAAGAGCTTACAATATATAAGAGAATAATATCCTTAATATAAGGATTAAACTCCAATCTTCAATCACATAATATACTCTCTTATCTTTCCTAAAATCACTCCCAAACCCATCAATCTCTCACACAACTCTCAAATAGCTATGTGAGTTCTTTATTCAATAAACTCATGACTAATAAACTCTCAATTTATCCTATATTATTAATAACGAGTTATTTTATAACTCATCTTAATAATATTACAATATTTTATTTTCCTCACATAAATATGATATTAATATCAAAATATTAATATCTTATTAACTTATTAATGTAATATATGAATATTACATTTAACTATTACAAACAATGATGTGAGAACTAATCCAAGAATTATCTCTAATAACATCGCACACCCTAATGTGAGATATTTCATTATGGGAGCGGAAATTAGTGAGAAGAGAGTCAGATGGGTAACCAAAATAATGGAGTTCTATGTGACCATAAAGGCCACAAAGTTGGTGAGAGGTAGAGAATTATGTGAACAAATTTCTTTCGATACTTAGGATAATCAAGAAATTTATTTCTTCACAAAAGAGGAGAAGGAAAAATACATTGTATATCTAAGAGACATAGGTGATAATAAACAGAAAACCCACCCAACATAGGCAACCCATGTGAAAAGGAAAATTTGTCTAGCCATGATAGTTGGATAAAAACATAGAAAATTTTCTAGCAACTAGTGGCTATCATCTTGGTTTGAACAAGACAAGAAGAATAAACCTCAGGTTATAATCAATTGATTATATATTAATAGGTGAAATTATTTTCAAAAGGTATAATGATGGTGTCTTGCTAAGGTGCATTGATGAAGAAAAGTGGATAAGGTCTTGGTGGAATTCCATGATGGTTTCTCCGACAGAATTTCTCAGCCTAGGATTCAGCAATAAAAATCCTTAAAGCATAATACTTTTGTCCCACTCTATTAGCGGATGCACATCAATGGTTAAGAAAATGCTAATAATGTGCTTTCTTCACTGGTAAGAAGAAAATGGCGGCCTTACCCCTTCAATATTTTTAAGAGGAGGAACCATTTTCTCAATGGGGACTTGACTTTATAGGCATGATTAACCCTCTTTTAAGTGTAGGCCATAGATGGGTCTTGATGGTAATAGATAGCTTCACTTGATGGACCGAGGCCATACCACTCAAGGAAGCTACTGAATCAATCATTCTTGATTTCTTGGAAGACATTGTAAACATGTTTAGGATTCCATAAACTATCATTTTTTGATAATGCTAAGGCATTTTTAGGATCCAAAGTATCAGATTGGGCTCTTAGAAATGGATTTTACTTGAATACTTCCTCAAATTACTACTCGCACGATAATGTTTTGTTGGAATCAACTAATAAGAACCCGACCATGATCATGAAGTGAACATTGCATATCAATCAAAGACAATGACACACTAAATTAAAGAATACTCTTTGGGCTAATAGGGTCACTCCAAAGCAAGTAATTGGTAATTTTACATTTGTCCTTGTATATGACAGAGAAGCTAGGATCCCATTATCACATGAACTACCTTCTTTGGAGATAACTCAACAATTAGAATTAGGGGGAGCAGATAAAAGAGAGATAAGAATGGCATAATTGGTTAAACTTGAAGAACTAAGGTAGCCTACCATGGATAGGTTAGATAAGCACAAAATATCTACCAAGTGGTGGTTTGACAAGAAAGCTAAGCCACAGATTTTCAAGGCAGGTGACTTAGTCCTCAAGTGGGACACGGATAAAGCTAAACCTGGGCAGAATTCCAAGTTTGATGTACTTTGGAGTGGGCCATATATTATCACTTCTTGCAAATAGGCCAACTCATTTGAGTTTTCCAATATTTATGGAGAGGTATTGCAAATCCCAATCAATGGGATTTATCTCAAACACTCCCATTAAGATGTTCCATTGCATCTTGTAAATAATTGTGTTGTGTTGTTGGAGGTCCCTTCATTTTGTTGTATGTTGATCATTGATTGAGTTCTTTTTCCTCAATCCTTGTGGTGATATTTTTATTTTTAATAAGTGTTATGCACTCTCTGCATGTTTCACTTGAAACATGTATGATCTTATGTTTTATACATAATTTTTGGAGCCACTTGTATACACCTAATTTTTCACTTTTCATCTTTCATACTTGTTACAAAAATTTCCTTTATGTAAATAAGGGTCACTAATGCATCTATTTCTAGAGTGGGTGCCTTAAGGGACCTGCTAAGAATGGGGAATGGTTATTCATGTAACCATTATGGGTTAGAGACAGTATAAAAAGAGAGTGTCATTATTGGGTCTTGGCAATAGCTTTCCTTGTATTAGTTATCCTTGTCCTCCTAGATTTCATGTACATCACATTCACAACTCCTTGTTTGCATCTCACCACTTTACACCTTGTTTATCCATATCTATGATCTATGACACATTACCTCTTTTCCCTACTCTTGGATGATGTCATCGCTATGGGTGATGGTGTAGGTATTATATTTTATTATGGATGAATTCATCACCCATGGGAAATGGAATCCTATATATACATGTCACACATTTTACATTCATAAGAAAAGGAAGCCAAATCATTAAAACTACCATTTACTCTACTCTTTTGCACCATCTTTGCATATAATTTCCTAGATCTTAGTTCATCTTGCATATTTCTTAGATTGGATTGGATACTCTTATTCTTGGATGGTTGTTTACACTATTAGGTCACATATAGTGAGTTTAGGATAAAAACATTTCTCCCCTTCTCCACCTAGTAGTGATTCTCTCTTGGTGTGTTACTTCTCTAGAGAGATATAGATGCATCAGTGACCACACTACATGTACAAAGTGAGTGCTCTAATAAATTTTGGATAGATAAGTTCATTTCCTTATCTTATTGTGCTTTGTTAGCTTAGTATTATACATGTTTGGATGCTTGTTAGCATAGTACTCTTATCCATTATCAACTCATTAACTATCATCACTTTCATTTCAGTCACATCATACATACTTGTTTCATTTATTTTTGATCCATACCTCTCCATACCCAACTACCGATATCTCAGTAGGGTTCCTTCCTCTATCTTGATCATGGGCCTTGGAAACCCTAGGTTGACCTAGTGTATGGATTACTACCCTCTAGATATGTGACCCTAACGCTCATTGTATCCCCTTTAAGTATATCCCCGTATATCGATGCATGTGTGTTTCCTACTCATTTCCTTGATACCCTTGTGGAAAAAATGATTTAGGAGTGTAAGATATTGAGAAAAATTTTGGCCCACATACATTTTTGGTGAACTGACATGAATCCTAAAAACCTTATGATTGAGAACAACTCTTTAAAAGCACACATATTCAATTTTGACTTCATCTAAATAGCTAAAAACCAATAAACCTCAAAAACCTATATGCATAGACACCATCACCCCTAGGTGATCCTATCTATTTTTGTTTGCTCATATATGAACGCCTTTATTCCCTTCTGCAGACTTGTTTGCATGGTTGATCTTGTCTATTGTCCTAGATTTATTTCCAAACTCCTTCGTCTGTTGTCTAGTTTTTATGTATTGGTGATTGTGTTTGTAGCCTTAACTTTTAGAACTTTTCTCATTCATATTAACACTCCATCATAGAGTATCTAGGCTCGGGGTCCTATAACTCTTTTGTGTAGACTTTTCTTGAGACATATCATCTTAAATTTGAATTTCCCTTTTGCATAGACTATTACATCATAGAGCACCTAAGGAAAGAAGCCTTCTAATGATGATACAATTGACCATCCTCTTAAGGATTTGAAAGAAGAATACAAAAAATAGAATGATGATACTTTTGACCATCCTCTTAAGATTCAGAAATTTTTATCTCATTCTTCCTTAATACAAAGGAGAATCGGAAATGAAATGCTTAGCTTAAACACCTTCTCGATTTTTTCTCCAAAAAATGGGGTGACCATAGGGACCCCCAAAAAAGGACTTGAGAAATTCCATCAAGTAGGCCACCTTTGAACGCAAGTATGGAATTTTGACCCTCTATACCTCATTCTCCAACTCATTCAAAAATGAACAAGGAGTGGAAATACATCTACGCATTATCCACTCACGTGGTGAGTCATCTCAAATGCAAGTCCAAGGTAGTTCTTAGTTAGACAATTATGTCTCTAATGGGCTCTTGGGCACCACGCAGAATTTCTATTTCAAGAGTGCATTTTCCAAATGGGCCTAATGGGTGCTATCACCCAACCCCATAAAAAAATTTCTTGAGAGAATTTTATCAAGAGCCTTTAACACGTTATATCACTAGTATGGATATTTTTGGTATTTCTCCATCTATCTCTTATGATGGGTCTACTCTTGATGCCCCTACTACCTTTTCATATCACTTGCCTTTAGAATTATTTAGAATTATTTACAAGGAGTGGATTATCAAAAGGCTTAGTTTGTGTTTTTCTCGGTGTTTACAGTTGCAGGATCTTGATGCATGTTCAAGAGTTCATTACAAGTTAAGTGTGTAAAATTTGAGGTTTTAGTGCACTTTTGGGGTGTTTGAAGGTTGTTTTAGGGCCCAACTCAGCCCCTTCTCACCAAACTAGCAATCAAGTTGTCCCATCTCCTCCTCGCTCCTCCGTAATTTTCCTACCTTATTCACTTCCTTTGACCCGCTCAAGCTGATCTTGCACCTTATTGTCAAACCTCTACACATGGAATTGTGTGCCCTCTCTACGTGTTGGTTACATTGTGATGTTTAGTGTGTCGTGCTAGCTCACTTGTTTTGTATTCAAGATGTTTTGCATGTTGTGTTCTTTTGCATTGTTGCATCGAGCTCTACGTTGACTATTGTGTCAAGTCATGTTTGCATTGTGTGAAGTTTCCTCATTTTTCATGCATGAATTGGTTTTCCTTGGCCTATTCATGAAGTTTGCTTCCCTTATCCCTTGCATTTTTCCATGGATCTATGTGTTTGAGCTCCCGCTTCTTCCCTACCCCTACTACATTCATTGTTTTCATGTTCGGGATCCTCACCTCTACAATACATTTGATTATCAGCTCCGTAGTTCACTCGGCTCTCCACCCATGGTGTTTTCCCTCTGCTCATTGGGTATCTTGTTGGCTCGCCCCTTGGGCTCATCAACCAACTCTATTTCTCAGCCCGCCTTCTATTACATGTAGGTCTCCCACCAACCCCATTGTTCAATGGTCAACCTATTAGCTTATCGTGTGGACTCTTAACCAACTTGGGGCACAATTTAGCCCATCCAACACATGGCCTTTTTCTATCTTGATAACCAACACCTAACCAACTTGCCTCCACTCTACATCTCAGCCTACCTTATGACTCATGACCAACTTGTCACTAGCTCCTTCGTGCATTGTTTCGATATCCACCGGTTCAAATCTCCTCGCTGCCTGTATATACGTATAACTCGGTCTCCACATGGTGCACCCTCTAGCTTGTGCATCACCCGACTCATTAGACTAACTCACACACAAATCACTCACATATCCCATCAAACTCACCCTTGGTATTGTCAGAATCTCACCCCTCCTCCATGCAACTCACCTCACCATCTCGCCATCCAACTCACCGAGTTAAGTTGGCTCATCCTTGATCCTATGTGCTTCCCTCAACCCTCTTTTGGGTTTTTAATCATTTTTTCCTTTCTATAACTATACTAATCCTAATTAAGGGAAAATTAATCAAAATTCATCATTAAGGGGGAGTACCATTTTTTGGCTTCATTATAGGGTTATTGGGATTTTCTGGGCCATTTTTGGCTCATCATCATTGCAATGCTCTTCTTCGCTTATGGGCTAGTGACTACATCTGCCACATCCTTGCGGAAAAAGAGCCCCTCTTTTTCTATATAAGACACCTCCTCTCACATTAAACACTATTTTTCCCTTGTTCTTGTTTACACCCTTTTGTGCTTGTTTACATGTTATTCCTCTACTTTCGACTAAGACTTATTATAACCTCCACTCTTGCATGATTTGTCTCCTACTATAAGGTGAGTAGTCAACTATCCCACATCACACAAATATGCCTTATTGTGATCAACACACTACTTATAAAGTGTTACAAACATTGGGGTTATCATTTTTCTTCGGTGTTGTATTGCATGAAAATGCATTCTCCGCTTGAGTTTGACGCCTTACAACCTTATGTTTTTCTTAAACCCTTCTTTTCTTACATTCTCTATCACAAAGGGTGATTTTTCCAGACTTAAGCATCGTAGGATTTCTTCTCATCATCCACCACTTCTTCTTGTTAGAGAGAACTACAAATTCTAGTGTGCCTCTATAGAACGTTACTTTACTCACGAGGGCCTTTATCCCTTTCTATATGGGAAAGTTCCTACACCCACTTCTCCTTAGAATATTGAATAATATCTTGATGTATGTGAATATGTTATTGGTCACTTGATGTTACAGTCTCCTGCACCTCTCCACCTTTATGTGGTGCACTAAGATCCTCCTCACACTATCTCTGGAGCATCTTTCGGTCCTTATTTAGAGACCCTTTCAAGATTGTCATTGTTGCTTCTCCTACTGATATAGTTGTCTCCTCTTCCTCTTCATGTGATTACAGTTCTTGTTATATAGACTCTTTTTTTCTATCCATGATGATGAGGATTCTAACTCTAATGAAGATATTACTACTAAGGACTCTATCCTCCTCTCAACAACCTTTTAGAGAATGTTGACATTCCTCCCTTCCCATTAGACATTGCGTAGTCTCGTTCCTATCCTCATACCATCATTAATTTTCCTCCATTCCACTTCTAATGTGTGAGGCCCTTTCCACTCCTCTTTCATGAATTAATGATATATACATGTTAAACACCGCTCCTCTATTTTTGAGCCACCCTTTTAGGACAATTATCTACCAAACCTTTGTCATCTCTTCACAGTGCCTACTTATGATGCAGTACAAGGATTTTCTCATCCTTCTACATGTGTTTTAGAGGAGTCCTTCATCTCCTTTGTTGGGATTTCCCCTTCTAGGACTCTTATCACTTCCACTTTTTTGGAGACCATCATTGATCCACCCTTGTTTGTGGATCCTCTTTCTATTATTGTGGGGGTTGTTTCATTTCCTTCACTTCACTTGGGAATCCTTTTTCAGATGTTCCTCTCTTTTCACACACTCGAAAATTCTACACTTTTGGCATTACCTTCAGTCCTTTTGCACTCATTTGCTATAACTATGTCACAATTTTATTGGACTTGGTTCATAGTTCTTCGTATCGGTTCCTTCGATTTCCTTCACAAAGTGGGTGGACTTCTAGTACTCCATTTCTATCCTTCCCAAGGGTACGAACATTGTTTGGATCTTCTTCAGTGTATAGACTAAGGACCACGTCATCAAAACTCTTCTTTGAGACTTCCTAGAGTTGCAGAGTTCATATCCAACTACAGCCTTCACATCTTTTGCAGCTTCCTCTTGTCTCCTTCCTCTCCTATATTTTTATTCTTCTAGAGAGATTAAGGTTTGTACATGGGTACCTTATGAGGCCTCTAGTTGAATTTAGCACCATATATTTCTAGTATTGATATTGGTGGCATTTCTCGATCTATCTCTTACGATGGGTCTATTGATCCCACCCTTCATATCAAGGCCTTTAGAAATATTTACAAGGAGTGGATCAAAATACTTCATATGTTGCCACCAAACTCATAGTAAATACACTCAGTGGAGATGTTTTGGATTGGTACCATAATTTTCCTTTTAATTTTATAGTTGAGCTAGATTCCCTAATGACATAATTAGTGAGAAAATTCCAATATCATGATCTACCTGAAAACAACATCAACACTTTCATCAATTTTCAACAATCTAAAAATGAATCAGCGCAAGCTTTCATTAAGCATTGGAAGACTTTATCTACATGGGAATATCATAGCATGCCTTCAAAGTGTTCTTTTGGGGTACAAGAAGTGGAATACTTGGGCCATATTTTCTCTCGTGGAGGTGTTAAATTGGACCCTCGCAAGATCAATACCATGGTGTAATGGAAAGTCCCAAGAAACCTCAAGCAATTATGACGTTTCTTAGGTCTCACAAGGTACTATCATAAATTTGTAAAGAACTATGGAAATATAATAGTACCACTCACAATATTATTGAAGAAATACTCCTTTCACTAAAATGAGGAATCTTCTATGGCATTTGAAAAATTAAAGGCAACAATTGCACCACCCTAATATTGGCAACCCCATATTTCTCCAATACCTTCATAGTTGAATGTGATGCTTCAGGAAATGGGATCATGGTAGTACTCATGCAAGGACATCACTTAGAATTTGAGAGAAGGAAAATAAAAGGAAAGAACTTGTCAATCCCACATATGTGAAGGAAAATATAGTAATCTTACATGTAGTCAAACAATGGAGACCATACTTTATGGGTAGACACTTCAAGGTAAAAACTAATCATAATAGTTTGAAATAATTCTTGGAGTAATGTCTATCTTCAAAAGAGAAATAAAAATGGGTCACAAAGATGTTGGGTTATGAATTTGAGATTATTTATAAGAAAGGGAAGGAAAATGTGGTCATTGATGCACTATATAAGAAGGATGATACCACATAAGCATTGTTATGTGCCATCTCTATACTAAAGGAAGATTGGGTAGATCAAGCAAAGGAAAATGACAGAGAGATGTAGAGACCTAAACTCTCATTCAGAATCTACAGAAATTTCCAACCATATGCAAAAATTTACATGGAAGGATGATACATTGTGGTAAGAGGATAGGTTGTATTTGTGTAATAATTATACACTTAAACACCATGTTCTTTTAGAGATCCATTCTTCTCCACTAGGTGGCCATTCTAGGTTCTTAAAAATTATCATAGAGTTAAACAAGATTTATTTTGGGAGGGGTTGAAAGGAGATGTTCAAAAAAATTGGTAGAATGTCTAGTGTGTCAATGTAATAATGACGAGGACCATTAAGAAGTTGGATCTCTAAAACCCTTGTCTATTCCTAGCGAGAGATGGGAAGAGGTATCTATGGACTTCATCACGGGATCACCTAAATTGTAAGGGAAAAGGGTCATCATGGTCGTAGTGGATAGACTTACCAATTATGCTCATTTTTTTGTTATGTCTCATCCTTTCACATCTGGTACAGCTTTTCATCTCTTTTATGGAAACAATTCAAAAGCTCCATGACATGCCAAAAATTATAGTAAGTGATTGTGATATGATATTTATGAGCAATTTTTGGACTAATTTGTTCTCTCGTTTGAGTACCCAATTGGCCAAGAGTTCATCTTATCATCCCCGATCAGATGGGAAAACTGAGGTGGTAAATAAATGTTTGGATGGGTATCTTTAATGTTTTACTTTGGATAAAAAAGAACATTGGGTGAAATGCTTGCCACTTGCAGAATGGTGGTATAATGCTTCATCCAAAATGTCTCAATTTCTAGCATTTTACTGGTACCATCCTTCATCACTCATCTCTAGATTCAAGGTCAAACCTAAGGTAAGATCTATCAAAGATCACATTCAACACTAGTACAAGGTACTATCTATTCTTAGAGAGACTTTGGAAATGACACAAAACTGCATGAAGCAACAGGATGATCAACATCGTAGTGAGAGACACTTTGAACCGGAATACCTTTTTTTTACACGCTTACATCTATATAAGCAGCTTTCCTTAAAACAATAGAAGAAGGATAATAATCTTGTACCTAAATACTATGGTCCTTACCAAGTGTTGTAGGAAATTGGTAGTGTGGCATATAAGTTAGATCTCTCTCAAAGAAGTAAAATACATCCATTCTTCCATGTTTCTTACTTAAATAAAGTCATTGGGTAGAAAATTTCAACCCAAGGTCTTCTTGAACTCGGATGAGGAAGGAAGGATCATATCATAACTCAAGGTATTCTTCAAACACGCACCAAAATATTGAGGACCAAAGTCATTACCAAGCATCTGATCGAGTGGAAGAATATGAATATTGAGTATGCAACATGGGAAGATGAGGTATTTGTGTACAAAATCCAATGCTGAAAAACATTGGGGACAATTTCGCTTTGAAGCAGAGGGATTTGTTATGTCCTTACTACGCCCTTAACCTATTGCTTGTATTAGGATATGAGTCACCGACTTGTGGCTTACCATATAATTTTATTATATCATTTATACTTTCTCATGCTTAGTAGGTCGGTATTGGTGATGGCCATAACATATGAATAGTATATATAGGGGATTGTAGGTAGTATT
Organism: Taxus wallichiana var. yunnanensis; assembly: GCA_018340775.1. Lineage (NCBI taxonomy): Eukaryota > Viridiplantae > Streptophyta > Pinopsida > Cupressales > Taxaceae > Taxus > Taxus wallichiana. The sequence continues at coordinate 54,611,247 of CM031238.1, forward strand.
TCATCATCATAGGAGTATTTGAGTATTATTGTATGGTTTGGAGGTTGCCCCCTCAAAGTGCCGAAGCTATTATAATTGCATATTGAGATCATTATTCTGGAATATTGTGTTATTTTGTGCTATATTTCTTCTCATGATCTGAATTATACAAGTAATTTCATTACAAGTGGTATCGTAGTCATGATCTCGGGCCAAAATTAGGGCAAAAACCCTAATTTTTTGTTTCCGCCATATATTGTGAAAAAAAGTGAGTTGGTGGGAGATATGTTTACCAGAGTTGTGAAACATTTCAAGTAAGGTTCCCTAAAAATTTAGACTTTTTTGATTTATTTTGCAAAATTTATTAATAATTTAGGGTTTTTCATAAAATCACTCCCTAGGGTGCAAATTGTGGAATTTTTTCAAATTCGTTACATTTCCAAAAATAAAAACAAAATTTATTTTGGGTTTTTTCTTCAAGTTTTTTTATATTTGGCCTAATTCTTATCGAAATCTAAAACCCTAAAATTTGACCGTGATCCCTACATCCTACTATTTTGGGGCATCATGGTGGGGCCTTCCACAAGAGGAAAAAAGAATCCCATCACTCCGGGTAAAACACCAGAAAAGGATGAGATAGTAGTTGAGGAGTTGGAGACAGAAGATATAACTACAGATTCCTCATGGTTAGGGTTTACTTCAACAAACCATAAAGTAAGCCAACTTGAGTTTAACCTGAGAGACCTCGAATCTAGGGTGGCCAGCAAAGAAGATGTGGATAGGATTGGACAAAGATTGGAGGATTTCATGCAAAAATTCAGTACGCATATGATGGGTAATCATACTTATGTCAATCAAGGTGGATCCTCAGGTCAACATAATAGACACATGAGCCAGAGTGGTTCTTCGAGTGTGCACAATCCAAATACGAGCACTCTGCAGGCCCGTACTATGTTTCCAAAAGTGGATATGTGCAAGTTTGATGGAAAGGATCCACTTAATTGGATCAACCAAATGGAGAATTTATTTTAACTACATTATATTCCATCAGGACAAAAGGTGACCATGGCAGCTTTGTATCTCGAACTTGACCAATTCATCTGGTATCAATGGTTATGTGCTCAAAGGAAGAAGAGTGGTCTCAATGTTACATGGACAATCTTCACTGAAGAGTTACAATTACACTACAGTTCTAGTGTGTTAGATAATTACTTCAACCAATTAGCAAAGTTGAGATAGATAGGATCTGTTAAGGATTACATTCATCACTTCTAAAACCTTTTCTCATGGGTGGAAAATATTACTAAAGAGAATCTGAATGACCTATTTCTTGGGGGTCTTAAGGATCACATTGAGCATGAGGTGCGTATGTTTAATCCTCATAAGGTTTCTGATTCAATGATTATGGAAAGAAGGGCAGAGGAGAAAATTATTTCAAGTAGGAGACAACATTTCACTTATACCAGAGATCGCAACACCTTGGCCCCAACACTCCCTCGACCAATTAGATTGACACCTCAACAAATTGAAGAAAAAAGAGAAAAAGGGTTATGTTTTAATTGTGACAGTAAATTTGGACCCGGACATAAATGTGCTGAAAAGAAGTTGTTCTACATTGATGGGCCTAGTGAAGATGAAGAGAATAATGAAGATGCAGAGTCAGAGGTCTTGGTTGAGCCAGAGGAGGAGTCAGGAGATCCTCAGCCAATGATCTCATGCCATGCAATTTCAGGTATTAGCACCCCCAAACCCTAAAGGTGGTTGGATTCCTAAAAAAATAGAGGGTCATAGTGTTGATTGATTTAGGAAGTACTCACAACTTTATCAATCATAAGTTAGCAGTGCACCTAAACTATTTCATTTATCTAGCTCCTGAATGTCAAGTAATGATTGTTGATGGAGGTACTGTTACTTGTTCTGGAAAATTCCATAGCATTAAGCTTTCCATGGGAGATTACATACTAAATAGTCCCATGTATGCCATTTCTATGGGAGGAGTAGACATTGTGTTAGGGGTTCAATGGCTTACCACTTTGGGAACCATTGAGATTAACTTCCAAGATTTTTTTATGTGATTTCACTCTGAAGGAAGGACTTTTGAGCTAAGAGGCTTAAGAGAAAAGTCTCCACAAATAGTAAGTTCTCATCAAATGCAAAAAATGCTAAAAAATGGTGCAGAAGGATTTGTGGCACAACTCTTTTCATTGGAGGCTCATCATTCTAAGGACATTATACCATCAGATATGCAAGTAGTGTTGGATGCACACTCTATTGTATTTGAAAATATACCAAAGGGCTTACCTCCAAAGAGAGATCATGATCATGCTATTTAATTATTACCAGGAATTCAACCACCTAACATTATACCTTATAGGTACCCATATGTGCAAAAGAGTGAAATCGAGAAGATTGTACAAGAGATGTTAGAAGTAGGAATCATCTGCCATAGTCAGAGTGTTTATTCTTCTCTAGTAGTGATGGTACAAAACAAAGATGACATGTGGCACATGTGTCCTGATTATAGGGAACTTAATAAGTACACAATCAAAGATAAGTTTCCTATTCCTGTTATTGATGATTTTTTTGATGAGTTGCATGGTGTTGTTTATTTTACAAAGCTTGATCTTCGTTCGGGATACCACCAAATCAGAATCAAGGATGAAGATGTTCATAAAACCACCTTTTGGCACATGAAGGCCATTATGAATTCTTGGTAATGCCTTTTGGACTCACAAATGCACCTTCTACATTTCAAATTTTGATGAATTCTATTTTTAAGTCATTCCTGCAGAAGTTTGTCTTAGTGTTTTTGATGATATATTAATTTATATCAAAACATGGGAGGAACATTTGCATCATGTAAATAAGGTTTTGGAAACCCTTGAGCAACATCAACTTTATGCAAAGCCCTCTAAGTGTTCTTTTGGACTCAAGGAGGTTGAATATTTGGGTCACATTGTCTCTCATGAAGGGGTTAAAGTGGATCCTAATAAGATCAAATCCATGATGGAGTGGAAGGTTCCAAAAACCCTAAAGAATCTACAAGGATTTTTGGGGCTTACAGGTTATTACCAAATATTCGTAAGGCATTATGGAAGCATAGCTGCACCTCTCACATCTTTATTAAAGGAATCCTTCCATTGCAATGAGGATGCAACCAAAGCATTTGAGCAACTAAAGGAGGCCATGTGCACCACTCAGTCTTGCTACTCAAGATTTTTCAAAAACATTCATTGTTGAATTTGATGCATCATGGGTGGGTATGGGGGTAGTTCTCATGTAAGAAGGCTGTCCTATTGCCTTTTTAAGCTATCAATTCAAAGTTAAGAATCTTTCCAAGCTGACTTATGAGAAGGAAATGCTAGCCATACTTCATGCAGTAAAGCAATGGAGACCATATCTCATAGGAAGACACTTTAAAGTGAAGACAGATCATGATAGTCTAAAATACTTCTTGGAGCAGCATTTATCATCTAAAGAACAACAAAAATGGGTCTCCAAGATGTTGGGATATGATTTTGAGATTATCTATAAGAAAGGGAAGGAGAATGTAGTTATGGATGCACTGTCGTGGAAAGATGACTCAACTGTAGCCTTGTTATGTGCCATATCCATATTACAAGAAGATTGGATAGATGAGGCAAGGTCCGAATGGAGAAATGACCCAACCACACAAAACCTCATTCATCATCTCTAGAATGATCCAAGCATGTATGAAAAATTTGTATTGAAAGGGGATGCTTTATGGTATAAAGATAGATTATACCTATGTAAGAACTCCACTCTTAAAAATAGGATTCTATCTAAGCTTCACTCTTCTCCAGTAGGGGGCACTTTGGATTCTTGAAGACTTATCATCGAGTCAAACAAGATTTCTTCTAGGAAGGGCTCAAAGGGGATGTCCAAAAATTTGTGGCAGAATGCATGGTTTGTCAAAAAAATAAGGGTGAAATAGTTCAATCCCCAAGTCTTCTACAACCTCTATCTATTACTAGCCAAATGATGGGAAGAGGTTTCCATGGACTTTATCACAAGATTGCCTAAATCTGATGGAAAAATGTCATCATGGTTGTGGTGGATAGACTCACCAAATATGCTCATTTTTTGCCTTGGCACACCCATTTGCTGCAAGCACGGTAGTAACAACCTTTATAGACATAGTTCAGAAGCTTCATGGGACACCGAAGATTATAGTAAGTGATCGAGACCCTATATTTACTAGTAATTTTTAGACTAATTTATTCTCATGTTTGGGTACTCAATTAGCTCGTAGCTCTTCTTATCATCCCCAGTCTGATGGGAAAATAGAAGTTGTAAATAAGTGTTTGGAGGGATATCTCCATTGCTTTACGTCGATAAACAAACAAGATGGGTCTAATGGTTTCCACTTGCAGAATGGTGGTATAACACTTCCTTCCATACTTCATCTAAAATGTCTCCTTTTTTAGCACTCTATGGGTACCATCCACCATCCATCACATCATCATTGAGAGGACAACCGCGGGTTAGAGCAATAGAAGAACACATTCAATATCAACAAGAGGTCCTCTCTAGTCTCAAGGAGAACTTGGTCATGGCACAAAATTGCATGAAGCAACAGGCTGATCAACATCACACGGAAAGGAATTTTGAAGTCGGTGATTGGGTTTTGTGTGATTACAACCATATAAGAAAATGTATTTGAAACAACAACAAAAGAATAACAAAAATTCACCGAAGTATTATGGCCCCTATCAAGTATTAGAAGATTGGTACTGTAGCATACAAATTAGAACTTTCACATCAACTGAGAATACATCCATTATTTCATGTTTCTTGCATGAAGAAAGTAATTGGACAAAGAGTATCATCCCAAACAAAGTGTTACTTGAGCGCGATGAGGAAGGGAGGGTCATATTGGAACCTGAATGCATCCTTTAAACATGCACTAAAAGATTGAGAACACGGGTTATTATCGAGTACTGGTCAAGTGGAAGAATATGGACAATGAAGATGCAACATGGGAAGATATGACATTCCTGCAAGAAAGACTCCAGAGCTTCTCAACATTGGGGTAATGTTGCTTTGAAGGGGAAGGGCATGTTGTGCCCTTAACCTATTTCTTATATTAGGATATGAGTCGTCGACTTGTGGCTTACCATATCATTTTATTATATCATTTATACTTTCTCATGCTTAGTAGGTCGGCCTTGGTGATGGCCATAACATATGACTAGTATAGGGGATTGTAGGTAGTATTTCATCATCATTGGAGTATTTGAGTATTATTTTATGGTTTGGAGGTTTCCCCCTCGAAGTCGCGAAGCTATTATAATTACATATTGAGATCATTATTCTAGAATATTGTGTTATTTTGTGTTATATTTCTACTCATGATCAAAATTATACAAGTAATTTCATTACTGGTCCTTAGTCGTATAGCTTATAGTGGATATGTAGTGCCCCGACTTGTGGCTTATATAATCTCTCTTCTTGTCATATGTTATTAATTTATGCTTTCATATGTTTAGTATATCAGCCTTGGCATTTTTCATAGCATAGGAATGTTATATATAGGTAGTAGTAAGGAGTAATTAATCATCATATGGAACACTTGAGTCTTATTGTATGGTTTGGAGGTTCCCCCTCGAAGTGGCTAAGTTATTCTACTTGCATATTGTGATCATTTATCTACAATTTGGTGTTCTTTGGTGTTATGTTAATGTTGATATTCAGATTTATCTAAGTAATTTCATTACATATTCCCTCTACCTCAAGAATCTACTAAGAAATAATTTTGGAAGTCAAAAAATTCACAACCATTACATTATAGCCATTTGCTTTTGTCCCATGAGGAAACTACCATTGTTTGTAGATAATAGCTATGAAACCACCGAGGTAATTTCTAAATCCACCACTAAGATGAAAAATTGTTGTGATTTTCAAAACCACCACTAAGAGTTATAAAAATATCATTGTGGTTTTGTAACCTTAAAAACCCTATAGCTTCTATATGCCTTAATTTTTGCATATGAACTCAAAATCGATGCCATATTTTTAAAGTGTGTATTGTTTTCAAGAGGAACCCATGTTGGAAGCACAAGGACTAATAGTGGGGGTGAATCATTCCATTAAAACTTTATTCCATTTCCATTCATCATTCATTATCATTCATACAACCATTCAATCAAACATTAACCATATGTGTGTTTACTTAAACATTAAATCAACCATACACAAGAGCAAGAGCAAGAGAGTACACAAGAACACAAAATTTAAGTGGAAACCCTCAAAGGGAATAAAACTCTACTTATATTACTCAAATAAATTATATTTATTGAAACAAAACTTCAAAAGGATCATTAACTCCTAATTTAATAGAGCACCAACCCTACAAGGAACACCAACCCCTAGTTTAGTGAGGCACCAACCCCAAAAGGAGGCTACAACCCCCTAAGGTGATCAAGAACCAACTCAACCACATGGAAATGAATGATCACTGACAATATTATACTCACACAACTGATAGTGATCCAATTTCAGCTCACAACCTCTTCAAACACACCAAACCCTCATCCAAATAATCTCTCTCCAAATTCACTCAATCTCTCTTCTTTTTGGTATGAATATATCAACTTTCCTCGCACATATGATCTTCAAACTTATTCATGTCCTCATAGGTCTTCTTATCTTTTTCTTAAACCCTTGACATTATTATTCAACCTCCTTTAGGTTGCACTTTTCCCCATGCACAACACTAGTCATAAATGGCTCATGGGTAAGTGGGGGCTAAAAGGGGTTCTTAAATGGACACATATTTTTGAAAAAAACAACTTCAAATTGTAGGAGATTTTTGAAATAGTTACACTCAAAATTGGAAGAGGTTGTCAAAATATGAATCATAGAATTTTGAGTCTAGTTTCTAAGCTACTAAATTTTATTGAAAACGGATAAGTTTAAGTGGGTTAAACAACTAAAATACCAACAGATACTCCTTTTTTTGTTAAAAAAGCATAATAGAGTGAATTTCGTGCCCCCCACCATTTTTTAGCACCATTTAGTATTTTTGAAAACCCTTTGGTAGAAAGATAGCTAGGAGCATCTAGTTTGGGATCCAGTTTTTTTAGATTTTTTTAGTGAATATTTTTTTATTTATGATTTTTCTAGTACAAAAATTTTATGGTTTGAAAAATAACGGGCTCCAACCTTGCCCCACCCCTAACTACCTCAAAAATATCAAAAATAGATTTTTTTTTTTAATATGTATAGAATTATGCCTAGTTTGGGCTAGTATATTTTTAAAAAATTAGATGACCCAAAAAAATACACCATGAAAGATAAACATATTTACACTTTAAAAAATAGCTATAAAAAGGCATAGTTAGAAAATAAATAATATGGAAACCTTATATTACTAAGAAAATTTGAAAAAATATATTTTTAGAAAGAAGAGACTCTATTCTAAGTCGTGCTATAAGTTTTTTAAAATGGATCAATTGTTTTATTTTTATTTATCATAGAGGAAGTGGCATTTTTACATTTTCTTGTAAAAACACATTGTTTGTTGTGTTTGTGTAGGTCCATGCCTCAGGCTTGGGGATCCAAACCGGATCCCAAGCCTTAAGGCATGGCTTGGGAAAAGAGAAAATGCAAAATGCATACGCGTTACATAACGCGTACGCATTCTGTGTAGTATAAACATTATGTATGCTTTTGACATGCTTCTATTTACATAAATAAATGTTTAAGTTTTTCATTTATTATTATTTCTTATACTTTAAATTTATTTATGTAAATATAAGAAATTAGGGTCACTCTGCACCTTATGGAATTAGTCTCACAACTCCATGAGTCATGGTTTAGGAGATAGTTTTTTAAAGTATAATCTGGTCAGTACATAGGTAATTTTTAGGATTTCAACATTCAGCCTAAATCTTTTAGCGTTTAACTTCTACAATTGAAACCCTAAACCATAGGCCATAAACCTAAACACTAAACTGTAAACCTTGAGCCCTAAACCCTAAAACCTAAACCCTAAACCCTAAACCTTAAACATTCAGCCCTTACCCGTGAGCCCTAAACCCTGATCCTTAAGCCCTAAACCCTAAGCCATAAGCCCTAAACCCTAAACCATGAACCATGAATCTGTGAGCCCTAAATGCTAAACCCTAAACCCTGAATAGTAAAAATAAATCCTAAACCCTAAACCTTGACCCCTAAACCCTAAACCTTAAACACTAAATCCTAAACCCTAAACCCTAAGCCTTGAACCCTACACCCTTATCTTTAAGCCCTAAAATCTAAACCCTAGACCATATACCCTAAGCCCTAAGCCCTAAAACCTAAACCCTAAACATTAAATCCTAAACCTTAATCCCTAACCATAAACCCTAAAACCTAAACTATAAACCATAAACCCTTATCCCTAAACACTAAATCCTTAACCCAAAACCCTAAACCCTAAACCTTAAACCCTAAATCCTTAACCTTGATCCATAAATCCTAACCATAAACACTAAACCCTTAAACCTAAACCATGAACCTTGAACCCTGAACCCTAAACCTTAAACCCTAAACCATGAGCCCTAAACCATAAACCATAAACCCCAAATGATATTTCATCAATATTTCTTAGTCTCATGCCTAGAACCATCATTGATTTTGTTTATAGAACTACCTATTTATGAGAGGTGGCACAAGTAACTAAATGGATATGACATCTACCTTGTGCCTTGTAATGCATATATTACACATCTCTTCCAAACTTGTTTCTCCCCACATATACTTGCGCTCTTGAATGTAAATTTATTCACACTCTAAAACAAATTTCACATTTCTCATATTTCCATGTGTGGTATTATGCAAGCCAGATGAACCATTAGAAGTGTAAAAATAACCATCACAACAAAAAAATTAATCTTAAAAGAAACAAAAGAAATATAGAGAATGTATCAATGTAGAGGTGTAGGATCATAATTGAATTTCTGCAGATATCCTCTCCTCCAGGAGAAAGATAAAGTTCAAGTGTTCTATTGGAATGGATAGTAAATTTGATAAAAATTCCTAAAGTGTTCAAAATAAGCATAGAAACAGAGGAATGGCTAAGAAAACTAAGGGGTTATCAATCGCTAAGAAATCTTTCTTGTTTAGTTCTAAATGGGAGTTACCTAGCCTACAACTTAGTGACCTTCCATTCATTGATAATTCCTTATAAGATAAATCCATGGATGTTTTCAAAATCGCTTGAACAAAAAGATAGGGGTATTCATCAATACTAGTGAAGGGTGTGATGTGATTTCAAGAAACTTGAAATTCATATAGATTTAGAGGTCATAACACGAATTTACAAATATCTCTATCATTATAAATCGAAGCCAAGAATGCTTGTCTCCCTATACATCCAAGGATTGAGGACTACCGGGGTCTTTGGAAGGATTGGGAAGTCAGGAATATGACATTTCCCTCCTTCAAAATATCAACAGATGAAAGACATCAAATTTTGATGACTTTCTTTAAATGTTATGTCTACAAATTCGATGAACCCTGAACTCTATGACCTAAACCCTTAACCCTCAACCATGAGACATAAACCCTAAACTATAAACCCTAAACCCTAAAACCAAAATAATAAATCCTAAAACCTAAACACTAAATACTAAACCCTAAAACCTAGAACCTAAAGCCTAAACCCATAACCCTAAACCCTTGACCCTAGACTCAGACCACTTGAGCCCTAAGCCCTAAACCCTAAATACTAAATCCAAAGCCCTGAGCTCTAACCCCTAAACCTTAAACCAATAACTCTGAACCCCGAACCTTAAGCCATAAACCATGAACCATGAACCCTAAACCCTAATCCTTAATCCCTAAACCATAAACCCTAAACCTTAAGCCTTAAACCCTACACCCTAATCTTTGAGCCCTAAACCCTAAACATTAAACTGAGCCCTAAAACCTAAATCTAAAGCCCCGATCTCTAACCCCTAAACCTTAAATCCATAACTCGAACCCCGAACCCCGAGTCATAAACCTTAAACCATCCACCCTAACCCCTAAACCCATCCTCATTTTAGACAATAGAACAAGTCAAATTTTTTTTTTTGATAATTGCATCTTGGTTCTAAATACATAATTTAGAACTCACAATTCAAATAACCATTTATATACAGAACAACCATATGCATTTGTAATGACTCGGAATACCTCCGATCTATTCATTCCATGACTCGGTAATCTACCGATCTATTCATGAGTAAAAAGAGTTAGTGTTTTTATTTAACACAATACTCGGCGGTTCTCTTCCTAATCTGGGATTGAGAATGCTCTGTCGAGGAATCTAAGCTGAATAAGCTGTTACCATTATTCATCGGCATCTCATCCCTTAGACTAGGTGAATTAGGACAACGCAATGATCATGACTTGCGATACTTTGGCCAAAGATTTGAAACATCTTGTTCATGTCTCGTATTCCTTAACGGCATACTCGTCAATACGGAATACGTCCTTCACCCATTCATATGTTATATAGAATGTCTTATACGACTCTTGTCAGTCCTTTCTTTCACAATTTGAATCACTCGGAGGCAGATTAACAAGGTGATAATGTTATATGGATGCCTACGAGGATTAGGGATATGAGGACATACTGGTTCAACCTTGCAATTCAACCAGTGTGTCATGATACCCCAAATCTCCGAGGCAGTCTTATAACATGGCCACGTTCTTAATCGGTCCCAAGGTAACTCGTGCGAAATCAAGTGTAAATCTTAGCGATCAATGCAAAGGGTGTCGCCATAAGTCACCTGCATTGTTGTAACTTCGAGAAGATCCTAATCTTCTCGGAGGTACAGCCCTGCAATCGACCTTATGTCGTCATCCTTTAAATCCGCCTCGAGAAGATCTACCCAAAAACAAGCGTTACGCACTAGAGATTAAATTACTTTAAAGACTTTTCCCTAAGGTTAGCCTTTCCAAATCCCTGGATTCTTTGTCTTAAGACGACCCTCCTCTAAAAGACTCATTACAGGTAGAGGTATTACGGTCACGCTCTCATCAAGGAGTCATTAGAATACACACGATTCAAAGCAGCGAGCGGGACAATTTCTCATAACCAATGCTTGAGAATGCCATCTGATCTCCATTGATTGCCTATCAGTTCTCTTAACTGAATTTATATCATACTTTTTAGTTTAAAGATATAAATGATTTAGAATCCAATTTACTATTGTCCTGTTATACTTAGGACTAGGGATTAGTAATTCAATCCAACTTGTTTAGCGTTATCTTTTAGGCTCAATTTTAACCTATCCCCAAGAGAGACAATAATTAAATTACAATATTGCTTTTGCCAGAGCAAACTAGAACTACTAAATACTCATAAGAATTTAGTCTAATTACTTCTGACTTTCATTGTCAATCACAAAAGCATCCATATTATACAAAGATAACTATGCCTCTTCGTTACGTAAACCGAAGAAGTTCATCATTCAGAATAGAATACAACACATAAGTATCAAACACTTATTTTCATTCCTTTCGAAACTCGTACAATTACATTTTATGCAACAACATACTTGATATAATGCTAACGGAAAAGAAACATCTTTTCTCATATAGTACATCCATAAAATCAAGCTGTAATTCATAATAAATCAAATAAACAATCTGATCAGCCTATCAGATCTGCATTGCTTTTACCCTCTTACGGCAACCATCTGCAAAAATAGTCAACATGAGTCGATTGATAGGCCAGGCATGATAAGCACTAACTTTTAAAACAATTGCAATCCATCAATTGTTTTCATTAAACACCCTGTTTAAATGAGATCAGATATTCACATAAGTAAACATAATCAGACTATGCCCTTGTAATACAGAATGATTACAATTATGTAACTCTATCATTGTTACAATTAGTCTTAATCATTTCCTAATATTTCATCAAATATTAAGAAACAAGGAACGAATGCACACAACAATCATTAAACCCAAAATCACAACATTGGTCAGATTGTTTCATTCTCCAAAAAGGAAATAACATAACAATTCGGGATTCCACCAATATGTTACAAACAATTTCCCACTGATAGTCCATTATCAATAATATTAAATAAAGGAAGAGAAAGAACCAAACCATTCATACTTCCTTTCACATAAGTTCATCACTGTACTGCCTTCACATATGAAAACAGTCAACCAGTATATAAATGAACAAGTTAGACAAGCCGCAAACAAGATCACTGTTTAACTAAGAACAGAAACACAGCAAACTCTTGTATAGCAACTAACACATCAACAAATCATGTATCAATCCTAAGCCCAATGCTAGTTCCTTTTACACAGTAAGGCTTATCACCAGTTGAAAACAAGAGCTACAAGCGTATCGCTGAAAACAACAACTATTGCATCAACAATCTAAGGTTTCCCAAAGGACTATGCTATGTTGCCCACACGGTACTTCCAAATCATGCACAGTCGATCGGACAGATCAAAATGGAAGGAAACATAGCATACATATTCTTGCTCAGTCAAAATCGGACTGAAGTGAAGGAAAGGAATTCAACCAAACGATCCTTACCTTGCAGCATGCAAGTCTTGGTGCGTTATTCGCGACTTACCCTAACAAGGTCAAAACACGAAACAGTCATCCAAACTAAGGATCTCAACAATGACAAAAAATAGTGTCCAGGGTCGAATTCAGAAAGAGACAGAAGTACTGGTTACCCTTCCAGAAGTTCTATGATTCAAACGGATGTATCAATTCAAGCGAATGCATAAGAATTCATACTGTCATTCATCAACCAAGCATAACAATAACCAGCCAATAAATTACTCTCAGCCAGTCGCTTTATACTAATTTGCACAGGTTGAAGATATACATGTCTACATAAACATCTGTAACTCAAAATCCCAAAAACACGAAGGGATCCCAATGGTTCAACAAGATCGAAATGCATGTTCATCCATTAAGTCACTACAACTTAACTATATTTGGTTCAAAATATACAATGAATTATTCAATCGACTCCTCAGAGTCGTCCAAGTCACACTAGTATATATATATATATATATATATATATATATATATATCGCACTGTAACTGTTAAGGATTTTGCACTCATAACCACTGAACCCAACAGCAACGTACAAGAAATTGGCCGATAAATCAATAGACGCCATTCATGGTTAACAATCAACATCAACCAAGTAAAACAAGTCGAATACCCTTATCAAGCAAGGGAATCTATTGGGCCGCTTCGAAACTTTCGAAGAGTTTTCACATGAAATAAAAATGCATACACAGGAAGTCTTTATCCTTCAATTATTTCAATATAACAGTAATCAAAAAGCCCTGTTTCATCTTACCAGGCTTTCATGAAAAGACCCTTCACAAAACTTATGGATAAATCTACCTTCCTAGGCAATTACGATTCAATCATCGACTCCATTGGATCAATACAACGAAGTACAGGTGTATCTATAATATACACAGTGCGCAAGTAATCCCGCTAACCTGGTAACAAGGAAAACAACTTCCGCCAGGTCGAAAAGACTATGGTGACACTACAGTTGCCTGTTCCAAACTAAAAGTTGAAAACAAATGAAACCCGAAAGTATCATTAGTCGCTGTCAACAAATCCCACGACAGAGTTTTTTTTTTTTTTTTTAATAAACGAATAATACAACAATCTTACAGTAATCACCCAAATCATTTTATACAGTTTCTATAACAAGATCAACGACCACGAAACAAAGACATACTGTGGTCTCATACTACGCATAGGTATATTCCAAGGGCTCACGCCAAACAGGCCGAACACTCGCATATTGTTAATAAATACCTCTCATGCATAATCCAGGAAGAATGCACAAACAAGTAGAGTTAAAATTCGATTTCCACAAACACCCAACAAACGGATTTGAAGAAAAATCGAACCAGAAGAAATACAGTGCCAATAATCAAACTAGATCTCATAGAAAATTCATCTAATCTTCACAAAACAAATGAACAGAGTTGTTTTAATGAAGACATTTGAAAGACAGCAAAATATTTAAAGGATAGGGCCTAGCATGCCTGTATTTTGATCGAATTTCCGAAGAAGACCAGAGGAAGAGCTCAAACTTCCTTTTCTTTTTCCCAAATACAGCGACCAACAAAATTTCGCTGTCCCATTTACAATATATCCTCCATGGCAGAGAAAAGAGCCAGAGAATTTCATTCTCGCCATGCAACTCAAAGAGAACTGGTGCTATGAACAGTAAACTAGCAGAGAGAGAGAGAGAAGAAGACCGAAAATCGCGATACACCAAACAAACCTTCCAACTTCTCGTTTGCATGCTGTTCCGCGAGCTCCGGCTCGACTCCCTAGACATTAAATGCCATTAAACCAATTTTCCCGCTTAATCTCAACTCCCACCGACCGCCGAAATTGGCGACAGTCCATCCAAAAACTCAAGTTCATTTCCAAACTTAGTAATTGCCAAGTCTGCCAAGGTTAGCCGCCGCCTAAGCCTCCGCCATATGCCTGTCCCTCATCCTTATCCTTCCCATTTATTGCCATAGAGAATAGCGCCCATGGTTCGCCACCCTTCAAAGGCCCCTTCCCAAAAACTCTTAGTTAGCTAGGTTAGTATCTTAGGTTAGAGTTTTAGGGTAATGACCATGCTAACCATTTTACACTTAGTTATTATTTTAGGATCATAACACATAGCCTAGGTCTAGGTTAGACTAACAATAATCTAACCCCTAGGTTAGGTTATTGTTTTAGGTTACTAACCCTTAGTAATTCAGTTTGGTCCTTCTCCTGAAAACTCGGAGAGACCTGTATCATACTTTCAGAGCAGAGCCCTCTCTGTTCTTATTACGAGTTGTATGTCGATGAATTATTACGGTCTTTAATCGAGACCTTCCGGATATACTAGATATCGGGAACCGTTTCATTTCTCAAGATCGGCTGAGTCATACTCGACGACTTACTAAATGCTTCCATACCTTGCTGACTGTTCGAGGTTCGTGATCTAATTTTATCACTTCACAAAATTAAAGCATTACTTGGATCAATTCCTCGGTCCAAGTCTAGATATTATTGATGAATACTGTATAATTCATTAAAGTGATCAGATTAATATTCGAGTCACAAAATGAAATAAATAAAAGAGTCTATTAATATTTTGACTCAGTCAAGATCTGCAATCTGCAAGAAATTTAATACATATCAAGCATGATTTCCGAATCGAGGTACACAATCCATTTACTAGAAATCACATATCAACACTTGAATGCTTAGGAGAAAGTAACAACAGTTCAGGGTGTTACATGCTTCCCTCCTAAAAGGATTCATCGTCCCGATGAATTACATATTAAACTTAACCTTCCGGTCAATCAATTTATTAGTACACAAACAATGTGTTTACTTCCATATTTAATAGGTTCAGAAATCAATGTCACCACACTTTTATTCAACCTGAATAAAGTCTGCCTTAATCAGGCTTTCATAAATACTTAAAAACAATCAGTTCATAAAAGTATTTCATCAACAGATTTCATTCTGTTGCAAAAAGAGAAGGAAAAGCAATTTTCATCTCTTCCAGGTTTTCCCAAGTTGCACTTTCTTCGTTAAACTGGTCCCCTTTGGACCTTACATTCTTGTATATCACGATTTCTTAAATGCGATTGGCGAGTTTCGGCACTCGTGTGGGTTTAACCACGATTATTCTGGGTCTTGGACTGCGAGGAATTCAATTTAAAACATGTGACGGATCTGAAACGTATTTCTTAAGCAAAGAAATATGGAAAACATCATGCATACGAGATAGAGCGGGAGGCAATGCTAAGCGATAAGCTACGGGTTGATTATCTCGACAATTTGAAAGGTCCCACATATCGTGGTGACAACTTGGCAGCCTTGCCAAAAGTTATAGAACTCTTTACGGGTTTAACACGCGAGAAAAACCTTATCACCAAGCTCAAACTTTCTATCAACCCGCTTAAGGTCAGCATAGCTCTTACGTCATCCATTGCTTCCTTTAATCGTTCACGAATCAGCTTAACTCTTTGTTCCATCTGTGAGAATCTCTACGGTCCAATTACCACTCTATCCTCTACCTTTGTCCCAACTTACGGGGGTTACGCACTTTCTTCCATAAAGTGCTTGAAAGGTGCCATCTTAAGAGATGAGTGATAAGTGTTGTTGTATGCGAACTCAACTAATGGGAGATACTCTTCCCACTTATCTTTGTTGATCCATGCAATACATTCGCAACATGTCCTCCAACACTTGATTTACCCTCTCGGTTTGCCCATCCGTTTACGGATGATATGCGAAGCGAAGTTTAGTTTCGTTCCTAGGGCTGCGTTAAGCGTTTGCCAAAACCTTGACGTCATTCTAGGATCCCTGTCAGAAATAATCAGTTCAGGTACACCATGTAATCTGAAAATTTCGTGTACGAACCTCTTGGCTAGCACTGGAGAATCATCCTTTAGATTTCCAGCGATGAAATGAGCTACCTTAGTTAGCTTATCTACAACTACCAGGATAACATCATGTTTATTCCTGGACATAGGTAGTCCTTGTACAAAATCCATGGTTATTACTTGCCATTTATCTTTGCGGTATCTTATGAGGATACAACAATCCAGCGAGGATGCATATGCTCTGCTTTCACCGTGACATTCAGACAATGAGTCACAAAATTTATCACATCCTTTTTCATACCTTTCCGAAGTATTCTTTGTTTCAAATCAGCTAGCATTTTTGTGATACGGGTGTCAGAGAAAGGTGAATTATGAAATTCAACTAACAACTTCTTTCTCAAATCATCCGGCCACAGGCACATATACCCTATTTTCATAACGCAAGATTCCTTCATTATCTAAATGAAAACCTTCATACCTTTTATCTTTAGGTTACTGCAGCAGCAATGTTGCTTTTTACTTCTTTGAAAATATGTATCGATTACGAGGCACTTTTACCTCGTCTTTAAGCTGAGTTCTTAATGTTATAAGAGCAGAAATGTGCCTCCTACGACTTAGAGCATCATTACTCTATTCTCCTTTCCTTTGATATAGCTGATATCAAAGTCATATTGTGATAGAAATTCTAACCACCTTCTTTATCGGCATTGATTGGGTGAGTAAAAATATATTTCAGTCCCAGTGATCGGTTTTCAACTCAAAGGTTTCCCTAGTAAGTAGTGTCTCAGGACTTGAAGTGCGTGAACAATGGCGGCAAGCTCCAAATCATGAGGGCATAATTCAGCTCATGAATCTTAAGTTTTCTACTCTCATAAGCAATGACTTGATCATTTTGTAGAAAAACACCCCAAGACCTTCCCGAAGCATCGATTACCCTTTGTAAAATTTCCATTAAGTGCAGTACATGCCAATATAGGTGCAGAAGTCAGCTGGTCTTTCAGACTTTTGAAAGCCGCTTCACACTTGTCATTCCACATGAATTTCTTATCCTTCTTCTGTAATGAAGTTATTGGTGCAGCTACCTTAGAAAAATCCTTTACAAATTTTCTATAGTAACCAGCAAGACCCATGAAGCTTCTTACTTCATGCACATTCTTTGGTGTAGGCCACTCAGTTATCGCCACTATTTTCGAAGGATCTACAGCGATTCCTTCTTTGCTTATGACATGACCCAAATAGTGAACTTCTGAGTCAAAGAAAGAACATTTGGATAACTTACCATACAGCTTTCTCTTTCTCAAAATTCCCAAAACTATCTTCAGATGCTCATTGTGCTCCTCAACGCTCTTAGAATAAATGAGAATATCGTCCAAGAATACAAGTACAAACTTGTCCAGGTATTCTTGAAAAATATTGTTCATTAAATTCATAAAGGCTGCAGGTGCATTAGTTAACCCAAAGGCTAGAACTGTGAATTCATAATGTCCGTACCTTGTTCGGAAAGCCGTTTTATGAATATCTTCCTCTTTAATTCTTAGCTGATGATAACCAGATCGAAGATCTATCTTAGAATAAACCGCTGCTCCACGCATCTGATCAAACAGATCATCGATCCTAGGAAGTGGATATCGGTTCTTGATCGTTGCTTTGTTCAACATCCGATAATCAATACACAGTCTCAGAGTTCCATCCTTCTTTTTCACAAATATCACAGGTGCTCCCCAAGGTGAAACACTTGGTCTAATCAATCCCTTAGACAAAAGCTCTTGTAACTGAGCCTTTAGCTCGACTAACTCAATAGTAGTCATTCGATAAGGTGCCTTGGAAATAGGTTCCGTTCCAGGCTTGATTTCTATAGTAAAATCAAATTCTCTCTTGGGTGGTAACCCTGGTAATTCCTCAGGAAAAACATCCCTGAAACTTTGTAACAGTGGGATTTGCTTCATGAAATCACTATCTTCTTCTGCAGATTCAGATATCTTTACTGCATAAAGGGTACATCCTTTATTCTTAGCCTTTTTAAGCTGCATAGCTGACAGCTTTCTAACTGAAATTTCTCGTTTCACACCTTGAATCTCTCGATTCCGGTGATCATCTAAACATTCTATGTTCTTTTCATAGCAATCTACCTTTGCTTTATGATCAGCTAACCAATTAACACCGATGACAATGTCATACGATCCCAAAGGTGCAACATAGAGATCAACTTCCGTGGAAAAGTTAGGTAAGTCAAGGACTGCTCCAAAAAGACACATACTCACTTTGTATGAGCAGAATTATTACCATCTTTATGCGGTCAAGATTTATCCATTTTTCCAGCTTTTCTTTTAAGTTTAGAAGCTAGTTTATTAGATATAAAACATTCAGTAGCTCCTGTATCAAAAAGAATAGTGACAGGTATGCCGAATAACTTACCCGGAACTTCTATAGGTGTCACTTGCTTTTCAGCTTGTTTGTCGCTTTGCGGCATGTATCTTATCTTTGCTGATTACGATCATCCTTCTTCAAAGGGCACTGATTTGCGTAATGATCTTTACCACAAGTGTAGCAGCCTCCTACAGGTCCCTTCTTAGGCTCAAAGTTGCCTCCAGTTTTATAATTGTCACGCTGTCCTCCATAGGACTTCTGACCATTATTATAATTTTTAGCAAAATTATCCTTCACATTCCCAATGAGCTTATTTCTGCTGCTTTTTGTGTTATCTCTGGAAACTTACTCTTGTTTCCAAACTTTTCCATGGTCCTTTTAAGGTGCAAGAGAGGTTGAAGAAGGGTTTGCAGTCTTCTTCCGCACTTCCTCCTTATGAGCAGAAATAGCCTTTAATTTCTGTTCTTGCCTTATGGCCTTTTCAACAACTCCTTCCATAGTGGTTGGACTGTGAACATCGACCTCTCCCCTATCACGAGGATTTGATCCATGATGAATTTCCGTATCCTGAACTTTTCGTCAGTTTGATACTGCGGTACATACTTGAGGAGTTTTGTAAACCGCTCCCAGAATTCAGTTACTGTTAACTTCCCTTGAGTCAAGTTCTGAAATTCTGTCATTTTCTGATCATAGAAAAGTTGTGGCAGCCAACGTTGCCTAAAATAGCCTTTAAATTGATCCCAAGTGATATTGGTCTCATCAATATTTAGCTCAGCTTTTCGGCTATCCCACCACGAAGATGCTTCGTGAGAAAGCTGATAGGCTCCCCATATTGCCTTGGTTTCTTCTGAGAAGTTCCTTATAGCAAAGTACTTCTCCATTTCGCTGAGCCAGTTCTCAGCTCCATCTCCTAATGTGGTGCCATCATACTTAGGTGGACTTATCCTTTTGATATCATTAGTGAGTTCTGCTGCCAATCGGGCCTTTTTATTTTCTGGTTGCACAGGTGCATTCACAGCATTAACATCAACACCCGTGTCGGGATTGCCCTCAGGAGGTTGCTGATTATTATTATCAGCTTCTTCATCCTCCTCATTTCCCGTCACCTGCTGTTCAAGTACAGCCAAGCGATCTCTTGTGTCCAACAGGGCAGCAAGGATCTCATCGATTTACGGGTTGTTGCCGCTCCTCCTTCAGGTGGAGCATTACTCGCAACGTTTCCCCTTGTTCTAACCATTTTCTGTTACAAGAAAATTCAGGTTTTTATCAGATTATGGACTCAATAGGTCCAAGAGCTGCAACCTTCAGCTCTGATACCAAGATGTAACATCCTCATTTTAGACAATAGAACAAGTCAAATTTTTTTTTTGATAATTGCATACTGGTTCTAAATACATAATTTAGAACTCACAATTCAAATAACCATTTATATAACAGACAACCATATGCAGCTGTAATGACTCGGAATACCTCCGATCTATTCATTCCATGACTCGGTAATCTACCGATCTATTCATGAGTAAAAAGAGTTAGTGTTTTTATTTAACACAATACTCTGGCGGTTCTCTTCCCTAATCTGGGATTCAGAATGCTCTGTCCAAGGAATCTAACTGAATAACTGTTACCATTATTCATCGGCATCTCATCCCTTAGACTAGGTGAATTAGGACAACGCAATCAGCAGACTTGCGATACTTTGAAAGATTTGAAACATACTGTTCATGTCTCGTATTCCTTAACGGCATACTCGTCAATCTGGAATACGTCCTTCACCCCATTCATATGTTATATAGAATGTCTTATACTGACTACTGTCAGTCCTTTCTTTCACAGCTGAATCACTCGGAGGCAGATTAACAAGGTGATAATGTTATATGGATGCCTACGAGGATTAGGGATATGAGGACATACTGGTTCAACCTTGCAATTCAACCAGTGTGTCATGATACCCCAAATCTCCGAGGCAGTCTTATAACATGGCCACGTTCTTAATCGGTCCCAAGGTAACTCGTGCGAAATCAAGTGTAAATCTTAGCGATCAATGCAAAGGGTGTCGCCATAAGTCACCTGCATTGTTGTAACTTCGAGAAGATCCTAATCTTCTCGGAGTGCAACCTATGATCGACCTTATGTCGTCATCCTTTAAATCCGCCTCGAGAAGATCTACCCAAAAACAAGCGTTACGCACTAGAGATTAAATTACTTTAAAGACTTTTCCCTAAGGTTAGCCTTTCCAAATCCCTGGATTCTTTGTCTTAAGACGACCCTCCTCTAAAAGACTCATTACAGGTAGAGGTATTACGGTCACGCTCTCATCAAGGAGTCATTAGAATACACCTGATTCCAAAGCAACAGAACGGGACAATTTCTCATAACCAATGCTTGAGAATGCCATCTGATCTCCATTGATTGCCTATCAGTTCTCTTAACTGAATTTATATCATACTTTTTAGTTTAAAGATATAAATGATTTAGAATCCAATTTACTATTGTCCTGTTATACTTAGGACTAGGGATTAGTAATTCAATCCAACTTGTTTAGCGTTATCTTTTAGGCTCAATTTTAACCTATCCCCAAGAGAGACAATAATTAAATTACAATATTGCTTTTGCCAGAGCAAACTAGAACTACTAAATACTCATAAGAATTTAGTCTAATTACTTACAAGCTTTCATTGTCAATCACAAAAGCATCCATATTATACAAAGATAACTATGCCTCTTCGTTACGTAAACCGAAGAAGTTCATCATTCAGAATAGAATACAACACATAAGTATCAAACACTTATTTTCATTCCTTTCGAAACTCGTACAATTACATTTTATGCAACAGCATACTTGATATAATGCTAACGGAAAAGAAACATCTTTTCTCATATAGTACATCCATAAAATCAAGCTGTAATTCATAATAAATCAAATAAACAATCTGATCAGCCTATCAGATCTGCATTGCTTTTACCCTCTTACGGCAACCATCTGCAAAAATAGTCAACATGAGTCAGTTCAATGAACTGAGCATGATAAGCACTAACTTTTAAAACAATTGCAATCCATCAATTGTTTTCATTAAACACCCTGTTTAAATGAGATCAGATATTCACATAAGTAAACATAATCAGACTATGCCCTTGTAATACAGAATGATTACAATTATGTAACTCTATCATTGTTACAATTAGTCTTAATCATTTCCTAATATTTCATCAAATATTAAGAAACAAGGAACGAATGCACACAACAATCATTAAACCCAAAATCACAACATTGGTCAGATTGTTTCATTCTCCAAAAAGGAAATAACATAACAATTCGGGATTCCACCAATATGTTACAAACAATTTCCCACTGATAGTCCATTATCAATAATATTAAATAAAGGAAGAGAAAGAACCAAACCATTCATACTTCCTTTCACATAAGTTCATCACTGTACTGCCTTCACATATGAAAACAGTCAACTAAAGATATAAATTCAGTTAAGAGAACTGATAGGCAATCAATGGAGATCAGATGGCATTCTCAAGCATTGGTTATGAGAAATTGTCCCGTTCTGTTGCTTTGGAATCAGGTGTATTCTAATGACTCCTTGATGAGAGCGTGACCGTAATACCTCTACCTGTAATGAGTCTTTTAGAGGAGGGTCGTCTTAAGACAAAGAATCCAGGGATTTGGAAAGGCTAACCTTAGGGAAAAGTCTTTAAAGTAATTTAATCTCTAGTGCGTAACGCTTGTTTTTGGGTAGATCTTCTCGAGGCGGATTTAAAGGATGACGACATAAGGTCGACTGCAGGGCTGTACCTCCGAGAAGATTAGGATCTTCTCGAAGTTACAACAATGCAGGTGACTTATGGCGACACCCTTTGCATTGATCGCTAAGATTTACACTTGATTTCACACGAGTTACCTGGGACCGATTAAGAACGTGGCCATGTTATAAGACTGCCTCGGAGATTTGGGGTATCATGACACACTGGTTGAATTGCAAGGTTGAACCAGTATGTCCTCATATCCCTAATCCTCGTAGGCATCCATATAACATTATCACCTTGTTAATCTGCCTCCGAGTGATTCAATTTGTGAAAGAAAGGACGACGATAAAAGAGTCAAGTATAAGACATTCTATATAACATATGAATGGGGTGAAGGACGTATTCCAGATTGACGAGTATGCCGTTAAGGAATACGAGACATGAACAGTATGTTTCAAATCTTTGGCCAAAGTATCGCAAGCTGCTGATTGCGTTGTCCTAATTCACCTAGTCTAAGGGATGAGATGCCGATGAATAATGGTAACAGTTATTCAGTTAGATTCCTTGGACAGAGCATTCTGAATCCCAGATTAGGGAAGAGAACCGCCAGAGTATTGTGTTAAATAAAAACACTAACTCTTTTTACTCATGAATAGATCGGTAGATTACCGAGTCATGGAATGAATAGATCGGAGGTATTCCGAGTCATTACAGCTGCATATGGTTGTCTGTTATATAAATGGTTATTTGAATTGTGAGTTCTAAATTATGTATTTAGAACCAGTATGCAATTATCAAAAAAAAATTGACTTGTTCTATTGTCTAAAATGAGGATGTTACACCTTAAGGTTTAGGGTTTCCAATTTAGGGCTCAAGGCTCAGGGCTTAGGGTTTAGGGGTTAGGGTGGATGGTTTAAGGTTTATGACTCAGGGTTCGGGGTTCAGAGTTATGGATTTAAGGTTTAGGGGTTAGAGATCAGGGCTTTAGATTTAGGTTTTAGGGCTCAAGGTTTAATGTTTAGGGTTTAGGGCTCAAAGATTAGGGTGTAGGGTTCAAGGCTTAAGGTTTAGGGTTTATGGTTTAGGGATTAAGGATTAGGGTTTAGGGTTCATGGTTCATGGTTTATGGCTTAAGGTTCGGGGTTTAGAGTTATTGGTTTAAGGTTTGGGGGTTAGAGCTTAGGGATTTGGATTTAGTATTTAGGGTTTAGGGCTTAGGGCTCAGGGTCTAGAGTCAGGGTCAAAGGTCTAGGGTTATGGGTTTAGGATTTAGGTTCTAGGTTTTAGGTTTAGTATTTAGTGTTTAGGTTTTAGGATTTATTATTTTGGTTTTAGGGTTTAACGCTTATAGTTTAGGGTTTATGTCTCATGGTTGAGGGTTAAGGGTTTAGGTCATAGAGTTCGGGGTTCGGGAGTCATAAACCTTAAACCATCCACCCTAACCCCTAAACCCTAAGCCCTGAGCCTTGAGCCCTAAATTGAAACCCTAAACCTTAAGGCCTAAATGTTAAATCCTAAAGGTCCCTAAACCCTAAACCCTAAAACCTAAAAACTAAATCATAAACCCTAAACCCTGACCCCTAAACCCTAAACTCTAAACCCCAAGCACTAAATCCTAAACCCTAAACCCTAAGCCTTAAAACCTAAACCCTAAACCCTAATCCCTAAACACTAAACCCTAAACCCTGAACTCTGTGACCTAAACCCTTAACCCTCAACCTTTAACCCTAAACCCTAAAACAAAAATAATAAACCTTAAACTATGAATACTAAAACCTGAACCCTAAACCCTAAACCCTAAACCTTGAACCCTGAGCCCGAGCCGTAAACCCTAAATACTAAATCCATAACCCTGAGCTCTAACCCCTAAACCTCATATATTTCCAGTAGGTCTCATGAGTGAGTTCATTTTTTGAATATCTTAGGACCATATTTCCTAGTCTTGTGCCTATAACCATCATTAAGTCTACTTTTACAACTACCTTGTTTATGAGCTCGGTGGGCATTTCCCTCCTTCAAAATATCAATAGATGAAAGACATCAAATTTTGATGAATCTCTTTGAGTTTTGTTCCTACAAAGTCAATGAACCCTTTTTCAGTTTAATACTCTCTGTCAATACTAATAAGAATGGGTAAGACACAAAAATTATAGTGAGTGAAATAGTTTGCATACAATGGGAATTTCCTCCTTCAAAATATTGATAGATGAAATGCATCAAATTGTGATGACTCCCTTGAATTTTATGCCTACAAAGTATATTAACCTTTTTTAGTTGAATACTCTTTTTCTTGATACTTATAAGAATGGGTAAGACATAGAACATTACTATGACTGAATGGGTGAGCCTAATCCATGAGCCTTAAATCCTAAACCCTAAACCTTGAACCACGACCTTCAAACCTTAAACCCTAACTCCTATACCCTAAACCATAAACCTTAAATCCTCAACCCTAAACCTTAAACCTTGAGCCTTAAACCCTATACCATAAACCCTAAGCCCTAAACCCTAAACTCTAAGCCCTAAATCCTAAACCCTAAAACCTAAAACCTAAACCCTGACCCTAAACCCTAAACCTTGAGCCCTAAACCCTAAACCTTAAGCCATGAACCCTAGGCCCTAAGCCATAATCCCTAAGCCAAAACCCTAAACCTTGAACCCTTAAACATAAACCCTCAACCCTAAACCCTAAAAACTAAACCTTGAGCCCTAAACCCTAAACCCTCAACTCTCAACCCTAAACCCTAAACCCTCAACCCTGATCCCTAAACCCTAAACCCTGAACCCTTTTCCCTAAACCCTAAACCCTAACCTTTAAACCTTAAACCCTAACTCCTAAACCTTGAACCGTAAACCCTAAATCCTCAACCCTAAACCTTAAACCCTAACTCCTAAACCCTAAACCGTAAACCCTAAATCCTCAACCCTAAACCTTAAACCTTGATCCCTAAACACTAAACCCTATACAATAAACCCTAAACTCTAAACCCTAAATCCTAAACCTTAAACCCTAAAACATAAACCCCGACCCCGAACCTAAACCTTGAGCCTTAAACCCTAAACCCTAAGCCCTAAACCCTAGTCCCTAAGCCATAAGCCCTAATCCAAAACCCTAAACCTTGAACCCTCAAACATAAACCCTCAACCCTAAACCCTAAAAACTAAACCCTAAACCCTAAACCCTTAACTCTCAACCCTAAACCCTAAACCCTCAACCTTGATCCCTAAACCCTAAACCCTAAACCTTGATCCATAAACCCTAAACCCTCAACCTTGACCCCTAAACCCTAAACCTTGAACCTTGAGCCCTAAACCCTAAACCCTCAACCCTTAACCCTTAACCATAAACCCTAAACTCTAAACCCTAAACCATAAACCCTAAACCATGAACCCTAAGCCCTGAGCCCTAAACCCTAAAATCTGAACTATGAGCCTTAAACACTAAACCTTAAACCCTAAACTCTAAACCTTGAGTCATAAACCCTTAGCCCTAAACCCTAAACCCCGAGCCCTAAACCCTAAATCATGAACCCCACCCAAAGGAAAGTCCTAAAAAGATCATTCAACATATTTCATTGTGTAGGGAATAGTGTTTAAGGTGATTGATCAACTCATTTAGTTTTGATGAGAGACTACTTCTTTTGAAGGCCTAAAAAGGCATTTTTGGCCATTTTTAGTTAATTGAACACTCTTCAGAACAAGCTAAAATGAGCTAGTCATGTCACCGAGTTATCAAGGACCATTATTTGTGAAGTATTAAGGCATCATTTGTCTCCATAAGAGACATATGAGAGAAAAACATGTATGAGAATCATGAATTTTATTCCATGAAAGGATGATTTTAGAGCTAGGAAAGGTGAGGGGATGATCTTTATATGGAGCACCATGTTTCTAAGAATGAGCAATCATCTGAGTTCACTTGATGCAATTCACTTGGTACTATTCATAACAACTCATTCAACACATAGTAGTATTATCACACCTTAAGGAGGAGGCACATTACAATCACCTCATTTTTTCCATAGGATAGGAATCTCATTAGTGGAACAATCCTCTATCTAAAAGTGGGGATCTCTTTTTAGGAAGAAGTAGAAAAACATCATAGAGTTAATTCATGGTCACTAAAGTGAATTATGGACCAAATTTAAAAACTAGTACCAATTCAAGCAATGGTAGTGCCAAAATCTATTTTAGAAGGTCAAAAACCTTTAAAATGACTATATGCTTTCCTAAAACAAAGGCCGACTACAATATATACGCCCTGAAAGTTTTAGGTCGTTTGCTTTGAAATCCTAAAAATGAGTAAGTACTTGATCGATTAGATTTTGAAAAACTATATTCTAGATTACAAATGTTGGAGCTACGAGACCACTTCCATAAGGTGCGAGTGACCTAATTTCTTATATTTACTAAAATAAAATTAAAGTATAACATTTATTTTTGTAAGTATAAACCACCAAAACACATATACATGGTCCATACTACACAAAACGTGTATGCATTTTGACTTGTTTGAAATGCATACACGTTATAGGTTCGGTGATTACAAAGCCAAACAAATTAAAACGTGAGCACATTTTAACAAAACGGGTACGCATTTTATCTTTTTCCTGGTTTTTGTCCACTTTTTGGCCCCCCAACTTTGTGCACTTACCCTCATATAACATGTTTACATACCAATATCAACTCTAAAACACACCGTGGGTCGTTCATGACCAAGTAGGTTAGTCACCCTATTAATAATTCTAGGCACTTACTGAGGGAGGTAAATCGGTGCTCGCTCAAACTTTTGAAGCAGTTTATAGTTCTTCAATCATCCAAAATTAAATTATCTTAACCATGAGAGAGAGAGAGAGAGAAAACACACATGCACACATAAAGAGATAATATTTAATGTGGGAAACCCTTCAAGGGAAAAAAATCCACTTTGAAACTAAATAACTAGCCTTTGGAAAATTTTGTCTAATAAATTTATAATGACTTGACTTGAGCATCAACTCAACATGGAGTTGAAACTCCAAAATTCAACCAAACACCCACAGGTATTTCGTAAGATACTCCTTACATGGAAGCACTAACTCCTAGATTCATTCAAGCACCCACTAAAATTTTGTAAGATTAAACTTACAAGGAAGCTTCAAATCCCTTACTATTGAGAACCTACTCAGTATTCTTCACAACAACTTTTTATCACTTTTCTTGTGTTGTCTCTCACAACAAATTATGATCACTTTTCAGCTCATTTTCTTGTCTACTCTCTCGACTCATCTCTCTTCTCATCATCTAATCAGGATTCCAAGTTTCAACATACACTTCTCCTCTCTTAAGTATACATATTGTTGCACCACTTTAAATCATGGCAACATTCACACACACTTAGTTTTCATGTTTTCATTCACATGCAACAACATGGCCATCAACACTAGTTCTTGATGTTAATAGATTCAAGTGAAATCAAAAATAGTTTTGATTTCACTTGAATCTAATAGTTTATAGATATTTTCATGATCAATTTTTGCATGAACAACTCAAGTAGGACCTCTACTTCATGATACATCATTCTTTTTATAAGAGTTTTGAAGAAATTGTTAGAGTAAGTATTTACCTTAGCTCATGTTCACCTAGGTACTTTATTTACCTTTATTGTATTTATCTTCACCCACTTTTGTGTGTGGATATTTATTTTATCTTATTTAGATATTAGGAGATATTATCTAGTTGTTAGTTATAATTCTTTCCTTGATCTATGGTATTGACTAGATCCTTAATGTCTAGTTCTCTCCTAAATCTATGGTCTTGAATAGTTCTTTGATGACTAGTTATTTCCTTGATTTATGGCTTGATCTACGATCTTAAGCTGGTTCTTAGATTATTATTCCTTTCTTATTTAAGCAAGGCCCATTTTCAATGTATTGTATTGAGTTCCATAATAATATATGATATTGTTTCTCATTTATTTGCAAAGGTTTTATGTAAAGTTATTCTAGTGAATTTTTTCATCTTATAGATCATGGTGTTTGATTAGCATCTTTGTTCTTGGCTTAATACGATCTGGTTATTGTTCCTTTCATGGTATCAGAGCATGAGATTGCTATTGACATCCATCTGTAAGTTTTATTTTGTAAATAAATTCATTGTATATTCATATATTTGGGATTTGGTCGTATGTTGTTGTTGCATGCATTTTTATGGAAAACAGAGGCTTCCATTAGATCCGGAAGGTGTGAAAACCCTAAGATCGACTATAAACTCGGTTGTTTCTACTTGCAGTATATTTTTAGGTTTTTGTTGTTGCAGAGAAGCACATTGGTTCGCCTTAGGATTTGTGCCCACCAGAAAAGAAATCATGGGATTATTTTTTGGGTCAATTGGGTTTTCGAGATCTGCACAAAGTAATTTTAGTTGCATGACGTATTTGTCTCGGTTTTCCCCTTAGCCCTTAGTCATATGGTATGGTCATATGAGGGCTTAAAGCTTGTGATTCCTACTAGTATGTGCTTAACTTCAGCCCCCTTTAATTTTATTTGTGTGGTGAAGGAAACAACATTTTATTTTGTTTTAGTGGCACCTAAAATAAATAACAGAGAAAAATATTAAAAAGTTTGTAACTTTTGATCGGTAACTCGGTTTTGAGTGTCATTCTTTACAAAACTGATTGTTTTTTCATGCTCTTTCCATTGTAAATATGTATTTTGAGACTTGCACTATAATTACAAAGTTTCAAATATGGAGGAGTGTTGTAATCAATTGTGGACATAATTTTTTGAGCAGATGTCCTAAATTCTTGGGAGTTGCGGTTTGTACCTATCATGGATTCTAAGAATGATATGTTTTTCTCTGAAGTATGTGGACTTCAAGAGGATATTGTAAAGTTTGTGGAAGAAAATAGATCGCTCAAGAAGTGAAATTTTCTTCTCAATCACTCATTCACGATAAGGATACAATAAGACACTTCCCCGTAAAACAAACTTGCTAGCCCACAACATCACCATCATATTGTGGACAGCCATATCCATGCTCCTAGTCCACTTACAGTTGTTGCTCTTGTACCCACTGACATTGATCGCGATCTTTGAGCTTTGAACACTGCTTTTGATGCTTTTAAACTGTGAGGCTTGTTCTTTGCATGTTCTTCCACATCATGCCTATTACTGATACCACATGTTGTGTATCCTATTTCTGCTCGATTGCATGGCTTTTTAGAAGCATACTCACGCATTCGAGTTCTCACATGATCCGTTTATGGGTCTCACTAAGGAGTCATTGCAGACATTCACATGGTATTGTTTCCTCTATTCCACATGTTAAGTGGAATTCTCATCATAACATTAGTTTTCGAAAGCGATACATCATTGGGATCACACATTAATGAGCTCCTTTTTTATTCGCTTGACTCTTTCGAGGATCATGAGCAACACATGAGTTCTGCACCTTCACTCAGGCTTGAGAAAACCTGAGATTTTAGTTGTCAAACATGATCAACCTAATACACATTCTGATGTTCTTTTACATGCACCCATTGTGAATTTTGCATCAAGTCATATGCAGACATCTTCTTCATCCATTCGTGTTTATTTGGGGTGGATATCTGATCATTCGTGGCGGTGACATAGAAATTCGTTGAGAGGACTCTACAGGGAATGGCTCCTCCACCATTTGGCCTCTTGCTCCACTTTCTCTACTTTATGCATTGTGATGCTTCTTGTTTTGAGTATTTTTCTTTAGCATGTGTAGTGTATCTCTCTTGTTTGTTGAGAGATTTTATATCTATATTTTCAACACTTTTGGCATGTTGACAGTCTCTCTTGTGGGGGAGCTATTCTGGTGGAGCCCAGTGTTAGTTTGTCAGTGTTCGAGTAGTTGTTTTGACAACTCATATAGATTTGTAGCGTCACTCCACCCATTCAGTAGTATGGGAGGGTGTGGTGTTGATCTTGCTTCTTTAGGTTTCATGTCCTTACCTTGTTACCTTGGCTTTTCTTGGATCATGACACTCTGGATTTTGTGTCCTTGCCTTGTTACTTTGGTTTTTATTCTTGGATTGTGGCACACCTATTTGCAGCAGTTGATCGAATTATGTTTGGTATTTTTTTTTACACTTTCGACATCACTCCATTGATAGTCTCCTTGTATGGAGCTATTTTGGTGAAACCAGTGTCAATTGTTTTTGAGTTTTGTGATCGAGTAGTGGATTTAGACCACAGTGCACACCAAACTTCTTCAGCATTGTATGATTTTTTTGAGCTAAGCTTCTTGGGATGCCTTGGAGTGGGTCTCTACTCTCTTTACTTTGTTATTCTTGGTTTTGGGTACCTTGCGGTGTGTCTCTTTTTCCCGTTATTGTACATGAGTACCTCATCGAGGCCTAGTTACGGGACTCATACGTGGACATGCCACTTCTATTTTGGCCCCTAGCTTCACTTGAGAGGGGATATTAGAGTAGGTATTTACATTAGCTCATGTTCACCTAGGTACTTTATTTACCTTTATTGTATTTATCTTCACCCACTTATGTGTGTGGATATTTCTTTTATCTTATTTAGATATTAGGAGATATTATCTAGTTGTTAGGTATAGTTCTTTCCTTGATCTATGGTATTGACTAGATCATTGATGTCTAGTTCTCTCCTAAATCTATGGTCTTGACTAGTTCTTTGATGACTAGTTATTTCCTTGATTTATGGCTTGATCTACGACCTTGACTAGTTCTTAGATTGTTATTCCTTACCTATTTAAGCAAGGTTCATTCTCAATGTATTGCATTGAGTTCCATAATAATATATGATATTGCTTCTCATTTATTTGCAAAGGTTTTATGTAAATTTATTCTAGTGAATTGCTTTCATCTTATAGATCGTGGTGTTTGATTAGCATTTGTGTTCTTGGCTTGGTACGATCTGGTTATCGTTCCTTTCGAAATAACAAACCTTGAGGATGTAAAGTAGCTCTACTTAGCTGTCTCAATAAGTCAAGTTTGGATCATTTATCTTACCACACTAAGACACTTTCTTTTCCAAGTAATGAGATTTTGTAGGTTATATAACACCAACACCAAACATGTATGCTCTGTTGGAACATAATGATTAAGTGGTCTACGACTTGACCCTTAATGTATATGGGTCCATCACTAATATATAGGTTAATATTTAAAAATATGAAATATTTATATTTCTATTATTAAATATGCTAACCTAGGTATATACTTTAGGTTAAATATTTAATATCATGAAATGATTAAATTTATAATATTAAATATTATAAACCTAGGTGTATGTGTCAACCATTTTAGGTTGAAAAGGTGGGTCGGGAGACATACCCGATCACCTTATATAAAAAGGACTTTAGGTCCTCATTTGATATATTCGGAAATATATCCCTGTGTTATTTATTTCTATAAGTATTTCTTTATGTACTTATGTTATGATATAATCTTTATTTAAATATTTATTGTAACATTATGTAATATGTAAGTTGATTAAATCCGTATTTATTAGAATCCTCAAATTCTAACATGGTAACAGAGCGAGGTAAATTAAATAAATTAAGATCAAATGTTTTATATTTTATTTATTTAATTTGTACGAGTTTTTTCAACCAACCCGAAAGGGTATTTAAAAGTATCCAATCCCTTCATTTTTTCCATCTTATTTTGGTACTACATTTGTGTAATTAAACTCTTGGTAAAATTTTAGGTTTTTCAATTTTAAATCCCTAATTTTTGGGGGAGATGTAATATGATATGATTCTTACTTTCATTTACATTTTGTAAATTATATGGAATTAATATTTTTTTGGAGATTGATGTGTGCACAGGTGAAAGGGCTTCAAATATTTACCTGCGTGAAAATCACATACATGAGAAAAGGAAATGATTTATTACTATATAAATAATTTTCATGTTTTCTATAATTTCAAATGTTTACGAGGTTGAATATTTGGAAGGTAAATTCATACCCATTCTAAAAGGATTCAATTTGAAAAACTATAGTTTATAGTTAATCTATAACTATATCCTATATAATTTGAAAACTATATTATTATTTTTAAATAAAATATATATGATAATTTATATAAACATCATCATATTAAAAGTTATATAGTTTTGAAAAAAATTATATATTAAAAGCCTTAAATCATATTAAAATTACATGGGATTAAGGGAAGAGTCATGAGACCTATTCTAAGCCTAAGTTTAAATCATATTTAAACTTAACTTATAAATCTAGGCATATATATTTTTTTTTTAAAAACCTAAGTTTGAATCATATTTTTATATATGGTTAGTTTAAACCACTTAAAATATAAATTTTATTAAATTTGGTTTATATATGTTTTTAAAAAAACTAAGTACTACATTTTTAGTAAGAAGTCCGTATTTATTGCTTGCCATGAAGGAATTACTTTTAAATCTTAATACTTATTAAATAAAACGTAACATGTGTCCCTAACCATTTATATTATCCATGTAAGGGGGCGGCCCCATTCATTTATATCTTATAGTTTATAAAAACTATATAAATAAATCTATTTAAAGGTTTTCTTTTATATAAGAGTGGGAGTGGAGATAAAATGAGATAATATCATAGGTATAAATAGATAATTTTAAAAAAAATACTAGTTTATTGGTGGCACACGTGAAGTGTGGTAAATATTTATTAAAATATTTGTAGTTATTGCCACATAAAAGTTTTAAAGTTTTTAGCTTACAGGAATTATATAAAATATTTTACAATATTTCCATAGTTTTAAATATGTGCGGGGTAAACTTTAGAGTAAATGAAGGAGGAGACAATGTTTATGAAAATAGGGATTTCAATTTATTTCATTGGTATGGTAAAATTACTTGTTCCCTGTAAAATATGTACATTAATCTATACTCTCATAAATGCTTACACTAGTAAAATTCTTGTAATTTGGTCTATGTCCTTTAAACCCCTTTAATAAGGGTTATGTATTTTTATATAAAAATAATATACTATAATTTATAATTTTTATGAATTATATGTTATTTTTTATTTACATTCTATAAACTATATACATTTTTATTAAAAATTATATATATTTTTACATTGTAGATTATAATAGGTTATTATAATGTATTAAAATATAACCTCCTAATATTATACAAAAGAAGAAATTATGGAATTTCACATTCGGAAATACACAAGTTTTGGCTTCATTAAATTTGTGATCAAATGACCATCACAATAGATCAAACATAAGACAATACGATAGTCATTTAGACGTCAAATTTAAGCTCGTATGTTCAGGAAACTTTCACTATATTAAAATTGACGGTCAACTAAGCGTCACGAGCATGACCAAAAATAAGTCATTATGATGGTCATTTAGGCGTCAAATTTAAGTTGGCTAGATTTGTGTCTACATTAATTTTTTTCTGAAATTTTAAGTTATTATGCATTCTTAGGGTCTCTTCTTCACTTCTATTAGTCGAAATATTTTTATATAAATTTGGGGTATAATGCAGAGCTCTTTCTATTGTGAAATATTATTTTGATCATGGGAGGTTAATTAGTGTGCATTGTAATGACAAAATTAGTTATGATCAAATAGTTTCTTTAGATCCGATTCTATTAAAAGTGTTGTTTTTATTATCGATAAATATGTATCTAACTCTGTGGTATATTGTATATTATAATTGGGTGTTTTTATAAGTATAGGAAAATAATAACGTCCGAGTTATTTGTCTCGACAAAACCCGGATCACGAATGAAGCCAACTACAACATTTGGGTCAAAACAGAATTTATGGCAATGAAACTCTGGATGATTATTTTTAGATCTAAAGTTACTCCCATGGTCGTCAAGCAACTATAGATAACATGAATACATTCTTGTAATGAATGCGGGAGGCTCTTTTCATGATTCTACGCAATGTAAACGATGAGTACCTTCATACATTAGTAATATTGAACATCCAAAAGAGGTATGGACACAACTAAAATTCATGCATGAGGGATACTAGTATATCAAGGATAGTAATAAGAATATAATAACTAAAGGAATTCAAAGAAATGGTCTCGTATATTTTTATGATTTCTCTTATGTCTTTTTTTATATCTCAAAGTTTGAATAATTCAAAACTATGACATGAAAGGTTAGGACACACAACTAAAATTCATGCATGAGGGATACTTGGTATATCAAGGATAGTAATGAGAGTTTAATAATCTGAAGAAATTCAAAGAAATGGTCGTATATTTTTATGATTTCTCTTCTGCATCTTGTTTTATATCTCAAAGTTTGAATAATTCAAAACTATGACATGAAAGGTTAGGACATGTTAATTATCGAAGCTTATATGAAATGTCTAGATATAATCTAGTGAAAGGTTTACTTACATTTTCTTCTTCTCTTGAAGTTACTTCATTAAATGCTTCTAAATAATGGTTTTGATTTTTATTTAGTAAATGGTCATGATGATGTTTTGATGCTATGGATGTTTCTGAAACTCCTATATTCCATACTAAGAAATTAAATTGGGTTCAATCTATGTTAGAAATTTCAAATCCTATTAACCTTAGGAAAATGACCATAAGTCATCATATGTACTGTGCATTAATTACCTTGTATGAACCTGAGCTGCAAAGTATTATAGGGTCTAGGTGGATATACAAAGTAAAATATAATGTTGATGGTAGTATTAACAAACATAAAGCTAGACTTGTTCTTTAGAGGTTTCACTCGAAACACGGTATTAATTATGTTGAGAAATTTTTGTAGCTAAAATGAGTCTTTTGCCATGGCCTTATTGTAATTGTTGCTCAATATGGGTGGGAAATCCACCAAATGGATAAGAAAAATAATTTTTTGAATTGTGATTTAAAAGAAGAACTTTGCATGTTTCAACCTAAAAGATTTGAAGAAATTAGTAAAGAAAACTATGTTTGTAAGTTGACAAATCCTTGTATGGTTTAAAATAAGCTCTTAGAGCTTGGTATGTGAAAATTGTTTCCTTCTTGAAATTATTAGGTTTTGTTAATTTTTCTTCTAACAATGATATATTCATTAAGCAATAAGGCTTGCATATTATCATTACATTTATATATATTGATGATTTTCTTATGTCTGGTGATAATTCTGATTTAATTCATAGGATTAAAGAAAAATTGAAGCGTATTATTAATGAATGAGTTTAGTCTCTCACATCATGTTATTTGTATGACTATATTTCATTTTATTATTATTTTTCTAAACACAATATGCAACCATTATATTGAAAAACATTTCTTATGATTGATTTTAAACCATTTTCTACTTGATGGAAGTTGGAATAAATATTGATCATAAATCTGCATATGAAAAAGATTGATCATATTTTATATATGTTGTTAGTTGATAGTTTGATTTTGTTAGAGTAGGTATTTACCTTAGCTCATGTTCACCTAGGTACTTTATTTACCTTTATTGTATTTATCCTTACCCACTTATGTGTGTGGATATTTCTTTTATCTTATTTAGATATTAGGAGATATTATCTAGTTGTTAGGTATAGTTCTTTCCTTGATCTATGGTATTGACTAGATCCTTGATGTCTAGTTCTCTCCTAAATCTATGGTCTTGACTAGTTCTTTAATAACTAGTTATTTCTTTGATTTATGGCTTGATCTATGACCTTGACTAGTTCTTAGATTGTTATTCTTTGTCTATTTAAGTAAGGCCCATTCTCAATGTATTACATTGAGCTCCATAATAATATATGATATTACTTATCATTTATTTGCAAAGGTTTATGTAAAGTTATTCTAGAAAATTACTTTCATATTATTAATCGTGGTGTTTAATTAGCATCTGTGTTCTTGGCTTGAGTACGATTTGGTTATCGTTCCTTTTAGATTTATCTAACTATAACTAGATCAGATATTTCCTATACAGTAGGAATTACTTCAAGTTTTATGCAGAAACCTTTTTTAGAGATCATTGGAATCTTGCAAAAGAATTTTTAGATATTTGAAAGGAACAATCAATTATGGGTTACATTATACTAAGAATGAAAATTCTATCTTATATAGATTTTTGTGATTCTAACCATATTGATGTTGTGTTATAACATATATTGGATATGTGTTCAAGTTTTTTGGTGTAGGAACCATTACTTGGAACAAAAAATACAATCAATAGTCTCCATTTCTTCTACTAAGGTAGAGAATTACAATGGAAGAAGTAAAGAATCCATGTGGTTACAACATTGTTGGTAGAGATACACATGGAAGTATTTATCTTCTATGTGGTGATCAGAGTTGTATTACTCTTGATTGATAATCCAGCTCAACATCAGAGGACGAAGAATATTGAGATACATATACACTTCACCCGTGAGAAGGTGCAAAGTGATGAGATAAATCTCAAGTTCATGTTAAGCAAGAGCAAAGTTGTTGACATCTTCACAAAGTCCTAGAGTGCTGCAAAGTTTTATCACTTTCGTGAAAAGATTGGAGTTTTAAATTTTCCATTGAGGGGGAGTGTGCATGACAATGTCACCTCCAAATGGAACTTGATTTTTATAAAAATACCTTAGGGAATTTGTAAAAGACCTTTGGAAAATTGTAAAAAAGACCTTCGGGCAAGTGTAAAAATACCTTCGGGCATGTTTACCTCATCGGCTTCTTTTTTAGGAAGAATTGTAGAAAGATCTTAAAGGTTGTCTTGAAAACTCTTGGTGCTATTGAATTTCTTGGTAAACATCCAATACAAGCATATTGTTATGGAGGTTCTTGGTTATAAAAGGCTCCTATATGCTTGGGTTCAATAACCTTTTATGAGAACTTGTGAGAACATGTAAAACTCACAAATCATACTTATCCACTGATCATAAGATGATCTTTGGGATTCCAAATCCTTTTGTACCAAAAGGTAAATTGAGTATGATGAAGGTGTTATAATTCCTTCAACCGATATACTAGCCTAAAACCTTTATGGTTTAAGGATTATAAATCTTGTAGTGTACCACAGGCAGGTAATCTATTGGCATATGTTATGTTATCTCACTTAACATTAAGGGGGAGTGTTGGAACATAATGATTAAGTGGTCTGACCAACCCTTAATGTATATGGGTCCATCACTAATATATAGGTTAATATTTAATAATATGAAATATTTATATTTCTATTATTAAATATGCTAACCTAGGTATATATTTTAGGTTAAATATTTAATATCATGAAATGATTATATTTCTAATATTAAATATTATAAACCTAAGTGTATGTGTCAACCATTTTAGGTTGAAAAGGTGGGTCGGGAGACATACCCGATCACATTATATAAAAAGGACTTTAATTCCTCATTTGATATATTCAGGAAATATAAAAAAGGTGTGCAAATCAAGTGATTTGGTTTTACCCTTGGTAAATAGGGTTTTAAAGGAGGAGGTGATCTTACTAGATGTAAAATAAGTTCTCTAAATTAAAAGGTTATTTTCAAAGTAGCTTTTACCCTATTGGGGTTTTCCACTATAAATAATGTGTCACCTGTGTTATTTATTTCATGTAAGTATTTCTTTATTTACTTATGTTATGATGTAATATTTATTTAAATATTTATTTTAACATTATGTAATATGTAAGTTGATTAAATCCATATTTATTAGAATCCTCAAATTCTAACATGCTCATCTGGTTCTCAAGTAAATGCTTATCTCAACAAGGATCACTTATACTTCACATGTATGGTTTTAGGCCACGATTATCATTTAATGGTAGAAGGGATATTTTGAAAAAGAAAACAAAAAATATGCAAATATAATTTCTAAAAGATCTTGATAACATCAAGTGCACATCACCATCATCCTAGCACAATTGAATATTCACCTTGGAACCAAATAACTAGGAATGTATACCCAAAACTTGCAAAATCAGAGAAAAATCCGTATTGTACTTACATACTTGATGATTGAAAATTCCATCAACTTAGATTAGGAGGAATTACCTATAGCTCGAGTGGTTTTATCAACTTGTGCAACTGATTTTATGCCCTTAAGAAGCATTTTTCTCCTATCGTTGCAAAACAAGTGTTTAGAGAGGGTTTGATCATTGGTAGAAAAATGAATAGAAATTTTTGTTCCTCAACCATTTTTCCTCAAAAATTTTAAAAAGTTCAGTCTTGGAGTGATATTCAAAAATCCTCTTATAATATATCTAAATAAGGCTTGTCAATTTTTCTTGAGTGCTAAGAATTTAAGGTGCTCAGTTTACATATTTCAAAAACCTGGTTTTGGTAAAACTTGGATAACTTGCACAAAACACCTTATTAGGTCCTCAAATTTTGACCACACCTTCAAAAATCCTTCCTCCGTGATTTAAAATGACCATTTTTCATAGTTAACTCTATAAATATTTTTCCTATCTCATTTATGCATAAATTATTCACTAGTTCTAAGGAAGTGTGTTATATAGACCTATATAAGTGCTCAAATCACCTCCTTAGTCACTTATGAAGCCATTTACACCTCATATACCATCATATTGTGCTCATGCCATGTTTGTTTTACATCATCATACCTTGGCTCATCATCCTCTCTTTCCTATTGGGCTTGTCTACACTTGAAAAGCCTCGGAATGACCAACTACATGCCCTATAATCCCAATTCTTAACCTGATAATCCTCCTATGCATGTTATGGCAGCTCATACTACTTCAACCATGCTTTACATGATTTTAATCAATCCATTTCTCATGTTTCCATGCCAACATGTTTGACCGGGACTAGGATTAAGCCTAGAGCTACCTAACTCTTCATGAATTTTACCATGTGGGCTTGTTATAGACTCAATACCACCTCACACACATCTCATGGACCACATTCGACCTTACAAAACCTTCATACAACCTTAGGAGGACACAATCACACAAATTCTTTACTTGATAATGCACCTAGAC
Source organism: Taxus wallichiana var. yunnanensis (assembly GCA_018340775.1). Lineage (NCBI taxonomy): Eukaryota > Viridiplantae > Streptophyta > Pinopsida > Cupressales > Taxaceae > Taxus > Taxus wallichiana. The sequence goes on from CM031238.1 coordinate 54,650,637, forward strand.
CATGCATAAATACATGACATCATGACTTAACACATCATGAAGACACATGGATAGCTTGGGAAGACACTGAAATCCTTGGACATCCTATGACATCACTAGACACTTGACATCAATGACAACACATTACTATGACATCTAACAATCTCCCCCTTTTCATTGATGGCAACTACCACCAACAAGACCTACACCTACAAGACCTCTTTCTCATGTTTATTGGTTCACTCTCCCCATTTGACATCTATGACATAGGAAATTGAATACTTGACATGAAAGTAATGAAAACCAAAGACAACATTGAGTGTAGGTAGAATTACTTGTTCACAGGATCCCTTTATGATGTATTATTTCTCCTTGGCTCTAACGAGAAGAAAATGGGATTCATGGACCTATCTTGGACATTGAAATAGCTCTCCCTATGATTGTGCTTGTCTTCATATTGACTCTCAAACCCTTCTAGACTTGTTCTTTCAAGAAATTATTTCTAAACCAAAAGATTTTTCCTTCATGCTCTATTTTCTTAGTGTTTAACACTTGTGCAAGCTTTGAGATGATACATTTTTATTATAACAAGCCCCACTGGGCTTTAGCTTCTTCCTTTGAAGGAACTTAGAATGATTTACCACCTTACCTTGCATAACTTCTTGGTTTCTCATTATATTCATCTTGGCATTAAAATGATCTAGGAATCCATGTAGCATATTTTTAGTGCATTTTGATTGAGTTTTGATATCCTTTAGAGAAAACATATCTCATGTTACATTCTTTCAATATTTTAATTGGATCTAATCCACCTTCAACTACTTGAGAGCATAAAGTCTGAGAGTTTAAACATGATTATCATATCGGGAGAAGATTCATAAGTTTTATCAAGGTCCTAAATTTTTCTTGCAGTGTTTTCAACAACATTTAGCATGAATTTTTGAAAATCAGCTCAATCTCCATCATCATGCCTAGACCACTAGATTTTCTTTGCCATAGGCTATGTCATAACTACATGAACATATAATTTAACTCCAATTTTGTGACTGAGCATTAACTACATCATTCAAGCTTTAAAATTGAGCATCACTTACTCAACTGCGGGCTTGCAAAGAGAGAACCTTTGTTTTGTTAGGTACTGTTGATGCAAAATCACAGCACCCCTAGATGCAGATCAAGTTTCTAGGTTGATCACTTGGCATCCAGTGTGATTGCATAACATTGAATCCTTTCTCCAAGTGTGGGACTTGAAAAATGAGAAAGGATTCTCCAGAGAAGGCTGGTTCCTATTCCTCTGTTCAGAAGCACACGAAATATGTAGAAGGTTTTCTCAAAACCTAATCTAATCTGCCAAGGAGACAAGGTAAGAAGATGCATAAAAATAAATCTAAGCTAATAGAGGTGATGCACCGAGGAATGAATAACATCTATTTTTCCAATAAACACAGACCACTTGAATGTGATACAAGATCATGCATGATGACAAAACTCCAAAGTGAAAGACCAGGAGGATGCAAAATGAACACAGAGAGGGTTGAGAATCATCCACAGACATGTATTACTTGCTCCAAAGATTGATACAATACACTGCAGAATGCCAGGAGGCAGAATAGTATTACAGTTCAAATGAGAGGTTCAAACTCCACAAATTCGCCTGATAGGAGAAAAAGGGAGGAGAAAAACAGAAAAAATGTTCCACCTTGAAAAGAAGCTCCTCTTTACAATATATAGAAAGAATGAGAGAGGAAAGAGAGAAGGGAAAACCAAAACTACCCCAACCACCTCCAGGTTGCATTCAATTCATCTCATCATGGCAGAAGCGGCGGATCTTGCAAAATGGCAAAGTGCCTAATGTGTTTAGTGGCGAACTAACCGTCTGCATTGAAGTTGTTAGTTGAAGCATTACTTCTGCTTGTTATTTCATGCCAGAGGCATTTCTTGATTTTCTCTCTCCAAACTAAACCAAAATGTAAGATTGACCCTGGAATCGTGTAGAGAATCTCACAAGCTTTAGTTGGTATAAGGAACGTGCAAATCCAAGATCCGGATCAAAAGATATGACAATCAAGATTTAGGGCATGGAGCAATGTACTCAAGACGGATTTTGAAATATTTCCCGCGCTTCACCACCTGGATGACACGTGGCACGCATTGATTGGTCACGTGATTCTCTCTCCTCTACCTTTCGGTGGGCTTTCTTTTGAAATTTCCTTGTGGGCCCCTGCTGGGACACGTGGCACTATCCCATTGGTTCGGTTCAGTGCTCGAAAACTCGCCCCTTTGACCTTTTGACTTTTTCTCCTTGTGACACGTGTCGTGATCTGGTTGGTTCTCGGCCCTTTCGGCGATCCGCATCCCGCGCGTCCCTATGTCCCATTTTTCCTTGTGTTCCTTGTGCTGATTTCGGCCGAACCGGCCGGTTCGCGTCCTCGCGGCCCAGATGTCCCTGTGCTTCGCGGGACAAAATCTTCCGGTTCACCCGATTCGGCCGGTTCGCACCTTTTTGTCCCGCTTGTCCCACTTTGTTTCGGACTGACTTGACTCTTTTCACCCGGTTCGGCCGGTTCACGCCTTTTTGTCCCAGATGTCCCAAATGCTTTAGGACCGTCTGTTTTCATTTCGGCCGATCCGGCCGGTTCGGGTCCTTCGCGCATTTCTCCCCGAATCGCCCTTTCGCCAACAATTAGTCGATTTTATTTTCCTCTTTCGGCCGGATCGGCTTCTCGTCGCCATACATACCTGGCCCGATTGTCCCAAATGCTTAGCGGGCCGCCTGGAGCCTTTTTGGCCTATCTGCGTCTTTCTGTCCCACACGTCCCTACTATCCCAAGGACTAGGACTTAGCCATTTTCACAATTTTTCTGGATCAACCTACTTGCCTGAAACTGCAAAACTCTGATGCATGTTATCGAAATTTACCTAGTGGGGGAAATTTTGATGACTCGATGGGGTCACCGCTCGCTAGGTAGAAGATCGTGGCCTTTTAGCGATCCATTGGGCATAGAGTCATAAGCAATGACCTGAAACGAGCCTCGATACTGCAACTTCTTCTCCAGCGACACTGAACTGTAAAAAACAACCTGAGAGCAGCAAAACCTGTGCCAAAGCACTTAGGGAAATAGAAACCTAACTACCACAGGACAATGTGCATACGCACTTAGAGGAATTAAGAAAAATCTAAACTAATATTTACAAGGGCAAACCTTTTCTTTTTAGTAGCAATGTTTAAGATAGATTCCGTTAACCGGAATCGGAAGTTCCTTTCCGTCCAATGCAGACAATTGGAAGGCATTATTATTTTTGCATCCCGTGACCATGTAGGGACCACTCCAGATGGCATCAAACTTGGAATGCCTTCCTAGTTTTTCCCGATCTGCATCCCATTTCAGAACTAGGTCCCCTTCCTGGAAGGTCCTTGTTCTTGCTCTCTTATCAAACCATCTTTTTACTAAGGCCTGATCCTTTTCAATCGTATGAACTGCCTGTTCTCTGATTTCTTCTAATTCCATCAATTTTGCATACCTGACTTCCATTGGTTCGAACTCAAATAACTCAAATCGCTTCATGAGCTCCAAGGTCGGGCAATTCTAATGATATATGCAATATTGCCTCCTTCCATAGACCAACTTGTAGGGAGAATTACCTGTAGACCTCTTTGGTGTTATCCTGTCAGCCCATAACACTGATTTTAGCCTTGTATGCCATGTTCTTTGATTTTCATCCAGAGTCCTTCTGATGATTTTTAGCAAATTCTTGTTTGTGGACTCTGCCTGTCCATTACCCTGCGGGTAATAATTTGAAGAGGTGCTCAAATAGATTCCATTCTTGACAGCCCATTCTTGTAATTTTTGAACCTATGAATGCTAATGCATTATCTGATATGATGGTGACCGGCACACCGAACCTGGTTACTATTTCTTCATAAAAATCTAGTATGTTAGACTCACTTGCCTCTTTGAGCGCTACTGCTTCGGTCCACTTGGTGAAATAGTCTGTCGCTGTAAGAATCCACTTGTGGCCTTGACTCGAATTGGGATTGATGACTCCAATGAAGTCCAATCCCCATTGCATGAATGGATGATCTACTGAAATTGGACGAAGGGGCAGTGCTGCTAACCTTCCTTTCCCTGTGAATAATGCACATTTCTCGCATTTCTTAACCCATGAGTAGCAATCATTGAATACAGTAGGCCAATAGTAACCAACTTTCATGATTTTGAGAGCTGTTACTCGTGGGGTGAAATGGCCTCCTGCCTCCCCGTCATGGAACTCGTGTAAGATCCTCTCAATCTGACCTGTCCCAATGCATCTCAATAGAACACCGTTGATGTCTTTTTTAAACAAAACACCATCAACAAGTACATATGGAACTGCTTGTAATCTGAAGTACCTTCTTTTTGCTTTGCTCATTTCTAGAGGGCACATGCCCGTCTGTAGGAAATGTATCATATTCTGAGTCCAACAGGGAGTGGACACATCATCATTTTCCTATTTTTGATCATCTTGTAATAGCAGGACAACGTCTTCTTCATCTTCTGGGTTGTCTGGTTGTTTGGAAGCGAGCTGCTCACACAAACCTTTGCCTCTTACCAGCTTGGTGATCTTGATCTCAATGTCATACTCCATGACACGAGTGATCTATCCTACCCTTTTCTCATTCAAATCCTTGTTGAGGAGGAAGTCCTTAACCCCAACATGTGGGACTAGCAACTGGATCTTGTTGTTTGAGACTAAATGCTTGAATTTCTTCAAGCTTCGACATATGCAAGCACATGCTTTTCAATAAAAGAGTACCTCACTTGCAGTCACCTAGGCTCGGGCCAAGAAGGCAATCTACTGTTCATCATTATCTTTGTTCTATTACTGAATGGCAGAAATAGTATCATCACCTCCAAATGCATAGAGGATGAAATCCTTGGAAAAGTCTAGGTTGATGAGAGTGGGTGCTTGGGAGATGGCTTCTTGATTGCTTCAAAACTCTCTTTGCCTTCGCCATCCACTTGAAAGCCATGCCTTTCCTTAACATTTTGGTGATGGGCTTGACAAGGGCTGCAAAATACTGGGACAAACCTCCGAACAAAGTTTATCCTTCCCAGAAACTCAAGGGCTTTCTTGTGGCTTGGCAATGGTAGAGCTCTTATGGCTTCAACCCTCTCTCAGATCAATTACTAATCCTTCCTGGAGACAATATGGCCAAGGAGCTTCCTTCATGTGCAAGAAAGATGCACTTCTTAGGATTTAAGGATACTCTGAATTTTCTACACCTCTCGAAACACTTGCTCGAGGTGAAAGAAATGGTCTACTACATTCTTTGAGAAGACAAGTATAATATCATCTAGGTATATCAACACTATCTTGTTGATCAAGCCTTTCAATGCCATATCCATAGCTCATTTGGAATGTTGCTCCGACATTCGACACCCAAATGGCATCTTCTTGTAAGCATATGTGCCCCATTTGGTTGTGAAGGCTATCTTGAACTGGTCTTCCTCCTTTACCATAATCTGATTGAAGCCTGAGTAACCATCAAGTAGTGAAAACCTTTCTGAACCAGCTACGACCTGCAATATTTGCTCCATGGAAGGGAGTGGATAATGGTCCTTGAGAGAGGCTCTATTCAAATCTCTGAAGTCAACACACAGCCTGATCTCTCCACTCTTCTTTCTGACTGGAACTAAGTTGGCAACCCAACTAGAATGCTTGATTGGGAATATGATTCTTGATTCAATCAGCTTGTCCAATTCTTTCCTCATGAGAGGCTCCATGTGTGGATTGACTGGTCTCTGTTTCTGCCTGACAGGCTTAGTATTAGGATCCAATTTGATGGTATGCTGAGCTAAGTTGGGATTGAAACCTTTCAAGTCTTCATAGCTCCAAGCAAACACGTCAGGGAATTCTTGACATAGCTGTATGAACTCACACCTTTCTTGCTCAGTTGTCATCCTTCCAATTTGCAATGGCTTGTTCTCTTCTACCAAGATGGATACCGAATCTTCTCTCTTGACCTGAATGTTTGCTTTCTCCTTTCTAAACTGATCATTGGGGTTGAAAATGGACTCCAAAGTGATAAGTCCCTTGGGCAGCTTGTCAGTTCTCAGCTGTATCACTTGGTCACCATATTGTTGTTCCAACTTTTCTTGATTCTTAGCTGAGAACTCAGCTTCTTCTTGCAAGAAGTGGATGATTTGCTGGTCATTCTCAAATACCTGCCAACTGACATTGTTATCCGGCACTGAAGGCCTCACAATCACGTGGATGTTTGGTTGTACCTTATCTTGTTGAATGTTTTCTACAATGTCAAAGGCTGCCCCTACTGCTGCAAGCCTGTCAGCAGCTTGATTCTCTTTCCTAGGGATGGATTTGATGCCAAAGCCCTCAAAATCTTCCATGAGGTCCCATACCCTATTCTTGTAGCACCTGAGTAGATCATTTTTGGCAGCATGTTGTCCCTTGACCTGATTTACAATCAGCTCACTGTCCCCAAAGACTTGCAAGTTCTTTATTTTTCTCTTGATTGCCCAATGCATCCCTTGCACCAAGGCTTCATATTCAGCAGTGTTATTGGAGCATGCAAATTGAAATCTAAAAGCTGAATAATACTTTACTCCTTGAGGTGAAATAAGCACGGCTCCACCTCCTGCGCCTTGTCTACTCCTTGATCCATCAAAAAACAGCTGCCATACCTCATTGTCATCCTTGTGGTTTGGCTTGGTGATGCTAGGAATAGGTTGACTTTCTTCGTGTATACAATAGACTCCTAGCTCAGATTCTTCTATTCCTTGATAAGGATCAAAAGCATGCACCTTGTTTGCCCATTCATCAAGAGTTAGATCCGGGATGTTTCCAACTTTAGTGTCAGTTTCATCCGTGCTTGGGTGATCTTCTTGATCAAATGCTGAGCAATTGGCATTAATCTGACTTGGAGTATAGGGCTCAATGTGGAAGTTTGCAATAGGTTCTGACCTAATTGTAGCCTTAGTTCCATACCTTGTTCTGAATAGCATGTGAGACCAATCAGTGGACAAATATCCCCCAATTTTGGCAGTGAAGTCCCTTGATAAACATAGGGCAAAGAGTGGTGGAAGGTCTATGACTGATATATCTTGTAAGACAACAACATTTGGACATGCATGCAAGGTAAGACTCAAATTTCTAATCACCCCAACTGTTGCTATTGTTGTCCCATCTAGCTGCACTACTCCCTTAGACGTTATTTCATACTGGAGCCCTAACTGATCAGCTATCTGTTTAGGCATTACTGAGCTACTTGCCCCGGAATCTATCATGCAATTATGCACTAGCTGATTTCCAATGATTAACGAAACATAAAAAGGGGGAGGCTTCAGCATTCTACCTTGTTGTGCTCCATGATTTCCTTCAGGTTGGGCAGCATTTGTGAGTACCTTCTCTTGCATTTGGACCTGCTGATTCGAAGTTGGCCAATCCTTCATGGCAGCTTGCAGCAGATTTCTTTGGCCTGGGATGGATAGGGATTCCCACATAGATATATTGACGTTTGTCTTCTTCATCTGATCAATGATACTGAATGGTGATGAAGGATCTCTCTGCTGTCCTTTGGTTTGCACATTTATTCCTTGTATGTGGGCAGCAACAGCTGGCATTTGAGTTGGCCTAGGGGTTGTTCTTGGCTGCCCTTGTGCATTTGGAACGGGACTTTGCCTGCCAATCATTTGTGGAGCCATGGAAGGTTGTGGATTGGCTGGGGCTAATGGCTGCTCTTCACCCAAATTTCTCCTTTTTGACCTTGTGTTTGCTGCAACACCTTGAGAAACTGCCTGGTTCATGCCATAAAAATCCTCTGCTTGCCAATTTACAAATGTGGTGTCATTTGGGGCTGATTGCTGTTGGAATGTTTCTTGACTGTTCTCACCTTCCACACCAGTAGTTGTTACCATTAAAGCTTGAGTCAAAGCACCATTGAAGCACATGGATTGATTATGAGGCTCATTACATGGAAAACACCAATCATACTCCTGGGCAATGTTGTTTTGTGCTGGTACTAATGCCTTAGAGGCAGATATGGCATTTGGATTATAGGGCTGGAATGGTCTATTGGCAGGAGGCCTTGCTTGATTCTGATTTGCAGCTGAATTAGGTGGCCTTTGAGGCTGATATGGCTGCCTATTAGGTTGAGCTTGAGGCTGATACGAAGGTCTAAAACCTTGAGCTTGTTGTCTCTTGAGTGTGACCAGCTCATTGCCTAAATTTTGCAATTGCTTCATGACCTCTTGAAGCTCATTTGGGGCACTTGGAGATGAAGTGGAGGCTTCATTTGAACTCTGATTTCTAGGAGTGGGAATAGGAGCTAAGACAGGTGCTTGACTAGCACTTGGGCTCTCTAAACTTGGATATAATGGCATTGGAGGCCTAGGAGCCAGTTTACCAGCTTGAATAAGACAGTTTTCGGCTCTAATGGCAATGCTATAAGCAGCAGGTAAGGTTGTGCCTCCCATTGATTGAATTAACATAGAAATATCAGAATTCAAAGCTTTAAGATAGTAGAGAAAAGCACCTTCTGCTGTTGGCCTGACTGCCACTGGAATCCTATCCCAAGACCTTTGAAATCTGAAGTTGAAGTCAGTCAGCTGCTCGTTGGGGGCTCTCTTGATAGTTGTCAATTGTTCTAGAAGAGACAAGTTGTCTCCCTTCTCTCCAAACTGCTCATGGAGAACTATGCACAACTGATTCCAATTTGTGATAGAACCAGCTTCAAGGCTTCTGAACCATTGCAATGCCTTCCCTTTGAATGATGATGCCAGCAGTTTGACAGCCACATCCATTTCATTTATCTCATGGATTACACAGATGTTAGCAATGTCTTTGACATGATCACCAGGAGTGGTATGATTTTCTCCAGTAAAAAATGGAATGTTCTTCAATGCTGCAATTGGAACTGGATTCTGTGCATTGAGGGCAAGTGGGCTGCTGCCAGTGAAATTGACAAAGGGATTTGCAGTGGTTGCGCCATTCTGATTGGTCGAAGGACTCTTGAATACTGAATGAAAGGCCGAGTAGGTGGAGGAGTTGAGAGAGTTCTATTTGGTGGAGATGGAGACCTTTGAATCCTTCTTCCTCTTTGCCTTCTTCTTGGAGATAATTACAGGTATTCAAACAACACTTCTTCTTCTCCAACTCTTGACCTTGTGATTCTTCTCATAAGCTTTTAGGCCTGTACTGCTGAAACCAGTTGATCTTTCTCTTGGAGTCGCCAGATATGCGAATAATAGCTCTTTTCAAGCAAGAAAATTGCAGCAGATGCACATCAACTTTGCTGCAATAAAATTGAGACCTCTGGTCCCACCGGGCGTGCCAAAACTGTTGATGCAAAATCACAGCACCCCTGGATGCAGATCAAGTTTCTAGGTTGATCACTTGGCATCCAGTGTGATTGCATAACATTGAATCCTTTCTCCAAGTGTGGGACTTGAAAAATGAGAAAGGATTCTCCAGAGAAGGCTGGTTCCTATTCCTCTGTTCAGATGCACACGAAATATGCAGAGGGTTTTCTCAAAACCTAATCTAATCTGCCAAGGAGACAAGGTAAGAAGATGCATAAAAATAAATCTAAGCTAATAGAGGTGATGCACCGAGGAATGAAGAACATCTATTTTGCCAGTAAACACAGACCATTTGAATGTGATATAAGATCATGCACAGATGACAAAAACTGCAGTAAAAGACCAGGAGGATGCAAAATGAACACAGAGAGGGTTGAGAATCATCCACAGACATGTATTACTTGCTCCAAAGATTGATACAATACACTGCAAGAATGCCAGGAGGCAAAGTTGTATTACAGTTCAAATGAGAGGTTCGAATTCCACAAATTACTTTGATATGAGAAAAAGGGAGGAGTAAAAAACAAAAAAAATGTTCCACCTTGAAAAGAAGCTCCTCTTTACAATATATAGAAAGAATGAGAGAGGAAAGAGAGAAGGGAAAACCAAAACTACCCCAACCACCTCCAGGTTGCATTCAATTCATCTCATCATGGCAGAAGCGGTGGATCCTGGCAAAACGGCGGGCTGCCTAACAGAAGCGGCGAACTGTCTGCTGCATTAAAGTTGTTAGTTGAAGCATTACTTCTGCTTGTTATTTCACGCCAGAGGTGTTTCTTGATTTTCTCTCTCCAAACTGAACCAAAATGTAAGATTGACCCTAGAATCATGTAGAGAATCTCACAAGCTTTCCGTTGATATAAGGAACGTGCAAATCCGAGCTCTGGATCAAAAGATATGACGATCTGAAGATTTAGGGCACGGAACAGACCAAGACGGATTTTGAAATATTTCCCGCGCTTCGCCACCTGGATGACACGTGGCACGCATTGATTGGTCACGTGATTCTCTCTCCTCTACCTTTCGGCGGGCTTTCTTTTGAAATTTCCTTGTGGGCCCCTGCTGGGACACGTGGCACTATCCCATTGGTTCGGTTCAGTGCTCGAAAACTCGCCCCTTTGACCTTTTGACTTTTTCTCCTTGTGACACGTGTCATGATCTGGTTGGTTCTCGGCCCTTTCGGCGATCCGCGTCCCGCGCGTCCCTATGTCCCATTTTTCCTTGTGTTCCTTGTGCTGATTTCGGCCGAACCGGCCGGTTCGCGTCCTCGCGGCCCAGATGTCCCTGTGCTTCGCGGGACAAAATCTTCGGTTCACCGATTCGGCTAGTTCGCGCCTTTTTGTCCCGCTTGTCCCACTTTGTTTCGGACTGACTTGACTCTTTTCACCCGGTTTGGCCGGTTCGCGCCTTTTTGTCCCAGATGTCCCAAATGCTTTAGGACCGTCTGTTTTCATTTCAGCCGATCCGGCCGGTTCAGGTCCTTCGCGTATTTGCCCCGAATCGTGTCTGGGCTCAAGAGTTAGTCGATTTTCTTTTTTCCTCTTTCGGCCGGATCGGCTTCTCGCGCCCGCCGCATACCTCTGGCTCGATTGTCCCAAATGCTTAGCGGGCCGCCTGGAGCCTTTTCGGCCGATCCGCGTCTTTCTGTCCCACACGTCCCTACTGTCCCAAGGACTAGGACTTAGCCATTTTCACAATTTTTCCTAGATCAACCTACTTGCCTGAAACTACAAAACTCTGATGCATGTTATCGAAATTTACCCTGGGGGGGGGAATTTTGACAACAGTACCATCATATAACATTCTAACCTTTAGTAATACTTCCTCTACTAGATCTCCAATGTTATTTTATACTTAATTCCACCTATTTAAGCATGATGAGAAGTTTTCCATGCCTTAGAGACTATCTTCATACCTATAAAGAATGCTTTTCATTATTGTGCATCATTTTTACCGTATAATGAGGGAGCTTAGAGGGTATGTTTTAGAGTCTTGATGTTTATTCATATTATTGTAGCCTTTCATTAGATATCATTCTTCATTATAGACCGAAGCTTAGAGATACCTCCTTGTCACACTAAGGTCTTTCTTGAGACAACGCTAAAGATCCTTAAAAATAGTTGTAGTGAATGACATAGTTTCCTCTATCTTATCCCTTTCAAATATATTAGGTGTTAAAACATTTTGAAACACAAAAACCTTTAAAAAACTCAAATGATAAACTAGACACTTTGTATACCTAACTTTTCCTTGGCATAAATCTTCATTCTTTATCGAAATAAGCATATTATATATTGTTTTATCTTAAATATTTTCAAGGGTTTTCATAAGTTATTATCCATGTAGATTACTTATAACATGAACTAATGAACATTTAATTTCATTTTCAAATCCTTTTTACTTATATTCCACTCGCTCATCATCCATTGGGCTCAACAAATTATTGAGATCATTTCTCATTCAAATTGTGCCTTTTAGGCTACTAACCTTGCTTAAAATCCAATTCTAAGCATAAATTTTAAATGAAAGATTCACCAACCAAATTTTTGTACCTTTTTGAATACCCATTTAGGCCAAAATCCTCTATACAAAGATCCAAGGTAGGTCTATTCGGAAAAAAATTCAGATTTTCATTTCTTCTAGCTCTAATTAGGTATTTTCCACCATCTACAGGTCATCTAGGAGGACTGCCACAATTTGGGAGAGTTGTAATGGATTTTAGGTCTTAAAATCTCTAAAAAATATGCAAGGACTAGTCCAATATCATTTGTCTAAGATTTCACCTTCAAATTTCATCGTTAAGGTCTTCAAAAGTCAAACCCAAAGGGTTTTCGAGTGTAACAGGAAGAAGAAAAAATCACTACATCCTAAAGATAAATTTGTTTCAAGCTCTAAAAATTATTCCTGAGGTCTGTTATGATCTTATCTCTATTAATTCTTACATTAGGTCAAGATAAACTCCAAAATATGAGGTTGACCATACACATGCACTTCTCTACTTTGTTCATTTAGGTGCCCCGATTCACATTTGTTCCCTGATTTAAATTTTTATTGATGGATTGAGATGCACCTACTTCTTTTACCTTTGCATGAATGTAGTCACAAAATCATTCACTTTAGGCATTATTTAGCCCAATCTCATACTACTATTTAGAAGGTTCTTGAGTGAAGAAATTACTAATTAATCCCATCTTTTTGGCCATCTTATTTTACCTTTTATTTAGTCCTTCTCACACATTTTTTATACATGTCCACTTTGTTTCAATACTTTCCCATCATTTGAGCCTAAACTAAGGAGCCCGAGCCTATACTAAGGCACCCCGATCCTTTTCTACTTTCCCATCACTTTTGGGCTCTTTATAGTCGTTTTGCATCTTTAGCTTTTTCCTAGTTGTCCATGTCATGGTTAATTACGAAATTAGATCAAGAGAACCCTATAAATATAACATTATGATACCATAATGAGGTTCTTAGAATCATCTACTATTATCACCCCATCTAAGAGTTGTATCCATTGCATCATTGGTATCCATATAGTTACATGCATCAAGGCTAGGAGATTTTCATCAACACACACTTCATGGGGGAGGGATTCTATTTTATTCCATGCACACATGCTATTAAATTTTCTACATTTAGTTATTGTTTGCTACTTCACATGGTGTGACTCGCACAAGAGTACCTAGGTCACAACATGCAAACACACACCAGAACTACATTTGGGTTCGAAATGTAGTGTAACACTACTTTAGTAAGCCCACTATTATGGGCTCGAGGTCAATCGACCCATTCATTTGCATCTTTTATTTTTAGGATTTTTATACTTCCTTTACCTTTTGTGGGTATTCATTTCATCTTCCATTATTTGATACATTTTAGCACAATTCAAAAAACCCATCGCAATAAATAGCGAAGGTCACAATTCATCTTCCGACCCTAAAAGAATCAAGTTCTGATCTTTTTGAGATACCAGGACACCTATTCTTGCATATCGGGGTGCCCAAAGACCCTCTTGGGAACTCCAATCTACTCATATTTTCCAGATCCACCCTTTTTGAGACCTCTCGTGCAAATGCTCCAACTTCTAGAATTTCCAGTTAGACTGCATGACACACTCTGTGACAATCATCTATAATTAGTTGATTTCTTTCCTCACTTTATTCTTGCACATTAGGGTTTCATTTCTATTAGTTTAATTATTTAATTACTTTATATTGTTTTAGTGCATTTATTTACAATATTTATGTCCTCTTAGATTAGATTAACTATTACTATACTTCTCCTAGTTTAGTTAATTTTAGTTAATCATTTTGGTGAACTCGACTCCACATTCTCCTTAGGCTTCCTTCATCATGGCTATCTCCATTCATGAATTTTTACTTCTTCACCCTGAATTACAAGTTAAAATTATTAATCTTTTACTCACTACTCATATTCCTAGCAAAACTCACCTAGACAAAGTCTATAATACTTTTGCAGATTCTTTCTCTTAAGCATAGTACTTTCCCATCTACTCCTCATAATGACTGTGTTCTTCACAATGATCCACCCTTGCATATTTTTGGGGGTTAGAACACTAGTTTTACAGATAATGTATCAGATCTAAGCATACATGCAAATAAAAATGAATATTCTACCAGAAGAAATATACAAAAAAAGAGACATAAATCAACACCATATTTAACATGGTTCACCTAAGCAGTGTGGGCTACGTCCACCAAGAAACAAGTCAATCTATTATCTAAAGCTTTGACAAGTCATACAATGAAAATTTACAATCTTCCACACCTCTCAAATGTATAGTAATTTCTTTCTCTCAAGTTTTTTCTTCATCACCAAGAATTTCTCTCTCACCAACCTTTTTAAGTTCTTTCTAATTCTTGTTAATTATCCTTACTTCTAAACCCTAGATTTTATGCTTATATAGTCATTTTTAGACTTAGGGCACTTAGCCATGTAATTACAATCAATAGATATATTTTAATGCTAAAAATAGATCTAATTCCCGAGAGTTAATTAAAACATCCTCGCATATGTAACCAATGCTTTGGTTAGCCCTAAACAATGTCGGTTCCTTCCTTGCCTGACCGATGCCGGTCTTGGGTGACCAATGTCGATTTCCCCTTAACCGATGACGGTTACTGTATTTTCTAGCAAGTTTCCATTACATGCTAAACTAAAGTAATTGAGCTCCACAACTCAACAATCTCCCACTTGGATATTAATTACTACACCATACATGTACAACGTCATTCTTGGATCCTTCCTTAGCTTTGTTTCTTCCTCTTCAAGTCTCAAAATCAAAGACCAATAAGTGGAGTGTAGCTCCAACTTCTCCTTTGCTAATGGCTTCGTTAGCATATCTACAAGGTTCTTGCTTGTATGAATATTTTCTAGATTCAACTGTCCATCCTCCAATACCTACCATATGAAGTGATACCTCAACTAAATGTGTTTCATTCTCGAATGAAACGTTGAGTTATTTTCCAAATGAATTACACTCGATTGTCACTAGTCAGCTTTACAATTAATTTTCTCCTTTCACAACTATTCCATGAACCTACTCATCTATATCATCTCCTTTCTAGCCTCTATAGCTGCAACATACTCTACCTCTGTAGTAGAAAAATCCATAACCTTTTCCAACCTTGAAATCTAGCTAACTGTCATCCCACCTACTATGAAAATATATCTAGTAGTGCTCCTTCTACCATCCAGATCTCTAGCCATATTCGAATCAACATATCCACATAATGAAATATCTGAACCTCCATAGCATAACTACATGCTAGATGTTCCTTTCAAATACCGAGTATCCATGGACTGTTTTCCAATGCTCTTTAACCGGATTGGATATATACTCACAACTCATTGTGCAATGTCTGGTCTAGTAAAACCATGGCATACATAAAACTCCCAATCGCTGAAGCATATTACACTTGTGTCATGTATTTTGCCTCCTCATGTGATCATGGACACCGATATTTTCTCAATTTGAAGTGTCCACCATAGGTTTGTTAACAAGTTTTTATTCTCTATATTAAACCTTTCCTAACACCTTGTAGATATAATCCTCCCGAGACAAATACAATTTCTTGTTTTTCCTGTCTCTATGTATTTGCATGTCAAGGATTATTTTTTCAGCTCCTAAATCCTTCATAGCAAATGTGTGAGCTAGCTTTCTCTTAAGATCACTAATTTCCTACATACTAGATCCTGCAATGAGCATATCATCCACATACAAGAACAAAATAACATAGCTCCCATTTTCAAGCTTCTTGAAATAAACACAATGGTCGATTCACATCTCAAGTAACCATGCTCTTGCATAAAACTATTAAACCTCATATACCATTTCCTTGAAGCTTGCTTTGAGCCCATATAGGCTCTTTTTCAACCTACACACTAATTTATCCTTACCTTTTATTTCATACCCAAGTGGCTGTTGCATATAAATCTCTTCATCCAAATCACCATGAAGAAAAGTTGTCTTCACATCTAGTTTCTCTAAATGCAAATATTCTACTGTAACTAAGCTCAATACAATATAAATAGAAGTCATCTTAACAATAGAAAAATATTTCACCAAAGTGAATACCTACTTTCTGTGTAAATCCCTTTACTACAAGCCTTGCCTTGTATCTTTTCTGTCCACCCTCTTCTTCCTTGATCCTGTAAACCCACTTGTTCTGTAATGTTCTCTTACTTACTGGAAACTTAACCAAATCCCAAGTTTGGTTCTATTCCAAGGAGTCCATCTCCTCATCCATGCCATGCTCCCACTGAATGTGGGTCTTATCCTGCATTACTTCTTCAAAGCTCTTGGGTTCACCATTATAAGTAAATAATAAATAAAATAGAGAAGGTTTAAATCTTTCTGGAGGTTTACTTACCCTTTGTGACCTTCTCATAGGAGTTTGGGGTATCGGAGGCTCAATCTAGACCTCCTGGACATTCCTATCCAAATATGACACCGACCGATGATGCGGTGACCTCTAACCAATGTTAGTTCTTCTAACCGATGTCAGTTTGGATCCTCTCAGTAACCGATATCGATTCGCCCCGACCGATGTCGTCTGGTCAGTGGGTCAACTGACATCGCCATGTGTAGCCCTATTGGTAATTATTTTAAATCCGAGAGTTCATTTTCATTCACAAACTTCTCAACCGGTTCATTCTTGGGTACCAAAATTTGATCCCTGTATATTCTCTTTTCATTCCATTCAACATCATGACTCCTAATAATTTTAGAATTCTCTAAATCCCAAAAACGGAAACCGAAATCACTAGATCCATAACCAATGAAAGTGCATCTTTTGTATTTTGCATCCAACTTTTTCCTATTTTCCTTATCAACATGCACAAAATCTTTTGAACTAAAAACTTTAAGAAAAAAAATATCTACCTCTTTTGCGGTCCAAGCTTCCTCTAGTATTCCTCCATCTAGTGAACTTGAAGGCCCATGGTTAATCAAATAAACCAATGTATCAATTACTTTACGCCAAAATCGTAAGGGAAATCTAGAATGTATTCTCATACTTCTAAAGACGTTCCATGATTGTCCTTTTATTCTTTCGCAATACCATTCTCCTGTGGTGTTCTTGGCACCGTTCTTTCTCTACGTATCCCATTAACTGAACAATAATCATTTAAATCCTTGCTACAATATTAACCACCATTGTCAAATCTAAGGCACTTTAACTTAGAATTTGATTCATTATCAACAAGGGATTTCCATCTTTTAAAAGTCTCAAAAACATCATATTTACGTTTAATACAATAAACTCATACCTTTCTTGTAGCATCATCAATGAAAGTAACATAATACTGGGATCCTCCATGAGAAGCTACCTAAGATGGTCCCCACACATCTGAGTGTACAAGCTCCAATTTTTGCTCCTTCTTAGTTGCCCCAACTTTGAGAAATCTCACTCTCTTTTGCTTTCCAAAGATACAATGCTCACAAAAATCAAGATCTAAATCTTTCAAATCTGATAACTTACCCTTAGCCTTTAAGATTTGCATTCCTTTTTACTCATATGACCTAACCGATTATGTCACATGCATGCATCTGAATCTGAAATAGATAATGCAGAAAAAGAATCAGTAATATAGGTAGATAAATATAATGTTCCTACCTTCTTACCTCTTGCCACAACAAAAGCACCCTTGGTGACTTTCGAAGAGTCTCCTACAAAAGTAACCACACAACCAGATTCACCTAGTTTGCCTATAGAAATAAGATTCCTCCCGAGGCTTGGCACATTCCTCTCATCTTTTAATACCCATGTATTTCCATTCTACAATTTTAGATGAACTTCCCTTTTTAATACTACAAGGTTCATCATCACCTAAATAAACATGCCTAAAATTGCCCTAGACATAATTTTGAAATAACCCTTATTAGGGATTACATGGAAAGAAGCTCCTAAATCTAAAACCCATGATTCAATTATATTATCTAAAGAAAGAATAAGAGAATCTTGCATTACCTCTGATGTAGCAAGATTTTCTTCTTTACCTTTTCTAGTTGTTGGTTCTCTTTATCCTTTGACCAACAATATTTCTTTGCATGTCCTTTCTTTCCACATTTCCAACAAGTAATTCCCTTACTTTTGGATTTAGATCTGTTATCCCTTGACTTTGATTTCCCATTACTCTTACTCTTGGATCTCTCCTTCTGCCTACCCCTACTTTCTACATTCAAAGCATTTCCAAATGATGATTCCTCTATACTCTTCCTGTGAATTTATTCATTCAAGATTATACTAACCACATCATCAAACTTCAAAATATTATTAGCAGATGTTGTGTTACTAACAACCATTACCAAGTTATCCCAACTATCAGGCAAAGAACATAAGAATAAAAGTGCTTTACTTCATCATAAAATGGTATTGGAACCGATTTTAACTAATTTATGATAGATCAAAATCATTTAAATGACTAGATGCATATCCACCTTCATGCATCTTAGAACTAAATATTTTCTTCATCAAATAAAATTTATTTCAAGCACTAGGTTTTCATATAAATTAGCAAGAGATTTCATTAACTCTACCGTAGAAGTTGCTTCTGTAATATTGGAAGCCATGGATGCTGCCAAGCTCAATCTTATAGATCCCAAAGTCTTTCTATCAAGAATCTTCCATTCTTCATCAGTCATCTTCGTAGGTCTAGACTTCTCATCCAACGGTAAATATAAATCTCTTTGATACAAATAATCCTCAATCTGCATCTTCCATAATTGATAATTACGACCGTCAAATTTCTCTACCTTGTATTTGTTTTCTTCTTCCATTGTTGTAGCTCCCACTCAATCAGAAAACCCTTTGTGAGTAAATATGTCAACACAAAAAACCCTCAAACAAAGCTCTGATACCAGTTGTTGGGGTTAGCACACCAGTTGTACAGATAATATATCAGATCTAAGCATACATGCAAATAAAATCAGATATTCTACTAGAAGAAATATACAAACAAGAGACATAAATCAACACTAAATTTAACGTGGTTCACCCAGTGTGGGCTACGTCCACCAAGAAACAAGCCAATCTATTATCCAAAACTTTGAAAAGTCATACAATGAAAATTTACAATCTTCCACACCTCTCGATGTACAAGATTTTTATTTCTCTCAAGATTTTTCTTCATCACCAAGAATTCTCTCTCACCAACCTTTTAAGTTCTTTCGATTCTTGTTAATTATCCTTACTTCTAAACCCTATATTTTATGCATATATAGTCATTTTTAGACCTAGGGCACTTAGCCATGCAATTACAATCAATAGATATATTTTAATGCTAAAAATAGATCTAATTCCTAAGAGTTAATTAAAACATCCTCACACAGGTAACCGATGTCACTTATCCCTAACCGATGTTGGTTCCTTCCTTATCTCGACCAATGATAGTCCTGGGTGATCAATGTCACTTCTCCCTTAACCGATGACGCCAGTTATTGTATTTTCAAAACAAGTTTCCATTGCATGCTAAATTGAAGTAAATGAGCTTCATAACTCAATAATATTATCTCTCACATTCATAATGTAATTGTTAAGAAAACTTTAATTGACAATGGATCTGAGCTTAATTTGTGTACCATGTCATTTCTTGAAGTTTTAGGTCTCACTTCTCATGACATTAATCCCTCTAGTATTTCATTGTGTGCTTATGATGGTTCAACTCATCCATGTTTCAATCACATCCTATTATCGATCACTTTGTTTGTCTTAAGAGTGTCTACATGGTCTTTTTCATCGTTGATTTCCTAGTTACTTATAATTGTTTGCTTGGCTAACCATGGCTTCATGTCATGCGAGTTGTCACGTCTAATGTCCATAACTGTGTTAAGTTCTTACATGAGGGCATGGAGTATACTATTTTTGTGACCATGATCCATTTTAGTATTGTGACCGGGATCCAAACACTAGTCTTCCTATTCCATGAATTAATACTACAAATGACCCCCAACCTATGGACGAACGCCGATTTACCACCACTTGATGGTGTTATTTGTTTGCTAGATGTTGTCCCTTCTACGCCACTTACTAATGCTGATATTATCCCATATCAACGACTTGTCCCATCCATGGACATCACTCTACCATCTACATCCTCATCATCCGTTCACCCACCATTCACTTGCACACTTTTCATACATGATTCATATTGGGCACATGTCATTAGAGCCTATTTCACCCAAAATCATATGTATGCACGATGTTTTAGCTCGCTTAGATTTGTATATTGTCTATGTTCACCCACCACCATATCACCCTCATTTATATCATGGGTTGGTCCATGTTACAGCTACCTATGGGATTCATGTATTTCATCTTGATGTTTTTCTTGTACGCACTCCTACTACTTCCCCACTCACATTAGGACAATCCTGACTTGATTATATTGGGGGCACCCTAGATCTGGATCATACAGATATATCCTTTCCTATGCCTTTTGGACACATTATCATCTACAATAGTTATTTCCTAGGGTATACACAAAATCTCACTCATTGGTACGCACATGGTTTCCCACTCCCTCCATTCACCAATGAGGAGTATGTTATGGGCATGTATCGCTTATGTCTCAGTGGATCATTACATGATTAACCTAATACTATAGATTACCAAGTTACTAATGTGTATCTATTTAATTTTGACCAGAGGATGATGATCTCCTTGACAAGTTTACATATTTTATTGGGACATTACCATAGGGGGCATAACACCTAACACATTCCCCCCTCTCATTCATCATATCCATCATACCTTTGTTATATTTGCATCTTTCTATCTACATTTTCATCACACGTTTTGGGCACCCTCATGACCCTATGATGCACTCTTGTGCTTTGGTTCACACTTGAATGTTGAGGGATTACCATTACATTGAACCCCACACACTACACTATAGGCACTACACATTTACATTTTATCACACACATTTTTCATCATACACCATCCATTCTACACTTATTCTATATGTTACATTATACTACATTCTCATCATGCACATATTATTCATTCTACATATTACATATGCCATTAGGCTATTTCAAACGACACATTTAAACATTATCTATATTCTACATACTACGTTAGTCTACATTATCTATGAGCCTAGCTTTATATTTTATCCATACATTCTACATTATCACAAATTTCATTTCATATTATACTCATTACATGTTACACCTTACATCTCCTACATTTTATTATACATACCACGCATTTACATACCCTATTCATCACTTGGTCATTTATACTATGTTGTCTTCTATGCACTAGACTCACCACCCTATGATGTACTTTAGTTCCTCAGTTCATACTTGATTACCAAGGTCTTACAAATCAAATGGACATTACACTCACCATGCGACATTCTTAGGCTAGTGACATACGCTTTAGGCTAAATCATCACTCACTCTAATTTCATCTAGTAGTGGTATACGCTTTAGGCTAGATCACCACTTCCACCATATCATCTTGTAGTGGTATACACCTTAGGTTATATCATCATTTCATCTTATAGTGATATATGTTTAGGGATAAATCATCACTCATATTTTCATCTTCTAGTGATATACACTTAGTGCTAAATCATCACCCATCCGTTAATCATATAGTGATATACGTTTAGGCCAAATCATCACTCATCCATTCAATAAGTCGTGATATACACTTCAGCTATAGGGTTCATACACATCCTTTCTACATGTTACATTTCATCTTTTGTGCATACACCTTCATCACATCGTGCTTGCTAGACACAACAAATACTACTCGACCATTTCCGATGATGCACTCTCGTTTATGGTTCATTCTTGACTATTGAGGGGAAAAAATGAACCTCATTACATACACTTCCATCCACTCAGGGGGCACATGGCTCCTATCATTCCATCTTACATTCCATTCCATCCACCCACAACATACCACATTCTCTTGGGGAATTTTCTCTTTTTATTGGTGTTTTGCATGATCACTTTACTACACATGTTAGATTGATTTCTTATATTTCATCATCTATATCATCCACACATGTGTGCTCATACCTTTGTTTAGTATGATTGCACATATAACATTCCTACATGTAGTATGGATGTTTGCCTTCTACCCTTCCTATACCGGTCGTTGGGGGCATCCACATTTACTCATCTAGGTGTTATTGTTTCATTTTGTACTTAGCATCTTACATTACTTGATCATACATGCTTTGACATATTGGTTATTACTCTAACATACTAACGTGTGTTCCATGTGCAACACTTGTTTTGCAGGATTATATGTGTTTATGACTCCTTATTTACTTGTGTGTACTTGTTTGTTATTGTTTTCCATTGTATGCGGGCTTTGCCCTATGTTTGTGTGCACACTTGTTTGTTGTTTATGGTCATGATGGCCTTACGTGTCTTGTGACATCATGAGTGATGTCCCATGTTTGTAACCCACTTTGTGTGGCTTACTTGTTTTCTTGCGTGTTTACATTTACTACATTGTCTGCGTAGCTTACACATGTTTTCTATATGCATGCATTTTTTCTTTACACTTGTCTTTGCTATCTTTCTTTTTTTGTGCATGCCTTGGTTTCTACCAAGAAATTTCTAGGGTACATAGTTCGAGTGTGGTTGGTCCTCTTTTGGGGTCACATTCTCTTATCAGTGATGTTGCATGCACCCCCAAAGAGGGGGCATCATTTGGGTGTTTATATACTAACATAGCGCAACTACACCAATTAAATACAATGCACTTTATGCACTTGGCATTGTGATTTTACATATAGTGAATGGGTTCGAGACCATCTCTACGAACCCCATACATAGTGAATTTTACAAGACATGGTGTCCTTAGCATTTTGGGAAGTAGTTACATGCTTAGGGGTTATAGTGGGTGTGCCTCTCTACACTACTTCAACCAGTGGCATCGGATTTCCTAAAAACCAGGATGTTACAGAGATATCTCTTAACATATTTCAGAAAAAGTGGTTAGATCTTGGAGGACACATAGCATTTCCTCCCTACACTTCTTCAGTCAGGGTGGCGTGAGATCGCCCAAAAAAAACTCGTGAGCAATATAGGATATCCTTCTACACCATTTCTCTCGACATGGATCAGGTGCACATGTTCCATTTACATTTTCATTTAGCGTATTTTATATTTGTGTATTTTACACATTTGTATTTTACATAGTGTTTTTACATACATACATATTTGACTACTTGATCATTTTCTCCTTACAGGTCGATCGTATGAGAAATAAGTAGTCAAATTGGGGGGTAACAACAACAACAATGACAACATTCCATGACAACACATGCTTTACTAACCATGTAGGTACACTACACACCGCAACAACTACACATGCATTCTACCCTAGGTTCACTCTCATCACTTTTATTTGTGCATTTTTCATCTTTAGATTCCACGCTCCTCCATCTTATTTTTTTCATTCCACGCTTGAGTCTAGCCCTTGACACACATTTCTACTACACTCTCCATGGATATTAGGTACGCACTTCTATCTACTTTATGTTACCAAGCTTTCAGCTCACCAACATAAAGTGGGGAAAATTTAGTCACAAAATCATGCACTTTAGGCATTATTTAGCTCAGTATCATACTACTATTTAGAAGGTTCTTGAGTGAAGAAAGTACTAATTAATCCCATATTTTTGCAATATTATTTTACCTTTAATTTCGTCCTTCCCGCACATTTTTATATACATGCCTAGTCTATTTTTGCACTTTCTGTCATTTTAGCCTAAATTGGGGTGCATATTCTTGTCTTGGGGCACCCGGGTGCCCCGATCCTTTTCTACTTTCCCACCACTTTTTGGTTCTTTCTAGCTATTTTTCATCCTTATCTTTTTCCTAGTTGGCCATGTTGAGGTTAATTATGAAATTATATCAAGAGAACCCTATAAATATAAATTTATGAGACCATAATAAGGGTCCTAACATCATCTACTACTATCACTCCATCTAGAGTTGCATCCATTACATCACTTGCATCCACATAGTTCCATGCATCAAGGCTAGGAGATTTGCATCAACACACACTTCATAGGGGGAGGGATTCTATTCTATTCCATGCACACATGCTATTACATTTTCTACATTTAGTTATTTCTCACTACTTCACATAGTGTGACTGGAACAAGAGCACCTAGGGCATGACATGCACACACACACCAGAACTACATTTGGGTCCAAAATGTAGTGCAACGCTCAGTTTAGTAAGCCCACTATTGTGGCAATTGAGGTCAGTCTGACCCATTCATTTGCATCTTTTATTTTTTAGGGTTTTGATACTTCCTTTTCCTTTTATAGGTCTTCATTTCATCTTCCATTATTTGATACATTTGGCACATTTTAGCAAACCTAGTGTGATAGACAGGATCGAAGATCACAAGTCATCTTCCGACCCTAAAATAATCAAATTCTGATATTTTTCATATACTAGGGGGCCTATTCCTACATACCAGTGTGCAGCCCCATGCCCTCCCCCGGGTGCTCCAATCTACTCAAATTTTCTAGATCCACCCTTTTTAGGACCTTTATGCAGTTATTCTGCTTCTGGAATTTTCAATCGACTGCGACACTCTACAACAGTCATCTATAATCAGTTGAGTTCTTTCCTCACTTTATTCTTGCACATTAGGGTTTCATTTCTATTAGTTTAATTATTTAATTACTTCATATTATTTTAGTGCATTTATTTACAATGTTTATGTCCTCCTAGATTAGATTAACTATTACTATACTTCTCCTAGTTTAGTTAATTTTAGTTAATCATTGAAATAGATGAATGTTCTTCAAATCTCCATTCAATATTATGTTATAGTTTGATGGTCTCAATATTTTGTATGTTGTTTCAAGGGTATTATACATGTAGGTGTTATTGTAACTTTGTTTATAAGTTAGGGATACTTCTCTCTATTATTCAATCAAGGATCCAACCTTTGCGGTATGACCGAGTTATAACATAATGACTTCCACTCCTCATGGTCATAGCATCAATGAGTTATTCTTGTAAGTGTCATCGTTTCTAGTTCATGGATTAATCATAATTTAGTATGAGATATTTTCCATTTCCCATGTACCTTATGCTACTCTGTGGTAAGAACATTCACTATTTTATTGGTGTTGACTTGACCTTCTCATGGATTCAACTATGTGCAAATATTCTTCAAATAATCTTCATGGGGAATAATAGGATTGATGCATATCATTCATGTTTCTAGGGTTACGATTTCATTCCTAGAAATATGTACATTCATAAGAGTACTTGAAGAGCATTATTTAAACTGTCACTTTTTGAGACCATCTTCACTTCATGAAAAACTCAACCATGACAAATGTTTACATCTACTATTCAAGTTTGTTTATTTGAACACAACCACAGGAATTTTCTTCACACTTTTGCATTTTCTTGATAACCTTCATGCATATTATTCAAGACAACTCTTTCTTGATACCCATGACATATCTTGGGGCTTGTTGTACACCATGAATATGTGGGTGAAATTAAAAACACATACCATGGACACTCTTGACATACTTTAAAAAAAAAAATAAACTTGAATCGGACTTAGACAATGGAAGTCATTCTTAACAACTTTGTACTTATTACAAACCATATTGCATTCTTTTGAGATCCTCTATTACCTTTATACAATCTAAGAGGGATGACTCATACATGACTCATGTTTGGAAACATTAAGTAAGGAAATCACAAACCTTGTAACCTATTTGAGAACATTTTCTATGCATGAACATACAAGAAGAACCTTTAAGTACCTTGTTTTGATTCAAACATGCATAAAGACCTTGTTAGGTGGGCTGAAAAAATATACCTTGAACTATTTCTCTCGGACTCGTTATGGAGAAGAATTTTTGGTAGCTACAAGATGATAAGATGCTTTAAAAACTCATCATGCTTCCTTCAAGTGATACCTACCTTCTAGAATCCTAGAGAAGGCATTTCATGCATGAAGTCCTCAAAGGAATCCAATGACTCCACCTTCCTTTCTCTCTTGTAAATTTTTTTGGTGATTCCTTTAGATGGTTGTCTAGGAATGATGATCTCCTAAGTTTTGCTTATTAAGCACATATGTTTCTCTTCATACATTGGCTTATCATTAACTAGAGAAAACATACCTCTTATAAGGTTTGATGGATGATTAGTATTTATGGTCTTGAATGATCCAACTTCCTCCTTAACTTTGTTTATGCAATCTGTCACCTTAATTGAGCTTGGCTCTTCATTTACTAGTTATGATTCTTCCTTGGTTGTTTCTATAAGAGTGAGATTGACTTCATCCTTTCTCTTGTAGATGAACTTCCTCTTATTACAGTGTCTTGCAAAGTGACTAGTTTTGTTGCACTTAAAGCATACAAGATGACTCTTGTCTCTAGGTGTTCCCTTTATCCAATCTTGCTTCATAGGCTCTTCAAGACATAATTTGGCTATGTGACCCCTCTCATGATAGTTGTAAAAAACTCTATTCTTTTCATATTTAGTCCTATAATCTCTCCATGGGTGTTCTTTTTCTATCTTTCTCATATATTCCCTAGCTTTATGTCCAAAAACATGACATGAAAAAAAAACTCCATGGAACTTACTTGAGAATTTCCTTGCATTTGGTTGTCTAATGGTCTTCTTGTGTTCTTTGATGTTCATCTTGATCTCAAAATGTCCTTGACATGATACATGGATTGACTCACCCTTCAATTCATTTTTCCTTACTTGTTCTATTTCCTCCCTTAGAGTCTTCAACTCTACACTTAGTTTATCACATTCTTCAACCTTGGCTTTGATAGTTGCTTGACATGGCTCATGACTAGACTCATGCTTCAATTCATTTTGATTTTCTTCACTTTTGAAAACCAAACCTGATATGTCACTAGGATGTCTTTGTTTTCTTATAAATTCATCAAGATTGCTTGAACTTTCCTCAATTCTTTGATATATCATCATTTTATTTATTGTTTGTTCTAGCTCATCATTTATGGTATTCAGTTATTAGTCATGTTTGAAGAAATATTTTTCTTTTTCTTTCAGTTATTTTGACACACTCTCAACAAATGATGTCATCTCATTGAGTTCTTGGCCATGATTGGCTTCCAAAATAAAAAGAAAAATCTACAATTTTTTTAAAAAGAAGCAAGAGAAAAATAATCAGAAGAAAGAAAAATTTATGCTTATGCAAACTATGTTTCATGCACAAGATGAAGGACAACAATGGTATATTGACAATGGATGTTCAAGGCACATGACTGGGAACAAGAAACAATTTATCACCTTGAAGGAAATAAGTACATGACAAGTAAAATTTGGAGATAATGCCACAATGCGAATAGCTGGAAAAGGAACCCTTAGCCTTGATAATGGAAAAACAAAAACAAAAGATGTATTGTATGTTGAAGGTATAAAGCATAATCTTCTCAGTGTTAGTCAGATGTGTGATCAAGGATACACTATCACATTTTATGTGCAGGGTTGTGAGATTAGGAAGGTAGATTCAAGAAAACTAATTACAAATGCACACAAAATAACTAATAATATTTATGTGCTTAGTGAGATCAAGGGATAAAAATGCTACATGGGATAGTCAGAAGAAATCTAACTATGACATAGAAGAATGGGCCATATGAAATTTGATAATTTAGTAAAAATCAGCACCAAACAAGCTATAAGAGATATGCCCAAAATTACAAAACCTTCAAA
The DNA here is from genome assembly GCA_018340775.1 of Taxus wallichiana var. yunnanensis. Lineage (NCBI taxonomy): Eukaryota > Viridiplantae > Streptophyta > Pinopsida > Cupressales > Taxaceae > Taxus > Taxus wallichiana. The sequence continues at coordinate 54,678,208 of CM031238.1, forward strand.
CACTCTTTGCAAGTAGTGTCAACATGGGAAACATATAAGGGTAAGCTTTAGGTCAAAGGAGTACTCTACAACAAATCAATTGGAACTTGTTCATATAGACCTTTTTGGGCCTACTAGAACAAAAAAATTCCAAGGTGAGAGCTACTTTATGTTTTTTATAGATGATTACACTAGAATGACATGGGTCACTTTCTTGAGAGAAAAATCAAAGGCATTTGAGAATTTTAAAGCCTTTAAAGCCTTGGTTGAAAATGAAACAGATTTAAAAATCAAGTGCTTAAGATCTGATTAGGGAGGTGAGTTTACCTCAAACAAATTTGAGGATTTTTGTGAGCATCATGGAATAAAGAGGCACTTCTTAGCTGCAAGGACTCCACAACAGAATGGAGTTATAGAAAGGAAAAATTGAACTGTATAAGAAATGGTTAGAGAAATTTTAAATGAACATAAGCTATCAGACACTTTTTGGAGATAAGTTGTTGGCAAAACAGTTTACATTCTGAATAGAGGGTAAATCGGAGTAAATAATAGTAAAATGCCTTATGATTTATGGAAGGGAAGACCTGTAACTCTTAAATACTTTAAAGTGCTCGAAAGTAATTGTTACATAAAAAGAGATGATAAAAATTGGGAAATTTTGGTTCTAGATCTAACGAAGGAATTTTCCTTGGATATTCTTCAAGAAGAAAAGCCTATAGATGCTATAATAAAAATTTACACAAAATTGTTGAAAGTACAAATGTGAAAGTGGATGAAATAAAATACCACAAGGGAAAAGTAGAAGAAATTGTCTACACAAAATAAGAAAGCAACAAAAAGGAATATGAAGAAGAAAGATACAAAGACACCATCTAGATCAGTTCAGAAGAATCATCCAAAGAATCAAATCATTGGTGATAAGGATGTTGGAGTACAGACAAGAAGAATATTAGCAACTACATCTGAACATGCAAATATGTCCTTGTTATCTAAAATAGAACCTAATACTTTTGCTGAAGTAAGTGAAGAAAAACATTGGATTGGTGTTATGGAAGAAGAGTTGAATTAGATTGAAAAGAATGAGACTTGGGAACTTGTTCCAAGACCAAAATACAAAAACATAATTGGCACCAAGTGGGTTTTTAGAAACAAGTTGAATGAAGATGGTCAAGTTGTAAGAAACAAAGCAAGGTTGGTGTGTAAAGGGTATGCACAAGTATAAGGTATTGATTTTGAAGATACATTTTCTCATGTTGCATGTTTAGAAGCCATTAGAATGTTTTTGGCATTTGCATGTTATAAATTTTTAAGTATATTAGATGGATGTCAAATCAACATTTCTAAATGGGAATTTGGAAGAAGAAGTCTAGGGCACTTTTCACCATGAATATCAACCAAATACTCAGCTGGAAAATTATTTATTAACTAGAAGTATTTATTTTATCACATGATACGGATTGTTTGTACAAGTCGAAGAAAGATATTTATTGACTGGAACAAGCCCCCACAACATGGTACTTGAGATTGGACAAGTATTCACAAAAACATGGTTTTAAGAAGGGTATTGTGGATAAAAATCTTTACATCAAAACTAAAGGTGAGAATTGGCTAATTGTTGTTTTTATGTTGATGATATCATTTTTGAAGGAAGTAATGACAAGATGTGTCAATATTTTTTGATGACATGCAAAAGGAATTTGAAATGCTCATGTTTGGTGAATTATCTTTCTTTCTTGGATTTATAATTTTCTCAATTAGACAAAGGTACATTTATTTCAAAAGCTAAATATGTTAAAGAGATATCGAATAAGTTCAAAATGGAAGAATTCAAACTAGTCATTACTCCCATGGTTATAGGTTATAAGTTAAGAAAGTATGACGAGTCTCCTAAAGCAAATCAGACTATTTATAGATTTATGATTAGAATTTTATTATGTGTGACAACATCAAGACCTGATGTGATGCAAGCAATAGGCTTGATGGTACGTTTTCAAATTGGTCCAAAAGAAACTCATATGTAAGTTGTCAAGAGAATATTCAAATACCGAAAAGAAAATTGGATTATGGTTTATCATATTCAAGAGAAAATAATTTCACTCTAACAACGTATATAGACGTAAATTGGCTAGGAAGTGTTGATGATAAAAAAATTACAAGTTGTGGTGCATTATTTCTTGGAAATAGCTTGGTATCTTGGTTAAGTAAGAAGTAGGCTTATATTTCCTTATCTACAATAGAGGCATAGTACATTGCAGTTGTGTCATGTTGCACACAAGTTCTATGGATGAAGAAAACATTGAAGGACATCAAGGTAGAGTTTGATTTTCCAATTTCCATTTTTGTGATAACACTAGTGCAATAAACATATCAAAGAATCCAATTATGCACTCTAGGAAAAATCACATCCCCATCAAGTATCATTTCTTGAGAGAGCAAAATTCTGAGAAAAAAATAGGTTAATTTGGAATATATTTCCACAAAAGAATAGATTGTTGATATTTTTACTAAGCCTCTTCCAAAAGAAATGTTTGAATATCTCAAAAAAGCTAGGAGTGATATCATTCTCATCCAGTCACTAAAGGGAAGCATAATCTCAAGGGGAGCTAATCATTATTTTATTTTATTTTCCCCATAAGTGAATTCAAGATAGAAAATATCAGTGGTGCACACTCAAGGTGGAGAGTTTTGAGAGTTTTAATCATTTTCCATTGATGTTAAAGGTGGAGAGATAAAGCAAGGGAGTAGTTTAACAAAACTTTAGAAAAGGATGGTGTTGTAGAAAAGGGAGAAAGCTACATTATTGGTTGCCATCAATGAAAAAAGGGGAGATGTTGCACACTAGGACAATAAGAGGGGGTGAATTAATTTCTTCTCAAATTTACCTTCTTAAATTTTATATGATGAACACATAAAACCATACACAAGAAATTTACAAGAGAGTACAAAGAGACAAGTTTTAATGTGGGAAACCCAAATTGGGAAGAAAACAAACTGAAATCAGAGAACTAGATTTGGAAAATTTGTGCTATGAGCTATAATGACTTTAAGTTGAGCTATCATTTAACTTATGAGGCTAAAACCCCCAAAATAATTTAGTCTAGCAACAACCGACCTTCTACGTAACATACAACTTGCAAGGAAACAACAAATCCTTATAATTTAATCAGCTACAACTGATCTTTTGTAAGCTACTACTTACAAGGAGGCTACAACCCCCTATGTGCTAAGTTATAACTTAGACTTGTTCTTGAGTTTTGGTTACACTTTGCTTTTTGTCTCTCACAACTGATGATGAACTCTAAATTGGATCTTCTCTACTTCTCAATTCTACTCTTGCTTATCAAATCAATATATATTTCCTATCATACACGTTCATGAACTCATTCAATCATGTTGCATTCAATTCACAACATGTTTTCATCATGCATTTATCTCTTTCTTCAATAGCTCAATATTCTACCTACTCTTACAATATGCTCTTTAATCATGTATCCTTAACATCAGTATTTTCTTGATTTGTCTCTCTCAAATATTTCATGATTTTAACAATACAACATCCTAGTTAATAACCTCTCGATTGCACATTCACTTATCTTCTAACATAAAGATAATTTGTATTGAATTATTTCATCTCTAGATTGATTTCATTTCACATCCTTTAATCAAAATATTCTAACTCAAGAATCCATATTGTACCTACCAAGTGAGTTTTATTTCATAGAACTAATATCGATGTTAGTTCATCATACACTCCTTATCAAGAATTACCCCGCCTATGAACAAGCATATTCACTTTTGAAGTTCACTCATTCACACCTCTTGTAAGGATTTATCTCATTCTCAGCTCAAGCTTATATCACACTTGGTCAAGACTTCATCACTCATTGTATACCTACACACATTCTTCATCCACTTGCACTTTTCTTAGGATCTAAATATGTTCTTTATATATCAAATCTGTCATTTTATTCCTTTTAGCTTTTCACTTATATCTTTGTTATATTCTTTATCAAAAATCTTGTTCACCATTTCTCCATCAAAACTTGTCACTGAGACTATTTTCAACATATTCAAAGCATTATATTAAGTTTTAGAATCATTAAGCATTCATATTTTCTATTATTTTTTATCTCTATCAAATATCCTTTCATATGTATCTCATTTTTCACCTTAGAGACTACATTTCTTATATATTCATCTAGTACTCTTCTCACTTTTTCAATCTTAAGTTTGAGAATAAAAAACTAGAACACTATGATCCTTGTCCCTTCAACATCTATCTTTACCTTTTATGTGTTTACAATTTTGCTTGAGTTATCTCCTTTGGAGACATATTTTCACCATCTCACCTTCTCACCTTTTTTATTTTCTTTAGACTATTCATGGAGTTTTGAACAAGACTGACCTTTCAAATTCCCGACTCTTTGGTGTTATTATCCCTTTAATCTTGTTTATTGTGCTATGCTCATGAATAGACTCTTCACATTCCCATTCAAGATAAGAAAGCGGAGACACAAATGGTTGTAACTCTTTAGTGAGTTTTGGGATTCAAAATGGAGGCAAACACTTTAAAACAAAACTTTCTTAGAGCCTTACAATTTCTTGAAGAAGAATTCATCCATATTGTCAATTGTGACGGTGACCCTGCACATAGTTAATAAATTTGACCATTTACTATGAAAAAATTATCTTTCAAGTCAAAGAAACCATCTCCCCAAGTTCCTTGATTCATCTATCAACCTTTGGAAGATTGACATGAAGATTTGATTCATTTTTCATACTAATTTTCCATTTGGAGAGCAACACCGGTTCTGCACAAGACTAGAGAATGAACTCATGAAGCTATTATAGAGAATAAAAAAATTTCAACCCAATTAAATACCATTAAAGAATCAATTGAGCTCATTCTATAATTCCTATATTGTTTCATGAGATTCTAGAGTGATAAAGTGAAGAAATTTGGACAAAAGACCACTTTTCTAGTTCTGCAACAATTTGGCGAAGGAACACATAAAAATTATTAAGGAATTCATTCTTGATTTTCTATGAATATAAAACCTTTTAATCTTTCTCGTACCATGAAGCCGAGAGGAATATACATGTTTTTAGAATTTTTGGTTGGGTGAAACTAAGGATTCAATCAAACTTCCTTTATAAACCCTTGAATCGGGATTTCCTAGACTATGAAGACTGAGCCTCTTCAAAAATTGATTTCACCTTCAATTTTGGATGGAATTTGAAAATTCCAATTGCTAAGGTTGTGTTGAACAAATCTCTGTATCTTTCAATCAATTTGCAAGATTAAAAACTTCCCAATAGCTTCCGAGAAAACAAATATGTAATATATAGTGAACACAAACCATGACGAGTGCTATCTAGACAAAGAGAAGATGATTCTAGGTCTGAAATGGTGTATAGTGAGGCTTGAGTGAATAATCTAGAGTTCTCAAACAATATTAGAATAGTCACCAAGCACATTTGAGAGTAATGTTTTACCTTTGAATGTAAAAGTTGTCTTTTACACAATCATACTTGGTCCTTACCAACATCAACTTTTGACCTTATTTGCTTCTCCAAAGTTTCAAGTCTGATCCAATAGCTTTGAAGGAGGATATAATGATAATTAGAAAAATGAACAATTCCATCATCCTAAAAATAATAAAATAAAAGGAAAATACCATATTCCAACATCTCCAAGCATTTACATGTTTGAACTTCTTCAAATTTGCTCTCAGACTTCACTGGTAAAATGTGCAAGGATCAAAAGATGACTGTTCTAAAGCACTTAGAAAACAAGGAGACCTAGGAAAAACCTTGACCAACCCTCTGAATGCACTTCCAACATACTTAATAACCCTTCACAGCGGTGTATTGTCTCACATCATGGCTTGAATATGTCACTTGCATCTCACTAAGGGGCCTTGAGAGGAGAAAAATATACTTGAGGAGAATAAATGACATTATCTATCCTAAATTCATCTCTAGAAAACCTTTATAAACTTGAAACAACATCACACAAGTGTTTAGCAAGAAAAAACTCATTTTACTTTCACTGCTTTAGAACATGCTTGAAGAGAGAGAAACATTGATAAAAGAGAGTTCATAACTTCCTTAATTCTTGTCCATTTTACCTAAAAAAATTTGTAATACCTCAAGCTTGGAGTCCTCCCAAAAATTCTTTCTATGATTTATCTGAAGAAGGCACTATATTTTTTCTTGGGAGCTAAGAAGCTAGACAACTTATTTTGCACTTCTCAAAGAACCAATTTTAGAAAAACTAGCATAAATTTCACATACCTTTTCAAAACTTGATGAAATTTGGCATGAAGGATTAAAACCAAACCATCTACATGATCCATCAGCTCATTTTTCATAAATATGCATGTAATATTCAATCCTATCTCATTTTCATCAAACTCCACTGTAAGTTATCAAGGCCAACTTTCGTTAATTTTTGAAATCTACCTCTAGGAGATAAAATACACCTTGATGATGCTCAAACATGCCCTAGAAAACATTCCTAGGCTAATACCATGCTTATATGACCTGTACCAACCTCTTACACCTCATCAAACTCTAGAAATAGACCTAAATGGGCTAGTTTCAACTATAACTTCCACCAAATGACCTAGAACACACTTTGTAAGAGCTCTTTCCCATGCTAAAAACATCTGAGCTAAGCATACTAACCATGTCCATGCTTCCACTGGACTCTACCTCGCTGTTGACCAATCCTGCTGACACCTTTGAAACCATCTGAATGACCAATCAACCTTCATGCCTCTGACTGAGCTTCACTTCACCACTCATTGCTTTTCCATAAATGCCACTTGACATCAATGACAACACCAATGACCAAGGTTTCAATAGGATATTGTTGGAATAATTTTCATTGATGTCAATGACATCTTTAAAATCTATCTAAAGTTTCTTTTGTTGCTTTGAAGTATAACCAGAGAACTTTAGAGTCTAACTAGCTTGCTTCAAATTCTATCTGAAGTTTTTTCTATTGCTTTAAAGACTAACCAGAGAGCTTTGGAGTATGACCAGATTAATTTGGATTCTATCCAAAGTATGTTCTATTGCTTTGGATTCTAACTAGAATGCTTTAGATTTTGTCGAAGTCTATGGTTAGGCTTGGTCTAAGACAAAAATTTTGTCTAACTATTGTAATGCATTTCTAAGATTTTTGAATCAGTTTTATGATCATGTTTTTCCAACCTTCATCTTGTTTGGATGCCAAAGTTAAGAGAGTGCACATGTATAAAAGGAGATATAAAATCATTATATGGTATGGAATTTGAGTGGAGAGAAAGGAATATGTGAAGAGTGAAGCTATGAAGGGAGTGTGCCTGCATGGAGAATATGGAGAAGTAGAGAATGAGGTTGACCATAAAGATAAATTACTTAGTTTTTTTATAGTGAGTATGGTGTGCTAGAATGTGAAGGTGAGTATAGACATCGAGTTGTTGAAATGGGAAAGGTAGAGTTGTAGTCACTAAATCACGCACTTGGAGTCAATATTTAGTCTCGGTGCGGTCTCATACTACCATTCACATGGTTTTGAGTGAAGAAAGTACTAATAACCCATGTCCTTTGGTGGGTTTACTTTTTCTTCTATCATCACTTGATCCTCAACCATACTTTCCTAGTCTATTTTGTCATCCTACATTATTCCATATTTTGGGCACTTTCTAACCATTTAAGCTTTCCATATTTTTAGTGATTGGAATTTTTGAGGCTAATTACGAAATTAGAAAAAGAGAACCATATAAATATAAAGTTATGATACCATAATGAGGGACTAGGCACTAAGAATATACTATCACCATCTAGAGTTACATCCATAAAAACACCTAAAGTTACATTTGCATCTATCTAGCTCCATCACAAAGCCCACAAGACTATTTCATATGCATCAAACTTCATAGGAAGAGATTCTATTGTTTCCATGGAAACATTTACTACATTCTACATCTAGTTATTTCTCGCTACTTCACAAAGTGCAACTGACACAAGAGCAACCTAGGGAACAATTTACACACACACACACCTAGAACTACATTGGGTCTGAGATGTAGTGCATTGCTCAATTAGTAAGTCCACCATTGTGGCCATTGAGGACAATCTAACCCCTTCATATGCATCTTTCTTATTTTAGGGTTTTGATGCTTTGTCTGGGGTTTTGTAGGTGATTCCTTATGCGCATATCTTACAAGCAACATTTGATGTAGTTCGGTGAAATTAGTGTGATAAGAAGAAAGTATAGGTGAAAATCAATGACACCTCACGAGGATGGTTTTAGACCATTTCCACAAACCAAGGCACCAAGATCTCAGACTAGGGTGCCCACGAGTGCCCCTATCCATTTCTAGGCACCCCGATCCATTCAAAGAGTTCATATATGTGTTTTCTTGGGCTTCATATGATCATTTCATCCTCTTGTTTACCTAGTTTACACTCTGACATAGTGTATAACCTTCATCGAATCGTTAAGGATTTCCTAACCCTATTTCACATTAGGGTTTTACATTTGTACTTACTTGTTTGCTTGGGTCACTTTCTTTGTTTATTTAGCTATTATTTACTGCTTTGCATAACATTAGATTAGACTATGATTTTATATTTTAGTTTAATCATTTTGGTGAACCCGTACTCGATCTTCACACTCTTAGGGTCCTCATTATTTTTTTATCATTCTAAATTATAGTCATCATGAGTATCTCAATCAATGATTATTTGCTTACACATCTTGATGTAAGGCATAGAGTCCAACATCTTCTTGCTACTACTCACATTCATGTTGATATGCATCCTGAATTAGTCTATCAAAATTTTGTAGATGTGTTTTTGCAACACATGACATTCAAATCTAATCTTCTCACTGATCTTAACACTTTTGACAATGATCCACCCTTGCATATCATTATTCATATCTATAATGTGGGTGTCAAGCATACTCTAATTGATGAAAAATACAAACTTAATCTTTTTCCTATGTCATTCCTTGAAATATAGGTCTTTCCACTCATGATGTTAGTCCATCATCTCTCTCACTTTGTGCATATGATGGTTTAGTTCACCCATGCGTAGGTCACATTGTTCTTCCTATCATTGTAGGGATAAACAATGTCAACACAAGTAGTATTTGTTATTGAATTTACGGTCTCATATAATTATTTTCTCTGGATACCATGGCTTCATGCCATGCAAGCCATTTCCTCTACTATACATCATTGTGTCAAATTCATACATGAAGGTGTTGAATATATTGTATTGTGTATTCCTGTGATGCTTACAAATATTGTGACCAAGATCCTAATACTACTCTTCCTATTCCATGCATTGATACTACAGATGACCCTCAACCAATGGATGAACTACCTCATTTTCCACCACTTGAGGGTGTTATTTGTGTCATTGATGTGGTTCCTTCCACTCCACTACCTCCCCTACTACTACTACTACTATGGTCATTTATCAGGGGTATCTCTCTACATCAGATGTTGCTTTAGTTCCTCCACCTTCTTACATGTCATCTTCATCACTGTGACCTCCCTTCACATACACACTTTTATGAATGATTCATATTGGGAACATATTCCATTTGATCCTAATTGCAACAACACTATATGTTCACATGATGGCTTGGCTAGACTTGGATTCACTTTTGAAGATCTTTATCCTCTGATGCATAATCCTCATCTGTATTATGGATTCATCACTATTACTACAACTTATGGTCTACATGTATTCCATCTCATAGTATACCTCCCTGCGTATACCTCCTTCTACTCCACTCATATTAGGAAATATTGGATTACATATATATGAGGCACATTAGACCATGATCATATGGATATATCATTTCCCATGCCTTTTGGCCATGTGTTCATTTGCCATGGTTCTTTTCTTGGCTATACACAAAATATCACTCGCTAGTATGTGCATGGGTGTCCCTTACCACCTTTTACTGATGATGAATATGCTATGGGCATGTATCATTTACGCTCCATGGATCATTGCATGAGACACAAATATTACACATTAGAAAATATTTAGCCTGGTCTTATACTACTATTTAGAAGGTTCTCAAGTGTATAAAGTACTAATTAATCCCACCTTTTGGCCACCTTTTTCTTATCTTTTATTTTATCTTTCCCACGTCATTTACTGATACTTATCCACCCATTTTATAACTTCCCCAAGTTTTTATCCCAAAATTAGGGTGCCCCAGGGCTATCTTGGGATGCCCCAGGTGCCCTAGTCCCACCCAAGGTGCCTCGGTCTAGCACAACCTCTTTCGCTCCTTTTTGGGTCACTTCTAGCCATTGGTCATCCTTATCTTCTTCTCAGTTGGCCTTATCGGGATTAATTACAAAATTAAACTTGAGAGCCCTATAAATATAAAGTTATAAGACCATAATAAGGGTCCTAGGTCATTGCATCCTATCACTACTATCACTCCATCTAAGGCTACATCTATTGCATCACTTGCATCCACATAGTACCATACATTCAAGCTAGGAAGTATGCATCACACACATTCTTAGAGGAGGGATTTTATTCATTCTATTCTACTATCTACATCTTTTATAGCTACTATAGCTCATTATTTCACAAAGTGTAATTGGCACAAGAGCACCTAGGGCATGACATACACACACTCACAAAAACTACATCAGGGTCGTAATGTAGTGTAGCACTCAATGATAAGTCCACCGGTTTGGTGGTGAGGTCAATCCGACCCCTTCTTCTTCTTCTTGTAGGGCATCATCTAGTTCATCCGACGAATCTAGCATGATGACGAGAGAGAGTATTAGAGACACTTAGACGACCATGTCAAATTAGGTTTTGAGAATTTACACTATTATGAATGCACCTAGAATACTGCAGACTAGGGTGCCCGGGAGGCTCCCAAGTACACTCATAGGTGCCTGTGTCATCTCAGACAACCCAAATCTACCCTTTGTAAGGCCCCTGAGTGTTCATCATGTTTGCACTGTTGAGTTCAGTTCCAGATCTGATCTACCGACAACCTACTGACGATCTCATGATCAATCAACTAAGTCATTTCCCTTTTCCCTCTTGCATATTAGGGTTTGATTTCACTTAGAATAGTTTGTTTACATTTATTTCATATTGTTTTAGTTCATTTACAATGTTTTAGTCCTCCTATTTAGATTAACACTAGAACCCTAAATACCCCATTTAGGACATCTTATTTTTGTTAATCATTTTGGTGAACCCAATTGTACTTTCTACCACCTTCTAGGTATTTTTCATTCCATCATCATGAATATCTCTATCATTGAATACCTACTTACCCACCCTAATTTGCTTCATCGAGTCCAAACCCTTTTACTACTACTGATGTTTCTACTAACATGCATCTAGACTCCTTGTATGACACATTTTCCAAGGCCTTTTCTCAACATATAGCATTTCAGGGCAATCCTCCCACTGACATTCACCCTTTTGACAATGACCCACCACTTTACATCATGTCCCGCATCTACAATGTTGTTGTCAAGCATACTCTTATTGATAATGGCTCTGAGCTTAATCTGTGCCCCATGTCCTTTCTCCAAGCCATAGGTTTTTCTTCTCATGACATTAGCCCTTCTTCCATTTCACTTTGTGCTTATGATGGTTCTATTCATCCATGTCTAGGCCATGTTACTTTTCCTTTAACTGTAGGTCCTAAAACTCTCCCCACCATTTTCTTGTTATTGATTTCCTGTCTCATATAATTGCTTGTTAGGTAGACCATGGCTCCATGCCATGCAAGAATTCATTCCCTCTACCATCCATCGTTGCATCAAATTATTACATGAGCATGTTGAGTATACCATCTTCCGAGATCGTGATCCATTCCAATATTGTGTCCATGACCCTCATACTAGTATCCTTATTCCTCATTGACACACCGATGAACCTCAGCCTTTGGACGATCAACCACATTTACCACCACTTGAGGGAGCTATTTGTTTACTAGATGCAATTCCCCTCCATCACCCATTCCCACCACCATAGTTCCATATGTTCCACCCCTCCTCCGTGAACACTATCATCCCATCTCCATTAGTATCACCACACACCCACCCTTCACGTGTACCCTCTTTTTATCGTGACTCATTCTGGGACCATGTTCCATTTGATCCCACATGTGATGAAACCATATGTTCTCCTACTGGTCTAGCTCACCTTGGCTTTACCTTTGATGACCTTCACCTTCTACTCATGCCTCTCATCTCTATTATGGTTTTTTCACCATCACTGTCACTTATGGTTTATGTGTCTTTGATCTCCTCATTTATCTATGCGTATACCCCTTGTTCTTCACCACTCACATTAGGGGACTCCTGGCTTACTTACATTGAGGAGGTACATTAGACCCTAGTCACACTGACATCTCATTCCCCATGCCCTTTGGCCACATTTTCATTTGCAATAGTTCCTTTCTTGGCCATTCACCCAACCTCACTCGATGGTACACACACGGTTGTCCACATCCTCCATTTACTAATGAATAATATGCTATGGGCATGTACCATTTGTCTCTCACTAGCTCATTACGTGATCAACCTCATACTATAGCCTTCCAAGTTTCTAATTCTGATCCATTTGACTTTGACCCAGAGGATGATGATCTCCTTGACGAGTTCACATAGCCTCTTCTCACATTACTGTTGGGGGCATATCACATGACATACTCCTCCCCCTCACTTCACATACTTGTCCCCCTTTATGTCCTACACTTCATCTCTATCACTTATCATCATCACCTTTCACCTGTCCCATCACATATTATCACACCTCTTATTAGGATGACGCACCCTAGTGCTTCGATTCACACTGGAATGTTGAGGGATTACTATTACACTGAACCCCACACACTACACTACTAGACCTATACATATACATTCTACATCATCCTATACATACCTCATCTACTACATTCATCTACATCATCTATATCATCATCTACATCTATCATTAGTCATATCATCATCTATCATACATATCATCATAGCATCTTCTATACATGCTATCACTAGATTTCTTATACATGTCTTACATATCCATATCTACGCTTCATCACATTATACATTCATTACTAGCTTTCCTACATTTCTACCAACACTATATATTCATATCATCATCATCTATTTCCTACTTCTTTCTACATTCTACATACATTCACACACTCTATTCACCGTACACATTCACTACATTGTCATCTACATTTTCTATACACTACACTCACCACCCTATGATGCACTTTAGTTCCTGGTCCATACTCGACTACCGAGGGTTTACTAATCAAATGGACCTTACATACATGTGACACATCATCATACCACATTCATCGAACTAGTGACCAATGCTCTAGGCTATATCATCACCCATACTCATCATCATATCATGTAGTGGTATACACCTTAGGTTAAATCACCACTCCTTTCATCCATTCTACATTATCTTCTTACAGCCTATCATCACATATCTATTCTATTACCCTCTAATTCAATTCATTCTATTACATCATCATTTCTCCTACTCATCCATTAGTGGTATATGCTTTAGGCTAAATCACCACCCTCGCCTTATTCATCACATAGTGGTCTATGCTTAGTGCTAAAATCACCACCTTCCATTACCCACCACCTACTCATACACTTCATACACCCTCATCACCCATCTCATCTCAGTAGTGACATACGCTTATAGGTTAATCATCACCACCTTCTTATACCATCTCATAATGATATACACTTAGGGCTAAATCATCATCCTTACCTATTCAACAAGTCGTGGTGGTATACGCTTTAGGCTATAGGGTCCATGCACATATTTCCATACATCTCATCCTCATCCACTCATTCTATAGTGATATACGCTTAGGGATAAATCATCACTCACACATTCTATGAGTCATGGTATACGCTTAGGCTATAGGGTCCACACACACCTTTCTATATATCTCGTATTCCCATCCATTCATTCTATAGTGATATATGCTTAGGGATAAATCATCACTCTTTCGATCAAAAAAGTCATGATATACACTTTGGCTATAGGGTTCACACACATCTTCTCCCCATGTCGCATTTCATCACCACTCCACATACACATTCATCACAACATGCTAGACACAACCAACACTACTCGACCATTTCCCGATGATGCACTCTCATTTATGGTTCATTCTTGACTGTTGAGGGGGAAAACAAAATGAACCTCATTGCATACACTTCCATACACTCAGGGGGCACGTTTCTCCTATCATTCCATCTTACATTCCATTCCATCCATCCATAACATACTACATTGTCTTGGTAGCATTTACTTTTCTTACTAGTGTTTTGCATGCTCATTCTATTACACATGTTAGCTTGCTTTCCTATATGTCATTATCATACACACATGCACATTCACACCTTTGTTTAGTGTGATCATAGATACATGACATTTACACATGACATGGATGCTCACCTTCTACCCTTACTATATTGGTTGTTGGGGGCATCCACATTCATCTCATATAGGTGTTATTGTTTCATTTTGTACTTAGCATCTTTTTACTACTTGTTCATACACTTTGACATATTGGTTTTCACTCTAACATGCTAATGGGTGTTCCATGTGCAACACTTGTTTTGTAGGATTACATGTTTCCATGAATACATGTTTATTTTTACTTGTCTACTTTGTTTGCTATTGTTTTGGGATTTTCCCTTTTCTTGTGTGCACTTGACTATTTTTTGCGGCCATGATGGCCTTGCATGTCTTGTGACATCGTGAGTGATGTCCCATGTTTGAAACCACTTTGTGTGGTCTCCTTGTTTTCTTGCATGTTTACACTATTTTGCTTAGTAGTTTTTCTACATTGTTCTACATCTTTTACACTTATTTGCATGCATGTGTTCGGACTAACACTTGTATTGGCTAGCCATCCCTTTTTTGTGTGCCTTGGTATCTACCAAGCACTTTCCTTTCCCCCCTATAGGGCTGAGTTGGTTACAAGGTAGAGTGTGGTTGGTCCTCTTTTGGGCCACATTCTCCTTCTAGGGTCATCGCATGCCCCCAAAGAGGGGGGCATCATTGAGGGTTTCTACTAACACAAACATATCTACACCGGTTCACACACAATGAGTGAGTTCAGACTAGTCTCTAAAACTCCATACACATGGCCTTAATAGACATGGTGTCCTTCAACAATTCTATGGAGCGGTTATAGGCTCAGGGGTTACAGTGGGTGGCCTCTCTACACTTCTCCATCCAAGTGGCATAGGATCACCCAAAAAAAGTACAATGCATATAGAGATCTCTTCAACAAATTTAAGCAAAAGTGGTTAGAGTTGGAGGACACTAGAGCATTTCCTCCCTACACTTCTTCAACTAGGGTGGCGTGAGATCACCTGAAAAACTTGTGACACTACAAGATATCCTTCTACACCCTTTTTTCTTGACATGGATCAGGTGCACATGTTCCATTTTTCCATTTACACTTTCTATTCTAGCGTACTTTACATTTGCATACTTTACACATCATTTTTACATACATACATATTTGACTACTTGATCATTTTCTCCTTATAGGTCCATCATATGAGAAACAAGCAGTCAAATTGGGGGCAACAACAACAAAAAAAAGTGACAATGACAAAACACCACGATGGTACTTGCCATACTAACCATGTAGGTACACTACACACACACATGCTACTATACACATGCATTCCACCCTAGGTTCACTCTCATCACTTTTATTCACATTTTTCATCTTTAGAATCCACACTCCTCCACATTTTTCTTTTATTCATTCCATGCTTGAGTCTAGTCCATCGACACATCTTCTTCTACACTCTACATGGTTATCAGGTACACATTTTCTATCTACTTTATGTTACCAAGATTTTCACTCACCAACATAAAGTGGGGGAAAATGTAGACACAAATATTGCACATTAGAAATATTTAGCCCGGTCTTATACTACTATTTAGAAGGTTCTCAAGTGTACAAAGTACTAATTAATCCCACCTTTTTTCCCTTTTTCTTATCTTTTATTTTTCGTCTTTCCTGCATAATTTCTAATATTATCACCCCATTTTCTAACTTCCTTAAGATTCCCAAAGTTTTTCAGCTGCCTATCTTAGGGTGCCCAGGGGCCCTCCAGGTGCCTCGGTCTGTGCACAACCTCTTTCACTCCTTTTTGGGTCACTTCTAGCCATTGGTCATCCTTATCTTCTTCTTAGTCGGCCTTGTTGGGATTAATTATGAAATTAAACTTGAGAGCCCTATAAATATAAAGCTATAAGACCATAATAAGGGTCCTAGGTCATTGCATCCTATCACTACTATCACTCCATCTAGGGCTGCATCTATTGCATCACTTACATCCACATAGTATCACCATACATTCAAGCTAGGAAGTTTGCATCACACACATTCTTAGAGGAGGAGGGATTTTATTCATTCTATTCTACTATCTACATCTTCTATAACTATTATAACTCTTTATTTCATAATGTGCAAGATTAAGAGAACTTAGGGCACAACATACACACACTCACTAGAACTACATCAAGGTCCATAATGTAGTGTAACACTCAATGATAAGTCCACCATTTTGGCAGCTAAGGTCATTATGACCCCTTCTTCTTCTTCTTGTGTAAGGTGTCATCCAGTTCATCTAGATGAATCTAGTGCGACAGAGACAGAGAGTATTCAGAGACACTTATGCACCACTTGCCAAATTAGGGTTTTGAGCATTTATAATTATTTTGAGCACCGGAATGTAGACCAAGGCACCCTGGTGCAGTACACTCCCAGTGCCTTGTGTCATCTTGATAAGTCCAAATCTACCCTCTACAGGCCCCCGAGTGTTCATCTACACTACCGAGTTCTAGTTCCAGATCTGCGACAACCTGCGACAGTCACCATCAATCAACTAAGTCATTTCCCTTTTCCCTCTTGCATATTAGGGTTTGATTTCACTTAGAATAGTTTTTTTACATTTATTTCATATTGCTTTAGTTCATTTATAGTGTTTTAGTCCTCCTATTTATATTAACACTAGAACCCTAAATACCCCATTTTGACTCACACACTACACCATAGATATCACATGTTGAGCGTTTGTCACACATCATACACATCACCTTACATTCAATTTTACATACTGTTATCTATATATCTTAGGGCATGGACACATCATACATTACATCCTATTCTATCAAATATATTGTGCATTTTACATATTCACTGTACGTGTTGCACTCCTACCTAATGACGCACTCTAGTCTTACGGTCCATACTAGACTATTCAAGGTACACATCAAAAATGGACCATGTCATGCTCACATGTTCATCATTTGATCTTCTCATGCGAAATTCCTAGGATTAGTGATATATGCCTTAGGCTATAGGGTCACTTCTTCTAGCATCATCTCGTGATAGGTTATATCATCACTTTCACTTACATTGTTTAATGATATATGCTTTAGGATATATCACCCCTCCTTTCCACTCATATTTTCGTTATATCTACTTATGCTATAGGATCACGCACAGTTCATCTCTATGTCACATATCATCACATAACACTACACACAACATATAGTTTGACCATTTCTTGATGACGCACTCTCATTTTTGGTTCATTCTTGACTATTGAGGGGGCATACTAAATGAACCTCACTGTATATAACTCCATTCACTTAGGGGTAACGTGGCTCCTATAATCCATTTTGCATTCCATTCCATCCATCCACAACATCACTTTGCAAGCTATGGTTGCATTTACTCTTGCTCATACTTGCTTTTACATATTCACTTTACTACACATATTATATCTCTTGTATGTCATTATCTTTACCATACACACATGCGCATTTACTCACTTTTCTAGTTGTGATTACGGATAAAAATCTTCTACATGCATAACTTGATACTTCACACATGATACCTATTGGGGGCATCAAACAGTGCTATTGTTTCATTTTTTACTTAGCACTTTCCATTATTAGGTTATACATGTTTTGACATACTTGTTATTTTTATAACATGTTAACATGTGCATCATGTGCAACATTTGTTATGCAGCGATATTTGCTTCATACTTATTTTTGTTGCTTTTTCTTGTTATTGTTATCTCTCGTTAGGGCAATTTTCAGAAAATTTTGTTTCGATCCCTTGATCCATTGATCCTCGTTAGGGATCCTTCACGTTCGAAACATTGCAAAATCCCTCCCGGAAATCTAGTTTTTGAACTTAGTCTTTTTGAGCCTTTTTTGGCTGGGCGCATGGATTTTCCTTGTAACACATAGTTTTGATGCGCCCCCTTAAAAGCCTTTGGCGCATGGTTTTCCATGTTAACACTCCTTTCGGTGCGCCAAAGGATGTTGAATCACTTTTTGGTGCGCCAAAGGGCGCACATAATCTATCTGCAACACCAAATTTTGGTGCGCCAAAGGGCGCACATAACTTCGTGTCGACAATGCATATGGTGCGCCAAAGGCGCACTCATTCTTCTGTTGTCAAAACTTCCATGCGCCAAAGGGCGCACACTTTCCCTTGTCGACAGCAGTTTCCATGCGCCATTTCAAAAGGTTGGTGGCGCATTAATGACAGGTTTTTCCTATAAATATCCGTGCGCGCCCATGTCATTTTCATTCCTTTTTATCAAAGCACGTGATCGCTCTGGATTTGTCAGCTCTGCTCTGTCGTTGTCGCCCTGTGGACCCGCTTTTCGATTTTTCATATATATTTGAGGTAAGAGGTTCTCCCTCGTTTTCATTGAGTGCTTTCATGTGTTTGATCTGCTTTCTGTTGGTGTGCATGGTCTGTGTTTGGATGAAATATGTTTAAACCTTTCCCCCTGTGCTGTCCTGTTCGTTTTCTTCTGTTCCTCTTCCTCTCCCTCCCTCTTTCTGGATCTGCTGGAAAAGGAGTCGTTTTGTAACTGGCTTGGTCTATTAAAACTTTTTGTAAAACCTTACTTGTCCAAGTAATTTTTGAAGTGGAAGAGAGGAATAAAGAAGAGATTTGAGTAAGCTTTTATCCAGTGGCGCATTGGCGCGCCTTGTTGCAACAAAAATAGTTGCGCCCCTCGGCGCACTCACCCGCCATGTAACATAATCAAGACCCGCGCCAATGGCGCAGCCTTTTGTCCTGCTGCATCTTGAATTCATGCGCCCTCGAAGCGCGCCCTTTTTGCATGCTGCAAGTATAAATCTCGCGCCTCCTTGAAACCTTTGGCGCGCCTTCTTTCCATGCTACATGTTGTTTTCATGCGCCAAAGGGCGCACCCAGCTTTCATGCAACACAAGCCTTCTGCGCGCAAGTATAAAGCTATCAAGGCGCGGGCGCATCCTCCATTGCAGTAACATTATGTTGTGTAAACCCTCCATGCGCCGCGCCATATTCCTTTGGCGCATCATTTGTCCATGTTACACAATCTTCCCATGCGCCAAAGGGCGCACCGAACCCCAATGTAACACGCATTTCCTGTGCGCCCTGCTATAAAATGCAACCTGTTTCATCCATGCGCCATGCGCCTTTGGCGCCAGTATAACCTCTGCAACATTCCTTTTCTGTGCGCCTTATCTATTTGGCTGCACAGCTTGCATTTTTCCGCGCCCGAGCCTTTAAATCTCTAACTCCTTCTGCTAGCTTTCCAATGGAAGATCAAATGACTAATTCAACCTTTTTGGATTGGGTCTCACTTCTTCTTCGTGCAGATCAGCAACTGAGTTCGAGAGAACACATGTCTACGTCAAGCAAGAAACCCACCAAACCAAGAGGAAAAGCTAAGCTGACAGAAGAAGAGATGAAATACAAATATCAGAGGGTCAGGATGCCCGAATCACAGGCTGAGTGCAGTATGGATGTCAGAGACTCTGAATTGGGTCACATTGACATGGATGAATTCTGGGTTAGAACTCAGAAGGTCACAAGGAGTCCATGGATGGACAAGTTAATAGGCAGTGCCCTGCACTTCGCCGGAGGAATCCCCGTCAGCGCTGTCAACAATGAATTCATGATGGTGATTGCCCAATGTTACAACAAAGACACAAGATGTGTCGAGAATAGCAAGGGCGAGGTAGTCATAAACCTCACTGCCCGTCATTTTGAAATAATGCTCGGCATCCCTCATCACCGGAACTACGTGGCTGTTAGCCAACGAGAATGCATCAAGGCCTGGGAAGACAACGAAAACCAGTGCATGCAGTTGATGAATGAGGTCTACCTAAAGAATAAGAAGGCGGTGACCCGGTGGCCTCAGACTATCCACCGAAGTGATTTCTCAGAGGAACTCAGTGATTCTATCACCTTCCTGAGCAGAGTCTTCGGGCTTTCAGATGCCCACTATTTCCATAAGTGGATCTTTGCGGTACCTAGAGACAATGAATAAGAATTTGCCCGATCGGGCGGCGCTTTTCTGGGGTGAAATAATCAAGCAAAGACACCATCTCGAGCAGCTACAACAGTTCGCCACTGGGAGTGTTCCATATGAACTCCTATGTAGTCTATGCTGCAGCGTCAGCAAGGGATTATCCAGGGCTGAACCGAAGTGGAGTATGGCCTCAGGCCAAGATATTTGATTACTATCCAGAGCTGAGGCTGGAGAATAGCATCCAACATTTCGCAAAAGTTAACGATGCATTCTTCTATCATGTCATCTGCCTACTGAGGCCAAACATGACTCATAGCCGGACAACCAAGAACATAGTGGCAGTCACAGAGAAATGGGGGGCCCTGTTCACCCAATTTCCCACGTTCACCTATCTAAGGGCTGCCAACTTTTTGGGAGAGCCAACCAGGCTACCGAGGTATGCTGGACCAAGGCTGATTCTATTAGAACTATCAAGACAGCTGGTCACGTACCATGAAAAGTGCCTCAAAAGAAAGAAGGGCGGAACTCCTTTCCCCCTCACAGTGGGCCGGTACACATGCTCCTCCTACCATAAGGCGAAGGAAATGTTCGCAGAGCTGGAGCTACTCAATTTGAAGCATGACTTCCCAGCCAGGCCTACCTTCGACCCAAGAAGCTGCCTGCCAAAAGCGAAGCTCGATCCGATCCATGTCCCTCAAATTGAGGATATTTACATTGACGTTCTCCATGAGGTGGAACTCAGAAGAAAGGATCATTCGCGCTTAGCATTGGAGGAAATCATCCAATACGGAGTGGCCATTGTCCCCGAAGGCTTCCAGACTACGGAAGATGAAGTAGATAAGGTGTATAATGACACAGATGGGGACAATTGGCCCTTCCCGACCATTGACAGGAATATGTCTCCTCAAACAATTGAGGAGAGGGTCAAGGAGACTATGCGGAGAACAGAGCATTGGTGCCGCATGAACGGACTAATCTACCTCGGGGTAGATTTCACAACTTCCCCTTTGGGTAACGCACCTCCAAGGTCAAAGAAGCAGCTGAAAGGCAAAGGTGCAGAAGGTGAGCCTAGCACCATTCAGGAGGAAGCCCCTGAAAGTCCTCTTCCTTCAGAGCCTGAACAAGTCATAACTCTTGATGAGGGATTGACAGAGGATAGTCCCATACGCCCATCCACCTGTGATGTCAAGGCTTCGCTACAACCGAGAGGTCCCTTCTATCCCTTCTTCTTCTCTTCCTTCCCCTCCTCGAGTGACTCAAGCGACCACCCCTTTGGTCGTGTCCTCTGCCCCTTCTTCTACTCTTTCCCCCGCCTCTTCATCTATCTTCTCCTCCCTCGCTGATTTGTCTTCTTCCATTTCTTCCCTCATCTCCGAGCTCCCTTCCCTTCCTATGTCTTCTGCAGTTGCGGTTCCCCTTCCTCCCGTGGACATTTCTTCGGCTATTCTTTCCATGCCGCCGCCGCGTGTCTCCACGTTTTTCCCCTCTTCTACCGTTGCTGCCTCCCCCTCTGTCTCTGGTCCTTCTTCTATAGGACCAGCTTGGATCTCTCAGCAGCTGAGCCAACAAAAGAGGAAAGTTCCCATCGCTCCGATGGACTTTTCGGTCATTCCGGCTAAAGGAGCAAAGAAGCACAAGCCGGTTACACGCTTCTCAAAGAGCGCTGCAGGTGAGAGAGTCATGGAAATAGCGTACCCCAACCCTCTCAAAGAGAAAGAAGATCTGTCTCCGACAGATTTCACCGTGACTCAAGTCACAATGGGGACATCCTCAGAAAGTCTCCAGGGGGAAGCTCTTTCCGCAGTTGATGCACTCTGCAAAAAGCTTCAGGAAATGAAAGAGGAGAAAAGGCTATGAAGGAGCAGAACAAGTACCTGCTTCAAGCCTTACAGAAGATGGGAAATGCACCTCCCACAACTGCCGCCGAGACTCCTGAGCTGCAGTCAGGAGAAGATCAATGAGTATTCAAAGATCGGCGAGCAGGGTATGGCTGTTTCTGCTTGGAGGAGCCAGATCCTCAAGGATAGTGAAAGAGTAATCGCCGAGTATATCAGTTTATACTGAACATCGAGAAGGTGAATAAGGAACTCCAAGCATTAGCAGGTCCGATATCAGAAGAGTTAGAACATGCTAGACTCCAGCACGAGACCTTCCAACAAATGTTCGACTATTCATCAAGATCTCGGTCAAGTTCGAGTCTTCGGTCATCCAAGGGCCCTCAACAAAACTATGTCCACTCTGGACTATCAGATAGATCAGCTGGAATTTGTTTTAGAAAAGATAGACAAGGTAAAGGAAGAGGCCCTGGATGCAATGCATCAAATGGAGAAAATTGTCCTCGCCATGACTCCAGGGTTGCTCACTCCTTCCCTTACCTTGAGATCAGCTGATGACACTATCCGGATCTTCAAGGAGATAGCTTCTCAAGGGACAGGGCCAGAGGTCACATTCGACACTGAATCTATCAACAACCTACTGGCCTGTAGGGACTTCATCGGGTTCCTTATCGAGGCGGAGAAAGATTATTCCAAACTCCCGGAAAAGCTCATAGACGAGCGGGAGACTTGCGAAGCAATCAGTGAACGGCACAAGGATCCATCACAGGATCAATTTGGGCCAATGATCAGCAAGTTTTTGGAATACCGCGCTCAGTTCCACATATCATCACCTGAGCAGCATCAGAAACAGGCAACCCCTTTTCGGCCGCAGGATGATGATGATGAGTAGCTTCTTCTTCTTCTTCTTCTTCTTCTTCTCTCTATTCTCCGACTTTCTTTTCGAAATGTCTAAAATGTGTTGGCACAAATGATGACATCATCCATGTTGCATCATGGGATGATGTCATCCACCAAGTTGTCAAAGTCAACATGACTTTTAGATATTTTGTAAATATCTTTGTAAATAAGTGGTTGGCTCCTTTTTGCCTTCTCTCTCCCTCATCTTCTATAAATATGAGAATACTTGTTGTATTCAAGTGTGAACATTTTTCAGATAGAAATAGAAGTGAGGAGAGAAAGACTTTGAGCTTTCAATGTAAAAGAACAAGAATACAATTATTCAAACTTTGTGCTCAATAGCTGTGTTATACATTAGATCTTTCTTACGTTAGATCTGTATGTGTTTAATCTGTTGGATTCATATCTACTTTTCCGTCATTTGTTTATCAGTATTGCTTTGTTTATTTATGCAAGTAGGTTTGGCTCTGTTTACTACCAAACTAAAAACATAAATCTTCTGACCCTTCTGCTTTGGAATTCATTTCTTTTCTCCCTTCGGATCTGTTCTTTCTCTTCTCCTTCTTTCATTCCTTTCTTTTCGCAGCCTGGAATACTTTACTGGGATGAGATCCCAACCCCGAAGGCAGAATCTGTGAGACTTGCATAGGTTCCTGCTAGTAGAAATAGCAATAAACCAGTTTCGCTTTGCTGTCTCAAAGAGGGGCTAAGCCCTGCAACACTGTTGGCTCGTCTATCCATAGATCTGTCCGCGCGACAGATTTTCGGACCAACAGTTTTTGGCGACTCCGCTGGGGATCGGATAGATCTGTCAGATCTATGGTGGTGGTATAATATAAAATCAGAAAAATATAAGAAAATCACTGCCTGTTTGCAAATCTGCACTTTTTGTTGAAAATCCAAAAAATTTGCAAAAGTGCCTAAAACTGAAAATTTTCTTCTGAGATCCGTAGATCGGGCATAGTTACAGATCTTTAGTTCGCTGAGTTTTTATCAAAGTTAACATTTTTCCGTAGATCTGAGTTTTTGACTGTTTTCTAAAAAGTTCAAAAACCCTCTGAAAAATTAAAAATCAGATCTGAAAATCAGCCTGCTATTCTTCCCTGCCATCTTATCCTCGCTAGTTATTTGTCATTAACCGCAATCCTTTTTCAAGAGGATATATTTTTTAAATATTCCAAAATACGCCGCTGGTTTTTGCATTTAAAACCGTAAAATCAGCAAGTACACCTAAAAATAAAGTTTAAATCTGCACCATAATATCAGATCTCGGGAAGGTACATCTACGCAAGTGAACTTTTACGCGCAGCAGAGAGCCCGTGGAGAAGTTGATCCTACTTTCGATCCGCTTCAAAGGCACAATTTCAGCGTGACACCGGCACGTTTTTCAGCGCTAAGCTCTGGCTAGCAATGGTCATCCAGAGTGTCTCACCTTCACGAAGAAAAAGTCTTTTACAAGGAACATCTACATCCCTTTCAGTGCTCACTGCTCAAATGGAACCACCTTCCACTTCGTGGTGCTTTTTCCAGCCTTTTCAAATGGCGGTACCATGGGGAAATGCTATGGGTCCTCTCGCATTACCACATCCAGTTCACGCGCTCCCTCACGGAAACAGAAAGAATTTTCCCAAATTCGACGGGAGTGGAAATCAAAGCACGGATTCCCACATATCTGCTTTCATTATGTCATGCAGTATTTTGGACGTGACTCACGAAGATGTGTCGGTTCACCTTTTTCTGGAAACCCTACAAGGGCCCGCAGCCGAATGGTTTCAGCATTTGCCAGCCGGATCTATCACCAGTTGGGCCACCTTGCGGGATGCTTTCGAAGACAGATACAAGCCTTCAGAGGATGCATTTGCATTGTTATCACGAATCACTCACCTGAAGAAGGAGGCAAATGAGACCATGCGCGATTTTATCACCGGTTCAATGCATTAATCAACCGTGTCCCTACTGCCATGCTTCCAACACCAGAGAATCAGAAGTGTTTCTTCGTGAACGCCATGAGCTCAAAAGTTAGCTTCTTGCTCCTTCAAGAGCGAGTAGCTACTCTACCTCTCGCTCAGGCTGCCGCCATCCGGATAGAAGACAATTTGATAATATCTGGCGAGTTGAGAAAGGAATCATCAAAGTCCAAATCTTCAGATCCCTCGCCTACTACTTGTCTGATCCAGCATTCCAAAAGATGGCGAATGATCTGCTCGCATTGAAAAAGCAGTTGGCCCAGGCTCCTAGTTCCTCATACCGAGACGTTCCACGAAGGAGTTTTGTTCCCAACAATGTTTCACAAAGACCGCGTCTACCTGCAACTGCTCCACGGTTGGCGCTTGAAGCTCCTCCGGTCAATGCTTTGGCCGAAATTGAAGAGGAAGAGCAGTACTATGAAGAATCTTCGCCTCAAGACGAAGATGATCAAGATGTCGGTGAGCCGACTGGCGACTCCACTATTGGATACATGGAATTTGATGAGGATGAATCTGATGAAGAAGAGAGTACTCAAGGCTATGCAAGCGGACAATCATATGCTGTTTTCACCCGCTCGCAAGGAAAAGAAAGAAGAAGTCGCTGCCCATGTGCGTAGGAGAAGGTCGTGTCAAACGTGCCTCCAACCATTGTTAGAAGAGGTAATCCTCTTCCTACTCAATTCCCCCTCGTTAAGTCTTTCAAAGAAGTCTTTTCCGCCCATCTCTCCTCCGAATCAGCCCCTCATATTCCTATCAAGATCAAGAACCCTGCTCCACCATCGCGAAGTGAAGGACTCATTCCTCACCAACGCAACCTTGGCCGCATTCGATATAATAGATCATGCAAAAAGACCAAGATCCAAATGTCAAGCCGAGTACCTTCACCAAATCCCGAACACCACTTGTAAGATTAACTAAATATATTCAGAGTCAAGCTGTTACGTCTAAACAGGTTTCCCCAAAAGGAATCCTTTCCACTCCCCCTGAATCCCACATAAATGTTGCTTCAACATCTGCATCAGGCAAGATAGAACCTTTCTATCTCTCTCTCCTAATCAACGGCCATAAGTTGAGCAACTGTATAATTGATTCCGGAGCTTCTGACAACGTTATGCCGGCGAAAGTCACCCATGCTTTGGGCCTTACTCTTACCAAGCCTTTCGGCAGGTGTTATTCATTGGAGACCAAGCAAGTGCCATTGATTGGCCAAATCAAAGACGCGCAATTTGCGTTCGCAGCATTCCCTGAAAAGAGGGTAAAGATGACCGTTCTCGTCGCTGACATTCCAGCAGCCTATGGAATTTTGCTGGGAAGGAGCTTTTGCAGCGAAGTTGGCGGAGAAATTCACATGGACTGGTCTAAAGCTAGAATTCCAGTCAAAGGCGTAATGCAAACTTTAGAGCCGGAATCCCAAAAGAAGTACTTGGTCACTAGCTCTGAAGATCCCAAAGCTCAAATCCTTTTTGAATCATCAGGGTTGGGAAACTACTTCTTATCTACCGAGACAGGTACAAAGGGCGTTTTTGTTCAAGAAAAGGACCTTAATGAGATCTGGACCTTGCAATTTGATGGCAGTTGCGCGACTAGTGGATGTGGCGCTGGAGTTGTGCTGATATCTCCCGAAGAGGAGGTGATTCCTCTCTCTTTCAAATTGCAGTTTTTCAACACTAACAATACTGCTGAGTATGAGTCTCTCTTGCTCGGTATGCAAGCCGCAAAGGAAAGAGGAATTAAAAATTTGAAAGTCCAAGGTGATGCCGAGTTGTCAGAATCAGGTCAAAAGGATTTACCAAGTGAAAATGAAAGGCTCTGTGCACTACCGTAACGCAAAGATGGGACAGCATTGAAGAATTTGATGCCTTTTCGATAGGGGCAATTCCAAGAGCTCAAAATGACATGGCTGATTATTGGTTGCTTCAAAGATCTCTCATGCTCCCACACCTGTTTGAAAACGAACAAGTACACCATTGAGGTAGTTTTCCGCACCAAGCATGCTGCATAACTCTCAAAGATTGGCATTGGTGTATTCAACGATGATAATCACCTCATTGCCTTTCTAGAAAAATCAAAAATTTTGATGAGTTGTATTTTGAAGGATCCACTTCTACATGCCGTGAATCAATCAACAGTCAAAACCATGAATCAGAGGAGAAAGACGGCATATGTCACCAAAGGAAATAAAATTCGAAGGGCCTGGTTTCTCTGGAGCGCTTGTTTGATAGCACGACTGCTTTATGAAAAAGAAGAAGCAAGATGTTCCCGACTGTCCCTGCAAAATGTAACTACCAATATAGGTTCTGAGGCACATCCGCAATTTGTAAACATCGGGAAATGTTGCACACCTGAAGAGAAGCGGAAATTTGTCAAGTTGCTGAAGAAATATATAGATGTGTTGGCATGGTCCTATGCCGATCTAAAGTCCTTCAAGCCAAAGGACGTTCAGCATGACATACCACTGAAAGAAGATGTCAAAGCCTTTCGCCAGAAGCAAAGGCACTATAATCCCAAGATTTCGGGCACCATTCAGGCCGAAATTCAGAAGATGCTAGACGCAAGAATCATCTTCCCTATTCATCACAGCACTTGGGTGGCGAACATTGTGCCAGTGCGCAAGAAAAACGGTGAGATACGCATATGCGTAGACTTCCGAAACTTGAATCAAGCTTCACTGAAAGATAACTACCCTCTTCCGATAATGGATCAAGTTCTGCAAGCAGTAACTGGATCAGAAATGCTGTCTATGCTTGATGGTTTTTCAGGCTACAATCAGATTGAAGTCTCGCCTGAAGATCAATTCAAAACAGCATTCACTACTCCCTGGGGTACATTTGCCTACTAGCAGAATGCCTTTTGGCCTGACTAATGCAGGTGCTACTTTTCAACGGGCCATGGACTTCGCATTTAAAGGTATGATGGGAAAAGTCATTGTAGTTTATCTAGATGACTTAACCGTGTTCTCTAAACAACGAGGTGATCATTGTGATCACTTGGAGCAAGTATTGGCCAGGTGCCGAGAACATGGAGTTTCCCTAAATCCCAAAAAGTCCGTTTTTGGAGTTACGGAAGGGAAGTTGCTAGGGCACGTGGTTAGCAAAGAAGGGACGAAGATAGATATTGAAAGGGTTAAGGCTATTCAGAGCCTTACTCTGCCTACAAGCAAGACTGGTGTTCATTCTTTCTTCGGAAAGGTGAACTTTCTTAGGCGTTTTGTTCCTGACTTTGCCGAGAAGACTCGCCACATACTAAACATGATGAAAGGATCACCAACTTTCAGATGGAGTGAAGAAGGGAAAAGGTCATTTGAAGAAATAAAAACTTCTGTTGCCCATGCGCCAGTCCTGGTATGTCCCGACTTCTCCAAGGACTTCATCATGTATAGCTACGCATCAGAACATACTGTGTCTGCAATCTTAATGCAAAAGAATTGAAGACATGAATCCCGATCGTATTCATGAGTTCTCCCTCAAGCCTCACGAGTTGAAGATGACTCAATTGGAAAAGCATGCCTTTGCCGTTGTCAAAGCAGTGAAGAATTTCAGGTACTACATTCTAAACTCGCATACGGTGGTGCTGGTTCCCGACACCGCAGTGAAATCAATTCTAACTCAGCAGGAGTTAGGAAGCTTGAGAGGGAATTGGATCGCAAAGGTCCAGGAATATGACCTGGATATTAAACCTACCAAGCTGGTGAGAGGCAAAGGCCTGTGTCAGCTAATGGCTGAAAATGAAAATTTAGAAAATCCTAAAGGAAAAGAGGACTGTACCGACAAAGAGCAAAGCCCTCTAGAGGGGCCTGATTCTCTACCTCTGGTTCTGTTTGTTGCAACTAGTGACGAGTGGTACTCCGACATTGCTTTCTTCCTTACCTACGGCGAATGCCCAATGCACCTAACTGCAAAGGAGAAGCGCACTATAAAGCTCAGAGCAGCTAAATATGTCATCTGGGATGACGGTTTATATAAGCGCGGGATAGACGGTGATCTTCCTACGATGTGTTGACAAGCCCCAGCAAGTAAAACTGCTGGAAAGTTTTCACAATTCAGCCTGTGGAGGCCATTTTTCTTCTTCCGTGACAGCACACAAGATCATTCGAGCCAGGTACTATTGGCCGACGCTCTTTCAAGATGCGGCTACCTGGGTGGCAAAGTGTGAACCCTGTCAGCAATTTGTCGGCAAGCCCAAGTTGGCTGCCCTTCCCCTAAGACCGGTCATCATCAATGAACCATTCAGGCAATGGGGAATTGATTTTATTGGCGCACTCAATCCTCAATCGAGCGTGCTGACATAGCTATGTCCTTACAGCAACGGATTACTTCACCAAGTGGGTGGAAGCCATACCCGTCAAGCATGCCACTTCTGAGGTGGTTTGCAGTTTTATCAAAGAAAATATCATTGTCAGGTTCGGCGTTCCAAACAAAATCGTTGCTGATAATGCTTCTAACTTCTCCTCCCGAGAAGTTATTAGTTTTTGCTATAAATATGGAATAACTTTAGCACATGCCTCGGATTATTACCCTCAGGGAAATGGTCAGGCGGAATCCAGTAATAAGAACTTGGTGACCATCATACGGAAATTAGTAGATGAGAATCAGCGGATGTGGCACAAGTCTTTGTACGACGCTTTGTGGGCGGACCGCATTACTCCCAAGAGATCTCTCGGCATGTCACCTTTTCAAGTGTTATATGGCACTGATGCCGAACTTCCCATTTCTACTGAACTTCCTGCTCTACGCTTGGCACGAGCAATCGAAGATGAAACTTTTCAGAATTCTCTAGAAAAGAGAATTATGTATCTGGCGGAACTTGAAGAAAAGAGAGTGAAGGTGGTCGATAGGATCACTGAACATCAGAATCAAGTTAAGAGGCTTTTTGATAAGAAGGCCAAGCAGAGAGATTTTCAAGTAGGAGATCTCGTCCTTCTTTGGGACAAGCGAAGAGAACCAAAGGGCATGCACGGAAAATTTGATTCCCTATGGAGAGGGCCCTTCAAAATCAAGCAACTCAATGGAGAGAATAGTTTCTATCTCTCGTATCTGGATGGAGCTGAACTCCCGCTTCCCTATAGCGGGCAACATCTCAAGATCTTCAGGAAGTAGAGCTTGCTCTCTTCTTTGTACAGTTTATTTTAGTTGTGTGTTTGCTTTCGTCGTGTGTGTGTTTGCTTTCGGTTTGTCGTGTGTTTCTTTCTGTTCTCCCTCCGCCCCCCTTGTTTTTGACTCTTACCCAATGGATAGGCACATGTGATCTGGGGATTCTCTACCCCAAGTTCGCTCAGAGATAGTCCTCAGAAGAGCCAACCGTTATCCCGTAAAATTGACAAGGGCAATTTTACCGATAACCATACCGAAAATTTTGTTTCGATCCTCGTTAGGGATCCTTCGCTCAAACATTCTAAAATCCCTCCCTAAGGAAATCTAGTTTTTGAACTTAGTCTTTTTGAGCCTTTTTGGTCGGGCGCATGGATTTGCCTCAGAACACCAAGTTTTGATGCGCCCTTAAAAGCCTTCGCGCATGGTTTTCCATGTTAACACTCCTTTCGGTGTGCCAAAGGATGTTGAATCACTTTTTTGTGCGCCAAAGGGCGCACATAATCTATAACAAGTTTTCGTGCGCCAAAGGGCGCACATAACTTCGTGTCGATAATGATATATGGTGCGCCAAAGGCGCACTCATTCTTCTGTTGTCAAACTTCCATGCGCCAAAGGGCGCACACTTTCCTGTCGACAGCTTTTCATGCGCCATTTCAAAAGGTGGGCATGCATTAATGACAAGTTTTCTATAAATATCCGTGCGCGCCATGTCATTTTCATTCCTTTTTATCAAAGCACGTGATCGCCCGATTTTCGCCTCTCTGCTCGTTGTCGCCCCGTGGACCCGCTTTCCGATTTTTCATATATATTTGAGGTAAGAGGTTCTCCTCTTTTACATTGAGTGCTTTCATGTGTTTGATCTGCTTTGCTGTGGTGTGCATGGTCTCGTGTTTGGATGAAATATGTTTAAACCTTTCCCCGTGCTTTTCCATGTTCATTTTCTTTTTTCCTCTTCCTCTCCCTCCCTCTTTCCGGATCTCATTGGAAAAGGAGTTGCTTTTTGAAATGGCTTGGTCTATTAAAACTTTTTTAAAACCTTACTTGTCCAAGTAATTTTCGAAGTGGAAGAGAGGAATAAAGAAGAGATTTGAGTAAGCTTTTTATCCATGGCGCATTGGCGCGCCTTGTTGCAATAAAAACAGCTGCGCCTCGGACGCACTCACCCGCCATGTAACATAATCAAGACTCACGCGCCAATGGCGCATTTTGTCCCGCCGCATCTTGAATTCATGCGCCTCTAAGCGCGCCCTTTTGCATGCTCCAAGTATAAATCTCGCGCCTCTCGAAACCTTTGGCGCGCCTTTTCTCCATGCTACATCATGTTTCCATGCGCCAAAGGGCACACCAGCCTTTCATGCAACACAAGCCTTTATTCAGGCGCAAGTATAAAGTTATCAAGGCGCGGCGCATCCTCCATCAGCAGTAACATTATGTTGTGTAAACCCTCCATGCGCCGCGCCATATTCCTTTGGCGCATCATTTGTCCATGTTACACAATCTTCCCATGCGCCAAAGGGCGCACCGAACCCCAATGTAACACGCATTTCCTGTGCGCCCTGCTATAAAATGCAACCTGTTTCATCCATGCGCCATGCGCCTTTGGGCCAAAAGATAACCTCTGCAACATTCCTTTTCTGTGCGCCTTATCTATTTGGCCTGCCAGTTGCATTTTTCCTGCGCCCTGAGCCTTTAAATCTCTAACTCCTTCTGCTAGCTTTCCAATGGAAGATCAAATGACTAATTCAACCTTTTTGGATTGGGTCTCACTTCTTCTTCGTGCAGATCAGCAACTGAGTTCGAGAGAACACATGTCTACGTCAAGCAAGAAACCCACCAAACCAAGAGGAAAAGCTAAGTTCTCGATGTAAGAAGAGATGAAATACAAATATCGAGGGTCGATGCCCGAATCACAGCCGAGGTAGTGATGGACGTCAGAGACTCGAATTGGGTCACATTGACATGGATGAATTCTGGGTTAGAACTCAGAAGGTCACAAGGAGTCCATGGATGGACAAGTTAATAGGCAGTGCCCTGCACTTCGCCGGAGGAATCCCCCATCGGTATGCCAACAATGAATTCATGATGGTGATTGCCCAATGTTACAACAAAGACACAAGATGTGTCGAGAATAGCAAGGGCGAGGTAGTCATAAACCTCACTGCCCGTCATTTTGAAATAATGCTCGGCATCCCTCATCACCGGAACTACGTGGCTGTTAGCCAACGAGAATGCATCAAGGCCTGGGAAGACAACGAAAACCAGTGCATGCAGTTGATGAATGAGGTCTACCTAAAGAATAAGAAGGCGGTGACCCGGTGGCCTCAGACTATCCACCGAAGTGATTTCTCAGAGGAACTCAGTGATTCTATCACCTTCCTGAGCAGAGTCTTCGGGCTTTCAGATGCCCACTATTTCCATAAGTGGATGCTGCGGTACCTAGAGACAATGAATAAGAATTTGCCCGATCAGCGCTTTTGCTGGGGTGAAATAATCAGCAGCACCATCTCTGAGCAGCTACAACAGTTCGCCACAACAGGAGTGTTCCATATGAACTCCTATGTAGTCTATGCCGCACGTCAAGCAAGGGATTATCCGGGCTGAACTGAGTGGAGTATGGCCTCAGGCCAAGATATTTGATTACTATCCAGAGCTGAGGCTGGAGAATAGCATCCAACATTTCGCAAAAGTTAACGATGCATTCTTCTATCATGTCATCTGCCTACTGAGGCCAAACATGACTCATAAATGACAACCAAGAACATAGTGGCAAGCCACAGAGAAATGGGGGGCCCTGTTCACCCAATTTCCCACGTTCACCTATCTAAGGGCTGCCAACTTTTTGGGAGAGCCAACCAGGCTACCGAGGTATGCTGGACCAAGGCTGATTCTATTAGAACTATCAAGACAAGCTGGTCACGTACCATGAAAAGTGCCTCAAAAGAAAGAAGGGCGGAACTCCTTTCCCCCTCACAGTGGGCCGGTACACATGCTCCTCCTACCATAAGGCGAAGGAAATGTTCGCAGAGCTGGAGCTACTCAATTTGAAGCATGACTTCCCAGCCAGGCCTACCTTCGACCCAAGAAGCTGCCTGCCAAAAGCGAAGCTCGATCCGATCCATGTCCCTCAAATTGAGGATATTTACATTGACGTTCTCCATGAGGTGGAACTCAGAAGAAAGGATCATTCGCGCTTAGCATTGGAAGAAATCATCCAATACGGAGTGGCCATTGTCCCCGAAGGCTTCCAGACTACGGAAGATGAAGTAGATAAGGTGTATAATGACACAGATGGGGACAATTGGCCCTTCCCACCATTGACAGAATATGTCTCCTCAAACAACCGAGGAGAGGGTCAAGGAGACTATGCGGAGAACAGAGCATCGGGTGCCGCATGAACGACTAATCTACCCTGGGTAGATTTCACAACTTCCCCTTTGGGTAACGCACCTCCAAGGTCAAAGAAGCAAATGAAAGGCAAAGGTGCGTAAGGTGAGCCTAGCACCATTCTCAGAGGAAGCCCCGAAAGTCCTCTTCCTTCGAGCCGAACAAGTCATAACTCTTCGATGAGGAATCGACAGAGGATAGTCCTATACGCCCATCCACTCGTGATGTCAAGGCCGCTACAACTTCGAGGTCCCTTCTATCCCTTCTTCTTCTTCTCTTCCTTCCTCCTCGAGTGACTCAAACGACCACCCCTTTGGTCGCGTCCTCCGCCCCCTTCTTCTACTCTTTCCCCGCCTCTTCATCTATCTTCTCCTCCCTCGCTGATTTGTCTTCTTCCATTTCTTCCCTCATCTCCGAGCTCCCTTCCCTTCCTATGTCTTCTGCAGTTGCGGTTCCCCTTCCTCCCGTGGACATTTCTTCGGCTATTCTTTCCATGCCGCCGCCGCGTGTCTCCACGTTTTTCCCCTCTTCTACCGTTGCCGCCTCCTCTCTCTCGGTCCTTCTTCTATAGGACCAGCTCGGGATCTCTCAAAGAAATTGAGCCAACAAAAGAGGAAAGTTCCCATCGCTCCGATGGACTTTTCGGTCATTCCGGCTAAAGGAGCAAAGAAGCACAAGCCGGTTACACGCTTCTCAAAGAGCGCTGCGGGTGAGAGAGTCATGGAAATAGCGTACCCCAACCCTCTCAAAGAGAAAGAAGATCTGTCTCCGACAGATTTCACCGTGACTCAAGTCACAATGGGGACATCCTCAGAAAGTCTCCAGGGGGAAGCTCTTTCCGCAGTTGATGCACTCTGCAAAAAGCTTCAGGAAATGAAAGAGGAGAAAAGGCTGCTGAAGGAGCAGAACAAGTACCTGCTTCAAGCCTTACAGAAGATGGGAAGTGCACCTCCCACAACTGCCACCGAGACTCCTGAGCTGCTCAGTCAGGAGAAGATCAATGAGTATTCAAAGATCGCGAAAGTGGTATGGTCTGTTTCTCCTTGGAGGAGCCAGATCCTCAAGGATAGTGAAAGAGTAATCGCGAGTATATCGTTTATACCTGAACATCGAGAAGGCGAATAAGGAACTCCAAGCATTAGCAGTCCGATATCGAAGAGTTAGAACATGCTAGACTCAAAGACGAGACCTTCCAACAAATGTTCGACTGCTCACCAAGATCTGGTCAAGTTCGAGTCTTCGGTCATCCAAGGCCCTCAACAAAACTATGTCCACTGACTATCGATAGATCAGCCTGGAATTTGTTTTAGAAAAGATAGACAAGGTAAAGGAAGAGGCCCGGATGCAATGCATCAAATGGAGAAAATTGTCCTCGCCATGAATCCGTGGTTGCTCACTCCTTCCCTTACCTTGAGATCACCGATGACACTATCCGATCTTCAAGGAGATAGCTTCTCAGCGGACAGGCCAGAGGTCACATTCGACACTGAATCTATCAACAACCTACTGGCTTGTAGGGACTTCATTGGGTTCCTTATCGAGGCAAAGAAATATTATTCCAAACTCCCGGAAAAGCTCATAGACGAGCGGAGACTTAAGCAATCGCTGAACGGCACAAGGATCCATCACAGATCAATTTGGGCCAATGATCAGCAAGTTTTTGGAATACCGTCGGCCCACATATCATCACCCGAGCAAAGATCGTAAACAGCAACCCCTTTTCGGCCGCAGGATGATGATGATGAGTAGCTTCTTCTTCTTCTTCTTCTTCTTCTTCTCTCTATTCTCCGACTTTCTTTTCGAAATGTCTAAAATGTGTTGGCACAAATAATGACATCATCCATGTTGCATCATGGGATGATGTCATCCACCAAGTTGTCAAAGTCAACATGACTTTTAGATATTTTGTAAATATCTTTGTAAATAAGTGGTTGGCTCCTTTTTGCCTTCTCTCTCCCTCATCTTCTATAAATATGAGAATACTTGTTGTATTCAGTGTGAACATTTTTCAGATAGAAATAGAAGTGAGGAGAGAAAGACTTTGAGCTTCCTTGTAACAGAAAAGAACAGTAATACAATTATTCAGACTTTGTGCTCAATAGTCATGTGTTATACATTAGATATTTCTTACGTTAGATCTCGTATGTGTTTAATCTTGGATTCATATCTACTTTTCCGTCATTTGTTTATCAAGATTGCTTTGTTTATTTATGCAAGTAGGTTTGGCTCGTTTACTACCAAACTAAAAACATAAATCTTCCGACCCTTCTCGCTTTGGAATTCATTTCTTTTCTCCCTTCGGATCTATTCTTTCTCTTCTCCTTCTTTCATTTCTTTCTTTTCGCTGGAATACTTTTATGGGATGAGATCCCAACCCGAAGGCGTGGAACTGTGAGACTTGCATAGGTTCCTCGCTAGTAGAAATAGCAATAAACCGGTTTCGCTTTGTTGCCTCAAAGAGGGGCTAAGCCTGCAACATCAAGTTGGCTCGATTGCCTATCCATAGATCCGTAAGTGCCCGTGCATGCATTTTCGGACCAACAGCTTATTAGTTCATGGAATTTCCCTTTCTGTGTGTGCACACTTGTTTGTTTGTGGCCATGATGACCCCTGAGTGTCTTGCGACATCATGAGTGGTGTCCCATGTTTGCAACCCACTTTGTGTGGTCTATGATTGTTTTCTTGGGTGTTTACATTGTTTGCTAATGTTCTAGCTTATACATTGTTTTTTTGGCTTATATTTGTTCTCTACATGCATGGTTATTATTACTAACACTTATTTTCTAGACACATGTTTGTGTGTGTCTTGGTATTTACCAAGCACATTCCCTCCCCCTACAGGGCACAATTTTAGTTCACACAGTCGGTCCTCTTTTGGGGCCACATTCTCCTATTCGCGATGTCGCATGTACCCCCAAAGAGGGGGGGAATCATTTGGGGTTTACACATGATACCATTGTAGTTTAGTCTACAATCTTAATCCATGGTACAATTTAGTTTATATTGAGTGAGTTCATACTAGTCTACAAACCCCATACACAACAATTTTATAGGGTAGATTGTCCTTCGTATTCTTGGGAGCGATTATAGGTTGGAGGATATAATAGAATTTACTCCCTACACTACTTCGTCCAGTGGCGTCGGATCACCCAAAAAACCAGATAGTACAGATATATCTTCACTAATCTCAGGGAAAGAGTTACAGGTTGGAGAATAACACAACTTTCTCCCTACACTTGTTCAATGACACTAGCGTGAGATCACCCAAAAAACTTGTACTTCATCACAATTATAGGATATCATTTCTACACCCTTTGTCTCATCACATGGATCAGGTGCACATGTTTCTTTTTCATTATCAATTCATATTATTTCTACATATTTCTTTACATAGCATGTTTACACATATATATGTGTATTTGACTATGATCGTATCCTCTTTTACAAGCTCTTCCGTATGGGAAGAAAGAAGTAAACAATAACACACACATAGCAAGTAAATCACACATGATACTAACCATGTAAGTATACTGAGACATTGGCATCTACACACACGCTTCCTCCCTAGGTTCACTCTCATCACTTTTTACACTTTTACATCTTTAGTCTTCACACTCCATATTTTTGTTACTCCACACTTTCTCTATTCCTTTGGCACATTTCTACATCACTCTACATGGATTATCATGTACGTATCTATATCTAATTTATGTTACTGAGCTTTCCACTCACCAACATAAAGTGGGGGCAAGTGTAGTCACTAAATCACACACTTTGAGTCAATATTTAGCTTCGGTCTCATACTACTATTCATATGGTTTTTAAGTGAAGAAATTAATAATTAACCCATGTCCTTTGGCCATTTTACTTTTCTTTCTTTTATCACTTCTAATACTCCAACCATATGTGCCCGCTTTTTTTGTCATCCTGTGTTATTCCTATTCTTGATCGGGGTGCCCTAGGCACACTAGTTCCCTCTGGGTGCCCTGATCCTCTTTGTACTTTACTTCCATATTTTTAGTGGTGAAATTTTCATGGATAATTAAGAAATTAGAATAAGAGAACCATATACCTATAAAGTTATGAGACCATAATGAGGGACCAAGCACTAAGAATCTACTATCACCATTTAGAGTTGCATCCATCAAAGACACCTAAAGCTACATTTGCATCCATCTAGATCCATCACAAATCACACAAGGATGTTTCATCTACATCACACTTCATAGGAGAGGATTTTATTGTCTCACACACACATTTACTACATTTTACATCTATTTATTGCTTGTTACTTTATAAAGTGTGACTAGCACAAGAACAACCTAGGGAGCGGTTTGCACACACACACACACACACACACACACACACACACACACACACACACACACACACACACACACAAACACCTAGAACTACATTGGGCATGAGATGTAGTGAAACACTCTATTAATAAGTTCACCATTGTGGCCACTGAGGACAGTCCGATCCTTTATACACATCTTTCTTTTTTTATGGTTTTGATGCTTTGTCTGGGGTTTTACAGGTGATTCCTTATTGTAGGTATTACAGCGACATCCGGCACAATTCAATGAAATTAGTGTGACAAGAAGAAATTATATTCAAACACCAAGCGACACCTCAAAGGAGGGTTTTATACCATTTCCATATACCATGGTGCCTAGATCTCAAACTAGGGTGCCCACAGTACCCCCTATCCCTTTCAGTGCCCTAGTTAAGTCGAGAGCTCAGATATGTGTTTTCTCGGTATTCAGCAGTATGATCGTTTCCTCCTCTGTTCACATGGTCTTAATTGTGACACAGTCTCACACTTTCGTTGAATAATTTATGGATTTCCTAACCCCTTTTGCATATTAGGGTTTTACATTTCTACTTAGTTACTTGGGTCACTTTCTTTATTTATTTAGCTGTTATTTACTAATTTTCATAGCATTAGATTAGGATATCATTTTATATTTTATTTTAAACAAGAGAAAGATGTGTGAGAGGATGTATGATAGAGAAGAAATAACAAAACACCGAGTGAATTTTTTTAGAACAAAAAGTATGCAGCTAGTGAACTAAAAGTATGCACCATTACAATAAGTATGTAGCTAGTATACGTAGTAAGAATGCAAAAATACAAAACATGTGTGAAGTGGTGAGGGAATCCAAAGGTACTTAATTAAAAAAATTATCGACTAGGGAAGGCCAAAGGTAATTAAGCAATGACACATTATAATCATTAAGGAGTGTTGGTGGTTATTTTACTTTGGTGTTTTATATTCAAATTCTAGTCCTTTCAAGTTTTTTTCATGCCTAGGAAAATAAAGAGTCAAGTAAGAATATATAAATATTGTTGAAGTTGAAAAGAAAACAAAATAGGGAACTGGTAGATATAAAAATTAGGTAATCTATTTTCAAAATTCATAGAAAATAAGGTTGACGTCTATGTTGAAAGAGTGATGTTTCAAAAGAAGAAATAAGAAAAGATTATTCATAATAGATAGTTGAAAAATGTACAGTAGAGTAGAGAAGAAGGGAAATGATTTGTTGAAAGATATATATAGCAAAATTATTGAATAGTATCGAAAAGAAGCAGAAGTTCCTTCATTCAGCTAAAGAAACAACTCAAAAGGTGGAAAATCATATTATTGAGGTTGGTGCCTCAAAAATTGGGGATTGGTGTCTTAGTGAGTTGGAGATCACAAAAATTTGGCTGAGTAAGTGCTCAAATTTGGGGATTTGAGTCTCTAATAGTTTGGTGCCTACAAACAAGTGTAAAGCATTTAATTTGGGCTAGATTTGGATGGTGGATCAAGAAGTATTATTTTATGGTTTTCCCAAGAGAGGGTTTTCCACGTAAATTTACTTTTGATTTGTGTTATGGTGTCTTGAATGGTTTTACATATTTTAATTATTGATGTAAGTTTTAATAACTAAAATTTATTCATTTCTTGATTCACCCCCTCTCATTATAAGCGTTTTTTAAAACACATGCCTCTACAACAAATTCCTAGATGTGGTTCCTTCTAATATTTCACCTACTTCCCGTGCTCAATGTAAGGATCCTATCTCCCACAAGGAGCCTCATGCAACCCTATTTTACATGGATAATGATAAATCTCTAGGGATGGATGGTTTCCAATGTGAATTTTATAAATCTACAGTAATTCATTTGACCATATATATTGGTTATTTCTGATGAAGACCTTACAATCAATTCAATTGGCTTTATTATCAATAAAGGAAATATTAAATTCATACCCAAGATTGGTGACTTTGATTTCATCTCTAGTTGGTGACCCATTAATCTTTTGAATGTGTCTTATAAAATATTGGCCAAATTTTTGGCTCTACATGTTCATATTATTCTCCCGACGATCATTCAACTTGAAAGCAGATTGGGTTTATCAAACGAAGATACATTCTAGATCATTTTTTTATTGTTTGGGAAGGAATGGAATGAGCCTGCATCACTCAACAATGTACCCTCTTCCTTAAGATGGATTTTGAAAAATCCTACGATCGAATTGAGTGGCCTTTCATTTTGGCTATGCTCAAAGCCTTAGGTTTTGGTCCCTTTTTCTTGAGCTGTCCAAAACTTGTTCTTAGACACCTCTACTATTTTGACCATTAATAAATGTTATTCGAGTCTGTTGGTCTATATAAATATATTTGAAAATGTTTCCCTTGTCACCCACTATTTTTGTGCTTACAATTGATGGTTTGGATTATCCTTTAGCCCATGAATCTACTCAAAGGTGGATTAGAGGGATTTATCTCCCTAGCCACTCTTCCCAACTCATCAATGGACATTTTGTCGATGACTCCTTTCTTATAATTATGGAAAATGAGAATTCTATGATGTAAGCTATGGAATGTATTGATATTTTCTATAAAGCTTCAAGTAAAATCTCGATGGTCCAAACCCCTTGCCTTATCGAAGCTCGTGGCCTATATCCAATTGGTTGAATATTTTTTTCTTGGAAATGGATTTTTATTGGGACTAATTCAAATTCCTAGGCATTTCCTTCACCTTCTATAACACTTCAACAAACTCTAGAAGTATGTTCTTTATAGGAATGAAATAAAACTTTCTTTTTAGATTTTAAAACCTCTTTCCTTGTTGGGAAATGTTTAGGCTTGCACTAAATATTTGGCTACACCATGTGTATTATTCTTCTTGTTGGTGCCCTTCTAAAGCTTCCTATGACAAATGGAATAAACTACTCTAGGATTTTTTGTGGGATAATACCAATCAAACTCGAGGTTGCCACCATGTATCTTGGGAAGATTTTTTTGTCTTCCACATGAAAAGGTGGTATGGGAATTATTGATGTGTACAGATAAAGTATTTCCCTTTGTGCCAAGTGGGTGGTTAAGTCTGTTAAAGGGTAGGAAACTTGGAAGATTCTACTCCATCACTATATTTTTATCGTCAATCCTTATGGGAAAAATGTTGGAATAATATAGGTTTTCAAACCCTTACGGTTCTGATGGATCCAATCCAAATTATTGGTTCTTCATTTCCAAAAGCATTTGGAAATTATTTGAGACTATTAAACCCTTCCTCAAATATATTGGTGATATATTTTACACATGCCTTTTTTTCAACAACCAAAACCTTTGGTGGTCTCACGGTGGTTACTCAAGATTATCTACCTCTGGTTGAGGTCCCTGGGATCAAAATCTTTGACTCTTTTACAAAGGCATCTCCACTATCCAAGGTTTAGTAACTTTTAGAGATTAGACTCCTTGAGTCCATTTGGAAGTGAAATTTTTAGTTTCTCAATTCAAATTTACCTTGAATTCTCAATATTTAGGAGCTCATTATTGATGTTATGATGCATAAATTTGGATTGAAAGCCTTGTCCAAAATATCATCCCATGCTATTTTGAACAACCCATCCAATTTTTAGACTTAGGCACTCTGGATTGAAGACTCGCGGAATGAATAAGTTGAAGACACAATGTTTCACATAAATTATAAGGTTGTAAGCCACAAAACAAAGAGGTTAAAAGGTTAGTGTTTCTGAAATTGGTGAAAAGCTTAGTTCTTTGTGCCATGGAAAATATGACATTATGTGAAATTGGAAAAATGGAATTCCACGGAGTTAGTTAGTTCAACACAAAAAAACATGTAGTCCACTCGGAAGAAGTTGTGGTGTAAGAAAAAGTTTCATGAGACATCGTGAGGTAAAGGAAATAAAATTCAATCCAACTAAGGTTAGAAGTTGTGGAACAAAGAACTATGTGTTCCACATGTTCTCAAAATATATCGTTCCATAGATTTCAAAAGTCACAAAACAAGTGGATATGATTGCAGGTAAAAGATAATGCATAACAAGGAGAAATACCTTCACAAAGATAGTGGAAGAAGAAGGCCAAGTTTGGGAAAATTATAAAGTAGTGGAGCAGAAAATTAACATCACACGAGACATCATAAAAAAATGTTTCATGTGGAGTTGGAAAATCTGTGAAATAAAATTAAAAACACACATCAAAGCAAAAGCCATGAAAAAAGGTAGGAACATCATAAAGCCGCAGAAGACATGATCAAGGTCGCGGATCATCTAAGGTATGTGAAACATAATAAAGCCACACTGTCCCATTTCAAGGTTTGAACCATTCCCAACCACCAACATTAAATCTTGCACGGAGAGTTCCATATTTTCGAGACAATTTGGATGATGTGCAAGTAGAGAAATGACTTCCATATATGGCCTACGAAAGCTATGACACCCATACATAGCTGCAAGTAATACATAATGATCAGTCCTTAGCAGTAGTGGGTGGTTGGTCCTCTTCAAATCAACGTCTCTTCTCTCTTTTCCTCTCTTCTCTTCTTTTCTATATAATGTAACTTGTTTTCATTGTAAAGGATCCTCTTTCCATTTTGTAAAGTTACCATGCTAAAATGTTAACTGAACTTTAAGTTGTAGACCTCTATTTTTAGCTTTTGTAATGTATCCAATGCCTTCGAGTGTTGTAACATACCATGAATCACGATAAGCAATAATATACATTGAATGTGTCTCATCTACCATTTTTCTCAGATTATTACTTTCTTCCCTCTCTGTTCTTTCCATTTTATGTTGTGTATGGACTATATTTTCATGAATTTCATTTCACTATGTCATATATGTAGGGTTTTAGGTTGATGGAGTTGTAAAATTACACCATGGCCAATATCTTCCATCTCAATCTTGTGTGATCCTTCCTTGCTTCCCCGAACTTAAGGAAAGAGAGATCCCCTTTCTCTAGTGCTATCACCACTCTTTAGCTTAGTTTCCCTTTCATGCATTCCTTCTCCCTTTCCCCCACAGTTCAATAATATAACCTAGCTTAGGAGTAGTTTAGCATTA
Source organism: Taxus wallichiana var. yunnanensis (assembly GCA_018340775.1). Taxonomy (NCBI): domain Eukaryota; kingdom Viridiplantae; phylum Streptophyta; class Pinopsida; order Cupressales; family Taxaceae; genus Taxus; species Taxus wallichiana. The sequence continues at coordinate 54,721,133 of CM031238.1, forward strand.
GTAAGATAGGTAGAGGAAGTTGACCTTCTTTGGAGGTTGATCTCATATAGTCAAGTCCCACATTGAGAGATCATCTCATGTTTCACTAAGGTTTTGAATCTCTAGATTCAATAGGAATGCAACTTCAGGTGATGATAGTTTTGGCATACCTGATGGGACATTGAGCCATAAATAGCTTAGTTTTGATTTAATACACTGATATTGGTGTGTGTTTCAGTGGTATTTTATCTTTAGATAAAATGAGAAACACACCTGGAGAAGCCTAACTTCAAATCTTTGCTTTCAATAGTCAAGTGTTTTAGTTTCATGAGAAGAGTGCATACAAGAAAAATCACAACAAGAGGGGAGCCTTTTGAATACCTATAAATTTCACCAAGGAGAAGAGGAAGACCTATACAAAGACTTCCATCCCCACCACCTAGGGTTCACTCAACTCCCCCTTTTGGTAGGCCTTTCTCTCATCTTCATAGGAACCTGAGACCCATTCCCCTCATGGCCCTTCAAATAAATCAACCTTTTGTTACTTTCAATGGTGGCAGCCCCTTGGCTTTGAATGCCCAACATGATATCCTAGTTTCTTCCCTAAAAAGCATCCCATTATTTATAGGAGAAAATTCAACCACCCCTATTGAGCACATCTTGGATGTTGCTAATGTCTGTTCAGTCCACCTTGTCACTGAAGATGATGTAGTAGATCGAGTACCCTAGCCTAATCTTTTAAAGGAAAAAAATTTAAATGGTATAAAAGTTTGTAGCCAACTTCTATTCATACATGGGACGAGCTCGAGGAGAAGCTTTGCAAGAATTTTAAGGACAAGAGTGATCACTTATCTCTCATAGAGAAACTTACCACTATTAAAAGAGCCCCTCATGAAATCATGATGGATTTTAATTTCATATTTCAAAATACTTGGGATAGAATCCCATGGTTGGTAAGACCTACCCATGAATATGCCTTCTTGTGTTATTTAAGAGCACTAAATAGTGATATTTGTAGACACAAAATCATGCACTTTAGACATTATTTAGTCCTAGTCTCATACTACTATTCATATGGTTTTTGAGTGAAGAAATTACTAATTAACCCCTGTCTTTTAGCCATTTTGCTTTACTTTCTATCATCATTTATGACCTTCATCACATACTTTCCCAGTCTATTTTTTTCATTTTCATCATTTTAGTCTTGATTGGGTCCCCTAGGATTGTCTTGGGGTGCCGAAAGGTGCCCTAGTCTCAGTCGGGACACTTTGATTCTTTTCCCTCTTTCTACCAATTTTTGGGCACTTTCTATTCATTTGAACATTTCATATTTCTTGTGGTCATCCTTTTTGGGGTTAATTATGAAATTAGAACAAGATAACCATATAAATATAAAGTTATGAAACCATAATGAGGGACCAAACACTAGTCACTACTATCATCCACCTAGATTTGCATCCATCTAAGGCATCTATAGCTCATTTGCATTCATCTAGCTCCATCACAAGGTAAAAGCTTGGTTCATCAAAGCATCACACTACATAGGGGAATTTTATTCTATTCCATCCACCATTCTATTACATTTTTCTACACATAGCTATAACTCACTACTTCACAAAGTACAACTAGCACAAGAGAACCTAGGGCATGATTTCACACACTTACACACAGAACTACATCGGGTCTAAGATGTAGTGCAACAATTAGTTAGTAAGTCCACCATTGTGGCAACTAAGGATAGTCCAACCCATTCATATGCATTTTTTATTTTGTAGGCTTTGATGCTTGTTTTGGGGTTTTACAGGTCTTTCCTTCATCACTAACTACCGGTGACATCAATGCATTCGTATACATTGGTGTGATAGAAAACAAGGGATTTTGCATCACCTTGCAACCCTAAAAATATAGTTTTTGGACCTCCTACATATACTCGGGTGCCCATAATGTAGGTTAGGGTGCCCACAAATGCCATGATCCTCTCCGGGTGCCCGGTCCACTCAAATTGCCCGGATCTGCAAGTTTCTAGACCTCGGCATAGTCATTCCCTCATCCTATTTCTTCAGTCATCTTTGTGACACATAGTCCATCAAGTTCACCGAATCAACTAAGCTCCTTCTAACCCTTATTTACATATTAGGGTTTCTATTTTCATTAGCCTAGTTTCTTGGGTCACTTTCTATATTTATTTACTACTTTTATTTATTGTTATTTACTATTGTTCCTAGTTATATTAACTACTATTATCCCAAATTTTAGTTAATCATTTTGGTGAAACCATACTCCATCTTCACACCTATAGGATCCTCACTCTTTATCATCCTAGAGCCTAATCATCATGAACATATCAATCACTGATTATTTACTTGCACATCCTAATGTAAGGTATAGAGTCCAACATCTTCTAGCTATTACCCACATTCATGTTGACATGCATCCTGAATCAGTGTATCAAAATTTTGTAGATGCATTTTCTCAACACTTATCATTCAAATCTAATCTTCCTGCTAATTTAAACACTTTTGATAATGACCCACCCTTGCATATTATGATTCACTTAAATTGATCTAATGGGTTGGAATTCAACCTATGTCCCATGTCATTCCTTCATCACCTCGGCCTTTCGGCTCATGATGTTAGTCCATATTTTTTTCACTATGTACTTATGATGGTTATGTTCATCCATGTGTTGGTCACATTACACTACCTATCATTGTAGGGCCCAAAACTATCCCCACTGTGTTTTTTCATTGATTTCCAGTCACCTATAATTTTTTACTAGGTAGGCCATGGCTTCATGCCATGCAAGCCATCGCATCTACTATGCATCATTGTGTTAAATTCCTCCATGAAGGAATTGAATATACTATTCTTTGTGACCGACCCATTCCAATATTGTGTTCATGATCCTAATACTAGTCTTCCTATTCCATGTATTGATACTACAGATGATCCTCAACCTATGGACAATCCACCTCACTTGCCACCACTTAAAGGTGTCATTTGTGTGATAGATGTATTTTCTTCTATGCCGCCTACTGCTACTGCTACTACTATGATTCCTTATGGGGGCATGTCCAATCTATGGACGTCACTCTATCACCTACATCTTCAAATGTACCGCCTCCATTAGTATGCCCACCATTTACTTGCACACTTTTTATGAATGACTCATATTGGGAACATATTCCATTTGATCCTACTTGTGATGAAACCATTTTCTCACATGATGGTCTAGATCAACTTGGTTTTACTTTTGAGGACCTCTATCCTCCTACTCATGCTCCTCATCTATACTATGGCTTTTCATTATTATTGTTGTTTATGGCTTTGCATGTCTTCCATCTTGATCTATCTATCATGCATTCCTCACTCTTCTCCACTCACATTAGGGAAATCATGGCTTGATTACATTGGGGAACTCTTGATCTTGATCATACAGACATATCTTTTCCCATGCCCTTTGGTTATGTCTTTATTTGCAATAGTTATTTTCTTGGCTATTCATAAAATATCACTCGTTGGTATGTGCATAGTTGTCCACTTCCTCCATTCACTGATGAGGAATATGCCATGGGTATGTACAATTTACACCTCAATGGATCATTACATGATCAACCAGAAACTATTGCTTATCAAGTCTCTAATGTTTATCCATATGAATTTGACCCTGAAACTAATGATCTATTAGATGATATTACATAATCGATTCTTCACCTTCCACACTTGGGGGAATTGCATATACACACACCCCCAATCTAGCACCATTATACATCATAACATAACATAATTCTATCATACTCATCTCACATCCTCATCACATTGTGTGTGTTTATCACACTCATACCAGCATCGTCATTACCCGATGACACACTCTTGTGCTTCGGTTCACACTTGAATATTGAGGGATACATACTACACATGAACCCCACACACACTTTGCACCATAGGCACTACATACTATGTCTACTCACACATCACACATCTTACATCACACATTCTATAGTTAGTCTACATCATTACACATCTACACGTCATACATCGTACTAGTCTTCATCACACATGTGTCACACTTGCATCTAGCCTTACATACTACTCATCACACCTTATACTTTTAGTCTACATACACATCTTGCATTGCATCTTATACATCATACATTACACATTCTACACATCACATTAGTATTCATCATACATACATCTACACTAGGGTTGATTACACACTTTGCATTTCATCTTACAACATTACACATTTCATTCATCATATGGTCGTCCATACTCATCACATAGGCTACACACATTGACTATGTTGTATTTACATTTCACGTGCATTTTACACTCTCAGGATATATACATATCTTGCATATTACATCTTGCATTATGTCACATCATTCATGTTTTCACACTTCTATACACCATCCTTATATTCATCATATTACACTTCTATTGTTTATAGGGTTACATTACTCATACTACTCAACCTACATACTACAAACTATGTAACACACATCTCTACATTACTAGTCTACCTACACACATTTCATTGCATATTATTCTTCATGTATTACACATTTCTACAGATCATATGGTGGTCTATTATCATCACACATGCTACATAAAATTTTACACACTACACTCACTACCCTATGATGTACTTTATTTCCTCAGTCCATACTTGACTACGAGGGTTTACAAATTAAATGGACCTAATAATATTTACACTTTCATCATTTGACCTTCTATCATGTGACATTACTAGGTTAGTGGCATACACTTTAGGCTAAATGGTCACCTATCCCTTCACCTTGTAGTGGTATATGCGTTAGGCTACATCACCACTCCTATTATTCATGTTGTAGTGATATACGAGGTAGGATAAATAATCACTTCTTTGTTCATCTTGTCATCATACATGCATCATCCATAGGGTTAACAACACATCATTTATAGGTCGCATCTCATCAACACACACACACACATTCATCACATCACATTAGACACAACACACTATTTGACCATTTCCTGATGACGCACTCTCGTTTACGGTTCACTATTGACTGTTGAGGGGGAAAACTAAATGAACCTCACTACATACATTTCCATTCACTCATGGGGCATGCGGCTCTATCATCCATATTGCATTCCATTCCATCCATCCACAACATATTGCATATCTTGGTTGCTTTTACTCTTGCTTGTATTTACTTATATATGGTCCTTATATTACACATACTACTTAGGTCTCTTGTATTTAATTTATCTTTACCATACACACATGTGAGTTCACATCCATTTTTAGTTATGATCATAGATACATGTATTTTACATGTAGCATGGGTGTTCTCCTCTACCATCCTACATCGATTGTTGGGGAATCCGCTTTTGTCTCTTACAAGTGTTATTGTTTCATTATGTACTTAGCACCTTACATTAATTAGTTATTCACACTTTTGACATATTGGTTATCTTTATAACATGCTAATGGGTGTTTCATGTGCAACACATGTTTTACAGGATTATATGTTACCATGACTATATGTTTGTTTGTTTTTATTATATGCGGGCCTTTCTCTTTATTTGGTATGCACACTTATTTGTTGTATGTGGCCATGATGGCCTTACATGTCTTGCGACATCATGAGTGATGTCCCATGTTTGCAGCCCACTTTGTGGAACTTACTTTATCTTCTTGTGTGTTTACATTACTATATTGCTTAGTAGCTTATACACTGTTTGTGTAGACTCCACATTATCTTTTACATGCATGCTTGTTTATCCTAACTCTTGTTTTGGCTAAACCTCTTGTTTGTGTGCACCTTGTTTTTACCAAGTGCTTTCCTTTCCTCCCTATAGGGAAGAGTTACAGAGTTCAAGATTTTGGTCCTCTTTTGGGGATGCATTCTCCTATCAGTGACATCGCATGCGTCCCCAAAGAGGGGGCATAATTTGGGCTTTACATATTATATAATGCTTCTACACTAGTTCACTTCAATTTAGTTTCCACCCTTGGCATTGTGGGTTATACAGTGAGTGGGTTCATATCGTGTACAAACCCCACACATAGCATATTTTATAGGACATGGTTTTCCTTAGCATTCAGGGGAGCGATTACGAGGTTATAGGATACAACGAACTTCCTCTCTACATATACTTCGCTAATGGTATCGAATCACCCAAAATACCAAGCAATACTGAGAGATCTCTTTATACATATTTAGGGAAGCAGTTAAAGGTTGGAGGATATAATGAAATTCCTCCCTATACTTCTTTGGCCTATGGCATCGGATCGCCCAAAAAACCCAGGACATGATATCCTCTTTCTACACCCTTTCTCTCATCATAGATCAGGTGCACATGTTCCATTTTTCATTTGTGTATTTTACATTTACATACTCTTACATGTGTATTTTACATGTATTTTTACATATATACATGTGTATTTGACTTCTTGATCATCTTCTTCTTCACAGATTCATTTGTATGTGAGAAGCAACTAGTCAACAACAATTATAACAATGGGGAAACAACAACAACATTTAGCGGTAGCACACACCATACTAACCATGTAAGTACATCACAAACATTAGAAACCACGTGCATGTTTCTGACCTAAGTTCACTCTCATAACCTTTTTGTGCCTTTTCCTCTTTAATTTCCATGCTTCATCATCTTTTTGTCATTCCACACTTTGTCTAGTCCTTTGGCGTGTTTTCTACTACAATCATCATGGACATTAGGTAAAAATATCTATCTACTTTATGTTACTAAGATTTACATGCACCAACATAAATTGGGGGAAAATGTAGACACAAAATCATGCACTTTAGACATTATTTAGTCCCGATATCATATTATCATTCATATGATTTTGGAGTGAAGAAAGTAATAATTAACCCCCATCTTTTGGTCATTTTTATTTACTTTATGTTGTCATTTCGACCTTGACACATACTTTCCCGAGTCTATTTTCATCGTATTCCATCATTTTATCCTTGACTAGGGAACCCAAGATAGTATTGGTGCGTTGACAGTGCCCCTGGTCCCAATCGGGGACACCACGATCTGATTAACTAAAATCTAGAATATGTGTAGTTAATATAACTAGGAAAACAAAAAATAGTAATAATAAAATGATGTAAATAAAATATAAATAAATATATAAAGTGACCCAAACAACTAAGAAAATGGAAATGTAAAACCCTAGAGTGTAAGGAGAGTTAGAAAGAACTAAGTTGATTTGATTAGCTCACTAGATGTGTGTCAGAGTGTGTTTGGAGAAACATGAGGAGGAAGTGACTGTTCCTAGGTCAAAAAAATCACGGTATGAGTTCTTTCGTTGGACTAGGGCACTGGGAGAGGATCAAGGCACCTATGGGTGCCCTAGTCTGAGTTCTAGGCACCCTGGTTTGTACAGAAGGTCCAAAAACTAGATTTATAGGATCAGATAATGATGCAAAACCATAGTTTTTGTTAAGTAATTTTTGTACTCGACCATATGTCATTGGAGTCAATGATGAATAAAAGCCTGTAAAACCCTAAAACAATCATCAAACCCTAAAAAATAAAAATGCATATGAAGGGGGGTCGGGCCCTCGGCCCCACAATGGTGGAATTACTAACTAAGCACTACACTACATCTCAGAACCGATGTAGTTCTATGTACAAATGTGTGCAATCATTCCTTAGGTGCTCTTGTCTTTAGTCGCACTTTTTGAAAGTATCAAAAAATAACTATATGTAGAAAATGTAATATAATGGTGAATGGAATAGAATAAATTTCCTTCCTACGCTTGTGTTATGTAGATGAACCATCCTTGTGCCTTGTGATTAAGCCGAGATAGACTTGAAATGAGCTCTAGATGCCTTAGATGGATGTAACTCTAGGTGGATGGTAGTAATGAATAGTTCTTGGTCCCTCATTATAATCTTGTAACTTTATATTTATATGGTTATCTTGTTCTAATTTCGTAATTAACCCCAAAAAGGCCGACCACAAGAAATATGAAGTGTTCAAATGGCTAGAAAGTTCCCAAAAAGTGGCGGGAAAGTGGGAAAAGGATCAGGGCATCCCGATTGGGACCAAGGCGCTCGTCGGTGCCCCAATACCATCTGGGCGCCCGGTAAAGGCTAAAATGATGGGAAATGATGGAGATAGACTAGGAAACTAGGTGCTAAAGGTCAGAAATGACAATAGAAAAACAAAGTAAAATGGCCAAAAGATGGGGTTAATTAGTAATTTCTTCACTCAAAAACCATATGAATAGTAGTATGAGACTAGGACTAAATAATGTCTAAAGTGCATGATTTTTGTCTACATTTTCCCCACTTTATGTTGGTGAGCAGAAATCTTGGTAACATAAAGTAGATAGAGATGCATACCTGATGTCCATGAAGATTGTAGTAGAAAATGTGCAAAGGACTAGACAAAACATGGAATGAAAAAAAGATAGTGGAGCATGGAAACTAAATATGAAAAAGAGAAAAAAAGTGATGAGAGTGAACCTAGGGTGGAAACACATATGTATTTGTTGATGTGTGTGATGTACCTGCATGGTTAGTATAGTGTGTGTTGTCACAAAATGTTGTTGTTGTTGCCCCCATTATTGTAGTTATTGTCGATTGTTTGTTTCTCATATGGGTGGACTATGAGGAGAATTGATCAAGTATTCAAATAAAATGTATATATGTATAAAAATGCATGTGTGCATATGTTAAAAACATGTAAAAATATGAAAATGAAAAATGGAACATGTGCACATGATCCATGTTGAGAGAAAGAGGGTAGAAGATGATATCCTCTGCTTTGGGTTTTTAGGAAATATGATGTCATAGGCCAAAGAAGTATAAGGAGGAATTCTATTGTATCCTCTAACCTTTAACTACTTCCCTGAATCATATGTGAATAGATCTTTGTACTTCCTAGTTTTTGGGCGATCCACGACACCACTAGCTAAAGTAGTGTAGGGAAGCGCACCCATTATAACCATCAAGCCTCTAACTACTCCCAGAATGCTAAGGACACCATGTCTCTATAAAATCCACTTGTGTATAAGGTTCGTAGAGTGGTCTAAACCCAATCAATGTATAACCCACAATGCCAAGGGAGGAAGCGAAATGAACTATACCCACAATTCCAAGGGTGGAAAAATGAACCGATTGTCTGGGGTATAGAGCTATGTGTAGTATGTAAACCCCAAATGATTCCCCCTCTTTGGGAGTGTATAAAACATCATTGATAGGAGAATGCAGCCCAAAAGAGGACCCATATGAACTATGTAACCTATAAAGCTTTGCTAAACCAAGGCACAGGACACTAGTGGCTAGCCAAAGAAAAGTGTTATTACAAACAAGCATGCATGTATAAGATAATGTGTAATGTACGCAAACCATGTATAAGCTACCAAATAATATAGTAATGTAAACATGTAAGAATACAAAGTGAGTCACACCAAGTGTGCTGCAAACATGGGACATCACTCACATGATGTCATGAAAACATGCAAGGCCATCATGGCCGCATATAACAAACAAGTGTGCACACAAAACATAGGGCAAGGCCCATATATAATAGCAATAAAAAACAAGTAAAAATAATAGATAACCATGGAAGCAAGTAATCCTGTAAAATAAATGTTGCACATGAAGCACCTGTTAGCATGTTAGAAAAATAACCAAGTATGTCAAAAGCATGTATAACCATGTAATATAGAGTGTTAAGTATAAAATGAAACAATAAAGAATGTGAATGCCCCCAGTGACCAATGTAGGATGGGTAGAAGGTGAGCATCTGTATTGCATGCGATAAGGCTTTGTATCTATAATCACAACTAAGTACAGGCTTGAACGCACATGTGTATATGGTATAGATAAATGACATACAAGAGATATAATTAGAATGTGTAATAAGACGACCACATACAAGTAAATGTGAACAAGAATAAAATCAACCAAGTAATTCAACATACGGTGGATGGGTGGAATGGAATGCAAGATGGAATGATAGGAGCCACGTGCCCCCCAAGTGAATGGAAATGTATGTAGTGAGGTTCATTTGGTTAATAAACCATCGGTGATCAGTATAGATCGAGGAACTAAAGTGTGTCAAAGGGTAGTGAGTGCAACAAGTAGAATTTTACGGCAGCATGTGTGGTGATAATAAATGGCCATATGATGTTTAGAAATGTGCAATACATGATGAATAGTATACGATGCTGATGTGTGTGTAGGTAGACTAATAATGTAGAGATGTGTCTTTATGTAGTATGTATAATGAGTAGGATGTGATGCTAGACTTGTAGATAATATGTGGAACATGTGTAGTTAATCTAACTAGGGACATCGGTAAAATAATGTAAATAACAACTAAATAAATATAAAAAGTGACCCAAGTAACTAAGAAAATAGAAATGTAAAACCCTAGAGTGTAAGGAGGTTCAAAGAAGTTGGTTGATTCGATGAGCTCATTGGGTTGTGTCAGTAGAGGTATTTGGAGAAAGCAGGAGGAGGAAATGATTGTGCCTAGGTCTAAAAATCACAAATTTGAGTTGTTTTGCTTGACTGGGGAACCTGGGAGAGGATCAGGGCACTTGTGGGTGCCCTAGTCTGAGTTCTGGGCACCCTGGTCTATGTAGAAGGTCAAAAAAATAGATTTATAGGGCCAAATAATTATACGAAACCACGGATGTATGTCACATGTAATTCATTGTACTTGGTCATATTCATCGGTATTCAATGATGAATGGAAGACCTGCAAAACCCCAAAACAAGCACCAAACCATAAAAATAAAAATACATATGAAGGGGTTAAACTATCCTCAATTGCCACAATGATGGACTTACTAATTGAGTGTTGCACTACATCTCAGACCCAATGTAGTTCTATGTGCAAGTGTGTGCAATCATGCCTTGGGTGATCTTGTGTCAATCGCACTTTGTGAAAGTAGTGAGAAATAACTATGTGTATAAAATGTAATAGAATGGTTGATGGAATAGAATAAAATTCCCTCATATGCTTGTCGATGCGGATGAACCAACCTTGTGCCTTGTGATGGAGCTAGATGGATGAAAATGAGCTCTAGATGTTTTAGATGGATGCAAATCTAGGTGGATGATAGTAATGACTAGTGATTAGTCCCTATTATGATCTCATAGCTTTATATTTATATGGTTCTCTTGTTATAATTTTGTAATTAACCCCGAAAATGCCAACCACAAGAAATATGAAGTGTTTAAATGGCTAGTAAGTGCCCAAAAAGAGGTAGAAAGAAGGAAAAGGATCGGGGTGCCTTAATAGGGACTAGGGTGCTCGTCGGTACTCTAGTACTAGCATGGGCATCCCAATCAAGGTTAAAATGATGAGAAAGGATGGAGACAAACTAGTAAAGTACGTGCTTAAACATCGAAATGATGATAGAAAAGTAATGTAAAATGACCAAAAGATGGGGGTTAATTAGTACTTTCTTCACTCAAAACCATATGAATAGTAGTATGATCTTTGGGACTAAATAATGTCTAAAGTGCATGATTTTTGTCTATAGATCCTTTTCCCTCTTTCACCACTTTTTGGGCACTTTCTAGTTGTTTGAACATTTCATATTTCTTGTGGTCAACCTTTTGGGGTTAATTACGAAATTAGAACAAGAGAACTATATAAATATAAAGTTATGAGATCATAATGAGGGACCAATCACTAGTCATTACTATAATCCACCTAGAGTTACATCCATCTAAGGCATCTAGAGCTCATTTTCATCCATCTAGCTCCATCACAAGGCACAAGGCTGGATCATCTGCATCACACAAGTATAGGAGGGAAGTTTATTCTATTCCATCCACCATTCTATTACATTTTTCTACACAACTACAACTCACTACTTCACAAAGTGCAACCGACATAAGAGCACCCAAGGCATGATTTAACACACTTGCACATAAACTATATCAGGTCCGAGATGTAGTGCAACACTTAGTTAGTAAGTCCACTATTATGGTAGTTGAGGACAATCTGATCCCTTCATATGCATTTTTATTTTTAGGGTTTGATGCTTGTTTTGAGGTTTTGTAATTCTTCCTTCATCACTTTGAATACCAATGACATCAACGCAATTTAGATACATTAGTGTGACAGATAGAGAGGGCTTCGCATTGCCTTGCGATCCTCCAAATCTAGTTTTGGACCTCTCTGCATAGACAAGGTGTCCAAAAGATAGACTAGGCGCCCGATTCTCTCCCAGGTGCCCTAGTCCACTCAGATTGCCCAGATCTGCAAGTTTCTAGACCTTGGAATAGTCATTTCCTCCTCCTATTTCTCCATTCATCTTTGTGACACAGTCCAACAAGTTCACCGAATCAACTAAGCTCCTTCCAACCCTTCTTTGCATATTAGGGTTTCTATTTTCATTAGCCTAGTTGTTTGGGTCACTTTTTATATTTATTTACTACTTTTATTTATTGTTATTTACTATTGTTCCTAGTTAGATTAACTACCATTATTCCACATTTTAGTTAATCAATATTTTAGTTATGATTCAATTTATGGGTGTTAGAACACTTACGATTCTTTTAAGGTGGCCATTAGTAGAAAATATATTCTCATACAAGTTGGAAAGATCGCACCAAGGCCTCCCATGCCTATAGTTCAAGAAATAACATAATATATTCCACTTCAAATACATATAATAAAGTGCATATTGGAGTGTCAATCACCAACTTCTAAGCCAAATCAATGCTACCCCAAGTACATCTAATGACTCACGAGAGGTAAAGAGTCTTCTTAAAACTTTTTCCAATGAATTAGTAACTCTTAAAAGACAAAAAAACACAAAATTACCAGCCTTATAAGGCCCCTTTTCAACCTTCTTATTGATGAGCCCATTAATTAGATGAATGATGACATCATTTATATTTCCCCTTGTTTGAATTTGAATGCATTTTATAAATTTTTCTTAATTTAAAGTAAACATTATATGCATTTTGTTGGATTAGTGTCTAAATTAGTTCTATCATGAATTTTTAACTAAAAATCATCAAAAAAACACCATTTTGTGTGTTTAGATTGAAGAAAGAATAATTTTGACCAGGATGCAGAGTTTTGGGCTCGTAAGTCTAAAAATTATCAAGCTTCAGAGGTGTCTCATCTCACTTGAGTCTCTTTATAATGCTTCAAATTCTCTTTTGAATGCTTTGGAGTCTCTTTGGAATGCTTTAGAGTCTCTTCGAATGCTTTGGAATTTGACATTTGGCTTTAGTATCGAGTGAAAATTTTAGCATCTTGCCAACTAATAATAACAAACTGGAAAATGCGATATTTTTCCAGCCTGGAACATGCATCCAATATAGAAAAACACACACCAAAATAAGGAACCACCATATTTAGAATAGATCATGTACTTTTTGTCAATTTATTTCCTTAATCCTCTCCACTATTTCATCCTAAAATATGGAGATGATTTAGGAAGTCTATATCGAATATCTAAATAAGGATTCTTCTCATAGATTTGTAGGCATCGTTGAGGAAGATGGATGATATAAATTGTTGTGATAGAGTTAGAAAAAAGAGAGAATCAACACTATTGTAATTTTTCTATAAGATCTAAAACTTATGAAATCAATAATAAATGTTGCTTTCGTGAATTAGTGTGCAACTTTTGTTCTGATCAAAGGGAGAGAAAGGGCCCACTCACCCCGAGACCGGAACTTTTGGTATTTTATGTATCAGTCAATTTTTGTTGAATTCTTCATTACCATATTTACATTTATGTGTTTATTTTCCTATTAAAAAAATTCACTATTCATTTACTCCATGACAGTTCATCTATAGTAGTTCAGCTCAAATAATAACTCATAATTTCTTTACATCTATTACTTCTATTAATTGTAACTATTTCAAGTTGTGTGAAATTTTATTCTAGAAGATTTTTATTATTTTACTTTCAACACTTCAATCTTATTTCAGTAAGTGTGCTTTCTTTTTAATCCTTGTGAGTTTTGAATTTCAAGAATTTCAATTTCCATCAAGTTGTGTGAGTATTTAAATTCTGCAAGTTAACTAGTTTTATTCATTTTAAATAGTTTGTGCAATATTTATAATAACATAGCTTAAATTTAAACTTTGGAGACTTAGAATTAGGAGACCCCCAAAAAAGGAATATCGCCAAGTAATTTTTAATTTCACAAAAAGACCTTATTGCATATTACCTTTAGACACTGCCCTGGTTATAATGACATCAACTAGATTGATTAAATTTTGAACCAACAACGAGGCTCATCATTTTGAACGCCATTTTCGAAGGGGCAATAGTGCAAATAAGAATCATTCAATTGACAATTTCCATAAGAATATACCTGGTAAAAGAAATATATGAGTATACCTAGAGATTCAAAGGGTAGATTCATACCAAAAGGTCCTCAACCACAAACTGATCAGTCTTGGGATCAATTTTCATAATTAGAAGAAGTATTAGACTCATCAATTCAAGATAAAAAAAACCTTACTTTACCATAACCTTCAGAACATTCTCCTGAAGTAGGGCCTTCATATCTAAGAAAATCTATATTATAAGATCTAGTTAATCTGAGCTATCAAACTCAGGTTAGTAGCCTTCCACCCACACCATATTTTTCACCTGAAAAGGAAAATTTTGTATAAAATTAATTGGGAAAGAATGGTAGATGAACAACCAAGACTTAAGCATAACCCATGTAATGCATAAGGTGTTGTACCATCGATGATGTTTAATTATCCTATTTTATTGATGAGGAAGATGATACTCCCATGAAAAACATATCCCCATGTATTACTTACATTTTGGGGCATGGCCTATGAAGATCCAAACCAATTCCTCTTTGAATTCAAAGTAATTTGTCAAGCAAATGACTATAGAACTGATAACCAAAAGTTGAAAAAATTTCCTTCTACACTTAAGGATTCAGGCATGAGATGGATCATGAGTTTTTCACCTAACTTCATCAACTCTTGGGTAGAAATAGAAGAACAATTTTTGGATAAATATCGATATTATTGTAGGGGAAGAGACGGGAAAGAAGAATTTTCTAGGTCAAGAAAAACGAAGATGAAAATCTGGAAGATTACCTGGATAGATTCCTCTTTCTTCATAGAAAATGTGGTCATCATTTGAGTGAAGATTTAACTAAAACCATTTTCTTAAAAGGATTGGATGAGGATTCAAGGAATATATGAATCTAATGGGAGGAGATGTGAATAATATAACCTTCCATCAAATTGAACAAGTCTATAGAAGTTACTCTAGAACTAGGGGAGACCCTAGGAAAAGGAGAGCTAAGAAAACCAATCTTGATGTAAAGCAATTAATGGAAGAACTATCCAACTTCAAGACAAATATTTTGGTACACTTGAACACTACTCTAGATGGTATGTAGGTAAAAGTAAAATCAAATACTGAACCACTAGCAATGTATTGTCCAAGATGTAAGAAAAACATGCCCTCAGAGATTTTCCTCTAGATAAAATTGAAATATGTGGGATATGTGATAAGGATCATGCTACTAAGGATTTTAGGTTCATAATAGCCCTCGAAAACTAGATCAAACAAGAACCCATAGAATACCTCAATTTTGTACAAAATCAAGGACGATAAACCTTCTCAAACATCACCACAATTCATGCTAAGAAACAATCCTAATCCATGGATGATGCCATGGGATTCAAATATGTACCCTTTGAATGGAACACGAATGTCATGGGCTCCATATTAATGGACATACCACCATGGATGCCCAACCAATCTCAATCTGGACACCTCAACCATGGATGTCCCAACCTTATCACTAGCCATGGACTAATCCACAATGGACACAATATCCTAACCATCCTACTGGTTATCCATAATAGAGAAGATTCACACCCCAAAAACAAAAATGCCCATAACAAGAATTAATGCCACCATACATTTGTTTGGCCTCAACCAATAGAGTTGGTATTCCAACAAAAAATGTTGACACAACATGTGGTCAATCCAAATAATAGAACACAACAACTATCTTTGAAGCTGAACATGAATCTATGGGTACAAATTCCATTAATTATAATGAAATTCAACTAAGGTCATGAAAAATTATGGATAAACCTCCAGTTGTTATCACATAAATACCCAATGAGAATCCAACACTTGATAAAGGAGAAAAAAGGAATATGAGGAGAAAAAAAAATAAACATTAGAACAACCCATAGTTTCTCCACCAGCTCCTTTTCTTGAGAGAATCAAGAAAATAATTAACAAAGAATTTGATTTACTTAGGGAAATAAAGAAATTGAACATTGAGATACCATTATTACAAGCCATTAAAGATATTCTAGAATTAAATAGGTTGGTCAAAAATCTTTGTATTAAAAATCCTAGGAAAAAAAAATCCCAAGACCAATACCCATAGATGGAAAACTCATTGACATGTTGTCGGGAAGTTATTGCTTTCCAAGTATGGTGACCCTGGAATCCTGATTATTACCATAACAATTAGGAAAAAGAGATACCGAATGTATTGATCGACCTAGGAGCAACTATTAATGTCATGACAATAGATACTTTGAAATGAATACCTTTGATTGAGACTACTGACCTACTACTACTACTATTTTACAAATGGCAGATCAATATATTGCTAAACCTGAAGGAGTGATAGAAGATGTTATGGTAATAATAGAATCATGGGAATACCCTGCAGACTTCATGATCCTTCAACCTAAAAACAAAATACAAGGATACCCCATCATTTTAGGAAGGCCATGGTTAGCTATTGTTACAAATTTAATAGATTGTAGATCTAGAGACATGACTATATCAAATGGAATGCATGCAAAAAAAAATTCCTTATTTCCACCAACACAACCATTTGTAGATGTTAAAGAATACATTTGGGTTGATGATTATGAGTTAGCTAATTGTAATTTATCTTCTTTAGATATGATTGCAGTTAAAAAACACGTTTCAGAATTTGAGGAGGAATCAACACGAATATTGGAGAGGGATAGAAATGATTCGAGTCTTCTTAGGTTACTTTATAGTCTCCTCGAGTTTCTTTGGTTTTAGTTTCCTCCAGTTGATTTAGAGTCTCCCGGGTTGCTTCTAAGTATCCTTAGATTACTTTAGAGTCTCACCAGGTTGTTTTGGACTCTATTAGCCCTGTTGTAAAACCCTCTTGTTCAAATCCAAGATCAATAACTTAAACTGCTGAGATGGTAGCATCTGATGAAATATATGAATCAGCCCCTTTTCAATTATATGTGCAAAAACAAAAAGATTGGATCAAAATATTTCTACAACAATTTTCACTTGTCCTTTAACAATTCTAATTCCACAAGGAAATCTAACTTTTTAGGACATGATTGCATTCCATAGGTTGTTACCTCATGAATGTCCATTAAATTCATTATTAAATGAATTTAAATTATCAATTCAGTCTATCTAGGCATGAAATAGATTTCCCTTTATCCAGGAAAAGAAGTTAATATCAATAGTTGGCTAACTAATGATGAAGAGACCAAAAATTTCATGTATTGAGAAACCATACTAAATATTTTTCTTGGGAGTACAATGATATGAAAGGAATTCATCCTATCATTTGTACTCATCACATCTACACAAGAAATGTTAAATCAGTCAGACAACCACAAAGAAGGATAAACCCAACACTAAGAGACATGGTTAAAATAAAAATAGAAAAGCTATTACAAGTTGGATTTATTTATCCCATATCAGACATTCAATGGGTCTCACCACTTGTAATAGTACCTAAGAAAAATGGGAAGTGGAGAATTTGTGTTGACTATAGAGAGCTTAATAAATCCACATTGAGAGACTATTTTCCCTTACCATTTATTGACCAAGTCCTAGATAATATAACAAGAAAGAAATTCTTCTCCTTTCTAGATGGGTTTAGTGGTTATAATCAGATAAGAGTGGCTGCAAAATATCAAGATAAAACAACATTCACTTTCCCTTGGGGACATTTGCATATAGGGTGTTACCCTTTGGCTTTATGCAATGCACCAACTACTTTTCAAAGAGTTGTCTTGGCCATATTTTATGATTTAATTAATGACTATGTAGAAGTATATATGGATGATTTTACAATGTATGGGAACTATTTTGAAGAGGCTTTAGCTAATATAGACAAATTATTAATAAGGTGTGAACAACAAAACTTATCTTTGAGTAATGAGAAGTGTTTCATGATGATGGATGAAGGGATAGTCCTTGGGCATCATATTTCATCCCAAGGTATAAAAGTAGATCAAAAGAAGATTGAAGTAATCTTTAATCTGCCTATACCCAAAAATCAAATAGATGTTAGAAGATTTCTTGGACATGCAGGGTATTATAGGCGCTTCATCAAGGATTTTAGTAAAATTATTGCTCGTTGTTTTCTTTTCTAGTGAAATATTGTGAGTTCATTTGGGATGAGAAATGTCAAGAATCCTTTGAACTAATCAAAGAAAAATTAACTTCAGCCCCAATATTAAGAGGACCTAATTGGAAATATCCCTTCCACATTCATATTGATGCCTCTAACACTGCTATAGGGGTAGTATTGGGACAAAAGGATGAACATAATAAGATGTATGTTATTTATTATATTATAAAAACCTCACTCCCGTGGAAAGGAACTACACTACTACTAAAAACAATTCTTAGTTTTTTTCATCATTATATTATAGGGTATAATACATTTGTGTATACTAACCATGCAACTATCAGGTACTTAATGAACAAACCAAGTAGTGGGAGGTAAGGTTATTAGGTGGTTACTACTTTTACAAGAATTTGATATTACCATTATTGATAACCCAAGAAATCTAACTTGGTTGTTGATTTCTTGGCAATGTTAGAAACACCAAGAGGAGGACCCTATTGATGATAATTTCCCGATGAGAAAGTGTTTTTCATATCTGCAAGTTCACCATGGTTTGTTGATATTGTAAACTATTTGGCAACAAGGAAATTTCTTGAAAATTTTCACTAGTAAAAAAAAGAAATAGTTAATTAAAGAAAGTGCTATTTTAAATGGGTAGATGGTATTTTATTTAAATGTGGATCTGACTCGGTGTTACGTGGGTGTATTCAAGAAGATGAGGTTTATGATATCATTAAATCCTGCCATGATGAACCACCAAAGGGAATTATTCATAAAAAAAAAAAAAGAATAGTTCATAAAATTCTTGGGGCTAGATATTATTGGTCTTCTCTTCACAAAAGTGTGAAGAAATATGTTTGGCATTGTGATGCATGTCAAAGGATGGGAAAACCCACCTTATCCAGTTTATTTTGATGAGAAATGTACATGGTAGACTATAAACAAGGTTTTGGTAATAGATTTGTGGAGAAAAAGACCATTCTCAAGCTATATATTTCAAGTTTCTAAGTGTGGTGATTAAGAAAAAAATTATTTAAGTGGATGAATAAAATGTTAAATATATATACGTAATGAAGACTATGAATATAAACAACTAAGTATAGAATTTGACCCAAGTAAACAAGTGATTAAATATTAAAACCCTAGTTGCAAAGGAGAGATAAAAAGACTTAGTTGATTCACAAATAATCTTGGATTGTGTGACGAGCTAATGAACATAGGGAAAATTTTTGAACCGAGCCTCAAAAAGTTATAGGAGTTTCGGGAATGATGGGACTAGGGCCTCCGTGTAGGTTAGAGGGTGCACAGGGTGCCGAGAGACCTTCCTGGGTGTCATGACTTCTAAGAAGCTCGAAAACTACATTCGTAGGGTTATAAGATGTTCATTGTTCATTTGTCTTTGGTCACTTGCATGTCGCACTAAGCTCGTAGATGTCACATATAACCCACAATGAAGATATGACCTGTAAAAACCCAAAACACATCAAATCCCAAAAAAAAGAAAATATGTAAATGAGGGGTCGACTGTCCTCAATTATCACACGATGAACTTACGATCGAGCATTTCACTACATCTCAAACACAATGTAGTTATGTGTGTGTGTGTGAAGAGATTGTGCCCTAGGTGGCTCTTGTGTGTGTCGCACTTGAATAACGAGCAATAACTAGATGTAGAAATGTAAATAGATGTGTGGATGTCAACAATGAACTCCCCTCCTATGAAGTGTATGTATAAATATAGTCCCTTGCCCTTGAATGGATGTTAGATGGATGCTTGAATGCTCTTTAGATTCGTAGATGCTTAGAGCTTGTTCATTTATTATGATCACATAACTTTATATTTTTATGATTCCCTTGGTTAAATTTTTTAATTAATCACTAAAAGTGTGAGCTAAGTACAAAGAGTTTGGGGGCACCTAGGCATTGATAAGGCATGTCCAAGGTGAGAAATGCTAGACTATGAAAAAATACAGGGATGGAAGGAGTGTAAGACCCAGAGGAAACAAATAACAAGTAAATGTGGCCAAAAACAATGATCAATTAGTATTTTTCTCGCTTAGGAATCATATGAATAGTAGCATGTAATCGGGACAAGATAGATACCCAAAGTGCATGATTTAGTGTCTACATGTGGAAAACCAAATAAACTTTGTGGAAATTTGTTTGAGGTGATTTAATTTCACTTGGATGATGAATAGGAGCAATTCTATATAAAAACAAATTGTAGTATGTGTAAGAGCATTTATTGACCTTGTATGACTAGTAAATGTCATATTTGGAAGCAAGTAAAAGATTTTCAAGACTAAAATGATCAAGGTATAGAATTTCATACGAGACTTTGTATAAACCTTTAGAAGCTTTGAAAATTTAAATTTGTCTCAAAACCTTAAAATTATCCTTCTTGGCCTATGTATAAACCTGCCTATTTTTTTAAATTAAGGGATGAATTTGAAACTATATAGCCAAATAAAGTGCATGGTTTAATGTGTCTGGAACATGTTGGAGGTTTTGAATCCATTAAAACCTATCTTAGGACCTTAAGAGACCTAATTTAAACCAACACGGTCTATTTGAAGAGATTTGATTGGGGGTTAAGTCGATATTTAGTATGAAGCTATAATTCAATAATTGTTGAGTTGTGAAGCTTAATGCTTCACTTACATGATTTACTGAGACTTTTTGGAATACACAAGAATGGCGGCGCGTCATCCATGGACCAAATTGTCGGTGCAAGGAGGAACCGACATCGGTTAGGACTAAATGACATCGGCTACCTATGCGTGACTATTATAATTAAATTGTGGGAATTAGATCATCTTTAGTTGTAAAGTGAATCCTTGTGCATAGCTAAAGTGCCCTAAGATTGTAAATACATATATAAGCATAAAGATAAGGTTTAGAAGAGAATTGAGAATTAAGAGAAGTTCCTTTTAAGAGAAAAAGAAATTTGTAGAGAAGAAAGTACATGACATCCAAGAAGGTGTGGAAGATTGAAAATCTTCATTGTATTTCCTCTGTGATAATAAATTGGTTGTTTCTTGGTGGACATAGCCCACACTGGGTGAACCACGTTAAATCTTGTGTATTGTTTCTTCTTGTTTATTTTTGTATTGATTGCTTTTATGCTTAGATCTGATTAATATATTTGTACAACCGGTGTGCTAACCCCAACAATTGGTATCAAATCATCTTTGTTTGAGGGTTGTGTGTGTTGATAGATTTACTCACAGAGGGATTTCTGATTGAGTGGGAGAAAAGCAATGGGAGAAGAAGACAAATTCAGAGTAGATAAATTTGACGGTCATGACTATCTATTATGGAAGATGCAAGTGGAGGATTATCTGTATTAGAAAGATTTATACTTACCATTGGATGAGAAGGCAAGACCTATAAAGATGACTGATGAAGAATGAAAAATTATTGATAGAAAGGCTTTGGGATCTATAAGATTGAGCCTAACAGATCTGTGGCTTTAAATATTACCAAGTAGGATCTATGGTAGATTTAACTAAATCTTTAGCAAATCTATATGAAAAACCTAGTGCTTTAAATAAAGTTTATTTGATGAAAAAATTGTTTAATTTAAAGATGCAAGAAGGAGGATTTGCATCAATTCATTTAAATGATTTCCGATCTATTGTAAATCAATTAAAATCACTTAGTATTCCATTTGAGGATGAAGTGAAAGAACTTTTATTATTATGCTCTTTCTTTAGATAGTTGAGATAACTTGAGTACTGGTTGTTAGTAATACAATGTATCTGCTACTAATGTTTCAAAGTTTGATGATGTGATTAGTATAATCTGAATGAAGAAATACGTAGGAAAATTATAGGATAATCATCCTGGGAATTATTTGAATGTAGAAAGAAAGGGAAGGAAGAAGGAGAGATCCAATAGAAATAATAATGGGAAATAAAAGTCTAAGAATGGCAGATCTAAATCCAGAGGTAGAGGTATAATCTGCTAGAATTGTGGAAAGAAAGGTCATGCAAAGAAGGATTGTTGGTTCAAGGAAAACACTGAGAGAATGTACCTAAGAAAGGTAAAGAGGAAAATGTTGTTACAAAAGAGGTAATGCAAAATTCCCTAATTCTCTCCTTGGATAGTAAAACTAATTCATGGGTTTTAGATTCGGGAGCTTCTTTCCATGCTGACCCCTAATAAGGGTTATTTCGTAAATTATGTCTAGGCTAATTTTGGAAATTTTATTTAGGAGATGATGAACCATGCATTATTACTTGGTAGAGGTGAAGTTCATCTTAAATTGCAGAATGGAAATACATGGATATTGAAATATGTGAGGCATGTTCTAAGCCTCAAAAGAAATCTAATTTTTGCATGACGATTGTGTGAAATTGGTTGCATGGTTACACTCACAGCCGAATCTTGGAAAGTTACCAAGGGAAATCTTATTGTAGAAAGAGGTAAGAAGGTAGGATAATTGTATTTTTCTACCTATATTACTGATTCATTTTCTATTCTATCTAATTTAGATTCAGATACAAGCATGTGACACAATCGGCTAGGCCATATGAGTGAAAAGGGAATGCAGATCTTAAAAGCAAATGATAAGTTATCATATTTGAAATGTGTAGATCTTTATTTATGTGAGCATTATATGTTTGGGAAGCGAAGAGCGTGAGATCTCTCAAAGTTAGGGGAAAAATAAGAAACATAAATTGGATCTTTTACACTCAAATGTGTAGAGACCATCCCAGGTAGCTTCTCATGGAGGATCCCAATACTATGTTACTTTCATTGATGATGCCACAAGAAAGGTATGGGTTTATTGTATAAATCATAAATATGATGTTTTTGAAACTTTTAAAATATGGAAATCCCTTATGGAAAATGAATCAAATTCAAAGTTAAAGTGCCTTAGATCTGAAAATGGTAGTGATTACTGTAGCAAGGCTTTCAATGATTATTGTTCAGTAAATGGAATATGCAGAGAAATGACAGTTCCTAGAATACCACAATAGAATGGTGTTGCAGAGAGAATGAAAAGAACAATCATGGAATGAGCTATAAGTATGATGATACATGTTGGATTGCCCTTACAATTTTGGGTGGAAACAAGGTAGACAAGGTGGTTTATTTGATTAATTTTGGACCTTCAAGTGCATTAAATGGTGGAATACCATAAGAAGCTTGGTGGAAAAGAGTGTTAGGTTGTGGAGCCTATTTTCATGTGTGAAAATGTTGAAGATTGTACACTAAGAGTATTGTACACTTTCCACAGTTGTCTCACTCGGAGTTCGGGACCGGCTCGGACCGGAGTGGGCGGAGCCCGAATGGGGGTATGGGAAAACAATTGCCCTTAAAACGTGCCCGATATACTGGGAAACATGATTTTCTCATATGGGCAGGATTTTTGACCCATAGGTTTATGGGATGGTTTTGGCCCATGGTTTTAATACCCACGGTTTTGTAAAACTACTTAAGCAGTTGTCTACTTATGTGGTTTTATGCATATGGTAGGATAAGGATGTAACATTGCATATGTGTTTTGAATTCGGGTGTGAATTCTGTAGATTTTGTTGAGCATAGCTCCAAACAGATCTAGGTATTGTATTGAGAGAGTGGTGGCTTGTAATAAAATCGAGCAAGTGATTCTTAGTGGACGTAACCCAAATTGGGTGAACCACGATAAATATTGTCTCTTTTTGTTGTGTTATTTTATTTCGTACTTTTATTTGAGATTTGTAATATTTTCTACATATTAGTTTCTCTTGTGATTCTGTGAGGGATTATTCCACATATTTTATCCCTTATTCCCTAACAATTGGTATCAGAGTCTGGTTTGATTTGTTGAAGTGTTGAATCACATGGAAAGTTTTATTTTGAGTGGGAGCTATGACAGATGATGGAAGATCAAGGGTTGATAAATTCAACGATGAATTTCAATCTTTGGAAGATGTAGATGGAAGATTACCTTTATCAAAAGGATCTTTATATTTCATTTTCTAAGAAGGTGAACAAACCCTCAAGCATGATGGATGTAGAATGGGATTTGCTAGATAGGAAGGCACTTGGGACAATCTAGTTGTGTCTTGCATCTTCGGTATTATTTAATGTTTCAAAGGAAAAGACTACAAAATAACTGATGGATGCATTAGGGAAGTTGTATGAAAAACCCTCTGCCTTTAATAAGATATTTTTAATGAAAAATTTGTTTAATATGAAGATATATGAGAATGGTTTGGAGTAGCGGATCATTTAAATAATTTTAATACGGTTGTAAATATGCTAGCTTCGGTTACAATAGAATTTGATGAAGAAGTTAGGGATTTATTAATTCTTTGCTCTTTACCTAAGAGTTGGAATAGCCTAGTAATGGCGGTAAGCAACTCGGTTCCAGCTAACTCAAAGTTGAATTTTGAGGATGTTTTAGGGGTGATTCTAAGTGAGGAAATACGAAGAAAAATATTTGGGGAATCTTCTACTTCAGGGAATGCTTTGATAGTGGAAACTAGAGGGAGACAGAATAATAGAGGAAGTCGTGGAAAATCAAAGGATCGAGCAAGGTCAAAATCCAAAAGCAAGATAGTATGTTGGCACTGTGGAAAGTTTGGGCATGAAAAGAAGGACTGTTGGGAACTTCGAGACAAGAAGAAACAACAAGAAGAAAACAAGGAGGCAAATGTGGCAACGAGTAATGTATGTCAAGATGCTTTGATTCTTTCTTTGCACAATATTACTAAATCTTGGGTTTTAGATTTGGGGCTTCTTTCCATGCTACTCCACATAGGAATTATTTTTTTGATTATGTTCAAGGAGATTTTGGGCATGTTTTTCTTGGTGATGATGAGCCTTGCAGCATAGTTAGAAAAGGTTCTATTCGGGTTAAGATGCAGAATGGGAATACTTGGCTATTAAAGGATGTCAGACATGTGCCTACATTAAGATGAAATTTGATATCGGCAGGGAAGTTGGGAAGTGATGGTTGTACTGTGATATTTTACAGTGGACTCTTGGAAGGTTACCAAGGGTGCTCTTGTGGTGGAAAGAGGTAAGAAGGTTGGAACCTTGTATTTAACCACTTATAGAACTAATGTTTGTAATCTTGTGGCTTCAAAATTAGATACAACATTGTGGCACTATAGGCTCGGTCATATGAGCCATAAGGGCATGGAGATCATAAAGAAGGATTTTCCTAGATATACATAAATAGGTTTGGAGTTCTGTGAGGACTACATATATGGGAAATAGAAGCGAGTAAGGTTTCTCAAGGTTGGACCTACAACGAAAGAGAGTAAGTTAGAACTAGTGCATTTTGATGTATGGGGGTCGGCTCAGGTATCATCTCTTGGTGGTTCAATTTATTATGTTACTTTTATTAATGATGCAATAAGGAAAGTTTGGGTTTATTGTATTAGAAACAAATCTGATGTATTTGACACTTTTGTTAAATGGAAAGCCTTGGTAGAGAATGAAATAGGTCTTAAGCTCAAATGTCTCAGGTCAGATAATGGAGGGGAGTATTGCAGCAATGAATTTGATGATTATGCGGTTCTAAGAATGGAATCCATAGGAAAAAGAAGGTTCCAAGAACCCCACAATAGAATGGGATGTCGAAAGAATGAAAATAACAATAATGGAACGTGTTAGGAGCATGAGGTTACATGCAAGACTACATCTTTCCTTTTAGGCAAAAGAAGTGTGAGCACAGCTGTGTACTTGATAAACAGAGGACCCTCAATTTCCTTAGATGGAGGCATACCTGAGGAGGCTTAGTATGGTAATAAATTTGATTATTCATTTTTAGAGTCTTTGGATGTGAGGTGTTTGTCCATATAGACAAAGATGATAGGACCAAGCTAGAGCTAAATTAGAAAAATATACTTTCATTGATTATGGTGATAATGACTTGGATATAAATGTTGGAGTATTAATGAAAAGAAAATCATTCAATCTAGGGACGTGGTCTTTAATGAGAAAGTCATGTATAAGAAGCAATTTGCAGAAAAATAGGGAATAATCCAAGAAAGAATATGCAGCGGTAGAGGATATTCCGGATGGGAAAGTGACACATGAATCAGTTCAAGAACCTCCTCAACAGGAACCCCAAACTCCTATATTGAGGAGGTCTTCTAGGGTAAGAAGAGAACCTGAATGTTTTTCTCCTTCTCTTTATTATTTATTACTCACTAACAATGGAGAGCCAAAGAGCTTTGATGAAGCAATGCAGGTAGATTCCAAGAAGAAGTGGGAGCAAGCCATGGATGAGGAGCATCAGGCTCTCATGGAGAACCAAACATGGGATTTGGTGAAGCTACCCGAAGGAAAAAGAGCATTACAAAACAAGTGGGTGTTCAAAGTCAAAGAGGAAGAAGGAGGTAAGAAAATATACAAGGCCTAGTTGGTGGTCAAGGGTTTTACAGAAAAAAGGTATAGATTTTGATGATATTTTTTCTCCTGTAGTAAAAATGACTTCTATTAGAATTGTTCTAGGAATAGTTGTAGTAGAATACTTGCACTTAGAATAGCTTGATGTAAAGACTGCATTTCTCCATGGTGATTTGGAGGAGGATCTATATATGCAACAGCTAGAGGGCTATGAGGTCAAAGGTAAAGAGGAGATGGTGTGTAAACTGAAGAAGAGCTTGTATGACTTGAAACAAGCTCCACGTCAATGGTATAAGAAATTTTATAGCTTCATGATGGAGTAAGGTTATATTAGATGTCATTCGACCATTGTGTGTATACAAATAAATTTGAGGATGGTAGTTATATTATCATGTGTTTGTATGTGGATGACATGTTGGTTGCAGGTAAAAACATGCAGGAAATAAAAGTACTCAAGAAGCAGCTAAGTGAATCCTTTACTATGAAGGATTTAGGGGAATCCAAAAAATCCTTGGTATGAGGATATCTTGAGATAGGAAGGAACAAAGCTGACTTTATCTCAAGAAGAGTACATTAAGAAGGTCTTGGAGAGGTTTAATATGCAGGATGCTAAACCGGTTGGGACTCCTTTGGCATGCCATTTCAAGTTATCAAAGGAGCAAAGTCCCAGACAGAGCAGAGACGGATACCAGATGTCCAAGGTACCTTACTCATCAGCGATTGGTAGTTTGATGTATGCCATGGTGTGCACTAGGCTTAATATTTCCCATGCAATGGGAGTGGTGAGTATATTTATGAGTGATCCAGGTAGAGATCACTGGCAGATAGTAAAGTGGATCCTTCGGTATTTGAGAGGGACCATGGGAATAGTTTTGTGCTACAAGTGGATCAAACACCACTTGTGTGGTTATGTAGATTCATATATGGCTGGAGATGTAGAAAATAGGAGGAGCACGACATGTTATATTTACACTGTAGGTGGGATAACAATAAGTTGGATTTCATGACTACAAAAGTTGGTGGCTTTGTCAACCACGGAGGCTGAGTATGTTAATGCCATAGAGGAAAGCAAAGAAATGATTTGATTATAGCAATTTCTTTAGGAGTTGGGGCATAAGTAGGAGGAAGGAAAGTTGCATAGTGATAGTCAGAGTGTTATACACTTAGCTAAGAACTCTACTTTCCACTCTAGGATGAAGCATATATAGTTAAGGTACCATTTCATCAAGACAACTTTGGAGGAAGAGAATTTGAAGCTAGAGAAGATTCATACCAATCAAAATCCTGCAGACATGATGACCAAGGTGGTCACAAGGGAAAATCTGAAGTTTTGTTCAGCTTTGCTTGGTCTTCATGGAAACTAGTGAAGGGTTGAGAAGCTTGCTCAGAGGAAAACTAGCCTCCAAGTAGGAGATTATTAGGTTGTGGAGCCTGTTTTCATGTGTGAAATTGTTTAATATCGTATACTAAGAGTAATGTACACTTTTCATAGTTGTCTCGCCAAATTTTGGGGCTGAGTTGGGCCCCAAGGGGGGTCATGGGTGGCAGCCCCGAAAAACAATTTTTGGCCTTAAAACATGCCCGATATATACAGGGAAACAAGATTTTCTCATATGGGCGGAATTTTTGACCCATAGGTTTATGGGATGGTTTTGGCCCATGGTTTTAATACCCATGGTTTTATGCATATGGTAGGATGAGGATGTAACATTGCAGGATGTGTTTTGAATTTGGGTGTGAATTTATAGAGTTTGTTGAGCATAGCTCCAAATAGATCTGGGAATTGTATTGAGAGAGAGGTGGCTTGTAAAAAATCGAGCAAGTGATTCTTGATGGACGTAGCCCAAATTGGGTGAACCACGTTAAATATTGTCTCTTAGTGTTGTGTTATTTTATTCTACATTTTTATTTGAGATCCTGTAATATTTTTCGCATATTAGTTTCTATTGTTGCGATTCTCGTGAGGGATTATTCCACATATTTTATCCCTTTTTCCCTAACAAAGAGGTAGATATTTCTTTTCTTAGAGTATTTGACTCATAAGCTTTGTGCATATTGATAAGGAAAATAGAAAGAAAATGGATGTGAAATCCAAAATATGTACTTTCATTGGTTATGAATCTGGTGATTTCAGATTCGGTTTTGGGATTTAAAAGGTTCTAAGATAATTAGGAGTCGTGACATTGATTGGAATGAAAATAAAATGTATAGGGATCAAGTTTTGGTACCTAAAGGTGAACCGGTGGAGAAGTTTGTGGATGAAAATGAACTCTCGAATTTAAAATTAACACCTGAGTTTACACAAAGAACCAACATCGGTCCCCCCGTACCAACTTCGATTCACAGAAGATCCAGATCGATGTCGGTTAGCCGAACCAACGTCAACAAAAGGTGATCAGCATCAGTCACTATTAGAAGTAGCTAAAAATTTACAAGAAGATCAATTGAGCCTCGGCACCCCAAATCTTAGTGAGAAAGTCATAAAGGGTAAGTAGACTCCCGAGAAATATTTTCACCTTTCTTGTCTTATTTATTATTGACTAATAGAAGTGAACTAGAAAGATTTGAAGAATTCAATGTAGGATAAAGCCCACAAGTAGTGGGAGTATGACATGGATGAGGAGCGGGAATCCTTAGAGCATAACTAGACATGGAATTTAGTTAAGTTACCAATAAGTAAAAGAGCATTGCGAACAAGTGGGTTTACAAGATCAAGGAAAAAGAAAGTGGACATAAGAGATATAAGGAAAGGCTTGTAGTACAAGGATTTGCACAGAAAGAAGGTATTAACTTTAGTGAAATTTTTCTCCTGTTGTTAAGATGACTTCTATCTATATTGTATTGAGTTTAGTTGTAGTAGAGGATTTATATTTAGAGAAAATTGATGTCAAGATGGCATTTCTTCATGGTGATTTAGAGGAAGATATTTATATGAATCAGCCGCTTGGGTATGGAGTCAAGGGTAAGGAGAAACTTGTTTCAGATTGAAAAAGATCATATATGGGCTCAAGCAAGCTCCAAGGAAATGGTATATGAGGTTTGATAGTTTCATGCATGAACATGGTTATTTGAGATGTGAATCTGACCATTGTGTTTGTTTCAAGATGCCTAGAAATGGGAGCTATATTATTTTTTTACTGTATGTGGATGATATGCTTATTGTAAGATCTAGTATGCGGGACATTGGTGAGCTTAAAGAAAAGCTATCTCACACATTTGTAAAAGAGGATTTGGGAGATGCAAAGAGAATCATTGGCATGCAAATTCACAGAGATAGGAAAAATAGGAAGTTGTATTTGTCTCGGGAGCATTATATCAATAAGGTTTTGGAAAGGTTTAATTTACACAATTCAAAACTTATAAGTACACCTATGATTTGGACACTTCAAATTAAGAAAATATTGGTGTCTTACATCACACGAGGAGGTTGAGTACATGGCATGAGTTCCGTATGCTTCAACAAGTTGGGAGCTTGATGTATGTTATGGTTTGTATCGACCGTGACATTGCACAAGTAGTGGGCGTTATGAGTAGATTTATAGCTAATCCAGTAAAGAGCATTGGAAAATAGTCCAATGGATTCTCAGGTATTTGAGAGGGACATCCGACATGTAGTTATGCTATGGAGGGTCAGATACTTCTTTACGTGGCTATGTGGATTCAGACATGGTTGGTGATTTGGATGGTAGGAGGAGCACCACTGGATATGTTTTCACAATAGGTGGCATGACAGTTAGCTAGATTTCTAGATTGCAAAAGGTTGTGGCCATGTCTACTACAGAGGTTGAGTATGTTGCAGCTACAAAAGCTAGCAAGGAGATGATATGGATGAGCATGTTCATGGAAGAGTTGGGAAAGAAGCAAGATGATTGCATATTGTATAGTGATAGTCAAAATGTGATTCATCTGGAAAATAACTAAACGTTTCATTCTAGAACGAAACATATTCAATTGAGATATCACTTTATACGGCAAGTATCTGAGGATGGACAGCTGAAGTTGGAAAAAATTCATACGAAGGAAAATCATGTCGATAAGCTAATGAAGTCGTTGGCAAAGGAGAAGTTGGAGCTACACTCCACTTCTGTTGGTCTTCGAGTTTGAGACTTGAGGAAGGAGAAATAGACCAAGGAAAGGATCAGAGGAAGGAGTTGTACGATATAGTGTAGCAATTTATCTCCAAGTGGGAGACTGTTAAGTTGTGGATATTAATTTCTTCACAAACATGCTTTCACAAACTTCTTTGGAATACACACTAACCAAAGTGCAGTCACCCATGGTCGGTATCGATCAGTGAAGGAGGAATTGACATCGGTTAGGGCTAACCGACATCGGTTTCATGTGTGTGACTATATATAATTAAGTTGTGGGAATTAGTTCTATCTTTAGTTGTAAAGTGAATCTAATGGTTGTAATTGCATAGCTAAAGTGCCCTAAAATTGTAGATGTATATATAAACATAAATCTAGGGTTTAGAGAGGGATTCAAATTGAGAATTGAGAGAAGTTTCCTTTTGAGAGAAAAGATAAATTTGTAGAGAATAAAGTACAGGACATCCAAGAAGGTGTGGAAGATTACAAATCTTCATTGTATTTCCTTTGTGTTGATAAATTGATTGTTTCTTGGTGGATATAGCCCATACTAGGTGAACCACGTTAAATATCATATATTGTTTCTTCTTATTTTCTGTATTGATTGCTTTTATGCTTAGATTTGATTAATATATTTGTATAACCGGTGTGCTAACCCTAACAATAATGGGTACTCAAAAGGAAAATAGTTTTTCCTAAAGCCCAATGAGTCTCTACGAACAATAAGGTTTGTATGAAATTAGGGAAAATATGAAGAAGGGATAGGTAGGAAAGGAAAACCAAAGTTTCATTTGTATTTCTTGTGTTTCCAAGCCTAGTATAGGTATGAGAACATGCAAACATGATGCAAAAACATGAGTCTTATGAATATATTAGGGATTTCATCCTTTGGAATAAATAACTTAAGCTAAGAATTTTTTTGGGAGAACTATACCTAATATAAGTAACTTAGTACTAAGGGTACATAGAAGAAATTTTAGGTGTTTAAGCTTAAAAAATTGGTGGTTGTTTTGATTAAGGAACTCCCATATGCATCATCAAGAGTACAAAATACAAATGTTTACACAAACAAATAATATTTGTCTTAGTATACACATAACCATATCAAACACACTACCAATAGTGGATAAGGAGAGGAGGATGGCCTCAAAAGGAGTGGGTATTCTCTGTTGCCTTTGGAATGGTCCAATAATCATGACTCTTATCTCAATCATCTCTCGACATTGTACCAAAAACATGATAAATCAAGAGTATCAATTGATTCTTCTTGTCCAATTTCAACTAATGTGATTTTTGATTTTCTTTTAAAGTTTCCTCGATCTATCTCTTGATCAAGAAATTGGAAATATTCATCTTTCTCGGACTCTTCCTCTAGAATTTCACCTCTATGGGCATCGAATCCAAATATGAGTTGGGTTGAATGGGGGCTTGTTGTCATTTCTAGACCTTATTTAATGCTACCAAATGGGGGCTTGTTTTCATTTCTAGACCTTCTATCCATTCCCCATAGGTAATTTTAGGGAGTTCTAAAAGATGTTATCTTCGGCAGCGTATTGGGAAGGGCTAATATCATTGGCCTTCCCAACACTTGATCAACCACCCTGGAGCGGAATGAAAGGGAAAAATTCAACATGGAGGTGAATTTAAGACCTTAGAACATCATGGAAATAATTTTTGGAAGGTTTAGGGAAGTTTTGAAATATTTGGAGCAGTTTGAGTGAAAACAGGGTTCACAAGCCTAGGCAGTACATAGGCCTAAAAACTATGTCGAGCTTGAGAAGAAGAAGATTCTGGGAGCTCTAGATGGAGTTATAAGTAAAACAAAACATCACCAAAAATATGATTCCAAGACCTACATGATGGTGAAATAATATTTTTCACAACACCTTGGCGCATAATATTTGCAGGCAATTTTTATCAGGAACAAGTGGAGTCTCAAATCAAAAATCCATTTTTAGGGATAATATGGATGAATAAAGACATGATACCCACACCATTGGATTTAAAAGTAAATTTATAGTCAGGATCATATAAAAATTTTCCAAAAAATTCCATCGGGAGCTCAAGTTATCACTATCACAAGTTTAGGACTTAGCCAAATTTTTGGGAGGACACGTGTCAGCACCAGGAGCCTGGTGGGATTTTGTGTCCCTAACGTCCCTCAAGGTCAGGGAAATCAAGGTTGGAAAATGTGATTCCATCCCCTTGAATCCCTCTCAGCCCCCATATGACCTCTTGGACCCTCATGAGACCTCCAGACTTGACAGTTCAAGCCCCAGTGCATTTTTGGAGCATCCATTCCCTGTCATCGGATCGGGCGCCACATGTCAGCTCCAAGACCACCGTGGAAACTGATGTCCCTTATTTCCTGAGGTGAGGGACATAATACCTTGAAAATGTTCCCATACCCTATGGGGAGTCATTTAGACACCCACGTGACCGACTTTCAGCTCCCAGGTGCATTTTTGGAGCATCCATTCCTGCCATCATGATTGGTGCCACGTGTCGTCACTCCAAGACCACCGTGGAAACTGATGTCCCTTATGTCCCTAAGGTGGGGGACATCATACATGGAAAAATTCACCCAACCCCTATGGGGAGTCATTTGGACACCCATGTGACCAACTTTCAGCTCCTAGGTGCATTTTTCAAGCAAATCCCCTGTCGTCGGATCGAGGACACATGGCATCACCTTGACCACCATGGAAATTTATGTCCCTCACATCCTAAGGTTCAAGGGACATCAAATACATAAAAATTCACCCAGACCCTCCAGGGAAGTTTTGAATATTCAAATCCAACACTTAGCCATTTCTTTCCCCTCATTTCTCCTTCATAACTTCTCTCCATGCCATGGCCATGTTCTTGCTTATCCAGACACCCGGTCCGCCATTGCTGATCTAAACCAACTTCATCATGATCACAAAACTATCCACATCATGAATACATAGCAAATATGTAGGCCTTAGATAAAAATGGAGTGGAATGATGAAGAATGAAGAGAAAATGGAGATTTTTCATTGGATAACTACAAAGCCACCCGATAAAAAACTCATCATATCTTACAAAGTACAAGTTGGATCGAGATGTCATATTTTTTAAAATTTCACATTTTGCAAGACAATCAAGATGCAATAAACAAGAGGTCAAATGGTGCCTAGAATCATTTTCTCCAACAAAAATCCCACTTCATGCACCGGCTCACATTCATCAAATTTCCCATCATTCCGGCAATAAGAGTGAGCTAAAAAACTTACACACGAGCTCCAAATGAAAAACCTATCGCAATGGAGTTGTTTTCATCTCAAACGGAGACAAAACTAGACCTACAAATTTCAAGCTCCATTAATGGCCGCCATGGTAGCTCCATGCCCGAAGCCACTTGCAAGTCAAATTTTCAAAATTTATTTCCAATCATTCTAGATAGAAAAACTATGTGAAATTTGGAGGGTGTGATCGTAATAAAAAGATATGAGTCCAAAAATTATGTTCCATCTCAAATCGAGCATTAGAAACACACTTTCTAAAAATAGTAAGTTTTCCTATATAGACTTGCTATGTTTGGAAAGTCATCATCAAAAGAAGCTGAGACAAAGGCATAGGCATTGAAGATCATGAGGAAGTTAGAATGAGTGTTTAGTAGAAAATAGTGAAAATGACCACTTACTAAAAATAGTAAGTCCTTTATATGGGTGCTTACTAAAAATAGTAAGTCACCCCAAGAAGCAGGTGAGGCAAGGGTAGAGTGTACAGGATCGAATAAGGGAGTTCATTACATCACGATGGTCAAGAAGAAGCAAGAATCATCCCTTACTTAAAATATTAATTATCTCATCCAGGCATTTACTAAAAATAGTAAGTCACACTCAAAGGGAAGTTTTGGCACAATGGGACATTCAGAACTTCATCGCATCGAGCTTTCCATTAGTGAGGATCATCGGACTTCATCCTGGGATGACATCTCTCTCTTCTTCTTCCTCTTCTTCTCTCTCTCTTCTCTTCTCATACAACACTCCCTCTCTCAATGTTATATTTTTTTGCATTGAGGGTTACACTTTTAATATGACTTAAGTGACTTTAGAAATATAATGTAACTTTAAGTCACCTTGTTATTATAAAAGGGACTTAAATATTTAAAGTGGAATATGAACAATCTTAAGTCATATTAAGGTATTTGAAAGGTCATGAGGAAGACAAGGAGTCAATTCTATTCTATAAATTGTAAAGCCATTCCCATTTCAAAGGGTTGGCGATTGATCTTGTAAACTCAAGAGTGCATTGTACCTAGAGAAACAAAGGAGATAGCCATTTTCTTCTACTTTCCCCCTTCTCAATTTCCTCCATTTCTCCACTATGTACAACTTTTGTTTGAGAAATTAATACAAGAAGAAGGAGTTTCTAGCTTTCTTTGACTAAGATATTTCTTGATACTTTGTGTTCATCAAATTTCATTTGGTCTTAATGATGCTTACAAAGTTGTTTCTTCTCATAAATGCATGTGATGATACTTTTAACTAGTGTGTGTAGGAATCTAATTTCCTACCTGCAACATTAGTTCTCCTACCTCAATTTCTCACTCCCTTTCCCACTTTTAGACAAAGTCTTCCTAACAAGAGATTGCTAGCTTTTCACAGGGTTAGTGGAGTGCCCCTGTTGGATCCCCGGTCGAAAGGCCACCACAGAAATCCACATTTTTAACGTGCATGCATATATGAATAGCTACACCGGTTAAGTAGAGGGACTTAGATTCCCAGAGCGTTGGCAAGAAATCCACAAGTTTTTCCACCCAAAAAATTTTCTCACCAAATTTTTTGCAGCCCATCGTGGGGAAAATTTAGCAGCATCTGCACCCAAAATATGACCACAAGGTCTGAAAATTATATAAAAAAATCAAATATTGAAAAAAAAAAAAAAGAGTTCATGAAAATCCATTGCTAAAAGACACACTACTGATTTTACACATGTTCTTTTCACATTCCACATTGTCTTTCCATATTCCCATTACAAAATTTTTTTCAGTGCTGGAATTTGAAAAAGGATTTGCCAAAGAAAGAGCTAAAGTCAGAAGAAAAAACAAAAATGGAAGATGAAGAAGAAATACCTCAACCCATTGTTCCATGGGAAGGAATACAGGCCCGCTTGCTCTTGAACCTCCTCTCCATGATCTACCAATGGGTTCCCACAAGAACTTTCCAAAGTTCAAAGGTGACAACACACAACATCCGAAGAACACATCACTACTTTCACAACATCATGTGGAATTCTTGGTGTCCAACATGAAGATGTTGTTGTGAAACTATTCGTGGAGTCCCTCCAAGAAAAAGAAGTAGAATGGTTCTACCTCCTCCTCATGCCCGATCCATCACTGGTTGGGATGACATCAAGGATGCCTTCGCAGAGATATTTAAATCAATTGAAGACTATCAAGACCTCCTAGTGCAGTTGGCTCAAATAGAGAAAGGAGAAAATGAAACCATGAGAGACTTCGTGGCTCATTTTGAAATGGTTACTTCACAGATACCTGAAGAGGATGCACCATCTCAAAACAATGTCAAGAGATTCTTCATCAATTCTCAATCATCAGAAGTAGGATTTTTTTGTGAAGAGCCCAACCAAGGAGCATTGTAGAAGCACAAAAGATGGCCATTGAACTTGATGATGATCTCATCCTCTCTAGGAAGATCAAGAATCCATCAAAGGGAAAGGCCCAACATCTTGGAGATGAGAGAACCAATCCATCACTGCAAAATTTGGTGAATGAGATGGCATCTTTGAAGAGGGAATTATTTGAAACATTTTCTTCCAAAGAAGCAATGAAATCAGATTGCAGGAGCACCCCAAAGGCTCACCTTGGAGGCCCCACCCGTGAACATAAATTGCAGATTTCAAGAAGGTGAAGAAGAGTTTGAACAAGAAAGTGAAGGTGGTGATTTCCTAGAAAATGATGAGTTTGAGAATGATACACAAATCAGATTCTGTGAGTATTCTAGAGGTTATGAAGAAGATGAAGAAGATGCACCTAGTTTCTCATGTATGGTATTCACTCATTCTCAGTCCAAGAAAGGAGCATCCCCTCCACTACTATAAAGAAAAAGAAGGTTGATGATCCTCCTGTGGTGACTCCGCAAAACAAAATAATCAGTTGAGGATCCCCACTTCCATCTTCCATGAAGTTTGCATTATTGGAGCCTGACCCTATAGCAAGTAAGAAGACTCCTGCAATCCCAAGTAAGTCTTCCGATGTCTCTTCCAAGTCTAAATCTAAATCTTCTCCTGTAAAATCTAATACCTTGAAAGCTCCTAGTGTGCCATTCAAAATATCATCCATTCCTCAAACATCAAATCTTTCTCCCAAGCCTATCCAGACTCCAAAATCAGTCCCTTCACCCCCTTATCCGCATCTGCTCCCTTTGACTTCATAGAATATGAAAACAAGGCCAAAGTGTAGATTACTGAAACTAAATATTTTGAACTCATCCTGAACAATTTGAGAGGTTCATCTGATATATCAGGAGTGGTAGTCTAACACCCAATGTTGTAACATCTAGTTCCAAAGGCATGCTACCAAACTCACCTACACCTCCCTCATATAACATGCTTTCTTTGAGTGCATCAAAGACTGATAAAGTTGAACCTTTCTATGTCTCCTTCTTGTTGGAGAATATGTACTGAACAATTGCATAATAGATTTGTGTGCCTCAAACAATGTGATGCCTTTGAAGGTTGCCAAGGCTCTCAAACTTACCATGACTCCACCTAGTGGCTCTTGTTACTCTTTGGAATAAAAAAAGGTCTCACTTGTAGGGAAGGTCAAAGATGCACAGGTGGCTCTCACCATATTTCTAGACAAGAAATTTTTAGTGATGATTTTGGTAGTAGACGTCCCAACCTCATTTGGAATGTTGTTGAGTAGAAATTTTTTCAAGACTTGGGAGGAAAATTTAGATGAATTGGTCTTCTACAACCATACCAATGAAGGGAGACATGGAGAAATTGCTTTCCGAAGAAGAAGATGAGGTACATGGTATGAAATTCTAGAAGCCTAGAAGCTAACATTTTGTATCAAGATAGCAGGTGGATGAATCACTTGGTGACAACCGAGGAGGAAGAGGATATCCCCATCTTGATAGGTCCAGACATGCCTTCTTGAAGAGATTTGGATTTTGAAGAAGCATTGAGGAGATTTGAGTTACAAGAGGGCAGCCTTAAATTGTCAGATGATGTAAACCATGAGGAAGAGGAGATGGTTCTTGATGATTTTCAAGAAGAAAATCAGCTTATATGCTTTTCCAAGATGAGGAGTTATTCTCATTCCCATTTGGGGATGAGATGATCTGATTCATGCCATCTATGGAGAGATAAAATCATCTTGTGATGATCCTGTGAAAGGTTTGAAAGAAATTTCTATACAAGAAATGCTTAGAGTACAGAAGAAATAGAAGACCTTGAGATTAGTCTCGAGCTCCTGATGTAAACCACAAATTTGCAAGACAAGCGTGAAGCTGATTTGGAAGCCTTAACTAATGTGAAGGTTGGCCATATTGAGATAAGGCAAGATGAAAAATATGATGTTGCTCTTGAGCTAATGATTGATGGATGCAATACCAAAATGGAGGTATTTTCTTTCCCATTCGAAGAGGAAGAACCTTTCCATGATAAAGAAACTAAAGAAAAGAGTTTTGAGACCTCTAAAGATGAAGCTCTTTTTGATGAAGGATCGGTAGAGTGCAATGATTCTCGAGATGATGAGGTAATCCCTCTAGATAGTTGCCTTGAGCTACAAAATAAAGATTCTTCAAAGGCATACAAAGAGGAGCTGTAGGAAACAACAAAGCATAACTCCATGCAAAAATATTAGATGCAGTAGAAGTTGTGGGAGATCCTGAGAGTTGATTCTTGATCTCTTCACTAGTGCCATGGACATACAAGACAAGTATGAGTTTGCCTCGATCCCCCATCAGTACTCAAATGCCTCACAAATGGAAGTAGAGATAAAGGATGAATCAAATGTTTCTCATGGAGAAGATGTCAATGAGCATAGACCTGGAAACAAAAGTAACTCAGAATATACAAGGAATTTGAATGAAAAGAATCCCTGGGGGAAGATGAGATTTTCGATGGAGAATCAGCTATATGGATAAACATGGAAGGAAACTGGCACTATGAAACTGATTTCAAAGAACATGAAGGTAGTGGAATTTCCAAGCAAGGACTTGAGCATCAAGAATATCACATGGACTCACTCCTACCAAGTACATAGATAATTGTGAAAGAACCTAGCTTTCATAAGCAACTGAGGAGAGGAGGTTACTTTCTGGAACCCATCAATGGCTTTCACATAACATCATCACTCAGTGTTTCCCACTCAAGGGTAACTTTTGAGAAATGAAAAGTGCTTCAGTGAAAGTGGGTTGTCCCCCACCTTGTACCATAGGTGATTATTAGGTGTGTTTCCCTTTCTATTGCATGTGTTTCCCTTCTTTGTGTGTGTGTGTGTTTCTTTTCATCCTTTTGTGTGTGTGTGTTTTCTTCTCTCTCTCTCTCTCTGTTGTAAGTTGTACATGACTCCACAGGCCCAATGGATAAGGCACTGGTCAACAAATTATATGGTCTAAAATTGAGATTCTAGATTCCCATGTCATGTCTTCACTATGCTTAGTCCATGCCATGTCCCCAAGCTAGAGCCAGTTGTTGTTGTGTAAATGTGCAACAAGGAAATTAGAAGTTTCCAAGCATGACAACTATACCCCAAAGTGTCAAATTTTTCATGTTTTATCATTCCTAGGCACCCCAAGAAAAATTCAATGTCTAGTCACCCCTATTTGATGTCAAATTGGTCCCCTAGGTGATTTAGGAAAGTCTATTCATTCCCCTAGGTGATTTTAGGAGTTCTAAAAAGATGTTATCTTCTTGGTAGTATTGGGAAGGGCTATCATTGGCCTTCCCAGGAATGGATCAACCACCTGGAGTGGAATGGAAGGGTAAAATTCAACATGGAGGTGAATTTAAGACCTTAGAACATCATGGAAATAATTTTTGAAGGTTTGGGAAGTTTTGAAAGACTTGGAGCAGTTTGAGTGAAAATAGGGTTCACAAGCCTAAGTAGTACATAGGCCTAAAACAACTGTTGGACTTCAGAAGAAGATTCTGAGGAGCTCTAGATGGAGTTAGAAGTAAAAAAACATCACCAGAAAGAGGATTTAAGACCTACATGATGGTGAAATAATATTTTTCACAACACCTTGGCACATAGGATTTGGCAGAAGTTTTTATCAGGAACAAGTGGAGTCTCAAATCAAAATGATTTTGAGGGATCATATGGATGAATCAAGACATGATACCACACCATTGGATTTAAAAGGAAATTTCCAGTCAGGATCATATAAAAAATTTCCAAAAATTCCATCGGGAGCTCAAGTTATCACTATCACAAGTTCAGGACTTAGCCAAATTTTTGGGAGGACATGTGTCAGCTCTAGGAGCCTGGCAGGATTTTGTGTCCCCGATATCCCTCAAGATCAGGGACATCAAGGTTAGAAAACCATCCCAATCCCCTTGAAGCCCTCTCAGCCCCCATATGACCTCTTGGACCCTCATGAGACCTCCAGACTTGAACAGTTCAGCCCCCAGCCCCAAGTGCATTTTTGGAGCATCCATTCCCTGCCGTCGGATCGGGCGCCACGTGTCAGCTCCAAGACCACCATGGAAATTGATGTCCCTTATGTCCCTAAGGTGAGGGACATAAAACCTTGAAAAATGTGCCCATCCCCTATGGGGAGTCATTTGGACACCCACGTGACCAACTTTTAGCTCCTAGGTGCATTTTTGGAGCATCCATTCCCTGCCGTCGGATCTGGTGCCACGTGTCAGCTCCAAGACCACCGTGGAAACTGATGTCCCTTATGTCCCTAAGGTGGGGGACATAAAACATGGAAAAATTACCCAAACTCTATGGGGAGTCATTTTGACACCCACGTGACCGACTTTCAACTCCTCAGGTGCATTTTTCAAGCAAATCCCCTACCGTCGGATCAAGGACACATGGCATCACCTTGACCACCGTGGAAATTGATGTCCCTCACATCCCTAAGGTCAGGGACATCAGGGACATAAAAATTTTCCCATCCCCTCCATCTATAATTTTTTAATATTCAAATCCGCACTTAGCCATTTCTTTCCCCTCATTTCTCCTTCACAACTTCTCTCCATGCCATGGCCATGTTCTTGCTTGTCCAGACACCGGTCCGCCATTGCTGATCTGAACCAACTTCATCATGATCACCAAACTATCCACATCATGAATACATAGAAAATATGTAGGCCTTAGAGAAAAATGGAGTGGAATGATGAAGAATGAAGAGAAAATGGAGATTTTTCACCGGATAACTACAAAGCCACCCGATCAAAAACTCATCATATCTTACAAAGTACAAGTCGGATCGAGATGTCATCTTTTTCAGAATTTCACATTTTTCAAGAAAATCAAGATGCAACAAAAAAGAGGTCAAATGGTGCCCAAAATCATTTGCTCCAACAAAAATCCCACTTCGTGCACCGTGACTCACATTCATCAGATTTCCCATCATTCCGCAAAGAGTGAGCTAAAAACTTACACACAAGCTCCAAATGAAAAACCTATCGCAATGGAGTTGTTTTCATCTCAAATGGAGACAAAAACTAGACCTAAAATTTCAAGCTCCATTAATGGCCACCATGGTAGCTCCATGCCCGAAGCCACTACCAGGTCAAAATTTCAAAATTTATTTCCAATCATTCTAGACGGAAAAACTATGTGAAATTCGGAGGGTGTGATCGTAACAACAAGATGAGTCCAAAAATTATGTTCCATCTCAAATCGAGCACTAGAAACACACTTTCTAAAAATAGTAAGTTTTCCTATATAGACTTGCTATGTTTGGAAAGTCATCATCAAAAGAAGTTGAGACAAAGGCAACGAATTGAAGATCATGAGGAAGTTAGAATGAGTGTTTAGAGCAAAAAAAAAGTGAAAATGACCACTTACTAAAAATAGTAAGTCCTTTATATGGGTGCTTACTAAAAATAGTAAGTCACCCCAAGAAGTGGGTGAGGCAAGGGTAGTGTGCACATGATCGAATAAGGGAGTTCATTACATCACGATGGTCAAGAAGAAGCAAGAATCATCCCTTACTTAAAATAGTAAGTATCTCATCCATGGGCATTTACTAAAAATAGTAAGTCACACTCAAAGGGTAGTTTTGGCACAATGGGACATTCAGAACTTTGTCGCATCAAAGCTTTCCATCAGCGAGGATCATCGGACTTCATCTGGGATGACATCTCCTCTTCTTCTTCCTCTCTCTCTCTCTCTCTCTCTTCTCTTCTCATACAACACTCCCTCTCCTCAATGTTATATTTTTGCGTTGAGGGTTGCACTTTTAATATGACTTAAGTGACTTTAGAAATATAATGTAACTTTAAGTCACCTTGCTATTATAAAAGGGACTTAAATATTTAAAGTGGAATATGAATAGTCTTAAGTCATATTAAGGTATTTGAAAGGTCATGAGGAAGACGAGGAGTCAATTCTATTCTATAAATTGTAAAGCCATTCCCATTTCAAAGGGTTGGTGATTGATCTTGTAAACTCAAGAGTGCATTGTACCTAGAGAAAGAAAAGGAGATAGCCAATTTTCTTCTACTTTCCCCCTTCTCAATTTCCTCCATTTCTCCACTATGTACAAATTTTGTTTGAGAAATTAATACAAGAATAAGGAGTTTCTAGCTTTCTTTGACTAAGAGATTTCTTGATACTTTGTGTTCATCAAATTTCATTTGGTCTTAATGATGTTTACAAAGTTGTTTCTTCTCATAAATGCATGTGATGATACTTCTGACTAGTGTGTGCAGGAATCTGATTTCCTACCTGCAGCATTAGTTCTCCTACCTCAATTTTCACTCCCTTTCCCACTTTCAGAAAAAGTTTTCCCTAGCAAGAGATTGCTAGCTTTGTTATAGGTTAGTGATGTACCCCTGTTGGATCCCTGGTTGAAATGCCACCACATAAATCCACCTTTTCACGTGCATGCATATACGGTAG
Organism: Taxus wallichiana var. yunnanensis; assembly: GCA_018340775.1. Taxonomy (NCBI): domain Eukaryota; kingdom Viridiplantae; phylum Streptophyta; class Pinopsida; order Cupressales; family Taxaceae; genus Taxus; species Taxus wallichiana. The sequence continues at coordinate 54,764,021 of CM031238.1, forward strand.
CTGCACCGGTTAAGTAGAGGGACTTAGATTCCTAGAGCGTTGGCAAGAAATCCATAATTTTTTCCCCCGAAAAATTTTCTCACCAACATTTTTCTTTGAGAATTTGCAAGAGCTTTCATTACAATAAATAAAAAACATCTTCTCAATTTATTTCTTCATCGCAAGTTGAGGCATAAAATTGATACAGTACCAAATGAAATTTAGTATAGATTTTGCAAGATAATATAATACTAAAATTCTTGTAATATCATTCATCCAGAGCTCATACAATATAGAAGCTAGTACAATTCCTATTTACAAAGAGGTTAACTAAGTGAATAATATCATTACCTCCTATTTTGGTGAGTTGGGCGAATAACTACAACCTCGGTATAAAAATATTTAATTTATTATATATATATATATATATATATGAGTTGTTATCATAGATAATATAATACATTTAAATTATAATGTTCATATTAATAACAATAATATTCCTAATAGAGCATGGTCTTCATTGTTTGGTGGATTTAAGAATGACTTCATCTTCTAAGATATCCACATACTATACAAACATTTAAAACCTTGTTGTAAAAACTAAACGGTCTTATTTGTCACATGCTAGCCAATGAGCGTCTTCAATTTGAATCCCATCTCCTTCATCAAGTTATAGTGGTTCTACACCCCTGAGAGAGAGAGAGAGAGAGAGAGAGAGAGAGAGAGAGAGACCATGTTAAAAGAGAGAAAAATCAGCATGCTCAAAAGTAATATCCAACACTCTCTCAAAGGGGTCTTTCTGTATCTCTATCGAGGATATGGACTCATGATTAGCAAGTAAAGCAATGTTACAACTAAAATTAAATGTATCTCCATCGTGGCTATGGACACATTGGTTGTCATCGATAGCGAGAGAAATGCATGGCTAGCATGTCATCATCTATATGCTTCTTAATGTTTTTTCCTCAAACAATAATTTACTCACATAACACACATTAGATCTCGATAGAATGAAGGGCTAGTATGTCACCTAGTAATTGCTAAGATTTATTCAAATTTCTATTTTTCTCCATGCTTTTATCACACACGTTCGTGTCCTTCCTTGAGTCATGATGTACCTATAAACATTTTGTTATATTCTCACCACATCAATAAACATGTTCATGCTTACCATCTCATATTTTATATGCCATGACATTGCACATTCGTAGTCACATGACTCTTCCGAAAAAAATATAGAAAAATAGAAAAAATCATTATTAAGAAGTAAATAATAATAATATACGAGATGATCTTTGATATCATCCACAATCCAATATTTCCCACGCTATTTCCAAAATCATAATGTTTATCAAATATAATTGATTCCCACATATTTGTTTTCATATCACTTTGGAAAGGTCACAATTAACCTCTATAAAAATAGAAAGTTGAGATTGGTTGGAAAATAACATGGTACAATTAATTGTTCATCTATTACACCCATTACAAAATCTATGTTCAAAGAAACCCTACTATTCTTCAAAATTTAATGATGACAACATAATTGATATCAAATTTTACTAATAAAATGGTCTTTCATTCACTTTTCTATTGTGAATACAATCACATGTGTTATTATTCTTGTCTTATATGTGTCACCACTCACATTTTTTTCTTCCCTACATTTTCATGTTCTCTCCATTTTCCTATATTTCATATATCATAATGGGTATATTGTTTATGCATATATCATTAAGGATTCTTGATCTTCTATATCCTTGTGTTCCCTATTTTATGCTAGTTATCTTCCTCCCATATTTCATATATCATAGCTTATCTGTCTATACATATTACAGGGGCATCTTGATCCTCTCTGTCATATTTTTGTTTATCCTATGATTTTTTAAATCTATAAATTACATGTTTTGAATCAATCATCCATGCATATTATAGAAAGGCCATCGTGATCTCACATATCATAGTGCATCCTTTCATATGTTATATTAAAATAAATATGCCCTTACATTGAATACATATTCATGCATGATCAACACCTTACTTTGCAACATCCTTCTTCCATCTATCCCTTCTCATGTCATTTTTTTATTAAGCGTAATCTCACCATCTTTCACCCACATTCAACTTGGGAATCTTACTTGCTCATCCTCACAAAATAAAAATCTTGTTTGAGCATACTCCTTAAGGTGCATTTGTTATCCTTTCCCTTCACATCCACCACCATTGTCAACTTTTCCTTTGACCATTCCTCCCCACTAATCATGTTTCCAAGCCATCCATATAGCCATAGCCTGCTCTACCTTACCTTCATTTACATCCATCATCATATCCTCTTACATCATATGTACACTCTTTTCACCATCCCATTTTTCATTACAATTGTCTCTCTATCTACAATTAGCTTGAGAATCTTATTTGACTATACATGCAACATGTGAATCTTATTCGAGGTAATAAATTGAGCTAATACCTTCATGTTACACATCTTCCTCCACCCTTGCATCAATCCCATCGGAAAAAAAAAAAACACCAACATCACCCCATCATGCATACTCAGTTTGGGAATCTTACTTGATCACCCACTTAACATGAGAATCTTACTTGAGGTTACCCCTTGAGCTAAGCCTTCTTATATGCATATCTTCCTCCATCCACACATCCTACACTCCATTTATCTCATCCTTCCTTGTAATAATCTCCTCCAACCCACCCTTAAGTCACCACCATCATCCCATCATTTTCTCACATCCTCCATCATCATATCTCATCTCCTAAAATGGAAATCTTACTTAATCACTCCACGGCATGAAAATATCACTTAAGGATTCTCCTTGAGAAAATCTTGTCATTTTGTACTTCCCCCTCTACCCCCTTTTCCTCTCTTCATTTTATTGTTCCTTCCTCCTAATGTCCCCTCCTAACAAACCCTTCAACCACCACCTACCTCCCATCATCCTATCAAATCACAAAGTTCATGTGTACACTTTTTCAGCTTGGCAATCTTACTTAATCACTCTTATAACATGGAAATCTTACTTAAGTATTTTCCTTTAGAAAATCTTGTAATCATACACTTCACCCCTCTATCATCCTTCCATATTTCAACCCTTCTTATCCTTATTTACTTATCCCCCTCTTCCCCAAACATACTTCCATCCTCATCTTTGATCTCAACCTTTGCTCTATTTCCCCTTCCCCACATGCCCTCTTATCTAGATCTCTTGGATCATACACCATCTCTCTGTCACACATCCTAACCATTGTACTTTTCTATTCCCTTCCTCATTCTCCACCTCACCCTCTTCCAACCTCAATTCATTTGTAATATATTTATTGTATTCATCATCCTTTTATTTGTCTCATAACTCCATTTTCTTTTCATCTTTCTCCACTATTCTCCTATCCTCATCTCTAGCTTCCCCATCTATCGTTATCTACACGTGTCCCTTGCCCTTACCCTAAAAGGCCTATTTACATTCCTTATGCTTCCCGATCAGCCACACCATCAATTATCCTCTCTCCATCACCATGATTCAAGATTCCATTCCTTTGTCATTTCCTCTCATTTTCATCCATTTTTCTCCTCTCATCTTCCACGTGCTTCTCCATGTGGTTTGTTCCATATTCCTATGCATCACAAATACAACACTTACCTTTATTCCATGTTTTTTCTTTTTCATGTTGCTTTCCTTTTACTATCCTTCCATCTTCACCTTTTTCCTCTCTCCCAACCTTTCATGTGCCCTTGTCCCTAAACCTTTTATTTCCATCATTCCCTTTAGACTATTCTCCATCTTCTAACACCACATTGAACCTTTCTATTATGGTAACTCTATTGTACCCCCTTCTATGCATTTCCATTTATATCTGTTTCATATACAACCTAGATTATCACACATATCTCTTTCTTTCTTATTCTCACCTAAACTTCCATCTTAACCTTTTTCCTTTTCCAATCGTTTATGTGTCCTTGTCCCTCAATATTTTATTTCCATTATTTCCTTTAAACTGGTCTCCTTCTTTTGAAACCGCCACGATCGGGTTGATCCTTTCTGAATGGTCACCAAATTGTACCCCCTTATATGCATCTCTATTTGTTGTTCCATATGTAGCCTAGATAATCGCCCATATCTATTTCTTTCATGTTATCACCTAAACTTCCATTTTCATCTTTTCCCCAGTCTCTTAACATCAATGCCAATCTTCATTATTCATCTCCTCGCCTCACCCATCCTACATTCACATTTTCATCATTGACCAATAGTATACACTCCTTCCTTACCCTATCCATCTCTATTTAAGTACCTCAACACATCATCGCTATCACTATTCCTATTCCTCCCATATTTTTCTCACCTCACATCCAAACCAATTGAATACATTCCCCTTTTAATCACAAAACCTAGTACATTCACTACCTTTCCATTATCTTCCTTGTCAACTAGGCTTATGTATCTTGTATCCTTTTAATCTTAATCTCATCTTTTCAAGAGACATGTCATTTCTTCCATCATCATCATCCCTCTTAATGGGGAATCATCGTATTCACATTTAGTCACTCTATCCATTGTGTTTCATTTTAGAGGATACTATAAAATTCACCATCAATCACTTTCTATTCTCAAAAGTAAAAGTTTTGTTCTACTTTTTGCTTAGAGAATACACTTTTCTTCATTCAATCACTTTTCAAACACAGTTTATTTCAAATTTTACCTTGAGAAGAATCCTTACAATCACCTTTCACATGCATATGATTGGGGAAACATTGTCATTGCTTTCACTCATCATGCCTTTGCCAAGGTTCATTTTCTATCATTTATCAACCAACACTTTTTGTCTTGCATTATCTTTGGGAAATTTGCGACTCCAAAACATGTCTCTTGAGGGGGATATCACATCAAACCTTTATCCTAAAATCTTGTGTGAATTGACTCAACAATATCCACCTTGTGAAATCAATCTATTGATCCTTTCACAAACTCTAACTTAAGTGGCCCATTGATCACATTTTCAGGTTCATGTCTATCCAATCAACCATCTAAGCCCATGTGTTTGGAAACCATTGTCATAGGGTCGAGATGACCCCCATCTCATCTTCATTTTTTGTGTTGCATCTTGCCGGTCCAACACATAGCCCAAAAGGGGGAAAATGTAGACACTCAAAAATGCACCTTGCACATGAGGTCTCATAAATCCAAAAATACAAATAATATAACACCACATTAATTAATTATATTCTAAATCCCATAAAATCCATGAATACTTAACATCTAGTTAATTGATGTTAATCAACTAATTAACCTCCATTATCACTTAATCAAATCCTCCATATCACCTTTCCACATCACTTGCCACATAAAACCTCCACTAATCCCCACCATCAAAATAAAATATTATGATTTATCCTAGTGTCCCCCACCATCATAATAAAATATTTTGATGTATCCTCACTACCACGGTAAAATATTTTGATTTATCCTCGTGTACCCCACCATTAGAATAAAATATTTTGATTTATCATCCACTACCCCCCACTATCAAAATAAAATATTTTGATTTATCCTCGTGTACCCCACCATTAGAATAAAATATTTTGATTTATCATCCACTACCCCCACTATCGAATAAAATATTTTGATCTGTTCTCGTTAAGCCCAATATCATAATAAAATATTATGATTAAATCTCCCATTATCTTCCATGATCGAGTAAAATAATGAGGTCATTTTCCCACTAGCCCTCCACTTCTAATGTGCTATTGTACTATTCCAACACTATTTATGTACTATTCACCCATTATCTCTAAAACATGATTAATTATCCTCCCCTAATTAATCCCAATCCGAAAACCTACAAATACAACCCGCCCAACACATATGAAGAATTAGGAGAATGTCTACATTATGATCGTAATTTCCTATATTTCCATCTTGTTTGCATTTTGCTTGGTTTTGTAGGTTATTGGAGAGGAGAAGGCAGATCTCACCCATGGCTAAGTTCTAACTACAACTACTTCAAATCAGCGAGCACACAAACCATGCACAATGGCTTGGTCCCCTTGGGCCCCGAAAAAGTGTACCATTTCATTTTAGTTATTTCATTGTATATTTTTATGTTCATTTTATCAACCTTGAAAAGGTCTAGGGATCTAACTGAGGTAGATCCCCTAATCACAAAAAAATAAGAAACATGTTTTTGAGTGTTTTTATGCAGATTTCAAATTTAGATATGAGAGATTTATCCCACTTTATTCATTGCAAGAATCCATCATTTTCCTTCACATCTTCAACAACTATAGCATAAGCCCATTTATTTATGGAGCATTGATTCATAAATTTTATAATCTAACGCATCTTGCATGTGATCCAAATCAAGGCATATAATTTGAAATTGTTGTACACATATATGAAGTTAGGGTCTCAATTACAAGTCCCCTTCCCTAGTTACCACATTCATAATATTATAATAGTTAGGACAAGTTAAAATCATCAAAATAAAAGTGACAATGTACCCATTAGATGTCTCATAAGGATAACATGATTTCTCGGTCTCAAATTTATCAATTGTGTGTGGAGGTATACATGCACTATCTTCTTTTGGAACTTCTAGTATCGTATAATTTATTATTTGAAAATAGGGGATCTCGATAGATTTTAATTAGCTTCAACATCAAGTAAAATTATCTCATACCACTTCCTTCTCCAAAATTCCCCTTAACAATTCATCATTCATTCATGGCCATTACAAATCCGGTATCAAATTTCTCAACTAGGCATGGGAAAATACATGTGGCGCTAGTCATCTTTATGTTAACAAGCTAATTTATCTAAGTTCAAATCTCATTTGGTATGTCTATGCTTACTAATCTTCTAAAAATCAGTAAAAGGTTTCTAAAAATACTAAAAATCAATACTTATGCCTCGCTAAACAACCTTATTTAGTTTCTTAGCGCGCGGAGTTATGTTTAGAGGAAAATTGATATAAGTTAAAATTCTATTAAACATTTACATGCCTAATAAGATTATTAAAAGTGATCAAAGGAATTCTAAAAATATACAAAATCATTACTTATAACTTACATAAGAACTTCAACTATCCTTGTCTTCGCATATATTTCTCCGAACATGTTTTCTATGAAGAAAACCCTGTTAGAAAACGTCAAATTCGATAGGCTCTTTCCCAATGACACAATTTCAGTGGCTGTTTTACCGCCGCTCTGCGAACCATGTTTCTTCAAGTTACTGCACACTAATTTGCCAACACTAAACGCAAATATTCTTGCCGACAGTTTTGGGGGCTGCAGATTCTGGCATAACTGAGATTGATTTTTTAAATGTCAACTATACTTTTTCTCAATTGTAAATAGTTGGACCATTTCTTGCAGCATTAGACACATAGCAGCTTTGAAAGGAACGTAGATGACAATAAGAATTTGGCCCATTTTAATTGCTTTGTTTTATTCAATTTACCTATATCATGCCATTCTTCCACTAGACGTGAAATTAAATGTTTGACCATATAAATATAACTCATACATTTAAGTTTATTGAGTTTCCATTAAAATTAGATGTTTATAGGCTTTGCGTTAAGAATTAGGTTTATTTTATTTATTCATATTTGTTTTTAACAATTTAATCTTTGTAATTAAAAATATTCGTTGTTTGGAATTGTGAATTTTTAATATAGGGTGAGTCTTTTATAATCTTTGAGCAATGTATAAATATACCATCTTTTTATGCTTAATATAATTGGGAATTGAAATCTAGTCTTATCATACCTATGTCTTTTAACAAAGTTATAATTCTTTTTTTTTAAATTATGAGTAGTGCACTCATTGGGCACTAGATTACATAGATTGTCGACATCTTTGCTCATACTTCGGAGGAAGTATATAGCGGATTTACAATTACGAGTAAGTGTACAACTAAACTAGTGATCACCTTCAGCCTAAGCAACTACGAGTAAGGGGCATCCACGCCGTCAAAGTCACCCAGGGCATGATCCTAGCCTTAACCGTTTTGACTCTCCGGGTCGGTATCTCCAGGCCTTGCACTCAGCAAGACTTGATCCCTGGTGGGCTATATCAAAGCCAAACAACTTCACCATTGAACCAAGGGCCCTTCGATGTAATAATTCATTTTGAATTCTAACCAACGCCATCTCTTTCTAATAATTAATAACCAAATTTATATAAAATTCGAATTTAATTCCATTTTTAAATTCAAGTGTCATATTTTAAATATTAATAGGCACAACAACAATTGCCACATATTTTCAATTTTACTAATCAAACTATAACCTCTTTAATCAAATGAATAATATTTAATACATATTTATATCGTAATAAGGGCAAAAGCGTTGCTTCTTGATAATATAACATATGTGGAATTTTATTGTATACTCACAAAGTATTCAATAGAATGACTAGCCCAAATGTCTTCTCGTAGAACATGATAATAGAAGTTTAAAGAAAACATGGGATTCTTGAAGAGGGATTGACACTTCCTTACCAAATGTAATGAACAAAGTCTAATCCAATAACTTCGCCCTTGTTATCATTCTTCGCGCTTGTGTCAAATTGAGACAACCAAATGTGGTGTCGTGGAATTTCATTAGATAGACTCTCCCCCAAACATCCAAGGCATAAAAATTTAATATAGAAAAATACACCTTCTTTTATGACATGTCAAGGGAGAATGTTATGCATCTATAATATAAATCAATATAAGGAGCCTATAGGATCTTATGTTGTACTACATTGTTCGCTCCTCCCCATCCCACAACCTTAAAACAATTTAAAAACATACATTTCACCACAAATTGCAACTCCAACAAACTTAATATTGTTATCCTTTGAGGCGTAATTTACAATCGCTGATGTGCATGGGAAAATACATGCGGTGCTAGTCATCTTAATGTTAACAAGCTAATTTATCTAAGTTCAATTCTCATTTGGTATGTTTATGCTTACCAATCTTCTAAAAATCAATAAAAAGGTTTCTAAAAATACTAAAAATCAATACTTATGCCTCATTAAACAACCTTATTTAGTTTCTAAACACGCGGAGTTATGTTTAAAAGAAAATTGATCTAAGTTAAAATTCTATTAAACATTTATATGTCTAATAAGATTATTATAAATGATCAAAGTAATTCTAAAAAATATACAAAATCATTACCTATAACTTACATAAGAACTTCAACTATCCTTTTAAATGAGAGTGTAAACTTCACATAGTGACAAGGCCCCATATTTTGTTTTCATATTTTATCAAGATGTTTTGTGATGGTCCGCCCCCACAATATGTATAAATTACTTCACAAAGCTTTCTTATTAGTACTTTCCATACATGAGGATACTATTGCATGGGGTTGCGTGTAAAATACTCTTTACCTATAGTTTGCCTTAAATTTTTGGAAATTATTGATACAAACATTTTTGTTGTCAATGATTGGTGGAATTTTATTGCTCATTGCCAAACCTCATTTCTTTCTCGGCGCGCCGAGATATCACCCGAATTTTAAAAGTTTTATGTACTTGTTACAAATTGACATGTACTAACTTGTTGATGCGAGGCCTAAGCCAAGTGGAAGCCAAGTGGATTATTGCATTGGCGACAATTGTTGCGGAAATCTTTGGGATAGGAGGTTTTTGAACTCTGCTGCAATGTTTAAGGGCATGGTCCCATGGAGAGGGGGCTGCATAAAAATCTCGGCGGGTGTTGTTGAGTAAATTTAGGAACATATTAGCTGTTTTTGGGTCCCATGGTTATAATTTTTTTATTAACATTTTCCGCTGAGAAATAATAGGAGCCCATTGCAGTTTTATGGTCCCATGGACTTTCCTACGTGAAGCTGAATTCTGCTAGTTTTATACATGACTGTCTGTTTTGAGATGGTAGTACATATCAACAGCAGCCTTCATGACTAACTGTTTATCTTTCTTATTATCTTTTGGAAATAGGCTTATATGTCAGTTTGTTGTTATTATGATGAATCAATAAATATTTCACTTGCCATGACTTCAACTATTAAATAATGCAATGCCCAAGAAATCTACATTTTTAACACACTGTACATCAGTTGAAAGTGTTACTGAGGCTTCTTGGATTTCAAGGCTATGCTGACTAGAGAAAGGCAAGGATGCCAAATTCTACAGTATGATTTCAATTCTACTGAATGATTTAAGAAATATGAATTTCTACATATTGCTTTTTCAATTACAAAACACAAAATTGTTGGAATGTTGTTTGTAGCACATAAAACCTAGATGGTACAGTGCAAAAGACTTGGATAACTTAGTTTTTTTGACCTTTTACACCTGTATGATTTATTATGCTTCTGGGAAAAGATGTCAATGCCATTACGGTGACATGTGAATATCTTTTGCTTCTAATGCCAGTGGAGAGTATTTGATTTCATGAGGACATTTAGAAAACAGAGCTAGTTTAATCCGCCTACATAATATTAAGAATTGGCTTATCTAAATGGATCGAAGCTTGTGTACTGAGTGACAAAAAAACTGAGGGATAATTCATTCAGGAATCTCCAGTTCAACTATATCCAGATATATAACAATTCAAACGGGAACAAAGGCACTGTCTTCACTATTTGAGTAAAGAGAGCAGAGAGAGCAGTTTATTTCAAAACAATCATTTGCATGTTGTGTACAAAATGGTAGAGAAAACTTCCAAAGGATAAGTGGTTGTGTGGAGAGTGTATGTGCATATCATATTCAGGCCAACGAATGCAATCCGAATATACGGTCATATATAACATATGAAGTAACATGAAGGCATACCTAGTCTGAATGTATTTACAGTCATATTGGAAATTCAAACGGGAAAAAAGGCACTGTCTTCACTATTTGAGCATTGTTCTTTAATAGTTGAGAGAGGTGTCTTGCCATTTATCAAAGTGCAAAGAGAGCAGTTTATTTCAAAACAATCATTTGCATGTTGTGTACAAAATGGTAGAGAAAACTTCCAAAGGATAAGTGGTTGTGTGGAGAGTGTATGTGCATATCATATTCAGGCCAATGAACACAATCCGAATAGACGTTCATATATAACATATGAAGTAACAGAAAGGCATACTTTATGTTATTTGTTGTACTTTATGTTCCCAATCGAAAACATGTTGCTGAGATGAGGAGTTAGCAAGTTATAGCGATGACCAAGTGCAAAGTCATAGCAAGATCCTTGACATGTTTTTCCATCCATAAGAAATTAATACAAATGCAAATTACAATCAAAAGATTACCAACAAAAGGAATGACAGATAAAACAGCTAAACAAGATTAGTCTAATCTGCATTTCAATCATATCATTTTATATTAATAAACAGAAATTTCCAAAACCACTGAGTTTTTACTAGAAGGTGTTTTCTTAAGATCAATCTAGTCCAAAGGTTAGCATCTTAAGTCTTTGGGATTAAAATTCATGTAAATTCTGTTCTAATTTATTCTAAACCCAGCTCTGTTTGAGAAGATTATCGAAAAGGAAGACTTGGTAAATGCAACGAGTGTAAAATATGATGCTTTGATTTGAAAAACAATGACTTGTCAAGTTGCCTAAATGAAAAATAAATAAATTAAAAGAAGAATACTCAGTTCGATCAGATTAGTAGAGTAAAGCTTACACAATAGAAACATCCAATCCAATTACAAATTTCTAATCTAAAATAAATAAACATGTGATATTAATAGAAATAAGCTAACACAAAAAGAAACAATAGACTAAAGATATATTTCTACACGAGACTGCATTGGTATTTGTATCACAAGTAGATGGAGGGCTCGCCGCATAGACAAAAAAAAAGTTTGTTCTTGAATGTAAGCATTGAGGAAAAAGGTGAATGTTATAAGAATAAAAAACCAAGGGGAAATAACAACTTCTCTATAGACTACAATCTAATATAATCCGCATACAGTTTGAAATAAGCCTACAGACATAATCCATAAATGTTAATGAACGTGTAGGTTCAATTTTCCAGGCCTACATTACTCAACAGTCTAATGATTTGTATCACTAGTCTTTTTTAAAGAACACCTAATATAAATATATTTCAAAAAAACAAATATACTTCAAACTAGCCAATATGAACTGAAAATGCAATGATGCTCAAAATAGCATTAGCATCATAAATATTTATAACTGAGTAAACGAAGATGGTCGAACAAGGATTATATGATATCATCATTCATGTCATGGAAGACAACTGAAAATTGTTGAAAATATAAAAAAATTGAATATTTAAGTGCACAATACATTGATTATTATTGTAGATGCATTTGAAAATTTGCAATTCTTCTCCAACATGTGCAGGGTACATTATCATTCACCAACATTTACTCAAAAATATTGAAGTCATTTGCAACAAATGTGGCTTGCCATTAGAAAGCTTTCAAGTTGTACAAGGAAACCTCTTTTCAATGCCTCCATTGCCAGCAATAATGTCCATATATTTATAAACACCAAATGAGGTGCTTGTTGGAGGTGTGTGTTACACAAATAAAGAGCACATTTACAAAGTACCATGGAAGAATGAACATAATAGAGATTGCACATTACATAGAATTAGACATTTCTGACTTTCGGTATAATGAAGCTTAGATACAATAGTTGTGGCACGAAGAGATTACAACAAAATGAAAAATCCATTCCTTGACCTTCATCATGATAAACACATTAATTAGAAACATGTTATTTGAATTTTACATCCTGTTGGCTCGAATTGAGCATACATATAAATTGAAATCATAATGACTAAAACAAAATACCTTTCTCATTCGATGTTCCTTACATGTCCACATTATTGGCATTGCCATTAACAAATTCCATTAAGGCTGCTCGAGCAAGTGTAGCAGCTGGATCAGCCACTTCAATGGTTGGTATATTATTTTCATGTTCAAAAACAACATCATCTTCTGCATCAGTGTCATCTTCTGCAACCGTTAGCACCATATTATGCAGTATGCAACAAACAAGAATGATCTTGGGCAACATTTCCAAATTTGGGTGCCACATTCTGGATTCTAGAATCCGCCATAATTGCTTTAGCCTTCCAAATGCGCACTCGACAACAATGCGTGTGGATGACAACTTAAAATTAAATTCTCTTTGAGTAGTAGTTACAAATCCATTGAAAGGCATGATTAACCATGGTAATAGTGGATATCCACCATCGCCAATAATGTACTCCCTCATGTTTACTAAGCCAATAGAGGCGGAAGACCATTTAATCTCTCTCCTCCTTCACACATTCTAGAAAGCTGAATTACGAAGAAGTCTAGAATCATTTACGAACACGGCCATCTATAAACACATCCATGAAATGCATATTGCTATCAACAATCACTTGTAATGCCATACTATAATTGTGATCTCGATCATACCAATCAGATGAACACTCGTTAGGAGGAAGTCGGATTGGAATGTGAGTTACATCGATAGCCCCACAACAATTTGGAAAACCTCGTTTTCTACGAAATCCTTCTTTTACTTGCCCCGATGCCATATGCTCACTTGGCCATTGAATATTACTTGAAACCTAGTGTACATGACATTTATGAACTTATTTATAGTTCTCACTTTGTGGTTGACTTTCCACAAAACAATTCACTAATGTTAACCATTGTCATTCCGGATGACAATCTTAACATTCCCATGGCCACTTGTTTTTCAAGCTGGAAAGACCGCCTTTTATAGAAGTGGCGAATGAAAAGGGTATTTCACCTTGTTTAAGGTCGTCATTCAATAGTTGACAAATATTTTGAAATAACATGTAAGGTATCCTAAAAATGCTTTGCATGGAAACGTTGATCATCACATCTTACTTCAAAAATATAGTGGTTCCACCAGTGTATAGAACGTGGTTTGATATACCACTCACCTTGTATCCTGCCTGCCCATTCAAAGCGAGATAAATCTGCATCAAGGATTTGACTTTGTTGTCAAAATGAAAGCAATAACCTCCATTTCCATGTCATCTCGCATCAAGTCATCTATCTTACACTTCTTGAAAATGTGTTGCGTATTTGTTGAATCTTGAAGATCATTCCATATTTGCAATGCTAATTGGACAATAATTGATGCATTTGAAAAGAATTTCAATTTTTCCATTGAAGTAGGATTCATTGTATGTAAATGGATAAATGTAAACACTTCATTCTCCTCCCTCAAAAAAGCATACAAAATAATGCACCATTAAAATATATCAAATAACAAATGATGATCTGTTGACAAATAGAAAGTTGAAGGCTTATAATTATATTAAATTGCAAGTATTGAAATACCATTGGATTTTAAATGTTACAAGATTATAACATTTGGATGTTGAAACAAGATAGTTTTATTTTTCATAATTAGCAAGAATAACAAACAATTTGCAAAGACTTCTTTATTAATGTACTTATTTCAATCTCATAATGTAAGTATCTAGAAAATCCACTAAAGAGCAAAAAACGACAACAATATGACAACATTTGGATGTTGAAACAAGATGGTTTTATTTTTCATAATTTGTAAGTAAAACAAACAATTTTCAAATACATCTTTATTAATATACTTATTTCAGTCTCATAACAAGTAAATAGAAGATCCACTAAAGAGCAAAAAATGACAACAATATAATCTAAGTATGTGATTTAAAGATTTATTTGTCACTTGCAAATGACTCTGTCATCTTCAACATTGCCTGTCCAATAGCATTCATAGCTGAAACCATGTTCATTTGCACATTAATTTTTTGCTCCTCTATTTTGAACAGTCTTTCCTCATTCTTATCTTCCCTTTCACGATCTATTTCATGGCGTTTCATACGCCCCTCTTCAGCCATCTGAAATGCAGAAATCACTAACTTGTTGCTTTCAACAATGTTGTCTTTAATACTTGTCGTTTTGTTGCTTGTTTTCCATTTTTTCCCTGTTGAAAGTTTTTCCTTTTCCTTTCCAGTATTCAACGAGCTTTCACCAGTCATCGTCGGTATCTCACACTCTTTCAATGGCTCATTTTCAATTGGAGAACATCCACCCTCAGTGAATGCATACTGTGTGTCAGAAGTATCAATTGATATTTTACCAGGATTGATAGCTCGATCATTACCAAAGCTAATATCCATGGCATCAAAGAGTTCCATGGCAAAGTTTGCTGGAAGTTTCTTTTCAGCTCTCTCTCGACCTGTCATACTCCAATAACTATCATGCCCAGAAGGTATATGTGCTTCATAGTCTCTTACTCTTTTGTAATCAGGTAACACATGCTCCCACCGATCTCGACATTGACTCGTTGTGCGGAGGAGCCCATGAGTACAACAATAATCTTCCACAATTCTCCATTTCTCATTTGTTGTTATAGTTCTTTTCATTGTTCCGCCGTTGAGTTGGGTGTCTCTCTCAATACGCTTTGCTTCAATAAGGACAACAGTTTTGCGATGCTCCAACGAGCCCTGCCCTTTTGTGCGGGGAGGAAGGCGAAGGTTGATTTCCTTGGCTATGTGGCTCTTTGGTTGACATTTTGTCATGATGAAGAGGGGAATCATTGATATGTTCCAAGTGAATACCAGTTGTAGGTATGTTTACTTCGTCAATTATCTTTTCTGTATTTGGAACATAAGTGGGAATGATTACTTCTTCATTACTCATTTGTGTACTTGGCACAGAGTAAGGGTAATCATCATCTATAGAATATATATCATCATCTGTTATGTCATTTTGTGACAAAGCATTGCAGTGAACCTCCTAAAACCAGCCTTTACTGGATTTGGACGATATAATGATTTATCCATGACAACAAAGAACAAAAAAACCTTCGCTGAAACCTGCAATATAAAATATACAATCAAATTTTAGTTTGACCACTGCTGCATGAAACGTTAGCATAAGTCCTATATTTATATGAAACAACATATGAAGAATACTTTCACAAAATAAACTAAAGTAAACTCCACATACCATCTATATATAAGCCAAATCATCTATATATTACTCATATCACATATTCTTAAAATGCAAAAATATCAATCAAAAATCAAACCAATTCACTAAAAGGAAAAGGGCTTGTAAGGAGTCTGTTATACTAGGGCAGCGCAATTTAAACACCCAGAGATTTATTAGTCTTTACCATGGTGACAAAAATAATAATAAAACTTATGGCTATGACTGCATTTCTTGTAAATAGTAAACTGAAATCTATTAATAGTCTTACCATGAAGTTAATCTGAATAAAATATCTGCATACAAACTGAATATCTTAAGACCCTATGAATAAAACCTTAGACTGAGTTTGGACACACTAATAAAGCTTTGATTGCATATAAACCAAATATCCTGAACCTCATTATCAAAACCATTGGTCTGGACAAACTAAACTCAAGTACTAATCATAATTTTTTCCCCCAATAATGATTATAGGGACAAAAGTCCAAAAAAGTGACATGCGTTTTAGTAGATGCTACTTTCAAAACTGTGGAGTTGGATTCTATTAAGGAGAACAGATGCTTTTTAACAATACTACACTGAAATATGAAAGTTTGAAAGGATCAATATGCAATTTTTCTCTAACTAAATAGGCCACTCTATTGAAGACTTGCATTACAAGCATAGTATAAAGAAATCCTATTCCCAATTTAAACTGGAAAAAATGCTGATATAAGTACATTTGGGCTTGATCTACAGCTCCGTGCAAGCTTCTAGTGGGATTCACACTGCATTATCATTTTCTCATACCTGGGGTAATCCAATGGCCCTCTTTGCAGCAGAGCATTATATGAGGATCTCTTTAATTTTCTTTTTCCATTGTTTTAATTTTTTACATTCAAAATTTTAGCAATAGTAAAAAAGCAGTGAAAAACGAGTTTCATTTATGGTGTGGCGCAAATCATTTTAAAATTTGATCATGGTCTTTTCCAATTGTTTTCTATTAATTATGAATTGGTTAAGCCTTAAAACTCATAAATATGTTTTTGGTGTTGATTTCTTTTGGTTTAGGTTGACTCTGTCAACGAGGTTGATTACTCTCGTCTTGAGCAGCTAAAGTCTCATGTGACCGTGAGTTTCCTTTCTTTTCTATACTTTTCTTGCAAATTACTAGTCTGGGATCCATGTCCACACAGATAGAAGGAACAAAGTAATAATGTGAAATGAAATTCCATCGTAGGATTATGTCACTGTAGTAAATAGCTTGTAAAATACTGGCATCACACAGATAGCAATCCTAAGCCATTGAGGGCGCACAAGGCATGCCGCCTAAACTATTTCAACACATAATAATTATAGGATACGAGAGAGTTTTTGGAAAAAGTGTGTGATGATTTTTGAATCAACATTTTGGATCACATTTCTTGATCCATCATCAGGATGAGAAAAGAAGTACAAGTTAGTAAAGCAAATCTGAATGCCTAACTAGAAACTATGCAAAACATTATGTGGTTTTACAAATGGGGTGTGAAAAGGCTTCTGCATGACCATGATATGATGAAAACTTTCCACCATGAGAATGGAGTACTCAAGTCCAAGATCTGATTATAGTCAGTGGTTGAGATCAGAAAATGAGGCAAATGATCTCACCTATGTGTAGCTCTGATATCATGTTATTTTCTGAGGACTAGCTAGGACTCAAACCTAGGACCTCCTGTTAGCATGGTGGGGCGCCCCACCACTGAGCTACTGGCCTCTTATATGTCCACTGTGTGGATTGTTCTTACAGAACCATAGACAATGTCAGTAGCAGATGGAGAGAGAATGTTGACCAGACTTGATATCTGATGTCCAGCCCTAACCGTCAATTAGAAATTTGATGTTTTAGTGCCTGTTATATTTTGGTGTAATTAAATTACTGCCTAACAAAATACATTTGAAGGAAAGATAGTTTGAGTTTGGTGTGGTGAGTCTAGAGTATCAAAGCAACATACATCCGCACCTTTGGATCTTTTGAAGCTCTAGTATTGAAATAAAAACCTTTAAAGCAAATTTAAATATTCAATGTAGAATTTTCTCCACATGAGATTAGGAAGCGGGCATTTCTCAAAACTGGGAAAATATTAAACTATTGTATGCAATCTGGTTGAAGCGCAATTGGTTTTTGTCTTTTTAACAATTTTTGGAGTGAGTGTGGAGACATTAATTCACCTTTGTTAATCTCAGTAAATATCTGTATCATTAGTTTCAAGAAGTGGATGAATGTTGTTTTAATAATGTTACTACGTCAATAGCCATACAGGTATGGGTTTCATTTATTAGATACTCATGCATCCTACAATATCCATTTCTACTGTCAAATAACACTTGCAGTGACATGCACCAGGGAAATATGCGCCTGAACTAGCAGAACTCATAAGACTGATACGAAGGGAAAAATTGCTTACCTCAAGCTTCAATGGATTCTTCCCACTGTCTCCACTGTCTGCAACTCGTCAAGATTCTTCACACCTTTTGCAACTTGTCAGGATTCTGTCCAATGTGCTCCAAAGCACCTTTGCAAAATGAGATTTTCGTTTTTTACAAGATATCACCTCCAAAGCAATGTTTGCTTCAAATAATGAGCAGATGGGGTATATAAGGTGAAAATCTCCTCCAAATCGACCAAAAAAACTGGCGGGAATGCATTTGGGTTGCCAGCTGGACAAAAGAAAGCCTAAAGCTATAGCGAGAAGCAGTCACCCCCTCTTGACCCCACGGAGTTGAAGGCGAGAAATTGTGGAGCTCCTACTTTCTGGGCAAGATTCGAATTTAACCTATAGCTAGTTGAAAAATTTTGCATGGGACCACTGTTTGCATCATTATAGACCCTGTGTAGGCTCCATGGGACCATGCCCTAAGATAGAAGAAAAATATGTCCATTCCATGAAGAGCTGAAGATGCCTCAACATTTGCGGATGTTTATAAGAAATAGATATTTCGGATGACCTGAATTTGACAGACACACAGGGGAGTTTTTCAACTATTTTCATTTTACTTTGTTTGATAAAATTTTGCATATTCAGGGAAATGCTCAGATGATTATTCAATTTTTTTTTTATTCGGCAGAGGCATTACATTGTGAGTTTGACCTGCAAGGGGCGTTTTACTTATCCCTGTTTGTTAGATATTTTATTTATGCAAACGTTTAGTTTTAATTGTATTTGAAAAGACCACTTTTTGCTCTTCCAGAGGCTTATCCTTTTTTGTTTTCATGTTCAACAGATTCCATACATGAGACCCAATCATCACTCTCTTATCTCGCTGAGTCTGATATTATTTATTTATATCTGTGAATTCCATATGAGCCACATTTACAGGGATGAAAATGCTAAGGCAGCGTGCTATTTGATGTAGTATGGTGGTTGGATTATTCCACATATTTTTCCATAACCGGGATGCATTACTTCAGTCATCTTTTAGTTCAGGCTACATAGCTTCCTCAATACCCCCATTCTTATTCTTATTTTCAGATTCAGTCTGCCCCAGTTGAGGGCTTGTTTCTTCTCTCCCACTCTTAAGAAATTGGTATGTCGATTCCAGGCCTCACAAGCCTCTGATCATAGCCAACACTTATGGAAAGGGTTATATACGGTAAAGGAGTGGGAACACTTTTCCATCACTCAGCGTTGCAAAAAACTTATCATCTCCGCAACTAGGTAAATGAGAAATTTGCTATTTCTGATCTAAAGACATGAATAAGTAAATTAATATTTGTGATCCCCTCTATGTATCTTTGATTAGGGAAATTATCAGACCTGTTATCTTCTTTGTGCCTGCTCTTTTGGGCTCTAGTGCATTCAATTCTTCTTGAGAAGGAATTTTCCGATTGTCTTAAACATTCTGTTAAAGACCTAGCTATTAATGACTGGGTTTCAGACTTGGTGGAATTAGGGTGTCAGTTCAGTCTCCTTGCCAAAACTATTACACGGAATTGCTGGAGGAATATGTGCCTCCTGATTCTGTTGATACCGGAATTTATCACAATGTACAACCAGCACTTCATTTAAGCAACAAATTCTTTTTTATTTAATGCCATATTTGTAGCTTATAGAGGACATCGACATTCTCACGAACCAATGACCTTGTTTCACAAAATGCAACCTGCAGAAGTCCAAGTTGATCAGTTCACCTTTGCTAGCATGCTCTCAATATATGCCAAAGGAGCTTTGAAACAGGGGAATAAACATCCACAACAAGATAATGGAGAAGGGATTTTTTGTTAGATGTTGCAGTTGCAGGTGCCCTGGTAGATATGTATGCAAAATGTGGATACGTGTAAAAGACATGTGTACTATTAGACAAAATGTCCTTATCAAACCCTTGTCATTCACATCAATTTTGATCTGGAGGTGTTCAGATGATACTAAAAATTATCTCATGTCTCATCAAATATTATTTCACATGTTCTGCATAATTTTAAGCTAAACATGATTTATGTTTGACTAAAGATATATTTATGTTGATCTAGAGGTATCCAGATGATACTACTTATTCACTTACATTACCAAATGTTATATCACTGATACTTATTGGGCATCATACATTTTACATTTTTAGAGAATCACATCAAAGGCAAGAATTATAGGCCAGATATGAGATTTGACTCCTGCCATGTTGCTGTCCGGCATTCATTTCTTCTGCAAATTTGATCCTTCTCTCTCATTAGAATCACATACTACTTTCCATGTTGATGAATAATTTGCAGAAGAGGTAAATTGCAGAGAATCTAGTATTGCATCTACATCTAATGATCTAGTACATCAACAAGACAGGATAGCAACAGGTCTTCATAAAGATAATTCGTTGTTATTCTCTGTTGTTGAGACCTAGAGAGGGTGGAAATCATTATAGTATCCTTGCATTGCATTAAGCAATTCGGGTGCATAAAAATTGTCTCTCCAAATCCATATCAGTTGTCCTCTGACCTTGAGAAAACTGTGAATTATAACACAGAAAATATGGTAGGAAGTGTGAAATCGTCAAGAAATGCATCTGAACTAGAAAAATCTTCCAATCTACAGAAGTAAATGAGTCATCAGATCATGCCCGTAAATAATTTACAATTAATAGAAACTCTAGGTTTGCAGGAAATGAGTTATTGATTCCACAAATGACTTTTTTGTTGCCATTAATAATATATCAATGAAGGGTCTCAAGCACATTCCTATACTTACGAATTTTATGGAAATGACTGCTTGTTCTCAGGAACTTGCAAGCAACAACACCTTGTGCCTAAGTCTTAGCCATCACGCTAATGATAAGAAGAAAAGGAAATTGAGTCCTTCCCAAAAATGAAAAACATCAGGTTTAGCATCATACTCTCCATAGCCTGATTTCAACTCAAAATATTGCTTCAAGAGACACAGTTTTGCTGAAAAAGTTGAAGTTGTTCGTCAAAATATGAAGATCTTAGAGAGTAAAGATATGCAAGGATCAAAAAGGTTTTCAACACAGGAACTGCCATTGGAGTTGAATGTAAATAATGCAACTAATTCATCAGCTAATTTTTGAAAGTAAGAACATTGTTTGATAACAGTGAAACCATTAACTTAGGACTCAGTACCCCTACATATAATGCATGAGAAATAGCTTATGTGAAAAAGGCATCTCAAAGAATGTCATCATCAGATTCAAAGGTGTTATCGTAGAATGGCTAAAACTACAACACAATGCAAAAATTGTGAATTTAGCAAGCCTTCATTGATATTATTCTATTTAGGCAATAATTTTGTTAACATTAAATGTTTAATTCATATCATTTCCCGTAATTATTTTTCCTTTTATTATGCAGAATTTGTTTCACTTTTCTGTTGTTGTATTTGAGGCTTAACCTTTGGCATGGTTTAGTCAAAATCCCTTCTAGAAACATCTTCATTGAGGGAAGCAAAAGATAATAGTCTAGCAAAATTGTTTCATCATGTCATGAAATAGGTCTTGCATCAATGCACAGTTTGAAACCATTGAGATAAGGAAAAGGAAAATTACACGAAACAAGGATATGCTTCTAAGAAGATAGGATATTGCTTTGCTGCAGGTTAGACTGTAGTTAGAAAATTACATTGCCTTACCATTGACTCACTATATGTTAATGTAAAAGGAATAAAAGCTATTATTAATGTATCAGTATACATAATTGAAATCATTGTCTCACGGCAGGTACTATAGCTGCACGGCAGCCCTTGTTTAAGTTATAATCAAGTGCCTTAATTGTATGCTCCTTAATATGGAGTACTTCGATGGGTAAATTCCACCATTTGGGTCATGATTGTTAGGATTTTGACTCTTTGTGCAATAAGTCAAGTAGAAAAAGTTATTCTAAAGTGTAATCTAAATAATGTATAAAAATGGCACACAAGGTAGACACAGATTTCACCTGGGAAAAACCTTTAAGAGTAAAACAACTAAATAGAGTATTCGTGTTCTATTAACTTAAACTAGCTTATAAATTAAGGCTTTGTAACAATCATTATAAATATAATAGAAAAACTTATATGATTTTTAGAGATCCTTGAAGACTTTCTATTGTATTTTTAAGTTGGTTTAAGAGCAACATTTTTGTGTTATATTTTTAAATATGAAATGGTTTTCCCAAGTGAAATCCCATGGTTATGTCTTGTGTGACATTTTTATGATTGTCTGGATTACAATTTGATATAATTTTTATTTTTTTTACTCTAAGAAGGACCAAAATCTCAATATTAGGTATTAGATCTTGGTTAGAGCTCAATGAGAGTTGTTTTTAGTTTATGTAAGGTTGCATTTTTAGAGGCGCACATGACTCGAGATACCCTTAATTGGGGAAAATGAAGTGTTGTGGCTAAATATTTTGCTCAATATATGTAGGAGGTACACCAAGAAATGAAGGATAAGTTAGAGAAGAACACCATGAGATGCAAGGGGCATCTTGACCTCAAGAAAAGATTTTAGGGGTCTGTAGTTAAAGAGCTAGTTTTGGCTCATTTATGAAACAAGAGATTCCCAAGAAGAAGATAAGGAAAATTGAAGAGGAAGAAACTTGGGTGTGCATGGTTTTGAGGAAATTTAAATGAATGCATATGATATGGAGCTCCAAAATGGGATTGATATCTCTTTGGAATTCAAAATTAATTATTTGTACACATACCATGATGCACAAACCAATGAAGAAGGTGTATGTTAAGATTCTCTAATGTTTTATTGGGTACAACATTTGTTTGAGAAGGTAATAGAAGACATGGAAATTGTGAATGTTTCCAAAATTATTAAAAAGGAAAGAGGGAAGGAGTACACAAAGTATTTGTTGAAGTGGAAGGATAAGGGATTTTAAGAGGTAACATGAATTGATGCATATGAGGTCGCTAAACTTGAAATTTCAATTAAAAAATCTCACGGAATGCTCATGAGCAAGAGCTCATGGTATATTTCATTTACCTAACAAGTATAATAGAAGAACATCCACATCTATGAGAAATCTTGTACCACCCAAAAATTGAGTGTGTTTGTGGTGCGAGTGCTCATCTTGCGACATTATGATGTGGTGGAGATAATCAAACAAGGCCAAATTCACCCCAAAACTCAATGACCTCATAAAAGCCTTGAGCGAGTGGTTTGAGTCATCTACTATGGTTTTATAAATGTTTTCAACAATATATGGAGAAACCAACAATTTACATAGGAAATGGCTAAAAATATTGGTTTACATTAACCAATGGTTATGCAACTACCAAGTTGCATAAAGTAGCAATTTCACCCGTGGTCTTTGTGCATGCAAATTAATAGCCAAAACAAGAGTTGCCAAAATTTTGAGCATTTCCAAGCATCTTGGGAAGGAAAAGAGGTAGTGCGGACTATCAAAATGTTAGAGGGGTCTAGAAAGGATAAAGAAGAGGTAGCTTGAGTTGTGGGAAAGAATTAGAAATCGAAGCAAGTAACGAGGAAGAAAGGATAGAGTTCAACTACACCAAAGAGAGTGAACTTTCAAGAAAGGTGTAAGTTTTGTCCAAGTCTAGTATAGAGCAATAATATTCCATCAAAGGGACTCTTTTTATGCTCATATTCACATGTTTGAATCAATAAAACAAGTGTGTGTGTGTGTGTGTGTGTGTGTGTGTGTGTGTGTGTGGAAAACTCATTGGATTTCAATAAAAAGTGAAAATTTGGGTTCCGGTTAGATGTGTCCCTTAGAGCGTATGTGAGTGCATGTAGACTAAGAAGGTAGCCATTAGCTTGACCCCCTCATCCTATCTACATCACACTCCTCAACGAATCCCTACTTAAATGATTAATAGTTTTAATTGCATGCATGTTATTTTTAGAAGAACAAAAAATCTTTGAGGACTTTGAATTCCAAGTTATTGAAAATGAAATTCTTAACTATTCTAGGAAGTCATTCAATTTGTGCTTGAAATCTAATGACCGGTAAGCTTGATCCCTTGTAATATGTAAGAATACGAACATAGAATTTCATTCTTGAATACTTGGTTTTGGCTTGATAGAAACTTATTATGATAATTCTTACATTGATATTTGGGCATACTTGCACTTTGCTATAGATTAGTTTGATTTTGGATTGATATCAACTTATTAAAATGAATAACATAAGACTTCAAAAATAAGATTTGAAAACTTATATCAAATCCTTCATTGAAGTTGATACATGCACTTAGTCGTGCTTTCCAACAACAATTTTGTAAAAGATAGAGTGTAAGCTTACTTATGTAAAAAAATTCTTAGAGTAGCCCTTGTTGTATCTTCAATTGTAATTTTGTTCTACAATGTTTCGTAGTAAAATGTCGAGTGCCTTATGGCAAGATGGAGAAACTAGAAGTCTATAGCGCGCGCGCGCACACACACACACACTGCACACACACACACACACACACACACACACACACACACACACACACACACACACACACACACACACACACACACACACACACACACACACACACACACACACACACACACACACATGCATGCACGCACGACGCACACACACATGTGCACATGCACATGCATGCTTACACAAATGCACACTCACACACACAAACACATGCACACATGTGTGCACACGTGCACGTAGACACCCACGTACACACACTCACACGCATATGCACATGCACACACGCACACACACACACGCATGCACGCACGCACATTTGTGCATGCACACACACATGCATGCGTGCGTGCATGCACCCACTCATGCACACTAACACACACACACGTACACGCATACACCGACACACATAAACACACGCACATGCACATGTTCATACACTCACACATTGTTTAACCCTAACTTAAATTTTCATGTCAATTTAATTAGGTGTAGGATATATTAGAGTTGATTATTGATCTAACAAAGATGATAAAATATAAGCTAAAGTTAAGCTATGAATTCACAGGAACCAAAGGTTAGAAAAGAGATAAAGTTGCATAATGATAAAAAGAGGTGAAGCATCAAAACCGAGACATGGTTTAAATTCGACCCAAGAGACATAGAAACGATTGCATAAGCAATAATCTTGAAAGAAACACAAAGATCAAAGATCACAAGGAATGAAACTTAATGTTAAAACAAGAAGGTAAACATCCATAACAAACAAAGAAAATTTGAAAGGCAAACAACCACAAATGATTACATTAAAAGTGTCTCATTTGATTACGTGAGCAAAGGTTCAAAATCTTGTGCAAAATGCATATTGTAGAGGTCTCAGGACATGAAAATGGAAGAATCCTAAGATAGAACTCCAAATTCGACATAAGAGAACCCTTTTTCGTGCCAAGGCACTTACATTTATACAATTTTGGAATGAAAGAAGGGAAGAAAGATAGGGAAAAAGACGGTTGAGCCGGGATTGGCCACCTCTCAAATTTGCATTGAACGAGTATGGGTGCCTATGATCGATCCTTTGATTTTTCTAATGGTACGTGTATGGACACCTCCAACTTCAGCCACCAATTCTAGCACGATTCTTGAGCCCAACACATGCCATCAGATTATGCAGTGAGTGACGCCATTAAATTTTGGCGATCGAGCCACCTGGAACTACATTTCTAATGTCGGGACATTTTTTTACCTTTTTCACCCACATATGTCAACCAAATTCTGGGTTTCTTAACGCCAACATGAAGTTCTCGACGAGACCTCTCCAATGAGACTATTTTTTTGTAATTTGGAGAAGCATAGACAAAGTAATGGCCAATCTAATTTTAGGTGCTTTGGAAGAACACAACATAGCAATATAAATATTTTGTGACACATGACATATTATGATTGGTGGTTGGGA
Source organism: Taxus wallichiana var. yunnanensis (assembly GCA_018340775.1). Taxonomy (NCBI): domain Eukaryota; kingdom Viridiplantae; phylum Streptophyta; class Pinopsida; order Cupressales; family Taxaceae; genus Taxus; species Taxus wallichiana. Next base: position 54,790,232 of record CM031238.1, read on the forward strand.
TTTCCTATGTGTTATTTCCTTTCCCTACGTGTCTGCAACCTTTCTTGTTGCGCAGACCTGAAACTCGATTAAATCTAACATTGCGCAGAATTGAAGTCCGCAAAATGATTTTCCTTAAAGGAGTGTCAGAATCTCAACGCGTGTCCTATTTTTTTGCCCTTGATCTTGAGCTTGTCCTCCCTACGGCACAGTGGCACATGCATAGTCCTTCGTGGCCACAATTCTCATCTCAGACTGCTCCTTTAGGGGCATCAATGAAGAAACGATTGACGTGGCAGACGAAGACCCCTCAGCCCTAAGAAATCGGAAATAATTTTTACAATGTATTATTCTATTTTGGCACTAATTTACATATCAAAATAAAATAATATACTTATTTCATCGTATCATATCCACCTCAAATGATTCTCCCATTGTTATCTCCTTGATACATAAAATATTTGAATCAAACCTTCTAGATATATGTTAAAATATCTTCCCAAATTTGTCACCTCTCAAAAATTATAAAACTAAACTAATCCATCAAAGTTAGAATATTAAAAAGTGTTATGATTCTACCAATGTTAGAAATAACTAACCCTTTGTAAACCATGAAGAGACCATCCTATCTATCCACATATAAATGTCTTTTGGAGTAGTAATACGAGTCCCTTTGGCAACTATGAAAAGGAAATGCCCGACATTACTATTAGAAATTGTTTCCTATTTGATACTATGGGGATATCTCATTAACCATTTCATTATTAACTTTTTAAAATAACACCAATACTATGTTGTACAATTTCCAATATCAACTCTCAACCCCAAAATATTGCTATGAATGGGCTAACTATAGTATATTGGTGTTGATGTTGACCCACACATCCAAAAGCCTTTGAAGAAAATTTTAAAAAAAAAAATTCTTGCTTTGGGTATTCTTGTTCAATTAAGAAAATAATGATTTATGATGTCCTAAGTTTACTCAACACAAGATTTCATGCATGTTCAACTCCAATGTAAAAACAAAATGGTAACAAAAATGAGAAACATGGTATATTAAGAATAAATTTGATACATTTTCTAAGAGTTGCATCAAAACCGCCCATGTGTTTCGTATTCTAAATAGAAGTTACTAGAAAAAGCTTGTGTTAGGTTGTTTGTTGAAAAAGATTGTAAACATGGTGCTCGATATGAAAATCCTTCTTCACAAGGTTGAACATTAGAGTTGCCAACACACATTGAGGCATCCTTGTTGTATTTTCAAGTGACAAATCTTGAGTCGTAATTGGTGTAATTTGGCAAAGGGTAGAGATAATTTTGTTTTTAAACACATGCAAGTTGAATTTAAGGACCATTTCAAGATATGATTAGTTATGTCTCCTGCTTCTTGGCAATTGGGTTCTTGATTATGCTTTCAAGTGGGACTATTAACAAGTGAGCCGAGGAACAACTCGGCTTGAAGCTCTCCTTCGCACAAGAGCATTGACTCAATGGCTTGGACATCCACAACAACTCAAACAACAACATTGATTGATTTTGTTGATGCTCTATTGTCTATTAATAGAGAGGATAAGGTAGACAACAAAGATGAGTTGGAGGGCATGGCGGGGAAGGGAAAATGTGTGGACTTATACATATGCAAGCTTTTGTTTTGCGGGTGATGGGGAAGCAAACTCTGTTGAAACCTTTGAAGGTGAGGAGAATGTGATGTCAAAGTCAATGACTTGAATCTCGCCCCCTTAGGCACGAGTCATCGCAATCCGTCGATGCCTACGAAGAGCTTGGATTTGGAATCGCGTATAACATTTCAACGATATTTCTGCTCTATTATGTTTGTGTATTGTGTGAATGGTTATGCTTTCGCAGGATTTGGTTAAGGTCATATAGTTGTCTTGTTAAGGTCCTCCAATTGTCTTGGTTAAGGTCATCAAGTTATCTTGTGAAATAACGCTCAACTGTTTTTGTGTATCATTGTTGGCAAAGAGCATTGCCATCAATATCACTACACTATTTGTGTCGGCAAGCGAGATATCTTCGGGTAAGCCAAAGCGTACACTACAATTGCGCATCGCATTGTGCCACCATCGATGCTAAGAGTGCATACTTTGCCCATCCCGCTTGAACAAGATTGCATCAACATGGGGGTTTTTACGCAAGAGCTCCTATAACAACACGTCTTCTCAAATCAAATCCATGAAGCAATTTAATTGTTTCTTTTGTTTTAATAACAAGCCACATAACAACTTTTTGAATTTATGTCGTGAGCCCGCCTCTCCACCTAAGACACCGACATGGCTGATGGAATGTTCTCAACCTCTCCACCATTCACCTTTGGGTGTTGCATCATTGTACACATGTTTTTTCCTTCTAAATCTTTCACCAATGTTGAAGATTCAATTTTGTAATTATTACTCTATGATTTGTGCTTATGCAATAACCAAAACTTTTTTATTAATTGTGTGTGAGGAGTTAATGTCCCCTATATTCCAATGTATGGGCATATATTTTATTTATAATATTTTAAGTTATTGAATTTGCATTCAAACCTAACAATGAATAGTGGTCCACATGGGAATAATATATCAAAGCGATTGAATAAAAAATATGAATAGAATGTTAGAAAATAACATGTAATGAATCAATTGATAAATTCCTCATAATATTTATGAGAATACCCATACACTTGGTCCTCTCTCATGTTCTTTCACCACTCCCTCATACTACAAAGCTCCATAATGCGAAAATTTCAAAAATAATAGGTGTAAGATTATACACATGACAATGCTTCAAATTTAAAGTTTGTTATTAACACTGGAATGTTGAGGAGGCAATGTCAAATACAAATCCACAATGAAAACTATTGTCGGCGATATTTGTTGTTGCGTACGCAAGTGTGAAGTATGGCTAAAGATAATGATCTATAAAGATGGCACAAAACCACTTGACCTACCATGTTTTGTGGTTATCAAATTCAACTACTACATCAACTTAAGATGGGCTACACATATGTCTTAGAAGAAAGTAGAGTTTCATTCCATTCATTTTCCCCCACCCTTAGACTTCTCCTTCAATCGCCTTCTTTGCCGCCCCTCTTCCTTCTACGATGTTTAACCTCTTCAAGTTTGAATTCTTCAACACATCCCTTTGGCATTTCCATAGCACCACTTGCATACGATTGCTAGTTTTACAAGTAATAACAGTGATTTTGAGTGGTTTAGAGACAAATACGCTTGGACTAATTAAGAGTGAAAGTTTGGGACATCTCGTTCACGGTTGCAAGTTGCGTGTTGTATCAACTTTTACATGTTATTCCTAGCATTAGACAATCTCCATCACATATTTTCAAAATTGGTTAGTGACGCCTTCAATAACATTCTTTTTTTTCTTTCAAACATTTAAAGTCATGGCATGCCAAGCTTTTTAGGCCATTTTACGGTTTTATACTCTTAAAGACTGCATGTAACCCAAATTCTATTCATCACGATTAAATTAAATGGTATAGAGTATGGACTGCATGAATCACACAAAAATAGTCCATACACGAACCAATTTAGTTCATGTAGTTCCCATGAATTCATATCGTTTGCCTCCACCTTATTGCTTCATGTTGCATATGGTTCAAAATGTCCTTATCTTTTCAAAGAAGGGTGCAAGCGGGGAAGAGGATGAACATTGGGCATTTGGCTCCAACAATATAGAAACAGGTTCAATCCTAAGAACATAGAAACTACCAGTCTCTTAGATGTATCTGCAATTAAATTTGATAGACATGGCATGATAATTTTTTTGCCAAAAATATTTCTTTTAGACGAGTCACACCCTGTCCAAAATTGGCATTATTTTGAATTTGCACACACTTAACAATAGTAAGCTCAACAAGTGGGGAAAACCTGAGATGGGTATGTGAAGGCAATTAGCCATGAGATGAAAATCACAATGTTGTTGAACTGTAATCCTCGGGTATCTGTTGTTTGTCCATGTAAAGCAATGTCAACTACCAACATTGCTGCCTTCTTCAGTGCAACAAATCAAAATATATTCTACCACTTAAATAACACCTTAAAAAGTCAATTAGTGATGAGATAAAGATCCCGATGTTGGTGCAAACTGTAATCCTCGGGATTGTGCTGCTTGCATAAGTAAAGCCACATCAGCTACTGCTATTGCTTCCTCCTGCAAAGCAACAAGTCAAAGTATCTTCTACCATTTAGATAACCTTAAAGTCAATTTGTAAAGAAATAAACCAAATTAAATGTTTACCAAAACCTTTTTATGAGTTCATTCTTATAGAAAATTAGATCTCGACCCATTAAGGTCCAAGTTTGCATGTAACAATCATCTGACATCGACTTACAAAATGCTAATCAGAATTTAAGGCCACAAATATTCTAGATCCTAACAAGTGTGCACACAAAGACATCAATTAAGGTAAAATGTATTTTGCAAATATTGGTCTATGGAGATTATGAAGCAAAATTTATTTCTATCCCTTTTAGGCCTTTAGCCATTCAAAATTCAGTCCAAGAAGGAAATGGTAGCAATACGTACAAATTCACCATAGTAACTAGTTTGGTAAAATCAGTCAACTTGACTGGGCAAGTAGGATAATATGTACATTTGAGATTTTGGGCCATTGATTAATATATTTTTCTCTCATCAAAATCCAAAAACTGAAAATCTATGCATGATAGTTATTTTAAATTTCCAGGGTAACATCAGTTTTCAGCAGAAGCTTACAGAATGATAACTGTCTTTGTCTTGGACACTGCACAGTATTTATTGCCCGTACTATGAGGTAACAAGTTAAAAGAAATCCGACAGTTCGCATCAGAAATAGCTGCCATGGTTAAAATTTTCAACGTTACATGAAGAATAAAACCATATGAATCAAGGTTGAAAGAAAAATAAAAAGGCGATTCAAGGTAGCAGGATTTATAAATGACAAGCACTTTATAATCCCAAAAATTGAGTTGCACAACCATATATTCTAGCCATTTTCCTAAAAGATGTTAAACTAAGACATCCATAAACATGAGAGAAACTCAGAAACTTAACTACAAACAGTGTTGTAACATTCTCTTGTTGTTCTGCGTTGACTATCATAAGTCCACTGCGTAGAAGCAAAAGGGCAAAAAGCTGTGGCAAAAAGAGACAGAAGGTTGATTTCATGGACTAGACAAACTAAAGGATACTTATTTTTGTTCATTTCAGGCATATATGGCAGCTCAATTTGAAAACCCAAGCAAAATTTTTAAAAGAGTGAAGGAGTCAAACATGGTTGATTCATTAAGCATTGTGACTATATGAAAGAAAATCCAAGCATTCTGAAGTAGGATATTATGCATACAGTTAAAGCAGCGGACCGGCAACATGCTGCCACACTTGCATTGGAGACAGTATATTCACTAAATTCATCTTCTAAAAACTGGCGCTCTGCTGCTGCTATTGCTAATAGGCGAGAATCATTGAGATCCATAACTTCTCCGGACATACGCCAGCTTCTCCTGTTAGAACATGAATAGGAGTTAAATAAGTGATACTTATGTAAACATGTGCACCCACGCTCAGAGGCCATTTTACTTGTAACTTTTAAGTCCATCACAAAAGGCCAAATCAGTATCCTTGAAGATAATTATAAGCTTGTTACTCTGCAAATATTCAAATTTCATGAAGAATATAATACTCACCTCTCCTGGTCTCACAATAAAATTAGTTCATGCACCAGGTGCAACTTGTAAGGAGCTACAATCTACTATCAAGCCATTATCAGGAAGTAAAACCTTGAATAAAAGCAAAGTTTGCATTTAGATTAAAAATTTACCTGATATCAATGGAGACTTCATCAGCTTGAATTTGCTGAGGTGAAGTGTAACCTGGCCTGTATGGCTGAATTTCACAAGCATGAGTATATACTTCTTTGTTAATCATAATTTTCCACTATAATATAGCAATCCACAACTCAAATAGATACTAACACACTCATTGGACGAATAAGCAAATGGAGATTGTGAAAAGGAAAAAACATACTTCTGCCACTTTCTCATAGTGCCCGAAAAGGAAGCAAATAATGCACAAAAGGTAAGTATACATCATGAAAACACATATTATCTGAGCATCTAAAAACCGTCCTAGTATTGGTTTTTATAAGACTAGTTTTTGACAGCATGCATGTGGTCATTTCTAGAGAATAAAACGTCTTACTCATGGATATGGATCCTTAATGAAAAGATTGAACCAGATTCAGCAAGGCACCCACTTTCATTAGTTATATGCTTATTGACACGATATTTCTTACATGCGAAGCAGAAAGTAATCTCAAATAGCAGTAGCAGATCCACTTGAATGCAAAAATAAGAACAGATCCAAAGATAGTGATCCAAAAGGGCCAAATGAATTGATATAACGGGAATATAAATACTACCCACTTCAAGGGGCAACCCCAAGAAGAACAACAAAGAAATGGAGAAGAGAATTCAACTTGTGATGGTTTAGAAGATAATATCTACTCTCATTTATAGACATAATTAGGTAGGGCCAACACCAAGGTCCTAATTAGATTGGCCTATCTGAATTAAGAACCATCTAGAAACTAATAAAATAAAAGATAAAGGTTATGCTTGCCACAAGTTGGATACTCGATAACCTTAATACACTGATGACGATAGAACATTATGGACATAACATACCCTCCCCTTCAAAAAAGTACTACCCTAGACGCTAATTTTTTTTTAATGCCTCTGCATGAATCTCTCATCTTCCCAAATTGCATCTTCCAATGGCAGATTCTTCCATTTAATCAAAAATACCAAAATGGATCAGTTGCACATTTGCTTCATCGTCTTCTCTATGACCTCTTCTGGTTCCATAATGAATTTCTGTTCTTCAAATTGCCTCACTTTGGTGCCAATCTGTTTGTTGTTTCATTCTCTTTTCAGCTATAATCTATTTTTCCTTGAGGGTTTGGAGAATATCTTCTAGGAATTAAAGATGATCCTCAAACACACGAGCTTCGGGATAACCCTACAAATAAGTGTGTGGGGTAGCCATAAAGGGCCTCAGATGTAGTCATCTTTGTTGAAGTAAACAATGTAGTGTTATACCACCATTATGTCATCGAATGCCATTTGGACCATTGTGATTGCTAGTATAAAGTAAAGCTACAGAGACATCCCTCAGCCATTCATTCACAGTTTGTCTGTCCATTTGATTGTGGATGGTAAGAAGAGTTGTGTGCTAGTTTTATGCCCCATGCAACAAATAGGCACTTCCAAAAATGCTAGTGAATATGGTATCTGTATCACTCACAATGATTTTGGGAATGTTGTGGAGATTTTGTCCTTGTCCATAAATAATTTTGCAACCATACTAGCTTGAAATGGAGTCCACAAATACCTGATTCTATCTACTACCAGCAAATTTTTTTGTAATTTTGTAAACCCTGTAGTGAAATCCATTGGCATTTCCTCCCAACATTGTGTTGAGAGAGCTAACAGTTGTAAGAGACCTTGACTAAGACACATTTATGATTCAAGCTGATAATCCCACATAGAGAATTTGATGTGATACCATCTACTACCTGGAACTACCACAATATACTTTCTCGCCATTGGCTATCATGACCTAAAAAGTAGAAAATGGATACACAAGGCAGTTGACCTCATTTGCTAACCTCTTGTCGATGAAGTTGTGTACTACTGGTATCTATCAAAATTGTGATCTTTTGTTTTTGATATACCCCATGATTTTGACAATTTTGGATGTGCTTGTCCCATACAATGCACGTAGAGAGATAGTGGCAACTTCCTCTTCTTTTGTTTGCTCTCGCTCTTGGTCCAAAACTAGTTCCTCTACAACTACCTCCCCTTCTTCCAACACCTCATTTTGAATAATTATTAGGTTTTTCTCGCCATTGGCACACTTATGCCCCCTAGACCAGTTGTCACAATGCCAACACAGTTCTTTTTCTCTCCTCTGCCTCCTATTGAGGATACAGCCTGGTGATTTGTATTGGGTTGACAATATTAGGGAAGTTTCTATCTCTCCATTGCAACTTGTGGCAAATTTCTGAATCCCTGGGAGAGCTTGGTGATTTGTCTCCACTGATCGGAGGGTTGATCCTGAGTGAATCTCCTAGTACTCTAAGATCGTGCTTAACCTGATCATTAATCCCATTGATGTATGTTTCAAGTCAATGATAGTCTGTGAATTCACTTGTCCTTGCGGACAATCTCAGATCTCTGTTTTATATTTTGTTATCAACTACGTTCGTCTTACATTTATCAATTGTCCAAAGCAATCTACATTCCATGCCTGCTCTTAGTATAAAGATAATTCTTTAGTGAAGGTATGCCAATCCTGAAATTCTCCATTCTTTTCCTGATTGCGTTCAGGTTCCAATAAGAATGAAGCAATGTCAGCCATTTTATCATGTGGTATATTATGTAGCTGAAAATATAGTTCCATGAGGCCTAGCCAAGAAGTTATCTCCATCCTATAAAACTTGTGGGGCTCGACTTTGTGAAGATTGAATCTTTTCCCTTGGAGAATTGCCCCATTCCTTGATTCAAAAAGTTCTGGTTGTATCCCCCCATGCAACTAGGGAGTTGTAGCTAGAGATTGTTGATTGTATAGTTCTAACAAATACTGAAAGAAAATATATAGTTGAGTGGAATGTTGAATCCCTAACCACAGGGGCACATTTCCAAAAGCTTGAGTACACCCTTGCATATTGGATGGAGTATTGGTTCCATGCTGTCGTTGAGATTGGTTAATCCTGTGCTTTCTCCCATAGGTAGAAAAGTTGAGAAACCCATAGGGCCACTGTTGGTGAGCTTATGATTACAAGGGTGAAGTTGACACTGCTGAACTAGATGCTTGTTGTAGGAACTAGCTAGGTCACCTTAAGAATGAAGAGACTAAGCTTTAGATAGAACATACAAATATTGTGAAAATAAACATGTGTAATGGAGCCCGTAGGCAATATAATGGAGCATGTGGGCAAAATACTTAATAATGACAAATTGAATCTGAAATCAGTTTGGATGTGTATATATATAAATCCAATGCAATAAATTTGCAAATAAGGGGGCCAACCTACTTCGACTTTTGCATTGGAATTTGCAAATAAGGGCCTCGACCTGTCCCAAATAATTTAGGGTACATAGACTATTTACAAAGAGGGCCCAAAAGGATTGAAAAAATAGAAATTGAGAGAGAAGCATCAGAAGGTCCCACTCAAGATTACATAAGCTCCAACATCCCCCCTTAACCTTGACTAGGAGCTAAATTATTGAGATTGATGGAGGTTTGTCCTTAGAAGGAGAACCACGAAGTCCAAGTGACACACAAATATGAAGAAAGGTGTTCTTAGAAGGTGCCTTGGTGAATATATTTGATAGCTATGACTGTGAAGACAAATGCTGGAAACAAAGATTCCTAAAGAATCTCCGGTGATCTTAATCCCCAAGGAATAGTGAAAAATACAAATGTCACACAAGCCAAAGGATACATGAAACTTGCCCTTTGATTCACAAATTAGAGATGACATATCCCTATAATGAGCATATTGTCCAAAAAAAGAACAATGATGTAATGTCCCCTTATCGGAATTAATTGATTCTCGGATACCGAAGCCTATTCTTTTTAATTTCCATAGGCTAAGGGGAATTAAAAGGAAAGTAAATTAATTTAAGCGGTCTAAGGGTATTTTTATATTTTATTTGGAAAAAGGACACTTGAATTATATTTTAATCCAAAAAGCAAAAGTGGAATAAAATAAAGAACTTCTATTTTTGGGGGCGCCAAAGATAGAATAATAATTAAATAAAGCATTCTATTATGGAGTGCCAAAGATAGAATGGGTTGCATGAGCATCAAGACCCTATTTTTAGGATGGAGAGAGGATAAAACAATTTTATATTGTTTATTCTTATTTTTAGGATGGGGTGCCAACATGGGAGAGAGAATATCACAATTTTATATTGTTATTCCTATTTTTAGGAGGGGGTGCCAACTTTGGAGAGGGCTTTGAAATTATAAAGGCAGATTTTGGGGTTTATTACTCATACATCTTGGAAATTCATCAATTATTTTCTTTGTCTGCAAGTAGCTTCAGCTTCTGCAATAGTAATAGAGGGCGAAATCCCTCATTTGCATACAGGTCTAAGGACAAAAACCCTCACATCTGAGTTTGGCAATACCATCCAGTGGGGTTGCAATGACAATTCAGGGTGCAAATGTTCCGCTAGTTCAGCTCCAAACAATTGTATTCAGACACTGCTATTTTTATTGTAGCTAGGATATTATAGTGGTATCAGAGCGAATTTCCTCCTAGCCTGTGGAAGTGAAATTTAAAAAAAAATTGCAGCTTTGAACTTCATGTAGGGTAGTGACAGAGAAGTCAGGTACTAGCAAAGGGAGAAAAAGAAAGCTTTAAAACAGCCAGAGGAAGGATTAAGGCAACAAGATCCAAAGGTTGTTTTTGAGGAAAAGACAGACAATATTCTCACCAACTTGTGGATCAAATAGAGAAGGAATCCATGACAATGTTTATTCAAGCAAAGTTCTTACAATGGGAAGAAAATATAGATCCCATTCAAGAGGTGTTGGTAAAAATAGAAAAGTACAAACTTGAGGCCCCCAAAATCCTTGACCAATATCAAGGGATGTTTGATTATCTTAAATCTGAAGTTTCCTTTGATGATTACTTGGAGTTACTCAAAATGAGGAATCCAAATAAAAGAGGGTTGTGTGAATACATAAGAGGGTTGAAGAAGAAAGAAGAACAATTAGTGTTGCAAGAAATTGAGAGGAAGCAACCCATGAAGGAATCCACCATACAAGAGGAAGTCAAGGGGGAAAGGACATCACTTGTTGGATGCAACGAGCTCAAGATGGAAGAAGATGCACCAAATCATGAACGATCCTCCGAACTTCCAAAGGGTAAGCCATTGATTGATTTTCAAAGTAGCATTATGGATGGATATGCATTGGAGGAGAACATTTTGATTAGCACTAATTCGGGAGTCTTGAGTCCCAAAGATGGAGGTGTTGAGGGTATCTCAACAATTCCTATTCCGACACAGGAAGGTGAGCACTTTGATTACAACCTAAGGTATAAGAATATTTCAGATCTATTGTTCCCTATTATGTCATTTCAAGATAGGGTGAAGGATACAACTTGCAACATAAAGCATGCACCTAAGGAAAATGACTCAACAGATACTAATGTTGGCATTGAGCTTGCTGAAATTTTCAGATCAACAACTAATGATAAGCAGTTTGGACAACAATTTTTTGGACAGCGGCAGTTTGCATAGTCATTTATGTCGGCATCACATGAAGCATTGAGGGTTGGGAATTGCAAATTCCTAAGGTGGATTTGGGATCCTGGCTTGCAATTGCTTGAGGGCAAGCAATTCTAGGAAGGGCAAACTATAATGTCCACTTTTCAAAATTAATTGATTACGGATGCCCGAAGCCTATTCTTTTTAATTTCTATAGGCTAAGGGGAATTAAAGAGGAAAATAAATTAATTTAAGTGGTCCACGGTTATTTTTATATTTTATTTGGAAAAGAACACTTAAATTATATTTTAAGCCAAAAATCAAAAGTGGAATAAAATAAAGAACTATTTTGGGGGCACAAAGATAGAATAGTAATTAAATAAAACACTCTATTATGGGGTGTCAAAGATCAAATGGGCTGCATGAGCATCAAGATCCTATTTTAGGATGGGGAGAGGATAAAACAATTTTACATTGTTTATTCTTATTTTTAGGATAGGGTGCCAACATGGGAGAGGGGATAAAGCAATTTTTTATTGTTATTCATATTTTTAGGAGGGGGTGCCAACTTTGGAGAGGGCCTTGGAAGTTATAAAGGCAGATTTGGGGTTTTCTTTGTCTGCAAGTAGCTTCAGCTTTTGCAATAGCAATAGAGGACGAAATCCCTCATTTGCATACAGGTTTGAGGATGAAAACCCTCACATCTGAGCTTGGCAATTCCATTCAGGGGTTGCAATGACAATTCAGGGTGTAAAAGTTCCATCAGTTCAGCTCCAGGACAATTGTATATAGACAACTTTGGTATTTTTATTGTAGCTAGGACATTACATATTTGATAGCTATGAATGCGAAGACAAATGTTGGAAACAAAGATTCCTACGGAATCTTGAGTGATCTTGATCCCCAAGGAATAGTGAAAATACGAATGTCACACAAGTCAAAGGATACATGAAACTTGCCCTTTGATTCACGAATTAGAGATGGCATGTCCCCTCTAATAAGCATATTGTCCAAAAAAGAACAATGATCAAGATGTGATTATGATAAAAAAACATAGAGATCATAATCTCCCTCACATCAGACAGACTTCTAAGATGAATAAGTTGTTGATTTTTTTCATACCACACTTAATGGGCTTGCTTAAGCCTGAAAAGAGATTTCTTGAGTCAACAAACAAGAAGAGGATCAGACTGTTCCTAAAAACCTGTAGGTTGTTCCATGTAAATCTCTTCTTGTCAATATCCACAAAGAAAAGCAGACATTCATCTGGTCAACCTCCAATTTGAAGGAAACAACAACAGAAAGCATTATACAGTGTTAATGTGAACCACATGAACAAAAGTCTCATTGCAGTCAACTCTTTTTTGAGAAAATCCTTTAACAAAAATGGCTGCCCCATGCTTCTCAATTTGACCAAGCAATTCAAAATGAGGTCGGCCTCAAATCCAAAAAACTCAAAAAACAAACCCACCATTTTTTTTTGTGAGATTTCTGAAATTGTAAGAATATGAGAAAAAAATAAAAAATTGTGGCAAATGGTGCGAATTTATGAAAAAAACTCTAAAATCTCTAAATCGGCCAAAAGCGATCACGAGAAAGCTTAATATTGGACTATAGCTTCTTATACGAATCCCCAACATCCCTAAGAAATCACAAAAATATTTGCAAGGTTTGCAAGATATACACGATTTATGAAAATTAAGGTTTCTACCAAAAATAAGGTCAAAAGAAGCCGAATACTCACAACAGATGAATGATGATCGCGATGCCTTGAAAGATAGTCATGCCTGCTCTTATACCATGTAGGAATATTTAGATTGGTCATCTTAGGAACAAAAAAACAGCTTTAGACAAGACATAAATATTGTGAAAAGAAAAAGCATGTAATGGAGCTCGTATGCAAATTATAATGGAGCACGTAGGCAATAATAATGGAACCCATAAAAAAATACTTCATAACAAATGAATGGAATTGGCATGAGATTGGATGTGTATATATACACACCCAATACATTGGATTTGCAAATAAGGGTATCAACCTGCCTTAACCAATACATAGCCTATTCACAAAGCAGGACCAAGAGGAGCGGAAAAATAGAAATCAGAGAGAACCATTAAAAGATCCAACTAGAGATTTCAGAAGCTCCAACACTTGTTGGATTTAGGCAATGGGAGAATCAACGCAATTTTCCAATTTAGTGTTTAATGAGATTGTATAAGGCACAATCACCTTCTTGTGGATAAAATTGACCACCTCTTCACATCCTAAGGGAATTAGTTCAGTTATTTGTTGTAGTGTGCAATAATCAGGGAGCTCTCCACTACTTGCAGTGCCACTAAAAGTAGAATTGGTTCCATAAGAAATTGGAGATGAGGAAGACATAATTGATTTTTGGGTTAGTTTCATAGGTCTAAATTTTTGAATTCCCAAGGGTGGAAAGTATACAATTGCAGTAGATTAGGGTTTGACAACAAAAATGAGCATTACCGGGAGTTGGGGACCTATACAAAATCTCTTAGAATATTTGAATCTGATTGTATAAGTCTCCAACAAGGGCTGACGTGGACTTGAAAACCACAGAAGGTTAGGGAGGCTAAAAATTTGGTTATCATACCATTGCAATCAGTGTGACAAGAGGAATCAAACTACTGCTATCTCCATCAAGTACCCAAAACCCCAAAAACAACTACCCAGAGTGTCTTGGTCAAATTAGATACCTCAGATTCTTCCTGTTTTGAAAGATATTCAAGACTGAGTTTTCTGCTAGGATTTGATGACAACAAAACTGTGACAAATCTAACTACTTTCGACACCGAAAATACATACAAGTAATGCACAAAAATATTGGCGAAAAAAATGGTAACAAAAAAATATTTTCCTTTAATAATGCCTTTCCTTCCTCCTCATACTAAAATTTTCGCTACCCTAATTGCCCCACTTCAATTGTACCGTGTCTTTGTCCTCACGCTACAGACTTCGCAGTTGAATTTGGTCCTCGAATATTTCTTGGATGTGAAGAAGAAAGTAAACATATATAGCAGTATCAAATCCACTTGAATGCAAAAATAAGAACAGATCCAAACATAGTGATGCAAACAAAGCCAATTGAATTGACATAACAGGGACATAAATATTAGCCACTTCAAGGGGACGACCTCCAGAATGCAAAATAACAAAGAAATGAAAAGGAGAATTTGACATATGATGATTTAGAAGAGAATATTTACCCCTATTTACAAACACTAGGTGGCCTATCTAAATTAAGAAAAATCTACAAACTAAGAGAAGAAAATACATGTTGTGCACGTCACAATTTAGTTACTCAATATCTTAATACACTTAATATCTTCACTTTAAAAAGTTACTAATATTTTTCTTAGGCTGTATAATATTGTCTTCTCTAAAATTTACTTATATATGTATATTTATTTTAAGCTGCCTCCAAGTACCCATCTATTTTTCGAAAAATGGCATACCCATCCCCACCTCCTTGTCTCTTCATACCAATACCTGTGCCCGTCTCCTGGTAACTACGATATAGAGCTTGTATGTAAGAGTGCCTTACCAATGTGTTTGACAGGTCACCTACTTTCATTAATGTATTTCTTGTATTTAAGTCTACTTGAATGGAATAAAGATGACAAAGGTTTCCAGAAATATAGCTCTCCAGAAACAGAAGAAAAGTATAGTCGGCCATGAAGAAAGAGGCATTTTATGTATAACACCACCGTACATAATTGACCTAAAGAAGATTATTATACACCTTATCAGAGACAAGTTTGTCAAATTAAGAAGAATAGTGAAATAGCCTTCAGAAAATTACTAGACTTTCATACGAAATCATGCGTGAGAGTGACACTTGAAAAGTCATTTCTTAGTTTGATAACAAACAGTTGAAATGGGCTGCAAACAAATTACTAGTAACAAAAAAGTAGCACTGATTCCCATTATTAGGAAAAACCACAACTTGCTTGACATTCCTCAAATTTATGTTGATTTATCAGCTAGTTTGAAGTGATTACTATCATTATAATCTACACCAAAGCATTTTAAGAAGATACTATCACATCACATAGCATTACAAAATGCATAGAAATGCCCATTCAATAAACTTAAAAAATAAGCCTGCAAAAACAGACTTAAAAAAACAAAATGAGGGGCAATGACCATACAGAGGACTAAACTTCAAAAAGTACAGCAGAATCTAGGCATATACATATAAGGATGAGTTTATACATTGCATATGACATTACATATGGACAGGTTTCTGTGTATCCATTGTACTTTAGTCCCCTGTATTGTCATGCTAAAAGGGGTTCAGCTTCAGAATCTGAAATCAAAAATGTGCTTAACTCAAATGTCCCATTCAATTCTTAGAATTAACTTGGGAGAACAGTCACCTGATGACATATCTCACAAGTAGTATCTCCTTTCTCGTTGCACCATCGTTGTACACATTTTCTATGCACATACTGCCAGAAAAGAAAAGAAAAATAACCCAATTAGACCAATCATCTTGATACAGTAAATTTTAGACGTGCAGAAATATGGTAAAGGCAAGCCCATGTAAATGCAACTTTCAAAAACCAAATAGACCACTTGTCTAAATCCAATAAAAAAATTTAACCTAGATTTAGCAGTGATAAGCACAAGTATTTACAGAGTTGTAAAACACAAACGAAAAACTAGGGAATTCTACATTCAAAAACCAATTAGACCACCTGTCCTGATGCGGTAAACTTGGCATATACCCAAATATGATAGTCACAAATCCAAATAAATACAATGCTGAAAAGTTAAAACCCCAAATATGAAAATGGAGTATTGTACTTTCAGAAATCAAACAAACCACTTGTCCTAATGTAATTAACTTTTACTTGCCCAAATTTGCAGAGACAATCATATCCACAAACAATGCTACAAACCCGAAATATGAAATGAGAGATTTCTACCTTCAAGAATCAACATAGTAGCAACTTTCGTACTGAGAGTAGTAAATGGTGCACACAAAATGTGGAAAAAAATGGTTAATAGAAAAAATACAATAAATACGGTAAATTGTATATATAAAAATATGGTAATTTTAATAATTAAACACAACTATACAATAGATTAAAAATTATTAAAGTGACAAAGAATTCTGGCTTAAACAGCTAATATAATAAATATAACATCAGTTCCAAATCTGTTTTGGCTGATTTTTTATTATTTCCAACGGCAGGTTTTGATTTTTTGTTTTTTCTATTTTTAAACTATAAAATCTTGAAAATTTCGGTGTTTGATACGGTGGATGGAGGAAAACGCAAAAAAAGGGTAAATTTCCCCAAATCCACCGTATTTGGTAGCTGTGATAATCAAATAGACGACCTTTCCCAAATACAATGAATTTCATACACCCATGTTTGACAGAAGTGAACCTAAACCCGTACAATGCTGAAAACCCTAAATATGAAATTGGGGAGTGTAACCTTCAAAAACCAAATAGAGCACTTATCCTAATTCAATAAATTTTGAAAACCCAAATTTGGAAAAGGAATCCCAAGGCGAGTGCAATGCTGAAAATCCAAATAACCTAACGGGTTATTTTTTGAAAAGGTTTTTCCTTCTCCTATTGATTTGGATCAGCAGCGTCCTCCCCTGAGTCTTTTGTTCATATCTCTTTAAATACCTCCAACGTGAAGTTCACTCTCAATATTTCTGTGTACCTGACATAGATGCCCTCTTAATACTTCTCAGAACTTCAATATTTCTGTGAAGTTCACTCTCAATATTTCTGGGTTCCAACATGAGTAAAAATACAACTATGGGAATGAGTGATTCAAACTTCAACAGCCATCTAGACTGCATGTCCTAAGCAACAATTCTACAGCCCAAGCTTGGAAGAGACAAACCCGAAGGCATACAGTGCTGAAAGACCTACATATGAAAATGGGAAAGTACACATTTCAAAACCAAAATCAGCCCATTTTCCTACGACTCTGAATGCACACCCAAATTTTGACAGAAAATGCGGATATGAAAATGGGGCATCCCACCTTCGAAAAACAAAGAAATCACTTTCTCCAATGCGATGAATTATATACACCCAAATTTAGAAAAGGCATACCCGAGCACATACAGTGCTGAAACCCCCAGTTATAGCCTCAATAACCAATTTCGCCACTTTTCCTCATGCAATTATTTTGACATGCATAAAACCCAAATCATACAGTGCTGAGAAGCCAAATATGGAAATGGGCAATTCTACCATAAACCAAACTTAGTCCATCACAATAATTTATTCAAACGCGAATTTGGTAAATAAAATCAGATTACCCGATCTTTCCAATAAGTTTTATATACCCAAATTTGGCATAGGCAAGCCCAATGATATACAATGCTGAAGCACCCATATAAGAAAAATGTCCAACTCTACCTTCAAGCTTCCTGTGCAGTCACAAGGCACATCCAAATTTAGTGGCTCGTCATCTTCCTGGCAAATTCTGCATTCAACAAGCTCTAGACTAGTCTCGCGATTAGAACAATACTCCTGCTCATCAACACATAAAACCAAGTGATCCTCCATTTTCACACTTCACCTGCAACTTCAACTTCTTTTTATAGTCAAAATCTCAAACAACAATGCATTCAAAACATGCCCAGACAAAAAATAACTTCTATTCATCTTTCTTACCTAAAATTTCAAACAAAGCTGCATTGAAAACATCCCAACTAAAAAATAACTTCCACTCCTCTTTCCCAGCTAGAATTCAATATGAAAATTTATTGAAGTAGGCCAAACAAACAGATAAATTAAGGCCATGATAGTGATAATAATGAAGGAATTCGTTCATGACACCCACTACTTCTGAAATGGAATCCGATGAGCGAACATTGATATTTCCAATATGGAGAGTGGCATTCCATTCGGCGGTTCTGAGGACCTCTCTGCAATTGATTGTCACGTCTCCGGTTGTTTTTTCCTCATATGTTTGCGTTTAGTGGTATAAATGGATAAATGTTGATTTCGGTAACTATTAACGGCCAACAAGTATAGACGAGTGTAGCTACTAACCTCTTTTCTTTTCTTTTTTAATGAATTGAGATCTTATATTATATTAATTCAATAAGATATAAGATGCTTTCATCGACAAGGAGAACACTAGGCCGAGCCTAGGATAGCTACTAACTTTTCTATTGTGTTATAATGTTATTTTATTTTTAAATTTTTGATTGAAAAGTACAATATTATTAATATAAGAAATATTTATGTACAATGTTGATAAAACAAAAAAGATAAGTGGAAAGAGTCACATTCTAGATTTAAGTCACCTCACCTCAAAGTATCGACATTAGAATAGCATAATCATAAAAAAATGAAAGTGTAATTTTTAATTTAAAATATATGTAGAAATGAAGGACTAGAACACAAAAAAACAAGAGAGCTAAGAAACAACAATGAACATGATGGTCAGCGTGAAGGCGAGAGAGGACAATCAGGTTTGTTGCCCAACCACCGGTGTCGTGGGTGGCACGTATGCAGTATGGGGTCTCATCCGTTGTTTTGTTGCTGCTACTATTCTTCTTCATTATGGCAAGGAGGAGAAATGTTTAAAGATAAATGTGGGAATCCCAGGTGGGAGGAGCATCCCAACCACTGTCGCCACCACCACGGAGGTGGTCAAACATGTCATTGTTGTAGGAAAGTGAAGGGGAGCAAGATCTAGGCAAAGAGCAACGTCGACAAGGAAAATTTTACCTATTACTAGAGCGACGTTTGTGACACCCTTTTTGCCACAAACGTGAGAAGGCGAGTTGTGGCGCAAAGAATCAAAAGGCACCCATCTAATAGAACACTAAGCATTTCCCCGAAGAGAGAGTACATATTGAAGATGCTCTACCTCAAGCGAGCTTTCTTTGATTGGACTTAGATCTAAAGGAACACATTGGAGATCAAAGTAACTTTATTCTTCACAGAGAAGTCTCTATCCATAATAGTATTGCTAAAATTTCTATATTTTCAAATTTGAAAAAGAATATCAACACGATTTTTCGCCAATAATCATTGTAATTTAGTTTTCAACATTTTAAATTTAAAAACGGACTAAACCTTAGTAATGATGAATAAAACTATGTTTTATTAGATTTTATATAAGAGTATATATTCTATACTTTTTGAATTTCAAAATATTGTGTAGACACTTACAAATAGTCTCAATTATTTCTTAGCGATTGCACACGAGTGGTGCAATAGACACGCCGATAGGGAGGAGTAAAGGAGAAACATTGGAGGAGGAAGCAAGGAGATGAAGAGGGGGTAAAGGAAGGATACTTATGAGGAAATTGAAAATATTAGAGGAAAAGTAGATCTTCTTTTTTATTTCAAAAAGTCACATATGGATGGCGTGTCATTTGTGTGGTGGTCAAAATATAGAGAGAACAATGTGAGAGTAGGGTGATATGTAGGTCGATTTTAGTGGGTCGTTGAGGGGGGTTAATTTGATCCCAATAAATTAAGGTAGTTTTGATCTACTTAACGAAGAAAGGGGTTGTGAGACACAAATCCTTGAGGCAACATACTATAAAGATAACTATGAGAGTAAATCCCTTGTCAATTAAGACTCCCAATACTTAAGCCCACTTTTCCCTTTGATAAGACTATTATCACTAGCATTTAAACACACAACCTAACATCACTCTTATTATTTTCTTTTTTTTTGGTGAAAATCATGGCTTTGTTCACCTTTCTCCCAATCGAGATTTTTTCTAGAAACTTAAAATGTCGTTAACATATGGTTTGTCATATGAAATAAAAGAATAAGATGATTTGGAAGAAATATTTACACAATTCTTTGATTTCATGTTGCTTTTGTTTCTCACAATTATGTTTATTTTTCAAAGAAAGAAGTGAAAACTTATAAGGGCATTCGATAATAGATGGCTATGAATTCGTTGGCAAAATACTTGAGAATTTGTACCTTGGACTATACTTTAAACGAAGTTAGTCATGCATCGTATGAGGAAAGCACAACATAAGTGAATTCAAAGGGGATACAACCAACAAAGCCAACAAAGCCAACAAAGATAGTCATCCTAGTTAAAATTCCCCAACATGATTTAAAAATAGATCACGAAGATCATCTAATATAGTTAGTGAGATAATCGGTTATCAAATAGGGTTTGTGATATGCAAGAGTTATGAGAAAAATAGATACCTTCCTATTCAAAGGCCTTTCAGAGTCTAGAATTCATCCTAAATATATTTTAATTACATATTTGGGTTGTTGGCCATTTTGTCTAAGCGTTGAATTGATTGAAGCCAAATGGCAAAGGGTGTGTAGGTGTAACATGAGTCTCCATGAGGTGTTATTCATAGTCAAACATGAAGGTTGATTGGTAGTGTCATGTTTTGGTGATGTTCTATGAGGTCCTGGAGTATGGTCTAAAGTGTACGGTCATAGTATGAGCTTTCTAAGTTGGATGAAGGGTGTCATGAGGTCAAGCAAGGTCAAATAAGTGTGTCAAAGGTGTCTAAGAGTCTGCATGAGGTCTCCATGGTCAGTTCATGGGTTGTATGGCTTGAGTTAGGTCATTATAGGCTTATTCCTAGTCCTAGAACATGCAAAATGAGTTGGAGGTATGAGTTTTGGAGCTAATCAATCCTATCCAAGAATTGGAAAGGTGATGTGACATGATATAACAGTGTATGATGAGTTTTAGGTCATTTCTCAAAGGTTTAGTGATGTTTCATGGTCCTTGGGAAATAAGAAGGTGAAGACATGCTAGGAAAGCACAGGTAAGTCATTGTGGCTAGAGAGTTTCAAACATATTTGAGCTAGATGGTGAGTTTTTTTAGTTATAGGATGTTGTCATGATGCTTCATGAAAAATTTTAGGTCAAAATGTTGAAGGAATTGCAAGATATGAAGTATTTGGTAAAATCAGGTTTTGAAGAAGGCAAAACTAGCTCGAATTGGCAACTTCATATGCTCGTTGTAAACTGTGTGCTTTGCATGGTACCCATAGGTTTTTGGGGATGTTTTTCCATTGAGCTAATATTTTTTTCAAAAATAATGAGGTGATTTGATCATCAAGTTATTATGAGCAATCTTTAAGAAGGTAAAGTGGTTTGAAACCCTAGTTAAACCCTAGCTCAATAGTGACTTGGAGAAAATTGATTATACTAAGATAGAATTGATTGGTCTTGAAAAATTTATGATTGGATGTTGTAGAGGACTCCTCCAGATTTCAAATGAGGTATTTTACAGCTCGTGACAATATGTGGGCCCCACAAAAAAAGACTTATTTCGAATAATTTTAGTTTGTAAAAGTTGTCCATTGAACCTAATATATAAATCACCATTTATGGAATCTTGGGAGTTTTATTACATTTCCATGATAGTTTTAGGTCATGGTTGAGGTCCTAAGATGCAAAGTATGCCCTATCTTTGAAGACTAGTCTTTGGGGTTAAAAAGGTAGTTTTGAAATGTTTCGAGAATTGGCTTGGTTGAAGGCCTTCCACTATGAGTTGGAATGAAATATAAGATGTTTTGCAAAATAGACTCAGAGAAATTTCCAATGGTATATGGTTTGTATCTTGATGAGATGTTTTGACAGGTGAACCAACTCATTTTGAAGACCTAGTTTTGGGGTCTAGAAACCATTTTGGGAAGTTGTAGAGATTGAGCTATTTGGAGGTATTCCACTTAGATTTGGATGAAAAGTGAGTTGTTCTAGAAATTAGATTCAAATATATTTCTAATGGTATATGACTTGAGCCTTGATGATGAGTTTTTCTATATGAACTCATTTGTTATTCTAGACTGATTTTCTAGGCATTGAAGACCTAGTGGGGTTTGCTTGTTTCTTGGCATACTTCATGATGTTTGGAGATTTTTAGATGTTCTGAGCTTTTGGAAGGTGTGTAGAGAATTTTCTAGAGTTTCATGATCATTTTGGAGTCTTGAAAAAGTATTTTGAAGACCTTGGAGCTATTGGAGGATTTTCTAGAGCTTAGAGAGTGATTTTGGGCTTATGTGTGTATCTTGGAGCTTGTTGGAGATGTATTGACCCTTGTCGACCCTTGTGATATCTTGGAAGGATTTTATATGATGTTATTCTTTTATTTTTGAGTTAGGGTGACCGACATACTTGTTCATGATCCACCCATATGTGTTTTAGAGTTGAGATTGGTATATAAGCATGTTATGTGAGCCATTTATGACTAGTGTTGTGCATGGGGAAATTACGACCTAAAGGAGGTTGAAGAAAAAAATTTATGGGGTTAAGAACAAAGATAAAAATACCTATGCAGATGTGAATAATTTTGAAGATCATATGTGCAAGGAAAATTGATATATTCAGCCCATAAAGAAGAGAGATTGAGTGAGTTTGGAGAGAGCTTGTTTGGATGAGGGTTTGGTGTGTTTGAAGAGGTTTTGAGCTGAAATTAGATCACTATTAGTTGTGTGAACAACATATTATTAGTGATCATTAATTTTCAGGTGGTTGAGTTGGTGCTTGATCACCTTAGGGGTTTGTAGCCTTCTTGTGGGGTTGGTGCCTCACTAAACTAGAGTCGGTGCTCCTTGTAGGGTTGATACTCCACTAAATTAGGGGTTGGTTCTCCTTATGAAGTTTGTTCTTCACTAAATCTCTTTGATTTGAGTGATATAAGAATATTTTTAGTGGGTTATCTTCCCTTTAAGGTGTTCCCACTTAAATTTGGTGTTCTTGTGTACTCTCTTGCTCTTGCTCTTGTGTATGGTTGATTCAATGTTTAAGTAAACACACATATGGTTAATGTTTGCTTCAATGGTTATATGAATGATAATGAATGATGAATGGAAATGGAAGAAAGTTTTAATTGATTGATTATCCCCCCCTCTCGGTCCCTTGTGCTTCCAACATTTGGTATCAAAGATGGTTCTTATGAAGTAAGTTTGACAACTTGAAGGAGATCCTCTTGAAGCAAAAACAATGGGTAAATCTTCTGATGTTGAAGAAAATATAAGAAATAAGTTTGATGTTTGAGTCCTTGATTCATTCTACAAGATCAGATCATTTGCATGGAGATAGAATATATTGTATGGTCAAACAATCAAAGAGATGGAATCACAAGTGGAAAGTGTATCAAAAACCCTAAAGGCTAAAGAAGGAGAGTGTAATCAGATATGAGGATGAATTGAGATCCTTAAAATAAGAGTTAGAGAAGGTACATAGCAGGTTAAAGACATATGAGAGGTTGGAGAAAAGTTCAAAATCCCTAGATGATATGTTGAATAACCAAAGAGTAACAAATGACAAATTTGGCTTAGGCTACAAAGGAAAGCAAGTGGAGAATGATGAAGAAGTTGGACCAAGCACTCAATCAGACATGAAGGAGACAATGATGACTGAATTAAGAAGGTATAACATTGTTAGACAAACTAATGCAACTAAGTATGGTGCTTCTTTCAATGGTTATTGTTATGTTTGTCATTATTTTGGTCATAGAGCTAGAGATTGCAAAAGAAGGTCTCTAGGAATGGTGAAAGTTTCTTCAAATGTGAATGCTACTCATGTTGTGAGTATGGTCACAAGGCTAAGGATTATGGCTGGAATTTAAGTGTATATGAGTCAAGAGGCAAGAAGAATGTTGTGTGTTACAATTTTCAGAAACAAGGTCATATTGCAAGACATTGCTATCAAGGTAAAAATTCTAGGTTCAACAAAGAAGTTTCAATCTCAAAATGGAAGATTATTCAAGAATAAAATAAGTCCCATGAATGATTATAAGACTATAATATCATATCCTAAGATTAATAAGATGGTTGATCAAGAAAATAAGGTCAAGAGAACCGATTCTCACCTAATATGTAAAGTACGAGGGTTGAAGAGTCAAGGCAAGCTAAGAAGGATACTTTGAAATCATAGGTGCTCAGTATGAAGTCTGATCAAATGAAGTTTTTCAAAGAAGGGACTAGTTCAATAAATATAGAAGACAATTTCATCAAGTCCAAATCAGACCAAGGAGTGTAAGACAAGTTGAAGAAACTAGGCTTTTGGGACACATCGAGAGTGATAAGGTATAGGTTGTGATCTATACATAAAATATGTGTTTAGTATTTCTTTTTGTTGATAGGTGTATGAGTTTGTACTTCATTAAAACCTACTTGTCATGTTATCATTCATGAGAATTCTATTGTGTTGAGATTTGAATATTGTGTTTTTGAGCCCTTGATAAAGTATGGGTAAGTCCTATTATGTCCCAAAAGTGTGGTCACAGTCAAAAGTGTGTTGTGAACTTTTCCAAGTTGTGAAGGTCCTGTTTGAATAATCAAGCAAGAGAATTGTGTCTATCACCTAGAGAAAATGGTCTCCTTTTGTCTCTAAATTTGTCATGGTCTAATCAAATGATAAATATATCATGATGTTGTTAGGTGTTGTGTCATAAGGTCTTATGCTCAAGACTTGACTATATTGTAAATGTATTCTTAGTAGCATGTGCCCTTAAATCATCCAAAATTTTCATTCCTATCCTATATAAGTTTTGATAGAGGTATGAGACTATCAAATAATGAGTTGTATAGAGTGAGTCTTTGTAGTCATGATTTCATCAATTTCAAGTTGATCAAAGTCTTTGAGAGATTTGTGTCATAATATGTCTATGTCTCCTTTAGAAGTTAGTATTACCATGTCTTGTGAAGTATTGTCACTAAGTGCATCATGACTACCAGAGCCTAAATCAAAGTGTCTAAAGACCTTGTGTGGTGTGAGGGAATCGAGTTAAGAACAAAGCTTTCAGATGTTTGAGGAAGGAGTATAAGTCTATACGTGCAATCGTGAGCTTGGAAAGACATGATATGTGAGTTCTAAGGTTGGATGAAGGTAATAAGGATTATTCAAAGGGTCATAGTGATACCCTAGCCATAAAATAAGCATGAATGGATATCTTGAAGTGGTCAAGATGAAGCTACAATCATGTGAAGTTTGAAGAATTTTCATTCAAGTTCCAGGATATGTTGATAAAACTCATAAAATGAAAAAGTGCCTTGATCTTTTAATAAGCCTTTACAATTATTCTATGATCTCAAAATAATGAATTTGAAGGTATGAAAAAGATAAAGAGTTGAAAATATATTTCATTATGCATCATTGTTATTTGTTTGAGGCTAATATAGTGCTCGAGTATGTATGTATGTGTTGAGGATCAAGAACTACTAGTATACAATCCTAAGGTGAATATAGTATCAAGGAATTGTCGGGAATGCTCTCTATCCCGTGGGAAGATAATGTGGTATCAAAGCACTTTATTCAAGACTTACATATGAGGTTAACAATGTTGGGACACAAGTGTCCTATCGAGGATTCCTTCTTTGAATATATCAAAATTGTAGAGTTGTATTTAGATAAAGGCATGATATCGGTCAGAGTATGAGTTTGCACATATATATGAAAATCCAATATTTGTGAATGTGATTCAAATTCTGCAAACTAGAAGTTTGTGAAGTTGTGTATTGCTCAAGGTTGATTCTAAGTCTATGCTTAAGGTTGATAGTTTAATCTAAGATGTTTTGAGTTGGCTCAAAGCTGAGAATGGTGTTATAAACCATAAGCTGTTGAGTTTCATCTTGTATCTTTAGAAGACAATGATCTATGATGTAGTTTAAGTGGTGCGTGCAAGAACATAAGAAATCCAAGAAGGAAGTCGAGTTTTATGTTAGGGAAGAGTATCCAATCTAAGAATCAAATGTATGTTATCAAAATCTTATCATTAACTATTGATAGGCATGTGTTAGTGGTGTTTAAATTTAATACTTCATCAAGAGTGTGAGCTTACCAAGAAGTTCAAGAGCATGTTTCTCGGGGAAGCTAGGTCTAAAGATATGTTGAAGATGCAAGAGTGGTATGTCTCGGTCAGATCAAGAAGGTTATGTTCTTAAAGAATATTGATGTAAGGTTTCAAGGATAGATTTCATAGAATGAAAAAATCGAGACTATTTTAAGAAGGTTGAATTTGTGGTCCGTGGCGAGTAATGGTTTCAATGCAATTATGAATGTAGGGGAGCTTGTCAAATCTCTATTAGGTGTTAATTGTATGAAAACATGTTAACCAACAAGCCCAAGAAGGTTGGCAGTGTTGTTGAAGGTCGTAAACTCTGTCAAGTTATAGATTGCTCTAAAAGTGCAAGGTATCAAGCACCCATGAGATCAATTTGAAGTTATAATTTGGTATGTGTTTTTCTTCCCATTATTCGAGAATGTAATTGAACAAATAAGTTCAAGGTATAGATGAAGAGAAATATCAGGTATGGTGTCTTGTGATCCTATTGATGCATAAGTCTATTCTACTGATTTGAATGTCTCAAGGTTTGAGTTTATACATTTATAACTTGATGATGGTGAGGAGGGTATGAGGTTTGATGACTTGAATAATATAAGAGGGCTACAAGTGTTTTCTAAGAAGTCATAAAATGTATATTGATATTTGTGTCTCTTTGAAAAGTGTGTTATCGAGCTTGAAGTGTAAAAAGCTCAATTAAACAAGTAAAGGTTAATGGTCTTATAGCCTTGGCTTCTCTTAAGTAATAAGAGATGATCTGCTAATGATTAGAATATTGATTAAGATCAAAGCTTGTTTGTATGGATCAAAAGAAGTGTGTATGATCTCGAGAAGATGTCGCATATCAAAGCATGTGCTTGGAACACTTGTGAAAGGACTATAACCCGATAGGTGATGAAAGGTCTTGAAGTGGAAGGAATGTCCTAAAGGGTCTAAAGTAGGCTTGAAAAACATGAAGTTATAGAAAATAATGCATTCCATGTATGACTTTGTTTTGAATATCTCTAGATGTTGTGTCTTAGCTCTTAATCTATGAGTATGGTGTATCTTATGAGATTATGCTTCATTGAAAGATGTATAAAGTAACACAAAGTAAAAACATGAATGTCAAGAGTAATATATGAGTCTTTTTAGTGGATATGCATTATTTCAAGATTGTGTATGGACATTTTTAGATCTGTAGTAGTGAATTCAACAGGGATGAGGGAAGTTAGGAGGGTCAGTAAGGCTCTGATGGCCTAAATCAGTGATTTGAACCATAATGAAGGGTTTAGAAAATAGTTGTCGGGGAGTCGATTTTGGTTGTGATGTACTCTAAAAGCAATATAAAGCATAGGCATAGAATTTGGATAGGTGTTTCAGACTGTGATTGTAGACAAAAATCATGCACTTTAGGTAATTATCTAGTCTTGATTACATAATACTATTCATATGATTCCTAAGTAAGAAAAGTACTAACTAACCCATGTCTTTGTCCACCTTTCTTTGCTTTATGTTACTACTTTCAATCTTGCACCCTTACTTTCTCAATCTTCCTTTTTACTCTTTGGCATTTGTTATCCTAGACACTAGCGCCCAACCAGGACACCAGCACCAGGCACCCTCATCCCCTCTGGGTTCCCCTGTCCTCTTTGTACTTTACTCACACTTTTTGGGCCATTTCTAGCCGTTTGAGCATCTTATCTTTTTGGTAGTCATAATTTTTAAGGTTAATTACAAAATTCAAGCAAGGGAATCATATAAATATAAAGTTATGTGATCATAATAAAGGACCAAACAATAATCACTATCTATTACCACCTAAGGTTGCATCCATCTAGGCATTTAAGAGATCCATTACATCCATCTAGCTCCATCACAAGGGACACAAGGGTTAGTTTTTTGCATCACACTTTATAGGAGGGAAGTTAATTTTATTCCATGCACACATTTATTACATTCTACATTTAGCTACTTGCTTGCTATCCAAGTGCAACACACACAAGAATAATCTAGGGCACAATTTCACACACAAACACAAAGAACTACATTGGGTCTGAGATGTAGTGCAACACTCAGTCATAATTTCACCATTGTGATAGCTAAGGACAATTTGACCCCTCATTCTACATCTTTATTTTTTGGGATTTGATGTCTATTTGAGGGTTTTGCAGGTTCATTCTTCATTGCAGGTTTATAACAACCTCGAAAATCTTGGTGTGACCTCGGAGTGATCAAAGGTGACTAAAGGAAAACACCTTGTGACACCTTAGAGGAGGGTTTCTAAGCATTTCCATGTACCTAAGCACCTAGAATCGAAACTGGGGCACATGCGTGTGCCCCTATCCCTCTCCAGGCACCCCATTCTAGCCTGTTACTCTAGTTCTACATTTTCTAGGGTTTTTGTATGATGTTTATTCTTCTCTATTTAGTCGGTCAGAGCTTTGATCTAGACTAGACTTTACTGCAAATCAACTAAGGCTTCTTACCCTCTCTTTGTACTTAGGTTTTCACTCTATTTCTTAGTTTCTTTGGGTATAATTTTTGTATTTCATTCTTATTCATTTTTGTTATTATAGCATTCATATTAGGATCATATATTTACATTTTAGCTTAACCAATGATAATGTTTGTGACATCCCCAATGATGATTACTTAAGGTATGAGATCTTGAACTTACACAAACAGGTAAAGTATGATGGAATATTGAAAGGGGGAACACTTAGAGGTTTTACATGATTGGGGTGATTAAATGGCAAGGAAAAGTTTGGGAAAATAGGACTAAAGATGTACTTTAGGGCTCTTAGTCCTAAATAGTGATATGATAGAGATGGAGGCAGATCTAGCGGTTTTGGCATGATTTTCAGCGGTACAAGACTAGATGGTGATGTATTGTAAAGATTAGGACTAAGTGTGGTGGTTATATTCTCAAGGGGAGTTTCTTTTCAGGTACACGGATCTTTGTATACCACTATAGAAGACAAGAAAAATAGAGCCTAGACAAAGGGGAAGCTAGTAAATCAAGTAAGTCAGTGTATTGTTTTCCATTATGTATTATTATTGAGAATTTTCCTTTTCCCATGTCTAGTTGTCAGTACATCCTTTTTCATAGATGTAAAAGGTGGAGAGTGTCATTATAAACATGGAAAAGGGACATATAGGTGTTTGGTTTTGTTGGTTTCCATCAATGTTTCTGAAGGTGGTTTCCATAAATGACAAAGGGGGAGATTGTTGGCCATTGTGTCTAGGTGTTATCATTGATGTCAAAGAAATTGTGTTATTCATAGTCAAACATGAAGGTTGATTAGTAGTGTAATGTTTTGGTGATGTTTTATGAGGTCCTCGAGCATGGCTTAGAGTGTATGGTCATAGTATGAGCCCTCCTAAGTTGGTTGAAGGATTTCATGAGGTCAAGAAAGGTCAAATAGGTGTTTCAAAGGTTTCTAATAGTACGTGTGAGGTCTCTGTGGTTAGTTCATGGGTTGTATGGCTTGAGTCGGGTCATTCTAGGCCTATTCCTAGTCCTATAACACAAAGAATGAGTTCAAGGTATGAGTTTTGGAGCTAATCACTCATATCCAAGCATGGGAAAGGTTATGTGACATGATATATAAGGTGTATGATGAGTTTCAAGACTATACTAAGAGGTTTATTGATGTTTCATGGTCCTTGTGAAGCAAGAAGGTGAAATAGGCTAGGAAAACACAAGTAAGTCACTATGGATAGAGAGTTTTAGGAATATTTGAGCTAGATGGTGAGTTTTTTAGTTAGAGGATGTTGTCATGATGATTCATGAAAAGTTTTAGGTCAAAATGTTGAAGGAATTTCAGAACTTGATTTGAGCTATATTGTGAGTTTTTATTAATTTTTGGTAACACTTAATTTTGAAGAAGGCAAAACTAGCATGAATTGGCAACTTCCGATGCTCGTTGTGTACTGTGTGATTTGCATGAGACCTAGAGGTTTTGGCAGATGTATTTCCATTGACATAAGAGTGTTTTGAAAAAATAATGAGGTGGTTTCATTTTCAAGTTTTATGAATGGTCGTTATGAAGGTAAAGTGGTTTGAAACCCTAGTTAAACCCTAGCTCAATAACGACTTAGAGAAAATTGATTATACTAATCCATAATTGATTTGTATTGAAAAAGTGATGATTGGATATTGTAGAGGACTCCTCCATATTTCAAATGAGGTATTTTAGAGGTCATTATAGTATGTGCACCATACACAAAAAGGCTTGTTTCGAACAATCTCAATTTGTGACAAAGTTGTCCATTGAACCTAATATCTAAATCATCATTTATGGAATCCTAGGAGTTTCATTACATATCCATGATAGTATTAGGTCATTTTTGAGGTCCTAATATGTAAATTATGCCCTATCTTTGAAGACTAGTCTTTGGGGTTGAAAACACGTTTTGAGCGGTTTCAAAGATTGGCTTATTTAAAGGCCTTCCACTATGAGTGGGAAGGAAATTTAAGATGTTATGGAAATTATACTCAGAGAAGTTTATGTTAAGAAATAAGGGATAAAATATGTGGAATAATCCCTCACATAATCACAACAATAGAAACTAATATGCAAAAATATTACAGATCTCAAATAAAATTGCAGAATAAAATAACACAACACAAAGAGACAATATTTAACGTGGTTCACCCAATTTGGGCTACGTCCACCAAGAATCACTTGCTTATATTTTATTACAAGCCACCACTCTCTCAATACAATACCTAGATCTATTTGGATCTATGCTCAACAAACTCTATAGAATTCACACCCGAATTCAAAACACATATGCAATGTTACATTAATCCTACCATATGCATAAACCATATAAGTAGACAACTACTTAAGTAGTTTTACAAAACCATGGGTATCAAAACCATGGGCCAAAACCATCCCATAAACCTATGGGTCAAAATCCCACCCATATGAGAAAATCACATTTCTCGGTATATCGGGCACATTTTAAGGCCAATTTTTTTTTCTCGAGGGTTGCAACCTTGAACCCTAGCGAGACAACTGTGGAAAGTGTACAGTACTCTTAGTGTACAGTATTCAACACTTTCTCACATGAAAATAGGCTCCATAACCTAACAGTTTACAAAGGTATATGGTTTTTTATTGATGAGTTTTTTGAAAGGTGAACCATCTCATTTTTTACCTGGAAACCAGTTTGGAGTAGTTATAGAGATTAAGTTGTTTGGAGGTCTTCCACTTGGAGTTGGATGAAAAAGTGAGTTATTCTATAAACTATATTTAAAGAGATTTAAAATGGTATATGACTTGATCCTTAATGACGGGTTTTTCTATATTAACTCATTCATTCTTCTAGACTGATTTTCTAGGCATTGAAGACCCAATGGGGTTTGCTTGCTTCTTGGCATACTTCATGATGTTTGGAGCTATTTTAGATGTTCCTAAGATTTTGGGAGGTGTGTAAAGGATTTCTAGAGTCACATGATGGTTTTGGAGCCTTGAAAAATTAGTTTTAATACCTTGGAACTTTTAAGGGATTCGTTAGAGCTTGGAGAGTGATTATGGGCTTATGTGTGTGTCTTGGAGCTTGTTGGAGATGTATTGACCCTTGTCAAACCTTGTGGTCTCTTGGAATGATTGTATATGATGTGATTCTTATGTTTTTGATTTGGGGTTGTTTAATGTCATAGTAATGTGTTGTCATTGATTTCAAGTGTCTAGTGATGTCATAAGATGTCTAATGGGTTAGGTGTCTTCCCAAGTTGTCTAGGTGTCTTCATGATGTTTCAAGTCATGATGTCATGTATTTAGGCATGGTCTAGGTGCATGGTCAAGAAAGAAAGTTATGTGAATTTGTTCTCCCAAGGTTTTATGAATATTTCATAAGGTCAAATGTGGTCCATGAGATGTGTGTGAGGTGGTATTGAGTCTATAACAAGCCAACATGGTCAAATTCATGAAGAGTTGGGTAGCTCCATGTTTAATCCTAGTCCCAGGTCAAGCGAGGTTGGCATGGAAACACAATAAATGGATTAAGGAAAATCATGGAAAGCATTTTTGGAGAAGTATGATCTGGAATAACATGGATAGGAGGAGTATAAAATTAAGAATCAAGATTATAGGGCATGAAGTTGGTCATTTTGAGGCTTTTTAGTGCGAGTAAAAGCCCAATAGGCAAGTGAGGATGATGAGCCAAGGTATGATGATGTAAACCAATCATGTAATGAGCACAATATTATGGTATATGAGGTTTACATGGATTCACAAGTAACTAAGGAGGTGAATTGAGCACTTATATAGGTCTATATAACACACTTCCTCAAAACTAGTGAACAAATGCTACAAAAATGAGATAGGGAAGAGATTTATAGAGTGAAATATGACAAATTTTTCATTGGAAATCATGGAGGAAGGAGTTGTGAAGGTGTGGTCAAAATTTTAGGACCTAAGAAGGTGTTTTGTGCAAGTTATTCAAGTTTTACCAAAACCGGGTTTTTGAAAAATCCAAACCGAGAACCTTAACTTCTTAGCACTCAAGAAAAATTGACAAACTTGTATTTTTTAGATAAATCATAAGAGTAGTTTTTTAGGATAACTCAAATATTTAACTTTTACAAAAAAATTTAGGACAAATGGCAGAGGAACAAAAAAATTCTCTTCATTTTTCTACAAGCGATCAACCCTCTCCAAACACCTATTTTGCAACAATAGGAGAAAAATGCTTCTTAAGGGAATAAAATAAGTTGTGCAAGCTGATACAACAACTCATAACTGTATGGAATTCCTCATAATCCAATTTGATGGCATTTTTATCATCAATTATGTAATTACAGTATGAATTTTTCTTTGATTTTACAACTTTTGGGTATACAACCCTAGTTAGTTGGTTCCAAGGTGAATCTCCAGTTGTGTAAGCATGAGAATGATGTGTACTTGATGTTATTAAGAAGTTTAGTACACTCTCTTTGAATTTTTTGGTTTCTTTTTCAAAAATATCCCTTCTCTTTGTTAAGGGATAATCGCGCTAAAACTATACTTGTGAAGTATAAGTGATCCTTGTTTAGATAATTATTTACTTGAACACTAAATGAGCATACATGGTTGGTGTTGGTGCTATACAACCTACTCAAGCTCATTAATTGGATAGAGAAAGTGTCTTGGTGTGGTAAGACAAATGATCCAAACCTGAGTTATTGAGACAATCAAGTAAACCTATTGTACATCCTTGAAGGTCTGTTATTTCTTCACAAAGCTTATACAAAGAATGATGTATCATTAAGTAGAGGTCCTCCTTGAGTTTTTCATGCAGAAATTGATCATGAAAATATCTACAAGTGGTTAGATTCAAGTGAAATCAAAACTAGTTCTTGATGCTCATAAGTCTTCTAAGTGACTATGTTGCAAATCATGTAAGGTTGAGCCATTGGCCTTAGAGTGAATCAAAGTATGATCCTGAGAAAGTGTGCAACATCATTAATTATCCTTGAAAGGTGTATTGATGTCATGATCATCTGAAAAAGTGTGATACTTGCTCAAAATTTGAAGATGAAGATTTTACCTATAAAAATATGAATACCTTGCTTCAATGCATGAGTTAAGAAGGAAATAGTTGTACTCTGCTATGTCTTGTGTATAATATTGTCTGCAGGTTACAAAGTATCCTCCTCAATATTTACATCAGTTGAAGATTTTCTCCTTGCGAGTGTGTGTCAAACACATTCTTAGCGAGAACCGAGATTATCATTTTCGCATGCAAAGAATGTTGTGAATGGATGAAGAAGAAACTTCAAGTTGTTGATGAATCTTAAGTCCATATTAGTGATGTAGACCTCCTTAGTACCTGTAAAAGCATGGCAAGAGATTGGATTCAAAAATTCATTCACTCATCAAGTTCAAAATTGTATTCTCTTGTGTGTTTACCTAGAACTCAAAAATGAGTGCTCCAAAGAAGTGTGAAGAAAAAATGGTGAAAACAAGGAAGGTAAAGGAGTTATAAGGAATTTTCAAAGGTCTTGTAATGTTTATTCATGATGAGAACACTTGGAGGATTTATATTTTAGCTACGAGACAACAACTACTTATTGGAATAATAAGACAAGAGATGGAAAAATGTTACAAAATAGTGGTCGAGGTCCGAATGTAATTCTAATAGTTATGGAAGATTTTCAAATAGTTTAAGAGGCTCCATCCTTCATCATTTGAAATCAAAGAATCTTATAAGAGCCTACAAAATATGAAGGCATAATTGATACATGTCAGATGTAAAATGACAAATTGTGAGACATTTTTAAATGAAGTTCCTTTCATCTCCTTGTACATATGGGAAAGTGAGTTATTTGAATATTATTTGAAATTTAAAGGTCAAAGGTCATGTTGATGAGTTATTCTTGTTTATGAAAGCTCATTTTTAAGCATGTAAATGTTGTTGTAGCCAAGGAGAGAAGCTAATGCATGTTGAAATTAAACATAAAAGAACTAGATGATGTGGAGAGCTAATCATGCATGAATAGGTGGTGAAGGGGATTTAGTGTTGATGGACATGTTGTTGTAGGTGGATAAAAACATAAAAAAATAAGTGTGTGTGAACGTCTCCATGATTGAAAGTGGTGTAACAGTATGTATACTTAAGAGAGGAGAAGTTTTAAGACGAGAAGAACATGATCATAGTGTGTCTCGTGAGAGAGAGAGGAGAAGTGTATGATGAAGCTTGAAAGCCTGATTAGATGATGAGAATATAGATGAATCAGAGATAGTATATAAGAAAAGGAGATGAGAAGTGATCACAATCTATTGTAAGAGACAACACAAGCAAAGTGATCAAAAATTGTTGTGAAGAAGACTGCGTATTTGCTAATAATGGTGTCTATCTTCTCACTCTGCCTAAGAGATTCTATAAAACCATTTTGACAAAATTGTGTTATATGACCATAGTTATTGCATTTTGACATTTCATATCATTCTCATTGTAATCTAATAAAGGAGAAAACAAATTGTAATTTCTATTTGAAGACCCATAAGAAATTTCATTCTTATTCCAACTAAAATTCCTTATACGAGTTCTACAATCTACTGCTTTATGACCAAAATGATTACATGAAAAACAATAACCAAAGAAGCGATTCAAAACACGGTAATGTAATGTCGTCTCGAAGGAAATAATTTATCCGAATCATCTTTTGGAAAAGTATTGATATTCTTAGGAGCATGCATTTCATTCTTTTTCCACCTTTAGCTTTGCTAGACCTTTTAAAGCATCTCGCATAGCTCTTTGACTTGTCAACATTTTCTCCTTTGGTGGATCTTTGAGATCTTCTTTTGCAGTCTTATGGTTTTCTACATATCCAAGACTAGTTTTGATAAATGGTGACCTTTTTTATTGATAATGTCATCTAAGACTTTAGATCTCTTCTCAAACTTGAGGTATCTATTCAACTTAGTAGTTGTTTTCTCAAGTTCCTTTCTTAGGGAGACAATTTCATATTCTAGTCTTTCACTATTTTCTTCTTTTGTTTTCAACTAGATTCTCACCTCTTCCTCTATTTTCTTTGCTTTTTCAATCTGAATTTTTAGGTTAATAACCATTTTTTCTTATTCTTCTAGATTTTTTAATATTTGTGTTTCCAGAGCACACTTTTCTTCTTCATATTTTTGAATTTGTAATTTGAGTTTCAAATCCTTTCTCTTGAGTGCCTTTAATTCACCCAAAGCATGTATGAGTTCCTCTTCAAGATCTACATCTCCTTCATCTTTGACGTCTTCTTTTTCTTCTAGAGTGTCTTTACTTGTAGAGGCATTATTTTTATTTCTATAGCCATGAACAAAAGTTCTTCTTTGTCACTATTTGATATACCTTCATCACTTTCCTCAGCTAATCTATTATCCCTTTTGGAGTAGAGGATTTTATTTTTCTTTCCAAACCTTTTCTTATATTCATTTTGTTTGAATCTCCTCTTGTTTTGAGGTTTTCTTTCCTTCTTATTCCCATCATGATTTTCCTCATCATCGTTATCATCCTTATGTGGGAATTTGGTAGAAAAATGTCTTATTTTACCACAATTGAAACACTTGAAAGGTAGCTTACCTTTATATTTTTGGATCCCTTTTTAATATTTTTGATAAACAAGGCCTCTTCCTCATTTTGTTCATCACTTGATTTAGACTCTTTACTTTTCCTTTCTTTGAAGCTTTAAAATCCACTTCTCTTTTTTGATGGTTTCTTTTATTTTGTCCTCATTTCATGAAAGGTGTGATAATTCCATGTAACTCATCCATCTTCAACTGGTCTAGGTCTTTCATTTCTTCAATAACAGAAACTTTTGCATCAAATATTAAAGGTAAAGATCTTAGTACCTTTTGAACTATTGTGGATTCTTCAATTTTTCACCAAGCCCTTTGATGATATTAACAATCTCATCCACACATAGAAGATATGTTGCAACATTTTCTTCATATTTCATTTTTAATCTTTCAAACTATCTCCTATGAGTCCGGAGCTTTGCCTTTTTACTTTGTTGTCACTTTCATAGATATTGAAGTTTATCCTAGATGTTATTTGTTGAAGTGCAATAAATTGCCTTGACAAATCATGCTTCTAATAAGCCACACAAAATTACATTCATAGCTTTGGCATTATTCTCATTGACCTTCTTTCCAAATGTATCCATTGGCAAAGTTTGTGGCATTACATATCCAGTTACTACTACTTTCCAGATATCAAAACCAAGAGACATTAGATGTGTTCGCATCCTTATGCTCCGAATGCATAGTTTGTTCCATCGAATAATGGAGCCTTGTTTGTGGAGAAACCTTCTTGAACTTGATGACTATCCATGTGTGTTTTTAGAAAACTTTCCCATAGTTAGACTATTTCAAAGGAGTTTGCTCGATACCAATTGTTAAACACACGCTTATACTAAGAGGGGGTGAATTAGTATAAGATAAACTTTTATTTATTAAAACTTACATCCACAATTAAAATATGCAAAACCATTCAAAACAACATAACACAGAGCAACAAAAATTTATGTGGAAAACCCTCTCTCGGGAAAAACCACAAAATAAGACTGTTTGGATCCACCGTCCAAATCCAACCCAAATTAAATGATTTACACTTGTTTGTAGGAACCAACCTATTAGAGACACCAATCCCCAAATCCGAGCACTAACTCAACAAATTTTTGTGAGCTCCAACTCACTGGAGACACCAATCCCCAAATTTTGTGAGGCACCAACCTCAACAATATGATCTTCCACCTTCTATAGTTTCTTCTTCAACTGGATGAAGTAAATTCTACTTCTTCTTCGCTACTTGATGAGTTGATTAAATCCATGTTATAAAAAAACTCATCCTCTCAGTACTTTTCTAAGCCATTGGGAATATGTCCTTATATTTCCCATTTATATTGTTGAACATTATCATCATAACCTAAACTCATGGCATGAATACAGATTAATATAGTTATGACTAATTATCTTTATTTTATGGTATTTTGAGTATGTATTTATTCTTATGGTTGTAATAAGTTGTTTGATGATGATTTGTGTGATGCCACTCTTTTTGTGAGTAACTTGTTATATGCAACAACTTGTATGCAAAGAAAGGACCCGTCTCGCATCCAAAGAAGATCACCTATAACAAAGGAGCCATGATTATGAAAATCTCTAGGAACATGAAGGACAACACTCCAAGTCATGACGTGTCATTGCAGAGGTAGTTACAAAATGGAACATGAGAACTGGATATAACTCAATAATAGATCTGATTACTCATTACAAATTGATTGATCGATTAAATACGTGATTTCAGAACTTAATGGTTACTCGAGTTATGTATTTGATATCTGTACAACTATTAGTTAGTTTCATTGCATGTGTTTAAAATCTTTTTGTTCTATTTAAGATCTTCCACTTGTTTCATTGAAGATATTTTACTTAGTCTGTTTGAACTCCTAGTCAAATTCTTCTTCTCACATTTCACTGTAATTGAGGAATATAAAAGAGAAGGATTAGATGTTGGAAATATATGTAGATCTAGATAGCGAATTAGAGAATAGAGGATACATAGATAAATAAGTTTTTTTGTTCCTAAATGTAATCTTCATGCCAATTCAATAAAAGAATCTGAGTTTTATTCAGTAACTTCTAGGTGCAAGCCTTAGGAGGGATTAACACCTAAGGTAGGGCCCACTTGTGGTCTGCTAACCCCTCCATAGTTTTTGCTTTGTTTTATTACATGGATAGAATAACAAACAATTCATTCCTTTATCTACATTCTGACTTTGCAAGCTTTACTTTCAGTTATAGTATTTGGAAGCTATTTACTTTTAGTCGAGTTTAGTTTGTTTTCAAGCATTTATATTTCAAGCATTGTAGTGACAACAATTTCTTTCCTTACCTCCTAAATCCTTGTAATTATGCATACAACATTGGAAATATTGAAAGTTTGCATCCCTTGGTTTGATGATTAAATGATTGTGAATTAGTGAACAACATATTAATTGTTGCAAGTTAATTTTTAGCGTCATTTTCAAGGATACTACCAAGTTATAAGGTTTTTGAGAGGTTTTTCGTTTCTTGAAAGCAATTTAGGTTTAGGAAATTCCACCTCCAAACTGCCCACTAATGTATGTTGAGTAAGTTGAGTAGTTAATGTTGTATATATTTACCCCTGTAAATATAGATACACAATCGAAGGCAGTCGGAGGGTTGGAAAACCCGACATCAAAGGCATGTCGGAGGGTTGGAAAACCCGACATCAAAGACATGTCGGAGGGTTGGAAAACCCGACACAAAGGAAATCAGGTCTCGGAGTCGGGGAAACATGGCGGAGAAGCATGGGGTGAAAACATGTCGAGCAACCCTCCGAACCCGATGCACATGCAAGTTCATCTTCCGCCCCGAAACAAAGGAAAGCTCGGAAATACTGGCGGAAGTGGGTTTTGGGAAAACGCAAACATCAAGCAGCATGTCGAGCCATCCTCCAAGCCCGATGCAAATGCAGAGGGAGATCCCGAACCCGACAAGGCGGAAGACCCGACGCGGAAATATGCAGTTCGCCATATTTTGAGTTTGTTGAGATTCTCACCTACCGCCATGATTTGTTGAAGTTAGGTGCAGTCTTGGAGGTGGTTGGGGAAATTCTGAATTCTTCTCTTCTCCCTCATTTTCTCATATAAATGGCCAGGAGAGGCTCTTTGTAAATGTTGAAATTTTCATTTGCATCCCCCTTCTTCCTTGCGCTTGCAAGAGAATTTTTGAGTGTCAAACCTCCCATACGGGTTGTAATACCAGCTTCTTCTTTCGCCTCTTAGCCACCGCAATGTATTGTATCGACTCTTGAGCAATAATATACATATGTTTGTGATTGATTTTTTTACCCTCTCATGTATTCGTTGTTGCCATTTTGATCTCTTATTGTGGTTCTAAGTTTACTGTGCATGATGTTTGTATTGCATCTCTGTGGTCTGTGTTAAATTTGCAAAGCGAGTGTTTAACATTCCTCGGTGCATCACCTCCGTAGTTTAGGTTTTATTTTTATGCATTCTCTACCCTGTCTCCTTGGCAAGTTAGATTAGGTTTTTGGTAAACCCTCTGCGTTTTATTCGTGCATCTGAATAGAGGAATAGGAGCCGGCCTTCATCCGGAGAGCTTTTCCGATTTGCAAGGTCCCACACTTGGGAAAAGCTCCATGTTGTGTAATCGCACTGAGAGTCTCAACCCATCATGTTGCAGAGTCCCAGGGGTGCTGCGTTTTGACACCAACAGTTTTGGCATGCCCGGTGGGACCAAGAGGTCATTCCATAAAGATTTGAAGGAGTTTTCATGAAATTTGGACTGAGAAATTGCAAGTTTTAAAATTTCAGATTTTTACACCTTCCAGGGCTGAATTCGAAATCAATTTTCAAGGGCTTAACTTGCTCAAAACAAGTCAAAATTTCACCAGTTGGTAGATCTGAGGGTAATCTTCAAAAGGGTATCTTTAGTTTTTTGAGATTTTGACTTTCAAAATTTCATGCTTTTTAGTGTTTCGGGTTTTCGAGGTCCGAGAACATCAAAGCAGACCCAACAGTCATTTCGGGTTTTGGGGGATGCATTGCATGGTCCTATTCCCGACAACAGTCATTTCAGGTTTTGAGGGTGTCGAGGCATGTCCCAAGTTCCGACACATGGCAATTCGGGTTTTGTAAGTTGCATTGCATGACCTGAGTTCCGCTTTGTACCTTTTGGGATTCATAAATGCACAACAAGGCCCGAATTCGAATCAAGATTGTCTCCTTTAGGTCCTTCTAAGTTTAAATTATATTTTCAATATTGTCAAGTTTGGTGTGTAACTTGGCAAAATCCACCTTTTAGAGGCTTGTTTTCTAAACACATCTATGCGACTCCGAAGGGATAGAATTAGCAATGGTGTAAGCACAAGTTACCTGTGCACATGAGAAGAATTCGAACCAGGTCTAATACTCGAGAAGAGGGGCTATTTTTCCACTTGCAACTTTCACGTGTAGAGGAAGGAGAGGAATAAGACCACAAAGATCACCATCTCCACCTAACAGGACTTTGTCTACACCTCCACCTAGAGGCCTTTTCTCGCATCAACCAGTGGTTCTTAGGCCAATCATAATGGCACATCTACCACCAAATCCCTTTGTCAATTTCACGGGCAGTAGTCCACTTGCCCTAAATTCTCGTAATCAAATTCCATTGTTTGCAGCTAAAGAATATACCCTATTTCACGGGAGAAAATCATACTACTCCTATGATCACATCTAGGATATTCTAATGCATGTGCAATCCACGAAATAAATGAAATGGATGTTGCAGTCAAGTTATTAGCTTCATCTTTCAAAGGTAAGGCCTTACAATGGTTTAGAGCCTAACAAGGCAGGTCATTACTTAATTGGAACCAACTTTGTTCACTCTTTCTGCAACCGGGTTCGGGGAGAGGGCGACAATTTGTCCTTATTAGAACAATTGACAACAATCAAAAGGGCTCCGAACGAACAGATGACAGATTTTAACTTTGATTCCAACGGACATGGGATAGGATTCCAATAGTGTTAGACCAATTGCCCCAAGGAGCATTCCTTTATTTCTTAAAGGCTATAAATTCAGACATAGCCATGATGATCCAATCAATGGGAGGAACAACGCTGCCAGGGGCCTATGACACAACTATCAGAGCAGAGAACTGTTTGATCCAAGCTGGCAAGCTTGCACCAAGGCCACCAATGCCTCTCTATCCAGAGATGGGAAATCCTACAACCAGCCAAGCACCAGAGTTGAATCCCATTCCAACTCCTAGAAATCAAAGCAATAATGAGGCATCGACTTCTCCAAATACTTCAAAGGAATTGCATGAGGTTATGAAAATGCTACATGGAACCTTGGAAATGAGCTAGTGACTATCAAAAGACAAGCAAGCTCAAAGTGCTAGACCATATCGCCTCAAGCTCAGCAGCACTGTGCTAGGCCCTCATACCAATAGACCACCAGTTCAGGCTACAAATCAAAACCAAAACC
The DNA here is from genome assembly GCA_018340775.1 of Taxus wallichiana var. yunnanensis. Taxonomy (NCBI): domain Eukaryota; kingdom Viridiplantae; phylum Streptophyta; class Pinopsida; order Cupressales; family Taxaceae; genus Taxus; species Taxus wallichiana. Next base: position 54,831,782 of record CM031238.1, read on the forward strand.
AAGGACAACCTCAAGCTGCCAGGCCATTTCGACCATATGATCCAAATGCAATGACGCCCTCAAGAGCCTTGGTTCCAATACAAAATAACATGGCACAGGAGTACGACTGGTGTTACCCTTGCAATCTACCTCACAATCATCCAAGATGTTTCAATGGTGCACTGAATCAAGCCCTGATGGTACAAACCATTGGTGTGCCTCAAGAACCAAGCCAAGAAGGGAATCAACAACAAGAAACACAACAAGAAGGACCTCCAACAGAAACCACATTAGCAAATTGGCAAACGGAAGACTTCTGTGGAGTTAACCAACAACCTTTTCAAGGCGTGGCTGCCAACACACGGTCAAAGAAGAGAAACATAGAAGAGGGACAACCATCCAATCCAGTTGTTTCTCAGCCCGCTCTTACACAACAAGGGGTCAGTAGACCAAACGCAGCTCCAAATGTGCAAAATCAGCCTAAGGTACCTGTTGTAGCAACACATACACCTGTTCAAGCTCCAGAAAAGTTTGCACCAAGTAAGGGACAACAAAAGGACAATTCATCCCCCTTCAACATCATCGATCAAATGAAGAAGACACATGTGAACATTTCCATGTGGGAATCACTGGCGATCCCAGGGCAACGAGATTTATTGCAAGCTGCAATGGCTAATTGGTCTGCCACAAATGTATCAAACCGGGGACATGAGAAAGTTCTCACTAATGCGGTGATAACATGATGGGGGCCGACATAAGAAAAATTCAAGCCTCCACCATTCTATATTTCGTTGATTGTTAGAAACCACTTGGTTCACAATCGCATGATAGACTTAGGGGCAAGTAGTTCAATGATGCCAAGCAAATAAGCGGATCAACTCTGGGTTTGAAGTATGAGCCAAAGTCAAAGGAAAGTACTACTAGATGGAAAGGCGGTGGAGGAAATTGGGGTCATCAAGGGGTTAAGCCTAACGTTGCATTCATGTCTTAATGTTACGATTCGTAAGATGTGTCTCGTGATTGACCTTCCGCCACTCTTTTTTGCGTTGTGTCTATCAAGGACTTCACTGCAAAATCGGTGGATATTTATTTGCAGATTGGTCACACATGATTTTAGACAAGATATGGAGCTAAAGCAACAATCAAAGTCGAGCCAATTGCCAATTTCCATATTGAGCCTCATGTACCAGGTCCTATCAATGCAAATTGCTCGGCTTTTGATCAGGAGGAGTGTTCAAGTGATCTAGAAGCAGGTACTAAGGTCGAGGGAATTCCTTATTTAACTTTGGATGAATGGGCAAACAAGAGTCATGAATTTGACCCATATAAGGAAATTGAAGAATCTGAATTGGGCGTGTATTGTGTACATGAAGAAAATTCACCCATTCCCGACATCATTCAGCCTGAACAAAAGGATGAAAACAAAGTTTGGAAATTATTTTTGATGGTTCGAGAAGCGCATAAGAGCTTTGGAGGTGGTGCAATGTTGATTTCACCACAAGACATCAAATATTTTTCAGCTTTTCATTTCCAATTTTCCTGTTCAAACAACACGGCTGAATACGAGGCATTGATTCATGGACTTCATTGGGCCAGGAAAAAGGGCATAAAGAACTTGCAGGTGTTTGGAGATAGTGAGCTAATCGTCAACCAAGTCAGGGGACAACATGCTACAAAGAATGAACTGCTAAAGAGCTATAAGAATAGGGTATGGGACCTCATTGAGGATTTCAAAGCTTTCAACATTGTGTCCATACCCAGGAAGAAAAATGAAGCCGCAGATAGGCTCACAGCAGTTGGAGCAACGTTTGATGTGGTTGACAACATCAGAAGGGAAAAAACACAACCACATATCCACGTGATTATGAGGCCAGCCAGCTTCTAGATAATAACACAAGTCGGCAGTGTTTGAGAACGATCAACAGATCATCAATTTCTTATAAGAAGAGGCTGAATTCTCAGCTAGAAATCAGGATAGGCTAGAGCAGCAGTATGGGGATCAAGTAGTGCAACTGCGGACAAACAAGCTTCCTAAGGGTTTAGTAACGTTGGAGTCTATCTTCAACCCTAACGACCAGTTCCGTAAGGAAAAGGCTAACATACAGAGTCAAGAGAGAAGATTCAGAGCCAATTCGGTTGGGGAAGGCAAAACACTTCAAATTGGTAAAGTGGCCACTGAGCAAGAGAAATCAGATTTCATACAGCTTTGCCAAGAATTTCCAGATGTCTTCGCTTGGAGCTATGAAGACTTGAGAGGATTCAATCCAAAGTTGGCACAACATACCATAGAATTGGATCCAGATGCTAAGCCCATCAGGCAGAAGCAAAGACCAGTCAACCCTCACATTGAGCCTCTAATGAAGAAAGAGCTTAACAAGCTAATAGAGGCAAGCATTATATTCCCAATCAAGCACTCAAGCTGGGTTGCAAACTTGGTTCCGGTCAGGAAGAAGAGTGGAGAAATCAGGTTATGTGTGGACTTTCGAGACCTCAATAGGGCATCTCTCAAAGACCATTACCCACTTCCTTCAATGGAACAAATATTGCAAGTAGTATCCGGTTCGGAGAGATTCTCTCTCCTAGATGGCTACTCAGGTATAATCAAGGTGATGGTGAAAGAAGATGACCAATTCAAGATGGCTTTCACCACCAAATGGGGGACCTATGCCTACAAGAATATGCCATTTGGGCTATCAAATGCTAGGCCACTTTCCAAAGGGAAATGGATATGGCATTTAAGGGATTGATCAATAAAATAGTTCGATATATCTTGGACGACATCATCGTATTCTCAAAAATGCAGCGGATCACCTCTGTCATTCGAGGCATGTATTTCAGAGATGTAGAAGATTTGGGGTATCATTGAATCCCAAAAAGTGCATATTCTTGGCTCACGAGGGAAAACTTCTAGGCCATATTGTTTCAAAGGAAGGGTTGACGATTGACCCAGAAAGGGTCAAGCAATTCAAGCATTGCCATTGCACAAGACACAAGAAGGCTCTTCAAAGCTTCTTAGAAGGATCAATTTTTCCAGGTTTGTTCCAAACTTTGCAGCTCTCGTAAAGCCAATAACACTGATGTTAAAGAAGAGCATGGCATTTAAGTGGACATCTGAAGGCAAGGCAAGTTTTGAGGCAATAAAAGAGGCTATATCTCAAGCTCCAACTCTCGTCAATCCAAACTTCTCCAAGGATTTCATGTTATACGCCTTTGGTGGTGGAGACACAATTTTTACAATCCTGGCACAACAAAACAAAGAAGGATTAGAACAACCAGTTGCTTTCTTCAGTCAAGGCTTGGAGGAATACGAAACTAGGTACTCTTTCATTGAAAAGCATGTCCTTGTAGTGATCAGGAGCTTAAAGAAATTCAAGCACCTAGTCTCAAACAACAAGATCCAATTATTGGTCTCTCATGCGGGAGTCAAGGACTTCCTTCTAAATAAGGATCTGAATGAGAAATGTGCAGGATGGATCACTCGTGTCATGGAATATGACATTGAGATCAAGGTCACCCAACTAGTACGTGGAAAGGGACTATGTGAACAACTAGCTTTGAGTCAAAAAGTTGGAAGCAGTGACGAAAAAGATTCGCCTGGTGCTACAGGATGGTCAAGAACATGAAAATGATGATGTGCCTACTCCTTGTTGGACTCGCAGTATGATACACTTCCTATGCATGTGCCTATGCCCTCCGTAATTGAGTAAAGCAAAGAGGAGATACTTTAGATTACAAGCTATTCCATATGTGCTTATTGATGGTGTTTATTCAAGAAAGACATTAATGGAGTTCTATTGAGGTGCACTGGGATAGGTCAAATTGAGAGGGCGTTATGAGATTTTCACGATGGATATTCTCGGATGACATTTTGCCCCACGAGTAACAGCTCTCAAGATAATGAAGGTAGGGTATTATTGGCCCACAGTGTTCAATGACTGTTATACATGGATAAGAAAGTGCAAGAAATGTGCACTCTTCACGGGCAAAGAAAGACTAGTAGCACTTCCATTGCACTCAATCTTGGTTAACCAACCATTTATGTAATGGGGATTGGACTTCATCGGGGTCATCAATCCAAACTCAAGCCAAGGCCACAAGTGGATTCTCACGACAACGGACTATTTCACCAAGTGGACTAAAGCAGTAGCGCTCAAAGAGGCAAACGAGTCTAATATACTAGAATTTTATGAAGGAATAGTGACCAGGTTTGGTGTGCCGGCCACTATCATATCAGACAATACATTGGCATTCATAGGTTCCAAGATTACGAATGGGCTGTCAATAATGGAATCTACTTGAGCACCTCTTCCAATTATGTGGTAATGGACAAGCAGAGTCCACTTAACAAAATTTGTTAAGAATCATCGGGAGGACTCGGATGAAAATCAAAGAACATGGCATACCAAGCTAAAATCAACATTATGGGCCGATGAATAACACCAAAGAGGTCTACAGTAATTCCCTTACAAGTTGGTCTATGGAAAAGAGGCAAGATTGCCTATATCATTAGAACCGCCTGCATTGGAGTTCATGAAGCAAACTTGGAGTTGGTGAGTTCGAACCAATGGAAGCCTTGTATACAGAGTTGATGGAATTGGCAGAAATTAGAGAACATGCAGTTCAAACAATTGAGAAAGATCAGGCCTTAGTGAAAAGATGGTTTGATAAGAAAGCAAGAGCAAGGACCTTCCAGGAAGGGGACCTAGTTCTGAAATGGGATGCAGATTGGGCAAAACCGGGAAGGCATTCCAAGTTTGATGCCATTTGGAGTGGCCCCTACATGGTCATGGAATGTAAGAATAGCAATGCCTTCCAATTGTCTACATTGGACGGAGAAGAACTCCCGATTCCGGTCAACGGAATCTATCTTAAACATTGCTACTGAAAAGAGAAAAGATTTACCCTTGTAAATATTAGCCTAGATTTCAATTCCTCTAAGTGTGTATGCACATTGTCTTGTTGTAGTTAGGTTTGGTTTCCTTAGTGCTTTGGGCACAGTGTTTTGTTGCTCCCGGTTGGATTTCTACGATTCAGCGTGCTCTCGGAGAAGGAGTTGTAGTATCGTGCCTCGGGATTAGATATCAGTTGGCTTAAGGGTTGCTTATGACTCCATACCCAATGGATCGCTAAAAGGCCACCGATCTTCTACCTAGCAGTGTGTAATCCCGTTGAGTCACCAAATTTTGTATATATTTACCCCGTGTAAATATAGATACACAATCAAAGGCATGTCTGGAGGGTTGAAAACCCGACATCAAAGGCATGTCGGAGGGGTTGGAAAACCCGACATCAAAGACATGTCGAGGGTTGGAAAACCCGACATCAAAGGAAATCGGGTCTCGGTGTCGGGAAACACAGTCAAGAAGCATGGGGTGAAAACATGTCGAGCAACCCTCCGAACCCGATGCACATGCAAGTTCATCTTCCGCCCCCGAAACAAAGGAAAGCTTGGAAAATACCGCATGGAAGTGGGTTTTGGGAAATGCAAACATCAAGAAAGCATGTCGAGCCATCCTCCACACCCGATGCAAATGCAGAGGAAGATCCCAAACCCGACAGCGAAGACCCCGACGCGGAAATATGCAGCTTCACCGTATTTCGAGTTTGTTGAGATTCTCACCTACCGCCATGATTTGTCAAGTTAGGTGTAGTCTGGAGGTGGTTGGGGAATTTCCGAATTCTTCTCTTCTCCCTCATTTTCCTCATATAAATGGCCAGGAGAGGCTCTTTGTAAATGTTGGACATTTTCGTTTTGCATCCCCCTTCTTCCCTTGCTTGTAAGAGAATTTGTGGAGTCATGTCAAACCTCCCATACGGGTTGTAATACCAGTTCTTCTTCTGCCTCTTGGCCACCGCAATGTATTGTATCGACTCTTGAGCAATAATATACATATGTTTGTGATCAATTTTTGACCCTCTCATGTATTCGTTGTTGCCATTTTGATCTCTTATTGCGGTTTGGTTACTCGTGCATGATGTTTGATTGCATCCCCGTGGTCTCGTGTTAAATTTGCAAAGCGAGTGTTTAACATTCCTGCATCGCCTCCGTAGTTTAGGTTTTATTTTTATGCATTCTCTACCCTGTCTCTTTCGCAAGTTAGATTGGGTTTTTGTAAACCCTCTGCGTTTTATTCGTGCATCTCAACAGAGGAATAGGAGCCGGCCTTCATCCGGAGAGATTTTCCGATTTCGCAAGGTCCCACACTTGGGAAAAGCTCCATGTTATGCAATCACACTGAGAGTCTCAACCCATCGTGTTGCAGAGTCCCAGGGGTGCTATGATTCGACATCAACAGCTAATACATGCACGCCCAAGAGATTCCCATGGTATATTATTACTCAATCCACAAGTAGCACATATTTCTATATTTGATTCAAGAAGACATACTTTCCTGTATACAACGCTTACTATTAGAATATCCCACCCAAGTGAAAGTTTTGAAGCTGCTCCTGATCAGCTAGACATGGTAGAAGAAGTAAACCAAAATGTTGAAGACAGGGAAACTACCTTTGAGTTTCCCATTTCCAACAATGATGAGGCTGCTATGAAGAATATTTCTCCATCATCCCTACCTATTGTTTATGTATCCATGACTGAATACCCAAACACATTTTTATTTGATTTTGATGTATTATGTAGAGCTATGATTATACAATTGATGCACATAAACTAAAGTTATTTCCTACTACACTCAAGGATGTAGCCTTGAGATGGTTCATGGGTTTAGGAAGAGATGTCATTACCACCTAGGCACAAATGAAGGATAAGTTTCTTACTAAGTACTAGGATTACTGTAGGCCGAGTAGTAGAGGAGGTGATGAAATCTACAAGATGGCACATAAGGATGATGAGCCACTGGAAGACTATCTAGAAATATTATTGTTCTGTGTTTATAAGAAAAGGCACACAAGACTACCTCCCGAATATATCAAATTACTCTTCTTGAAGGGACTCGGTGAGGAGGATGCTCGGATCCGATTGGAGTTAGAGACATTTCAAAAGCTAACTTTGAGGAAATTTATGAGGCCCGGAGGAATTACTCCGTGGCAACTAAGAAGAGAATAAGAAATGTAAGATCGAGGGGTAGATCAACTACCAAAAAAATGGGGACATATCCAAGTTAGAGATTGTCAACATGTTCAAGAACATGAAGTAGGATATTTTCAATGACATGGCCACTCAACTAGATGCTCTACATGCCAAGAAGAAAAGAGAAGATGCAGAGGAAACACTTACAAATTTCTTCCATGCATGTAGAAGGAAGAAAGTTGATTTATGCAAATGCAGAGGATTGGCTAGCATTACACAAGAAAGGGAGGCTTCACCTGAATTCAAGATGTTGGAGATAGAGGATGGGCAATTATTCTATGTTTCTCAAATAAAACCATGGCCACCAAGACAAGGAGGTATGTCACAAGACCCTATGCCATCATTTCATAATTGGGCTAGTAATCCATATATGTAACCCCCACCTTGGGCTAATCCATAACAAGGTTAGGCTCCATACCCTAGCCAATATCAACAAAGTGATGACAACCTCAATTTATAGGCCAAAAATATTAGAAACAACCCCCTTCTTCATGGCAGTAGCCTTGGAGAGGAGGGAATCAATGGAAGAAGCCACCTCCTAATTACCAAAAATATTACCAGCAACCTTCTTATCCGCAGCAACAAGCTCTGATGCCAATCCCCCAACCTAGCTCTCAACCAAAATTAACTCAACTACCAACTCAACTAATGCCTAACCCCAATAATAAAGCTACTCGGCTAGCCTATTCCACTAAACCATCTCAATACCCTACCTATTATGTTGATGTTAATGACATCCATCTTCACTCAAGAAGAGCACTTCCTCCACCGAATGGACCCATTATTACAGAGATTACAAATAAACCACAATTATTGTAGACTAATCCACGTAAAAGTGAAAACACGTTACAAGCTGATCCATAACAACCTGAACATAGTTCCAACAAGGGTAAAGTGAAAGCTAATGAACCACCATTTCCAAAAAGATTACAATAAAATAAGACTGACCTCAAATTAGAATCTGATTCTAATTTTTCAATCAATTGAGGGATATTTGTGTCAAAATTCCACTTATTCAAGCCATCAAGGATGTGCCTGTCTACAAAAATTTGGTTAAGGATCTATGCATAAAAACCAAGAAGAAAGAGAAAGGATCCATCCACTATGCAAGTTATTGGACAACTGGATAATATTATGCTTGGAAATTTAGTTTTAACCAAGTACATAGATCTAGACATTCCATTGGTAAACATTACAAACAATGGCACAACAATAGAGAATAATTTGATTGACTTGGGGAAAACTATTAAATTCATGACAAAGAAAATTATGGATGATCTAAAATTGGAAGGACTAAGGCCAACAACTACAGTCTTACAACTTACAGATAGATCAATAGTGAGACCTAAAGGATTACTTGAAGACATGGTTTTTGTGGTAGACTCTTGGGAATACCATATTGACTTTATTGTTCTATAACCCAAGGAAATATTAGGAGGATATCTTATCATCCTGGGAAGGCCATGGTTGGCCATTGTTGATGCATTCATAGGTTGCAGGTTTGGCAACATGATTATTTCTAATGGAAGTGGTACTAAAAGTTGATGCTTTATCCTCCTACCCAACCATTGAACAATGAAGATCAAACCATTTGGGTAGAAGAACCAAAAGCAAATCAGAACTCGTGACAATAGCTCATGATGCTAGATAATTATTTTACAATTAAAGGATAAGAAGAAGATGTTGTTCTCTCCAATGTCTTGCATAATAACTATGGAAGAAACAAAGAAGTGGATGATGATTAAGGTGTTTAAACTTCCACTTGAACCAAGTTCTACCGCAGCAAATCACCATGGAAATTCCAGGTAAGAATTGTATTCTTCATCAACTCCTTCCCCATGATTGCATACTTTGAATTCTATAGCAAAGAATGTATATTCAATTATTGATCTCTCCAAGTAAGTGGAAATAACTCCAAGAAGGCCACTTAATGTAAACAAGATGTTAAGCATGTAACAAGAGAAATTATTGATTGCCCTTCTACAAAAACATAAAGCAATGTTTGCATGGGATTATGGTGACATGCATGGGATTCATCCTAAGCTTTGCACTCATAATATTTATATCAAGGAAATTTGTAAGCCAATTAGGTAACCACAAAGAAGAATGAACCCAGTAGTGAGGGAAATTGTGAAAAGAAGAATTAAAGAAATTACTAGATGTTAGATTTATATATCTAATTTCAGATAGTCAATGGGTGTCACCTCTTGTCATTGTGCCAAAGAAGAATGGAAAATGGAGGATCTACGTAGATTATAGAGAGTTGAATGTAGCAACAAAGAAAGATCATTTTCCACTTCCTTTCATTGATCATGTACTTGACACTTTGGTTGGTAAAAAGTATTTCTCTTTTCTTGATGGATATAGTGGCTATAATCAAATTCAGATTGCACCGAGGATCAAGACAAAACTACCTTCACATGTCCATGGGGAACATTTTCTTATTTTGTTCTTCCATTTGGCTTGTGTAATACACCTACTACATTCCAGAGGGCAATCTTGAGCATCTTTTCAGATCTAACAAATGATTGCATGGAGGTATACATGGATGACTTCATGGTACATGTCAGAATTTTGATGAAGCCATGAAAAATCTAAAAAGTCTTAAAGAGATACAAAGAGTAAAATGTCCTTAACTAACGAAAAATACTACATGATGATGTCTGAAGGTATAGATTTGGGACAATATCTTTCTTTTAATGGAATTAAAGTTGATCCATCCGAGATATTTGTTATTGTAAATCTGCCAACACCAAGGAAGAAGAAGGATATTAGGAGCTTTCTAGGCCATCTTTGGTTATTACAAGAGATTCATACAAGATTTCAGCAAGATTGCAGCACCATTATTTGTATTATTAGGAAAATATGTTGCCTTTGAGTGGACTGAAAAATGTGAGATTGCATTCCAAACTTTGAATAAAATGTTAACTATTTCTCATGTATTAAGAGGACCTGATTGGAACCTACCCTTCCACATTCATATTGATGCATCAGACCATGTCATTGGAGCTATATTAGGACAAAAGGATGGAGTTTTGAATTATGCAATTTATTATGTTAGCAAGAACTTGTAGCATGCTAAACTAAACTACACAGTAATAGAGAAGGAGTTCTTGGCAGTTGTGTATGTTATCAATAAATTCAGACACTACATCACATTTTATCCACTGTTCATTCACACTGACCATGTTGCAATCAAATATCTAATAAATAAACCAATAGTAAACAACAAAAGCATTAGATGGTTGTTCCTTCTACAAGAGTTTGATGTCACCATATTGGATAAGATATTTCCTTTCAAGAATGGAGACTAATGATGAAGAACAGATAATTGATGACTCTTTTCCGGATGAGAAATTTTTTTATCCCTATAAAAACACCTTGGTATGTGAACATAGTCAACTATTTGGTTTTAAGTAAAACACCTCCACACCGCTGCTTATACTCGAGAAGAAATATATAGTTGAAAAGAGAATGCATTTTCTTGGATAATTGGATTTCTATTTCATATAGGACAAGATCATGTTATGAGAAGATGTATAGATGATGAGGAAATAAATGATGTCCTTGGAGTATGCCACAATAAACCTTGTGGAGGACATTTTTCTACAAAAAGAACAATGCGAAAGTGTTAACAACTAGTTATTATTGGCCAACATTGCATAAGGATGCAACACTATACACCAAGAGATGTGATAAGTGTTAAAGAATAGGTAAGCCTACCAAATATGATGAAATGTCATTGCAGCCTCAATTGGTCTCATAGCCTTTTAACAAATTGGACTTGGACCTTATTGGCCCTATAGATCCTAAATCTCAGTAGAATGAATACATCTTGGTATGCACATATTATCTAACCAAGTGGACAGAGGTGAAAGCACTACCAAGTTAGAAAAGTGAGAAAGTAGCCAAGTTTCTCTATGATCATATCTTCACCAAATATGGAGTTCCAAGGGAGATTATCATTGATCAAGGTACACACTTTATTGTTGATGTAATATCTAATCTAGCTAAAGAATATGAAATCAGGCATATGAAGTCTACACCATACCATCCCCAATCTAATGTCCAAGTAGAGATGAAAAATAGAGAGATAGAGGCTATCTTGACAAAGACCATTGCACTTCACAAAAAATATTGGGCAGACAGACTTCTAGAGGTAGTATGGGCATTCAACACAATGTGGAAAACAACAACTAACTTCACACCGTTTGAAATCTTGTATGGTAAGACTGTTGTTTTGCCAATTAAATTTGAGCACAAAACACTAAGAATTACACTTGAACTAGGCATAAATTTATATGAATCTCAAAGGAAAAAGATTCTCCAACTCAATGAGTTAAATGAGATGAGAAAACATGTTGTGTATAACACATAAGTAGTGCAAAAGTAAAGAATCAAATGGCATGACCGTTACATAAAAACAAGACATTTTCAAAAAGGTGATGGGCACTCTTTTTGACTCAAGTATAAGGACCATATGGGAAAAATTAGGACAAGGTGGTTAGCCCCTATGAGATAGAGAAAATCTTTCCCAATGGAGCTATAAAACTCACCACCATAAATCTTGTGAGATTTAAGCTCTCGATGAATGGTCATAGGATGAGGTTGTACTGAAGAATTGCTAATGAAGTACCTTCATGCAAAGCATTTCAAAAAGGTCAAAATATGATGGAGTAAGGACATCAAAATTGAAATCATAAGTTGAGCTTGTTGGTTCATCTTCTGAGATTTTAGAGGATTAAGATTTTTAGTGGCCTTGGTATATTCATCTTGCTAACTATTCCAAGGGAAAATAAAAGTGTTGTGATCATCCCTTTTGGTGATCAACAACACTCACTAACACGTTTTATTTCTTATAATTTTTGTTTTACAGGGTTTTGATGTTAGATGGTTGCAAGAGTGCATGATCTCCATCATAAGGAGAGCATACAATGACTGAAGGTCCATTTTGCAACAACATGCAACAAACCCTTGTTTTGTTTTCATGTATAACAAAGCTTATGGTTACATGAAGAAGATTAAATATATCTGCATGTGTGAAATATGGAAAAGAGGCGGTGACACCCCAACATATTGGTATTCCCTCTTTTGGAGTTATATAGTTTTTGTAAGGAGTGGCCAATATCAATTTAACACACACATACAACATCATAGCAACATCGTAGCATTATAGCAAGGTTGCATGCATGCAACCAAGGCACAAAATTCAATAAGCATGTATAATCATCATTCTAAAATGAACATCGAGATAAGTGCACTTGACTACCATTTTATTAAAGTATAATTAAAATTATTATTATTAATTCGTATTTATGCCAAGTCATCATGTCTTTATTTGCATTTATAAAACGCCACCCTTTATGTTATGAGGTGTCACTACATGTAAGCCCATACCATCATATCACTTTACCTCACACACTTCATGTAGTCACATCAATTAATTACCTCTCTCATAATTGTGTTGTGTGTTTTGGTCTCAAATGTCAAAACAATACTAAAAAAATCCACACAACTCAATTGTGCATCGTCCTTCGAGAAAAAAATTGTGTGATTGTGTGATTGAGACTAGAGCAAACTTCAGTTCACAATGGGAGGAGACTTGATTTTCCATGAACCCACAAAGCACTTTTAGCTTCTTAGCAACCCTTAAATTTCACAGTATTTTCAAGATAACGGGTGGCTAGACTACATAAACCAGTTCCAAGGTTTCAATGAATCAATGGTTGAAGAGTTTTCTAATACATTCAGAGATGGATAAGCAAAGATAAAGGTTTTATCAATAATATTTATTGATGATATCCTTACAGAGGTATGGACTTCTTGCATATGGTGAACTATTTCGAGAAAGCAAACTGGAGCAACCGAAGGGAATTTACCGATGAAGATGATGTATTCATCAATGATAGACAAGGTACACACAAAAATTCTCTTAAACCTTTTTGGTTTGAAGTTGCAAATTATATTAAGTATTTTACCTATGAGGGAAGATACTCTAGGCTAAATACAATTCACTTTAAATTGCTCAATCACCGAAGAACAATAGACAAGTGAATGTGCCCAATTTCTTACATGAGATATTGAAAATATGAGTAGGGAGGCACAAAAGGGTCATTCTACACTCTCACACCACTACCTCATAACCATGATAGTAAAGCATACCCTACAAAGGGATCATCCAGAGATAAGATGGGAGTATTTTTCAAGGTCAAAAGATATTAAATATTTTTGGGAAAAAGAGAAAGAAGAGAGAGTATTGAGAGTACCTTTGATCCCATCACAAAGGATATACCATTAACCTTCCAACCTGAAAAACAACCTGAAGAACACCCTGCCTTTAAAAATTTACCACCTGCTGAAGAAAATATTGTTCTAGTCTTCCCTGAAGGAATGTTTATTGTTGAAACCCTCTTAGGATTCTCTACTCCTGAATCATCTAGCTCCAAGGGTAAAAGGAAGTCCTCCAAGTCCACTCCTACACCACCAAGGCACTCTCATAGACTAAAAATAAAAGACCAAAAACCTCCAAGCCAACAAAATCCCAGACCATATCACTTGATAGTGATGTGGAAGCTGCAGAGGAAAACATTGAGCCCACACCAATGGAAACAAGTGCAGGGAGGTACTGATGCTACATTTTATGAACAAAAATTCCCTGAAGAGCACATGGAGGGATAAGAAGACCAATCCCAGAATGTAGAGATAGTGTATGTGAAGGATGGTCATGTAGAGAGAGAGAAGAAGAGGTTGAAGGAGAAATTGTATAAGAGTACCCCAAGGAATGCATGGAGGAGCGTGCAACAGTAATTCATATTGATGAGATAGTTTTTGAAATGTAAGGATTTGAGGAGTAGATGGAAGAAGAAATTAGCAAGAAATCTAACCAAACATTTCATGTATCATAAGGTACTGAGGAAGACAAATAAGGAGAAATTGGTGAGCCAATTGAACTTGAACACATGCCCCAATCTGTTGAGGATGTCATTGAGCACTTGGTCCATGGAATTGAGGAAAAGAAGATATCTGTGGGAGTTGAAAAAGTACTAGAACATACCCCTATAGTTGTGGTTGATGTAATTGAACAAGTTACACCACCATTTTTACCACATGCTAGCATGCAACACGTAAATTTCACCCCATTACAACCACAAATTTTCATCAAAGAAGTAATGTGAGATCCTATCAAACCAATTTTTAGGGAGATGGCAACACGAACAACTATAACTTATTACTAGGTGAATTAATTTGAAACATATGTTTTTAGATTAAAAGGAAAGTGGGAAAGAGAAAAAGAATAACTCATCTTCCAACACAAGTAAGAAATTGAGAAAAAGATAGAGAAATTAAAAAGCTAAAGAAAAAGCAAGAGGATACTCTTTAGGTGGCCCATGAAATATGCAAACACATAACTCCTTCCAATGTTTAAGTTATTTTCTTAATAGAAAAGATGTTGCAGCTCAAACTTACTTGTATCAACTCTAACATGTCATTTGACATTAGTGGAGCTAGGAACTTCTTTAGGTTATATCTAAATAGCCCTCATGAAATTTAGCTTCTATTTTGTGAACTCTACATGTATAACTATGCTCTTGAATATGATAGGGATTGGATTTCAGTCTTATACATTGGAGATGTTTCGGTTAAAGAAATTTGTTCTTATTTTCTGAATGAGTTGGATAGAGAAAGAAAAATGGAGGACTACATGCATTTGGCGAAGGTGCAGCCAACACCGATGGTCAAAGTTGAAGCTAATAACACTAAAAAAGAAGTTGTAGAGCAATATGAAAATTATATGGAAAAGAAGGCAATCAGAAATAGGGTATAGCAGATGATGAACACAACACATGAGGAATTCAGAGACATGATTAAAAACCATGGAAGATATATTACAAGCATGTAGGATGAGCTGGAATGAGATGTCTCCTGAACTGCAGAAGAAAGAGATGCACTCTTATCATAATATCATACCAAATTTAAGAAGAGTGCATTCTCACATTGATATTTCTATTACATGTGCATAAACTTGGTTTCTAATTGGCTATCACCCATTAATCTTCCACTTTCTAATACCATGTTGGTTAGGTGATCAACCATTGAATGAAATAATACAGGCAAAGTTATGCATTATGTGTATAAGATGAATGGTGGTTACTTCTTCACATAACTATATAGGATAGATACTTCAGAGGATTTCAGCCATGTATGAATAACCATTGGGAGGAACCTACGGAAAATTGAATGAGGACATTCAAGAAATTAAGCCTAGGGGTGTGATGAGTTGATTAAATCCTTTTTGTATACAACTCATCCTATATATGTTATTAAGCCATTGAGACTATGTCCTTATATTTCCCAGTTATATTGTTGAACATTATCATCATAACCTGAACTCATGGCATGAATACTGATTAATATAGTTATGACTAATTATCTTTATTTTGTGGTATTTTGAGTATGCATTTATTCTTATGGTTGTAATAAGTTATTTGAATGATGTTGTGTGATGTCACTCTTGTTTGTGAGTAAATTATTATATGCAGTAAAGGACCTATCTGTAGCCAAAGAAGATCACCTACAAAAAGAGAGCTGTAATTATGAAAATCTCTCGAGAATGTGAAGGACGAAACTCCAAATCATGCACGTGTCATGGAAGAGGCAGTTACAAACTAGAACATGAGAACTGAAAATAACTCAAAAATATATCTGAATACTCATTACAAACTGATTGATCAATTAAATATGTGATTTTAGGAACTTAATAGTTATTCGAGTTATGTATTTGATATCTAGACAACTATTAGTTATTTTCATTACATGTGTTTAAACTCTTGTTGTTCTATTTAAGATCTTCCACTGTTTCATTGAAGATATTTTACTTAGTTTGTTTGAACTCCTAGTCAAATTATTCTTCTCATGTTTTGTTGTAATTAAGGAATATAAAATAGAAGGATCATATGTTGGAAATGTGTGTAGATCTAGATGGAGAATTATAAAATAGAGGATACGCAATATAGAAATTGTTTTGTTCCTAAATTTAATCTTCATGCCAATTCAATAAATAATTTGAGATCTATTCAATAAATTATAGGCACAAGCCTTAGGAGGGATTAACACCCAAGGCATGGCCCACTTGTGGTCTATTACCCCCTCCATAGTTTTTTGCTTTGTTTTATTGCATGGATATACTAGCAAACAATTCATTCCTTTATCTGCATTTTGAATTTACAAGCTTTACTTTAGTTATAGTATTTGGAAGCTATTTACTTTCAGTCTGAGTTTAGTTTGTTTTCAAGCATTTGTATTTCAAGCATTGTAGTGACAATAATTTCTTTCCTTACCTCCTAAAATCAGAATGTAGCGTGCATACAACACTAGTAATATTGAAAGTTTGTGTCCCTTGGTTTGATGATTAAATGAATGTGAATTAGTGAATAGAATATTAATTATTGCAAGTTAATTTGCACCATCACTACTATTCAGTATATGTTATATATATATATATATATATATATATATATATATATATATTATATATATATATATATATATATATATATAACACATATATCTTCTTTGTTTTTGTTATACATTTTTGAGTATCTAAATAATTTTTCTTATTTATTTCTTATTTTACAAAGCATCACTCTTTCAACATGATGCCAACCTTCTTTTTATATGTATTTTGAAAATAGATTACTTCATTTTTATATCTACCACTTCCTTGTTTTGTTGTCTTTTCAACTTCAACAATCTTTAGATCTTCTTACGTGACTCTTCATTTTCTTGGGCATGAAAACAACTTGAAAGGACCAAAGTAAAATAACCACCAACACTCCTTAATGATTATAATTTTTCATTGCTTAATGACCTTTGGCCTTCCATGGTTAGATAAAAAGTTTGCAATTAAAGACCTTTGGCTTTCCCTCTCCACTTCACACATGTTGCACATGTGTTACGTATTTGTTGTGTTCTTGTTGCAATCGGCTGCATACTTTTTGCACATTGGTTACATACTTTTTGTTCACTTGCTTCATACTTGTTCTTCTCACAACTTTCACTCAATAGTTCATTATTTCTTCTCTCCGATGCATCCTCTCTCACATATTTCTTTGCCTTTCTCATTTCCTCCTTTTTCACAACAACTTCTTGTCTCTAATCACCTTCACATTCTAACACACCATAATCACTATAAAAATTAAATAATTTATCTTCATGGTCAAGCTCATTCTCTACTTTTCCATATTCTCATGCATGCACACCTTCATAACTTCACTCTTCACATATTCCTTTCTCTCCACTCAAATTATATATCATATAATGATTTTATATCTCCTTTTATATATGTGCACTCTCTTAACTTTGACATCCAAACAAGATGAAGGTCAGTAAAACATGATCATAAAATTATTTGAAGTAATCTCATAAATTCATTACAACAAATAACCAAAATTCTTGGTCTCGCAGACAAGCCGAACCACAAAATTTGGACAAATTCAAAAGAATTTTGGTCATAATCTGAAGTAATAGAACAAAATTTGGATAGACTCGAAGTAATATGGTCGACTCTAAATCTCTACGGTTAAACTCCGAAGTAATAAAATAGACTTTGCAAACTTCAAAGCAATATATGGTCGGACTTTGAAGCTCTTTGGTTAGACTCGGAAACAATAGAACAGAATTTAGACAAACTCCAAAGCAATATGGTTATACTTTGAAGCTTCCTTTGACATCAATGATAGTTATTCCAAAAATGTTACCACTCCATCGAGTCTTATCGGGATTGAGAAACTAACTTGTAGTGTTCAACAAAGGATGAGCTAATATTGGTGGGTGAGGTAATCCTATAATTATCCACTCGAACTAATTTGATTTTTCCTTGAGATTTCTTGAAATAAATGGATTGAAATAAATCCTTAGATGTTCTATCTCTAATTTTGAGCCAATAGAGCCAAGCACGGATTTGGGCACATTTCGTAATATGAATCTTAGGAAGAAAAATTTGGTGTCTAAGATGGCCAACCCAAGCCTTAAGAAAGAGATCAAAAGTATTAGCTTCCAAGAGATTATAAACTCATTCAAACTCAGCTTCCATATCTGTAACTACCCACTTACAAATGTGTGCCACATGTTTTCCAAAGTGTAGGAGAAAGGTGGTGAGACAAATTACATCATTCCACCACTCAATCCAATTTGCTTGATAGAACAGGAAGACGTGGCACTAGGTTCCAAACCTTGGAAATGAGTTAGGTAGATCCTTTATGTGACAATAAGGACGTATTAAGAAAAATTAAGTAGAAGGAACCTTAAGTCCACTATGGCACGAAATCGGTTGGAATGATATTTCGTTATGATCACAAAGTACAAATTTTGGCCAAAGCGTGACATGATTATGGCTTGATCCGTTAAAGGAAAATACATGTTGATCAAAGAGAATTAATCTATCAAGCCTTATGAGTACTCAGTCGGATCCACTGTGCATATTTTTCCACATGAACAAAGGCATGTCATAAAAAGAATTATGTTACCGATAAAGAGGGTCTAACATCCCTTAACATGATTTTGAAATAAAACCAAACTTGGTGCTCGTCAAAGATATCAATGCATTCATGCAAAGATACCATATTTATCCTTAGAATGTTCTAACATATTAAATTTTTCACAAATGAGCCAAAAATAAATCAAAAAATTATCTGCCAACTAGTATCATAACTCCATATAGGCAAGGACGTCATTAGAGGCTTAAATATTAAGTAAGCCAATTACAAATCCATTAATTTCCATTAAAGCCACAAAGCTCAATGAGTGGGATCTTCTCTCGAGGCTATAATTAAGGAGGAAAATCTTGGAGATATGGAAATAGTAGAGCCACCCTTTCTTTCTTCATAGATGTGTGAAAATGCATAAAATGAGAAGTAATGGAATTGATGTGACATAAAGTAAAAATTGCAATCTTAATTTCTTGTAAATAGATGATGTTAAGTTTACCAATAATATAACAAGTTAAGCGAACAAATATTTTTATGGTCTTTGTAAGTCCTCTAACATTCCAAGAAATAAAATTCATGTAGGGAAGTCAGTCATGGATTGTTCCCCCACCCGTCATGAAATTATGAACCCAATAGGGACAATTGATTATCAGATATCGAGTCATAAATGAAAATGGAGCGACATTTAGCCCCATTTCCTCTCTATGATGTATAAAACCCATCCATAGAAGGAATACGAGAGTGTTATAAGGGTTAAGAGATGAAATATGAATTCCCAACCTCACCAAAGCCCAGAGTTTCAATAATGTTCTATTTTTCTGCTTAGAGGTTTATTGGATAAGGGTAGAGGCAAGGCCTCGCATTAGATAAATGGTTGACGGGTAAAACGATAGGCTTTTTTCCATTAGTCTGAGTAGATTTAGCAAACCCAAGGGATTTTAAGGCCCATTGTGGTCCATCCATCACCAGAGGTGGCGTCTTGATGCTTTTCTATCATGGGTGGCCCCTCGTAGGCTTAGTAAGAACTAAAAGGGAACAATCGCGAATGTGATGGTTTGGGGATTCGACAACGAAAGAAAGTATTGGGAAGGTTGAAATACGTAACATTATTTGAAAAGGAGTGTGGCCCTAGTTGGATGTCAATATGCTTAATCAAATTCTTATTCAAGTCAACCTCAACAAAACCCTTTTGTTAGGGCATGCGC
Organism: Taxus wallichiana var. yunnanensis; assembly: GCA_018340775.1. Lineage (NCBI taxonomy): Eukaryota > Viridiplantae > Streptophyta > Pinopsida > Cupressales > Taxaceae > Taxus > Taxus wallichiana. The sequence goes on from CM031238.1 coordinate 54,851,542, forward strand.
AGAGAATAAACAGTTTGTTCTTCATGAAAGCACACCCAATAGGCCGAACAATATCAGGGATGAATGACCAAAGGTGAAGTGGTAAACTTAGAAGCTCAACCCACATGAGGACATGGAGGGAGACTTGGTTTGTGACATTAAAATTTGAAGTCTAGTAGGATAACATGAGCATCATGTTACATAGATGCCAAGTGTAAGATTTAAGAAAAAGGGCTTGAACTCCGAGAAGGTTCTTTGAATGTAATAAGATAAAGACCCTTGGTAATATTAGTTACACTAGTGAAATGGATATCAAATGGCTCTCACTTATTTTTACATTAGGCGATGAGGTAGCTTTTAGAAGGGATGCGGCCCACAAAATAAGCAATGAGACTAAAATTTTGATACCACTTAACAACAGGCTCAACAACATCTAAACTAATAATAAATGAAGGATCGGGGTTATTACCTTGTCATACACCTTCAGGAAAAACTTCTAAGCATGTTTGGGTGCTATCTTCCACTTCACTTGTAGCCAAAGTTGTTATGGTCTAAGAAGAGGCCATAAATAAAGGCCCAACTAAACCACCTTAAGGGCGGTAAGAAGGATGGTATCAAACAAACTAGTTATTCTTGCAAAAGCGGTATGAGAGCCAAGTGAAAAAAATAAAGGTGACTATAATGGTAAGCATGTGTGAAACGATGCAACCCGGGAAGAGATGAGTGTTTTATTACTATAATATTGAATTTATTTATGGTTGATGTGATAGATATAAAATTCATGTACATTGTAATGATGAAACTCGTTAAAATATATTTACCTCCATTCTAGTAAATAATAAAGGAAAAGCCAAAGTGTCAGTCATATGTAAGATAAATACTATTTATAACTAAATATAAAATATATATTATTGAAAAACAATAATTCAAAAATTATAACATGCAATTAGTGAGTAATGATTGGATAAGAACAAAATATTAATTAAAAAGTGAAGGCTATTTAATGCATTTTTTAGAACTTAGTGATTAAAAATGAATTTAAAAATCTTTAACGACGTACATTTGCACTATTGGGAATAACATATAGTTACATCAATATGCATGTTCCAAATAAGAGTTGGGGCTTGTTAATACCGATAATAGTAGAGAAATCAACGACATTGTTTTTGTTTTTGTTTTTGTTGATGTACGAGTTTAATCACAAATGTCCATGTGGTAATGTCATCGACACATTAATAGGATGAATCATGCATGAGAATTATAAAGTCTTGCGTGGGAAGAGAAATATATTTGAAATCATCCCTCAATTGATTTGCTAATCTAAAAATTTCCACCACCTCCTCCACCCCCAAAACCATCGCTAAAATACAACCAAAAACAAAAACACTTGAAATAGTGCTAAATAAAATCAATACCCTAAGCAAAACTACCTACATTTTTTTGTTATTATTGTCCAAATTTGCACCCCCATGCAATTTTGAATAACTCATCCAAGTTTCAGACTTAGGCGACTCCAACTTGAAGACCCACAAAATAAAAATGAAGTTGTCTTCCGAGACAATGGAAAATAGTTAGTGTTTCACGGCATGGAAAATGCAATGTTTGCGGACTTGGAAAATACAAAATTTTGCAGAGTTGGTTAATTCCACACAATAAAGAATTTAGTCTACTTGGGAAAATCTGCGATGCAATGAAAAGTGTCATGGGACACTGCGAGGATAAATATAACAAGTTTGAATGTGACTAAGGTTGGAAGTTGTGGAACAAAACTATTTTTTTGTGGGTTCTCAAAGTGTAGTGTTCCTGATTTTTGAAAGTCACATAACAAAGTAACATGGTCATGGGTAATAAAAGTCTCATAGAAAAGAAATGGAACATTGCGGCATGTGGTGAAGGAATGTAAAGTGCGAAGTAAAGGCTACACAAGTTCAAAAGATGTAGTGGATCCCACGGAGCACAATGAATGTTGTAGGACAAAGACAAATGATACAGGTGGTATAATGCATTGTAGAGTTTGAGTGTTTCTTGCATATCTTAGTGGAGGTCGAAAACAAAGTTGTGGAATAGGAAAAAGTAGAAAGAAGGTAATAAGGGCCAAAATAACGAGGGAGAATATGCGGATACTAACATAAACATAACAATCTATGCCCGACTTGAACTAAGAACTCAAGCACTCCAACCTGAATTTAATTCTAAGTTTCATCATCCTCCTGCACCGATAATCGATTACGTGCAATGGAATCAATAATTCCCATACCTCATCCGAAAATCTAATGGTGTGGGATCAAATCAATGTCATATGCGTCGAGATCTTCTCCCTCTTTCTTCTCTCCTTTTTATATAAATGCAACTCAAAAAATCATTGTAAATATCCTCTCCTAACTATAAAGTCATCATGTAAAAATGGTGACTAAACTTTCATGAGTTACAAACCTTGGATCTAAAGTGTAATGCATTTTGTGCCTTCCACCATTGAGGTAATGGATCGTGCATCATTGAACCAATAAAATATTTTCATTGTGGCTCATTTCTTCCCTATACTTGTGTTTATTGTGCTCTTACCATCCTTGTTCATTTCTCGTGTGTTGTGTGTGGATTGTATTCACAAGTTTCCATTTTTATGTGTCTATAATACATGGAATGGAAGCGTAGATGCACCTTTGTTGGTATGTCGCACATGTCTTCCCTACCCTCTCTTTGTTTCCTTATGTTCTTTCCCTTATGGAGAGTGATCCCCTTCTTTCTGGTGTTATCACCTCCTTCCTTAGCTTAAATTCTATTTCTTACATTCTCTCTAACCCTAGTCCCTTGGATGCTTAGATTAGATTCGATTAGTTATGACTTCGCCGGTAGTGTTAGCTCTAGGTTAGATATGTAGAGGAATCGACCTTCTCAGAGGGTGCTCTCATGTAGTCAAGTCCCACATTGAGATCATAGCATGTTTCACTAAGGTGCCAAACCTAGTTTGAGAAGGGTAAAACTTCTAGTGATAACAATTTTGGCAATCCAGTGGGACAAAGTATTTTGATATTTACATCATTTCACCAAGTTTAATGTGTGCTTGATGATATTCTAGCCTTTGGAAGCTTAAATCAGCACATTTGATGACTCCACCAATTCCAAATCCTCATTTTCTCATTTTGATATCATTTCCTCCATTTGTTCATGCATTCTAATGCCACCACTCTTTCATGGATCTCAAAGAGCTTACCCTTTCCATCATTTTAGTTATAACTCTCTTCATTTACAAAATTGGGATGATATCCCCAAGATAGCCCTGAAAATTTTACCTTTGTTTCAAGGAAATGGAGATCCTAGCCTTATTCATCACATCTAAGATGTAGCCAACCATTATGCCATCCACAACATCAGAGAATAAAATGTTTTCCTCATATTTCTTATTTCTTCATTCATAGGTAAAGCACAAGATTGGTACTTGAGTTTGGCTCCATAATCTATTTCCATGTGGGATCAAATAACAGACTAGTTAAATAATCGGTTTAAGGAGAATGTAGATATCATATCTCTCGCGAATCATCTTAACACAATATAATGAGCTTGATGGCGTATATCTCGAGAATTCAACATCGATTCCCAAAGGCTTGGCATAAATTCCCCAAGAATTTAGACCCAAACTAGGTATGGTATTCTTGTACTATTTAAGGGCCTTTAATTCTAATTTGGTTATATTAATCCAAAAAATGGGAGGAAACTCACTTCCTTGGGCTTTGGCATTGTTATGCAAGTTGAGAAGTGTCTCATTCAAGGATAGATAGAGGAAACCCTTCCCCATTGTTCCCATTCTTCCCTCACCTTTTCAAGTTCTCCAAACCCTTCATATTATTAGGGAAAAAGCTATTGTTCCACTTTAGATAAAAGAAACCCATGTGTTTCCTAATCCTCTATTTGTTGCTCAAAAATCTTATCATGCCCAAAACATCCCTTATGTTTTATAAAATTCCCTCCCATCTCCACCCATGACATTACACAACCCTCCAAAGTCTTGTCATCAAGCTTTAAGGAACTATGGTATTTCACATGTTGTCCCAATCTTCTATCCAACGTTCAATAAACCAAGTTATCCTACAACATTGGCGAGTAGAAGATGATTTTTTCTACTTTCATGGACATGAGGAATTGTATGGATCAAAACATGTTTTAGAGGATCATTTGGGTGTTTCAAATGGTCAGGTCAGAATTCTTGAGCATAAATCTTCTCTATTTGAGAATGTAATTAATCAATAGCCCCTTGTTTATGTCTCATCTCAAACCAATTTCACCAAGTATGAAAATTTCATAACAATTGGGGATTGGTGTGATTCTAATTGGGAGGATGAGAATGTGAAAAAGAGACATCTAATATAAAAATAGATCAGGCAGATCCAAAGGAAAATCAGTTTGGATTTGGGGATGAATAGAAAGTATTTTTCAACGTGAACATAATTTGTGGGTTTGAGGAGGAAGGTTTTCAAAGTAAGCAAGGTGTTACAATTGAATGTAATGATCCTCATTTCTTTGTATGTTTATAACTTGCTACACTTTTGGAAGATTACAATGATACACCAAGAACATCTTTAGTTGTTGCAATTAATCAAATGGAGTTTCATGGAAATGAGGAAGATGAAAATAAGAATCCAAGAGTGGAAACAAAGTTGTTTACACAAGAAAATGCTTTAAAAAATTAGATTATCTTGTAGACATCCACCATGAAGACGAAAGTTTCTTTGGTAGCTCCATTATTAGATCTAAATGCAAAGAAGATGGGAAAATTCAAAGGATCAATTCATTGGCTCAAAGAAATATTTTCCCAATCAAATATTTGGTTGGTTTAGAGACAAAAACATAATTGCAACCGATCATAATCACTTTAGAGCACGAGGAAAAGCTTCAAAGCATCAAGGTTCAGCTTCAATACCTCCCAAACCTAGATGAAGAACAATAATTAGAAGAGGTATATGTTCTTCTCTTGGTTGATACTTTGAAGAATAAGTGTGTGCCATGCTTTCATTTCCACCATGTGATTTAGTTTCAAAATTGATCACATGGCCATATTTTGTAAGGAAAGGAAGCTATTTTTCCCAACCAGACTCTTATTTTCTTTATCTTCCTTTTTCTTTGGTTAGAGTAAGAGTATTATAGGTTTGATTATTGCAAAACAAGTGTTTGTGCACACTTTGCATGTTTCCACTTGGAGCATGTATGACTTCTCTTTTGCACATAGTTTTTGTGGGTAGTTTGTGGTTGTGCACAATATAGATCTTTCATTCATGGTCTAAATCATAAGATTTTGGAACAACTTCCAAGTGTTTACTCAAATCTCCAAGAGATCAACTTCAATCAAAACTAGTTCACACTTCATTTGGATTCAAGGATAGTTATAAAAGATTTAAAGATCAAATTCAAGTTCCATGCTTGACTTCATGCCCAATGTATGCTTCAATGCTACTAATATTTACATATAGCAAGTAGATGTCACCTAAAATTCATCAAAATATTATCCAAAATTGCACCCCATACAATTTTGAACAACTCATCCAAGTTTCAGACTTAGGTGGCTTCAACTTGAAGACCCACAGAATAAAGAAAAATGAAGTTGTAGTCTTCACGCAACAATGGAAAATAGTTAGTGTTTATGGTATGTAAAATACAATGTGACATGGACTTGGAAAATATGGAATTCTACAGAGTTGGTTAATTTTTCACAATAAATCATGTAGTCCACAAGGAAAATGTGATACAAGGAAAATTATCACAGGACACCACGATGCTAAAGATAAAAAGGTTGATTGTTATGTTTGTGGAGCCTATTTGCATGTTAGAATGTGGTACACCTTCTATGTGTTACACTCGGGTATTTTTACGGCGGTCCCGCTGCGTCGGTGGCGGGTCGGGGTTCGGCGAAGCCCCAAGCAAATTTTCATGGGTGGTTTATTAACCCATGGGTAATGGTAACCGTTATGGGCTGTTTTTGGCCCATGGTTTTTTCGATCTTTTGCCCATTGTTTTGATACCCACGGTTTTTGCCCTTGGTTTTGATACCCATGGTTTTGTATCAAACTGCTTAAGTAGTTGTCTATTTATATGGTCTTATGCATATGATAGATGTACAAGTAAATGTATTGCAAATGTGTTTTGAATTCGGGTGTGAATTCTGTAGAGTTTGTTGAGCATAGCTCCAAACGGATCTAGGTATTGTATTGAGAGAGTGGAGGCTTGTAATAAAATTTGAGCAAGTGATTCTTGGTGGATGTAGCCCAAATTGGGTGAACCACGTTAAATCTTGTCTCTCTGTGTTGTGTTATTTATTTTGCACTTTTATTTGAGATCTGTAATATTTTCTACATATTAGTTTCTACTGTTGTGATTCTATAAGGGATTATTCCGCATATTTTATCTCTTATTTCCTAACAATTGGTATCAGAGCCTGGTTTGGTTTGTTGAAGTGTTGAATTGCAGGGAAAGTTTTTAGCTTGAGTGGGAGCTATGGCAGATGAAGGAAGATCTAGGGTTGATAAATTCAACGGGTAGAATTTCAATCTTTGGAAGATGCAGATGGAAGATTACCTTTCGAGAAGGATCTTTATACTCTGTTGTCGAGAAGGTGAACAAACCCTCGAGTATGACAAATGCGGAATGGGATTTTTTGGATAGGAAGGCACTTGGGACAATCAGCTGTGTCTTGCATCTTCGGTATTATTTAATGTTTCAAAGGAAAAGACTACAAAATATCTAATGGATGCATTAGGGAAGTTGTATGAAAAACCCTCTGCCTATAACAAGATTTTTTTAATGAAAAAGTTGTTTAATATGAAGATGTCTGAGAATAGTTTAGTAACAGATCATTTAAATGATTTCAATATGGTTGTGAATATGCTAGCTTTGGTTACAATAGAATTTGATGAAGAAGTTAGGGATTTATTAATTCTATGCTCTTTACCTAAGAGTTGGAATAGCTTGGTAATGGCGGTAAGTAACTTGGTTCCAGCTAACTCGAAGTTGAAGTTTGAGGATGTTGTAGGGGTGATTCTAAGTGAGGAAATGCGAAGAAAAAGCTCCGGGGAATCTTCTACTTCAGGGAATGCTTTGATCAGTGGAAACTAGAGGGAGACAGAAGAATAGAGGAAACCATGGAAAATCAAAAGATCGGGCAAGGTCAAAATCCAAGAACAAGATTGTATGCTGGAATTATGGAAAGCTGGGCATGCAAAGAAGGATTGTTGGGAGCTTCGGGATAAGAAGAAACAACAGGAAGAAAACAAGGAGGCAAATGTGGCATCGGGTAATATATGTCAGGATGCTTTGATTCTTTCTTTGCATAATATTATTGAATCTTGGGTTTTAGATTCAAGGGCTTCTTTTCATGCTACTCCACATACACATTATTTTGTTGATTATGTTCAAGGGGATTTTGGGCATGTTTTTCTTGGTGATGATGAGCCTTGCAGTATAGTTGGAAAAGGTTCATTCTGGGTTAAAGATACGAGAATGGGAATACATGGCTATTGAAGGATGTTAGACATGTGCCTACATTAAGGAGAAACTTGATATCGGTGGGGCAATTGGGAAGTGATGGTTGTACTATGATATTTACAGCTAACTCTTGGAAGGTTACTAAGGGTGCTCTTGTGGTGGCAAGAGGTAAGAAGGTTGGAACCTTGTATTTAACCACTGATAGTACTAATGATTGTAATCTTGTGGCTTCAGATGTAGATACAACATTATGGCACTATAGGCTTGGTCATATGAGTCATAAGGGCATGAACATCATAAAGAAGAATTTTCTTAGATATACATAAATAGGTTTGGATTTATGTGAGAATTGCATATATGGGAAATAGAAGCGAGTAAGGTTTCTCAAGGTTGGACCTACAAAGAAAGAGAGTAAGTTAGAGCTGGTACATTCTGGATGTGTGGGGGTCGGCTCGGTATCATCTCTTGGGGGTTCAAGTTATTATGTTACTTTTATTGATGATATGTAACAAGGAAATTTTGGGTTTATTGTATTAGAAACAAATCTGATGTATTTGACACTTTTGTTAAATGGAAAGCCTTGGTAGAGAATGAAACAGGTCTTAAGCTAAAATGTCTCAGGTTAGATAATGGAGGGGAGTATTGCAGCAATGAATTTAATGATTACTATTCTAAGAATGGAATCCACAGGCAAAAGATGGTTCAGGAACTCCGCAGTCAGAATGGGGTATCGGAAAGGATGAACAGAACAATAATGGAATGTGCTAGGAGCATGAGGTTACATGCAGGACTACCTCTTTCTTTTTGGGCAGAAGCAGTGAGCATAGCTATGTACTTGATAAACAGAGGACCCTCAAGTGCCTTGGATGGAGGCATACCTGAGGAGGCATGGTATGGTAAGAAAGTTGATTATTCATTTCTTAGAGTCTTTGGATGTGAGGTGTTTGTTCATATAGACAAGGATGATAGGACCAAGCTAGAGGCTAAATCAAAAAAATGTACTTTCATTGGTTATGGCGGTGATGACTTTGGATTTAAATGTTGGAGTATTAAGGACAAGAAAATCATTTGGTCTAGGGATGTGGTCTTTAATGAGAAAGTCATGTATAAGCAACAGTTGCAGGAAAATAGGGAAGAATCCAAGAAAGAATATGCAGTGGTAGAGGATCTTCCGGATGGGAAAGTGACCCATGAATTAGTTCAGGAACCTACTCAACAAGAACCCCAAACTCCTACAGTGAGGAGGTCTTCTAGGGTAAGAAAAGAACCTGAACATTTTTCTCCTTCTCTTTATTATTTATTACTCACTGATAGTGGAGAGCCAGAGAGCTTTGATGAAGCAATGCAGGTAGATGCCAATAAGAAGTGGGAGCAAGCCATGGATGAGGAGCATAAGTCTCTCATGGAGAACCAAACTTGGGATTTGGTGAAGCTACCGGAAGGCAAAAGAGCATTGCAGAACAAGTGGGTGTACAGAGTTAAAGACGAAGAAGGAGGAAAGAAAAGATATAAGGCCCAGTTGGTGGTCAAGGGTTTGCACAGAAACAAGGTATAGATTTTGATGATATATTTTCTCCTCATAGTAAAATGACTTCTATTAGAACTGTTCTTAGAATAGTGGCAAGTAGAAGACTTGCACTTAGAACAGTTAGATGTAAAGCGCATTTCTCCATGGTGATTTGGAGGAGGAACTATATTGTACAAGAGAAACCAGAGGGCTATGAGGTCAAAGGTAAAGAGGAGATGGTGTAAAGGCGAAGAAGAGCTTATATGGCTTGAAACAAGCTCCACGTCAATGGTATAAGAAGTTTGATAGCTTCATGATGGAGCAAGGTTATATTAGATGTCATTCTGACCATTGCGTGTATACAAAGAAATTTGAGGATGGAAGTTATATTATCCTATGTTTGTATGTTGATGACATGTTGGTTGCAGGTAAAAACATGCAGGAAATAAAAGTACTCAAGAAACAACTAAGTGAATCCTTTGATATGAAGGATTTGGGGGCAGCCAGACAAATCCTTGGTATGAGGATAACTCAGATAGGAAGGAACGGAAGTTGAATTTATCTCAAGAAGAGTACATTAAGAAGGTATTGGATAGGTTTAACATGCGGGATGCTAAACCGGTTGGGACTCCTTTGGCGAGGCCATTTTAAGTTATCAAAGGAACAATGTCCTAAGACAGTAGGAAAGAAACCAGATGTCAAAGGTACCTTACTCATCGTTGATTGGCGATTTGATGTATGCTATGGTGTGCACTAGGCCTGATATTGCCCATGCAAAGTGGGAGTTGTGAGTAGATTTATGAGTGATCCAAGTAAAGAGCATTGGTAAGCCTTGATGAAAGTGGATCCTTAGGTATTTGAGAGGACCATAGGGACGTTTTGTGCTACTGATGGATCGAGACACCACTTTACGTGGTTATGTAGATTCAGGACATGGCTGGAGATGTAGATAGCAAGAGGAGCATGTGAGTTATATTTACACTGTAGGTGGGACAACAATGAGTTGGATTTCACGACTACAGAAGCTGGTGGCTTTGTCCACCATGAAGGTGAGTATGTTGTCACAGAGGCAAGCAAAGAGATGATTTTGCTACAATAATTACTTGAGGAGTTGGGGCATAAGCAGGAGGAATGTAAGCTATATGGTGATAGTCAGAGTGTTATACACCTAGCTAAGAACTCTACTTTCCACTCTAGGATGAAGCATATACAGTTGAGATATCACTTCATCAGGACAGCTTTGGAGGAAGATAAGTTGAAGTTGGAGAAGATTCATACCAGTCAAAATCCTGCAAACATGATGACCAAGGTGGTCACAAGGGATAAACTAAAGCTATGTTCAGCTTTGGTTGGCCTTCGCAGATGATAGTGAAGGGTTGAGAAGCTTGCTCAGTGGAAATTAGTCTCCAAGTGGGAGATTGTTATGTTTGTGGAGCCTATTTGCATGTTAGAATGTGGTACACCTTCTATGTGTTACACTCGGGTATTTTTACGGCGGTCCCACTCGTCGATGAGCGGGTCAGGGGGTTCGGGGGTGAAGCCCCCGAAGCAAATTTTCATGGGTGGTTTATTAACCCATGGGTAATGGGTAACCGTTATGGGATATTTTTTGGCCCATGGTTTTTTCGGTGTTTTGCCCATTGTTTTGATACCCACGGTTTTTGCCCTTGGTTTTGATACCCACGGTTTTGTATCAAACTGCTTAAGCAATTGTCTATTTATATGGTCTTATGTATATGATAGATGTACAAGTAAATGTATTGCAGATGTGTTTTGAATTCGGGTGTGAATTCTCAGAGAGTTTGTTGATCATAGCTCAAACGGATCTGGGTATTGTATTGAGAGAGTGGAGGCTTGTAATAAAATCTGAGCAAGTGATTCTTGGTGGATGTAGCCCAAATTGGGTGAACCACGTTAAATCTTGTCTCTCTATGTTGTGTTATTTATTCTACACTTTTATTTGAGATCTGTAATATTTTTTGCATATTAGTTTCTATTGTTGTGATTCTGTAAGGGATTATTCCGCATATTTTATCTCTTATTTCCTATGAAGCCACGTAACAACAACTATGTGTTCTATAGGTTCTCAAAGTGTAGTGTTTCATGGATTTTGAAAGTTGCGTACAAAGGAAAATTGTCATGGGTAACAAAATCTACATGGTGAAGAAATGAAACACCGCGACATGTGGAAAAGGAATGTAAAGTGCAAAGTAAAGGTCTTACAAGTTTAAAATCCATGGTGGAGCCCATGGAACATAATGAATGTCGCGAGACATAGACAAAGGACACAAGTGGTATAATTAATTATATATTTTGAGTGTCACTTGCGGATCTTAGAGGAGGTTGGAAAAAAGTTGTGGAACATGGAAAAGTAGAGGAAGGCCTTGAGGGCCATAATAATGAGGTAGAAGCCGTAGATCATAAGGGAAACATATCACTTTGTGTATGACTTGAACAAGGAACTCAACCACTCTACAAACCTAAATTTAGTTATGAGTGACATCATCCTCCTATCTGGCAATATGATGGCATGCAATAGAATCAACGATGCCCATACCTCGTCCCGTAAATTTGATAGTGTGGGATCGGAACAATGTCGGGCGCATCCAATCTCCTCCCTTTCTCTTCTTTCATTCTTTCTATAAATGCAACTCAAAAGCTCATTGTAAATATCCTCTCATGACTATAAATTCACATGTCAAAATGGTGACCGAACTTTCACTGGCCGAAGACCTCAGATCTGAATTATCATGCATCTTGTGCCTTCCACCATTGAGGTAAATGGTATGTATAATTTAAGAAATAAAATATTTTCGTTGTCTTATGTTTTCCCTATGCTCGTTATTATTGTGCTCTTTCCTCTACGTTCATTTATGGTGTGTTGTGTGTGGATTGTATTCATAGGTTTCCATTTCGGTGTGTCTATAATATGTGGAATGAAAGGGTCGATGTAGGGTTGGTATGTGACATGTGTTATTGGAATGTGGTCCTAATAGGTGTTTTCATTGATGTAAAACCACATTAATGAAAAATTTAATGATGTATCATTTTGTTATGATGATTTACACGATGTTGACATTGTGTTTTAGATGTGTTTGTGTTGATACAATGGGATTTAGTGAGGTGTGCTTGCTCTTACAAGCCTATATAGGTGACTAGGTGATGTGGCATGATAATAGGAGCTTCTTGGAAGCTTCAGGAAGTATTTTGACATGATGGCTAGCATGTTTTGAAGGTGTTTGGGAACTCACAGTAGTGGCATGATACAGGTATAGTTGGTTCACTTATGTTACAGGTGCTCATTAGGAGTAGGTATGGTTGCTTGGAGGTGTGACAAGTGTGGTGTGGATCCATGTGAGATCATGGAATATTGTATTCAGGTATATCATGATACATTAGTTATGTTTGGATCATTTGCGGAGAGGTTTAATGATGAGTTATTGCATTATTTCAATTGACCCTAGTTTCTACATTGACAATAAGGGATCTAAGCAAAGGTAAGTCTTAATGACTTGAGATATTAAGGTATGGTATTGACTTTATGATGATTCGAGATGTTATAGGGATGTTTCATAGTTCTTTGAGAAAAAATTTAGGTTCCCATGATGTGTATTTTGCAAGATATGACTGATTATGTGAGACAAGGTGAAAAACAAGTCATTTTCCAGCTCAAAGTTGAACTTTAGATGCTCATTGTGAATAGTGTTCTTTGTATGGGACCTTTTGGATTTCAGGGAAGCTTCTATGGTGAGTTTAGAAGGTTTCAAAAAATAATGAGGTCAGTTGATTGTCAGGATTTTATGAACGAATGTTAAGAAGGTAAAGTGGTCTAAAACCCTAACTAGGAGCAGTTTGCAGAAAGTGAAGTATAATGACCCAATTTTGATTGGTTCATCAAAATTTATGATTTGATGTTGTAGAGGACTCTGTTATATTTCCATAAATGTATGGTTGAGGTCATGGTGATGAGTGGGACCTACCTAAAAATAGCAATTTCTAAATAAGAAGGTTTAGGGACAAGGTTGTCAAAGGAATAGAATGAAAAATTTATGTTTCATGATGAATGGCAGTTTATATTGATTTAAATGGATGTTTCAGGGCATTTTTATGCATGTACATGGTGTTTTGAGGTCCATACAAAGTTGATTTATCAAAGGGTAATTTTGGGGTCTTAAATAGCAAGGTCCAAGAAATGAGAATAACTTGAGATAAAAGTGAAGTTTTGAAAAGATTAAAGTTGTCTTGGAAAGAATAATCATATATATTTCCATTAGAATAAGTTGTTCCTCATGGTTATGTCATTTGATAGGATTTCAGGACATTCTTTTGACAATGATACTTTCGGCGATTCAAGACAACATGTGTTTTGGTGAAAGTTCGATGTTATTTGAGGCATGAGATTAATTGGGTGGTTATTTATATAACCTAAAATGTGAAGAGGTGTGAATTTTTCATGTAATGAATCAAGTTTTAGGTATTTAATGTTTATATAAGTTTTTATCAACTGATCTTTGGAAACAACATTTTGGGCGGGATGATTTGGTGAAGACAAAATTTTATGTGGATTGAGCAAGAGATTTTTTCAAAGATTATAAATAGCTTATAATTTTTCTACATGTTCTTTCATTTCCATAAAGTTGTTATATGTCATAGTTTTCACTTGTTGAAGTGATTTGGTGGCCTAATGAAGTTTCTAGGGTGTACAAAACAACCTGCATTTTGAAAAGAACAAAGAGCACCTTGGGCCAAGTAAACATAATAATTTTATTTTCTAAGATGAATTGCGGCCATATATGATGTTTAAATGTTATTTTAAACATGTGTGATGATTTTTAGAGCTTGAAAAAAAAAAAATTGGGATTAGGAGATTTTTTTCATCCCAATGCAAGGGTTTTTGGGATTTTTGTGCATGGATGAAGTATTTTTGCTAGGCCAACCTATATGGGTCAATTTTGAATGTTATAGTGATTCTTATGGGATGTTTTTAGGCTGGTATGGTCATGCAAGTGGAGGTAAACTGACCTCCTTTGAATTTGAATCAAGGAAAGGGTATAAAATGGAGTTTTTTGGTACAATGGTTCTAGCTTTTTGAAACCCCTTTTATCTTCTTTTGAAGAACCCTTTTGCTGAAAAGAAAAAAACCCTATAATTCTATTCTAAGATAAAAGTTGGTTGATTTTTCGTGAGGAGAATGTTATCAAGTAAAAAGTTGGTGTTGTTTCTTTGAAAGCGAGTTGGAGGAGGGTAGATTTGGATGTTTGTGTTTGGATACTATCTTCATAGCATGTTGATGTAATTTTCAAGTTTCTAAGGAGTTTTAAGATATTATATTGAAGGTTTAAGACATTCTCATAGTTTTACATCTTCCTATGTATTCATGAGACATTGATTGTCTTGAGAACACTTCATTGTATCTTGTGATTCATTGTTGAAGACATTACTCTTTGTGATCTGATTTGAGCATCTATATAAGTGTGTGGATCTGATTTGATTATAAATATATGTGTCTTTGAGATTATATTGTGTTCCTTACATTGAGTTCACTTCATTATAAAAGGTTGTATGCTTTGATGTGTTCTACATGATTTTATGTGGTTAGGGTTTGAAGCACAAGTGAGTAAGTTTTATTGGGATTGATGCATCCCCACTCTCAATCCTTATCGAATTCAACAATTGGTATCAAAGTAGGCCCTTGGAATCATCATAATAATCTAGAGGGATATATTTGGTGACAAGATGGCACCTCCATCATTGGAAACAATTGAGGGTAATACCTTTGTGATAAGGAGATGGGTAGGTGAGAATGCAGACAAGATTGACAGGTTGGTTGCATCTCATGAAGAAGTAGTCAAGGTTTTGAGAACTCAACTTGAGGAGGCTCAAGTTGAGTTGAAGACCAAGAGAGAAGAATGTATCAAACATGAGGTTGAGAAAGCAGAAATAGTCAAGGTTTTAACGAATCAACTTGAAGAGGAACAAGTTGAGCTGAAGATCAAGAGGAAAGAAATAGAGGATTTGAAGAAAGATCTAGGCACTATGACAAGAAAAATACTATATTTTCAAGGAAGTTCAGAAAGTATGAGTAAGATGTTGGAAAAACAAATGACATATGGTGATAAGACAGGCCTAGGCTTTAATTAGGGCTCATTTAAATCAGAGAAGAATGAGGAAGAGTCAAGTCAAGGATCTAATGAAAGAAGGAAACCAAGAAAGGGAGAGATTTCAAGGCTTCCACCTCATGGAAGATCATCTATCAAGCAACCAAATGCATATAGGTATGGTGTCTTTCATGGTAATTGTTACAAATGTGGTGCTTATGGACATAGGGCTAGTTTTTGTAGTCCTAAGGTTAAAAAGAAGGATGATGGAAAAGGAAAGGAACATTGTGAAGGAAAGAAGGAAGAGGAATGTCAAGACAAGAGGGAGAAAAAGGTAGGTCAAAGATATGGAGTTGAATGTTATCATTGTCATGAGAAAGGACATCTTGCAAAGTATTGCAAAAATGGGCCATCAAACACAAGAAGGTATGTAAGCAAGTTCAATGGTTATTGCTATGCTTGCAATGGATATGGACATAGGGATTTTGAGTACAAAGGAGACAAGTGGAATGTTTTAGGTGCCACAATGATATAGGGCACATTGCAAGGTTTTGTAGTGCGGGTCAGTTGAAGAAAGATACTCAAAGACCCAAGCCACAAGCTCAAGCATATAAAAAAGAAGGATGAGGCTAGTCAAAGTGCTAAAGAGGATTCCAAGAGTGTGACTAAGCAAAAGGAGGGATCTACTGTGAAAAAAATTGAATCAAAAAAGGAGGAATCAGTCAAGGTGCAAGAAGAGGGTGTGAGACCTTCTTAGGTCGGTCATCAAGCTCCTCCATGGTGACATATGCCTCTATCAGGATTCATAGAGGTGTATATGTGTAAATGAAGCATTGGTGTGAGGAGGATCTATCTTAGTCATCTATTTGTAGTCTACATGATGTTAAGGTATATCATTTTGAGTCTCTAAGTGTGTTGTCAAGGTTCATTAGTTGTTCTTGAGTATGAAACATCATGATCTCTGTCATGTAGCAATATGGTGTGTGTGTATGAGTCATCTCAGTCTGTGTCTTGCATTCTTATGTCAAATTGTCTATATGAGATGTTTTAGGGTGTTCATGAGTCTCATCATTATGTCATAAGAAGCATATAAGTGTTCTTGAACTCATGAAGAGTGTAATCACGGTATTTGTGTCAAAGTTTGACCGTGTTGACTTTGTCTGCAGGCTTGTGAAAATCATTGTGCCTTGTCTATATCTCATTGATGTCTTAAGGTCATCCATGAGTAGTTATGGCAATTATTAAGCATGCCCATGAGTTCTTGGTGTACTTGAAGCTAAAATGGTGTCTATGAAGTTGTAAAAAGTCATTAGGAGTTCAAGTGTACTCATGAGGTATTGTAAGAAGTCTAAGCATAAGTCTTAGATGGTATGTGTCATTGGATATTTTGTCATAAGCCTTAGAGGTTATGAATGTGTTGAATATGCTCTAAAAATTTGAATGGAGTATTCAAGTGATGTCCTAATTAGTACATTGCTTCAAAATATGGACAAGATGGTAAGACATGATCAAAACTAGTATGATCCAAGGAATGAAAAGAAGGTTTCACGTATGGATTTGGGTATTCTTGCTTCTTAATTCATTGAAAAGATGCTCGAGAGAATTTGAAGGGTTAATTATATTATGTGTGATCAAGTTGTGAGATCATAAGAGAAAAATTGTGTAACTTGAGGCTTATCTGTTCTTAACTATGTTTTCACTAGTATCAATGAGCGGTATAGATGGAAACCAAGATTTGGAGGTCTAAATAATGGAATCTAGGCCTAAAAATTTGCACATATCATCTTGACTATGAGGTCATGAATATCAAAGTGTTTTCAAGTCATAAAAGTGTCTACACTCTAAAGAATTAATGACAGTGTTGGAAGTTAACAATTTATTGCCAAGAAGGCCTAATTGAGAGGTTGCATTTTTGCTAGTTGTAGTTTGTATTTCTTTCTAAAGCCCCGTACGCACTAGAAAATCACTCAAATAGATCTGAGCACTCACCTAAAGCGCGTGAAGGTACCAGGTCCCTCTTTTTATACCAACTTTGTTAAGGTGTTAGCATGGTCATACAAGTATTCCATATTCATAGCAAGTAATTAAAGGTAAAGCATAACAAGAATCAGAACACCACCATAGTGCATAGTGAATCAAATAGAGATCAAGGTCAAATTTTTCATGCACTAACTAGTAATGATACATCAAAAACCATTATCCATCTGCAAAGATTCATTATATTAAACCATCAAAACCCAATAGTTAAATACATTACAATTACCATTAGATTCAAGAGTCGAGCACGCTCATAAACTAGCAAAGTATAAGCGTACATAACATGATCTCTCTCACACCCCTTAACCATGCAAATCAATACATATATAAAATTAGTAGGACTTTCCCTTCACTACTCATGCACTCTCAAAATAGGTTGCATGCTCAAAATAGCCATGCACCACTATAAAAGCAACTAAAGAAGCATGCAAGCTTTGCCTAATAATATATTACCTATAATTAACTCTAGATCTAATCCTATTATTAGCTTGAACTTTGCATGACACTTGATCTTCCACTTGCTCCAAAAATATCCATTGCTTCATCCTTAAGTCTTCTATCTTTTCCCAATGTGTGTTCATCACTCCATGTTCAACTCCATCTTGTTCCATGTAAAAAGGTTAAGTTCTAAAATCTGTCTTTCTAGGTGCAAATGTACAAGGCACAACTCTATCAAACTTACGTGCCTACCCATGCATCCTTTTATACTTATTCAATATCTTAGCTATTCGACATTACCCCACACTAGTTTCATTACCACCTCTAGAAATGGGTAATCCAACATCCATTTTCAAAGAACAAAGAATGAAGTATAACAAAAAATTTATAGAAAGAATGAAATAATAAGCAAATAACTCATCATTATATGCACTAATATTTTGTATATATCAACAACTCGGGGTACTCATTCCTAAAATTAGCTTCCGACTCCTCTCGATCACCTTGAGTCCCTTCTTGGCTCTACCATGGATGTCCCTAAGTATAACATCCATTTCATCTAAATTCATATCTTTCCCATTGTTTTTCAACACCCTGACTACATTCACCAATCAGATACCATGCCATCCATAACATCCATATGATGTGCCATTAACTTCCCTAGTTATTTGATCCTATCATCATGAGGGTCCCTATCTACTTTAAGTCATTGTGCTTCTCTACTAGTAACGATAGCCTCTCCTCATGCCCCAAAGTGTCATTGTTCTTTACCACAAGGACTACATTTTCTTCCTCCAATGTCCTTGTCTTAATGATGTTTTCAGGCTCTTCACACATTTTGAACACCAAATTTTCCATCTTTAATTTATCCCTCAATGTATCAAGAAGGGTGTCTATTCAACTAAAAATTTGTTCCATTACCCTTTTCACAAAGTCCTTTATCTTCTTCGACAATTAAGGCTTGGCCTCCTTTTGATACTTAAGCATGGTAGTCGTTGCTTCTACTCCATCATCATTTGAAATATCTCTTGTAATCTCTACTCTAGATTCACACAACCCCATAACTTTGCCAATTAACTTTTTTGTTATTTGTATCCTTCTTCCTGCGAAATAAAAGAAATATTCATGAACTCATGACATGAGCCCTTTACAGTGCACTTAGGATTTCTAAAGAATGGAAACTCGAACAAATTCATAACCCATAAACTCTCAAGTAGTTCATAAATCGATTCTTCCATCACTTGTTTCCCATCTATAGTCCTCCTTTATGTCCTTCCAAGTGGCCTCTGTGTAATGATTAAAATCACTTTTTTTCATTTCGTTAGTTGTGATGCCCATGATCTCCCTTCAATAACTTCTTCTAGGTATTGCATTTCTACAAACCACTCATGCGGTGACTCCTCGGTCTCCTTCTCAATGGTCCGAGCTCTCTTTGGTGCCATTTCTCTTCTTAATTAATAGATGTGCTCTAAAAACTACAACCTTTCCACTACCTTTCCTTTGCATGCCTCAAACTTAACTGGTCCCTTCGATTTCATGTGCCCTAGCATGCCCTAACCGCAAATCTACCTCTGTGAACCCTAAATGTGCAAACCTTCCTTCCTCACCCACTTGACAAGCTCAAACACACCTATACGTGGATCTTTGTAAATGTTGTGTCATGAATTCACCTGGTTTTCCATTCAATAACTCACTCGTCACACTTCACAATGTTAGGTTGTAGAGCCTATTTTCATGTGAGAAAGTGTTGAAGACTATACACAAAGAGTACTATACATTTTCCATAGTTGTCTCGTCGGGGTTCGATATACAGGAAACATGTTTTTCTTATATGGGTGGGATTTTGACCGATAGGTTTATGGGATGGTTTTGTCCCATGGTTTTGATACCCATGGTTTTGTAAAGCTGCTTAAGAAGTTGCCTATTTATATGGTTTTGTGCATATGGTAGGCATTATGTAACATTGTAGATCTGTTTTTGAATTTGGGTGTGAATTCATGTGAGAGTTTTTTATCATAGCTCCAAACAGATCTGGGTATTGTATTGAGAGAGCAGTGGCTTGTAATAAAATCTGAGAAAGTGATTCTTGGTGGACATAGCCCAAATTGGGTGAACCATGTTAAATATTGTCTCTTTGTGTTGTGTTATTTTATTCTACACTTTTATTTAAGATATGTAATATTTTCTGCATATTAGTTTCTATTGTTGCGATTCTATGAGGGATTATTCCACATATTTTATCCCTTATTTCCTAACAATTGGTATCAGAGCCTGGTTTGGTTTGTTGAAGTGTTGAATCACAGGGAAATTTTTATCTTGAGTGGGAGATATGGCTAGATGATGGAAGATCTAGGGTTGATAAATTCAACGGGCAAAATTTCAATCTTTGGAAGATGCAGATGGAAGATTACCTTTATCAGAAGGATCTTTATATTCCACTATCTGAGAAGGTGAACAAACCCTCGAGCATGACAGATGTGGAATGGGATTTTTTGGATAGGAAGGCACTTGGGACAATCTGGTTGTGTCTTGCATCTTTGGTATTATTTAATGTTTCAAAGGAAAAGACTATAAAAGAACTAATGGATGCATTAGGGAAGTTGTATGAAAAACCCTCTACCTCTAATAAGATATTCTTAATAAAAAATTTGTTTAATATGAAGATGTTCGAGAATGGTTGATGTGAGATCATCTAAATTATTTTAATACTGATTGTAAATATGCTAGCTTGGTTATAATAGAATTTGATGAAGAAGTTAGGGCTTTATTAGTTCTGTGCTCTTTACCTGAGAGTTGGAATAGCCTGGTAATGGCGGTAAGCAACTCGGTTCCAGATAACTCAAAGTTGAAGCTTGAGGATGTTGTAGGGGTGATTCTAAGTGAGGAAATGTGAAGAAAAATCTCTGGTGAATCTTCTACTTCAAGGAATGCTTTGACAATGGAAACTAGAGGGAAACAGAAGAATAGAGGAAGCCATGGAAAATCAAAGGATCAAGAAAGGTTAAAATCCAAAAGCAAGATAGTATGCTTGTGGAAATTTGGGCATGCAAATAAGGATTTGTTGGGAGCTTTGGGACAAGAAGAAACAATAGGAAGAAAACAAAGAAGCAAATGTGGCAACTAGTAATGTATGGCGGGATTGCTTTGATTCTTTCTTTGCACAATATTCTTGAATCTTGGGTTTTAGATTAGGGGCTTCTTTCCATGCTTCTCCACATAGGCATTATTTTGTTGATTATGTTCAAGGAGATTTTGGGCATGTTTTCCTTGGTAATGATGAGCCTTGCAGCATAGTTGGAAAAAAATTTGTTCGAGGTTAAGATGCGAATGGGAATACTTGGCTATTGAAGGATGCGGACATGTGCCTACATTAAGACAAAATTTGATATCGACAGGATAGTTGGGAAGTGATGTTTGTCTTGTGATATTTACAATGGACTCTTAGAAGGTTACCAAGGGTGCTCTTGTGGTGGCAAGAGGGTAAAAGCTTGGAACCTTGTATTTAACCACTTATAGCACTAATGTTTGTAATCTTGTGGCTTGTAAGTAGATACTGACATTATGGCACTATAGGCTCGATCATATAAGCCATAAGGGCATGGAGATCATAAATAAGGATTTTCTGGATATACGAAACAAGTTTGGAGTTCTGTGAGGACTGCATATATGGGAAACAAAATCGAGTAAGTTTTCTCAAGGTTGGACCTACAAAGAGAAGAGATAAGTTAGAGTGGTGCATTATGATGTATGGGGGCGACTCAAGTATCATCTCTTAGGGGTTCAAATTATTATGTTACTTTTATTGATGATGCAATAAGGAAAGTTTGGGTTTATTGTATTAGAAACAAATCTGATGTATTTGACACTTTTGTTAAATGGAAAGCCTTTATAGAGAATAAAACTAGTCTTAAGCTAAAATGTCTCAGGTTAGATAATGGAGGGGAGTATTGCAGCAATGAATTTGATGATTATTGTTCTAATAATGGAATATGTAGGAAAAATATGGTTCCAGGAAATCATAGCAGAATGGGGTGTCAAAAAGGATAAACAAAACAATAATAAAATGTGCTAGGAGCATGAGGTTACATGCAGGACTACCTCTTTCTTTTTGGGCAGAAGCGGTGAGCACAGTTGTGTACTTTATAAACAGAGGACCCTTAAGTGCCTTGGATGCAGGCATACCGAGGAGGCTTGGTATGATAAGAAATTTGATTATTCATTTCTTAGAGTCTTTAGATGTGAGGTGTTTGTCCATATAGAGAAGGATGAGTAGGACCAAACTAGAGGCTAAATCGGAAAAATGTACTTTCATTGGTTATGGTGGTGATGATTTTGGATATAAATGTTGGAGTATTAAGGACAAGAAAATTATTCGATCTAGGGATGTGGTCTTTAATAAGAAAGTCATGTATAAGTATTAGTTATAGGAAAATAGGGAAGAATCCAAGAAAGAATATGCGTGGTAGAGGATCTTTCGGAGAGGAAAGTGACACATGAATCGATTCGGGAACCTCCTCAGCAGGAACCCCAAACTCCTATATTGAGGAGGTCTTCTAGGGTAAAAAGAGAACACAACGTTTTTCTCCTTCACTTTATTATTTATTACTCAGCGATAGTGGAGAGCCGAGAGAGATTTGATGAAGAAATGCACATAGATGCGGGGAAGAAGTGGGAGCAAGCCATGGATGAGGAACATCGAGGCTCTCATGGAGAACCACAGGACATGGGATTTGGTGAAGCTACTCGAAGGAAAAAGAGGATTATAGAACAAGTGGGTGTTCAGAGTCAAAGAGGAATAAGGAGGCAAGAAAAGATACAAGGCCCGGTTGGTGGTCAAGGGGTTTGCATAGAAAAAGGTATAGATTTTGATGAGATTTTTTCTCCTGTAGTAAAAATGACTTCTATTAGAACTGTTCTAGGAATAGTTGCAGTAGAAGACTTGCACTTAGAACAACTTGATGTAAAGACTGCATTTCTCCATGGTGATTTGGAGGAGGAACTATAAATGCAGCAACTAGAGGGATATGAGGTCAAAGGTAAAGAGGAGATGGTGTGCAAACTGAAGAAGAGCTTGTATGGCTTGAAACAAGCTCCACATCAATGGTATAAGAAATTTGATAGCTTCATGATGGAGCAAGGTTATATTAGATGTCATTTTGACCATTGTGTGTATACAAAGAAATTTGAGGATGGAAATTATATTATCATGTGTTTGTATGTGGATGACATGTTGGTTGTAGGTAAAAACATGCAAGAAATAAAAGTACTCAAGAAGCGGCTAAATTCTTATGAAGGATTTGGGGCATCAAACAAATCCTTGGTATGAGGATATCTCTAGATAGGAAGGAATGGAAGCTGAATTTATCTCGGGAAGAATACGTTAAGAAGTCTTGGAGAGGTTTAATATGCGGGATGCTAAATCGGTTAGGACTCCTTTGTGAGGCCATTTCAAGTTATCAAAGGAGCAGTGTCCCAAGACAGAGCGGGAGAGAAACCAGATGTCCAAGGTACCTTACTCATCATTGTTGGTGAGTTTGATGTATGTCATGGTGTGCACTGGGCCTTATATTTCCCATGTAGTGGGAGCGGTGAATAGATTTATGAGTGATCAGTAGAGATCAGCGACAGGCGATAAAGTGGATCCTTTGGTATTTGAGAGGGACCATGGGGAAAGTTTTGTGCTACTGATGGATTAGACACAACTTTGTGTGGTTATGTAGATTTAGATATGGTGGAGATGTAGCAGGTAGAAGGAGCACACAAGTTATGTTTACACTTGTAGATGGGACAACAGTAAGCTAGATTTCATGACTACAGAAGTTGGTGGCTTTGTCAACCACGGAGGCTAAGTATGTTGTTGCCACAGAGGCAAGAAAGGAAATGATTTGGTTACAACAATTACTTGAGGAGTTGGGGCATAAGCAGGAGGAAGGAAAGTTGCATAGTGATAGTCAGAGTGTTATACACCTAGCTAAGAACTCTGCTTTCCACTCTAGGATGAAGCATATATAGTTAAGGTACCATTTCATCAAGACAACTTTGGAGGAAGAGAAGTTAAAGCTGGAGAAGATTCATACCAGTTAGAATCCTACAAACATGATGACCAAGGTGGTCACAAGGTTAAAATGAAGCAGTGTTCAACTTTGGTTGGTCTTCACGGAAACTAGTGAAGGGTTGAGAAGCTTGCTCAGAGGAAAACTAGTCTCCAAGTGGGAGATTGTTAGGTTGTGGAGCCTGTTTTAATGTGAGAAAGTGTTGAAGACTATACACTAAGAGTACTGTATACTTTCCATAGTTGACTTTGGCCTTAAAACATGCCCGATATATTAGGAAACGTGCTTTTCTCATATGGATGGGATTTTGATCCATAGGTTTATGGGATGGTTTTGGCCCATTGTTTTGATACCAATTCACTTTTGATTTCAAGGGTGGTGTGTAAACTTGGAATCATAAAGAAGAACCATCTATCCAAATTCAATTTCTTACTCTTAATATGTCTATCATGTCATGCCTTTCGCACGGCCTTTTCTGTCTTTTGGCTCCAACATGCGATGGCACCCCTCTCATCCAACGCATAAATTTATTTATATGCTCTTGAGGGCTTGTTAAGAATCTAGTCCTCCTACGCACACAATATGCAGGGAGGGTAACATGAATTCCACTGGTAAAATAGCCTCTATGTCAAACACCAATTGAAAGGGTGTGGTTTTGTTCAAACATTTGTAAGTAGTCATGTATGCCCAAAGTATAGCAAAGACTTTATCATCCCAGTCTTTTCTCTCGACATCAAAAATTTTAGTCAATGTATGTCCCGATATCTTGTTAAAAGCCTCATCAGTTCTATTATCCTATGGGTGATAGGGTGTTGTATTGTGATCTGCCACTATAAATTCTGCCAATAATATTATAATAGTATCATTCAAAAAGTGTGTGCCTCTATCACTTGTTAAGCTCAATGGACATCCATACCTGTTGATAATGTTTTCCCATAAGAACCTTGTTGTCGTAGCTATCGTGTAATCTTTTATAGGCGTCACTTCGCTCACCTTGTCAAATAATTTATACATGTAATAATATAGCGTGACCTCGTTCTGTGTGCGGTGGGGAAATAGGACCCACAAAGTCAATTTCCCATTTCTCAAAGGTTTTACACTCATAATAGGCCTCAAAAGCATCTCATCTCTATTCTCAGGCTTTCAAGGCATCGCAATGATCACAAACCTTGGCATACTCCTTACAATCCTTATATAGTGTTTCCCACCACAAACCGGCCATCAAAATCTTACACGTAGTGGCGTACTGCATAATGTCCACCAGAAATTCCACCATGAGCTTCCTCCATTATATCTTCACATTCATTCTCAAGTACACATCCAGCACAAAACCTCATCTTGGCCTAGTTTTATAGATCTCCACTTATCAACATGTAAGGTGTGGCACGTATGGCAAGTTGTTTCTTCTCTAAGCTCTTCATCCCTTCGGGCACCACACCCATATACAAAAATATAGAAATATCTTCTAAGTCAAAGGGCACGAGGTTCAATCTAAATAGTTGTGCATCATCGATATTATGTCCTTAATACTCTTTGCATCCTCACTCGAATTAATTCATGATAAATGATCTAGTCCAGAATTACTCTTTCCTGACTTTACCACAACTATAAAGTAAAATTCCTAAAACAAGAGAATCCAATGGCATATACACCCCTAAAAATAGGATTATTAACTAAGTACTTAAGTGTTATGTGATCTGTATAAAATAGAAAGGGAGTTTCCAATAAGTATTTTCTAAACTTGTTCAGTGTGTAAATCATGGACAATTCTTCATGTTTAGTAGTTGTATAATTCTTTTCAACTGGTGTCAATTTCCTACTCGCAAAATAGATAGGATGATCAACAATCCCATCACCAGGATATGCTAACAATGTGCCAATGGCCATGCCAGAGGCATCAACATGTACGTGGAAAGGTTTATCCCAATAAGGAAAAATGTAGAATGGGCACATAAGTAAGTCTTTCCTTAATGTCTCAAACGTTTGTTATTGCACCTCATCCCAATGAAACTTCCCCTTACTTTTCAACAATTCTTCCAAGGGTGTGGAAATCTTAGCATATCCCTTGATGAACTTTCTGTAATAACATGTATGTCATAAGAACCCACGCACCTCGCTCTGATTGGTAGGCTCCTCCAAACCCAAGATAACTGCAATTTTAGTAGGATCTACCAACAAGCCTTCTTTACAAATAATATATCCCAACAAAGTTCCAAAGGTCATAGAAAATATACACTTCTTAATATTAAGAGAGATGCTCAACTTCGGGAACCTCTCAAACATCAATCACAATTTTTCACAGTGATCTTTTACCAACCCATATATAGTCCAGTCATTAAAATAAACCTGTAAAAACTTGTGTATAAATTCCTCAAAGGATTGTACAAATATTCACAAAAAGACTATAGGTGCATTCTTCAATCCAAATAGCATAACCGTGTATGTAAAAATTCACCACTTTGTGGTGAAATTTATCTTTCTTAGTCTTCTTAAGTAATCGCATATCCGATGATAACCTAAGAATCCATCAATGAAAGAGTAAATCTTGTGCCCTGCAATGCCTTTAAAGATCTCCTCAGTAAAAGGTGTAGGAAAAGGGTCTATGGCACAAGTATCATTCAAATCTCTATAGTTCATACAAATCCTTATCCTACCATCTTTCTTTATGCTTATCACCATGGGCCTAACCCACTTTGAATCCTCAATGGGCTCAATGATTCCATATTTTAACATCTTATCAATATCTTCCTTGACTTTGATGTGCAGATTAGGATTCATCCTGTAAGGCCTCTTCCTAACTGGGTGTGAAACTTCTTTCAACTTGATCCTCATCTTGACCAAAGAGTATACTCCCTTCAACTCATGATAGCCTCATAGAAATAAATAAGTCCTACAAGTTACACAATAGCTAAATTATCTTTGACACCTCTTATTCAGACAAATAGTCACCAATAATGGCCTCTTTAGGTTATGTATCTATCCCAATATTGACCTTCTTTATTTTCATATGCTCATAGTACGTACGTGCCTTCTCATCTCTGCACTATCTAAGACGTGCGCGTACCTATAGTGTGATCAACATCTAGATTCTCTACTTCTTCATCATCAATCATATAAACTAGCTTACCTTTTTCTTCTAGCCAGGGCACCCAAGTTGCTCCTCATCTATCTCTTCTTCTTCAAAGTGTGCCTCCAAATTTGAATCCCCAAACATTTCTAATAGGAGTTCCTCAACCTTTGCACTATCCCCCATCGTAATGTGCTTCATGATCTGTAATGCTTCATTCACCGGAGGTTTAGTAGAAAAATAGTCAAAGGTCTAAATCATACCTGAAGTCATCTCCTGCCAGTTAATTTTTGCTCTTTTTAACTCTACATGAACATACCATGTGCACGCACAACTTCTTAGAGTGGTGTAGAAATTATGTACCTAGAGTGATGGCGGCAAGGCCTCCCCCTCCATCTAAAGTCTCTCACACTTTTAAATGTGGTGTGAAGCATAATCCTTCCCATGGAATTCACATATTTTGAAGGTACATTACTCCTAAGAAACCTAGTAGAGAAGGTGATTCTCACTTCTCACCACTCCAAAAGGTTATCTCTGTGTGTAGTCCACCGGTAAATAGTTGTCCCACACAAGGAATATACTAGAATATTTCTTCTGTCACCCTCATCTTTCCATTGAGCTTCCATGACACATAGAAATACATAGGGTTTCCTTCACCAGTGTACCGAGGTACTTGGTTATGGCCCAAGCACCTAACCATGCGCAACCTACTTATGTGAGTAACCGTATTCTTTATCACTCGTCCAACCATATCATACATTTCATGTGCCCTAGTTATCACAGGAAACATTGGTTATATCACTCATAGACTGGCATTATCCCATTAAATAACACCTTCCTTAGATGACTCAAGCAATTCAAGATCCCTGACTGTATGCACATATATCCTATTCAAATCCTCTTCACTCAAGGTTTCTACATATGGTGCAGTCTTCCCATCTATCAAAGGAATAATCACACACTCTTCTTTGTTCTCAAAATTGATGTATCCTTTGTTAAAGCACATATCAACATTATTCGCATAACACCAAGGGAACCCAAGTAATGCTAGAAAACTATCTACTTGAGTAAGTGCTAAGACCTCAAATTCCCGTAAACTTAGCTCCTTGTATAGTAATAGTCACGTGTTTCAAAACTCCAATAGGATTAGCTCTATTCTTTTTCGCCATGTACAACACATTCTAAGAAGGTTGTAATGGTGGTCATGATTACATGCATCCGAGGTGAGAACATTCACTACTGCTTTGTATCAATTAGTATGTTTCTTAATACCACCCATCAACAATCGCATTAAAATTGATCTCTTTTTCATACTCAAAGCGTGAGGAGGTAAGTTTGTATGCAAAATTTTCCTTTGCGCTCGAGATCCAACACGTGGTATATTTTCCTCTCAACCATTCCCTTCACAAAGGAATGATAGTTTCTTAACACAAACATCTTACAAACCTCCTTCAAGTCATCGACATCTTTCTATAAGATGTAAACCTTCTTCACCTGCTCCATCTTATGTGATTGCTCCTTCAAATATTGTATGTCACCCTATAAGTTTCTAATAACCTCCATAGTCTCTTAATAAACTTCCTTCTGATGAGTAGGAACTAGATATTTTGCATTTATCACCTCTTTCTTTGTAATAAAGCTTCTTCTTTAGAATGTTATGGGCGTGCAACCTCATTGTGTGTAGTCACCAACACAAGCAGTATCTTAGGTTCAAGCACAATCTTAGCAATCCACTGGTCTTCCACAATGCGTTGTAATTTAATCATTCCCATGCCCTTATCGTTCTTTTTATAGTTCTTACTCATGTGCTCATACAACTCTAGAAACTCTTCAAACTTATGTTGTTTCCCACACCATGAGAAAATTACATTCTTAGGAATTTGTGTCGATAATGATAAGGGGGTCCGCACGGGTATAATAAGTTTCTTAGTGGAAGTCACCTATTTCGTTTTCATGACCACAACCTTTATACCCTCCTCAAAACCTCTACCTATGCCACCTCAATTAGAATTCCCTTCATGATGTTGTCCCTCCTACTCCTTTAAATTATACACAACATTGGTCTAGTGCACACCGGTCTCAATAAGCATAAAGGATCGATCAACCAGCCTACAATTTTTGTGTTATGAGTGTGGGAATTACATATCTTACGGATAATAGGACATGTTCTTTCAAATCACGCACTACAACAACAAGAACCTACTCAAATCATGATCTAAATGACATATCTCACAATCCAACAAATGACATTTGACGAGTGTTGTTAATCCTCTTCATTAATGATGTCAATCCATGGTTTGATGTCCAATGGTTGTATGTAATAGGAGAAAGATATCTTTGGAAAAAAACTCCTTCAAACACAATCCAAACTTACATAAATTGAAAATGCCCACGTGAGAACACTTGCGGAAATGGAAAAGCAAACTTGTAGAAATTAAAATCACACTTGCAGAAATGAAATCACACTTACATAAAGGAAATTTCTGAATTGGAAATAAAGATAATCAAATAAAACACCTACAGGTTCACAACAAACTAAATGAAAATGAATATTACAATACAAGGAGAAAAACAATACAACAAAATGATAATCATAGAAAAAGGAATAAACATAAACATAAATTATTACAAGATAAAAACATAAATACACAGATCCATCTTCCTTGGAATGAGTGGCTAACTCATTCCTTGGAAGAGGATTTAAATCATGCTTCCAAGATCTTAATTCAAAACTTCATAATATTGGAGAGAAAAGAACATATTTTTCATTGATTGGTAAAATATTACATACAAGAGTGTGGAAGGTTGCATTTATAGTTCATGCATCCAACCAACTCCTTAGTCCACTCACCAAGAACTAACTACCTATTCTTGGGTGGATTTATTCAAAGTAATAAATCCTAAAAAAACTTGACTACAATAGTCCACTTATCGTGGAGAATATTTCTACAACTCATCCCTTTAATCTAGGAACACAAAGTGGGAGAGTACTTATTCAACATTCTTTAATGTCCCCTTTTCTACGCCAAAGGCCTAAGGGTCAAGTCGAGTCCAAGCCGGGTCATACCCAAGGGGCTGTGGATGTTGGGGGCTATTGTGAAGGGGCCGCATGGTACTAATATCCACGTTTTGTGCTTGGGGGTCACTTTTGGACCATGGCGACTTAAAAGGGAAAAAGTAACTTTAGTTACTTTCATTTTATTGGCCCCTCCATGGAATGAAATGCGCCTAGGGTTATTGGGGCTCGTTTTCCGAGGAGAAGTATATAAGGAGCGGGGAGAGTAAGGAAAGGCACTTTTGATATACATTTTATTGACCCCTTCATGTGCATAGTTGTTGTTGCGCATCTACAACTTGTGGAGTCAAATCCCATAGGGACCCTAGCTTTGGTGGTGAGAGACATGTCCCTAGCTAGTAGGGCATTCTTTGGTAGTGAGAGATATACCCTAGTCTGTCATCTTGGAGCCACTTTCGTGGCTATGTGGCGAGAGATATTATCGAGGTTTAAGAGGAAGGATTTGAGGTTTTTGGGGGCATTTGAGGAAGACAATCGAGAGGGGCTCCAAATCAAATTCACGGCAACTATTTGTCTTTGGGCATGGTAGCACGTTGAACGTGCCTCCATCATTTTCCCGACCCCATTCCAAGCGAGGTAACTTACAACCCTTATTTGGGGATTTTTCTATTGGTTGTTTCTAGATCTGAAGGTGGAACTATTACTGCCTATATCTTTTAATGTTATTTCCAAAGACCCTTATTATTGCTCTTGTATTTAGAGGGTTACGAACCTCTAAAGTTTTCCAGCCTCCTAGGGCATTCTATAATTTTTCGGCAGCAATATATTATTCCAAAAAGTTTGAAAATGTTTTCCTAGTGTTTATTATTATTATTGCAAGCTTCCCTCAAAATTTCATGCACTTTGGGCAAATATTTTGTGAGATATCAATTTAATACCATTCGTTGTCCTAGCTGGTCATTTTCAGTAAAAATCAGTATTTTACTTTGCTGCAACTTTCAATATTTTGTGCATTTTTAAGTGGTATCCCATTAGGGATATTTCACATTCCTAATACTATTCCCTATTTAGTAATCCTTGAAACATGGAGAGAAAATGGAGGAGTGCTAAGTCCATGACTTTGAATTCTTCTTGGAATGTCACATGCATGCATGACTTTGGATTGCCACATGTTTGGATTTGTATTCTTGGTTGATGACGTGGAAGAAAAGAGTGGGTTGAATAGTTTGGTGCTCCTTTACATTACTTTGGAACAAACCAAAATACTTTCACTAGCTAGGCATTTCAGTAGTTACGTGAAGACTTTCGGTAGTTGGGTGTTTTAGTAGTTGCGTGAAGACTTTCAGTAGCTACAATCTATGAACTTGGAGTAGAGTTGCTTATGACCTATTTTCTACACACTATTGCATTCCAAATTTAGAATAAATATCAGAAATAACAACAATTAGATTGCAAATATATTTCTAAAGAGATGATAAGATAAATCCTATATTCTAACTTAAATATGTTATCGGTTGTTAAAACTACATCTAAATTCACTTGAAAGCTTGATTTTAAGAGAGAGAATAAGAGTGTTATTTGGTGATATAATGAGACATATTTTGGTCTCATCGACGTGTGCCAATTTATGAGGATAGTTATCCTTCGTATGTCCTTCCACCTCACAATTTTTATACAAGATTCCACTATGCATCTCATGAGCCGAATTGGCTTATAGTTTCTCTAATCTGTTTCACCATAGATGCAATCTACACTTCCAAGAATGGGCTAACTCCAGTATCTATGCTCCTAACTTCTTCAAGATGCAGAGCTACCTCAAAGTCTCACGCGAGATCAGTAAATGTCTTATGAGAGAGTTCCCTTCTAAAAGGTGTGATCAAACTTCCAACAAACCATTGTGCATGTTGGCTAGGGTGAATATCATAAGATAACTTTGATAACAAAGTTTTAAAGTGTGCATCATACTCCCTTACACTCTCAAGAAGCCTGCTTAATTTATTTTAGTGTAATGATGCTTTTCTATTTAAACTTAGGTATATGAAACTTAGCCAAGAAAGCATCATACAAGCACATTATAATCTACAATAGTGATCAGTTCGGATCATACTTCATATACTAGTTATGCAAGCGCCCTTGTAAGGTAGTAGAAACTGACTTTCCTTACACTCAGGAGTTTTGATTACCTTTGCATGCCATATTATTTCACACATGTGCACATGCTCCGCTGCATCTTCAATACCTCTGTACTCTAGAAGGTGAAGATAAATCTCATAATAAACTTTTTTTGATGGTGTAGACCATGCCCACTAGATTGAGACCAGACCACTGTATTACCTCCAATATTTCCTCCAAATCCAGATCCTCTTGATCCACCTCCTATAGCAAGTATTGGAACAAAGGTTGATCTACTCTTTGTTCTAACTATTGTACTAAATTTAACTCCTATAGTTTTTAAGTTGTGTTACTTTCAAATGTATTATTAACTTTTGTGTGCCCACACTGTCTAGATGACATGCCGGAAAATATCGTGATCGACCATCAAAAAAATAAGACATCTACGTAGCCATAGATGAATGTGTTATCTAATGAACTCTTATACTCAATGGAAAATGAAATCTACCTATCACTACTCTATCACCAACACTAGCCTGTTTCTCAATAATTGTTTCAAGAACTGGAACACCAAGCGTAAGGGCAAGGTCACCATGTGGGATTAGATGCGTATTAGTGGTCCTTAATATTTCTTCATCGAGATGTGTTCTCATCTGAATTTGGAGGGATTCTATACCGTGTTTTCCTAAATGGGGAGTACATGATCGCTCTGGTCCCACATCCTTTGTGTGAACCTCGAATCCTTCACATCACTTATCTCCACAACTCCATATACTCCTCAACATTGCACTTATTTTCCAATTCCCTCTCCCATGCCTCATTATACTTAAGCCACCTTTCTTCTCTCACACCGCAATGTCTACCATCTTTCACCACACCTGCTCTTGTCCCCACGCACGATGGAGATTTAGCTAGCCATAGGTTGTTCTTCCAAATCTAGAGTCACCAACAAGATCTTAATCACTAAAGGGATAGTGCACAAATAAGATCCTTTGGGTTCACGCAAGAACTGGAACTTAACAACCTCAGACAAGAATAAGTGGAAACAACGTAATCCAACGTGTAACTGTGCAAAACACCACTCCACCAATTATCTATAATGCATGTCCAAGTCAAATCAGCATCATGCAAAGCCTGGTAATCTTCTTGTGTCCAAACAATTGATCTATACCTCCAATTTCACTTTGATGCATATCTACTACCAGCCACTCGCACAACTCTATAGGAAAACAAAAAAATGTCTCATAGATTTCATGATATATATTTTCTTCAACCCACGTGTGAGCATTAAAATCAGGTCTAATATTATATCTATGAGCAAACTCTTCTTCTAAATTTTCTACCCAACTCTCAATGCTATCCAAAGTCAACCGATATGTCTTCATCATGCAACATCCTTACAACACTTGAAAAGAGGTCTCGGCAACTGAACTAAAATGTAGTATGTATTTCTTGTTCAAGCCCTATATGAACTAGCACATCACTCAGACAAATCGAGCACTCACCCGAAGCACGCAAAGGTACCAGGTCCCTCTTTTTATACCATCTTTTCAAGGTGTTAGCATGATCATACAAGTATTCCATATTCATAACAAGTAATTAAAGGTAAATCATAACAAGAATCAAAACACAACCATAGTGCATAATGAATCAAACAAGGATCAAGATCAGATTTACCATGTAATAACATGTAACAGATACATCAACAACCATTATCCATCCATAAAGATCCATTATATTAAACCATCAAAACATAATATTTAAATACATTACAATTACCATCATAGATTCGAGAGTCGGGTGCGCTCATAAACCAAAAGTAGCATAACTCGACATAACATGATCTATCTCACACCCCTTAACCATGCAAATCAATACATATATATATATATATATATATATATATATATATATATATATATATATATATATATATATATATATATATATATATATATATATATATGTAGTGGGGACTTTCCCTTCACTACTCATGCACTCTCAAAATAGGATCCATGTTGCCATGCATCGCTACAAAAGGAACTTTATAAGCATACAAACTTTGCCTAATAATAGATTACCTATAATTAACTCTAGATCTAATCCTATTATTAGCTCAAACTTTGCATGACGCTTGATCTTCCACTTTCTCAAAAATAGTCATTACTTCATCCTCAAGTCTTTTAGCTTTTCCCAATATGTGTCATCACTCCATGTTCAACTCCAACTTGTTCCATGAAAAATAGGTTAAGTGCCTAACTCTATCTTTCTAGGTGTGTGAATATGAGGGACGCAACTCTGTCAAACTTACGCGCCTATCCATGCGCCCTTTTATACTTAGTCAATATCTTGGCGATCAACACCGTGGGTATGATTTCTTTGAATTTGTCTTCAAGGTTCAAAGAGAAGATAGTATGGCCTAAATGTTGTCTATAATAGGACTATGTGTGTGGGACTTTGATGATATGAAAAAGGGTTTGATGAATAAACCCCAACTGAGTCAAGATGTCATGAATGAAAGATTGACAAGAGGAAACTTATAGTGGATCCAGGCTCAATATAGTTTGTGTTCTTTAAGGAAAGGAGCTAAGGTTCAAGTGTCTCAAGGGTTGAAGTAATTGAAGGGTGTGCATCAAATATGATGCTACAAGTCTACTGTGAAAGAAAGAGAGATGAATATTATATCATGTGAGAGTTGTTTCTAAGTCTCGAGAAGATGTATTGAAGACCGAGTGAAGAATTTCAAGCTTGCAGCTGAACTTCTAACAAAGAGTGTTTGATTCATGTCATGAAAGACTAAGCTAAGTGTATTTAGCTCCATCAACGACAATCATGAAGGAAACTATTGGAATTGAGATGGAGTAGTCTGGAACATGTCTTTGGAGCTAGATTGAAAGGACATAACATGTTCAAATCCTAATAAAAGCAATAGTTTGATGAGTACAGAGGTATGGAAAAAGGTGACATGATGCGGGGTCTACAAGGATTAGAGATGTCTTATAGAGATATATAGAGGAAAAATGGATCTCTACGGGTGTCATGACCTGGTTTGAAAGTCCAATGTCCTAAATGTTATAATTTACAAAGTCTCGATGCATAAAGGGTGTGACTAGTGTGTAAGGAAGATCTTAAGGCTTCAAGGGTCCCCATCAAGTATGAAGGTGATCATCAAATCCTACATGAGATATCTGAAGAAAGAGTGCAAAAAATTCAAGTGATAATAGTACATTAGAGTGAAAAAATGTATTAACAACTGAGTAAGAGTCATGGAGACTATACAAGGTATGACAACCATCTCAGTGCACTTTTGTATGAGTTTTAGTCTTGAAAGTCTGGTTTTGAGTATCTAAAAGAGTCTCTATAGAGCACGAAACTCTTTATTGCTTTTAGTATGTGAAGTAGACTCATATATGAGTTTTCTCATAGTCTTAAGGCAAAGTGTAAATGATATCAAAGCATAGAAATTTTTCCATAACATGTTATAGTGGGGTTTTAAGACTAAAATGTTTTCCTACAAGTGTATCATGAGCATTTATGTCAAGGGGTTGTGGCTTGCTATGTACTCAGTGTATTTAAGTCTAACTAGCCTCAATTTGATGTTTCAAGAAGGATAAGCGATAATCAAGAAAAAAAGTCTGCAAGTTTCACTTTCGAGTGTGAAAGGTGATTAGAACACTAAAGAAGATGCTAAGGAGCCCCAAGTTTAAATGAATCCACTCTATGATCATTGAAACAAGGTATGAGCTTTAATTTTGTTGTTTATAGTTAGAACATTATAACTCAAGCCCAAAGGATTCATAAGTTGATTAGTAATGAAATTTATGAGCCTATATTATGCTTCAAAAATTTGTCAAGAAAAGACTAAGAGAGTTATTAAAGGTTGCTTTTCCCTAAGATGTTAAGCCAATTACCAAGGGTTGAAAAATAAGAACTTTACAGTAAATAATAAAAAAAGGTGTATTATGGGATTGAAGGAAGGAAGACTACACAATATTGACAAAGATATAGTGATTTTCATATATCTTATCCTCCATATGTTGGACTAAAGAGCCCCTATAGAGCCAAAAAGAGTGCATCTATGCATAAAGAAAGGTTCGGAGTGCATCAAAGGTAGAGTAAGTGATTTTCATAACACAAAATGTTTCTCATGAACTTGATAAGTCATTCTTGAGGTGTTTAAAGTATCTATGCTCAATATCAATCATGAAACTAGTAGGAAGGATCTAGAAACCTCAATTGATGATAGTATGATGCTTGAAGAATGTATAGATTTCTATTGTATGCTATAGGTGGGTCCGAGGTACACAAGTACCCACTATTAGAAGGGGGGCATGATATCCTTCTCTTGAAGATAGAAACATCATCTTCAAAGCATTGGGGTATGATATGAAGTTTTTCTTACAAGGAATAAGTAAGTTAAGATTATGGAATGTGTCACTTCATATGATATAACTATTAAACACTAAAAATAAGGTTTAGGACTTAGTAAAAATAGAAAAGTCTCTTCTCATGCAAGATATCATGGCATGAAGGCAAAGTTTTGTGATCACCTAGAGAGGTGAATGTTTTAATTCTAGGGGGTTTGTATATTGTTGTGTCTTTGAATGTTTAGGATTCTAGAGCACACCAAAGTTAGGAGAAATGGAACTAAATGGTCATTAGAGGGAAATCAGTCCTTGAGATGGTTTGAAGTCAAAAAATGGTAAGAGACAAGTCAATTTTTTTCCTTGACTAGTTGATTTTTCCCAAAATGAAGGTATGCATAACATGTTTGATTCAATTCTTAATTTTTGGCATGTTTATGAGGTGGTACCATCAGATGTTGGTCTGGTTCAGTGGTCTCATATTGACAAAAATAGAGTTTTGTGTGATATGTCAAGTTTCTGAGACCTAAACTATGAGTAATGGTGTTTTTTTCTCCCAATAAGGTATGATTATGCCTCCTTCATGTTGATTGATGATGTTCGGATGATGTAGATGCTTAGCCCAAAGGGAGCATGGTGTTTGAATGCTTGAAATGAAGACAAAATCAGTTCTTGAGGTAATTTTCAATATTTTGAACTAAGATGAGATCTTTGGTTGATGTTTCTAGCCAAAACATGATTCTTTGAAGCTGTGGAAGGTGAAGAATGTGAGCTACAAGTATGCCTTTATCATTAATGTAAAAAGGGGTAGAAGTTCAGGGTGTTTTCCATCAATGACAAAGGGGAGATTGTTGGCATGTGTTCTAATAGGTGTTTTCATTCATGCAAAACCAAAGTGATGAAAAATTGAATGGTGTGTCATGTTTTTATGATGATGTACATGATGTCAACATTGTGTTTCAGATGTGTTTGTGCTGATACAGTGGGATTTAGTGAGGTGTGTTTGCTCTTACAAGCCTATACAGGTGAGTAGGAGATGTGGCATGGTAGTAGGAGCTTCTTGGAAGCTTGGGAAGCATGTTGACATGATGGATAGCATGTTTGAGGGTTATTGAGCACTCACAAAGTAGTGGCATGGTACAAGTATACTTGGTTCACTATGTTATAGGTGCTCATTAGGAGCAAGTATGGTTACTTGGAGGTGACAATGTGGTGTGGATCCATGTGAGATCATGGAAGATTGTATTTAGATATATCATGATGCATTAGTTATGTTTGGATAATTTGCAGAGGATTAATGATGAGTTATTACATTCTTTGATTGACCCTAGATTCTACGGTGATAATAAGGGATGTAAAGAAAGGTAAGTCTTAATTAATTGAGAGATTAATGTATGGTATTGATTTTATGATGGTTAGAGATGTTAGAGGTGTGTTTCATAGTGCTTTGAGAAAAATTTCACATTCTATGATGTGTATTTTGCAAAATATGATTGATTATGTGAGACAAGGTGAAAAACAAGTCATTTTACTGCTCAAAGTTGAACTTCAAATGCTCATTGTGAATAGTGTGCTATACATGGGACCGTTGGCTTTGAGAGAAGCTTACATGGTGAGTTTATAAGGTTCACAAAAAATAATGAGGTCAGTTGATCGTCAAGTTTTTATGAATGAATGTTAAGAAGGTAAAGTGGTCTAAAACCCTAGTTAAACCCTAGCTAGGAGCAGTTTATAGAAAGTGAAGTATAGTGTTGATGTATTTTCTCATTCGATTAAAATTAATGAGTTATCTACTAAATAAAGTACACAACTCAAAACATGGAGGGTTTAAGGTACCTCAAATGTGATGTGATGGATATGGGTGCAAAGTGAATGATGGATCATCGTTGTAGTTGATAACCTGTAAATAAGATAAACTAAAATGGGATTGATTAGATAGATTTATGCGAGGGTTGTGTGAAAAATTACGGATCCAAGAAGTGATTAGATTACTTTCACGGATGTCAACCCCCATGCATTTATAAAGAGTGAAATAAAGTAAGAACAACAGATAACATGCAGAGACAAGAATATATTGAATCGAGAAACAATTAAAATTTATTTAGAAGTTGATATGATTGGAATAACAATAAATCAAAGGTTACATGGTTGGATCTTGATTTAGAAGATGGTTTGGGTGATGCCAATTGGATTAGGTTGACGCTGATTGGGAATGGATCTATGCTCTATGGATATGGGTTGGATAAGGCCGAGGATGGATGGATGAAAGAGGTAACTCGCAAGCAAATAAAATGGAAAAGAAGGTTACTAGAGAAGCTCGAAAGTGTGTTACCGAAGCTGATATGAACTCGTAAAATATTAGACACAAGAAATACAAATATAATCTTATAAAAATCTGAATAAAGCAACACAAATATACCGATAAGTCTCACGAATGATGATCGTGAGTGAGCAATGAAAGCAACATTGAAACGATGTCCGGGAGATTTGTGATTGTTACAGGAATGCTCATGTAAGAGGGAAAGCTCCGCAGTCGTAAGGGAGGTTGAATGTTTGCATGCATTTGATTCTGATTGAAAATTAGAGAGGAAGGATTCAATTTTATAGGGTTGGCAATGTCGGCTGGAAATTTGAGTCGCGATCGATTGCGGGGAAAGTTTCCCAACTAGGCAAGCTTTTTACGATTTTGGCGTGATTTTTTTGTTTTAAGGATTGGCCAAATGTTCTAAAGCTTGTAGACGGGATTAGATTGCTTAGGGATGAATTTAAGGTAGTTAGGGCATAAAAATAGATGGGAGAAAAGCTTAGAAAAGTAAAGGGATGAATTTAGGATAAAAGCATCCTAAATAACAAGTTGGTTAGGCAAAGATGAAGGGTATTAATTAATTAATAAGAATAAAGATTGACATGGATGGAATAATCGGGCATGTAAGATATTAAATGGTTAATTAATTAATGGGGATTGGATGGGCATTTAATTAGATGAAGGGGAATAATAAATATGTGTATGGGGTGATCAAGGGTGTAGATATTGAATTTAGGTGTCTACATTTTGCCCCTTTTGTTAAGTGGTTTGAGCTAGCAAGTCATGAGACAAAAAAAATAATGAGATTTGGATAACGTTGATGATAAGCTCCCTCTCAAATGGGGATTGATGATGTAAAAGGAAATCGATGACGCATTTGAAAAAGATAGATGAAAAAGGTGGGTGGGTGAAGAAAATATGCGTAAAATGATTACCAAGGTAAGATGCCCCAAGAAAAAAGGATTGCAATATCAATAAAAAATTGATGGTGACTCTAATATCACATCGGTAGAGGAAAATTACAATCTCAATGGAGACAAAGCTACAACATTCTACGGACTAGTGAGTGGGTGGGTAAAGACCATTGCAGTATGGATTCAAGCCATGATGACCAATAGGTCATAGGAAAACATCAAAGTATGCACAACTAAATACGAAAGGTATGTAAAATCCTTCATTCACGAGGAACAGAGCAAAAGGTATATGCCCAAAAGGGATGAGAAATGGTTGAGAAGAAAAATGAAAAAGTGGGTGATGAAATAATATGCCCCGAGGGGGAGAAAGTATGGCCATAAGGGTGGACTTTGTGCGTGGTGGATACGATTGATTGTTGGATTAAATGCCCAAAGGAAAAAATAAATATGGCCACAAAGGTGGAATTTAAGAGTAGAAATGGATAGGATTAATGTTGAATTAAATGCCAGGGAAAAAGGAATATGGCCACAAATGTGGACTTCAAGATGGTAAGGGGATGATGCAAAATATTGAAACAAAATGCCAAAAGGGAGAATATAGATGGCCACAAAAGTGGACTTTGAGGAAAAATGAAATAATGAAATGGTGCCCTAGCAAAAGAGCACAAAAATGGCCCAAAAGGTGAGATAAAAAAATGTGAGATATGGTGCCCCAAGAGGGAACACAAAGATGGCCACAAAAGTGGACTTAAGATGAGATAAATTGGATAAGATTTGATGAAATAGATGGATAAGATCGGATGAGGTGTAGGATAAGATGCGACTTAAAAAACAACCTATGGGTATGAGTGACACAACATCATATCAAGGAACACATGAGGAAAATATTCCTCCAACCGCATTGGAGGTAAACAAGAAGGGGATCTAGGTAACGCAAGGCACATGCGACCAAAAACAGGATGTTAGTAAATAATTAACGACAATTAGTTATACCAAAGATCATAAGAGAAAGACAGATGGGATGGAATCATAGACCTAATGTTGACATGACAAAGGGATTTGAGATGCAAATTATATGTGGGAAGAGGGTTCTCCGTTAGTGGTGTTCCCTAAAACTATGCCCTAGCTCTGGGAAGGGAAAGAGTAATGTTAAAAGAAAGTTGATCAATACGGGAAGCTTTCTTAGGATGCTAATAAAATGGAAGGTTGATCAATGTGGGAAGCCTTCAATGCCATAAGAGAGTATCCATCCTTTGAGGGTATGGTCTAATTTATACAAAATATAGATGGCAAGAGTAATATATATGATAGTCATCCTTGAGGGATCGGTCTATTTCTTTTGATTTTAACTTTGATTTTTATTTTTTTATTTTCATGAACAGTTGTTCTTGAGGATTAGTCTAGAACATCCTTTGATTTTTATTTTACATGGGGAGAGTTGGGACTAGCTAAGTAGACCACTTAGGAGGGGATAAGGATGTACAAGAGACACCCTTGGACCCTTTACATGGTTCCAATAGGTGAATGAGAGGGTGATGGATGTAATGATCACAGAGTTTTCATCGAAAGGGAAAACCTATTCATAAGGAATATACTACACGTAGAGCCATGGTGCTCATATTTAAGGTCACATCTAGGAAAGTGATGGTAGACCACATAGTTCCAAATCACTACAATGAAAGATGGAAGAGGCTAATGATGGAGGGATGATATAAGGATATGACTAAGAGCTCACTGGAAGACACACTAACAATAGACTGGTTGTGAGTGCAAAGTGTTAAGAGGTTCCACTTCCGGTTTACCCTCAAGGGAAGGAAAAATTTCCATGCAATGTCCGATTAAAGTCACATTTGAGATAGGATGACAACTTGATAGGGTGGGATATGATGAGATAGATGAATGAAGATAAAATTATGTGCTACCCTTAAGGAAGTGAAAAGGTGTGTCCCTAACGAGACGAGATAGATGGTCCCCTAAGAGAGGGATGAATATGACCACAACGGTGTATTTTAGATGAGAATAAATGTTCCCCAAGAGAAGGAAAAATATGGCCACAAATGTGGAATTTGAAATGAAAATATGGTACCCCAAGAGAGGCATAAGTATGGCCACAAAGGTGGACTTTAAAATGAGATGAGGACTCGAGACAAGATTAATTTGGATTTAATATTGGATGAGATTAAATAAAATGATGTCAAAAGTGAAGTCCCCCAACATCAAGGGAGTTGTATGGATGGATAAGAGATGAATCAATGCGAAAGAGATGCTCAAGGACGAGGGGAAGATGTCCCCCTAGTGAGGGAGATTATATCACTATGGAAAAATTAGATGTGGATGTCTAAGGAGTTTAGATAAGATCATTTTGTATTTGGATTGGATAAATGGTCGGAGACCACAGGGGTGATTGGTAAGACAAAAATATCGATGAATAAGGGAGGACCCTCTGTAGGAGGAACAATATGTGAAGGGGTAGATGAAGGAGGATGCTTAATAATTTTGATGGATGGGGATGTAGGAATAGGAGTTCGATTGGTCATGGTGGATGGAGAAGGATGGATTTTTGAATGAGGAAGTCATCTTTCTCAATAAGATCATGGACAATGGTCTGAAAGGACTTACAATGCTCAATGTCATGACCTGGGGTATGATGATAGGCACAAATGCAATTGGGATTGAACCATGATGGCTTCTTACGATGGGGATTAAAATATCTAATGGGAGGAAGCATGATGGTAGATATTTGAATTAAATTTCTAAGGATGTCTGTGTAAGATCCAATAGAGGTATTGGAAGGAAGATAGCTTTTGTAGGTTTTAATAGGATATCTTGACTTGGATTTAGGTTGGATGGGTGCAGATGCAAATTGGATGGGTGGATTAGGCGTCTTGGAGGACGAAAGTTTTGGGAGGAGAGTTAGATTGTTTAGATTGGATTTTATTATTATGTGACATCTTAGGTGAAGGGGTTGGCCCTAAAATAGATGAGTGTGTGTCGGGATGGATTTTGTAATGTTGAATTATTGAGAAAAGGATAGGTCTAAGCATCTTATGAGGACGCCTATGAGACCTTTGGGAATGTTTACCATGAGTATTAGATTTGGATTGAGAATTATTACCCTTAGCAGGGGTAACTATACTCTCAACCGGTGGATTTGAATATTTTGGTGTAGATTTTGGATTGGTTGATGTAGAAATGGTCGGTTTTGAAAAGGGAGAATGACTCCTCCTTGTGTTTGTTTTAGATGGAGGTGATTGCTTCATAAATGTTGCAAGGGGCATCATTGATATATTCACAAATTGAGAGGATGTGACTAGTGTGGTAAGGGATATAGGTGTAGATATAGGAATGGATGTTGGAGAAGGAGTGGGCGTAAAAGATTGGGATGGAATGGATGATGTAGTCATATGTAAAGATGTAGGTGCATGCGTTGAGATAGACATTGGGATAGTTATAAGTAGGGTTATAGGAGTATGTGTGGTAGTTGGGATTGATGTGGAAATGAGTGATGTAGATGTAGTAATAGGTGTGTTTGAGGGTGAAGGAATAGATGTGAGAGTTGTAGGAATAGGTGTGGATATCAATGGGACTGAAATAGGTGTTAAAGATGAATATGATGTAATAGATTGGGGCATGATTGAAGTGGATGAAGTAGGGGGTATAGTCAAAGTTGACGTGGATGTGGTAAGGATAGAAGTAGGTATAGGTATAGGACAAGTACTAAAAGTTGATATAGGTGTGATAGTTATGGATACGATAGGTTTTGAATAAGGGGTAGGAATAATGTATAAGGTAGGAGAAGGTGGAGTCATTGATGAGATGAGATCTTGATTAATGGTGTTAATGGTGTGAGCATTTGGTAGTTGAGATGTAAAAGGGGTGGCTTGATTTGTTAGTGGTTGACTAGGTGAAGTGGTGGAGCTATCTATTTGGATATCCCCTTGATCTATAAGTTGTTGGATACGATATTTGAAGGAACAACACTTCTCAATGTCATGACCTTTGACTTGATGATATTTACAATAGTGGCCTTCGTGATACCACATAGGCTTGGGTTGTGAATCATCCATGGTGTGTATGGGAGGAAGTTGGATGGAGTGTACCACCATCAACTTGTAAAATACATAGCTATAGGATTCCCCCAAGGGGGTGTAGTTAGGAGATGGTCTAAAAGCTCTTTGTGAAGACTCTGTGTGAGAGGGATATGTGGATGGGGATCGAACCGAGATGGTATTGGTAGTAGTTTTAGACTTGTCACTATGTATAGTGGGTTTTATGAACTCGTTCTTGGGCTTATTTGATCAAAGCTTGAGTTAACATTACTCAAGGGCGTGAGTTTCAATTTTGTGAGCCATGGTGAAGGCTTCTTCAAATGTTTGGAAAGATTAGATTTGTAATGTAGAAGAAATATGATTCACACATGAGCATGAGAAGAGTTTGATGAGTTTAGCTTATGGAAGATTAAATGATAGTTGGCTTATGATGCCACACCATCGAGTGACAAAATCTATGATAGACTCATCATCAAACTATTTAATGGCATATAAGTCATTGATAGTGATTTTAGGTGCAATATTAATCAAAAAATGCTCTAGGAACAATTGTGTGAGTTGGGTAAAGGAGAATAAGGAATGTTGAGGAATCCCATTGTACCAATCCAATACTTAGACTGACCAAGGACATAGGGAAGGTGCAAAGCATAAGTTCCTGATCATGTGCGATAAGGTAACATGTGTGTTTAAAAGCACGGATATGTTGTTGGGGATCTTCCTTGCTGTTAAATTTGATAAACTTGGAAAGCTCCCAATGAGGGGGGTAAGGTTTGATTGGAATCAACGGATGAATGGGTTCATTATAGATTTGTTCATAAGATAGTGTAACCTTGGGTCCCAAGGTAACGACCTTTAGACTAGCTAACCTATTCATTAAGGCATGGATAGGGTCATTTGATGTGATGATAGGTTGGGATTGGATTGGTTGTGTGGCATGGAAAGTAGTTTGATAAGGTGGTTGATAAGTTCGATGGATGGGTGTTTGGGAATCATTTGATAAGGATTAATATATGTCATGGGTTGAGATTGGATAAATTGTTACAATGATTGATGTTGAGAAATAGGGACATGGTATGATTTTTGAGATTGAGTAGGTTGTTGTGGTGAATGATAAGTGGGGATATAAGTGTTAAGAGGTTGAGATTGTTGGAT
This sequence comes from Taxus wallichiana var. yunnanensis, assembly GCA_018340775.1. Taxonomy (NCBI): domain Eukaryota; kingdom Viridiplantae; phylum Streptophyta; class Pinopsida; order Cupressales; family Taxaceae; genus Taxus; species Taxus wallichiana. Next base: position 54,896,103 of record CM031238.1, read on the forward strand.
ATGCATACTAGTGACAATAGTGGATGGAATAGGGATAGAGTTAATATAAAGTGATGTGGGTGGAATGGGATCCACTGGTTGAGTGGGTTGATAGGATTGAGAGATTTGGGGGTCTATGATGTAGGAAGTCATAGATAGGGCTAGAGGGAGGTCCAAGAGTTTCTAAAGGAGCCGGAGATGGGGGTGTAGTTGGTCTAGAAAGGTTGGATTGATGAGAGACATGAGGATTGGTTCCAAGGTGGGGACAATTTTGGATGACATGGTCCTCATGAAGCGAGACCATGGAGACAAGGGGTTGGGTAATCAAGGTGTGGTCTCAAGTTTATAATCTTGTTGGGAGAGATCATTAGAGGAAGGAATGTCATTAGATGAAGTGGATTTTTGTGTTGTTTCAACTTGAGAAAGGGTAATAATAGGCATGAAATAGATGAAAATTTGTTTATGTAATTTGTTAACAAATAAATCAAGCAACAAGTTTCTTATCATCATGATTAATTAAAAGATGTGAAAAAAAAAAAATTGGATAACAAAGGTGCCTAAGAAAAGGCAGTCTATGTCTGGTTTTAGGTTTGTTTTGGCTAGGAAGTCTCGGGTGGCTTTCTATTGGGTGATGAAATCCCAATCAGTCAACTGGGTAAGGATATGTTTTGATGTGTTATTTAGATGTGTGAGTTTTAGGTCATGTGTGATAAGATGTGAGATGCAACAAGTTAAACCCCTACTTAAGCTATGTGAGCAAGAAGGATGCAAAAAAGGAAGGTTCTTTTTAAACCAAATCAAAGTGTGATCTTTTGATGAGGACACACACAGAGAAAAGGAAGTACGATGCAAAAAATAGAAAATAAGGAAAAAGAGGAAAACTTGGATAAAGATTTTCCTTTTTATATGAGCTTTAGTAGGAAGATAAATCAAAGAACCAATCCAACACGAGAAAGCAAGAAGTGGGGTCTCACCTTTGTAGTGTTAGTACAAGACAGAAGAAGTAGAAAAAATAAAAAAGGGATCACCTAAAGGGTGGTCCCACCGGGCATGCCGAGATTGTTGATGTATTTTCTTGTTTGATTCAAATTAATGAGTTAGCTACTAAAGAAAGTACACAACTCAAAACATGGAGGGTTTAAGGTACCTTGAATGCGATGTGATGGATACAGCACAAAGTGAATGATGGATCCTTGTTGTAGTTGATAACCTACAAATAAGATAAACTGAAATGGGATTGATTAGATATATTTATGTGGGGTTTCCCAAACAATGTCGGCTCCAAGAAGTGATTAGCTTCCTTTCACAGATGTCAACCCCGTGCATTTAGAAAGAGTGAAATAAAGCAAGAACAATATATAACATGCAGAGATGGGAATATATTGAATCGAAAAATGATTAAAATTGATCTAGAAGCTGATATGATTGGAATAATCAGTAAATTAAAGGTTACTGGTCGGTCTAGTCGATGGTGACCCGAGTTTGCACACGCAGTCGATGCCAACTAGATCTGATGAAAGGAACCTACAAAAAACCTGCAAGCTCTTATGTGGTTGGATCTAGATTTAGAAGATGGGTCGGGTTGATGCCGATTGGAATGGGTCGACACCAATTGGGAATAGGTCCACGCCAACTAGATATGGGTTGGGTAAGGCTAAGAATGGATGGATGAAAAAGGTATCTTGCAAGCAAATAGAATGGAAAAGAAGGTTGTTGGAGAAGCTCTGAGTGTTACTGAAGCTGATCTAAACCTGTAAAATATTAGACACAAGCAATACAAAGATAATCGATAAAAATCTGAATAAAGCAACACAAAGATACCGATAAGTCTCACGAATGATGATCGTGAGCAATGTAAGCACATTGAAACGATGTCTGGGAGATTTGTGATTATTGCAGGAATGCTCGAGGCAAGAGAGAAAACTCGCATGAGTCTTAAGGGAGGTCGGATGTTCACATGCAATCGATTCTAAATCGAAATTTATAAAGGAAGGATTTAGTTTTATAGAGTCGATGATGCCTAGGTGAGTCATTTGCCCGCTAATTGGGGAAAGTTTCCCAATGGGAAAGCTTTTACGATTTTGACATGATTTTTATGTTTTTAAGGATTAGCCATATGCTTTAAAACATATAAGCATGATTAGATTGCTTGGGGATGAATTTGACATATTTAGGGCATAAAAATATATGGGAGAAACTCTTAGAAAAGCAAAGGGATGAGTTTAGGATAAAACATCATAAATAACGAGGTCAAGTTAGGGTAAGATAAGGGTATTAATTAATTAATAGGGATTAATTAATTAATAAGAATAAAGATTAACCTAGATGGAATAAGCTGGGCATGTAATATATTAAATGTTTAATTAATTAATGGGGATTGGATGGGCATTTAATTAGATGAAGAGGATTAATAAATATGCGCGTGCGGGTGATCAAGGGTATAGATACTGAATTTAGGTGTCTACATATAGTAACCAAATTTTGATTGGTTGATCAAAATCAATGATTGGATATTGTAGAGGACTCTTTTAGATTTCCATAAATGTATGGTTGAGGTCATGGTGATGAGTGGGCCCCGCCTAAAAATAATGATTCTAATGAAGAAGGTTTTGGGACAAGGTTGTCCAAAGGAATAACATGTAAAATCGATGGTGCATTATTAATGGGAGTTTATATTGATGTACGTGGATATTTTAGAGCATTTTAATGTAGGTACATGGTGTTTTGAGGTCCATATAAGTTGACTGGTCAAAGGGCAATTTTGGGGTCTCAAATAGTAGGGTCTAGTATAAAATGAGCATAACTTGAGATCTAGTGAAGTTTTGAAATGATTCAAGTTGTGTTGGAAACAATATTCAAAGGTATTTCTAGTGATATGAGGTTTTCCTCATGATGATTTCATTTGATGAGATTTCTAGGATATTCTTTTGATAGGAATACTTTTTGCAATTCAAGACAACTTGTGTTCAGTGAAAGTTTGATGTTGTTTGAGACGTGAGATGGATTGGGTGATTCTTTATATCACCTATAATGTGAAGAGGGATGAATTTTTCATATAATGAATCCATTTATAGGTATTTAATGTTTATATAAGTGTTTTTATCATCTTCTCTTTGGAAACAACTTTTTGGGCAGGGTGATTTGGTGAAGACAAACTTTTTGTGCATTGAGTGGGAGATTGTTTCAAAGCTTCTAAATTTCTTAGAAGAATTCTTAAGGTTCTTAAATTTCCATCAAGTGGTTACATGGAATATTTTTCTCATGTTAAAGTGATTTGGTGGACTAATGAAGTTTCCAAGGTGTTAAAGGGTGCATGAAACAACTGTTTTGAGAAGAACAAAGAGCACTGGGCCCCGTAAACGAAATAATTTGATTGGATGAGATAAATTGCAACAATATATGATGTTTAAATGTTATTTTAAACATGTGTGATGATTTTTAGAGCTTGACCAAAAATAGTTTTGGGATTAGGAGATTTTTGTCATCCCAATGCAAGGGTTTTGGGATTTTGGTGCATGAATGAAGTATTTTTGCTAGGCCGACCTATATGGGTAAATTTTGAATGTTCTAGTGATTATTATGGGATTTTTTTAGCATGGTATGTTCATGCAAGTGGAGGCAAATTGACCTCATTTGAATTTGAATCAAGGAAAGGGTATAAAGTGGAGTTTTTTGGTACAGTCTGATGAAACTAGCTTTTTCAAACCCCTTTTATCTTATTTTGAAGAACCCTTTCTTTGCAAAGAAAAAAACTTTGGGCCTAGAAAAAAAAACCTAGAATTACATTCTAGGACAACATATGGTTGAGTTTTCATGAGGATAATTTGAGCAAGTGCAAAGTTGGTGTTGTTTCTTTGAAAGCGAGTTAGAGAAGGAAGGCATATTTTGATGCTTGTGTTTAGATGCTATCTTCATAGCATGTTGATGTAATTTTCAGGTTTCTAAGGAGTTTTCAGATCTTATATTGAAGTTTGAATACATTATCATAGTTTTACTTCTTCATATGTATTCATGAGACATTGATTTTCTTAAGAGCACTTCATTATATCTTGTGATTCATTGTTGAAGACACTACTCTTTGTGATCTGATTTGAGAATTTATATAAGTGTGTGGGTTTGATTTAACTATAAATATATGTGTGTCTTTTATATTATATTTTTTCCTTGCATTGACTTCACTTCCTTATAAAATTTTGTATGCTTTGATGTGTTCTACATGATTTTGTGTGGTTAGGGTTTGAAGCACAAGTGAGTAAGTTTTATTGGGACCCGATTCACCCCCCCCCACCAATCCTTGTCACCTTCAACATGTGTCTACCCTCTCCTCTCTATATTTCCTTCTATTCTTCCCCTTATGGAGAGTGATCCCCTTCTTTCTGGTGTTATCACCTCCTTAGCTTAGGTTTCATTTCTTGCATTCTATCTAACCCTAGTCCTTTAGATGCTTAGATTAGATTTAATTAGTTATGATTTACTGTTTAGGTAGTTCTAGCTCTACGCTAGATAAGTAGAGGAAGATGAACATTCTTCAATTCTTCAAAGGGTGATCTCATGTAGTCAAGTTCCACATTGAGAGATCATCCCATGTTTCACTAAGGTGTTGAACCTAGTTTCAACATGGTGCAATTTTAGGTGACAACGGTTACTAAACACACTATTTCATTACCTCTTTTTGTTGCAGTATAAAAGAGGATATCCATATATATTTTCATAGAAGTTGATGTCTTCTAAACCCTAATTAAAACCCTAAGTAAGAATATTTTTTCCATTACTCCTCTAGAACACTAATAGAGAGAGTTTTATGGGTGTAACGAAAAATATGTGTTCATCTTCTCCTCTAAACTATTATGCCCTTTAAAACTTTAATTATTTTACAAATTTATCATTGTTGTTGTTTATGTAGAGGCAATTAATGATTGAGATTTGAGATTTATCTCCCTTGAGTCTCATGCATAAACAAAGGCATATATTTACTTATTTGACATCTTACTTGAATGGGAAATAATATGGGGTGTATTTAGTAATATGTGTTTTAAGTTTAGATTTAATATGTTTTAAAATTATTTTTCACATCCCATGAAGGGTGTTTTAATGGTGGATTTAACATCTAGTCATTTCAAGCATGTAACTATAAGTGGTAATAAATGAGAAAACATATTTTCATAAATGCTTGTAATGTTTATTACACAAATTAAGAAGAGTTGTCTATTTTTAATCTTGTTTTTTAAAGTACTAGTAATCACACATGGGTGATGCAATGGGAATGCCGATAACTTCAATGGTGATGTCTAAACTGACTTGTCTACTAATATCATTGCTATTTCCAATGCTTGAATGCATGACCTAACATTGTTCTTTTTTTTTGTTTCTTAGGGAACTTAGGGCTTTGTTTTCCCTCTTCTTGGTTGAGCATTTTTCCTAGGAACGTAAAACAACATTGATAGATGGTTTGTTGAAAATTTTTGGGAGTCTGCAATTACACTATTATAAACATTGATCCAATACATAAAAATAAACGAAGTGAAAATAGAATCTCCATAATAGGAAAACATGGCAATATGAAGAATAAATGTTGTCACATGTTGTAAGGGTCCCGAGAATTCCATAACTTATAATAATAATAATAATAACATATAGGTCGGTCACATAGGAATATAGGGGAAATTAACTCACGACACTTAACCAATCAAAAAATTGCTCTTGAAAATGCCATGGTAATGTAAAAATTGAATCTTCAAAGTTGCTTAAAGATTTATAAATAAAAATGTGCATACACATACGCACCACCCCCATGCTTTAAATAAGCATTATGTGTGTGTGTGTGTGTGTGTGTGTGTGTGTGTGTGTGTGTGTGTGTGTGTGTGTGTGTGTGTATTCTTCCCTAGTATTATTACCACCAAATCACAACACCCTCTGATTTCTTAGCATGTGGATGTGTTAACACAAGTAGTGTGACTGAGTAACATGGGTACTATCTCTAAGTGTGGGACTTGCTACTTAAGATAGACCTCAGAGAGAAGGTTGGTTCCTCTTCCTACGTGCGAGACTAATTCTAATGAAGTAAAACTATTGATTATCTCTATCCTATAATTTTCAAGGGACCAGGAGAGAGAAATAACATGAAAGTAAAAGAAATCTACACTACATAGGTGATGCACCAAAAGAAGTGTTTGAGAACAACTCTCTAATGTGCCAAAATGGAAGCAAAATGTAGATTAGATAGGGTGATAACAACTCTCCATAATCTAACATCAGCATTCACAACAACATTTCCATGCATACAATAATAATGAATCCCTGCAAAATCATAGAGTAGACACAATACACCTGCAATAAGATTGAAGAGGCAAGAAGAATGCAAATAAACACAAGGAAGATACATCCACAAACTTGCATCTATTGCTTCATTAATATGCATAGTTCAAACTCTTACAAAGGAAAGTCCTGGATCACCATGCAAGGAGTCCACCACAAAGGCATGTAACACATTAGCTTCACAAAACCAAAATGATAGAGTTTTACTACTAAAATTAACCTCTCCTTCAAATGAGAGAACTTCTCAATTTATAGAAAATGAAAGGAGGGAGAGAGAGAAACAAGAAAACTCATATTTTCCCTTTGCATCAATTACAAAGTACCCAAAGTGGGTGGAAAACATGATTTATGACTGCAAACCCTCCCATACTACCCCATAACTTGCAGCAGTGGAGAAATGTCTATCCATGCCCATTAATTGCTCTCTCAACCACCATCCAACAACCAATTTGAACTGGGATCATTTTCCACAAAATTCACCCTCAAAACTCCATCAATTTCTTGATTTATTGATCCCTATGCAAATCTCTCAAATTCATAATTCCAACGAGACCAATTTTGTGAAAATATGTTGAGAAATGCTCAAGATATGAGCTTAAGTGTTGGTGGCCATTTTGAGCTTTCACAAACTTACTTGACCTTCACGGATTTGTGAATAATTAATTCTTTGGATAGAAATCATCATTTAATTTTTTTCCTCTTTTTAACATTTACACATCATTTAAATGATTTGGTAATTAAAAATGGTGGGGCCCTCCTTGCTTTCTCTTTGCCTTTAATTTTTCATGTTAAAGGGGGTTGGTGTTTAAATGTTTAATACATTTGCTAGCTTGGCCGGCTCGGTCAAGCTCACTCTTCTTTCCCCATCTTTGAACATTGCCCTTTTCCATGGTGAGCTAGCTCCTCACCACGTTGGTAAGCTCACCTCCCAAAACATTGAGTTTCTCCTAGACATATGTTGGGCTCTTGGGCTGTAGAAGACTTTTGTTTGGCACAACCCATGTCGTTTGGTGTGCCCAAACCCCACATCGCTCCTCCCAACCTCATCAGGATTTCGGACCCATGGTGTAAAATTATCCGACGCCACCATTTGTTCACACCTTCCCTATGACCCGCCCAGGAAATCGGGCCTGCAGTGCAAAATTGTTCCACCAACACTTATGCATGTGAGCCACGTCAGGCCCACTCACCTGCATAAACTCCTCCCTAGCTCATTCCTGGCTCATCTAGTCACTTGGTGAGCCAACTTAAAATACTCACCCCGACTTCATTCTAAGTAAGTCTCATTTGAGTCTTCATTGCTTTTGATCACCGATGCCTCGTCTCGCCATGCATAGCTTAGCTCGATGTCGTATGGAGATCACCTAGCCTCAAAGTGGATCACTCGATATAATGACTCGATGTGTCTCAAACCATAGATTATGTCGCCACTAACATTTGTGATATGAGCTTTCCACGCAGCGTCATCCCAACACTTGCATTTCTTCTCCGGATTATAAATAGTTTGGCCCAAGTTACCTTACGATGCGAGAATCAAAACATGATCTGGACATCTGTAATGCCTCCATGCCATTTCAAACAACTTGACTCCACGTGAATGCCTGTAATGAGCTAACTTGTGCTTGGCACGATGAGTTTGATGGGTTGATTATTGAAGGCAACTAGTTCTTAGTCCTCCGGATGGCTCTGTTCACTCACTAAAAGCTTAAGTGCAACTCATTAAAACTAGCTCAGTGATCCATTGCACGATCTCGGTCCCATTACCAATTATGAATTAATTACTTCTCCGGGATGTACAACTTGGTGGTAATTTACATGGCTCGCCCCTTTGAAGAATAGTCCTCTTGTTAAACACAACTGGTGGTGTATTCTAGAACTCACTCCTTCATAATGCAACTCGGTTTACTATAATAGCTCAATTATATTTAATACAACTCGATGGGATCCCCATTTTGCAACCCGATGAACTCCACATTACCAAATAACCATGTCGACTTGGTCCCTTCAATAATGTAGCTCGAGTGTATTATAGATCAACTCGGCCATGAACTCAATGAGCTCATTAGAACTCTAAAGGAAATTTCTTAACCCTTTCAACTCCTTGTAAACCTTTTTGTATTCCTCATCCTCTCGAGAATATGAATCAATGCCAGGAGAGTGTTCCAGATTTGGCTATTGGATTACATGTGGGCCCTCAACTTTGTTGTCTAAATTCACCCAAGGAATGAATTTGGATAACAAATACTAACAAAAATACAAAGAAAAGTATAGCATTGAGTGACATCCATATAAGGGGAACACCATGAAGCAAAGATGCCACCTCACAAGATAGTTGGACTCAATGATGTGGTTGAAAGAGTGTGTTGTTTGCATGTATGGTCATGGGTTTGCCAAAGCAAACATTGGTGGAGGGTTCCCCTATGAAGTGAGTCATCATTCATACAAGGAAGTTCATCGAGTATGAGTGAGGCATTGCGTGTCATTTCCGGTGCACACACCACCAATAAAACCCAACCTTTACACCCTCCCACCACTTCGCATGTGATAATGCCCATCATTTATGATCTTTTGCCCCCTCGATAGAGAATATCACATTGCTTCTTATACCTTTTATGGGCTAGTGAGGTAGGTTAACCTATCCATATCAATGTTTATAGTTTTGATGAGGTGTATTTTTAATCTATATGATCCAACTCAAAAAAATTTCCCTTACGGTAATTAAGAATTGAGTGGTATCCATATGAGGGGAGCATCATGAAGGCAGAGATGTTATCTCATATGATAATTTGAGGACCTCATACATATGATCGGGATGTTTCAAATGAGGTAACCAATGGAAATGATGTGTGAACTTGGCCACTATTGGAGGTGACAAAGATTGAGAAGGGGGGTGAATTAGTCCCCAATAAAACTTTCTCACTTATACTTCAAAAACCTAAACGCATAATCTCATGGAGCACACATATAAAAAAACATATATTCTTCATAATGAAATAAAAATAATGCAAGGATCACAATATAGACACGAGAATCCACTTTCATTAATGTTCACACAATATCATTACAATTTATTGATACTCAAATCAGATTACAAGGAATTTATGTCTTCAACACTAGCAATCAAGATGCAATGAAGATGTATCAAGATAAATAATCTTGTCTCATGAGTACCCAAGAAGATATACTTCTTTCCAAATGATTACAAATCAATATCAGATCTGAAGATACTTCTAAAACCTGCAAATAACATCAATATGATATGAAGATATCATCTAAACATAAGGATACAAATATTCCCTCCTTCTTGACTCGTCATCAAATAAACTTCTCCATATTTTCTTTCCTCATATCCTCCACATGAAGACTCAACTCGATAAAATCCTAGAATTAAATTCTAGGGGTTTTGGGTTAGGCCTAAGGGTTTTTCTTTGCAGAAAAGGATTCTTCAAAATAAAATAAAAGGGATTCCAAAAGATTAGCACCATTGTACCCAAAACATCATCTTTATAGCCTCTCCTTTACTCAAATTCAAAATGCGTCGGAGTTCCATCCATTTTCACGACCAAATCAGCCTAAAAACCCCATAAGAATCACTATAACATTCACAATTGATCCATATAGGTCGACCTAGCAAAATACTTCATCCATGCACCAAAAATCCCAAAAACCCTTGCATTAGAATGACAAAAATATCCTCATTCCAAAACCATGCTTAGTCATGACCCAAAAATTACCATACATGATTAAAATAATATTTAACATCAATATATGGTTGCAATTTACCTCAACCAACCAATTTTTTTCATTTAATGGGCCCGAGTACTCTTTGTTCATCTCAAAATTTTTGTTTCTTACACCCTTCAGGACCACGAAAACTTCATTATTCCACCAAATCATTTCAAATCAACCAAAACATTCCATGTAACCACTTTATGGAAATTCTTGAGCATGTTAAAAACTTCTAAGTAGGTTAGAAGCCTTGAAAAAACCACCTTATCAAACCACAACCACTTTTGTTTTCACCAAATTAGATTGCCCAAAAAGTTACTTTCAAATATTAGCTACTAAAAATATTTCTAAGAACAATAAATACCTCTAAATTGATTCATTGGATGCCAAATTTATCCCTCTTCATATTCTATGTGATAGAAAGTATCACATGATCATATCATGCTTCAAACAACTCAAAATTTCTAGCAAATCATTTCTTGTCCTACACCAACAAAAATATTTTTGTCCAAACACCTGATCTAGAAACCATATAAAAACTCCACATCATGAGACAATCCTTATATCACTATAAATATCTCTAAATCCTCTTTCTAACACATTTTTAATCATCTCAAAATTCCACTTGTAGCTCTAGTTATGTCCATTTTACTAAACACCACTTTTTATGGCCTCAAAACGCCCTTTGACCAATCAACCTGAATGGAGCTCATTTGACCATGTACCTATATGAACATGTCCTAAAAAATCTTTGGAAATAAATATAAAATCACATAAATTCCACAATGTCAATTTAGCATGCTACTCCTTTGGACAACCTTGTCCCAAAACACTCTTCTTTAAAAACTGACTGTTTGAGTGGTGCCCTCTCATCACCATGACCTATACCATACATTTTGGAAATATCGAAGAATCATATACAACATCAAATCATCACTTTTGATAAACTAGTCAAAAGTGGGATAGTATACAAATTTTTTTGCAAACTACTCTTGACTAAGGTTTTACTAGGGTTTGAAACCACTTTATCTTCTTAACGATCGTTCATAAAAATCAGATGATCAAACTACCTAATTATTTTTTAAAACCTTATAAAATCAATATAGAAACATCCCTAAAATCCATAAGGTCCCATGCAGTGCACATAATTCAAGGTGAGCATCAGAAGGTCCAAATCGAGCTAGAAAACACACTACCAAGTACCCTATTTCACTTCAAGTGATGTATTACGCAAAATACTCATCATAGAAACCTAAAGTTTTTCCCACAAAATCATGACACTCCCTACTAAAATCTCCAATCACCATTATGTCACAAATATATCTCAATATTTCCAGCCACTAAGACTTGCATAGCTATAGTAAAGGCTAGAGTTAATTGAATAATCCGAAAATGGTACTAATTTTTTTTTGAAGTAGTACTCGAGAAAATTCTCAGATTTAAAAACTTGATAACTGACTAAGAGTATTAGCAATTTTGGGAATTCTTGAAACCCAAATCCTTGAACTCTTCCAGATAAATCAATTATCCTTAATTTTCAAATTAAGTTAATATACTGAATCTATTACAAATCCATTTAAAAATTCATGTTGATTTTAGAATGCACTCAAATTGAATTCTTAATTCCAAATCTGAAATGTGCAATTCTCTTTCTGTTGTGGGTTATGGATATTGAAATTGTGACTTCAATCCAAATAATCCAATTGTATTTTTCTTAAATAATTAATCAAATAAACTAACTTGAATGTTTTTATCTGATCAAAAGCTTCTAAAAGCTGAAATCAAATCCACAACACAAGAACTTGATAATGAGTTCACCCGAAGGCTATGTCTTTGGATTCACAAAAAGTGAATCAATCTATTAAACATCCAATGAAGTACAATATCCCTTCAATAATGACTTAACATACCTTTATACTTGCAAATGAGTTGATTCAGACCTCTTGGAACTCTTCAATTTACTAGAAACATTCCCAAGTCCATTTGTGGCCCCTACAATATTTTCATTGATAGTTTCCTATGAAATTATGTTTGAAAAATGTCTACAACTTTAAATATAAAACACCTACATAAAATAGGTTTACATTTCTGGAAACTAGAGGAAATTATTAAAAACTTCCCTTTTTACTCCATGGCCTGATTCGGACCAAAAGTGGTTGGAAAATGTAGATCTCTCTGTCGCTCCTCGTGCATGATCTGTGAAACTACGATGGAAAAATGCCTACACAAGAAAATATACAACAATTCCTATAACAAAATTTACATTTCTGGAAATCTCTTGGAATTTTGAACAAATTTTCTTTTTACACCATTGAAAAATTCAAATGTAAGTGCCTCGAAAATGGTGATCTCTGCAAACTAGTCCTTCGTTGTCCATTTACAAACCTACCAAAAAGTCTCTTTAAATAGAAGTGATCTCATATTCTATCACTTGCTAAAAAGTGGCGGGTTGGTAAGGATGATAAATTCTTGGCATAGTTTAAGGGTTCAAATACTCCTTCCTTAGGTTTAGGTGCCCGATTTAGCCATTGACCCCACATTTTGTGGGAAAGGGATAGGATAAGCCTTTAAATAGCTTTTTACCACAAAATCCTCCTTATCCCATGGGATTTAGGCTTATTCACATGGAATGGATTAAATATATTATTATTATTATTATTATAAATACAAATCCACTATAAAATTGCTAATTTTCATGCCCATAATATGCCATTTGTCCACGTTAGAGTGTGCCATGTCATCATTTGACCACAACTTTGACTATACATATCTTTCGCATACGAACTCAAATTTGGTCCGTTCAAAATGCATCGAAAAGCTTACAACAAGCTATATACCATGGAACTGATTATAAAACATTACAAGACCATAAATTTTTAAACATTACAAGACCATAAATTTTGCCTTGTCACCAACTACCACGTGTCACCTTGTCATTGGTCCACTTGTTGACTGTTGACCATGGTTGACCTGTTTACGACCTTAACTTTGATTGGTGATAGAATTTACATACAAACTCGATTCTGAAGTTCAACATACCATCGGAAAGGTCTCAAGAATCCCTTCAACATGGTCTAGGTTTAGGGAAGTTTAGGGAATATATACATAGTGAAAAATCCTCTAGATCACTGAAACAACCTCAAAACACATCATAGAAACACTCTAAATGGTCCTAAAATACTTGATACATCATGATATAACTGTATTTATGTATCCATGAGCTGATATAGCTCCAAATCTCAAACTCACACCTCATAGCATCCATACCTACTCCAAATGAGCACCTATAACATAGCCAATCACCTGATGTTGTGCCCAAACACTCTCCAAACCTTCTATCCATCATTCCAACATGCTTCTTAAGCAACCAAGAAGCTCATACCATCATGCAAAATCACCTAGGCACCTAAATGCGATTACAAGAGAAAGCAATCCTCATTGAATCTCCCTATATCATCATGAACACATCTGAACCAGTATGTCAACACCATCCACAACATCATATGACTCTACTCCATCATCCACTTTGTCATTAATGTGGTTTTGCATCAATGACAACACCTATAGGTCCATATGCCAACAATCTCCCCTTTCTCATTGATGGAAAAATATATGAACTTCTCCCCCTTTTTACATTAATGACAAAGGCATATTGTACCTGCATAATCTTCATCTTACTTAGCTTCATAGCATCATTCTTTGGTTAGAAACATCAACCAAAGATCTCAAACAAGCTCAAGACCTTGAAATTTGCACTCAAACATGATTTTTCCTTCTTTGCAAGCATGTAATCATCGTGCCCTCTTGAGCCAAACATCTACTACATTTGAATATGCCAAGAAAATCATGAATCGAGCATCATCTTACCTTATTTTAAGCCAAGACATCATATTTCATCTTGAGGCATGCAAACAAGTTATTTTATCCTAAACCCCTATTTTAGCCCTCATGTGAACACTATGGCAGAGCATCATCTAAGCTAATAACACTATGTGAATGCCAACAATGTCATATATGTGCCTATAAATCCATCTTACCTCCTTTCTTGAGAATACAAAGCTTTTCTAAGCACAATTCCAACTTGTCACTTACCATTCTTGTCATCATTCAATCATAAGGACTTATGTCCCTGAACAGTCATCTTAGTGCAATTTCAATCAAATTTGACATGCCCTAGAACCTCATACATAATTTGAGCATGTAATTCATGACTCCCCTTGGAATGAAGACTGCCATATCTAGCCCAAAAGCACAAATTTGAGTAACTCACTTTGCTAACATGTCTAGAAATCACCTTGACCACTTTTGCTAAGTCTAAACTATCTTCTCAGTCTTAACAGTCATATATAGATGACATAATGCATTCAAGGGTTACAAACTTACTAGTTCATTAACATGGTATATTGTTCATACCTCATATGCCTTTAGGCCTTTGTATCATCAACCTAGAATCAAATTTACTAACTCCCCATGTGAAATTTTGAGACTAACTCTTCCTCTTACACCGGTACATTGTCAAAATTTGCATCACAGTCACCTTCTTGTTAGGACACAACTTTCATGAAGAATCAAAGATGCATTTTAACCACTCCTAACATATTCTCAAGCCTTAACACTTCATGTTTTAGATCATTGAGATCACAAATCATAGACCTTTGATGGGACACACTTTCTTAATCAAAAGTTCATCTAATCAGCATCATGTATACATGAATCAAGGACTATGCATCCTCCCCCTACTCTATTAGGTTTCTACAACCTTGATTCAAGCCAATATAGGCCTTCATGCCTAGAAAGAGCCTTGCATACCTCGGACATGCCATTGTACAAACTAAATTTTCTCCAATATAGTGTATTAACCCAAACTATACACCTCCTTACCTTACAACTTCACCTAAACCAAACCACTTTCTTAACCTCTAAACCTTGTAACTTGTTGTTTCTAATTAGAACCTGGCCTCTTGAAGTATTTTAAGGCTTTCTCAAATTTTAGGAAAAGAACTTTTCATGTAACCTTGAATGAGATGAATCCCTCATAATGCCTCATGACCTTTGAGACTCGAGTTCATTGTTAATTGTACCACAATTCATACTATTTAGCTCAAAAAGATGAAACAAATCTATTGTTTTTAGCTTGAAAGCATCCACTGTCTTATTGCTTCTTCAAGAGTCTTGAAATCATTTTGATGCACTATAGATCATATTCTTCACCATCTTCAATCCTGAGAGAGATCATGATAGACCTTCTTACACACTATTCTAACTGAGAATATCATCTTATGTCATCGATAACCCTAAGACACTATTTTAGCATTTGTAGTAGTGAACTTTTCTCTTCACAATCTATAGCTACACCTTTTGATCCTTCAAGAACTCAAACTAGTATAAGATCACTCAATTATCCATATCTTAGGCCATCATAACATTTAAAGAGCACAAGAGATAAGACTTAACTCAGCTTAAAGAGCTTCTCTATACCAGTAGCTTCTTGTTTCTCACCATTTCGGACCTTGAAGAGTGCATCCTCACAACTCTTTCACCTATGATGTTCAAGTTCATCCTGTAGCACACTTGTTCTTAGAACCTCGCACCTTGCTAACAAATAGACCATCATAAGCCTTTCTTAGAGGCACATACTTTTGTTACATATTGATCACCCTTTCAAAAATGTAGGAATCATTGTTATAGACCTAAAGATGTCCATTAGTTGTCTTGAAACATATCTTATCATCTGAAAGGCACATTTTTTTATCCACACACACTTTGCAGATAGTCATATGTGAGTCATAGACCTCAATTCTTACTCCTTATTGCTTTAGAATCTTCATAGTTTTGAATATGATATATTGAGCTTCAAATCCATCTATATGTTTACTTGTCATACTGTGACTCCTTAGAATTATTCCTAATAAGGAACCAAATTCATTCATTTACATAGAACCCTTATCACAGACTCATGGTATTCAAGGTTTATGTGTAACATCTTGGAGCATCATCATTAACTAAGCTTGTTTGAGCATAGAAAATCTTGAATCACATGTCATCTTTTCTTCTGTCCTGATTTGATTTTAGTTGATCTTCATAGCCTCTTGAGATCTATAGATACATTTCCATGATTCTCAGACCATTTTGCATATGCATAGTTATTTGAAAGTCTTCAAAGTTCATAAAAATGGCCCACAAACCTGTAGATGCCCACCATTGATCTCGAGAGCACAAAAAGGAAGGATATCCGAGCTTACTATATTATTGATCTCACAATCACCTTCACTGAGATTACCAAATTTTGATCAAATGGTACATAAAAATCAATCCATCCTATCTCAAGGCACATGCACAAGTAAAATAACCTCATACATAGTCATAATAAACATCAAATAGCGACTCATAGGCTTGTGACCATTTATTCAATAGTAAACATTGTATATGATGCCCTAGAATGCAAAAACAACATAGACTACTATGTACCTTGGGATATAATATTATAATGTATATGGGTTGATGGAGATGCCAACATGTGGCACACATCCCCTTAGTTATATGTATGGGTTCACATGGGATATAATGTTATGATGTATATGTATTGATGGAGATGTCGACATGTGGCACACATCCCCTTATCTTATTATATCATTCATTTATGATTTATTATGCTTAGGAGGTCGGCCTCAGTATTGGCCATAGGTTAGAATGGTATATATAGGGGTTAGAAGGTTGTAGTTAATGATCATATTGAGTATTGGAGTGTTATTGTATGGTTTGGAGGTTACCCCCTCGAAGTGGTATTGGAGGTTGCCCCCTCAAAGTGGAAAAGCTATTATATGAGCATATTGTCATCATTTATCTATATTTTTGTGTTCTCTCATGTTATTCTACTGTATATGTTCTGATTTATACAAGTAATATCCTTACAAGTGGTATCAGAGCAGCGATTTTGGCCAAAATTAGGGCAAAAACCCTAATTTTTTGTTTCACGTATATCTTGAAGAGGGTATCGAATTTTTTCCCAATTTTTGCATCATAATTTGGAAACACTCTAAGTCAGAATATCTAAAAAATTCAGCTCCATTGGATCTGTTTTGCGGATGTTATTGGTGTTTTAGGTTTTTTCATAAATTCACTTTTCAAGAAGCAAATTGTGGTATTTTTTAGCAAAATTTATATTTTCGGAAAGCTCTTGAAATTTCAGTTAGGGTTTGTTCTTTGTGTTTTTATCCATCTACCAAAATATTTTCAGAATTGAAAACCCTAGTTTTGTGGATCATGGGGATGGTAGCTTTTTTTAGAGATGGCAGGATTGATGCTAGAGAATGGTGGAACAAATTCAGGGATAAATTCTCTAAACCATCAGATATTTGGTTATTCAAGTTGTGGATTAGTGGCCCTACACAGATTTTCTTTTCTAAGTTAGAAAAGGAAAAGTCTAATTGGTCTTTGCAGGAACTGGAACAAGTTTTCATGGACAGATGGGCAACAAAAGAAGAAGAAGACGAAGCAGAAGAAGAAGAAAAGAAAAAGAAAAAGAAGAAGAAGAAGAAATCAAAAGCAGAAGCAACATCAGAAGAATAAGAAGAAGAAGAAGAAGATGTTGATGATGAAGCTGCTACACAAGATAGGATTTCATATGGTGGTTGGATGATCGAGCTTGGCGACAAGTGTGCAATAATTTAAAGCACACTCATTATATGGCTTCTTCTTATGTTTCGGGGATGAAACATGTCAAAGAGGGAGGAAATGCTATGTACCTTGGGATATAATATTATAATGTATATGGGTTGATGGAGATGCCGACATGTGGCACACATCCCCTTAGTTATATGTATGGGTTCACATGGGATATAATGTTATGATGTATATGTATTGATGGAGATGCCGACATGTGGCACACATCCCCTTATCTTATTATATCATTCATTTATGATTTATTATGCTTAGGAGGTTAGCCTCAGTATTGGCCATAGGTTAGAATGGTATATATAGGGGTTAGAAGGTTGTAGTTAAGGATCATATTGAGTATTGGAGTGTTATTGTATGGTTTGGAGGTTACCCCCTCGAAGTGGTATTGGAGGTTGCCCCCTCGAAGTGGCAAGGCTATTATATGAGCATATTTTCATCATTTATCTATATTTTGGTGTTCTCTCATGTTATTCTGTTGTATATGTTTTGATTTATACAAGTAATATCCTTACAAGTGGTATCAGAGCAGTGATTTCGGCCAAAATTAGGGCAAAAACCCTAATTTTTTGTTTCGAATATATCTTGAAGAGGGTATCAAATTTTTCCCAATTTTTTCATCATAATTTGGAAACACTCTAATTAGAATATCTAAAAATTTCAGCTCCATTAGATCTGTTTTGCGGATGTTATTGGTGTTTTAGGTTTTTTCATAAATTCACTTTTCAAGAAGCAAATTGTGGTATTTTTTAGCAAAATTTATATTTTTAGAAAGCTCTTGAAATTTTAGTTAGGGTTTGTTCTTTGTGTTTTTATCCATCTACCGAAATATTTTTAGAATTCCTAAACCCTAATCATGATCACGGGGATAACAAATTTTTATGGAAATGGTGAGATGGATGCTAAAGAATGGTGGATAAAATTTAAGAATATATATTTCTCATATTTCATGACAAGGAATAGGTTTTCACATTATCTTGGTGGTCCTACATGGATTTGGTTTTCTGAGATTAAAAATGACAGGAAGGATTGGTCTTGGGAGGAAATGGAACAACTTTTTATGGATAGATGGGACCACAAAGAGAAAGAAGAGTCAAAGGAAGATGATGGGGAAGAATATATTGAAGAATCAAGAGAGAAAGAAGATGAAGAGGAAGGTGAAGAAGATTCAAGGAAGATGATGGTGCAGCATATAAGAATCAAACGCAGAAAAAGTTGACGAAGATTATGAAGAAGAGGAAGAAAAACAAGATATTGATGCAGAAGAAGATATTATAGCTCCCAAGAAGGAAGATGCCATATTTCAGTTTCATGGATGCATTCAAAGGAATAAGATAATTGTTTCCATAAACCCTAACAAAAATTATAACTTCATCAATAAGGATATGGCTCAACATCTACATATTCAAGAAAGTAATATCAAAGAAGCTCAAGTGAATGGTAAGAAAATTCAAGTTTTTGAAGATTTAAAACTTACTATGGACAAATATACTTTACATTCAGATTTTTTTGCCTTATATATGGATGGTTTGGATATTGTTCTTGGGTATCCTTGGTTAGAGACATTGGGGACAATTAATATTAATATGAAAAATAAGTTTATGAAGATTTGGTACAAAAAGAAGAAGGTCACTTTATAGGATATCAGGCTTAATGGAAATCAAAGAAAAGTCAATATAGACCATGAGGATGATTTAGAATATGGAGAAGAAGGGAATAAGGATGATTCAAAAGAGGAACATGAAGAAAAATAAGGAAATGATGATTCATCTACTCAAGAGAAAAAGAAAATATCAAATGCAAAGGTGGAAGAAGAAAAGAAAGTCCAGAAACAGGTTGATAAGGTTGAGGATACTAAAACTGCAGCATATGGAAATCCACGTCAACATGAGAGAAAAAAATCATGGAGATATCCCAGGGCACATCATATTTCCAACCAATATAGATATACAGGTAATTGGAGGAATAATCACTTTATTTATACAGGGGATCAATGGAGCAACAATTATGAAGCATGGAATCCTTATCATGGTTATCCTTATTATGGTTATACATGGAATCCTTATTATGGTTATGCAGTGAATCCTTATGTTGGTTATGCATGGAATCCAAGGATGATAAATTATGGTCATGAATGGAATCAGAGTAGCGCAACGGAATATGGATACTAGTTCAGATATGTATCATCTACCAGGATCACATATGGATGGATGATCAATCATGGCGCAAAGTGTGTAAAAATTTACAACACACTCATTACATGGTTTCTTCTTATGTTTCGGGGATGAAACATGTCAAGGAGGGAAGGAATGCTATGCACCTAGGGAAAGGATGTTATGATGTATATGTATTGATGGAGATGCCGACATGTGGCACACATCCCCTTATCTTATTATATCATTCATTTATGATTTATTATACTTAGGAGGTCAGCCTCAGTATTGGCCATAGATTAGAATGGTATATATAGAGGTTAGAAGGTTGTAGTTAATGATCATATTGAGTATTGGAGTGTTATTGTATGGTTAGGAGGTTACCCCCTCGAAGTGGTATTGGAGGTTGCCCCCTCAAGTGGCAAAGCTATTATATGAGCAAATGGAATGTTATAGGATGGAATGCTATAGGATGGAATGCTATGCACCTAGGGAAAGGATGTTATGATGTATATGTATTGATGGAGATGCCGACATGTGGCACACATCCCCTTATCTTATTATATCATTCATTTATGATTTATTATACTTAGGAGGTTGGCCTCAGTATTGGCCATAGGTTAGAATGGTATATATAGGGGTTAGAAGGTTGTAGTTAAGGATCATCTTGAGATTACCAAATTTTGATCAAATGGTACATAAAAATCAATCCATCCTATCTCAAGGCACATGCACAAGTAAAATAACCTCATACATAGTCACAATATACATCAAATAGTGACTCATAGGCTTGTGACCATTTATTCAATAGTAAACATTGTATATGATGCCCTAGAATGCAAAAACAACATAGACTTGACCAACCATAGCTCCAAGGATTCATGCAAAGATAGAGAAACCTTACTTCATGTATTGTAAGTTCTGAAAGTCATTGAATCTCACAAGCATCACCTTTTCACCACTGATTTGCACTCACACAGTCTTCTAGTCCTTGACTAGTGAAGATTTTCACTTAACTTTTGATGCTCAAGCATTCATGATGAACTCTTACCTTTTGAAGATACCCATTTGGTCATTGAAGCTTCATTATCAACCTTGAAGACACATGCCAAAGGAAACATACCCAAATTGGAATCAAAACCTTCCAAATTAGGTCTTTTAAGTAATAATATTGTCAATTCACAAACCTGTCAAAGATTCCTAATAGTTTAAACATTATTAGAACCTCAAACCTCTTAAATCTTGAAGATAACTTTGTCTAGACTATTTCTTCAAGATTTTAGCACTTAACTCCACCATTTTTTCATTGAACATCACATGCCATTCATATCGCTTAAAAGAGCACTATAGAGGCACGGTTTGGGCAAAGAGCTCCCAAAATGTCCAAATTTAGCCCCTTAAGAGCTCAAAATAGATCCTTAACTCGATGTTACACTCCTTAACTCTGAGCATTTGTTGACTTGATTTGGAAACAAGAATATCAAATGCATATCAGGAACCACCTTGAATTTTCATTATTGCCTTTAAATAACCCTACATAGATCCTTATTCCTCATAAAGTCTAAACAAATCATTATTCTTGATGACTAATCACATCTTCAAAAATTTCAATTGTGATACATAGACATCTCCTAACACTCTTGACATAATGACACATTGACCCATAATTCAATGAGAGTAATTAGACTACTCATGATGGCCAAACTCGGATTACTTGGGAAGAATATATTCTTTTATGACTCTTGACAACTCCAACATGCATCTAGAGCAATTTCATACATCATACATACTTGAAAACTATTAACCAAATTTTTCTCATTTCTATTCGATTAGTGAAATATATACTAAAGAAAATAAAACAACTCCAAAGATGCAAGGGTTTAAGGTACCTTGGAAGAAGATAGTGATAAAAGGATAGGCACAAAGTAGATCTCATTTGCAAATTTGATGAACCTACAAAACAAAGGTAACTAAGAGGAAAATGGATTAGATGGTAGATGAGGGGGTTTCTTGATGAAGTTGGTTCAAGAAGCGTTAACTTCCTTATGTAGATGTCAACCCTGTATTTGATAAAAGATGATAAAATCAATGAAAGGATTGAATAACATGCGAAACTGAAGCTAAATAGAATCTAGAAATTATAAAAATGGATGAAAAGTATAGATCTTATCTAAATCAACATAAATTAAATTGTACCTGGTGGGTTGTGATGACCCAGGTTGCAGAAGGTAGGTCAATGGTAACTGAGCAGGTAGATCTGGAAAACAAGCTAAAAATATAGATCTAAAAGGATCGAATGCAAATATGACGATGATAGACACTGTGAACACGCGGGAACCGAGGAAACAAAAAGGATGAAAAAGGTAAAGATTTGGATGGATTGGGTAAGAATAGGGCTCGGGTTGATGACGATTGGGATGAGTTAGTGGCTGTGGAGGCAGCAGAAAGATTTAAGGTGACTGAGAGGCGGAATGATAGATCTAAGCATTGGAAACAAAAAAAACATAGAGAAATACAACGGTGAGAATCTAGAAGACAAAATGGGTGATAGAACAAGGTTGGTTCAATGACGACTTATGAAGTGACGATGACATGAGAAGTGCTAAACAAGTATGAAGGTGGATGAGTTGGATGAACAACATGTAAATAAAAGCGATTTGAAAAAGAATCAAAAGGAAGCTTTGATGGCGAGTTGGACCTACAAAACGTTAATTTCGACAAATAATAGCAATGATAAACAATGATAGCATAAACCAACACAAAGTTAAGGTAAACTTCCCAAAGTCTCCACAAGTGATGCAAAAAAAGCTCAAATGGACTCCAAGAAGACTAACACAACTGTAAAGAAGCTCAAGCTCAAAGATAAGTTCACACAACACAAGAAAACTCTAATTATGCCTCATTTTGGAGGGGGGTGAAACCAACTTTATAGGGTCGATGACGACCCGGGTGAGTCACTGCCAATTTTGGGGAACCATCCCTTTGGGTAGTGGAAGGGTGATTTATTCGAGATATGGGGATTTTATGGATTGGGATAAGTGTTTTAAAGCATTTAGGTGGGTTAGGGTTTCTTAGGGAAGTGATATGGGTAGGTGGGAGATAAGAATGGGTCAAATAAAAGCTAGAAAAGCTTAGGGATTAGAAACTGAGGAGTTTAGGGATGATAAACAACTTAGGGAAGGGAACTTAGGAATAATTAGGATTAATTAGATAATGAGATGGGGATTAGGGGATAAATGATGAGGATTAAAATGAAATTAAAATGGATAGGATAATGGAAGGGAAAGGTGGGAATATTAATAATAATATGATTAAAAAGGGGACTAGATAGGTGATCATGGTAAAAGAAGCAAATGCATGTGATAAGGGTAGCGATACCAAATTTCGGTGTCTACAGAAACTCTTGACTCATATAATTCAAGTACATGGTATTCTCTTCATGCATATTTTGACTCAGAGTTGACTTATTAAGACATCATAGACCATCCATTCTTTCATCAACTCTTAACTACTAACTTAGACCCATGAAGGACTTTTTCATATGACTGATTTGACATAACTTACTTCTCATAAGACATTATCATGACTCATAATCTTACCGAGTAATCTCAGACATACTACATCACTATGATAATGCAAACTCAGATTCTAAGAACTCAGACTCATACTAAGGAACACAAGACATAGATTTTTGAAATTTACAACATGACCAACCATATAGAACAATAAGAACATGCTAAGTGACTTGTAAAGACATACCTCAACACCATGAAGA
This sequence comes from Taxus wallichiana var. yunnanensis, assembly GCA_018340775.1. Lineage (NCBI taxonomy): Eukaryota > Viridiplantae > Streptophyta > Pinopsida > Cupressales > Taxaceae > Taxus > Taxus wallichiana. Next base: position 54,919,728 of record CM031238.1, read on the forward strand.
AGACACACATTGACCAAGATAGATCACCCTCACTCCAATGCTTCATTTGCACCTATACACCTCTAAAAATCCTAGTAGAGGCATATGTCACCATGGATGGGCTAGATGAGAGACCTAAGAAGGTCTCAAACCTTCTTCTTGATCCTTGACTGATTCATTATTTTCTGATTCTACATTTTTTACAGTAGATTCCTCCTTTTGATCAGTCACACTCTTTGAATCCTCTTGAGTACTTTGGCTAGCCTCTTCCTTCTTCTTATATTTCGAGCTTGTGGCTTGGATCTTTGAGTCTCTTTCTTCAATTGTCCTGCATCATAAAACCTTGTAATGTGCCCTACCTTGTGGCACCTAAAGCATTCAACTTGTCTTCTCTTGCACTCAAAATCCCTACATCCATAACCATTGCAAGAAAAGTGTTATCATTAAAATTTCTTACATACTTTGTCTAGTGTTTGGTTGTTCATTATTGTAATACTTTACAAGATGATTTTTTCATGACAAAGATAACATCCAGCTCCATATATTTGACCTATCTTTTCCTCTTTCTTGTCTTGACATTCCTCTTCCTTCTTTCCTTCACAATGATGTTCCTGAACCTTTCCTTTTCAATCATCCTTCTTTTCAACCTTAGGACTACACATGCTAGCTCTATGTCCATAAATACCACACTTATAGCAATTACCATGAAAAACATCATACCTATATGCATTTGGTTTCCTGATAGATGATCTTCCATGAGATGGAAGCCTTGAAATCTCTCCCTTTCTTGGTTGTTTTCTTTCATTAGATCCTTGACTTGATTCTTCTTCATTCTTCTTTGATTTGGATGAACCCTCATTGAAGCCTAGGCCTGTTCTATCACCATAAACCTTTTGTTTTTCCAACATCTTACTCAGATTTTTGAACTCTCTTGAAAAAGATAATACCTTTTTTGTCATGGTACTTAACTCTTTCTTTAGTTCCTCTTTTTTAGTCACATGTTTGATACATTCTTCCCTATTGATCCTTAACTAAGCTTGTTCCTCCTCAAGTTGAGTCTTTAAAACCTTGCCTATTTCCTCATGAAATGCAGAAATTCTGTAAATATGAACACCATGCTCACTTACCATACTCCTTATCATGTAGGTATTAATCGAATTGTCTTCAATGACATATTGTCACCAAAGATCTCTCTCTAGCTTGTTAAGCTACTTCCAAGGGCTTGATTTGATACCAATTGTTGGAGGTGACAAGGATTGAGAGGGGGTGAATCAATCCCCAATAAAACTTTATCACTTATACTTCAAAACCCTAAAGACATAATCTCATGGAGCACATATATTCTTCAAAATGAAATAAATTCAATGCAAGGATCACAAGATAAACACATAAGCCACTTTCATCGATGTTTAAATCAGATTATCACACTATATTGATACTCAAATTAGATTACAAGGAATTTATGTCTTCAACACTAGCAATCAAGATGCAATGAAGATGTATCAAGATGAAAAATATGTTCTCATGAGTACCCAAGAAGATATACTTCTTTCCAAATGATTACAACTCAATATAAATCTAAATATACTTTTGAAACCTACAAATAACATCAATATGATATGAAGATAACATCTAAACACAAGGATCCAAATCTGCCCTCCTTCTTCAACTCGCTATCAAAGAAACTTCTCCATATTTGCTTTGCTCAAATCCTCCACATGAAGACTCAACCAGAACTACAATCCTAGAATGAAATTCCATGGGTTTTAAGATATACCCAAGGGGTTTGCTTTGCAACAAAGGGTTCTTCAAAAGAAGATAAAATGGGTTCCAAAAGATTAGCACCATTGTACCCAAAACATCATCTTTATAGCCTCTCCTTGATTCAAATTCAAAAGAGGTTGGTTTACCTCCATTTTCATGACCACATCAGCCTAAAAACATCCCATAAGAATCACTAGAACATTCACAATTGACCCATATAGGTCGGCCTAGCAAAAACACTTCATCCATGCACCAAAATCCCAAAAACCCTTGCATTGGAATGACAAAAATCCCCTCATTCCAAAACCATGATTAGTCATGACCCAAAAATCACCATACATGATTAAAATAACATTTAACATCCATACATGGTTGCAATTTAGCTCAAACAATCAAATTATTTTGTTTAATGGGCCCAATACTCTTTGTTCATCTCAAAATTGTTGTTTCCTACACCCTTCAGGACCCTGGAAAATTCATTATGCCACCAAATCAATTAAAATCAACCAAAAAATTTCATGTAACCACTTTATGGAAATTCTAGATCCCGTAGAACGCTTCCAAGTTGGCTAGAAACCTTGAAACAATCACCTTATCAAACAACCACTTTTGTCTTCACCAAATCAACTTGCTCAAAAAGTTGCTTTCAAATATCAGTTGCTAAAAATATTTATAGGAACATTAAATAACTCTAAATGGATCAAATGGATGTAAAATTTATCTCTCTTCACATTCTAGGTGATATAAAGTATCACCTAATCCATCTCATGCTTCAAACAACTCAAAACTTCTAGCAGATCATTTCTTGTCCTACGCCAACAATTTTTTAATCCAAAACTGACTTGGAAACCATATAAAAATAATCACCATGAGAAAATACTTATATCATTGTAAATATCTCTAAATCCTCTTTTCAATACATTTTTAATCATCTCAAAATTCCACATGTAGCTCAAGTTATGTCCATTTTACCGAACATTGTGTTTTATGGCCTCAAAATTGCCCTTTGACCAATCAACCTAAATGGAGCTCATTTGACCATGTACCTGTATGAAAATTTCCTAAAAACCTCTTTTTAAATCAATATAAACTCACATACATTCCACAATGTCAATTTAGCATGCTACTCCTTTGGACAACCTTGTCCCAAAACACTCTTCTTTAGAAAATGACCTATTTGAGTGGGGCCCACTCATCACCATGACCTATATCATACCTTTATAGAAATATGGAAGAGTCCTATACAACATCCAATCATAAATTTTGATGAACCAATCAAAATTAGGTTGGTATACACACTTTTCAGCAAATTATTCTTGACTAGGGTTTTACTAGGGTTTCAAACCACTTTATCTTCTTAATGATCGTTCATAAAAACCAGACGATCAAACTACCTAATTTTTAAAAACCTTCTAAATCAAATATATAAACATCCCTAAAATCCACAAGGTCCCATGCAATGCCTATAATTTAGGGTGAGCATCGAAGGTCCCAATTAAGCTAGAAAACACACTACTAAGTACTGTTTCACCAAAAATGATGTATTAGGAAAAATACTCATCATGGCAACATGAAGTTTTTCCCATAGCATCATAAAAATTCCTACTAACATTTCCAATCATCATGTCCCAAATATCTCTCAATCTTTCCAGCCATTGAGATTTTCATATCTAGCCCTTAAGGTTTTATCTTGTAAATGCTATAGTTAATCGAAACGACCTCAAAAACATCATAGAAACACTCCAAATAGTCGTAACATACATGATACAACTGGATGTATGCATATAGGAGCTCATATAGCTCCAAATATCAAACTCACACCTCCTAGCATCCATACCTACTCCAAATGAGCACATGTAACATAGCCAATCACATGTATCTACATCATGCACCTAATGTGAGTGCCCAAGCACTCTCCAAACCTATTATCCATCATGCCAATATGATTCTCAAGCAACCAATAATATCATACCATCATGCAACATCACCTAAGCACCTGAATGGGCTTGCAAGAGCAAGCAATCCTCGTTGAATCTTCATGTATCATCATGAACACATCTGAACCAGTATGTCAACACCATCCAAAACATCATATGAACCTACTCCATCATCCACTTTGTCATTAATGTGGTTTTTCATCAATGAAAACACCTATAGGTCCATGTGCCATCATCCACCCAAAGGTGAATGGTGGAGAAGCCGAGTGCCTTCCCAAGGTAAACATGACGACCCACCAAAGGGGCAAACCTCAAGTTGATTATGTGGTAGACTACACCAAGTTTGATGTTTCCTCTACTCAAGCTCAAGCTCCCTACCATTGCATCATGTAATGATCTTTGCTTCTTTCGGGATGACTTGGACACATGTTAGATTCATCCAACCCTCATAGGTATGTTCTCGCTACATCTTTGGGTCACTCGAATGATTTTATTTCCTCACATTCATCATTTTACACATGCATTGCCATTTAGTGCATAACAACAAGCAAAACCATGATAAAGTTTCCTTAAATTTGTAAAAACATTCCATGCAATGTCTCATTTTCTATCAACTCAACACCAGTTATGACCTAAAGAAGTTGTTTAGAAAAGTAACAATAACCTCTCCCAAATCCCCTCTTTAGGTATACCATAAGCATTAAATTTATGAACAATTGTTGGACAACATATGGGGGCACCATCATATTACGCATTCGCAAGTAAATTATGAGAGGATGTGGAAATGATTAGACCAACAAGTCCATGTGATATAAGGTTATATAAATCCTTGCCATTTTATTAATATACTTCTCTTATCAAAGCATAAGAGAAGGATTCATTCCATGTTGAGCTAGAGGCAAGTGATGGGAACATAAACGCAAAAGATAATGTGTATTATCCTTTGAAGAATAATTGTAAGAATGTTCCATCATTTCACTCTGTAAGCTTGACCACATATGGGCCCTATCTCCATTTCCAATCCCGAAATGACTGAGTAGCACATTATGTTTACAAATCCAACAACAAAAGATCCTCTCTTGCAAACTCCAACTCTCTATGCAGCCCAAAACCATCGATATCATGGCTTGAGAATGATTAACTAAAATAGAATTTATCATAGTGTAATATAATGTTATAAGAGTAGTAAAATGACCTGAATAAAACAAATAATGAAAATGAAATACACCCAAGAAAACTAAGCTAGAAAATATGAAACCCTAATGTGTAAGAAGGGTTAAGAAAAGACTTAGTTGATTCGATGATATCACGAAATTATGTCGCAGTGTATTCTAGGTGAACAGGAGGAGGAAACCGTCATACATGAGCCCGAGAAAGTGTAGATCTAGACTTTCTAGATAGATTGGGGTGCCTGGAGAGGGATTGGGGCGCTCGTGGGCACCCAGTCTAAGATTTGGGTGCCATGGTTTACAGAAATGGCCAGGAAACCTCCTCTAGAGTGTCATTGGATGTTAGCGTATGTTTGATTCCTATCACATGAATGTTGATGTGTGTTTTTTGAAGCACTGGTAAACCTACAATGGAATAATCACCTACAAAACCCTAGATAAAGCATCAAAACCCTAAAAATAAATATGCATATGAAGGGGTCAAATTGTCCCCACTACCAAATTAATAGACTTATCACTAAGCATTACACCGCATCCTTGCATCTCGGACTCCAATGTAGTTCTAGGTGTGTGTGTGTGTGTGTGTGTGTGTGTGTGTGTGTGCAATTATACCCTAGGTTGCTCTTGTACCAGTCACACTTTGTGAAGTAGCGAGCAAATAACTAGATGTAGAATGTAGTAAATGTGTGCATGGAAACAATAGACTCCCCTCTATGAAGTGTGATGCAGATGAATCAACCTTGTGTGCCTTGTGATGGATGTAAATGTAGCTTTAGATGCCTTTGATGGATGCAACCTTAGGTGGTGATAGTAAGTTCCTAGTGCTTGGTCCCTCATTATGGTCACATAACTTTATATTTATATGGTTATCCTATTTTAATTTCATAATCAATCCCGAAAAGGCCGACCACCAAAAATATAAGAATCTCAAATGGATAGAAAGTGCCCAAAAAGTGAGAGGAAAGTACAAAGAGGATCAAGGCGCAAGGGGACCGGGGCTCCCTAGTCCTGGTTGGGTGCCCTAGTCAAAAATAGGAAAAATGTAGTATGAAAGTACAGATTGGGAAAGTACAAGTGTAAGATCTAAAATAACAATGAGAAAGCAATGCAACAATGACCAAAGACATGGGTTAGTTATTACTCTTTTCACTTAAGAACCATATGAATAGTAGTATGAGACCGAGACTAAATAATGACTCAAAGTGCATGATTTTGTGTCTACATTTGCCCCCACTTTATGTTGGTGAGCGGAAAGCTCAGTAACATAAAGTAGATAGAGATGCATACCTGATAATCCATGTAGAGTGATGTAGAATGTGTGCCAAAGGACTAGAAAAAGCGTGGAGTGATAAAAATATGGAGTGTGGAGACTAAAGATGTAAAAAGTGATGAAAGTGAACCTAGGGTGAAAGTGTGTGTGTAGTGTACTTGTATGGTTAGTATCATGTGTGTGATGTACCCTCCATGTGTGTGTTTTTGACTGCTTTCCTACCATACGGGTGGACTTGCAAAAACAAGACAATCAAGTAGTCAAATATACATGTATATGTGTAAAAACACATGTATATATGTAAAAAACAAGTAATGAAAGTATGAAAAATGAAAAAGAACATGTGCACCTGATCCGTGATGAAAAAAAGGGTGTATAAAGGATCTTATAAATGTCGGTGAAATACGAATTTTTTGGGCGATCTCACGCCACTGGCTGAAGAAGTGTAGGGAGACAAGTATGAAGTGTCCTCCAACCTGTAACTACTTCCGAGAGATTTGTGAAGAGATCTCTCGTACCACCCGGTTTTTGGGTGATCTGATGCCACTGGTGAAGTAGTGTAGAGAGGAAGGTCGATTTATCCTCTAACTTGTAACTACTCCCTAGAATGCTAAGGACAACATGTCATGTAAAAGCCTCTGTGTATGGAGTTCAGACTAGTCCGAACTCACTCGCTATGTAACCCACTATGTCATGGATGATAAATGAAAACTGAATTGTACCGATATTGTGTTATGTGGTGTGTAAACCCAAATACAAATGTTGCACATCAACCACCCATTAGCATGTTAGAAAGATAAAGCATATGTCAAAGCATGTATAAACTAAAGTAGTGTGTTATGAATAAAAATGAAATAATAACACCTATAGCGTACGAATGTGGATGCCCCGGGAGTTCTTTATGAGACTAGTAGTCAAGCATCCATGCTGCGTGTAGTATCCCTATATGGCATGTTATCACAACTAGAAAGAAAGTGAATGTGCATATGTGTATGATAATGATAATGACATACAAGATATCTATCTAGCATGTGTAATAAAGTGAACATGTAAAAGTAAGTGCAAGAAAGAGTAAATGCAACCATAAAATGTAATATGTTGTGGATGGATGGAATGGAATGTAGAGTGAATGATAGGATCCACATGCCCCCGAGTGAATGGAAGTGTATGCAGTGAGGCTCATATAGTATGCCCCCTTAGCAGATCAAGAATGAACCATAAGCGAGAGTGCGTCATCGAGAAATGGTCGAGCTATGCGTTGTGTGTAGTGCACTGTGATGAGTGGGTAGTATTGATATGTGACATCTATCCTAAGTTTATTATACCCCATTGTGTTTTACCCATGGATAATTAAATATTAACTATTTAATTATACTTTTTACATGTATCTTATTAACCCTTATCTACCCCATATCAATATACCTACAACCTCCCTTATCTACCCCATATCAATTCTATCCATCTATCCCCCCTATTTCTCCTCCCCCCAAACCATGCAGTGGGATATTTCCCATATTTGAGTCGGAAGGATCACTTTCATCTTTCCAAAATGTCCTTTTTGGCCATTTTAGAGAGTTCTGTTCCTGATCGGCGCCATTGGTACTCGGTCGCGCGATTTTTTAGAATGGCACCGATTATACCCAGTCGGTGCCGATTACAAATACAGGGCCAGAATTTAGTTCTGGTTAGACAGAAAGAATGACAGAGAGTTTTGAGCATCAAGCTGAGCATCATCTATCAAGTGAAAGTGAATTCTATCAGATCAATCCCTGAGAGGAGTACCGTTACTCTGCTCCTACAACATCGACATCGTGAGCCTCCATCGATCTCTTGGTGACTCTGCTCCTGCATCTAGTGAAGGTGGAGCTTTGTTAGTATCCCTAAGGCTCCTGCAGATCTAGCGGACATTGACGATCTAGCTTTCATTGTCCATTTCTCAATCTTCCTGCAATTTTCCCTAGTCGTCGGCCGATGACCGATCCCATTCGGCGCTTGATTGATCCTAATCGATGCCGATTCACCCGATTGATGGCGATCGGCTGCTGTACGCAGGTAAAAGAAACTCGAGTAACACAAATCCAGCATTGTTTTCACAGTTTCCTATTTTTTGTTGCTTTTTTGTCCTAATTGTTTACATTTTGTCTGTCACTTTTAATCAGAAAAATCTAGACATTTACTTACATCTTTTATCATGTATGCTTCTTTCTTTAATTGAAAACATGGACTGACATCCATCGAGGGAGCTTATCGCTTCCGGACCCGCTTCTCGGGTAGTCCACCCAAATATCTTTTAACGTTGTCTTTTTCTGTCAAGTATCTATGTCTCTCGCGAGGTTTTCTGGATCTACTTTTTAGATTGCTCATGTGCGCCCGTTTTGTCTACATCGGCTTTCTTTTCCATCTACATCTTGGATCTTGTCTTATCTATCAGGTATTGATTTCATTTGAGTTTTTCAGGTTTTTGTGTTTAGTTTGGTACATTAACTTGGACAGGTAACAAGCGTGGAAATTCTTGATCTACATTCTAGCATGCCGGTGGGACCTGACCAAAGTCCCCTATTGGTAAGTTCATTTCTTTTCTAGTTTTGAGCTTTTGTTCTTTTTCTTCATTGACTTTTCATCAGTTTTCCTTAGGCATTTCCTTCCTTCATTTTGGTCTTGCTTCTTTCATTTATAATTTGCAAAGTCAAAGTTTTTCTTTCTTGCAAATCTAAATCCCAATTTCTATTTCAAAGATTAGTAAATCTTTCATTTGATTTCAAGATTGCATTTTTGATTCATCTCTTTATGCAAAATTGTTATTTCCTTGAAAGTTTTCTAGTTCCTTAAATAGAAATTTTCATTCTACTATTATCTGGATATATCTTTCTGGATTTGTTTGTGTGTTTGCTTAACCTTTTCTTGTGGAGCACTTTTTGCTTGTTCATGGGATTGTTTGAGGGGAAGAGCTCAACAACACGCTTTTTGAAGTCCACACACCTTGGAGAGCTAAATCTACAGGTATTCCTCTTTTACGGTGTTTTCTCCTTTTTAAGAACTTAAAAAGAACTTGTTTGTTTGTTTTCTATCACATTCAAACATTTTGATTTTGGTGCTTAAAAAGAATTTAATCACATTTGGGAAAGAACTTGTTTGACTTGTCTTCATCGAAATCAACACTTCATTTTTAGTGCTTAAAAAGAACTTCTTCTTTGTCATTTTTGTTGTATGTTCTTCATCTAGTTTTCTAAATAGGTTGGAAAATTGATCAAAATCGGTAGTGACACTATTTGATTTTTATTTTTCACCCTTGCACACAAAGCCAAAATCACTAGGTATTAAGCATTTAAACAAAAATTCCTTCCTGGCCTCACCTACTTGGAAGTGACATCGAGAGGAAGAGCCACACGCGGTACTCGGGCGCTGTTTATAAATTCACGGAAGTTACGGTATATATTGGCAAAGCACCTGACTCCCTTATCGCGGCGGTGTGTGAAGTGTGGGGTAGGCCCCTATATCAAGCCACGTCCGGTCTTTTCTTGAAGTGCCTTCGGGACTCCTCACCAAAACATTCCCCAAACCATCCTTAGTTTGGCTATCTGAGTAGTTCCTATTCTAAAAAGCCTTCCCTAATATTTTCTTTCTTAAAAGCATGAAAACTTAAAAGAGATAATCACCCACGCTGCTTGAATTGTCTGTGCATTAGTTAGGACAATCTCCTTTTTTTCTATATTTTTGCTTGTTTATGATGGTCATCACCGGTTACAATCTAGAAAAATGGCTCAATTGGCCCCTTCTTCATCGAGATCACCACTAATGTGGATGTTTCGGCACCCCTCGGGTCTTCCTCGGGACCACTGTTAGTTGGTTCCCCATCTTGGTCATATAATCCTTTCTATCATCCTAAAGTGATCCCATCACGTCCAGCTTCCCCCAGTCCTTCAGAGGTATCATCTACTTCTGATATAGAGTATGTTCCTCATGGAGATCTGAATTTTAGGTGCTCTTGATCGCAATCGGTAGCCCTTATGGACTATCTAGTGCATAAGTCTGTTGAATATCTGATCAGGGACCACCAATCCAGCAAGTTTATGATTATTCTCATGAACCATCCAGGCTTTTATAGAACAGTTAGCATACTTTTTCTCACCTCGAACCACGGAAGAGGGTGGCGCATCTATGCCTCCTTTTTCTCTTCCACTGACCATGTCGACTGGTTCTCAAATGGTCTTGCCTATCCCTAGTGCCGTGGCTACCTCGGCTACTCCACAACCTACTTTTGAGAGGCCCTCTTCTTTAGCTATGATGGGTGCATCCACGCTCTCACAGATTGTTGTTAATTCTTCTATGTCATCTATTACGTCTCAGGGTCAGTACCTCTCTATGAATCAACCCCCTTCTATGAGTCAGTTGGTTCCTTCTTCTCATCCTCTAGTTGGTCTTTCTTCCAATGCTCCAGTGACAGTGACCTTTACCCATCCTCTGGCGTCGGTGCCCTTAATAACCAATCCGGTAGTCAAAAGCCTCATTCAGACTTTGTTCCCCACCATGTCCAATCAAATCAACACCCATGTTCCTCAATCCATTCCGATTCAGTCAACAAGTGTAGGAGCCCACCAATCACAGGCTCCATCTTTCATTCAACCACCTTTCTCTCAACCACTTGTCATCTCACAGCCTGTTTATACGCAGGCTCCTTCACAACAAATACCTCACCAGGTGTCACCCAGAATGCCTGGTTATTCCTCTTATCATCTTGTTAATCAGCAGATGAATCCCCATTAATGCCTCAACAAAATCTACCATTCGCTTCTTATGTAGGACATACCAACATGCCTCCTCCTCAATCGGCGTCGTCAAATTCTTTTCAAGAAAATCGCAGACCTAGAAGCCTCCACCAAAGGGGCTCACCCTTCATACTCTTTTGAAGAAGTGTGTAATGAACCGATTCATCCATCAGTGGCTTTTAAGCCTTATCCTCCCCAATGGGAACTTCCTAAGTTCTCAAAATTTCATAGTCGGGAGGATCCTCAATAGCACCTGTGAGCGTTCAAGCACGCTTGCTACCTTATAGTCCAGGATCAGGAGCTTATGCTCCATACTTTCCCTATGTCTCTAGTAGGGCCTGCTTTAGACTAGTACAATAACATTCCCCAACACTCCCTGTTTTCTTTCTCTCAATTAGCTCAGATGTTTGTTGAAAACTTTTCAATAAATATCACACATAAGATCTCGATTACAGATCTTTATAACATTCATCAATTCGATGATGAGTCTATTTGTGAGACTTTGTCGCTCGTTGGAGAGGTATAATAAATCAATTGTCTTTCTCCCTCCCTCAATCTCAACAGATCAAGTTGTTTACTCGATCTTGTGCTAATCATATTTCTTCCACTTTAAGGATCCAAACCTTTCACACATTTGAAGAAGCCTTTACGATGGCGCAAACTTGAGTCCCGTGCCATTGAACAAGGGAAGTTAAAACTTCACTCTAAATCTAAACCAGATTTTTCTTGGTTTACAAAATCAAACCCTTCCACTTCTAACAAAGACAAGAATCAGGGTCCAACGCTATCATATTAAAAACATCACGAGCTGATAACACTTCTAATCAAACACCACGGAGAGACTTTTCATCTTCTCGAAAAGGACCCTCATCATCTCGATCTTTTACTTCGTTGGGGGAATCATATGCGTCTATCTTAGAAAAAATGTTGGAAGTTCACATGATCGAACTTCCCCCTATTAGAAATTTTGATGAGAGCCAAGAATGACCATTCTGGTATAGGGAAAATGACTTCTATCATTATCATAGAACCAAAGGCCATGACATTGAATGATGTCAGACCTTCAAAAATCTTGTCCAAAAATTCATTGATAAAGGTGAGCTCATTCTGGATAACCCAAATGCTCCCCCAAATCAGGCACTTGATGTCTTTAAACAACCTTTTCCCAATCATTCCCCGAACAATGATGCTTCAGGTCTCAAAAACCAAACACTCATACTATCAGCTTCATCTCTACTGAAGAATCTTCTTCTAAAACTAAGCCATCTACAAACACGTCGACCGAATCGAGAACTTCCTCCCACTCCGTTAATTTATGAGATTCCACCATCTTCAGACAATCCATCTTTAAATATTTCCTCCATTGTTAGAGATGGATTCATCTCTCTCTGACTCTTTATCTGATCTTCCATCCATGCTGGAGACAGTGTCATCCTCATCTGTCTCATCGTCATCAGACATTCTTTCGATGCTTGAGGCATTTACATCCCTTCAAGTTTCCACTACGAATACATCTACTTTTGTTTCTCCCATTTTTGCTGTGACTATGCCATTGGTAAACATACCTATAGTCATACCAACTTCTCTACCAATGGAAGCATCTTCGATTTTGACTCTTCCCATTTCCTTTCCTATAGTAGTTACACCCACAACTACTGTACCAAAAGTATCTCCCTCACAAGGAACCACTTCTTCGTCATCCACTTCTTCCATCACCGATGTTGCCTTGCCTATTAAGGAAAAATCTAAAGAAATAGCACCGGCACCTACACTTTCGGTTCCTGAACTTAAACCGAGACAACTAAAGTCTAACGTTGCATCATCAGTACCTCACCATCTCCTTCCCCGAAAAGGTTACAATCACCTTATGCGGTTGAAGTTGTCACCATCCCGAAAAAGGAAAACCAATATTTCAGACTATTAAGACTCTTGGTGCTTTCCTCAAAAATCTCTCTCCATGCCTCATAGAAGATTGGATTTATCCACTGAGAAGGCATCTTCTTCTACAACACCATCAAAACCATCATCTTCTTCTACAACACCTTCTTCACCGGTGTCTCGTAAAGTGGATTTACCCATTAGAAAGGCGTCACCTCTTTTATCAGGACCATCATCTTCGTCACCAAAAGCCAAGGCACCCTTTGTTCCTCTATCAGACCTATTTTGGGAGCTCCTCCCTCATCTAATTCAGTCTTATCTAAATCATCATTTGTTTTGACCAAGCAGCCTTCTTCATCTCTGAAGACCACAACACTTGTCACATCTTCGTCTTCTTCAAAATCTATCTTAGGAGCTCCTCCTCCACCAAAATCAATCTTGCCTCACTTACTTCCATCTCAGGCACCCAAGGCTGCTTCTCCCGATGTCCAGAAAAGCAAAATGATCCCTAAAAAGACTGTCAAACCAGACATGTAGATTCTTTTACCTCGGAGTCTGCTAAGGTGAAAGAGGCACCTTCGTCATCTCTGTCCTCATCTTTGTCTACCGGATTCTATACTGAAATTCTTTGCCAACTTATCCAATCTTCATCCATATCTCTTCCTCGATCAAACCCTATAATCCTAAAGGAGTAAAACCTTCTGGTTCAACTCTGATTTGATTTGTGCTTACCACCGCACTCCAGGACATGACAGGGATGTAAAGCCCTTCATCATCGTTAGCAGTCTCTTGGAAGAAAGTGATCTTTTTCTGTTGGAAGAGGAGGAGGAACAAGTATCTCCTGTCATCTCAACTACATCTGAGCCTAAACGGTCTACCCAGACCTCTAATTCTATTAATTCCACTCCGGATGATCTTCCACCTTCTCAAATCGACACAATTCATATCGCCACTAGAGCACAATAGTATGATAATCTATCATCATCTACATCTCGGCCACGGGTTGTCATTTCTACAGCCCCTGAAGGAGTTCCTCCTTCCTCATCAGCCTCGAGACCTCGGGTCTCTATTTGTGCTTCACCTCGGGCTCAGATTCCCGTATCAGTTGAGGAAAGTGTTATGAAACAACTTACCCATGCTCGGTCAAAATGTCTCTTTTTGACCTCATTCAATCATCTCCATGCATCGCCGAGGCTCGATTGATAATACATACATCATATATCGTAGTGAATTCAGATGAGCCCCAACCTTTTGAGATGGTTGTTGGGTTGAATAGACCATCAACCACCATTTCCTTTGAGGATTCTGAAATTCCTCCCCTTTCTTCTGAGGATTTAGAGGCTCCCCTCTTTATCACAGTTCAAATCAACAATACTACGTTAAAGAGCACTATGATCGATAGTGGTGCTGCACTCAACGTCATTTCCTCTCACACATTTGAGCAACTTAAGTTACCAAAGAACGTAGTGTCACCACCGCCTTTCACCCTTCGATCATTTAACGATCAGCTGGCGGTTACTTTAGGGCTGTGGTCCTGCCCATTCGGGTAGGTAAGAAACTACTTCATGAGCTTTTTACATTGTTGAAGGGAAATTCCACTACAATATGATCCTCGGACGCTCTGGATTCATACTGATGCATTGTGTCCCATTAACCCTCCATCGATGCTTAAAATATCAGTATGAGGGAAAAATCTATACTCATCCAGGAGATCCTTTTCCTTCCGCACAATGCGACATGACCACAGGGTCTGCCCCTCTAAAGGAGAATGCTTGTTCTCCTGATGAGGCTTCATCCTCTTCCATACCTACAACAAAACTACCAGATTTACAAAATTTGGAAGAGACGTTGCAGCATTTTTGCTAGGAGAGCTTCCTCTTCTCTCTTTTGATGCCCATCTCAAACCTAATGAGTATGGTAGACTAGACAAAAACAACTTGAATATCAGCTAGGTCTTGGTCGCATCATCACCATTGGTTTGCCCAATCAATAGACTAACTTCATTTACGGTGGTCTTGATACACCTCACTATCACTAGATTCTCCCCTAGGGCCAAACCCTATTCAGTAGGGTTTGATTGTTTACAGAATCCCGCATTCACAAAAACTTATTTATATCGATGCGTGGAAGGGCTTTGGCCTAGGAAAGTATGAACAAGGTGTGCATGACCTCGCGTCCATTCCAACTCTTAAACCACATCAAAAATTTGGTTTAGGATTTAAACCTCTCTCAAAAGCCACCATCACCATTCTCGATGAGCCTCTTCCATTGAGGAACCATCTTCTCCCACCAAGGTCAGAAGCATCACTTGATGTGGATGATGCCATTTCCATCCACCTAACTTTTTTTTTTTTAGTCAATACCATTTCCATAGGTCCATTGACCTATAAAACTAATGGTGAATCCACTTCCATACCATTAGTCTTCCTGAAATAGTTGGAGATGACTCTCCCACTATCAACACTATCCACTGTGTGGATGATGATTCGGTCCTCACCTATCGAGGGGGTAGAGGATTCTATCTTCTAAAACCATTCCTTCGATACATCACGCTTCTCATGAAGCCCTTTATCGACCTTAATATAGGGACTTCTAAAGACCCTCGCATCATTAAGGTCGGCCAATCTCTTAATCCACAGGAGTTAGGAGACTTCACCACCTTTCTTTCCAACCATCGCCAAGATTTTGCTTGGTCATACGAAGATATGCAGGACTGGATCCTGATATTGTGGTCCACAATATCGTTACTCTTCCAGACATCAAACCGGTTAAACAAAAATTGCGTAAAATGCACCCTCGTGTAGCCCTTCTTGTTAAAGAAGAGTTGCAGCATTTGCTTTCTGCTAACTTCATCCAACCCATTGACTATCCACAATGGGTTTCAAATGTAGTACCAGTAACCAAAGCTCTTTGGGAAAATTTGAATTTTACACCGACTTAGGGATCTTAATCTCGCTTGTCTGAAAGATGATTTTCCTCTACCTAATATCGACCAACTCGTGGATTTAAGCTAGGTCACGAGATGCTTTCTCTTATGGATGGTTTCTCTAGGATATAATCAAATTCTCATCACACTAGAGGACCAGCATAAGACTTCCTTCATAACTCCTTGGGGACTTTTTGTTATCGTGTCATGCCTTTCGGTCTTAAGAACGCAGGAGCAACCTATCAATGAGAAATGACCTACATCTTCCATGATCTCTTACACAAAACTATGGAAGATTATGTCGATGATCTCCTCGGTAAATCCAAACACCATCAGGATCATCTTTTCATTCTTGCACCTCTCTTTGAGAGGCTCATTCATTTTTGTCTTCACCTAAATCCATCTAAATGCGTGTTTGGCGTTCTCACTAGTAAACTCTTAGGCTTTATCATTTCTATTAGGGGCATTGAAGTTGATCCCACAAAAATAAAGGCTATCCTTGAGATGCCTCCCCCTTCTAACTTAAAGCAGCTCCACGGTCTTCAAGGATGCCTTCAATCAGTGCGTCATTTTATCTCACAACTATCAGACCGTTGTCAACCTTTTCATCATCTCCTCCGTAAGAATGTTCATTTTGAATGGGATGAGCATTTGCCAAAAGGCCTTTGATGATCTCAAAACTTATCTTCTTTCTCCACCTGTGCTTACACCTCCACGTGAGGGGAGCCATTCTATCTTTATATTTTTGTGATTGATCATGCTTTTGGAGCCATGATCTCACATCGGGATGCTAACGGTAAAGAACAAGCCATCTATTACATCAGTCGCACTCTTCATGAGTATGAAACACGCTATTCTGAAGCTGAAAAATTGTGTTGTGCTCTCTTCTTCGCGACTTCTAAACTTCGTCACTACCTCCTTAATCACAAAACTTATATTGTTACAAGTGTCAATCCACTCAAGACAATGCATGTAAAGCCCTATCACAATGATCGTATCACTCGTTGGCTCATGCTCATGACAGAGTTTGATCTCGAGTTCATCTCGCAAAAATCTATCAAGGGTCAGGTCATTGCAGATCAATTAGTTGATACTCCTCTCCCGGACACTCAAGTCCCTTGCTCGATTCCCAGGATGAGTACATCAACAAATTGATTTGGTTTGTCTCCATTTAAAATAAAACTCTTCTTTGATGGGTCGAATGTCGTGAGGGGAGGTGCGGGTTTCATCATGATTCCTCCTTGGGGTGCACCTATCCCGGTTGCACACAAGCTTAACTTTGAGTGTACCAATAATATGGCCGAATATGAAGCTCTTGTTTTAGGTCTTCAAAATGCCATTAATCTTGGTGCTCATCATATCGACATCTTGGTGATTGAGCTTATCATTAATCAAGTCTTTGGTGTCTATCGATGCAAAAATGATATCCTTCAAAAATATCGCGATATCGTTCTCTTTCGACTTCAATCTTTTGATAAATTTACTATCAAGCTATTCCTCTGCTTTGCTGAACCGATTCGCGGATACAATGGCTTCTTTAGCCTCGCTTATTCCACCTTTTACCGAAGACTCGTGACTTTATGTGGTTGTTCAGTGTTTAGACCAACCCTCTCATCTCGGCGGTTGACTTCAATCAACGCCGTCACAACCAACACTCAAGATGAGTGGTATCAGCACATTTTTGATTATCTATCCCATTCGGTGCTCCTCAGATCTGACTTCCAATGGTAGAAGATCTTTTATCCTACGTGCTAATCACTATACTATTAGGTGGAATCCTCTACAAACGTGGTTTTGATGGTATTTTGCTTCGGTGCCTCAAAACCCCTGAATCATCTAAAGCTATCCAGGAAGTCCATGATGGTATCTGTGGTGGACATTTTAGTGGCTTGGCCGTAGCTAAATGCATCTTACGTTTAGGTTATTATTGGCCTTCTCTTAATCGAGACTGTTGTGAATACACTAAGAAATGTGTCAAGTGTCAACAACATTCCAATCTTACACATATCCCTAGTCAGGCTTTGTAACCTGCAAGATTTGTGGCCTTTTTCACAATGGGGTCTTGATCTCATTGGTCTCATCAATCCCCACTCTTCATAGCGTCATCATTCTATCATTACTGCCATAGAATACTTCACTAAGTGGGTGGAAGCTATTCCTCTTTCATCGACTAAAGCTAAACCCATTGTTGATTTTGTCTATCAACACATCATTTGTCGCTTTGGTGTCCCACACAAACTCATCACAGACAATGGTAAATCTTTCAAAAACATCGATTTGTAGAACCTTGTGATGCTTTCAATATCAAACTCAACTTTTCTTCTCCATACTATCCCCAAGCTAATGCCAAGGTGAGGCTTCGATAAAACTTTGCGTAATATCCTCATGAAAGGTAACTAGTCGATTTGGTAGGGATTGGCATTTACATATCCCTTTTGCTCTGGGCTTATCGGACTAGCATTCGTACTCCTACTGGTGCTACTCCCTTCTCTCTTGTCTATGGGTCTAGAGGTTGTCCTTCCTTTGGAAGTCCAGATCCCATCTCTTCGTGTCTCTCTCAGAGAATTTGTCTCTGATGAGGACTATCGTCAAAATCATCTAGCGCAACTTGAATTGCTCGATGAGTGGCGTCTCAATGCTCTTGAGCATCATCAAGTCTATCTTGAGCATGTCAAATGTGCTTATAACAAGCACTTGCACCAGTGACTTCAAAATTGGTGATCTTGTTCTTAAAGAAAACCAAAATGTCACTACACTAGAACGGAGTCAGCGTGGTAAGTTTGCTCCTAACTGGATGGGTCCGTACGTAGTCACTCATAAATATGGGTCCAGGGCTTATCGTCTATCTTCCATGGATGGTGTACCTGAAATGGAACCTCTTAATGCTTTGCATCTAAGGCCCTTCTATTGTTAAAATCTATCTTACACGATCTTGGTCGCAAAACAGATCTTTCATCCATCTACTACCAGTCATGTATTTTGTAGTGATTTGGAACTATGTGGTTCTCGCGTTATTTCTTTCTATACCTTAAATATGAGTACCGCGGCTCTACTCATGGCATTTTTCTTATGGATATGTTCCTCCTCATGGTAGGAACACCTTAATCACTACTTCATCTGTCCTAAGTGTTTATCTTAATCGAATCTACTCGGGGCATAAGTACGTGTTTGTATACATTTTCTTCCCTCTCTCTCTGATCTATTTGGTCTAAACTCAGCTTCTTTCAAAGCTCAAAAAAAAAGAAAAAGATGCTATCCTAAAATTCCAAAAGATAGACTGATCCCTCGAAGGATAGCTATCCATGCCTTATCAAATAAATCAAAAGTATAGACCATTCCCTTGAAGGATGGCTATCATCAAATTCAAAATACAGACCGCTCCCTTGAAGGATGGTTGTTTATTTCATGGAATTTTCAAGGCTTCTCGCATTGATCAGCCTTTGCAGTAACAGACTTCCTCTTGCCAGTTTGTTCACTTTTTAGCATCATTGAAAGACTTCCTGTATCGATCAGTCTTTCTATATCTAGCAAACTTCCCGCATTGATCAGTTTGCTCTTCTATCAAAAAAAAATCATGAAGCTGAGATATAAGACCTTTTTGATCATATGGAGACCCTATTTTCCCAATATGAGCACGTATTATGTCCTTCGTATATTTTGAGATACATACTTACTTCTCGTTCCATCTATCTCTTAGATCTGGTTTGTGACTAACTAGTGTCAGGTTCATTTTATCTGTATCTATGGCCTTATGTGCATCATCTTTTGGTTTCTATCAAAGTCTCTATTTATGGTCGGTTAGGGGCCTAACTTATCATTCTTTTTCCTATCTAGGTGTATTGCTTTTTATCTTCTAAACTAAGATAATATCATTACATCCTTTGCTGTCACAAGGAACATTTCCATTTAACATGTTAATTTAGTCAAAATCTATCATCTATCTATACTCATCTTATCTACTTTGTCTAAAAACATATCAAAGCATGCATGTATCTATTTCATTACAAACACATGTGAATCTATCTATCTATTTCATTTAAAATTAAATTAACATCTTAAACATGTTTATTTTATCAATCTATCAATCATCATCTATCATCCATGTAAATCATCATCTATCCATCTATCCTCTAAAAACATTTATCTATGTCCATCAAAATTACACTACATCTATCTATATCTATCAAAATTAAATGCATGAGTACAATCACATAACACAAAAAAATGATGAATATATATATACATGAGTATACATGTGTGTCTGTACAAAAAAGAATGGATGGCTTTCAATCAAGCCATCTATATCATACATCAAAAATGCCTTCAAATCGAGGCTACATCAGTATATCGATACAAAAAATAACATATCTATATCGTAAAATCAGATAGGTGGAAGACACTATCTCCTCCACCCTCCTCTAGCCCAGGTTGTCTCTCTGGCCACCTCTATCGAGCTAGAAGCACCTGCTGCTTGGGCCCTGCCGCCACCTCGATCTCTCCCGGTGCTCCCACCCTCCGATGCACCACTAGCTGCGGTTGTCGTTGATCTCCTCCTCGCACCATAACGAGGCACATCAGGGGCATGTTGTGTTGTGCCAGGCGTCCTCATAGTATCTCACCTCGGCGAGGAGAGCCTGATAGGTGCTCAGACTCACCATACCGGGTGCTCGTAAAGCATTGCTTGCTGCTGCTGCTTGGTGGTGGCCCTCCTGATGCCGCACCCTGTGACCCGGACTCTGAAGTGGTGCTGTATCACCGTATTTGGCCCTGAGGGCCTCTCTGTGCCGATGGTAGCGATCCCTCTGCTTTGAATCACTATATCCCGCTCCTGACGTGTTGTATCTCTCTCTAATATCAGTGCATCCCTCTCCTCGTCAGAGCTCTAATCTCCTCGAGGGCAGCTTGGTGTGTATGTGTCAGGGTAGCATGCTCTCCCTCCAGTCTCTCCAGCACTGTAGCTATGTCCTCCTCATCTGCATCTATGGATGCTGGGAGGTGTCGTGGTAGCTCTGGAGTACCATGCCACGTAGCCATCATCACTCCTGCATCATCATCACTATTTGTGGAAGGTGGGGCCTCCCTCAGTGGATCTGACCGGGATCAAAATCGGTAGATCGGTCTCTCTCTGTTATCCACTTTGTATGGCATATATGTGGTGGACCATATCATACTAAACCAAACTACCTCAGCACCCGTATAAATGGGATGCGCTCCCACATATCGCCTATGGCCCCTAACCACCCTGCTCCGTCTCAGCTCCACCAGGTGAGCATCCTGACCGGCCCATGTCGGGTAGACCCGATATGGTCTCAAATGACTGCTGCTCAGTGTCGGCGTCTGAATCACTTAGTATACCACTCTGCAGATCTCCTGTATCTCCTGGGGCCATGTCTTCCCACCATCACGGAATCCATAATCAAGGGCCCCCTCTGCTACTGGCATCCATGGAAGCCCTGATGGCCTGATCACTGCTATATGCTCATATGCCCAGTAATGGAGCACAAAGCTAACATCGATACTGTCCACTGCACTTGTGGTGTACATCCATAGCTCATGATATATCTATGCTACTAGGGCATCGGAAAATGTGAACACTGCCCTGAACTCTAGGATGTCACAAACACAGTCTAGTAACAACAATGGAAATCTCCCACCTCCTGAATCTGGTAGAGAAAAATAAGAAATCACCATCTGAATCAGTCTTATCAAATCATCTGCTCTGGCGTCATCTATCTATAATGTGAGGCTATCCTCACCAGCCCCAGACACTATCTCTGAATCATCTGCCCTATCTCCATATAATCATCCTAGGGCCCTCTGCTGCTGCTCTCGTGGAGTGGTCTCTATCGGGTCCCGGTGATCGGCTAACCTCAGGATCCTATATATATCCTCATGGGTGATGGTCATCTCACCATCTCCTGAACCAGAAAAGTGCATGTCCTGTTGTCCCATCACCGTATCAGTGCTCGCATCAACTCTACGTCTCGAGGCACCCGTCGGTAGTAATGGAAGCCCCGAGCCCGGCTAGCTCTAGGTGATGCCAATCACGTCTGTCACATCAGGGAGAATGGTCTCTAAAAGCTGGGAATAACATCCGCATATGTAAAGCCTCTCGTGCCTGCATCACACGACATCATGGACGGTGTTAGCTCTCTCATTTATCCAAATCGAAACATCAAAAACACATTCTATCACTTTCTCAAGTCTAAACACTCCAATCGGCGTCGATTGAGTTCAATCGACGTCGATCTAATTTAGTCGACGTCGATTGAAATTCAATCGGTGCCGATTGAACCTAATCGGTGTCGATTTTTTCCAATCGGCGATTGGAAAGGGCGAGTGTCCAAAACACTCTGGCCTCCCACTTATTCCCTTTTTCCCTAAAAACTAGCATCCTAGTATGCTATTTAATGGTAAACATATACATGAGACTAAGGTAGATCCACTTACCCCAGGTCGTGTCCTCTTCCACTTTTGGCTGCTCCCAGAGGCTTCCATGTTGCTCAAAATCAATTTTTGACTCTCTCTAAATCAATCATCGCGGTGTAAATAAATCGTTCACATTTTCCTTTCTCATATTTATATGGGTTCGGTATGCAGTCGGTGCCGATTTTTATGGTCGGCGCCGATTGGTTTAGTCAACGTTGATTTTGGCTTGATCGATGCCGATTGAGGCCCATCATTGCCGATTGGTTGCAATTTTGCCTTTCCACATCACTTTCTTCCATCTCCTCATCTTTTTGCCATAGTGTTGATGCTTGGCTTATTTATCTGATCATTATTATCACTTGAGTGTTGCCTTTTGGCACATATTTTGATATTATCACCCATTTCGAGTTTGTTCCCTACATGGGTCACTCGCATTTGTGGCAGCTTAAAGATAGCGGGTCTGTAGGCACTAACGTCGTCTGCTTGCTTGCGAGACCATCTGGTTGTCCCTACCCGATGTGTCACTCTTTAGTTCTTATCTTTGAGCCTTCCTTCCACTCGGGGTGCATAGGTACTAACGTCATCTCATTTGAAGACCATCTAGTTTCCCCTAACAATGTGAGCTCCTTAGGTTTTGCCTTTTTTTTTTTTTTCGTGCGTCATCAATGATGAGATCTACTCGGACATCTAGGTTAGGGCATCTGCGTTTTCATCTACCTTTTTCAAACTTGGGATCGGTTGTTCTTTCGGGATTCATCCCATCCCTAGTTTGAGGGGGGATCACATCATCATTGTTCTTCACTTCTTCCAACTCCTTGTTTTTGTCTTGCAACTTTGCTTATCATAAGTTACTCAACAAAAAGGGGCAGAATGTAGACACCTAAAATTGGTTACCCAATTTAGTGTCCCCCAGGTTCGTTTATCCTCTCGGGTAACCTAGGGCACCTTTATATCACCACTTCTCCCTTAGGGTATTATTTAAATATTTGATTTAAACATCTATCCTAAGTTTATTATACCCCATTGTGTTTTACCCATGGATAATTAAATATTAACTATTTAATTATACTTTTTACATGTATCTTAACCACTTATCTACCCCATATCAATTCCTAACCTCCCATATCAATTCTATCCATCTATCCCCCTATTTCTCCTCCCCCCAAACCGTGCAGTGGGATATTTCCCGTATTTGAGTCGGAAGGATCACTTTCATCTTTCAAAAAATGTCCTTTTTGGCCATTTGGGAGTTGTTCCTGATCGGCGCAGTGGTACTCGGTCGATGCCGATTTTTCAGAACGGCGCCGATTATACCCGGTCGGCGCCGATTACAAATACGGGGCAGAATTTAGTTATGGTTAGATAGAAAGAATGACAGAGAGTTTTGAGCATCAAAGCTTCGAGCAAGCATCATCTATCAAGAAAGTGAATTCTGTCCAGATCAATCCCTGAGAGGAGTACCATTACTCTGCTCCTACCACATCGACATCGTGAGCCTCCATCGATCTCTTGGTGACTCTGCTCTTGCATCTAGCGAAGGTGGAGCTTTGTCAGTATCCCTACGGCTCCTGCAGATCCAGCGGACATTGACGATCTAGCTTTCATTGTCCATTTCTCAATCTTCCTACAATTTTCCCCTAAGTCGGCCGATCCCGATCGATCGATCGCGATTGATCCTAATCGACGCCGATTCACCCAATCGACGCCGATTGGCTGTCAATAGGTAAAAGAACTCAGGTAACACAAATCCAACATTGTTTTCATAGTTTCCTATTTTCTGTTGCTTTTTGTCATTGTTTACATTCTGTCTGTCACTTTTAATCAGAAAATCTAGACATTTACTTACATCTTTTATCATGTATGCTTCTTTCTTTAATTGAAAATGTGGACTGACATCTGCCGAGGGAGCTTATCACTTCTGGACCCGCTTCTCAGGCAGTCCACCCAAATATCTTTTAACGTTGTCTTTTTCTGTCAAGTATCTGTGTCTCGCAGGTTTCTCGGATCTACTTTGCAAGATTGCTCGTGTGCGCCCATTTTGTCTACATCGGCTTTCTTTTCCATCTACATCTTGGATCTTGTCTTATCTATCAGGTATTGATTTCATTTGAGTTTTTACCATGAGAATAGAGTGTGTCATCGGGTAGTGAGTGCATCGTGTATAAGAGAATGCACGAAATACGGAATGTGCGTAGTAGGGTGTATAATATGTAATGAAATATGTGCAAATGACCTAAGATGTGTAGATGCATAGTAGATGTAAGACTCAAGATGTATATGTAAGGTGTAGGATGTAAAATGTAAGATGACGTGTATGATGTGTGAAAATGTGCAATATGTAGTAGCTATGGTGTAGTATGAGTAGAATGTGTATGATGTATGTAGGATGTAAAGTGTAGAATGTATGAAGAAGCATAATGTGTAGAGTCTATAGTGCGGTGTATGGAGTTCATGTGTAGAGAGAGCCCTCAGCGATCAAGTGTGAACCGAAGCACATGAGTGTGTCATTGGGTAGTGACAATGTAAAGTTTAGATGACAATGTGTATCTTTAGAAGGTTGATGTGTGGTAATGTGAGTATGAAACATGTGTTAATGCTGGGGGTGTGAATGCTATTCCTCCCAAGTGTGTGAGGGAAAAAGAGGATCAAGTGATGTCATCAAGAAGATCGTTAATGTTTGGATCAAAGTCATAAGGTGTTGCATCGGAAACCTAATAAGCTATAGTATCGGGTTGTTCATGTAATGAGCCATTCGGGTTTAAATGGTACATGCCCATAGCATATTCCTCATTAGTGAAAGGAGGTAATGGACATCCATGTGCATACCAATGGGTGAGATTTCGTGTATAGCCTAGGAAGGAATTGCACAAATGAATATATGACCAAAGGGCATAGGGAATGAGATATCAATATGATCAGGGTCAATGTACCCCTATATAAGTAAGCCAAGACTACCCTAATGTGAGTGGAGAAGAGCGAGGAGTGCATGATAAATAGACTGTAAGATGGAATACACGTAAACTATAAGTAGCAGTAATAATGATGAAGTTGTAATATAAATGAGGATGGTGAGTAGGAGGATAGAGGCCCTCAAAAGTGAAACCGAGTCGAGCGAGACCATCGTGCGAACATATAGTGACATCACTAGTAGGATCAAGTGGAATATGCTCTTAATAAGAATCATTCATGAAAAACATACATGTAAATGATGGACGTGCCAATGGAGGAGGCACATGTGAAGGTTCGGGGGGATAGATCAACGTCCATGTGTTGGACATGACCCCGATAAAGAATCATAGTGGTAGTAGTAGCAAGTGGAGGTAGTGGAGTGGAAGAAATTGTATCATCACACAAATAACACCTTCAAGTGGTGGCAAATGAGGTGGTTTTTCCATAGGTTGAGGATCATTTGTAGTATCATTGTGTGGAGTAGGAAGAGTAGTATTAGGATCTCGGTCACAATATTGGAATGGGTCACGGTCACGAAAAACAATATATTCAATGCCTTCATGTATGAATTTGACATAATGATGTACAATAGAAGCAATGACTTGCATGGCATGGAGCCATGGTCTACCAAGCAAACAATTATAGGAGACTGGAAAGTCGATGATAAAGAACACAATGTTAAAAATTTTTTTGGTCCTACGGTGATAGGTAAATGTAATGTGACCAACGCATGGATGAACATAACCATCATATACATGAAGTGAAAGACAATATGGGTTAACATCACAAAGCGGAAAGACCTAGCCTCTCAATGAATGACATGGGACATAAGTTGAGTTCAGATCCATTATCAATTAAAGTGCGCTTGATACCCACATTGTAAATGTGAATCATAATATGCAAGGGTGGGTCATTATCGAAGGTATTAAGATCAACATGAGGATTAGATGGGAAAGAAATATGTTGAGAAAATACATCCATGAATGTGTTATATATCGAGTCAGGATGCATATTAGCACGGATGCGAGTAGTAGCAAGAAGATGTTGGACTCTATGTCTTAAATCAAGATTGGCAAACAAATAATCATTGATGGAGATACTCATGATGACTATACTCTAGGATGAAAAGCAAAGGATGAGGATCCTAAAAGCGTGAAGATTGAGTATGGGTTCACCAAAATGATTAACTAAAATAGAATTTATTCTAGTGTAATCTAATGTTGTAGGAGCAATAAAATGACTGAATAAAATGAAACAATAAAATACTAAAATACACCCAAGCAAACTAAACTAGTAAATATGAAACCCTAATGTGTAATAAGGGTTAAGAAAAGCCTTAGGCTGATTCGATGATATTGCGAGAATTGTGTCGTAGTGTAGACTAGATGAACATGAGGAGGAAACCGTCACACAAGAGCTTGAGAAAGTGTAGATGTGGACTGTCTAGATAGTGGGATACCAGAAGAGGGATAAGGGTGCCCGTGGGGTCTTGGTCTGAGATCTGGGCACCTTGGTCTATGGAAATGGCCAGGAAACCTCCTGGAGTGTCGTTGGATGTTTGTCTCGTGTTTGCTTCTTGTTATGTGAATGTCAATGTGTGATGGCCGAAGCACCGTAAACATGTAATGGAATAATCACCTCAAAACCCTGAAAGCATCAAAAAACCTACAAAAGAAAGATGCATATGAAGAGGTTGATCGTCTCGCCTTCCAAATTGATGGACTTATCATTGAGCGATGCACTACATCTCAAACCCAATGTAGTTCTAGGTGTGTGTGTGTGCAATTGTGCCCTAGGTTCTCTTGTGCCAATCGTACTTTGTTAAGTAGCGAGTAAATAACTAGATGTAGAATGTAGTAAATGTGTGCATGGAAACAATAGACTCCCCTCCTATGAAGTGTGATGCAGATGAACCAACCTTGTGTACCTTGTGATGGAGCTAGATGGATGCAAATTTAGCTTTAGATGCCTTTGATGGATGTAACCTTAGGTGGTGATAGTAAGTGCCTAGTGCTTGGTCTCTCATTATGGTCACATAACTTTATATTTATATGGTTCTCTTGCTTTAATTTTCGTCGAATTGACCCCGAAAAGGCCGACTACCAAAAATATCAAAAGCTTAAACGACTAGAAAGTGCCCAAAAAGTGAGAGGAAAGTATAAAGAGGGGACCATGGCGTTTAGAGGGGACTAGGGCACCTAAGGCGCCCACTCCTGTCAAGGCGTCCCAATCGAAATAGGAAAACACAAAGATGAAAGCACAAATAGGGAAAGTACAAGTGTAAGATCTAAAATAATGACATGAAGTAATGCAACAATGATTGAATACATGGGTTAGTTATTACTCTTTTCATTTAAGAACCATATGAATAGTAGTATGAGACCGAGACTAAATAATGACTCAAAGTGTGTGATTTTGTGTCTACAGAGAATACAACAACGACCCCACTAATACCATGGGTTTGGAATATTTGCTTATTGATTTAATTTCTTCAACAATTTGCAACTAGCCATACAATCCAAAGGCGGGGGAATTTTTTTCAAGAGATACCAAATAGAGAGACCCTTTTCCTCCAACATTACAAAAAAAAGAGAAAATATAAAATACTCGAAACAAAATTTTGTTTGAGTGAGGACATAACAAAATGAGCTAACAATGTTGTTTAGGATGCAATATAATGAGAAAATGTAAAATACTCGAAACAAAATTTTGTTTGAGTGAGGACATAACAAAATGGGCTAGCAATGTTGTTTAGGATGCAAAATAATGATTTTTAGACACCTTGCATCAAAATAAGGGAAATGGAAGATATGAATGAGATTTACAGGAAATGGAATCAATGAGCAAGATTTAAGATCAAATTTAAAATTAACACTAATAACACTATTAAATATGCACTTACTCCCCCTTTTAACATCGATGAGTCTGCGTTGCTTTTCCCCATTCCAACACGTCCCTTAAAGAGGCATTCCTCACCAAAAATATCCCCTTCCGATGGGTCATCGATTATTCTTATTGGTGACTTGGTCCAACCGCACCATGTCAAGGATATCCCAATGTATGTTGCCAGCTCTTAGGTTTAACCTTGTG
The DNA here is from genome assembly GCA_018340775.1 of Taxus wallichiana var. yunnanensis. NCBI lineage: Eukaryota > Viridiplantae > Streptophyta > Pinopsida > Cupressales > Taxaceae > Taxus > Taxus wallichiana. Next base: position 54,947,885 of record CM031238.1, read on the forward strand.
GAGAAGCTTTCTCATTTAGGGCACCTTGTTTACAATCTTCAACACAAGTATCTTCCAATAACATTTAAGAAGGTAAGACAAAATGACATGTGGTCCATACACGACTTGTTAAAAGAAAAAAGAGAATCACATATGTTACATCAATAGGTTCTCCAACCCGAAAATTCTCCTTCCACAATCTCTTTCTTCATTGCGGCTAATTTCGATAAATATAGAAAATAGAAACTTTGACGACAACAACGAAGTTGTTTTAAGCGTGGCAATTGTGGAAAGTTCACAAGATATCTAAAAATCTCTTGGTGTCCATCCCCACGCCTTTGCCATTAGTTGAACGTCTTAAAAATGTATTCCATTTATAATAACATGGGCTCATGTCTAAAATAGATGTTTTTGCCTTTAGAAGAAAGACTTGCCTTTTGTTCCTCAATATAAATTCCAGGTCAAACTTTTTCTCTCCAAAGGCCACAAAGTTTTGCTTACAACCAACTTGTGGATAAAGGTTAGGCTTATCAATGATGTAATGGACCAAGTTAAATCCATCGTTTATAAAACTAGCGCAAAACCACTTTGGTCTTGCCATATTTTAAGTTTATCATATTCAACAACTATATTGGCTTGACGTGGGATCGGGTACCCTGCAATGTTCCTATCTCTATAGTTTATTGTTCTAAGCACAAGTGAATTCTACTCAAAATGACATGGGTTCTAACTATCCACAAAACACAAGAGTTAACATTACAAAAAACAATTGTTGACATTGAAAATATTAGATGACAAGCTCTTATTTTCATAGTTATCTCTGAAGTATGTTGCCACAAGGATTCATGCATCATGCCCCATTTCTCATTTAAGCACGATGCACAAATGACACATGGTCCACATGTAAACTTACGTAAGTAAAGAAGATGAATGCCATGGGTTACCTTCATAATGTCGGTTACCTTCAAATTGGCGTGAACTGTCTACTTCTTCATCGCCCCCCATCTTAGCTCCTTCCACTTTTAACTTCTTCCCTGCCTCTTGGAAATGCTTCTACGACTATAATACTCCTCCTCCTCCTTGCCTCCCTATCAAGTGTATACATATCATTGCCTGACTGCGATTGCTAGGAATTAAACATATCCGATATTCCGCCAAACAAGATAGAGGTTAGATCCCAGATCAACCGCTGCTGAAATGGAAGCCAAACGCGCGATCAAATACGCATCTGCAAATCTTCGACAAATTTGAAACCAGAAAGAGAGCAACGCATTTCTTTCAGCTCAGATTTTGCTCTGGTGAGTTGGCTCTCAGATCTCTAAAGTCATCATATTTTTTAAATTTTCTCGTGGCATTCTTAGCGTTCTGTTTATAGGGCGAATTAAACTTCTTCAGCCATTCATTGGATAATTTATTTATATTAAGATTTGCTTTTGATAAAGATCTTATGGCCGTCTTTGAAAAAAAAACTGTTTTGTACGGACTTGAATTTTGGTTCTCGAATTATTCTTCAATATCAAGCATTTTCATAGCGCTTTGGCCGTAGCCTACAAGATTTAATTTTAACATTTGAGAACAACAGCCTGTGGAACGCTGTATTTTAAGCTGGGGCTTAGTTTAGCATTGGGTTGCTGTTGGTTGTTTCAGATGTAATGTCATGTAGAAGTAAATTGCAAGGGTTTCGTTGTCTTACCAGGAATTACAGTAACATAACATGGCCGCATGTTCGTTTTTAATTTATTTTCATTGTTTAATTTATCTGTCATTATTCAGTACATGACACCCAGGGAGCAACTATGGAATGCGACTCCATGATATACAATTCTTTCATTATAATAGGTAGTCATTTGAAAGGATATCTGGAATGTGAACTTTTGCACCTAAGTGTAACCGCCTAGTCTGTGTAAGTCGTTTATTCTTTTGTTAAAAGAATCCTTCAATCTTGTTTTAAAAATGTAAAGGGCACAGCATTATCATATGAGGCTTACTCTTGTCTTATAGTTTGCTGTTTGCTGTAATATTTGTGTGAATAATGACAGCAAGAGCTCATTGATTCGTTGTTGGCAGTGGATTAAGGATGGAAATGAGCATGCTGGTCTGGTTGCTCATGGCAGCTCTCGCAGCATCCTTTTTCTTTATCAGAAAAGGTAATTGCCTCCTTGCCGTCTTTGTTATTGTTTGGCTTTCTTTACTCAGTCACAACAAACCATCAAACAAACTGTTTTCATTTCTGATGAATACAGGGCATAATGGATCTACGACAGATATTGCTACTGTAAACAATCTCAGTGTATGTTGTTCTTTAAGGTGAATTAGATTTTTGAACTTTGGTTTCTCTCATAGGGTTTATGCTTTCTATTTTGGAGGAAAAGTAGGACTTTCACATTCATTATTGTCATCCGGAATGCACTATTTTTCTGTTGTGTTTTATTTTTAACATTTTCTTAAGATAAACTTAAGGGATCTTAATTTTGCCCCTACAATCTGCAAGTCGCACATCCTCCACCATAGCTTTGGTTTGTTGGTTTACATCAGGCAAAGTGATCATTAGCCTCCCTCAGTACAATATTACATAGATGTTAAACTTATAAACTCTACACGCTTCCATTGGATTGTTGAATAGAGAAAAGTCAAGGTCTCCACCATTTTACAACAAGCTGCATTAACGTGAAACATATTCACCAAGTTTTGATCCTGGGTCATTGTGGCAACAAGTGCCCCACTTACTGCTCTACCCTAGCCCAATGGACTAGCCTTGATCCACGTTTACTTCCCATAGATCTAGATGTAGAACTTCACATTATTTCTACCTGAACTTAAATTAGCTTCCCATCCAATTTATTGGGCAAAAGGAACATATATATATCATGAAAAATCCAGGATTATGCTTCTCTTGAAGGCCAGAGCAGATTGTACATATTTGTAGGACCTAGTAATTTCAAAGGGCATTTGATGCCTCAAGTCTGATGTGTGCTTGTTAGATCAAAATGTATATCACTAAAACTGGGACGACTGAGAAGTTTATGATTCCAAAAAGTATGCAAAATGAACCACAGGCCAGGCCATAGATAATATAGAATTGGTGCATCTCAGGCGTTGTTATAGCACATTTTGGAGATTCAACTGTACACACGTGATTGGAATTGGTAGTTTTTAGGTTACTAGATTTGAAATCAGAGGTAAGGATAAGATAAGGGTTTGACTAGTTAGTATTATGATTTTAGAACGGGCTTTCATAAAATTCAAAAGGAAACTTGATGTCATATACCTCATCTACACAACTTCCATCAAACATGAAAATGCACAATTGTTTTTTAAAGGATTACATGATGTGAACCTAACTGTCTAGAGGATTATCATGATCATTAGCTTGTTCTCAAGTTCATACAATAAAAAGATTATTTTCACATCCGTCATAAACAAAAGCGAATCCAACATTATATCATCGATATATGTTTCTAGATAATATCCATTACCTAAACATGAAGGCTAAACAACATTAATTTCTTGACACAAAAATACATGATCAGGATGTAATTGGGTTAATCCCACATTGGTAATAATTGTGAGACAAGGGTGATATATAAGGCGGTACACACTCTAAAAACTTTGCCAATGGAGAAATAGGCTAGAGGGTGAAAAGCCTAAAAGCGGCAGATTACATTTACCGTTCCTCCCCCTACTAACAAATGCTTAAAGGTGCCTGTGCGCTAAGTTGTCCCCTTGTCTTGTAATTATTACCATGTTGATTCATATATCTGTAAGTAAAAAGAAAAGAGGATATAACATATTTGTTTTCAGATATGTTTATCAAAACATTTAATTTTCATATGCGATGCAGATCATGTCAAGTTCTGATAATCTTAGCAAGATCATACTGCAAATATATGAAACCCGAACTGTGTCTGCCAATTAGACTTTCAGAACCCTCTTCTGGTTGTAAACTCATCACTACCAATCAAGGAAGATTCATTCATCGGTATGCATTGGAAAACAAAAAGGCTATTTGACACATAAAACCAAGTACTGCAAACTATGGTACCATTCAAGCTTTGGTGATACAATTAGATTAATTTCCATTAAGTTCATATTTATGTCCACTACATTATCAATAGGATGTTAACTCCCATTTCATTTTCCAAGAAGGATATGGCAACATATGTTTATGCCTACGTTGCCAGGATACGGATACGATACGCAGATACATCAATTTTAAAAAACCCTTGGATACGATACGTCTTGGATACGTCCGTACATATATATATATATATATATATATATATATATATATATATATATATATATATATATATATATATATATATATATATATATATATATATATTTATGTACATCTACTCATTTTACTCATTTTTTAGTCCATAAAAAACTGAAATAGTAATACAAAACTTGAATCAATGTTCAAAACATTCAATATACTTAAGACTTTGCATTTTTATTGATCATGTGGCTGCCATACATATGATATACGAATATCATGTTAACATGAATACGAACAAAACTTGAAATTTGAAAAATATACTAGTAACTAGATCCATGTTCAAATTTTCAAAACAAACAATATACTTAAGATTTTACATTTCATTGTTCATGTGGCTGCCATACATATGATATAGGAATACAAACAAATCTAGAATATATCATCTAGATTTTCCTCAAAATCAAGTTCATGTGTGCCACTTGCGCTAGCTCCACTCTCATTAACTCCACTCTCTGCTCCTAGCGAAATCCCTTGAGTGTCATCTTCGGCATCAAATAATGAAAGTTGGGCAAGCGTGGCAAACATTAAAAAAATGAAATAGAACTAAAAAAAAACGTATTTAACACTGGATACGCCCCTGATATGTACGGGGTACGTGACGGATACGTACAAACATATCTGTCGCGTACCCTGGCGTACCCTGTACGTATCAGGGGCGTATCCGGGAGTATCCGTATCGGATACGTATCCAGCAGGATTCGGGGGGTTTTTTCAAGTATCTGTGCAACGTAGGTTTATGCATATCCCACAATACATATCACTTGACACGTGCTTATCCCCTGAATATATATCACGGGAGAAATCCTGGTAGCAGCAAACATAAGTGAGCACCAGTTTAAATTTCAATCGACAGAATATAAAACAAGCCTCGCATGATTCCAAAGACTAATGAGAAAAACATCCCCTGATAATGGCGAAAACTTCACCAAATCCCATTCCAACTGTTGTGTGCCCTTTTTGACATCTGGCCTCACAGTGTCTTCCTACTTAAAGCTTTAAAAGAGAGTGTATCTGATTGAGATAGTGGGTGAACCAAACATAAAAGATTCCAACAAGCGTTCAGTAAAATCCATGAAAATAGCTGAGCTTCAACAGTTAGTCTCTTAGTGGAGATAAAAAAATGAAGCAAATAGTTAACATCCAACTTCTTATGCCTCTACAGTTTAAAATTAGAATGTAGGGATTTTTATGTATATGGAGGCCTTCCGAAGCCTTTTCTTCTTTTCGGCATCTGCTAGACAGTGGTTATTAGGTTTAAGTCATATTAGAGCTAGACAACAAAAGATCTCGACAAGGAACGAGAAAGTGTTAAGGGAATTGCCACTAGACCATGCCATGGAAAGGGATTATTTTAATTCTGTCCCATGATGGTTGTTTTCAATGAGTAGTTTTAGTCCTACAACACATACACATAATTGTTAGCTCTCCATCATTGACATTTTAATAAAAGCAAAGGTTAGACTAGCAGGGTGCCTTGGGAACACTATCTTGGGGTAAGAGCCCGATTTGAATTTGTTTCTCAATGTGTGATGTCTTTCCATGCACGATTTTGAGAGAAAAGCTTGTATTTTCATATTCACCTAAGATAAGGAGCAGGGTTTTTCAATTAAAAAGGGCAAACATTAGACAAACAGAATAAAGCAATCGATTCTTGTTTCTTTTCATGTCCCACATTTCAATGCGATGGTCATAAGAGTGAACGAGCAAGTGCAAAGTTGCATGATGAGCTTAGCAAGCTATGAATACTACAAATTCTGATATATCATTAACCATGGCAGCTGGAGCATAAAACAGAATGCATCTAGTGGGTGCTTGTAACTGAAAGATCATGTCTATGAAGTGGAAACTCAACAAAATAGTAAATACTATCTATGGGGAGAAGCAGCTCGAGCCATACACCTGGTGTTGAAACAAAGAACCCAAGGAGTGCCTCACAGGGTAGAGAATGCGAAGAGACGGGGTATACAAGTGAGCAGACCTGTAAGAGAGATAAAACGCCATTTTCAGAAATGTTACCACTCGCTACAAATGAAGCGATGGGAGAAATATCACGTGGAGAGACAGCTGGGTGGTTGCCAGCTCTGAACAAATGTGTGGTAAACTTATCAACCCTGCAGTTAGATGGCCCAATGATAAACATACTTAATAAAGGCTTGGGTTTTGCAGTAGCCCTGAAGAAAATTCCATATGAAGATATCATTGGGAATGTTGAACCCAAGGTTATGGACCTACCAATTGAAGAAGCTGAGGAGCTGTGAATGGAATGCACACATACTCTCAAAAGGAAAAATCTCCAAAAAGGAATATCATAAGAGAAGAGGAACAAGCTCTTAAAGAATTAAAGAATAACAAAGACATCATCATTGTCAAAGCTGACAAAGGAAATGTCACGGTGTTACTAGACAAAGCAGATTACAATTAAAAAAATGCATGAACATCTATGGGAAAGCGGGAGCTACAAAAAAATTTAGCGGAACCACATGTATAAGGCAATGAAAGAGGCGAGAAGAGCTATTAAAAATGCATCATTTGATGAAAAAACAAAAAAACTCATGCCCCATGCTCCAATCATCCCTCGAATATATGGAGCACCAAAAATAGATAAGGCAACCTGCTCTGACCAATTGTCAACACAAGGGGCTTGCCAACATACAATTGAGCATCTTTCCTCGCCAATTAATTAAAGCATTTGGTTGGAAAACGAGCTCACATGTAAAAGACTTGGCTCACTTCGAGAACAAAATAAAAATGAAAAGCTCTCTGAAGATGACATATTGGTCAGTTTTGATGTGGTGCAACTATTTACAAAAATCCCCATTGAAGAGGCCATTGAAATAGTTGGAAGGTCTACAACACCAAAAATCCAGAGATTACTAGGACTTTGCATCTGATCTACGTTCTTCACTTTTAGAGGCCATTTCTTTGAACAAGTAATTGGAGTTGCTATCGGATCTCCCCTTTCTCCAGTGGCAGCTAACCTATATATGGAAGATTTTGGAAGGTGTGCTCTTCATTCAGCAGTACAAAAACCTCGATGGTGTATATTGATGACACAAATCTATGTCGGCCCTTCAGTAAAGAAAACCTAGACCATGTTTATGCCACCTCAATGGAACATCTAAACATATCCAATTAACAATGGAGATTGAAGGCAAAGCCTTCCTTTTTTGGATGTCCTAATATCTAGAAAGCTGGAGGGTGGCCCTGGCACATCAGGTGTACAGGAAGAAGACACAGACTGATCTCTATCTGAGAAAGAGCTCCCACCACCACCCCAGCCAGAAAATGGCAGTTTTGAACACACTAGCAACAAGAGCAATAAGAGTGTCAAACAAAGATCACCTATGAGAGGAGCTATATCATTTAACCAAAATATTACGATACAATGGATACAACAACAAACAAATTCAGAAAGCATTTAAACGAGCCATAACTTGAGAAGGCAAAACAAAGATCTCAGAGGAGGAAAAGAATCCCATGATATAACTACCTTATATACAAGGCCTCACACAAGGGATTATGCGTGTTTGAACATGAAAAGGCTTCAAAGTGGTGTCAAGTCTTTTGAAACATTAAGAAACATCTTGGATAGAGCAAAGGACCCCAAGATCCCAAGCTTTATGGCAGAGTTTATTCAGTACCTTGCTTAAGGAAAACAATACATAGGAGAAACATGAACTTTGAAAACTCGACTAAAGGAGAACAACGGAGATATTCTACATGAATGGATTGCAAAGTCAGCAGTGGTGGAACACTACAATTTTAAACATCACATTTGCATTGAAGAGGTGAGGTTGATTGCAAAGGTGGACCATCGGAAGGAACACAAAATTCGTGAAGTGATAGAACTAGAAAAAACTTCCAATAATTTAAACAAAGATGATGGGCTTATTCTAAGCAACTCTTGAAACCATTATTTTACTTGATGAAAAATAAATGAGAGATAAAGGAATATGGAAGGTCAAGCATCAAGCTATGTCCTATATATTGTAACAACCTTTCTTGTGGAAATAAAAATCTCTCGATGATGAGTCCGTAGGAGGACCCGAAGCGTTGAGAAATATTGTTTCATGGACAATGTCTCTAGAACCCCTTTTGACAAATACTATCTATACACCTAATTTTTGCTTTACTGACTTCTGTTCTTCTTGCAAGCATTGTTGGCGCATTGGCTTCCCGGAGCGGTGTCCTCAAGGAAATTGCTGCATGGAACCAACAATGGTTGTATCGGGCTGGTTAGCAGTGGTACTTATGAGAGGGCCTTAATGTGTAGTACATGTTTTGACACCTTAAATGTTTTTATACCTCTATAGTCCTTTTTGTAGTCTCCTATGACATCACCTTACTATCCTCTTGTAGTTACCTTCATATCTACTTTCAGCACACACATACCTTTGTCGTGACACCTTTCAATAGTTTTTAGTCTTCCTCCATCAGCCAAGTCTTCCCTTAGGATCCCCTTGATGAAGCATTGCCCATAGTCGATGGCATCGACTATGGTCAATGCTAGCTGCCTTTTGTTTTCTAACAGTCGACGGCATCAGCCATGGTCGATACTATCAGCTAGGAGAAATTGTGATACCTAATCATGACCTTTTTATATATGCGGTATTTGAGTGCTCTTTCCATCACATCATCATCATTTGTTCGGTTTGCTGGTGCTCGCCAATCTACCCTTAAGGTCTTGAAGTTAGTCTTGCTTATCTTTTTGGAGTCTACTCTTGGAGCATTGGGTACTTAGGATTCCCAAGCATAGGAGCTGCACTTGTTATGGTTTGCCCAGCCTTTGGAGTTTTCAACAAGAGGTTTTCCTAGGTCTTCTTCTATTCACTTGTGATCCCCCACATCAACTCTCTCATAAGGTGCTGCTAACTTTGGGGGAAGTTAATGCGCCATTGCTTTCTACAATCTGGTAAGTATTTTTAACCTCTCTTTTCCTTTATGTTATTTTATATTTGGATGATTGTTTGATTGGTCATGCATAGGTTAGAGTAGAGCAACATATTCTTAATCTATTGCATTATTTATCTATTGGCCCTTGCTTTTCAACCTGCCCTTTGAGTTTTACAATCCTTTACAACCTATTGATCATTACAATCCATGCCTACAACCCTAGCCCAAGGATCTCTATTTTGTTACAATCTGATTACAATCTTGTTATTATCAACTTATTATCGGGACCTAATTAGACACCACTCCTCTATCCTATACCTAGGCTTTGGAACCCTATATCTTTCATAGAGTGTGGACTATCACCTTCCTAGATCCACATCTTTTGCAACCTACAATCTAAGGTGTGCATCTTTAGTATGGCCCCTTTCATTATCCTAGTCTAGATTACCTAGAGACAAAGAGGACATTTTATTAGGCCATTCTTTATTTGCATACAGACAATCTCTAGAAGAGAAAAATACTATGTTATGAGGTGGAAACTTATCTTCATCAACATTGAGTTTTTTAAGCGGGTAAGATAGAGTTGATAAAAAATGAAGATAAAACTACAAAAGGAAGGCCTAGAGTGATGATCCACATTAATTGTATGATAATGCAAATCACTGTATATTGTTTGGTATAATGCATAGAGTTAAAAAAACCATTTCTTAAACCATACGATAATAGCATTACAAGAAAAAAATAACACAAGAGTATGTCCAAAGGGTAGTACAAACAATAGTTAATGCTTTATACGATCAAAATTAATAGACATTAAACACAAGATCATCAATAACGAGTCTCTAGTTATGACCATGGTGGAATTGATAAGATATGTCCCACCTGCAATTGCAGGCTGCAAGTGGAAATCTAATGCTAGAACATTCATGGGAGCCATTTTTATGAAGCTAGATTGTATTGGAGGTGGCGGAAGAATCATGGTATGCTTGGAGCATTGGAAACTATATATTCACCATTCTACACATAGCACCTATACTGTTGAGGATATTTGCAACTTGGTTAGCATCACTGATGCAGGTGCATCCAGGTTCATGTGCAATCTTGCCTCAATCAAAAATATGTTAGATCAAGAAAGTATAAGTCTAGCAGTGCCGAGTTTCTGATTGCACGCAATCTTTGTGTCTTTGGTTTGTGCACTTATTGTTTTGCACAAAGTGTCTCTGTATAGTTTGTGCAGCCTACGAGCACACACACATTATGTTCTTTTGCACTTGTTTGTTAGTGTGCCTGTTTGAGTAAATTTTTGTGTTTGTACATATTTGTGTGCGGCATTGGCAGAGTGATCTAGAAAGATCCGTGATATTTCCCTGACCACATAGTAGTCTTCAGAAATTGGCACAAGTCTACATCCTATGGCGCAGAACAGAAATGGTGAGGTCACGGCTGGAAGGTCTTACACAAACAAGAAGCATACAACATGCATCGTGGCGCCTCTGTGTTATACATACACACTCCTTATGATGGCACAAAGCTTTTAAGCCTTAATGCAGAATCAAAACATTGCACAGGTGACTAAAAGTTGGCGCAAAACCTGGAAACCTTAAAAACGTTCACGACAATGCATAGTGCATTCTTGAGGGACTTGTGTCAAAAGGGAATACTCATCTTGATACTGCGCATATATCTATGAAACTGCGAGGTCATTGGACTTCTGCGCAAGAGATACTCAAAAGCTTGGTGTATGTGGGCTTCTCATGCAATAGTGCGTAAGGTTTTTAGTTAGTGCAAATGGCAGAATCATCTGATTGGCAACATAGAAATCACAACCGGGAGTCGATGATGACTTGTATACTTTCAAATTTTGTTTGTTGGGCTGAATTGGGGTTGTATTGTGTTGTGCTATGTCATCAGTCCTTTGGGATTTATTCCGCATTTAATATTTACAACGTGTTTAATCTTTGTATGGGTAGGATGTAGGTTGGGCCTAATATTGTAAATGGTTGATTGTGTCTCTATATAAACACATCACCATACTTGAGAAAGAAATTCAGAAATCCCATGAGAAATTAGTCTAAGGTGCAGTTGTAAGGAGTACTGGATTTAGAGATCTGTGCACAGGTGTGGGAAGGGCTAGTGGGATTGAATCACTTGGGGCAATAGTCTAAGGTGCAGTTGTAAGGAGTACTGCATTTAGAGATCTGTGCACAGTTTTGGGAAGGGCTAGTGGGATTGAATCACTTGGGGCAACACTGCGGTGTTGGATTGTTTATAAGCCTGCGGACATTGAGTCTGTTACTGTTGTAATAAGCCAGATTTGGCAGTGTGTGAGGTTGTGCGTGTAATCTCCATTGTTGATGAATACAAATATGGTTGTTGCCATAATTTCTGCTGTGTATGTCCCTTATTTGTTAAGGCTGCACAGTCTAAGGCATACTTTCATTGGGACCCTTAACCATGACAGCATCAAGCACAAGAAATGTGTTCAAACTTGTGTTCAAAAATCCATGCCAGAGACAGTTGACCTCATTGATGATTTCGTGAAATTGCCATTGTAAATTTGGCAATCGTTTTGGAGGAGAACACAGATAACATTTGATGAAGAGCCTGTAACATTTGTCATCAGTTTAAATGTGACATGGATTGTCTGTAGGGGCGCCTAAAAGTCCAACACATTGGTAGTCACCCCTACAACACCTGTGCATGCCAGAATCACATCCCAGCAGTCAGTGTTTATACAGTATGGTCAGTGCCAGCTAGGCCCAGGGTTCCCCTTTGAATTTTCATTGAAATCAAGCTTGTAGATGTGCTCATTGTGCTGAGGTGGAGGGTTCCAACTTCCACATGGAGTATTGAGTATCAGAAACACTAACGTCATTCCCAATCAGTTGCTTTTTCAACTGCTATACACGGATATCTGCAGAAAACATTGGGATTAAACCGTCTGTGATTTTATATTAAAAGAATCTTATATGTTCAGGCCACGGTACTATTTTCTTTAAATCAAATCCAATAGGAACAGATAATATTGAAAACTATGGTTTTATGTGCTTGTTCAACTGGTCTCCCACTGTGTAGAGTATTTGTATCTACCAAAGCTGTTAGGTTACTCTATGCATAAATTTGCATTGCAACATGTATTGGAACCTCAAGAGTGTTCTGTATGTTCTGAACCAAAGTTTTCCTTGCATACAAACAGCAAACGAACAAGTCACATAAAATCACTCCACAAACCACAAAAAATCGTACAGGAAGTAAAGCAACCAGCAAACACAATGGCTATTTAAATGCTAAAGCAAGCATTCAAATGAAATGCAAACAAGCTGTGTTTAAGCTACTTCTAGTTTCGTTCAAACAGCACCCAAATTCTATTCATATTAGTGGAAATGGCGACAGAAGGAAGTGACATGCTCCTGATTTTTAATTTTTTTATAGCAATCCAATGCACGGCTTAAAGCTGCAAGTTAGCTCAAGAATAATTGCAAAACTGCAATCTTATCTTTATGTATGAAAGCGACACTTTTATGATTGGTATTAAAGATTGTATGACTGAAATGAAGAGTAACTAAGGCTAAAAGAGTTCAAAACTGGCAATCAAATTATTGTGGTGCAAGCAAAGCTAGTATGCTAAAAGCAAGGGAATTTTGTTCTAGGATGGAACTAATACAAATGCAAACCAGAAAAATGATGTAAACCATAAAGCAAATGATGCAAAACTACCATTGAAATGGTTAAATGACGCAAGCTAGATACTATGAACGTGCAAGAGCTAGCCGGAATCAAACAAAAATCAGCAAAAGCAAGCAAGGAATAAGCTATATGAAGCTAGAAAGATGTTCAAAGCAAATTAACAATGCAAAGCTATGACCTGAACATGAGGAGCACTGAAGCAAGATGCAAAAATCTAAAGCAAGCAAGAAAGCAAAGTGTACAGCTGAAACTATTCAAAAACCAGAAAACTAGAAAGGGAGAAATTTGCCAATTAGATGCTACAATGGATGCTTAATGACCAAGGATTATAGATACACAATGAGGTGATTGAAGCAAAACATGAATGAACCAATATGTGCAATAGAAGTTGAATGTACAGCTGAAATTGAGGAAAATCAGCAAATGGAAAATTGTGGAAAGTTGCGTAAGTTGTCAAAGATGCAAAACTGTAAAAGCTGCAAATGTTTCCAAAGGAGTTGAAATGTTGCAAAAATGTGTTAGAACAAAAAGCATGTGACTCAAATGAAGTGAAAGGTAAGCAAAAATGAATACAAACAGTAAATGAATGAATGGATGGACCTAAGAAAATGTAAAGCAAAGTTGTTTGATTAAAGAGAGACAAAAAAGCTCAAGAGTTGCAATCTAAGAGACAGATCTAAGAATATGCAATCGACTAATGTGCAGAAACAAATGTGAAACGGCAAATCAATGACGAGGAACCTTGAAATGAGATGTATGCAAGTCAAGGGCTAAGTGAAGACAGTCTGTGCAGCTATGTGCAAGCAAAGAGGAATGCAGAGATGGACTAGAAGTGGCAAGAACCCTCAAGAATCAAACAAAACCAAATGAGAGCAATGAGTAACAATGAAAGATCAAACTCAATGAATTGGAGCGAGCAAGAAGGAAGGCTTGGAGTGCAAGAGAAAGTAGCAAAAGAAGTGATCAAAGTTGAAGAGAGGTGAAACCAAATAGAGAAATGCAAGACCCAAATATGACTAATTTCAAATATATTTGAAGATTATGAGATGCTTTCTATGCATTAGTAAGGTTTGAACCTACCAAATTGTCTTGGATTCAATGTGCAAGTTATAAAAGGAAGTGCTACATAGGCAAGATTTATCAACAAGAAGCTCAACCTGACCTGTAAGTGCAATCAAAAGAACAATGTAATAATGTAGACAAGTGTGAGGCAATTGCCAGTGATAAGCAAAGCCCGAAACTTGCGAATCATTGACAAGAAATGTTCAATTTAGATGTAATGCAGCTGATTATGCAAGACGAAAGCAAGTGTAAGAAATGGAAACTCATTCTAAATTAATCTAAATCTAATATACAGACCAAAAGATAATTTCTTGATCTATCAAGCACAATATGACAAACTAGGATGAAAGGTAATGAGCTTGAAGCGCGACGTCCTCAGAAATGTGATCTTTGAGAGGGCTATATTGCATATTCGTTGCAGGGATCCACCATCCACACTTAAATTCATTTTAAATCTAATCTCAATGACTAAAACTGACTCTCTAATGGCATGGAAACAACAAAATAGGTTTGTAGATATCAAGAGAGACATAGTACAAGCAGCTACTCATGATTTTCCAATCCTTAATGACTGTAAGCCCAAAACTTGGAAAGTGAAACAAACTTTTGGAGGTGTCTAGTACCCCTTTTTCTCATTCTCGACTTTTCATTTTCCTTTTGGATGAATGATGGCAAAACCACGAGTGTCACAAGTGTAACCGCTATGGTGGTGTCACAAGAGTAACCGCTATGGTGGTTGCGTAACTATCAAGACAATTTCATTTGTGACTTTGGTGGTTGCAAAACCATCGTGATGGTTAAAGTAAGTGCTAGTGGTGGTTTTCCTCCCTCAATAGAGAAATAATAAAGAAGGGGTGACAAAAATGGGTAGACCATAATTACTCACATCTTAGGGATGGTGAAATAGAATTTCTGAGACAGCAATGTTTTTCCTGATTTTGGTGATGATGAGATTACAATTTAAAATATTTAAGAATATATAAAAAGAAAAATTTGTACTCAAAATACAAAAATAATAAAATGTTGGGGATGTCATGGCTTACTCGAATTGATTGCTTTTTTAGGGGATGTTCTCAATATCTCTTTAAAGTTTGTTATGCTAAAGGGGAGAGGTGTGTGGGGGGGGGGGGATTGCGGAATGGGGTGGATTGGCAAGGGGACATTTCATCCTAGTCCCTTTGTCCCTAAAACATCCTTGATGTTGGGGATTTCGCCAAAAGGGGGACGTATCCTTGCGTAACATTGGGATAGATTGATGAAAACTAGATGCACTAGGAAGGGCCAAAAATTCAAAATATCCGAGCTGATGTATGGACAAGTGCTTGAGGGCGAACAACTTGAGTTGGGTTGGACAATATTAGTGACGAAACACACCAAAGTGGAGGTCTATAAGTCATTATAGAGGGCCAACAACCATATCTAGATAGGGGCCTCCTCGACATGTATATAGATCGGTCCCTAACCCAAATTTACCATATATATCTATATATCTATATAGATATATATAGATAGAAGGAGCCGGAGGCCTATACTATATAGATAGGGGTCGGTTCTCTATATAGGTTGGCCGTTGGCTCCTCTCCCGCTATATGGATATGGAGTTCAGGGCCCCTGTTTCGATCGCCGAGGGGGTAGGGCCGTAACTCGACTAGTCCCATCGGGGAACAAAGGCCCTCAATCAAGAATAGGAATTGAAAGGCCTCGTTCTATCGAGAGCATTGTTAGCGGCATATACATCACCCACCCTCACCCCTCTATATCTATATGGGGAACCGACTTATCCACCAAATTCACTAGTGGACCTGGCTTAGATGATCGGGGTCATCTGGGATGGATGCTCTATATAGCTTGGTGAGAAATGGAGAGGGCACTATACTAGATATGGGGCACTCCTAGATGGATAGTTCGAAGTCAGGGCGGTTAGGCCTCTCACATAGTTGGGGGGATAGACTCGGGACCCTACCCGAACTATAGATGTGGCGGGACCCTATAGAGAGATATGGGGTGGAGGCGGCTAGGCTATCTCGGGATTTAGGACCCTAGCTAAGTTTACACGTGTTGGATATTGGTATGCAGTATAGAGAATCAAATTTTTACTAGTATGGCATTTTTCCCCGTATATGGTTTGGATATGACTATACAAAAAATATATAAATTCTAGCCTAATAAATAGGAAACAAAAACATAGTATGCATGTAATACCACATGGAGAATCGAGACAACCATCAATTTCTCATTCATTTCCATTCATCCCCGCATGTTATGTATAACACTCATTTCATAATATCAAATATAACAATACTACATACATTAAGATCTCACATTTTCAATATGCGAACAATTCATTAATTTTTTGGTATTAGTGCTAAACAATATTTGTTTCAACATAATAATAACCAAGAGCACCTTATATTTTTGTCATAATTGGAAATCAATTGAGATAGCATGTCATCAAGATAATCCATAATTAGGCTATTCATAAGTGCATCATAAAAGTAACAATACTACATCCATAATGTATCAAAATATGTTTTGAATAGAATCTCTAACTGGGTCATCTCAAACATCTAGTAGTCGGGAGTAATTAAAAGAAATGGGAAATGCAAGACGAGAAGATAGCATGACATAGGGTAGTGGGATCGAGGTTTTGGGATGGCAAAAATTTCCCAGATATTGGAGATGAAGGGGACGTATATTAAAGTAATATATAAAATAATATTTAAATAGTTTAACTTTATTCAATGAAATTAAGGGGTTTAAACTTTATTTAATGTTTTTTAGGGGTACCTTCGAGATTGCGTATCGATGTTTTGGTAACACTAACAATATTTCTAAAGTAAAAGAGTTAGAAAAATTATGATTTTTTTTAATTAAAAAATTTGTGGACGTCCCCTTCAAGTCTTGAGTCCATCAAATGTTTAAGACACCCGCGACGTTACCAAAATCTAGGGGATGCATACCCATGTAATAGTGATTTTTCCTTGAGTGTGGTTTTGCTCCTCTGTAGTTTCCATTGCGGATCCACTAAAGCAACAAATGGGTTAAGCGCTATAATTGCATTATTGGGCTCTTTGGATTCCTTACCTTTCCTTGTGTATGCTATTTGAAATTTGTTCTCATCGGTTGGCATTGCGATTATTACCTTGTCGCATTACGGGTGTTGGATGGTTGTGCCCTTGCCTCATGCAATTGTGCATGGCTCTTTAAGTATGTGGGTTGGGCACACTGAGCCAAATGGTCATGTCCATGGCAGATCCAACTTTTGAATTAGATGTTTTCATAATCTATTGGCTCTTGCCATTCTATATACCCTATTCCAAAATGATTTGGTGCGGTGGCGGCTTTTCTAAGTCCAAATTGACACATTCTTGCATAGTTCAAAAGTCGGGGTTTTTGGCGAACTCCGTTTCTGCTACTATTCTCCAATGGCCAATCCAATCTTTTTTAGGGAAGATTCCTACTAGTACTTGTATGACAGGTAAAAGAGAAATTCCCAGTTGGGTTCTCAAATATAGGGATCCAATCTAAGACCGGTCACACGTGTAGATACAAAGGTGCTCAAGAAGTGCTAAAGTCATAAATCTAGAGGATAGTAGCCCTAGCCCTAGGATAGCTATAGGTTTCCAAGGCCTACAAGTAAGATAAAGATAGGTATCCTACTATGATTATGAAGTAGAAAGGGAAACAAACAAAGGGTGGATAAAGCAAACATACATCTACTCTAGTCTATAACAATGAATGACCAACATACAACAAGCACATACAAAATAAGAGACTAAAGAGGGTTAGAGATACTTACCGTAGTGTGTGTGTGACCGTTGATGCATAATCCTCCCTAGAGACAACATTACCGAGAGAGAATTGCTATGGGTGGAGAAGGGGAAAGCTCAACAAGAAGATCTCTAATCCTATCTCACTATGGTGACCCAAATGCAAAAGAGGTAAGCTCCAAGACTCCAAAGTCAACCAATAAGTGCAAAATAGTGAGTAAGAGCGAGTAAGCAAGTGATAGCAAAATAGTTGTAGTGTAAGTGGTGAAAATAACAAGAAGGCAATGGGGTATATATACCCGACGCCATTGCCCATGGGCGATGGCGTCGGCCATGGTAAAACCAAAATAGACACTATCGCTCATGGGCGATAACATCTAAAACCCTAAGGTCAAAGGATGAAAATCACGAGGAATGGAGGCCAGATTATCAATGAAGATAAGCGACAAAGGTCTAGAGTGATCGAAAGTAGGGATAATAGCGTGCAACAAGAGGAAGCAAGTGAACATAATGGGACAAGTAGACATAATGGGTGCAATGTGTGAACAAAGGGAAGAAATGAGGCATGTATAGGGTGACTAAGGCTAATAGCGACATCTCTCAAATGTTGTGGTCTAGCCCACATGACCAAGTCCAATCATACCCCAATCGACAGGCCCCTTAAGGCACCTGCTCAGGAGGAGAATGCATCAACAGCCCCTGCACAAAAGAAATGGTTAGCAAGCGTCAAAAATATGGTGTATACAGTACTCACTTGGAAGTGGAGGTAAATGTACCTAGACCAAGACTGTGCTTGGTGGATCCTTTGTGGAACTGAAAGTTGGGGCCCAATATTTCATAAAAAGACTGGATTTTTCATAAACCAAGGGCATCCTTGGAACACTAGATCCTTGTTTTGTTTTGTGGAGAAGATTACCATAAAGTAGCTTTTGTGCATTGACAGGAGCTCCACTGATTTCGGTGAGCTACCCAGTATTGAAGTGTTTTGGGCCCATGGAAAACCCCTAAAACCTGCAAATAAGTGCTCTCTGCTTTAACATCCAAAGTTGGCATTCCACTTCATCCATTGTAAAGAAGACATTGGGTGGAGTGGACATTTTCAAGTAGGATCCATTTTATTTATTGGCTGGAAACTGAGGTCTTATGACTGCTTTCTTGGCATGAGTCTGAACAAAACTCATCAAATCATTCTCATAGATTTGAGAGGCTTGTTGAGACACTACTGTCCTGAAATTGGGTCCTTGGATTGGGATGATAGGGCTGTGTGAGGAAGCCACCATCCCCCCTAGCGGGAACGGATATTAGATCCACTCAGCCTATGGCTGTTGAGGACCACTTCTTACTGGTTGCATTGAACATTTTCTGCTGCATGAGAATATGGATTAACATGGGATGGTGGTAAGTTGGAGTAAAATTGCCAGCTCCAAATTAACTGCAGATTATAATATGAGATTTTCTTGTTTGTCTTGAATACGCACTCAAAAAGTATACCAGGGTTACCCCTAAACTCCCAATCAGAGTTTAGTTTAAAGGAAGGCCTTGAATTCAATTTCCAATTTGAAATGAAGAAAAATGATTCAAACTTCACCTAGAAGCAGTTGGAGCTTATAGATCATAAATGTCATCACCCCAGGAGCTGTACCTGCTTGTGTAAATGGTTGTACCTTGCTAGTTTGAAATTCAGTTTGATATCCATGTTCTGTTCGTCTGAAGTAAATAACTTTGTGGAAGATCTCCTTTAGCACAGTATGGGCCTTATGGAGTTGATCTGTAGAACACCTATACTGAATAAAATGTAAGGTTCCATCAGGTTAAGGGTATGTTTCAAGTAAAATTTGCAATATGATTCAGCTTAGCTGTAGTTTGTAGGTAGAAATAGAAGTTGGTTCTAAGGCATATTGTTCTTCTCATATGGTCTTGAATTTTTGCTTGACAGACTAAGAGAGTTTATATGAAATCTGAAGTTGCTCAGCACAACAAAAGGACCGATTGTTGGATCATTATAAAGGACAAGGTTTTTCTGTGCCATAACAAATATCCATATGCACATGCTTTTAATGTCTTTTTAATGTTGCATTATGAAGATAATATTTGTTCTATTTAATGCTTGCCATGGTGATAATTCAAATGGTTTAAAACTGCAGCGGATTAGGTACTTTATCGTTCTTTTTTCTGTACCTTTTCTTGGTTGTTCTTTAGCTGAGATATATAAAGTGCAGGTATATGATGTAACTTCCTATGTAGAGGAGCACCCAGGTGGGGACGCAATATTAGCACATGCCGGTGATGACTCAACTGAAGGTTTTTATGGGTCAGTATAGTACCTAAAGCTTATAACATTGTTTGAAACATGCTCTTAGTCTATAGATAATTTTAATCACGGTTAGTTTAATCATGCTAGTTAGCATCAATATTATGTCCTATATGCAGCCCACAACATGCCTCAAGGGTGTTTGACATGGTGGATGAATTTTATGTGGGAGATTTGAAGCAGTCAGAATGAAGAGACAACAGAATATTGCTTTCTTGTCCTCGACATTTTTTTTTCAAGGCGGAATATAGGGGCATCATATGAGATGAAATCCAAAAATTTTTATTCTCCGGATTTATGGTTGAATGTGAATATTGGAGGCAGTAAGATGGTATGCATAATTTCCGTGTAAAAATACAATGGCAGAATAACTAATATTCAATTCTGGGATAGTGATAACTTTCTTTACCTTATATTTGAGTCCCATTGACCAACTGTGCTCATCATGTAATTTCTTTTTTAACCACTACAATTGAATTAAAAGTAAAACATGCAGTGTGATTTTGTTTTTAATTTTTTTTAAAAACTGCTTCTATTAATAATAAACGAATACACAAGTCAAAATCTTAGATAAAACAGCCAACAGGACCCCCAGCAAGAGACAGATCACGTCATAGTCATTATACAACAAACTTAATAAAAGAGCAATGCTGATAATCATGACCATAAAACACTGTTTGACAGCAACACTCTAATGCGTTCCTTTATCTTGGCAGTGATTTTTCCAAATATGAAAGAGGATACTCAGCCTACAAGTGTTCCATATGACAACGAGGTTGGAGGGGGAGAGAATGCTAAGCAAGGCGGGTTTTTAATTGAAGTTGTGAGGAAAAGGTTCCAGAAGAAAGGAGTAGAGGGCAGACCAGAGTTGAGAGGAGGAAGGGCAAATGCCAGAACAGATGGGAGATAGATTCAAGAGCGGAACAGAAGGGGCATGCACCAGTGCCAATTGGAAGTTTCATATGCAGAATACTCCATCCCAAAAGTTGAAATTTGGCCTCAACAGGACACTGCCAAATTGTGTAGGCCATTCTTTGCAATTGAGAATCAAAGGAGACTTAAACATGTCTATATCACTCTTATACAACTGATTCCTAAGATTCCCCTTGGAAAGATTGGCGCTGCCATTAAGACAGCCATGCCAAGGGTTTATATTTATTGATTCAGCGCCCGTTCCAGTGTGCTTTAATTGAAAAAGTTTATGGGGCATAAAAATTAAAAAAGTTCTAAACAAAAATATCTTTTAAAGTGTCCTAAGGATCGTTACAACTTAGCTTTGGTCACAAGGTTGAAATTCGAGAGGGTACGGTGGATAAGTTTTTCGCAACTGGTAGTCACAAATTCCACGTGTTGGCAAGACATAGGCCTAAAAACATATGACTAATCTCTATGTTCCTCTTTATTTGCGATTTGTCCTTCTGGACATTCTTTAGAATCATTGCTTGAAAATTGATGTTCAAAACAACTGTAGCAAAGATGATTTTTAGCATTTGTATTTTTTTTAATTAATTCGTAGTTTTTCAAGTGTAAGATTCTGTTCTCCATTTTGTTGCCTCGATTGTATTCTAAATCTGCACTTTATGTCGAGTGACAATTGGTCTGTCTGTTGGTGAAATTGGTTGGATCATATAAGGCCCACCAAAGATCAAATTTTGCCGAGTACAAAGGCCTAACGCCATAAAGGATCAGGTTGTTGAGTCCTGAGTTTTTTTGATGAGTTGGATACCCATTAGTCATTTACATTAAGCTGCTGAACTAGACATCAGCTCTAAGTCAGCGCATCCTATACCAACAAGATGCTTATTTAACAATAAAAATCCGAACTTCATAGATTATCTGCAAGAACCATTCAAATAGATAAAATTTCTAGCTATAATGTAGATTATGAACATTTTCTGATATAACTGCATAATAATTGTTTGTTCCAACTATTAAATGATACTTATCTTTAATTGATGCTATAATGACTATTAAATGTTATATCTAAATTACATTACTTTTCCATAAAAATATATATCTAGATTATAGTTACATAGTGTTTTAAACTTGCCAACTATTAATTAGTATACGCCGATTCAATCAAATACATAGTTGGGATATTATGGGGGAAACAAAAAGATCAATTCACATACCAACACCGAATCAAAAAATCAACTTGAAACAAATATCAATTTATACACTAACACATTTTTTCTTTTGGTTAATGACCACTTAGCAATCTTGCCTAAAAATGTTCTTACTAAATCGACTTTTTCATACATATGATGAAGTTACTAATTAACTAACGTGATACAATAATCTCTAGACATTCCATAATGAGTGCTAACGAAAAAATGTTTGTTCCGTTACAATTCATTTTTAAGTAGTATTGATATGTATTTCACTCTAAATATTCGGTGCTTTAGAGGTGATAAATTGTAATAGTTAATTGCATATACTTTCTTGCAAACAAATTAAGACAATATTGAAGTATAAAGAAAATATGTTGCGAAAAATGAAATAGAAGGTAAATGTATGACATTAAGCTGATTGAAATCGCATTACATTATCATAGGTCTTTTCGAGGTAGCCACCTCCTTTGAGCACTTTCAATCCAATATGATTCGTGCATGTCTTTATATCGCGTATGCATCACATTTATTATGCCGAAAGACATTTTCCAAAAGGATCGACACCTCTTGCCATTGACATGCATCAAAGCAATCGGCGACTAGGAAGATAGCTTATGTCGACGTCGCATGCAGATGCATCTTCACCGTCGTTTTTGTAGAATCGGTTTTGTTGTGATGCACATGTCATCGAGACATGCGATCTTACGGGCATCTTTGGTTTATTTTTTCGCGAATCGTTTAAATACGTAGGCACGGTAATCACAACATTCTTTACATCACAGTTTAAATACTGTTCAGCTATCATTCTCATTTTCATCAACACCATACAAGAGATTTTCTCATTGCAAAGTGTTTCTTCTCACCTTCATAAACAACCTCAATCATAGGCTTGTCGAACAACAAGTAAAAGGCCACAACTTTGAGTCGATCTGCATGCAAGGATCATTTTATGGCCTTCCAATAAGTCGCTTGACATCAAAGACGGTGTTAGCAGGATTAGTAGAAACCTGGAACCTGGCGCCGTCTCCAACAACTCATTAAACAGAGGTGGAAACAACCATATAGGGAGTGGTGGTTTTGTTACCCATATCATTAACAATAATCTCAACCTTGTTGTGTTGCCACACTTCGACGTAGTTGTACGTTGTTCCCAGTCAATGCCAACAACCTTCTCTTTACCCTTTCCATCCATATTATTAGTAAACCCTCTACGCCAAATGAAAGAAAACATTTACTAGTACCTATGCTTTCAATGTTGGACGATGTAAATAAAGCGAGTAAGATACACCGAAAACTATCCTCCACATAAAATGCACCGAATGCCCATGCGCGACCCATAAAAATACACCATACCCATGAATGTACATGCATTGGTGGGACCTGCGTGTCAGTGGTCACATCAGTGGTATCTTGTTTTTTTAACAATGTGTTATCAAATTAGATTGAACCATGCAGCAAGTGGTAGGTGGGTTGGGGATGGTGCGTTTGGAACATGTAGGTTATGGGTTCGACTCTTCTGGTCTCTCTCAGTCCTGGTGAAAAACACATTGTGTTTTTCAACCCCCCCAAAAAAAACTAAGTCCGAAACAATGCGCCATGTGGCTCCGAATGACATCATGGTTGACATGATGCTTTGCGATGGTGGTGTGATGTATGTGGCACATTTTGTGGGGAGGATAACCCTTGCCAAGAAGATACAATGCTTTTTCTTTAAAATATATAAATCATTACACCGAAAGGTGTTTTCCAAAAGGATTGGTACCTCTTGCCATAGACATGCGTCACAACAATCGACGACCAGAATTTAACGTACGTCGTTGTCGCATGGATGTATCTTCACCGTTGTTTTTGTAGAAGTGGTTTTTGTGTGAATGACTTGGAGAGGACTTTCTATTGGCTCCTCAATAAATTTGAAAATAAAATTTCTTGTAATGTTATTCGACAAAGACTGTAAAACATACAGATGTTCAGATTTCGCTTTACTTTTGAAATTTATATACAATTCTTAAATGCTTGAGGAAAATGAAACATAAAATTCAAAGCTTTAAATTTAATCTTTCGTGATACTGTAACATTTTGATCTTCACAGATTTAAACAAATAGATCACTAAAAACTAAGAAAATTTGAAAATTGTTGATAATGAGCTTTTCATTTATAATGATTAAAAACTTTGCGGGTGGAATCATTTGAAGGCTACAAAGTTTAACAAACACCAATGCCAAGCAAAGCAATTCAACTTCACAAGGCAGAGAGAGGAATTATAGCATTTTGTTGCAACATTTCTAGGTTCGGTTTCTGGTATGGAGAAGAAAATATGGATAAATAAGTGAAGGTCATTGGATCAAACTTTGATACCATCGTCGGTTAATAAATGTAAAGAACTAGTAGATCAGAACAAAATAATCACCATGTGAAGAGGGAGTGTGTTGGACAAGCCCTTGAAATGGTTTTTGTAAGCATGTGAGGTTAAGGCAAACAAATGATCTTATTCTTTACAGATTTCCTCATCTTTTTGTGTTGGAATTGCAGTGTAAATCAACTCAACAAGTTGCAGACAAAGTTGATACAAAGATCAAAGTTTGCAGGTAAACTCTCTATGAGAATCTGCCTGGACTTCCTGCAATTTTCTTAAATCTCAAGGGGCGCTACAACTGCATCGATTTCAAAATGAAGGATGAAAATACATTGGGGTTTTTATCCCTGCATTTGTTGACATATATATCGTAGAAAAAGCGATAGGAAGATTTTTGGTTGTGTTCGACACAGATTTAAAGTGTCCTTGGAAATGTTTGGAATCACCAAACCAATTGAACCCTCCATGACAATACTAAGACAACAAATTGTAACCACAACTAAAGGCTACTTTAGTTACGGTAGAATATATTTTATTAAGCCAAGAGGCATTTTCCAAAAGGGATTGTCACCTCTTGCCTCTGACATGCGTTAGAGCAATTGAGACTACAAATTTAATGTACATTGTCGTCGCACAGATGCATCTTCACCATCGATGTCCTTTCCAACAAAATTGTTATTGTCAGTTGACGCCTTTATAACCCAGAAAATTATGATTATAGCCTTTCCACGTGCTTGCATCATTACGGCTTCAACATCTACCGAGGCTGCGCGACGACTGCACATGTGGTCGCATGTAGTCAAGAATGTGGTACTGCGAAGGTAGAGGCACTCAAGTTTGCATTTTAGGGGAGAGGTGCTCGATTTGGTGTCCAAAATATGTAGCAATATGAGCATGTCCACCTTATTCACAAGGTATGACAGAGCCCACAACATTGTTGTCTTCGACTGTGGAGAGCCATCCACCACTACCACCACCTTCTTTCTCATCTCATTCATGACTTCACACTCCCATTCCCATTCCCACTCCCACTCCCACTCCCATTCCCACCACCACTCCCATGTGAGGCATTGCATACGAAAATGAAGCCTACCCTTGTCGGGCTTGAATATGCCCAAGAAAACACTCATACTTTGGCTTAATTGGCTTAGGGGAAGCTTGTGTACAAACAAATATAGTTTGGTTTATGTGTTAATGTCAAGTGCCTAGATGAAATTGGGATGACATTGCAGGTCGATGTAGCGTTAGTATTTAAAGTGCGTAATTCCAGCAGAAGATTGTGCATGGGATAGTTGGCATGCATTTCAAACATCTTACGCATGTAAAGCATTTCACAGAGAGTGACGCGGTTTGCAACTTGAAAACATAACTGACACGTGCCAAGTGAATATTTATTTGAAGCTTTTCCTATATATCCATGATCTGATTGTGGAGGCTCACACTGAACCGACATATATAGGTATCTAGAAGGCCTAGTTGAGGAAAACCGTAATCGGGAAAGGAACCAATTCCGTGTGTATATTTCATTTTCGACTCTCATATAAGAAATACAAAAATCATTTTCAAAATTTGACTAAATTTTGTCTTTTATGTTGAAAGGTATTTTACAAAGGGAAAGCTTTCCGCCCTCGATAGAGTCAAGTTGCACAAGCAAATGTAGGTTGTAGATGTGGAGGAATGTATCAATGTCATCTGACGAATCTTAATCACAATCGAGTCCATCGAAATGTGATGACGTGGAAATTGTGTGGCATTATCGCTGACTATAAGCAACTAAAAACGCCGACCGCCCTCGACGTGGAGTTCGAAGGCCCTCGTACACGAGCCAAAAACTTGAAGAAATGCACTCTCGAGGGTGCCCTCCAACAACTAGTGCACTCTACTACAACAATGTTTCTCAACATTGCATGATAAAGCCTTGGAAAAGTCAGGGAGGGGAGCTAGCAGATGTGTCACACACATACAACTTTTTATATTTGATAATACGTTTCAACCTTATACAAACTGCCACCCTTTTTTTATATTTATATTTTTATTATAATATTTTTCAAAATAAGGAGACTCTTGAAAGGGCACTGCAATTGCATGTACGCTAAACCATAGTTTTATCCCTCCCACGTCGGGATCAGCTGCACTTTTTGCTCAAGTGCGGGGCTATGAGTAGATACGAAAGCGATCTCTATTAACAAAGTGATGTCATTTATTTATTTTAATTTGTATATGGTTTTCAATAGTTATATCTAATTGAATAATTCATATCCATTAGGGAAACATTTTACTATGTGTTGAGAGTTATAACAAAGGATGTTGTTGGTATCAATGTGGATTCTTCATAATTAGGTGTATATGTTCTTTGGTATTGTCCATATAAACATTATATACATACGAGTACATATTTATTGAATTTTGTATATATGTACATTTACATATCTATTAAATTTTGATGTTTTGTAGATAAATTTTAATGTTTTGTTAAATTATTTTTTATTTTTACAAGAGTTATAGTTTAATAGTTAGGATGATGGCTTGTTAACCTATTCACCAAAGTACAAGTCCCTCTAGATATTTAAGATGGAGAGTCAAAACAGATAGGGTTGAGATCGTTAGAATGATAGTTGGAGATAAACACAACCCTTAATTTTGCATGAAATTGCTACCTAAGCGTTCTAAGTGAACTCCTCGTCTTCCGGCTTTGACTCTTTGGTGTTTGGAGCTACATGCACATTGTCGGGTTTATTCTCGGTTTCACTATACATTGTCCCACATAGAGGAGTTTCAACTCCCTAGTTAGATAGAAATAGATGTTGGGTGTGTGCCATCACTAAGAGCGGCTTTAGCTCTTTGGTGTTTGGAGCTACATGCACATTGTCGGGTTTATTCTCAGTTTCACTATACATTGTCCCACATAGAGGAGTTTCAACTCTATAGTTAGGTAGATATAGCTGCTGGGTGCGTGCCATCACTAAGAGTGGTTTTGGCTCTTTGATGTTTGGAGCTACATGCACATTGCCTGAGTTTATTCTCTGTTTCACTATACATTGTCCCACGTGAGAACTTTCAACTCCTTAGTTAGGTAAATATAGCTATTGGGTGCATGCCATCACTAAGAGTGACTTTGGCTCTTTGGTGTTTGGAGCTACATGCACATTGTCAGGTTTATTCTCGGTTTCACTATACATTGTCCCACATAGAGGAGTTTCAACTCCCTAGTTAGGTAGATATCACTGTTGGGTGCGTGCCATCATTAAGAGTAGCTTCAGCTCTTTGGTGTTTGGAGCTACATGCACATTGCCGAGTTTATTCTCGGTTTCACTATACATTATCCCCGACATGTCCAAATCAAACATGCATTCAAATTCCTCTTACATTTACATTTTCCTAACTACCCAATAAAGTCAAGATCTACAAATTCAAACAAGTATTGGCTACTTGCATTTTCAGATATCTCCCTCTACGGTGTCATCATCATCTTCCACAACACGAGTTTTTCCTTCATTCGATTGACAAACAAGTCATGCAATTCGTAGACGATATAGTTTCACATTGGATCCATGTTTCCTCATTCATTTCCCTTTCACTTCTCCACCCTCGAATGTCATTTTCTACAATCCTCTTCCTCTCCTTTGTTCCTCTTCATCCAGTTTTTCTTCTTCACTATATCCCTTTTGGTGTTCTCATCGTACATTTCTCGTCACAATTGCTAGTACTAATTCTATTCTAACCAACTACTACTTCTCACACTTGAGATTATTTTAAATGGCTCAAGGTATGAATTACAAAGTACTGTGTGCGTAACTTTTATTAATAACAATGATTATAAAGGGGTTAGAACGAAGGGGTCCTAACATGCCCTTCCCCTTCAAAAGCTTTGCCCTCAAAGTTGAAGGTTAGGAAATTGTTGCTAAATTTGGTGAGTAGGCTCCCAAGTTACATCTTCAGTTGCATTTTGTGCCATTAGACTAAGATCTCAGTGATAAATCTGTTGTGAAATTAGTGTGAGCGCTTATCAGGACCATTTTTGGCACATTCTTGAGGGATTTTTCAACATCGAAATCTTAAAGTATTGTTTGAGTAGTGACCCATTGTCGAGAGGAATTTCTTCAAACACGAGACATGAAAAACAAGATGAACATGAGAAGGTGGAAGTTCCAAACTTGTAGGCTAGAAGACCGATCTTTCATTAAACCTAAGTAAATTTTGTAGAATTTAGGGACAAGCTTTTGGTGACATTTCACCTTCAAGAATTGCTTATACGACCGTAATAAGATGAAAACCATATCCTTGTGTTGGAAAACACGTTTGAAATAATGTTGATTATCCTATTGTTTCATACAGTTTTGGAGCATGTGGAGATTTTCTTGGACTTGAAAAGCATTTTCTTGCACACTAAGAGTTGTGTCATTTGTTTGACTTGAGAACCGCCTAAAATGTAAGAGAGAAGCAATGATGGCTTCGACCATATATTACTTCATATGGGAACTTGTTTCTTGTGTGATGTGGTGTTGTACAACCATTTTACAAAAGGTAATCGCTTGAGCCAATGTTGTTGATTAGAGGAAAACATGGGATGTATGTTTCCAAACTTTTGTTGACTTCTTTTTGTTTGACCATCTATCTATGGGTGACAACCAAAGCTCATTTTCAGTTGTGTCCTAGTTTGTCTAAATAGTTTGTCCGTAAATGGCTTGTAAAATTAGAGTCATGATTAGAGACAATAAAAGAAGGAATGCCATAGAGATAGAAAGTTGGGTTAAACAAGGTTTGGACGATGGTTCAAAAGGTATAGGGGTAGGCCAAGATGCAAACATAGGAGTATTTGGAGAGATGATCCACCACCACTAGTATGATTTTTTTCTCCAAGATTTCAAAAGGCCCTCATTGAGATCCATTGAAATATTTGTCAAGATCCTTGTAAGAATGGGAAGTGGTTGTAGCAAGCCCAAAGATATCATCGTTTTGCCCTTGTGATGTTGGCAAGGATCACATTCTTTGAAAAATTGCTTGATATCCTACTTAATTTTGTGCGCGAAGAAATGTCGACAAACTCGTTCATATATTTTCAAAAACCTCAAATGACCAATTGAGGGTGATGCATGCAATTCAAGAAGAATTTTTGTTGCAATTCGACTGGGAATCAAAACCACACATCCTTTATCTGAAAATAACGTCCATCCCAAGATCGGTTGAGTGATAAGGCAAGATCCATAGATAATGTTGGATGAGTTGTGTAGTAGGGCCCTTCTACCATTCATGTTGGATTTATTACATTAATTTGGGAAGGGGTACCTGATAAAGCACATAAAGAGGCCTAGTCCTCATATTTGTGGAAGAGTGCATTCGTGACCATGTTCTCCTTTCCCTTCTTATAGGTGATTTCATAATCATACCCCATGAGTTTAGCATCCCATTTCTATCGATCTAGAGATGAAATTCTTTCTTCCAAGAATTCTTTAAGATCGTTGATATGTTTTGATGTAGGATTGTCGTCCTACCAAGTATAGCTGCCACTTGTTGACTACATGCAATATATCTATAATTTGTTTTTCATAGGTGGAACATATTGATTTTTTCCGGGTAGGGCCTTCACGGGTAAAAGTGATGGGGTGATCTTCCTACACGAAGAAGGTGTTGAGTCCATTGCCATGTGCATTACTTTAATAATGATTTTCTTAGAGAAATACAACATCGCTAAACTAGGTGTAGTACACATAACTTGTTTTAGTACCTCAAATACATGTTCTATTGTTTCGACTAAGAAAAGACATCCTTTTTAGTAGTGTAGTTGGTGCTGCAATTTTGCCATAATACTTTGACATTTTTGGTAATATCTAGTGAGACCCAAAAATTTGTGAAGGCTTTTGAACATCTTGGACTTTGGGAAATTTTTCATGGTTTGATTTTTTAGGGATTGACTTTGACTCCTACTTGTTGAGGCAATATGCCCAAGGTACTCCACTTTGTTTACCAAAGGAGCACTTAGATCGTTAAGCACATGACTAATTTTTAGAAAGAAGTTGTAATGCCATGTCAAGGTCACATAAATGCTCATCCCAAGTTTTTCTATACATCAAGATATTATTAAAGAAGACCATGATGAATTCTTGGAGGAATGGTCAAAAAGTTTGGTTATAAATCTTTGGAATGTTAATGGGCCATTAGTGAGCATGAAGGGCATGGCCAAAAATTTGCGAAAGTGACCATGATGAGTACAAAAGATATTTTACAGATATCCTCTTTCTTGATGCATATCCGGTGATAGCAAAAGCATACATCTACCATGAAGCTAGTTTAGGAGTTCATCAATCACTCAAATGGGGAATTTGTCTTTGATAGTGAATTTATTCAGTTCCTTGAAATCAATGTAGATTCGTCCCAAGCCATCTTTTTATTTGACGAGTAGAATGGGGAAGAGTGTGGTCTTGTGCTTTGGGCGAATCACGTTTACCTTTAGGAACTCCTATACCACCTTTTCAATTTTTATTTTCTAAAGGGGAAGTGCTAGGAGAAATGTTCCAATCCTGAAGGATCTCCATGTGATGGTCACTGGGTCATTGATGTGGCAATCCTATTGTCTCTTCGAGATCTTGTCGCATATTTGACTAAAATATTTTGCAAGTCATTGGGTTGACATGAATAAATTGTAGAGAAATTGATCTAGGAGGGTGCCCTTTCATCCAAGAATTAATTGAGAATGATGATCCGTTTTGATGTAGGATTGTCATCCTACCAATAATGGCCATCACTTGTTGATGGATACAATATGGCCATCATTTCTTTTTCATAGGCACAACATACCTGAATTTTTCTCTGGTAGGGCCTTTATAGTAAAAGTGATGGAGGAATCTTCTTACGTGAAGAAAATGTCGAGTCCATTGCCATGTACATTGCTCTCAATAATGAATGTCTTGGAGACATGCCATTGTTAAACTAGGTGTAGTACATATCCTAGTTTAGTACTTCAAAGGCATGCTTTGGTAACTCTGACTAATAAAAGATATCCTTTTTGAGTATTGTAGTTGGGGAAAGAATTTTTCCACAATCCTTGTCATTTATTTGGTAATATCCAAGTGAGACCCAAAAAGTTATGAAGGTTTTGAGCATCTTGTGCTTTTGCACAATATGCCTAAGGCACTCCACTTTGTTGACCAAAGGACCACTTAGATCTTTAGGCACATAACTAATTTTTAGAGAGTTATAATGCCATGTCAAGGTGACGTAAATGGCTCATCCCAAGTATTTCTATAGATCAAAATATTATCAAAGAAGACCACGATGAATGTTGGTTCCCATTTTTACCCCATAGACTTGTCTGCAATTCAAAAAAGGAACAAAACAAGAATGATATATGCTTGAGATGTGTTGTTTGTAACTAGGGATGGATATAACATTCTCGCCATGACCAAGTCTTGAAAATAACTGAGAGGCACGTATAAAGGAAGTGGCTAACTCCTGTTACTTTTGGATTTGCCTAAACTAGGGTGAGAGGACCCAAATGGTAGCTTGAGGGGGGGGTATTATGGTTCAATCCCTTGTAGTTATTGGTAAGTCAATCTGAATGAAGTATAGCCATAAATGCAATGCTTACTCAAAGGAGTTGTCACACAAGTAATGCACATACTTAACATGTTAGATACAAGCTACTAGAGACATATGGGATATGATTATGAACATCATTCAAAAGGATGCTGTTAACAACTTGGAACTAAAAAGCATTCAAAGCACTAAGCTTTAAGATCAAGGGAAAAATCACTTAAAATATGTAAGGATAATGTGGTCTCGTAGGAAAACACATGTTGGATATGCTGAGGATGATGTAGTTTGCATAGGTAGAACAAGATGGTGTGGTATAACTTTTGATGCAAGGGATGTGGATCTAATGGGGAGAAACAAAAATATTCACCATCTCATCGTGATTCTCCTATGATGTATTAGAGCTTGGAATCAAAGTAAGATAAACTTTCAGGGGTTATTTGCATTCATGGATACCCATTTGTGCAAACACTACCATGTAATTTATAAAAACTTTAACACAAACACTTGTGATTAAAATTTCATATATCTATTATATCAAATCCGTAAAACCTGGGATACCCTTGAACACAAAAATATTCACTCCTAGATTACAATTGTAGAAATAAATTTTATAACTGAAACAAACATTGCAAAGTAACACTACAAAGAAAGATTCATTCAATGACCATCGAACAATGATCGGAACATGCTTCTTTCTATTTCATTGATATGATAAATAAAAAATTATAACAGAAAGGAATACATCTCTTGATTCTATCTCTATTTACACCAGAAATAATAGACTTATCCATGGAAAAATGGTCATGTGTGTTCAATTGACAAGGGAGACATGTGAAAATGCTCTTAATGCTTGCTAGTGACTGTACAAGGTGCAATTACCCTAGCTAAAACCCAAAATTAAAACCCCTAAAGTGAAGACAAGCCTTCAATTTTATACAAAATTTTCCCCAAAAGGGGATATCCCTAGATTCCCCATGGAACACTAAAATACAAGATACATGTGGGGTAGTAGTCCTTGCTCGCCATCCGAATCGGAAATGTGCCCAAATCAAAAAATATATCATCTTGATTTTCTTAGTTAGAACGGTTTTATTTCATGATGAAACCCATGGAGGGTTGGAGGATTTTCTTTCTCACGCCTAACAAAATCTTTCTTCTTCTTTTCAGAACCGTCATCATTCCTTGTACACCTTAGGAAAGAGTTGGTTACACATTACAATAAAACCATTTGATCCTCCTTGGAAAGTAATGGATAGAATAAGAAATAAATAATAAGGAATGCATGATAAAAAGTAAGGAATGCTAGGGGACGGATCAAGGTCCACTTGTTTTCCCTTCAACTCTTCCTCAAGTTTAATCATGTGTACATCCAACCTTTCAAATATACCTATTGGCGAGAAAATTTCTTAGGTGGAAAAATTGATGGTTATCTTGCGAACTCTCTGAGACCCTAGGTCCCTCTTCTTGGGTGGTGCAACTCCATTTTATTGTGAATGAGAAAAAATGAAAATCTGTTGTTGGCCAAGAGGTCGGGGATCCAACAAACACACTCCAATGTACCGTGGAAAATGATTACAATGAATTGTAAGGGAGGAATTTGCTTGAAAGATGGGGAAAGGGGAGTGAGAAATTAGATAGGATAAATTAACTCTGCAAGTAGAAAATCAGATTCTTGCCAAAGCTAATTAGAAGTTTCACATTCACAACTTATAGGAAAGAAACAACCATGTTTAGAATGTCAACGATCAGAGGAAACCATGCACACAAAGTTTCACACATTCATACATCACGAAAAGAAGAAATCCCTTTCTTTATTGACATCTTAACAAGTTGTACAATGCTGGAAAATAGAGGAAAATAGGTAGGGAAAGTGGAAGAATAGCTATCTCTTTTGCCTTGCTAAAAAAATATCTCTCTTGAGTGCACAAAATTGAAAACCCTTAAGAATGAGGGTGTCATTACATTATATATAACAAGAAATGAATCTTCATCTACCCCCATGTGTCTTTTCATTAGCTTTTTTCATTCGTGACCCTTGGTATTCCTAGGAAATAACATTAAGTCCCATTTTATAAAATAAGGGTAACTTATTACATTTTGAACTATAGTCCCTTTAATGAATAAGACGTAAACAAAAAGTGCAACCCCCAACGAAGAAAGAGAGAGAGAGAGAGAGAGAGAGAGAGAGAGAGAGAGAGAGATCTCAATGCCCTTGAATTCTTTACTGAATCTCACAGCCGCCGGTGTTACCTTTTGCTCTTGAGGGATGTGGATAAAACCAAGTGACTTGATCCAATTCTCCACAAGAGAGTTGATGTTCCTACACTTTGAGTACCAAGCTTGGTGACTCTCCACGATGTTGGAAATGATTGATCTTATCTCTGCCAAAGATTCCAATGTGTTTTCTGTGAACGAGAATGGATCTCTAGCCTCTCTCTTGACTTGATACTTGCAAAAATTCATCTATTGAAGTATCGAAGTTCACTGTTGACACCCCAATCTTCTGATTCTGGGAATATATAACCTTTTGTATTTTCTCAACATCCTCCTCATATGAAGCAAGCTCATCAATGGCGTGCTTTATCAATTCATACTGAGAAAATAGATTCTGAGCCCAAACATGAGACAAGTCCTCTGCCGCCAATGAGAACACACCTTTGGTTACCAGAAGAGATGACTTGAATCTACCCATCTCCATGACCAATGGATATACCTAGTTCCAAAGTGGTCTTTCTCACCCTCAATTGCCTCCATGCGAGTATCTTCATGACTGTGTCATCCATGTATTTGTACAAAGTCTTCATTTCAGTAACAACAATTTTCCTTTCTCAAGGATCTTACTCAACCATTTTTCATTTTCCTTCCCTTGCATGGTGAATCCTTGAGTCTTCCTGATGGACTCTGGATCAAAGCTGCTTATTGGCATGACTTCCTCGACTCGGGAGAGCATTGGCGACACTCAGATATTGGAGCACTTGGACGTATGAGGTGAGGGTCCGAATGTGGTCATCCGTTTGATCTAGCTTTTCTTTGTACTCCTAAATTCTCACGATGAGGTGAGTGGATGAATCTTGGAACAAGTGCACGCCACCTCTCTCGTGTTGCCAGCTCCTAGAGGGATTGTGCTTGTTTCATAGTCACCAAGGTCATTTCCTTAATAGGTTTGATGACCTTTGGCTTGACTACCTATATGTATTGGTTCCCTAAGGCTCCACTGTAGAATCTAGAAGTCACCTGATCCAATCTACCCTTCTTCTTCTTGACCATCAAAGTGATCACCAAAAATTCAGGAATGGTTACCTGTTGCACTATACGGGCTTCAGAGTGATCATCTCCTATACCTGTGAGAATATTTCATTATCATAGGCTCGACACTTGTCATCATTGTAGCCCTTTGTTCCTTATAAGGTGTATCCTGTGTAGGTGGGGCCGGTGGAAGAATAAGAGATGGAGGAATCGTGAGGCCACTATGGCACAAAGGTTTCATCTAGGTCAATTTCTCCTTGCTCAAGATCCACCACAGGTTCTTCTTCTTCTCTTTCTTAATTTCTTGTTCAATCTCCCCGTAGCGACGAGCCTCAAATTCTTGTTTCCTTTTTGAGATTTCTCTTGAATGAGTTGAACTGGGAGCTTTATCCATGATCCTAGAGGAGGAGTGGTTGGATGTCTACCTTTGGAGAGATGGAAATTACCTATCGAGATGATATCATCTCTCTTTAAATTGAACCAGCTCTTTTCTCCTTTTTATCACCACCTTCATTCGTTCTTTGATGTCTCAGAATTCACGTACACTCCAGGCCACCTGAGGGAGAGGAGAAGCCTTTACCACGGGGTATTCAAGATCAAACATCTCTGAGCCATCTTTTGGTACACCATCCTCGTACCAATAAAATTTGAATTTCCTCATCAGCTCCACTGTCATCCTCTTATGGTCACGTTCCCTGACTTCATACTCATCAACACAATTTTCCCATAAATATTCAATTTGAGGCATGTGGCGCAAGTCGAAGGTGTAATGAGTCCTGGATATTCTCTCGATATCAAAGTCTCCCTTGACGGTGTACAAGTGCATATTGATGGGAGATAGGGAAACTTCGACATTAACGACATCATGGGAAATATTATATGTGAAAATGCCAAAGTGAGATAAAGAAAAAAACTTTCTTATTTTTCCTACCCTTCATCTTGTTGTTCACGTGCACCAACTATCTACACAACTCCATCAATATGATCTTGTCACTTGGATAGTGAGGCAATCTAGGCGTAACGAGATCAAATCCTGACACCCTGATGTAAGAGAATGTTGCAAACTAGATGAAGTATGAACCATACTTCCTGACTAGGTGGTGGCTTGAGAAGACATTCTCAAATGTTGATTTCCATCGAGAAACTTGATCACGAACATTGTGAATGTGTCATTCACCTTAGCATAGTGTTGATTTATCTCTTTCAAGACCAATTGGGGGTACTTATGAATGTAAGAGATTTTGAGATACATTCTCAGAACATATGTTAAGCTCCCGAACGATCTTGTGTTCGCTAAGGCGTAGACAAGATATGAGGTCATGAAGAATTTCTTGGTAGTATGTACTGAAGTAGATGGAAGTGCAAGTTATCGTTGATGAGCTGCCTCTAATTGATCATTTTTACCTTACATGATCATGAGGATGAAGAGTTCCATCCAGTCATGAAATATTTTGTGCTCTCTTCCCCCATTACCTGACTCAAAAGAATGATAGCATCATAGAAATGCATTATGGAACTCATCAATGGGAAAGAGTCTTCGATGTGCAAGAAGGATTCCTTTCGTGCTTCAACTAGGATTTGAGTGTGATAAATTGAAGGTAAGAGTCAGTATTGAACCATTCCTAAGATGAAAATTATTTGGTTATCACGACCATATCCTTCTCAGTGGGGATCTGCTTTCCTTGTGATATGGCCCTTGGATTAAGCATGACCAAGACTCTATTGTCATCTTCCATGATTTTCCCGGCATTTGGTTCATAGTGTTGGGCACATGCCAACACTAACTCGATGTTTTTAAAAGATGTGGGATGGCTACCTTCCACGCACAATCCACCGGCAAAGATCATCTCTTCAATTGGTTCTCTTGACCCACCTAACATTCTATGCTTGAGCTTCTCCAGTCCATGTGAGTGATATTGCTATCACCCACACTCAGAACTCGATGTGAGAGCCGAAATGGGACTCTGGGCTGGTGAAATTGAACTTCATGATGGAAAAAAGCAACAATATAGGTTACTACGGAGGTGGTAGCAACTTTTGCACTCGGAACCGAAAACTGCTATTTTTGGAAACTAGGTCCTAGGAGCTGCTATTTTGGGTAGGGTTACTTTTTTGCCTGGTTTTTAGCACTGAGAGGTTCTCTTCACATTCAAAGCACGTCCATAAATGTTTTAGGTCCAATTTGAAGCACTTTCTATTTTCATAAAGTTGTTTTTTCACTTTTTTCATTTT
This sequence comes from Taxus wallichiana var. yunnanensis, assembly GCA_018340775.1. Taxonomy (NCBI): domain Eukaryota; kingdom Viridiplantae; phylum Streptophyta; class Pinopsida; order Cupressales; family Taxaceae; genus Taxus; species Taxus wallichiana. The sequence continues at coordinate 54,985,345 of CM031238.1, forward strand.
TGCTTTTTTGACTCATGTGCCCTAGTTTTTAGTTTTTGTGGTTTTTAGTGTTTTTTCTTTTCTGGAAGATTTTACTGTTTTAGGAAAATTATGAAAAAATAACAAGTGCGAACCAACACCACTTACTATTTTTGGAAGCTAGTATTCTAGGCCTTGGTTTGACGAAAAAATTCTGGATTCTTTTTGGGTTTTTGTTTTTGAGGCTCTGTGCAAAATCTCGCATTTACTCATGATTAACTAGATAGTGGATATTCTAAGTTAATATAATATTAAGAACAACATGATCCGAAAATGGGTGCTTGAAACTAACACTTTTAATCGTTTCAAAGGATTTTCAATTTTAATCAACTTAAAAGGATTTTATACTTCCAAAAAACGATTAAAATATGATTTAGGATTGAATTCAAACTGAAATTTAAATTCCTTTTTATTCAACATTCACTGTTTGATCAAAGCCCAAATTCACTGTTTCTTGATTTTAATTGATTTTCCCATTTTTATCAATTATTGATTATAGTTTCATCCATATTAATATTTGGGATTTAATTTACTTGCAAATATTAGAAACTGAAAAAAAATCAGAACACAACACCCAAATTGTTTATGGGGTTCGGAATGCCTACGTCCCCGGGTTCGTGGTGAATCGATCCATTAATAATGTTAAATATGTAAATACAATAACCTTTACATTAACCAATAATGAATCAAAAACATGCAAAACTGTGTTTCAGACCTTCAAAGGACATTAATGGAGCTCAACCTCTGTCCTTCACCTTCCTGATCCAATTGCAGCAGTGTCTCCCTTTGGTTCTACGCCTTATGTGACTTTAATAGAAAATAAATTTGTCACAAAAGCTCCAAATTGGATAAATGGTCATACCATCGTGATCCTCTCAAAATTCTGAGCAACTTTTGTATACAACTCAAGATCTGGTTTTAGTGGAAGTGCTTCAAAACTTAGCTTGAATGTAAACCACCTCTTATCCTCCTTCAAAATGACCTAACACTTGTTTGTATAGATTTCAACGAGCCATTTTATAATCCGCCCAAGCCTCTATCCTAGTTGGTCAAAGCTCTTCACTTGAGAGTAGAGGTTTCAGGTTCAAATCCCATCTCCTACGATTTTGGTGGTGGGTTTAGCTTATTTTCTAAGTGGTAATATTTTATCCCATATAACCCGTATGCTAAATAGGCAAGTTGTTTAAATCTATGGCGGTGGCTATTATGTATTGGCTTTTGAGCCATTTTATTGGGTTATGGTTATAAACCCGAGCTATATTTGCTTTGCCCCCTATTTGAGCGCTTAGGTTGGTAAAGCCAAACGGTTTGGGTTGTGCATTATATGAGGTGGCCGCGTGAAGTAAGGAGGAATAAGGAGATAGGGTAGGCAATTAGGATAATACAAAACGTGGCAGGTTTAAATAATATAATGCGTGGTAGATAAAAAGTTTAAGTGGCCAATGTGAATAGAAATCAATCCCGAGCATTGAGTAATGACACTCACCCAATCTTGAGCAATGTAAGTTGGTAAGTTGGTTTCAGAATAAGTGGGGAACATACCGAACATTGGAAACTATATGCCAAATAATTACAAAGTAATATGAAATTTGACCCAAGTAATATAATGACATTCCAAATGAAATATGGCAATAAAGACCACTTGTCGATCCTCAATAGGAAAATCGGGTAAATTCAAACTCATGGTGGCTTGAGGACCCACCACATTGGCGATGATATAATTGTCCTCACACGGCGGACTCCTCCGTAATAAAAGTTGAGCCTCTTATTCCACCGAGCTATACCATTTTACGATCATTCAAGACCGGAGATTAAAACCTTTGATTTCACCAATGCACTTTTGCCACGTGTCGGAGTGCTATTGGTCCATTATTGACCTGTTGACTAGAGTTGACTTTCATGTTGACCAAACTTTGACTAGACATATCTTGAGCTCAGAGTGTCCATTTTCATGTTCTTATAGTCATGTAAAGCTATCCGAAGGCTCTATTGTATTGGCATGGTTTAGAGAAGTTTAGGCAACATTTGACACTAAAAGTGATCCACCTGATCGAACAACAATAAATAAAAGCTAAGTAAATAAAGAAAGTAACGTAAGCCTCTAAACAAGTAGAAATGTGAAACCCTAATGAGCAAAGAGGGTTAAGAAGAGTTTAGCTAATTTAATGACCATTCGGGGACTATGTGCTGAATAAACTAGATAAATAGAATACATGAATGACCACACGTAAGCTCCGTAAAACATAGATCTAGAACAAAAGAGGGCCGGATTGGGGTGCTTGGAGAGGGATAGGGCGCCTGGGTGCTCTAGTTTGTGAAAAATATCTGCAAACCTCCTCTGAGGTGTCGCTGAATGACTACCTACCTTCTTCCCGTCACGTATGTCACTGGCTGCACCGAATGTCATTGTAAATAAAAATGAAGAAGAGACTGCAGAAACCCCAAGACAAGCATCAAACCCCTAAAAAAATAAAGATGCATATGAAAGGGCCGGACTATCCTCATCACCACAATGTTTGACTTACTAACTAAGCGCTACACTACATCTCAGACCCAATGTAGTTCTAAGTGTGTGTGTGTGTGTGGATTGTGCCCTAGGTGATCTTGTGCCACCACACTTGTGAAAGTAAAGCAATAACTAGATGTAGAAATGTAATAAAATGGTGTATGGAATAGATTAAACTTCCCTACTATGCATTGTTATGTGGATGAACCAACCTTGTCCCTTGTGATGGAAATAGATGGATGCAAATGGATCCTTTGATGGATGTAACCTTAGGTGATGATAGTAGTGCGTAGTGCTTGGCCCTCATTATGGTCTTATAGCTTTTATATTTATATGGTTCTCTTGTTCTAATTTCGTAATTAACCCCAAAAGGATGACCACTAAAAAGATAGAAATCTCAAATGACTAAAAAGTGCCCAAAAAGTGGCAGGAAAGTGTAAAAAGGATCAAGGTGCCTATAAGGCCCCAATACTATGATGGGTGCCCTGGGATTATAGATAAAATGATGCCAAATGGAAAAATTGACTAGGCAAGTACATGTGGGAGGTCGATAATGACGACAACAAGCAAAGTAAAATGGCCAAAGGACATGGGTTGATTAGTAATTTATTCACTCAAAAACCATATGAATAGTAGTATGAAAATGAGACTAAATAATACCCAAAGTGCATGATTTTGTCTCTACAACCCACTTCCCAGTTGATGGCAAATGATAGAAGAATACTCTAGGGAACAATTTTATTTGGATGGATTCCATTAAAAATTAGGGACGTTTCTGGAATTTATGTTTCATGCAGATTCAAGGTGCCTGAGAGAGGAGGAGATTCCCAAATTTTTGTTGGATTTTATTCACAGGTTTACAAGTTATGAGAAAATCTTTATTTTTCTTCACGAGGGTTTCGACATAAAGACACGAACATGGTTTTGGCTCAAAAAGATTTATTTTTCATGTTGCAACAGCGAGGAGGATGGAAAATGAATGATAGATGTGATATCAAAGCCACGTAAGTAACATCAATGGAGGAGTGGAAGAAATACAACGGTGAAAAATCTTCCGTGCATGTCGTATGCGGTAACAATGATATTTGGAAACAACACTTAAATAAAAAAATTGCAATTTTTCACAAGTTGGGAAGGAGCACACTTTCTTGTCCCAACCATCCCAAAATTTTGGTATGGTTGGTGCAAACAAGTGTTACCATTCCCATTGGGACACTTGTTCCATTCCGATTTGCATTGAGAAAGAGACGGGGGCTAGAAATATGCCACTTAAACACCTACCGAGGTTATGTGTGTGACCAAGGGCCAAAATGGGAGGGGGTGAATTTTTGTGTCCCAACTCGGTCCCAAAAATTTGGGACGGTTAGTGCACAAAATTTTTCCCCTTCCCCATTGGTCCATGTGGCACTACGTGGATGGACAAAGCTAGGGGCTTGAAAATAGAGCATGGGGCTTAAGTCGGTAAAATGAGCTCCAAAACGATCATATTGAGGTCCAAGGGATTTAATGGGAGGGGGAGAACTTTTTAGTCCCAACCATCCCAAATTTTTGGATGGTTGGTGTAAAAAAATGTGCCACCTTATGATTGGATTGAATTTCAAGGCATAAAATTGACTAACTCCTTAAGCCATACCTTGGGGAGCAACTTGTCGAGCCGTAAGTTGAATTCCCAGAGGATTGTTTTGATGCTTATTTATATGAAATTACATGAAAATGGAATTCTGAACACAATGGTGATGATATTATACCCTGATTGTACCTTTAAACCCCTAAAAATAGGATTTTTCTTCGGGCTCAAAGGTTGTACATGCTAAAATTAGGATGTGGGTAGAATTTCTTGTGCTTTTGAAAAATAGAAAACCACCATAATACTCTAGTTCTATGAATTAAATTTTCGATGATATATTTTTTGGCCTCCAAATCTTCACGGAGCTTCCGGAATCACTTCCCGAAGGTCAGGGGGTGTTTTGATTGCATCGCGCTTCGCCCTCTAGGACCCACTTTTGCTGAAATTGTCCTAAAACTTCTGAAACTTCCAAGAATATTCCAAAACCAATTTAAAAACATTATTGGCTCTTTGATACACATCCTCGACGAGTTTTAGCTTGTCATTCCATTCCAGGGGTGCATACCAAATTTAGGAAGACCAGAAAATATCCTTTCCAAAGCTTCTCAAAGAGCTTGTCTTGATGGATCTCATTTTGGAAGTTCCTGGATGCAATTGCTATCCCTAAATCACCTAGGGGCATGTTGACACAACACATGTATTGCTCAAAGAGAGGGATAAGAATGACATAGGGGTTGAGGTGATTTGGAGGAGGGCTCAGGATGACCTTTAAACAATAATTTTTAGGTAGGGTATGGTTGTCATGCTTTCAGGTGTGAATTTTTCCCTTGTATGGTTGTCATGCTTTCAGGTGTGAATTTTTCCCTTGCAAAAACTCATGACAACAATACCCAAAATTGAATCCTCATCTAGTCTATATGGTAGAGAAATACTATCTCCTGGTTAAAGAGAATGTTGTCAAAATCACCAGAGATAGCTTTCTTATTTTTAACTCTCTTAGCAAATTTATTAATATGTCTTTTTAAATGAATAAATATTTGTATAGAAGAATGATAATTTTTTTAGGAGGCTCCAACTCTCCCGCAATATGTTGTATAAGGATATCTATCAACCTATCTCGCATATGTGGATGCCATGGTATGGTATATATATATATTAGGGGAGCATTATTTCAAGTTTTGAATCTATATCATCCACATAGTCCCCTAATATATATATATATTAGGGAGCATTATTTCAAGTTTTGAATCTATATCATCCACATACTCCCCTTCCTTTTCTCTTATGTCTTGGAGTTTTCTAATACATCCCTACAAGGTTTCATTTCTCAATTTAATGTCGCCTTTGTCTTCCTCTCGCAATATGAGGAGACTATACCTTCCTCTTCCACAACTTCATCCCCCAAATCTACTATGTCCTCGAGATTGGGTAGTAAGCCATTCCAATAATCAATCTCTATTTGATATTTGTCAATTTAGACCTTGCTTGATTCAATCTGCTCGAGACCCGATTATGATATTCAATTATGTCCTCGATGGCCTCATACCTCTTGTCACTAGTTCACTTTCCCACTTCCTTGTTTCCTCCCCCTATAGTTTAAGTCTTCAACATTCTTGATCACTTATGAGGTGAAGGATGGGGTCATCTCTTGACTAGTCGGGGGATCTTGCATCCATTTCTATGCATAGGTTGATATGATATCAACCTTCTCTCTTAAATGCTCCTTTTTTTCCCTTGTCTCGTTTCTATATTTTGAAAGAGACAACTGATTACCATAATAACATCATGTTTTAAACCCTCAATGGTCTTCTTTCCTAGTGGGATCTTAGTGATTTGATAGTATGAAGGGGAAGATTCATCCCTTAATACATCATCTTGAGGGGTAGCAACATCCACAAACCTTTCTCCTTGGGCCCCAACTACTGTTCTTGAAAAATCCTTGCTCTCTTTGCGGGTCTTGATGGATTCAAAGAGATGATACTTTGAAGGTCAACTTACTCAACATGCACTTTTTTGGCCATTGTGTCTAGTTGTTGTCATTGATGTCAAATTTCATTGATGGCAAAGGGAATCTAGGTGTCATAGGATTCTCCATAAGGTGTTAATCAAGGTCAAGTTGGTTGATTGGTAGTGTTTAGTTTTGGTGTAGCCATACTCTTGGCATGGTTTTGAGCATGATGCACTTTAGTATGGTCATGATATGTGTCTCAAAGGTTGGTATGAGGCCTAACATGGTGATAGTGATGTGTAATAGGTTTTAATGAGTTTGTAAGATGTCATCATGGTTAGTTCATGAGAAGTATGTATTGAGTTAGGTCATTCTAGGCCTAATCCTAGACCTAGTCCAAGCAGGAGGAGTTGGTGGCATGAAGTATGGAGTAGGGTAGTCTGATATGAGCATGGGAAAGGTGTTGTCACATGACATAACATGTGTAAGAGGAGTATTAAATCATATCTTAGTTGGAAAGTGCATATCTAAGGTCCTTGATAAGCAAGACAATGAAGACTAGTCAAGAAGACAAAGTAAGTATTAGTGCATGGAGAATTTTAAATGTAGTTGAGAAAGAATGAGAGATGGAAAGCATGGAGGAGGTTTCCATGGTGCTATGGGTTGAATTTTAGGTCAAGGAAGTGAAGGAAATGCAAGAAAAGTGATTTTTGGCAAAACCAGAGCTCTTGAGAAGGAAAAACTGACATAGGTGAACTTTTCTCACCCACAAGTCCGGGTCCTACACGGGATCCTGAGGCTTTGGGGATGTTTTTTCATTGAGCTAAGAGTGTTTTTCAAAATAATGAGTTGATTTGATCATCTTATTTTTATGAACAATCATTAACAAGCTAAGGAGGTTTAAAACCCTCCTAAAACCCTAGTAGTAGAGCGATGGAGGAAAAATGATGTGTATGGGCTCTAAATGGATTGGGAAAGAAAATGTGATGCATCAAGGTTGTAGATAATTTTTTTGAGCTCATTTTTGTGGTGGTTTCATGTTCCAGTTATTTCAGGAAGATGGAGAAAACCCTTGTTTTGTGGAGATTTATAGTTTTAGGTCTGAGATGGAGGTTTCATGAAGAGAAGTGAATTGTTCCAGAATCTTGGGAAGTGTGCTAGATGGCTATGAAAAGTCTCAAATATTTTGTGTGAATAAAATTGAATATACATGTCCTACAAGTCACCCTATCACTTTTTGCCTTAAGGGCTAAAACCTAGTCATGGAGGTTTGAGTTGAGTTGAGTTGTTTTGCATGTTGAGAAAGATTATTCGAGATCGGGAAAACTTTTACAGTCCTCAAGATGTGTTTGAAGTCATGGTTTGATGTCGAGAATTGTTTTCTTGCCTAAGCCATAATGGCCTAATCAACCCTCTTAAGCTTCTCAAGAAAGTGTCATGAAACATGTGTGCTTGGTAGTTTTTCTCCATATGATATGTAGGTGTATTTTCTTGTTGTTATGACCGAAATTAATGGTCATGTCTAACCTAGAGGTGTTTTAGGAGTTAATTCATGTATATGAGGGTGTTATATTTTTTCATTGTGACTACTTGGGTGAGAGAGGAATTTATGAGCTAAGAGAGAGTTTGAAAGAGGTATGAGGGCATCAAGACAGAGATCGAAGAAGATATGAAGTATCGAGAAGAATGGAGGAGTAAGTGTCAAGGTCATTAGACTTAATCAACAAGAGGAGTAGTTTTGAAAAAAAGAAGGAGAAGGTGTGTTTGTGAAGGGTTTTGAGAGAGAGGATCTAAAATTGTGATCACTATCTGTTGGATCAAAAATACATATGTGGTCTTCATCTTCAGGTGGTTAAGTCGGTGCTTGATCACCCGAGGGGTCAGAGCCTCCTTGCGGGCAGGTTTGTGCCTTGCTAAATAGGGGTTAGTGCTCCTTATGGGGTTGGTGCCTCACTAAAAAAATCTTGTGTGATGTGTAATATTCACGTAATTACTTTGTTATGAGTAATATTAATAGAGGTTTCAATGGGTTTTCTTTCCCTTGAGGGTTTCCCACTTATATCCAACATTCATGTGTTCTCTTTCATGTTTCATGTACTTATGAATGTATGTTGCACACTTAATAAGCTAATATTGAATGTGTGTGTTAGATGATTGTTTTAGATGATGTATTAAGCTATGGTAAATGAAAGTAAAAGATTTATAAGACTAATTCACCGCCCTCTCACTCTTTGTGCTTCTAACACACTTTTAATTTTCTCTTCTTTGGGAGGGATTCTCCCACCAACTTTCGATTTGAACAGGCCTTACCCTTGTTCATACTGTTGAGTGCAATTGACACTATCATTTGTTCCTAAGGTGTAAGGAGTGTGAGACCAAAGTTATCAACTTGTGCCTCTAGCTTATCCCATGACTTAGTAGGATGTATTTTTTTTTCTTCTCCCTCTCCCTCTTTGTCCTTCACTTCTACATTTTTCATAGTCAAGATGGTTTAGTAATGGAATCTGTAGGCCTTGTGGCCTCACCCTCTTCTTTTATAGATGGAAAATGCTCCTTGGTTGGTTCACTTAGTAATTCCTTTTGAGTTGGATCCTCTAATTTTGCAGCATCATGGGTTTCGATATCTTTCCACATTGTGCATAGAAATGATTGAATAAGATCCATGGTCTTTGGTTTCTCAACTTAAACCGACGGAACCTCTTCAACACGTGGTTGCTCTATTTTACTTAATGTAATTTATCCTTCAACAAAATTCTCTACCTCACCACATACAACTTCTATTTTGGTAGGTACTTCATGTGATACTAAGCTTCCTTCTCCCCGGTTGGTGTATCTTGTACATGAGCTCGAGAATGTCAACTACAACATCTTGATCCAGCCCATGTAATGAGTCACTGAATGTTTGTTCGTGTGATGTGTCTAGTATCTCCTACCATTTATCTCCCCGGTTATCCCGCATCTCGAGATTTTTGATGGGAATATTGGTAGGAATTTATTTAATAGGAACATTGATAGGTATTTCATGTTGCATGTAAGGTGGGGTAGTAAGCACTACCTCTCAAACTTTAGGGGTCAGAATGGGTATTTGTACTTGTGAAGTTACCCCTTAATTATTGTTTTTGTGGCTTTCTCCTATGCAGTGTTGCCATCTTTTCCCTCTTGGTCCTCATAAAATGCAGAGTTATAGGATGATCTTTAACCTCTTTAGGGATGGTTTCCAACACTGGACTCCTCGTTGGTCGGGTGGGATGAAAACTTATTTTTTTATGTTTTATCCTCGCTAGATGACCTCTCTCGAGGAAAAAACATGCACATCAACATGGATGGTCTCCTTTGCCACAAATTATTAGGCCTTGATGTTGAATGCGAGATTTATTGAATAGGTGTGGATGCAATAACATGAACATCATGTATGCGTTTATTCAATATCTCCTATGTTGTGTGTGTCAACTTTCACACAAAAGTACTTGTTTTTCTTTTAGGAACACTGTGTTCTTTCAAATTTTTGAAGTTGGTCCCTTAATTGAAATTTGTAGGGAGTTTCGTTTCATGGGATCTAACTTTAAGCTCCCTTTTCAAATGGGGAGTCCATCCTTTATGACACCACTTTCCCAATACTCCTTAGGATTTCTATATTCGAAGAGCGATCAATTTCCCTTTATTCAGCCAAATCAAAGTCCTCTTGATGAGTGAGCTATTATTTCATGAAATGAAATACTTTTAAGATTTTTCCATTCAATATTTGGTAGAGGCTATGAGGCTATTTTATTGTCAACATAGTATTTACTTATCAAGTTTTTTCCATATTCTAGCCCTTTATGTACAAACCACAATTTTATAGTCCACAATCTAGGTGAGGCCTCGAATAGTCTTTGAATCTTACCTCCTCATCATAATGAGGTTCATGTTCATGGGAAGTCCCCAAAGCTCCCTGAACTATCCATCGATATCATAATTGGGCATGGGAGTAAATTTATGCAATGTTATCCTGCCCATTTATGCTTGTAAGAGTTTGTATTTAACCAAGGAAGGACATGAATACCTCCCAATATTGATAGGAACTTGATATTAGACTTATGTTTCTCGCAATCATCTCGTGCACTACTTCCAAGTGCCTTGACACTTCCGAAATGCCCATTTGTCATCTAAGTACCTTGGTAGCATATAAGGGGTATCATGAAAACCACTTACTCTGATGTAAGTGAAAGTTCTGAATTGGATGAAGTAACATCCGTATTCAGTGATCACTTTCCTTGCTTGTGGATATATCCTATTGTATTCCCATTTAGGTTTGAATAAACATATGAGGGGGAAAAGAAAGTGTCACACACCATTGTGAAATGGTAAATATAATCGCCAAGGTCAATCGGGGTACACATCATAAACCATGAAGTTTCTAAAGTCCTTCACTCTATCCACTCTAGGAAATAGTCTATGGAGAGAAATGTTGTAAACCAAGTAGGAGGTCATGTAAAATTCTAATTTATTATTAGATTCCTCCTCTATCTGCACTTCCATTTTGATCAATTGTTGATGGATGCAATCACTAATAATATCACCCCATTGAATTTGTATTTTTCCCACAAGGATAATCTAGATAAACTTGAACATCTAGTCATGATAGGGATATGCAGACTCCTTCCCCATAACCCTATTCAACAATGTGATAATATCTCCAATTTCTTCAACAAAATCAGCCATGTTCAATTTTTTGGGATCCTAGTGGCAAAGATTATTGGCTTTTCAAACTAGTTGTTATGTAACATTTTTCTACATTCTCAATGGTTATATTTTGCACTTCGAAGCATCAAGGAGATAAAGTAATTCCTCTAGGGTTTCTATATTTAATGAGAAGACCAAAGCATTACTTCCATCCCTAACTTCTCTTGTCTCTAGGTTATAATTTTATGCACAAACCCACACCAACTCTGAATCTTTGGGTAGATAGTGGAAAAATAGTAGCTAGGGCAAGCCCGAACCAATCAATCCTTCTCATTGTCTCATTTTTGTCCACTGCATGCAATCTTTGTTGGAAATTAGCTAAATTTACATTTCCTAAGTTGGTATCCGTGACTTTGTCTAAGTCAGAGGTAAGGTGGGAGGTGGTTTGAACACCAAACAACTAAATATTCATTTTGCAAGTAGCGGGAAGCTAAACCTTCTTTTGGAAAGAGGAATTTAAAACAATTTAAATGCACTCAACACCTCCAACAATGCTAACCAACACACCTTGATACCACAAACTATTCACAAACACTAGTAAAAACACTTACCCATGCAAACACCACCGCAATTCTGCTTTGAACTAAAAACAACCATAACACCTCTAAAGCTTCAAAACAATTTTCTCATGGCTCAAATGCAAAAATTTGATCTTCTTCTTATCTTAGTGCTTCAAAAGTGCTTCAAAACTTGAAAATTGGAGGCAAAGTGAGATGTTTTCTTGGATTTCCATCCATATATTGTATTTCGCATGCTTTCATTAATGGCGGAACCCGCTTCCATGGATTCAAAATTTGTGGCCGTCGATGATTTAGTATCAACTTTGAATTTCAGTCCTACAAGTGGATCCATTGGCCCATTTGATTTTCACTAAAATGATTTTTCTTTTTCTCATTGGCTCGGTTTATACAATCTACCTACGTGGTGTCTTCATAGGATTTACTTTTTCTTAGTCATCTTTCTCGAGGTTAGAGGCTACATAAAGAATTTGTAAATTTTGTAAGAATGGAAAGTTGCAAACTTGCAAAAATATGAAGTTGTTTTCCTTCTTAAAAGTCTCAAAATAGTGACATGTGTCCACTTTGTCGGGGATGTGAAGATGAATGTATAGTTTACAATCTTACAAAATGCAAAAGCGTGAAGTTACATTCCTTCTCTATGGTCTTCAAATTCACTGAATATTTGATTTTATGATTCAAGGATGAAATTTTAGTTTTGCAAACTTGTAGAAATACAAAGTTACAAAATTGCAATCGCAAGTCCATCTTTCCTATGCGGTCCGATGTTGTGACATGTGTGCTTCATGTCACGCTTTAGGGATGAAAGTGCAATTTATAATTTTACAACAACTACAAATTTGTGAACCGTAAAACCGTGAAGCTATATTTCTTTTCCATGGTTTCGAGGTGTTTGTTGAATATTCTATTTCGATATTCAGGATGAACTTGCAAATTTTCAATTGCATCAAATTTAACATTCTCCTAAAGAATAAACATGCAGAGGAATGTTCTTGGAATATTCCTTTTGTGGGGTTTGGATTTGTATTTGTAACTTGCAACTTTGTGAAAATGCAAAGTTACTTCAATGTCCCTCTTTCCCCTTATACCTCTAATACTCCACTTTGTGCACTTTGGGGTGGAAATGTAGTTTGCAAACTTACAAAATGTAAACTTGTAAAAAGACCAAGTCCATCAAATGGGAAACTCTAATTCAAACATTTGATAAAAAAATTGAGATTCAAACATATCCCTTACACCATTGGACTTGCAACTTTGTTAAAACATCAAAATAAAAGGAAACGTTAAAATGTTAGTATAAAACCACGTAGCATAGTAGAGCCATGATACAATTATGACATTAAAGACCAGGGAACCACCAAACAACTCACACGTTGGAAGGAAAATAATGGAACAACATGGCTACTCCAATACAATCAAGAAAATTCACAAAAAGTGCCAAGATTTTAACCAAACCAAATCAGACACACCAACATTGGCTACGGCTTAGGGATGGATGCCCCACGGTTATCCAAAGGACAAAAACTCATGAGTGGTAGACCAGATGCCTATCTATTGGATAATGAGTCACATAAAAACATCTGGTTATTTGTAATGCAAACCGACATGATGATAAAAACTGACAAAAAATAATCACAAAAGACCAAAAGGAAACACAAAACAAACAAGGAAAAGAACGAACCAAAAATAACTACACAATGTACAATAACACAAAGAGACATACTCAATCGAAGAAATGTTTGAGATGCCTGCAATTAACAAGGAAATTCAAGTAATTCTCCACCTAAATCCCTTTAAAATAAAGTGTTTTCTCAAATCTTATCGTCAATGGAATAAAGACCCATCCAAAGAGCATAAAATTTCCAATGTTTTCCTTTATCTTCATGTCTACTATCCCATAATGAACCAAATCGCCAACTTAGAAAATTCTTGGAGTAACCTTCTTGTCAAATATATTCTTAAGTCTTTATTTAAATTTAATGTGTCTCTGATGAGATTCTCTTCTAACCTCATCAAGCTCAATAATTTGGTTGATCCTTGCAACATAAGGATAAACTCCTTCCTCCTCATCCAATTGTTGCATAAATTGATAAGATAACTACAAATGGAGAGGTAAAACTACCTAGATACCATATACCAACTCAAATGGGCCTTTTCTAGTCAATCTCTTTGGTGTGAATTGATCATCCCATAAGGTAAATTTTATTTTCTCACCCCACTTTATTTTGTTGACCTCCAATGTCCTTATGAGTATCTTGAGTAGGTTTTGGTTGCTTGATTCGCCTACTCATTTCCTCGAGGATTGTAAGAGATTTATCCCATATTATTCACACATAGCTACAAAGGGTTTGGCCCTAAAACTCACATAATTGTCAGTAAGTAAATTTTTATGGACACCAAACCTACATATGATGTTTTTATAGGAAATGCATGAATACTTGATGTGTAGCCTTCTCGATAGGGATTACTTCTACCCACTTAGTAAAGTAATCAATGGAAAATAATATCCACATGTGTCCAACACTGGATACATCCATCATTTCACCAATGAAATCCAATCCCCATTTTATAAAAGGAGCTTCAACAGACACATGCTACAATGGGAGGGACCCATAAGATTTCGGCTTCACAGAGAAATGTTGGCATTCTTTGCATCTTATCACTATTTGGGTGACATCCTTGGACAAGGATGACCACCAATAACATGCCATGAGGATTTTATTAGCATTTACCTTTGCAACATAATGACCACCACATATTCCACTATGAAAATCATTTACCATCTTGGGGCCTCTTCTTGATTACACATCTTAATAAGACTACTTTTGGATTCTTCTAGGCCAAACCAAGGTCAGTTGAAAGATATTTTTGGGAAACTAACTTCAATGTTCTTCTCTGATTTTTATCTAAACCAGAATGAAGATTAAAAAATTTTAGATAATAAACAATGTCCTTATACCAATCAAAATAACATACCTTTTCCAAAGGATTATCAATATTTCCAATAACATGGTTCACCTCCACAACTTGCAAGTTGGCCTCAATCATCAATTTAGCTAAACCAAGGCCTCTTACCAACTTAGTGGTTTGTATGTCCATGTAAAACTCCTAAAGTTTGTTCACCCATCTAAATATTTTACTAGATGCTTCCATTTGTGTTAGAATGTCTTTAACCATGGTGTGTGGCACAAAAGCTATGATCATTGAACTTAAAATATAAGGTCTGAATATCTTAGCAGCTCTTACCAAAGCAAAAGCTTGCTTTTCCATTATAGTATAATTCAACTCAGAGCATTGCAAGGCCTTACTAAAGAAGGCAATTGGTTTTTCATTACCTTCATCATCCTTTTGTAACAAGACTGAAGCTATGGTATGTTCAGATGCAAAAGAGAATATTTGAAACTCCTTGTAATCAAGATTGGCCAAAATAGGGGTAGTTTTTGTGCATCCTTGATTCCCTTAAAAATTTGTATTGCCTCTTTCCCCACTTTATAGTTTTATATGTCTTCAACATACTTATAACATGCAAAGTAATTTTTGCAAAGTTGGTTACAAATCTTCTCGATAAAATTGATTTGACCAAAGAAAGATTGAATTCTTTTCTTGGATTAGGGAATGGCCTCCTTATCAATAACTTTAACTCATTTTGGATTTATCATCTCTCCTTCATGAGACACAACGTGTCCCAAAAACTTGGAACTTTGTACACCGTGAGTGACGCGTTCGGGATTTAAAGAGATGCCAAACTCCGTACATCTTATAAATATTTTCTCAAGATGATCCAAATGATCACTCCTTTTCTTGGAGTAAACTACAACGTCATTTTGATAAACCACAATAAAATCATTACTCAACCCAACTAGTGCAAGCATGCATGTCCCTTTGAAAAGTAGCGCCAGCCAACATTCATCAATCCAAAGGGCATTTTAACATAAACATAGGTTCCCCAAGGAGTGGTGAAAGAAATTTTATATTGTTCAGACTTCTTGACCACCACCTAATTATACCTTGAGAAACCATCCAAAATAGAAAGCATATAAGACCTTGTCACTATCTCGTGATACGTTATCCATGTTATGTAGAGTGTAATTATCTTTCAAAGAGGATTTATTTAAATTCTTGAAGTCCACATAGAGTCTAATCTCACCACTCTTTTTCTAACCAGACCAAATTAGCAACCCACGATGAATATATGGCGGGTTGAATAATTTCCGATCCTTAATATTATTAAGTTAATATTACATCTTTGTAGCGAGGATGGGGTTTATTGGTCTTTGCTTCTTCCTGAAAGGCTTGCTATTAAGAACCAGTGGAATGACATGTTGGAAAAGGTCTTCTCTATAGGATTTTAGTTCAGAATAAGACCATGCCAAGTAGTCCTGATACTTCTTCAAAAGATTGGTATATTCCTATTTTCATACGCACTCAAATTACTACCTAAACAAAGCTTCTCGGGATCCTTGTCACTACCCAAGTTACATTCAATCACATCTCTTGTTCTAAGGATAAAATTATTCATTACTCTGTCATCACTATAAAAAGGATACTCAAGGCTAACTAATCCTCTTGGAATGGTATTTGTTTTTAACTAAATTATTTCCTTTCCAAACATAGTCTCCTTTCACTCATAATTTTCCACCATGGGTTCTAAATAAATCAATTGATTAGAGAACTCAGCTTCATAATTTAGGAACCTCTTGATATGATATCATCATAAAAGATCTGCCAATGTTCAATATTATCAAGTATAGAAGGTCTAATTAACATATCAAATTCAAATTGGTAGTAAGGAGTTATAATATCATTGGTATAATGTGAGGCTAATATCGCTAGCCTATCAACAAGGGCATTGTGATTCCTTTCATGATATACAATGTTGAAGGAATTAAACAATTCAATCAAGTCCCAAACAACATTCCTATACTGCCTCAATCTTTGACTCTTGGTTTCATACATTTTTAACTTGTTTCACAACCAACTTAGAATCTCCCTTGACAATAATTTTTTTATACCATGTTTCCAAGTAATCCTTAAACCGAGTACGATTGCCTCATATTCTACAAGATTGTCAGTGTAATAAAAACATATCTTGAAGGGAAAATTAAAGGATCCTTTATTAGGGGAATACAACACCACACCAGCCCCATTACCTAAATTAGAACATGCTCCATAAAAAAACATAGTCCAAAGAGCATTAGGGTCTTCAAGTTGTGTGTCAAGGTCAAGGCAATGGTAAAAAAATCAGCATTGCCAACAAAATTTCCCAAATCAACATCCGTGTAAAGAACTTCATAAGATGCATTCATAGGATCTTCAATCAAATGCATCAACTTATCTTCTTTGTGTAGTTTTACTAACTTTCCTTCCAAAGGAATAATAGCATATGATAAATCCATTTTTACACTACCACCCACACTAGCAACCCACTTTATTGATAACAACATCCCCCACTTAGTAGGACAATCAACCACAACAACATCCATGGTTAGATTCTTACTACGATGGGAAACTAATTGAAAAACCAAAACTTTAACACATCCAACCAATGGTACCTCTCTTGAGTCCATTGATTAACATCACCCATAAACATCAATTATTTTTATTCCAAGCTCATTCATAATTTCTAATGACATAATATTACAAGATGCACTAGAATCAAACATACAATTGTGTAAGAGCCAACCATTAACTAACAATGTTGTATAGAAAGGGTTAGCATCTCATTGAATCTTGATCAAGGTTATACCTAGATAAACTTCAGGGGAGGGTTCAATAATTTCCTAAGATTCTTCAATCTCATTCTCAACATTAAGGGGTTGGTTAAATTCATTCGTGACTACATCCTCAAAGAACCCTAAATACTCAAAGGCTCAATGCCTATGTTCAAGGATGATAAGTAGTTATATTAAAGGAAAAATGATTTTCAATTGGATTAAAATATGTGCCATGTCACAAATATTGTACTTAGGTAGGGATGTATTGGGAGGAATAATGACCATTTTTTCATAGGGTATACATGTTTTCAAAATAGAGACAACATAAGGTATATTAGGATCGGGTTCTTTAACATGTTTTTTACATGTTGGGGTTTCTAGAGTACCACCAATACCTTTAAGACATTAGTCAATAAGGGCATATTATTATTAGAAGTATAAGTGGAATTATTTTGTTTAACATATGAAGAAAAAGAAATGAACTTGCCAGGGGTGATAGAAATTTCAACCTTTTTAGGGGTCTCTTTACTTTTATCCCCACCTTTAGGATCAACAAAAAGCCCTCTCCTTCGGTAAGGGTAGCTTGTTGCTTACTTCTTAGGTTATATTCATTTTCTTGAGCTATTGTTGCATTAATCAATAACTTCCTATCCTCCACTAAAGGAACTCCCCCATCATATTTCTTAATCATTAAAGTTATTAGGTACTCAAATTCATGATTGGAAAGTGTTGAACCTTGGTGCATTGGTGTTGTCATTGATGTTAGGTGGAATTGATGGAAATGTGTGATTGGTGAAGTGAGGATCAGTCAAGGGCATGAAGGTTGATTGGTAGTGCCTTCTCAATGGTGGTTGGTGTTCACAGAGTGGTCTCATGATGTCTTCTTGAACATTCAAGATGGTTTCAAGGTGTTACAGGCTTGGTCAGTGAGGTAGGTGCCCATTGGAGGTATGGAGATGCTTGGTGTGCTTTTCTCAGGTGTCCTAAATGTCTGAAACGGTGTTTTAAGGATCTACACAAGCTTATAGGGTGATCATCAGGTCATGGCTTGCAAGTCATAGTTAAAACTAGCCCATTTAAGCCTAGTTCTAGAGCCTAATGAGGTGTAAGATTTCAAATCAGATCATGAAAATCCTATGTAAGCATGGTAGGATCTTAGGATTACTTACTAGAGAATTTATGAGCATCTATAGGGCATAATTTAACTCTTGGAGGAAAATTTGAAGATTTCACTAAAACTGCCCTTAAGAACTAGTAGTGGAAGCTTAGGAAAATGAGATTGGTCTTGGTTGTACATGATAATTTATGAGAAATAAATCCATGGAGTATGTAGATGGAGGTGTTATAGTGTTGTGGGTCACGTTTCATGAAATTTTGAAGAATATTGTTGAAGATATTCAAGTTTTACCAAAACCGGGTAAAGGGAGAAGGGCTAAAATAGTGACATGCATTCTTAGCACTAAAAAAATTGAAAAGCATTCTTTAGCTAAATCATGAGATTATTTTTATAATAGCACTCCAATAATGAACGTTTACAAATTTTTTGAGGTCAAATGGTTAAGGAACAAAAATTTCTCTTCATTTTTTACTAGTGATCAAATCCTCTCCAAACACCTTCTTTTATAGCGATAGGAGCAAAAATTCATTTTTAGGGCATTAAATAACTTGTGCAAGTTGATTCAACCACTCAGGGTTGTAGAAGGCTCCTCCTAGGTCAAAATAATGACAGCCTTGTTCATCAAGTCTGACTGTTCGTACAGGTTTGACCTATTTTGTAATATTTTGAATATGTAATCCTAATTATAATGTTCCAAGATGAATCTCATGCCATGAAAGATGGTATGTGATGTAGTATTAAGTGTCATGAAGATATTTTTACAAGTTTAGTGTATATTTAGTGTTATTTCAATCAAAATTCATTCCTACCACTAAAAGGCTTCTCAAGATAAACAATCATGGTGTTTGAAGGATGTATCTGAGCATAAGCCCAAAGATTGAAGTGGGAAATGGTTTTGGTCACCTTCTACAGGTCCAAAATGATTTTTTTGATCCCTTAATAGATTTGGTGAAGTGATGTGTAGTCCTAGTTTTCATTTTCTTCAAACTACCCTATATAGGTATTGTCAAGAAGATTGAAAATGAGTTGTATCTGTGGAGTTCACTTCATAAATCATGCTCTTAAGAAGTTAGAGATGGTATAGGAATTAAATTTGAGGTGTTGTTGGAAATTTTTGGTCATATGGGTGAAGGCGTGTTAGCAAGATGTCGCAAATCAAGATTTCCCTAAAGGGACTTAAGAACCAAATATACAGTCCTAGCAAATGCTTGTTTTCATGTCTATATTACTTGAAATGGTGATTTCTCTTGGTATGGTAAGTTGTAAAAGATTAGAGTATTATACAAAATGTACCTTAGATTCTTTGGGAAGAGAGGTTTACACTAGTGAAGATATAATTCTTATGTTCGGGTCTTAGTTCTTGTGACAATAGAAGATGACCTCAAATCATTAAGTTAGTTTATCTCCTTATGTAAAAGAAGGCCTTGAGCTCATAGTAAGAACATATGATGAAGGTATAATACACTTGTGTTGGCATAAAAATGAAGAAAGGAGTGAAAGTTCTCGGACATTGACTAGGGTTTGAATATTAAAACCCTCATCGAGTCTATTTTGAATATCATGCAAAGTTGACCTCTTAGCTATGAAGTGAAGCTTATTATAGACCTAGTAAGTTTAAGATCATCCTTACCATCCTTGAAATGTGTATTTAGAATCATAAATGACAAGGGTACAACATAACCTTGCTTAAATCTAGAAGTTGCTCCTATACATGCTAACTTTGTATGTGTCCTATCTTAGTGCATAGTTCATGAAGAAGATTACTAGTGCCCTAGTTCCTTGATTATTGTAGATTCCATAAATATCTCAAACCTTCTTCCCAAGATGATAAATATTCAAAATATTAGTTCATTGTTTCTTATCAAGCAAACCCAAGATTATGACTGAGTGCTTGTTGATCTTGAAAAAAAATAATGTGCAAAGTGCTCCTTCCTCTAGTCTTTGAAGATCTCCGATTGCTTGATGTTGATGAAGACATCCTACATGCTCAAGGAACATGAAAGAATGCAATGAAATGGATTGAAAAGTTATCCTTTCTTCATGTTCATAATAGTGCTCACTAATTGTTTACTCCCATGCTTTCATGAACTCAAATGGAACTTGAAAGGTAAAATGGCAACGAAGTCTTTCAAAGGATATAAACAATCTTTAAGGGATCTAATAACTTATAAACATATGAGAAAGAGGTTGTTGTGCTACAAGAAAAATATTTTCTCATTTAAGAAAAGGACAATAATATTATGAACCATTACAAGGCTAATCATATAGGTCTAAATGGAATGTCGTCGTTGTGGCAGAATGTCAGAGAGTTGAGGAGAATCATTTTGAATCAGAGAATCTTGAAGAATCCCATAGAATATGAAAGTATAAGTGAAGCATGACAGATGTAATTATGACATCTTAAGGCATTTACATTTGAAATCTCTTCATCTCACTTTTTACGAGTTGTCAAGTGTGATGTGAAAAGTCCTTGAATTTGAAGTTGAAAGGTCATGTAAAGAGGTCTATGTTGTTTACAAATAGATTATTATTAGTATGTAAATTGTTATTGAAACCATGGAGAGTTATTGATGTATGTTGAAAACATAGAAGTGTATAGGTGAGATATCCGATATTTTGTGAAGAAAGTGAAATGAGATCAACATAGAGAGCAATAGGAGTATGAAAGGATCATTCTCATGAGGAAGAGAGCATGATTCAATGTGTAAAATCATTCTTGAAGACCTGATATTAGATGTGTGAGTTAAAGTGAAAATAGGTGATTGAATTGATGAAGAAAGAACATGTGATCACGAGTAAGAGCTAGTTGAGGAAGGAGGGATGATGTATGAGAATGAATGGCTGGTGATCAACCTTTAAATATGTTTTAATGATATGAAAAATAAGGTGATTAAGGTGAGAAAAAATTGTCCTCATGACTGATATGTTGCAGTAGCTTAAACATATGAAGAGTGGATGCTTAGAAAGGTGATTCAATGAGTGAAGCATGACATGAAATTGTGTGTAAAATGAGCTTTGTATAAGAGTTCCTTACAGTTAATTAGGTGATCAGAAGAGAGGTGAATTAGGAGGAGAATTGAGAAGAAGAATGAGTTGATTTAGTGGTCACAATCTGTTGTGTAAGACAACAAATTCAGAGTGATCAAAACCTTGTAGAAGTCTAAGTAACAACTTAGAAAATGGGGAGTTGAAGCTTCCTTGTAAGTTGAAGCTTACAGAAGGTTAGTAGGTGCTTGAATAAATTTGGGAGTTGAAGCTTCCATGCAAGTAGAAGCTTGCTAAAGATCAAGTAGATGCTTGGTTAAATTTTAGAGTTGTAGCTCCATGTTGAGTTGATGCTCAATTGTGAAATCATTGTAATCTTTACAGGACATTCTTGTCCAAGTTAGTTCTTTGATTTCAATGGGTTTTTCTCCCTTGAAGGGTTTCCCACATTAAATCCCATATCTCTCTGTGTGTTCTCTCATGTTGATTGCTTGTGAATGATGGTTTGGCTTCATTATAGAAAATTAAGTAAATTGAATTGTTTGTCAAAGTTTGAATAGACACTGAGTCACCCCCCTCTTAGTGTCCTAATTTCCAATAGGAATCTCAAAATATTGAGTCATGTTTATTTTAGAAACACCTTCAACGGGAGAATAACACACATTATTCATAAGAGATATGTGGAGGTAGCTCCACTTTCAAGGTCTAGGAGATCGTTAAACATCAACACATCATCAGATTCATAATCAGATCTAGATTCCTCAACATTTGATATCAAGGCCCTTTGTTCATAAGGAGTATGGGGTAGGAGGAATTTTTCACACCAATCAATAATGTGAGCTTCATATACTACTGACACATGGGCACTCAAAGGATCATTGACTCTTTTCATGTTTCTAAATATTTATTTCCTATCATCTTGACCCATGGGTCTCTTTCCTTTATCATCACCTCTAACATGAGGTGAAGGCCGATTCTAATTCTTATTTTGAGAGTGCAAGGAAATTCCCTTTTTCCCGCAGTAACTTATAAGAGATGTATTTAACAACAACTAAAGTCTTTACTATATCTTCAAAATTCAATGATTTACCATTTTTTTCTTCTCGGGATTTACAAGATTGACCCCTTCCCTTTTAGGAGGTTTACCAACAACCTTGATATTATTTTCAATTTGTATGTCCATGGAAAAAAATTCCTAACATTAATAGGGGTCTTATCTCTTAGGTGATAATATGCCTTCTTATAAAAAACATCACAATATTTTATCAAGAAAGACTCATTACTTGGCCTAAGAGTGGCTGGAAGTCTCATCAATGTATTATTGAACCTGGTATTAAAGTCTTGCACACATTCATTAGGATTCTTCTTAATATTCTCAAACTCAAACAAAAGAAACCAAGGATCAGTTATATCACCATATTGAATCCTAAATGCATTCATCATTTCATCCCAAGAGTCAATACTCCCATGAGGAAATGCATTAAACCATTCTCTATAATCTTCTTCAAGAGTGTGCACAAATAACTTCAAATAAACATCCTCATACTCAATCTCATAATCATCAATAACAATCTAAAAAATATCCGAGGTGTTTCTCTCTAGAAATAAAATTATTAACTTATAAAATTGGGTAGTCTATTTATTACTTCATTAGGTACCTCATTAGGATATTTAGTGTTGTCTTTTATTTTACCACACTATCGAAAGTGTCTTCTGGCACATCACCCATATAGATCCGAGCGCTCACGCAAAGCACACAAGGGTACCTGTGTCCTTCGTTTATGGAAATTTTTCAAGGGGTTAGCATGATGAACACACATATAAACCAGATCCATAACAACCATTCAAAGTAAAGAACAAACATATCTAGATCTTAACCATAGCGCTTAAAGTGTCAAATGAGAACTAGTATAAGATCTACCATACAAGATTCATCAATATAAACATCAATAACCAATATCCATCGAAAAAGATCCATTGTATTAATTACTATAAAACACATAAGCTGAATACATACATAACAATGTCATCATAAGTCACATGTGCTCATAAATCAACACCATAACTTTACAAGCATTCACGGGTCTCTAAAACCATGTAAATAAATATATATTTATAGGTAGTGCAGAGTTTCCCTTCACTAGCTAAGCATCCTCAAAATAGGTGCATAATCGAATAGCTATGCGCCACCGCAAGATAAAATCAAAGCATGCAAGCTCGCTAATAATAGATTATCTAATAATAACTACAAATCTAATCCTATTATTAGCCCAAAACTATGCATGTTGTTTGATCTCCCACTTGTCTAAAATAGACTTTGTTTAGTCTCCAAGTCTTCAAACCTTTGCGTGCTCAACACTCAATCCATATTTATCTCGTCCATGAAAAATGGCTAAGTATTTGAACTATGACTTTCCTGGGCACGCCCTTTTCTGCTACACTTTCATGTGCTCCTACGTGCCCCATGTCCGCGCACCTAATCCTTATGCGCCTTTAGTACTTAGGTTGTAATTCATCATCCCAACATTACCCCACACTTTCTTCATTACCACCCCGACAATGGGTAACCAAGACTTACCTCTCCATGAATAAAGAACAAAAGAATAATTATATATAGAAAGAAAGAATACATGGGTACGCTACCATTACGAAGGTAGAATCAACTCTAGATATGCACTCTTAATTTCTTCCTCTAACTCGTTTCAATTCGAGAACCTTATTGGTATTGTCGGTGATGTCTGCATGAGTACCCATCCATCTCATCCAAGGTCATGTTCTCACCCTTGTTCTACAATACTCTAAGGACATTCGCCAGACATGAGACCATACATTCCATCACATCCATATGCCACGTGATGAGTTTCCCAATTTCTTTGATATTCTCCTTGTGAGGGTCTTGGGCTACTGTAAGCGCATCACACTTTTTTACTACTAAAGTGAGCCTCTCCTCACACCCAAGTGTCTCATCTTGTTTTGCTGCAAGGACTGCATTCTCTTCCACCAGATTCCTTGTTTTGATTATTGTTTCATGATCTTCGCAAATGTTTAATACCAAATATCCTATTTTCAACTCATCTTTCAATGCCTGCAATAAAGAATCATACCCACTTATCTTGCGTGCGATGGTTGCCTTTGTCTTTTCCACTGTGTCTTTGCATGCAACATCCTTTGGTTTCAGCACACTCATTGTACCTTCATCCATCACCATATGGAAAAAAGTGTGTAAATAATGTATGGCATATGGGATCCTCTCTGCCACTTTATCTTCCAGATGTGGCCTTGCCTTCAAAATTTCATCACCTATCTGCTCTACCATGCTAAGTACCACTCACACCTTCACCTCAACTTTCTCCTTTTCCTATGTTAGGAACTTGATCTCTCTTTCTTTATCCTTTCGTATTATAATAAAACATGAATACTTTCCACCTTATTTATGTTTCTACGTGCAACCTTTTCAGATACTTTAGTCAATGTATTAATTACTTGTGTAGCTGACATTTGAGTTGGCTTGATTGTCACATGGAGAGAATGCAGTGCTTTCTTCATTCTTCATGACACACATGGTTATTCACATACATCAAATTTAGGCTCATCCATATGAGTTTGCATACTCCATGAAAACTACTTATGAGTGCATGTGGTCACCATCTCAGAATCCATCAATTCCCAGCCATAAAGGTCCTTAGGTTCCAAGGTACTTTAGAACCTAGTGCAGATGATCTTGGTAGGATCATTGATATACCCTACTATTGGAGTTTCATACATTTCTCCATCCTTCTCCTTTCTAGAGTGCTTACCTTTTGAAATGTGCACGCCCACATCAAGCACTGGTCCCTCACTAGTAGGCACACCAGATGGCTCACCCTTATCTTCACCCATCTTTGTATCAACGACACCACTGCCTATCTCCTGTTCTTCCAATCCTTCTACATCTTGTTTCAATTCTTCACTCCAAGGCTCCTTTGCATCTTAAATGTTAACCGAAGTATTCTCGTGCGGTGTCCTCTAATTTCTCACCCTCACTGACATGAGTGGGGATGTACTTGTGCCTTCTCTTCACTAGTTCTTCCTTCACGGGAGAATTTATCGGTGACCTCCTTGGTGGTTGTCATGGCCCGAGCTCTCGAGTCCTTGTTCTCCTTAATACTCTCCTATATTGTTGGTCCTCAGTGCCCCGTGTTATATCTATCCCCAAAATGTCGGTTTCCACCACTTCTTCCTCACCTTCTTCTCTTCCCGGAGGAGTAAATTCTCATATTTGATTCTCTCCTATAGTTGGTTGCTTTCTTTTACCATGTTCCAAGTTGCCACTTGTCTTCTTTCAATTCCTCTTCTTATTCTTCTTCATCAACAAGGGGAAAAGTAGACTTATCATCATGTAATGTGGCCACAATATGTTTCTACTTAGGTGGTTTTGGAAGCTTGAATTTGTTCTCAACATATTTTCCATTCTCCAACTTAGGCTTAAGGTAGATGTATACCAGAGCCGCTCCAGCCTTCCCAATTTCCAAACTCATAGATTTGATATTAATATCATCTAAAATCAACTTCTCAATGTAAGAAGACTTACTTGGGTAGACATATGTCTTTCTGAGTGTATGATAATCACAATCCACTTTGTCTGCATTGAAGACCAACCGTGTAATTTGTAAAACCTATGTAAAGATGCTCGAAAATAGCACACAGTGAAGGCATATGTGAGATTGCACCAAGGGCTCCACTTTCCATCCTTCATGCAAAAACACCCTATGCAAAAATGTTGGTAAACAAAAAACTGAACCTATTTCTCCAATACCGAAGGAAGATTCTTGGGTATTCTCCACTCATATTAAAATACAACATGAATTTTCTCATACCAAAGTTCTGTCCTTTGCTTATAGGGTCCATTCATGGATCCATCACATGCATATTTTGTGAATATGTCTACAAGGGATATCTTCTATTCAGTAGGTATTGCCAAATTTTATCTTTTGGACCGTTGGGAAATCCAATCTCTATGAAAACAATGGACAAGAGGATCATGCCAAAATTAGCTTATCCCCTACATGCGCTCTCTGCAATGATAGTCTCAATAATGAAGTTAGATAAATTATAGACGACTCCTTCTATCATCTTATTAGAAATGTGCAACCACATCTTGTTCACTTGTGACCAATGCTCTTGATTATTTAGCTTGGTGAGGAGGTGTCGTTGCTACCTGAATAACATGGTATTTTTGTAACTTACAAATATCCATTATGTACCCTCCTTTGCGTAAGATAACACTTTTCTGGTTGCCTCTACTCCTTCCTTATCAGTAAGATCATTGCTGACCTCGGTGCCCGAGCTTCTCAACCCTGTCAACCTCCCAATTAGGGGCATGGTAAGTCTCATCCACCACCCAAAAAATAAAATAAGTCCTCATGGACTCGACTCATCAACCACTGGTAAATTTTCTCTCGGCTTACCAAAATATGGGAGCTCATAGAGTTATAAAACTCCCACTTGTGACAATATTTTCTCCCCTGCATCGTCATATACTGCCATGTCATTTTTTGTTCACAGAGTGTCTTCACCACCAACAACTTGTCCAATTCATCCTTATTTTCCTTAGTCCTATGATTTTATTCACTCACTTTACTCCCTGATGTGTGACTCCCAATCACGGCCCATGTACACACCTTCTAGGTACTACATCTCGAGAAACAAATTTCGGGGTTATCTTCCACCTCCATTTCCACTTCCTTTTGCTTCCTTCCCCTTGTAGTCACTCCAAGTTCCCACTTTAGTGCCATAGTGATGATAAAATAATGTTCTTGCATTCGATTCGAGCTCTACAACTCTAGCTTGCGTTCCCTAGATCCAAATTTACGTGCCCTAACTTTTATTTGAACCCTAACTCATGAATTTGCTTCCCTGCATGCCTTTATTTCACTCAAACACTCTCTCCAATGGAGCACCAATCAATCCCGTGCATAAATCTTGTCTAGTTCAGTCTCTTATCACAACTCTTTCACACTTTCTCATGTAAATTTCTCGTCAACTCGCTCAAATGCTTCTTCTTCACAATGCAAGGTAAAAATGATTTCAAAACCCTGTATTTTATAACCTTTGTAATTTTTTCCACATTTATTACTCTCCACCTACCACTATACTCATCATTAAATGGCATTTCATTCCTTTTTTGTGCTGATTTTTCGTGCCCCAGTCCTAACCTTCTAGCACACCCACTACTTCTTAGCCACATATTACCTTATGTGTGCCTTCATGCACCGAAGTTCCTATCCAATGTGCCTCAAACCAAGTAGTTTCCCATGCTATAGCCTACCTCGCGTTACACTATGTGTCCATTCATCCTCACGTGGTCTTTATGCATGAGCAATTTTTCTTTATCCGCACCCTTACTTCAAGCACTGCACAATATTTCTCTATGCATACCCATCTTCAGAGAACATTCAAGCTTGACCCATTTATCCTATATATACTCCACCCCACACTAAAAGTATGTGTGGTCCTCTGTGCATGAATTCAATAGATAGTAATTAGCTTCTGGCACATAAGTGTGCTTATTACAACAAAACACATAACTAAATTGACAAAGCATAACAATGATGAAAGGAAACACATATAAAGGAATGCATTAAAAGAAATCTAATCTAATGGAAACATTACCTTATTACAAACACCAAGAATAATTATTTATAATAGGGCTTTAGCCTACTCCCGTTAAAGTAACCGGGAAATTGTGTCCCATCCAACGCCTATAACTAGCAAGTGCCTGAATCAAGTATGTAAGTCACAACATACAGTCCCAACCAATGTACTTGAACTTTCTAGGGTGGCACAAGAACTTGGAATCATAAAGGAGAACCATCTGTCCAATTTCAATCTTTTAATCCTTGATATGCCTATCATGCCATGCCTTCGTATGGCCTTTTCTATCTTTTTACTCCACCGAGCAATAAAGCACCTTTCATCCAATTGCATGAGTTTATCAATGTGCTCTTCTAATGCTTTTTCATCATCTAGACCTCTTGTGTGCACAATACGTAGAGAAGGTAACATGAATTCCATTGGTAAAACAACATCCATGCTAAACAATAGCTGAAAGGGTGTGGTTTTGTTCAATATTTTATAATTTGTTTTATATTCCCAAAGTACAACAAAGACTTTATCATCCTAATCCTTTCTTCCAACATCAAAAATATTAGTCAATGTATGTCCCAATATCTTGTTGAAAGCCTCAACAGTTCCATTAGCCTATGGGTGATAAGGTGTTTTTTTATGGTGTGCCACCATAAATTATACCAATAGTATCCTGATAGTCTCATTAAGGAAATGAGTGCCCCTATCACTTATAAAACTCAATGGGAATTCACACCTACTAATTGTATTTTCCCATAAGAACCTTATTGTTGTAGTTGTTATGCAATCCTTTGTAGGCATCGCTTCTACCCACCTTGTAAGATAATCTATACAAGTTATAATATAGCGTGATCCAGTCCTATGTGTGGGTGGGGAAATAGGACCCACAAAGTCAATTTCCCATTTTTCAAAAGGTTATGCACTAACAATAGGCCTCAAAGGCATTTCATCTCTATGCCTGGGCTTTCCAAGGTGTTGACTATGGTCACAAGATTTACAATATTTGATGCAATCCTTGTAAATTGTTTCCCACCAAAGGCTTGCTAATAAAATATTTCATGCGGTAGCATTTCCTACATAACTTCCACTTGAAATTCCACCATGAGCTTCCTCCATAATGGAAATATGCTCATGCTCTAGTACATACTCATGAAAAACCTCATCTCGATTTAACTTGTATAAATCGCTGCTAATTAACATGTAAAGTGCGACATGCATAACAAGATGTTTATTTTCTAAGTCTTTCATCCCTTCAGGCACCACACATGTATGCAAGAATACAACAATATCCTCAAAATTAGAGGGCACACAGTTCAATCTGAATAACTATGCATCCGAAATTGTATCCTCAATGCTCTGCACATCCTCACCGGAGTTAATCCTTGATAAATGATCTGGTCATGAGTTACTCTTTCCTAGATTTACCACAATTGTAAATTCAAATTCCTAGAACAACAGAATCTAACAACATATGTGCCCCTGTAAAATGGGCTTGTTGACCAAGATACTTAAGTGCCATGTGATCTGTATAGAAAATAAAAGGAGTTACCAACAAGTATTGCCTAAAATTATGCAACACGTAAATAATGGACAACATCTCGCACTTCGTAGTGGTAAAATTCTATTCAACGGGGTCAATTTCCTTGTTGCAAAGCAAATAGGATGATCAATAATACCTTCTCTAGGTGGGCTAATACCACACCAATGGCCATGCCAGAGGCATCCACATGCACATGAAATGGTTTGGTCCATGAAGGAAAGCGCATAATAGGCGCAAAAGTAAGCCTTTCCTTCAATGTCTCAAACGTGCGCTATTGTGCTTCACCCCAATGGAACTTACCCTTACTCTTTAACAATCCCTCTAAGGGCGTGACAATCCTAACATAACCTTTGATAAATTTCCTGTAATAACCCATGTACCCCAAGAATCCACGTACCTCGCTTTGGTTAGTAGGTTCCTTTAAGCCAAAAATAACATAAACCTTAGTAGGATTAACCAACAAGCCTTCTTTACGAGATAATATGTCCCAATAGAGTCCTAAAGGGTGTTGTAAAAACACACTTCTTTATGTTTAGAGAGATGCTCAA
Organism: Taxus wallichiana var. yunnanensis; assembly: GCA_018340775.1. Lineage (NCBI taxonomy): Eukaryota > Viridiplantae > Streptophyta > Pinopsida > Cupressales > Taxaceae > Taxus > Taxus wallichiana. The sequence continues at coordinate 55,015,152 of CM031238.1, forward strand.
CTGCTAACACCTCTCAAACATAAGTCTTAAATGATCACAATAGTATTTAACTAGCCCAAAACTGTCCAATCATTCAAGTAAACCTTCAAAACTTATGTATGAAGTCCTTGAATGCTTGAACAACAATGCACGAAAAGATCGCATGCATATTCTTCAATCCAAATGGCATAGCTGTGTATGAAAAACTTCTCCACTCAGTGGTGAAAGTTGTCTTTCTGATCCTCTTTAGCAATCTGCACCTGATGATATCCAAAAAATTCATCAGTGAAGGAGTAGATCTCGCGCCTTGCAATGCCTTCCAGAATATCCTCTGTAAATGGTGTGGGAAAGGGATCTATTACACATGAAACATTCAATTCCCTATAATCCACACATATCCTTATCCTTCCATATTTCTTTATGTTTATCACCATAGGGCTAACCCACTCTAACTCCTTAATAAGCTCAATGATTCCAGATTTCAACATCTTATCAATATTTCCTTTACCTTGATGTGTAGATTAGGATTCATCTTGTAAGGCCTCTTCCTAACTCGGGCACACACCTTCCTTTAGCTTGATCCTCATCTCACCCAAAGAGTGATGTACCCCTTTCAACTCATGATAACCTCTAGGAAATAAGTCCTAGAAGTCACACAATAACTCAATTATCTTTGCAACCTCTGATCCAGACCAATAATAACCAATGATGGCCTTCTTTGGTTTCGCATCTCGTACTCAATTTTGACCTTCTTTTTTTTCATAGGATCATGATACACACATGCCTTCTCATGTGCACTATATAATATCTTGCACATACCCAAAATATGATCGACATCCATATTTTTCACTTCCTCATCATCAATCATGTAAACCAACTTTCTTTTTCTTTTTCTAGGTAGGAAAGCCCAAGTTGCTCTTCATATGTCTCTCCTTCTTCACAGCATGACTCTAGATTTGAATCACCTAGTAACTTCTAAATAAGATCCTCTGCATTTTCACTATCTCCCGATTCAAACACTTCATAACATATAATACCTCATTCATTGGAGGTTTAGTAGAAAAATACTCAAAGGTCTAAATTACACCTACAGTCAATTCCTACCAATTCCATGTTTCTCTATTCAATTTTGCATAAACATATCATGCACATGTGAAACCACTCAAAGTGAAGTAGAAATTGTGCACCCATAGTGAAGGTGGTAAGGCCTCTTGCCCCTCTGTCTAGAGTCTCCCACACTATTGAACGTGATGCGAAGCAGAAGCTTTCCCATGAAATTCACATGTCTTGGCAAGTGCATTGCTCCTAAGAAATCTAGAAGAGAAGATGATTCTTACCTCTCACCACTCTAAAAGACTATCTCTATGTACCATCCACCAGCGTGTTGTTGTCCAACAAAAGGTATACACCAGCATATGAATCATTTCCGATTGATCTACCCATTGGGATTCCATAGTGCATAGAAACACATCAAGATTTCCTTCACCATTGTACCTGGTACCGGTTACTACCTAAGTGCCTAACATAATGAGGTCTACTTACGTGAGTTTCTTGCACTCTTCATTTCACGCCCAACCATTTCATAAGTTCCATGCACCCAATTGTTAATCACTCATAGAATATGCATCATCCCATTGAATAACTCCTTCCTTTGATGGCTCAAGCACTTCAGGATCTCTAATGGTGCGCACATAAATTCTGTTTAAGTATTCTTCACTCAAAGGTTCTACATAAGGTGAAACTTTTCTATCTATCTAAGGGATGATTATGCGTTGTTCCTTATTCTCAAAACTGATATATCCTTTAATAAAGTGTAGATCAACATTATTCGCGTAACACCTAGGGTGCCCAAGCAAAGCGGGGAACTATTTTCTTCTGCAAGCGTTAAGACCTCAAAATCCCCAGTAAAATTGGCCCCTTGTATAGTAATAGTGACATCCTTCAAAACTCCAATGGGCGTGGATTTAGTTCTATTTGCCATATATAACATGTTTGAAGATGACCTGTAATGGTGGTTGTTGAAAAAATAATGTATAACACTTAGCAGAATGCATACAAAAGATTCACGTGGAAAAGCATAGGGCATTCAAAGGCACGGGAGGATCGAGAAGGAATCACGCGCGGAGGAGGACAGAGACAGTACGTGACTTAGCCGTTTTCATGGTTATGATCTATTTTTGGAAGATGGTTGTAGAGCACATCAATCTGGGAAAATACTTGCATGACACACCTCGACTATTTTTGGAAGAATGGTTATGGAGTGCTTTGCATGGATGCAAGCTAAAGATAGAATTACTACTGATAGTTAACTAAGAGAGATCTATTATTAGCATTCTTGCATGTTAGCTTATTATTGTAAAGGTGCATGGATATTCTTAACATGTGACCTATTTTGGGATTAGATAAGTGGTGAAGGGCAAGTCCCCACCCTTATAAATATGTAGTGAACTGCGTAGTATAGTAGAGATGTGTGAGAATTGAATTATTGTGAGGTTATGCTACCAAATATGATGCGCGCATAAACTATGGTATTATCTATTATAATGAGCTTCTATGTATTTATCATGTTTAATATAATGGAGTGTATTGGCTAAATCAGAGTATTAATCCTGAGTATAATTGGTTCTTGCATGTTTGATTTCATCATGGTTATCATTTAAGTCTATTATTCTTTAGATATAGATATGAACATGCATTGTAGAATGATGTATTAATTATGGATATGAATACATTAAGTCTTCATCATGCTAACATCCTGCAATAACAACCCTAAAGAGGGGCCTGGTACCTTTGCATGCTTTGGGTGAGCACTCAATCTAGATTGAGTGATGTGCCAAAGACGTCACGGTATTTTCTTGGTAAATTCTAAGCTACATCAGTGGTTCCATTGCTGGGACCTCTTTTTTTAGTTTTTTTAGGATGGTTCATGATGAAGACATACCGGTTGACCCTAGCAAGTGTTGAGGAGTGGATACACGACCTAGAAGAAGAATACACACGGAGGTTCAGCATCGGATCTGAGTTTGACACACACACATGGGTGGAGCAGAATCTGTATGATTGTTTATATGAGAGATTCTTCACTATCTTTCTGGTAGAACTGTACGAGTGACTGATTGCTTATGCATCTAAACAGAATTGGAGGTATCACACACTTGTCTGGACGCAGGAAGAATTTTAGACCCTTTATGATGCTGATCTGATTTGGACTCATGTTGTGGATACATGGTTCCGTGGTGTTTTGAACAACTATATCTTGGAGTACTCAATTTCCACTTATTCATGCCCAGAGGTAGCTGAATTCCAATTTTTACAATATCCTAGGGGAACTTACCTGCAAGGCATTCCACTGGCGATCAAAATTTTGATGGTAACCTTGAACTTGGAGAGAAAACCGATGGCTAACTAAACCCCACCACGTGTGGGGGAAGAAGAAGGTTTGGTGAAAGATGGCAGACCTAGCGACAAAAGGCAGAGAGAGGAAAGGTAGATTAAGTATAATGAGGCATGTGAGAGGGAGATAAAGAAGCAACGAGATGTTGTAGAGTGAATGGCATTGTGGAGAGAGATGGTTCGTGAAGGATTTGAAGTTCACGTAGAAGACATAGAACTTGAGCATCAAGAAATTTCCCATTTGGGAAAGCATGACAGGGAACCTCCTCAGCGTCATGTAGAAGCGTTCTAGCAGAGAAACCTGGGCCACAGGTGCATATCTGAATCCACCTGACAACCTTGCCCTTGTGCTTGGTCTTCCAGTATCTAGTACAAAAAATAGTCAGCAAGCTAATTCAAGCAAATGCGAGAGCAGGAGTGAGTCATATAAAAAGCACATCGATGGCACTGCAAACATCTTTGTTGTTGTATGGGAGTACCATTTCGGGTGTATCATCCGCATAGAATTTAGGTGCGTAGAATTTTGGATTCTCTTCTGGGAGTAGTAACACTTCGCAGCTGTAGGGGTGCTGATTCAAGTACTACTATTAGGACATAGGGAAATACATCTTCTAGTCTGAATCTGGCTATAGGTTTGGGATCAGGAGGTATAGGTGGCTCTAGTTCCAATGGATCTGGTGGTTCTGGAGGTAGAGGAAACACAGGAGGTTCTAGATCAGGTGGGCAGGGCACGCACCAACCACAAAATATTTACATGTAGATGTATCTTTGTCTTCCAGAGTACATGGGAATAGAAGATGTTGCTGAACATGTGAAAATGTGTGAAATACTGTGGCGCACAAAAGGAATCATGACTTCTGAGTGTAGGGAAAGTAAATTCGCTACTACATTACAAGGGTGCGCACACAGTTGGTACAAATTTTTTGACCCTGATCAGACTTGCGTAGACTATGCAGCTTTAAAAGATGCTTTCCTTAAATAATTTCATATCCCTGAGTTTGAGAAAAAGAGTATAAGTGTGCTCAAGGATATTAAGCAAGACACCACTGAAAGTGTCAGAGAGTATGATGCTCATTTCAAAATGTTGTTATCTAAAATTTCTTATGATATTCATGCAAGCCAACATGCGTAATTGTTCATTGGGGGCTTGATAACACCTTTTAGAAGGGCGCTATTACATAAGACATACACTAATCCGAGCGAAGAACTTGAAGTAGCCCTACGCACTGAGGTAGTTGGAAGTATAGATACTGGGGTGAGCCCATTTTTAGAGGCACAGATTGCAGCTATGGAAAAGTAGTTGGAGAAGCTATCGGCAAATTCAACACATGAGACACACATAGGGATTTGGTGCACATATTGTGAAGTGGAAGGTCACACAAAGGATAGTTTTCCCCACATATCATTGTGCTCATTCTTTGTTATACTGTGAGATATGCCATTTAAACCATGATGCTAGCCACTACCCATTACTACAACACATGATAATGAAGAACGTTTCATGCTACTATAAAATCTGCAGGTCCACGATTCATGACATAGGATTTACGGCTGATGATGGTTAGATCCAGGAAGTTATAGATATTGGTGTACGATAGACATGAGTTTCAAATAACTCTAAAGGAAATAACGAGCATCAAGGATTGAGCTCACAATCAGTGTGCTATGATCGAATGAAGGGAATTTTGAAGGCGGTCGTGGAAGAGGTCGAGGATACTATGGTGGATTCAGAGGACGAGGCCATGGTGGCGGATGAGGTGAGTTCCCTCACGGAACATGTTATACATGCGGATCTCCTGACCACTATAGGTGTGAATGTCCTCAAGAATATTACATGTTCTTTCTATGGAAAGAATCATAGTTATGAGGAATGCTCGGACTTATATGAGCATCTTAGTAAGTAACATAAACAAGAAAACAAAGGCGTAGGGATGGTTAGGATACAACACGCTGTGGAAAATCAATGGATGCCTAAGTTGGAACCTAAATATGAGGCATTGCAGGTAAGGATCACGCCCACACCGAAGCGGCACACACCAAAGAAGAATTGTAGTAGAATCCCACCATCATCAAGGAGGAGGTTCTACATGCACGGTACCCAGATCCTACCCATCAGAAGGAGGTTTATCAAGAAACCATGGAGTTAATAAGAAATCTTGAGGGTGAAATACAATTATTAAAGGAGAAATCATAGAAGATGGAGAAAAAGAAAGCATCAGAGATGGTGCAATATGATATGGATGACTTTAAAGAAGTGTGAAAAATGTTGCGCCAGGAGAATATCATTCCACTATTAGGAAAATTGCTAAAGGGAAACACTCTGTGTGAAAGTATTGAGACTAGACGACATATCCTACATGTAAATCTCCCCCCTCATAGCCCAGATTATGACAAGGAAATCACTTTGAATGTTGTTGTGGATGGGTGGCTTTTGAGTAATATATTGATTGATACAAGCATGAAAGTCAATTTTCTTACCTTAGATGCATGGGTACAAATGGGGAGACCTCCATTGTAGCCATCCTCTAATGTATTGTTCATGGCTAATCGAACTAAGGCCACTCCCATCGGATTTTTAAAAGATGCCTCCATTACCATACAAGGATCCAAGTTCACTTTGGAGATTTTGAGGTCTTTGCGATGACAGAGGCAGATAGCTTCCCAGCTCTATTGGGGCATCCTTGGTGCTATGCAAATAATGCTAATATTCGGTTCAACAAGGGTTATATAAGCTTTGAAAACAAGGAGGAAAGGGTTATTATCCCATTAACAGATGGAAAATCTGCACCCTATGTTGAGCCCTTGAGTGAGGAAGACCTGAATAGGATTTATGTACGCGCCATCCGGGATCCAGAGGTGCTTGAGCCATCTAAAGAAGGAATCATTCAGTGGGAGGATGCATAGTCTATCAATGATACTATAAGTGTTTCTTATGATAATTGGGCTCATAACACTTATGAGTTGGTAGGGCATGAAGTAAAGAGTATATTTGTTAGGGATTGTAGACCGCGTTATATCAGGAGAATAGGTAACAACTTGGTACCTCGTTACACCGGAGAAGGAGACCCTATGGTGTTCCTGTGCGCCATGGAGGAACAATGGATAGACCAATTAGAGAGAAGGAATATTCTAGCATATACCCTACATGGGAAATCAACGCGCTGGTGGGTGGTCCAAAAGGATAGTCTTGTAGGATGGAGTGAGATTAGGATTGCTCTTGCCACTAGGTTCTTTAGGAGACATGCACCTACGCAAATCAGCACTTATCATGGTAATCAACTTGTTCAAGAAGACGTTCAAAGCAAAGTGTGAGAGACTTTTTAGAGAGGAGCAAGAAGCTTTACCACCTTCACTTTGGGTGCATAAATTTTATTCCACTTTATAAGGCTACGCGCGTGCTTGGTATGTATATGCATAACTCCATAGAGAGACTGGAAATTGGTAGGATTTAATTGCAAGAATGACCCAGACGTTTGACTTCTTCTCTACTAAACCTCCAGTGGAAGAAGCATTAAAGGTTATAAAGCACTTAACTATGGGGGATAGTACCAAGGTGGAGGAACTCATTCAAGAGTTATTTGATGGAGACTCAGGAGCGCATTTTTATGAAGAAATAGAGATCGATGCCACACTCCTTCAAAGTGTGCTTACCTTGAGAAAGAAAAAGGGAAGATGATATACTTAGTGGATGATGAAGAAGTAGAAAATTTAGAAGTAGACCATTCAATAGGTAGGCGTGAGGTGTTGGATAATGCGAGATAAGACCAAGCGTGCCTATCATGAACCTATGAAAACAAATAAAGTAAATATTAGATCGATCTTCGAGCTTAAGGAGGCCATAATTGGGGACTATTGGCCGACTCAAGTGGCAAAAATCATTGAGGACATATTCCTCGGGGATAACATGAACTTAAAGGCGTGCATAAATCATTAGGAGAAATGAAGATAAAGCTTAAAGAGGGTGCGCGTCCAGAGTAAAGAGACCTTATAAGATGAACCCCAACTTGCGTGAAAAGGTCAAAGATGAGATTGAAAAAATTTGAAGTCCTGGAATCATCAAGCCCCCTGGATGAGTCGAATGGGTTAGTCTAATGGTAATTAGTAACAAGAAGGATGGTTGGATTAGGATCTATGTGGACTACAAGGAGCTGAATGCTGCACGTGTGACTGATCCCTTTCCTACACCATTCATTGAGGAAATATTAGAAGGCGTTACAGGGTGTGAAATCTATTCATTTACAGATGGGTTCTTTGGGTATCATCAAGTTAGGATTGCCAAGGAAGATAAGGAAAATACTATTACTACTCGAATGGGGAAACTTTACCTATATTGTGATGCCTTTGGTCCGAAAAACGTGCACCTCTTTGTATTTTCATGCATACTTGTTCAAGCATTTAGAGATTTTATTCACAACTTCTTATAGGTTTATTTGGATGATTGGACGGTGTATGGACTAGTTAAAGATCATTGTGATAATCTGTGCTTAATGTTTGAAAGATGTAGATAGTTGATTATCTCTTTAAACATCAAGACGTGCATATTTGCTACAACATTTGGAATATTGTTAGGACACATAATCTGTAAGGAAGGTTTGTTGGTTGATTCAGCTAAGGTTGTAGTCATTATCGACCTGAAAGAGCCTACCAGTCAAAGTGAGGTGCGCAGATTTTTGGGTCACATGGGGTATTATAGGAAATTCATAAAGGGGTATGCCAAAGTTGTCACACCTTTGGAGGAGTTACTGATAGGAAAAGGTATGTTATACTGGGGAGAACCGCAACATCATGCATTCAAGACATTGAAGGAGAAACTTAATACCACACCTATTCTGCGCTTCCTTCATGGGACCAACCATTTCGTGTACACGTGGACACCTCTGGCATGGCCATTGGCATGGTTTTGGCTCATCCGAGAGAAGGTATTATAGATCATCCTATCTATTTTTCTAGTAGAAAGTTGACTCCTATAGAAAAGAATTACACAACTACAAAGTGTGAAGCTTTGTCAATGATCTATGCGCTACATAAATTCAGATGGTACTTGCTAGCTACACCATTTTTCTTTTATACAGATTGCATGGAATTCAAGTATTTGGTAAACAAGCCCATTTTACAGGGGTGCATATGCAAATGGGTATTCTTATTTCAAGAATTTGATTTCATAGTTGTGGTAAAACCCGGAAAATTAACTCTGGACAGACCATTTATCCGAATATAGTCCGGAGAAAAAGCACAGGAAATTGAAGATACCATGCCCGATGCACCATTATATAGGTTATAACGTGTGCCATTGGAATTAGAGGACATTGCTATCTTTCTACGAAGAGGTATGACACTAGAAGGAATGAAATCCTTAGAGAATAAATAAATTGCTATATGCATGGCATCATATATGTTGATTAGCGGTGACTGCATACAAGTTAGGCCGGGATGAAGTATTCCACCGCTGTGTACTAGAACATGAGCACACAGATATCATGGAAGAATCTCATGGTGGTATTGTAGGTGGCCACTATGCAGGTGGCACCTGCTGCGGGGAAAGATTTTACTCGTTGGATTATGGTGGGAGACCCTGTATAAATATTATAAGGCATATTGCAAGGCTTATGATCACTATCAGCATCTTGGGAAACCAGTCAACGAGATGAAATGCCTCTAAGACCTATTACTAGTGCAGAACCATTTGAGAAATGGGCTATATATTTTGTTGGTCCTATTTCACCAACCGTGTGCAGTGTGGATGGATTGCGCTATATTATCACTTGCACAAACTATATGACAAGGTGGGCAAAAGCAACAGCTACAAAGGATTGTACAACGACTACATCAGCTAGGTTTCTATGGGAAAATATTATTACAAGGTATGGATGCCCTTTAAGTTTGACCAGTGATAGGGGCACACATTTTCTGAATGAGACAATTAGAATTTTATTGGATGAATTCATGATTGCATACTATAAGACTACACTATATTATCCTTAGGAAAATGGGTCTGCTTGAGGCTTTCAACAATATTTTGAGCCAGACATTGACAAAAATTTGTGATGTTGGAAGAAAGGATTGGGATGATAAAGTGTCTGCAGTGGTTTAGGCATATTGAACAACATATAAAAGGTTGAACAAATCCACACCATTTCAGTTAGTGTTTGGCGTGGAAGCAGTCCTTCCTATGGAATTCATGCTACCTTCTTTGCGTATTACGCACGCTGGAGGTCTAGCTGATGAACAAACATTAAAAAATGAATTGAATATTTAATCAAGCTAGATGAGTGATGAGAAATAGCATGATAGAGTTAAAAACAAGAAAAGGCCAGGCAGAAAGCATGGCATAATAGGCACATCCAGGATAAAAAGTTGGTGATTGGACAAATGGTGCTCCTTTATGATTCTAAATTTTTGCGCCATCCAGGAAAACTCAAGGTACATTGGTTGGGGTTATATGTTATCACTCACATACTTGAAACAAATGCTTGCCAATTAGAGGTGCTTGATGGAACACTGCTACCTGGGTACTTCAACTGGGAGTAGGTGAAGCCCTACTATAAATAAGTCTTCTTGGTGTTTGTAATAAGGCAGTGTTGCCATTTAGATTAGGTTTTCAATTATGTATTTCCTTAATGTATTTCCTTCTTTGTTGCTATGCTTTGTCAATTTAGTTGGTGTTTTTGTGTAATAAGTGCATTTGTGTGCCAGAAGCTAATTATTATTTGAAGAATTTTTATGCACAGAGGACTACATATACCATTAGTGTGGGGTGGTTATTGATATCCAGGTATATGAATGTTGAAAATAAGTACACATGAAAGGAAAAAACTACTACGGGTACTATTCAAGTTGGAGAATTGTTAAAATGAGATTGCCTCTGGAAACAAGGACCATAGGTGGAGATGAATGAAGAAACAATTATAACGTGAGGTAAGCAGGGGCCATGTGAACTACCAAGGGAAGGCACAGTGGTGAGGTACTCAGGCACACCGAAAAGAAGTCTACGGCTAGAAGATAGGAAGGCATGCTAGAATGTTATAGCTTGGGTGCGAAGATGTACTGCTTAGAAAGAACAAAAATTATCGATTAATGAGAGGATTTTGGTAGGTGAAGGAGAAATAAATGCACTAACTTTTTGAAAATATATAAGGACGGGACGCGAGTTCATTTTTACCATTGAAATTGAAAGAATTTCAAAAGAGCTAAGTGCAAATGAGCCGAGAAAATCACGTTGAGGTGCGAAGAGTGTGAAACCAGACATAGAGAGAAGATTTGTGTGCAGGAGAAGCTTGTGTCCCCATAGGTGAAGGGTTTGAGTGAAGCAGACATGTTACAAAGAGCTAGGGCATGGGATTTCCACTAGGGCATGCAGATTTGAACTAGGGTTTGAACTTACTTGCTACGGTGTGGATAGAAAGGAGATATTTTCAAATGGCACCAAAGAAAGCACCTGCAGCAGGAGTGAAAGGGAAGAAGAAGGTCAAAGTGGAAGAATAAATTGCTCCCGAGAGTAATTTTTCTAGAAATGCAGTATCCAAAGGGTGTGATTGTGGGACAAGAATGGGATTCCCACATCCGTAAATGTAAGATCAGCAATTATAACCATCATACATCAGATAATAAGAAGGAACTAGATGCGTTGTTGAGCACAAAAACAAACAAGTGCACAACAAAAGACATGCCAATGTATGATGATGCTGGAGAGAAGTTACTAAAGCAGATTGGAGTCTACCAGTTGTACAAGCTGCCATAATTTGGAAAGTATGAACCATTGTATCGATGGTTGATGAGCATAGTCCATGAGGACTTCTTCTACTTCACGGACAAAGGGTTAGAATCACAACCACCTTAATTTCAATAGTGACAAGATTAAGGGCCTTAGGAGTAGATCTGGAGAGTGAATTAATAGATAAAGCAATGATCTTGGAGACAAGGAAGGAGCTAGGATATACCAAGGGTCCATGTGGTATGGACATTGATAAATTAAAGAAGTACCCAGTGGTACAGGTAGTTTGCCCATCGGTAAAAAAGTTGAATGACCAAGAAAGGTGGTTGTAGGTGAATACAATGTGGTTGCACGTTGCAAGAAAAATTTCTCAAGGAGTGGTCTACAATATCATAGATTACATAGCAAAGACAATCGTTGAAGAAGTGCGTACATGTGACAAAATTAGTTTTGGCGCTATTTTATTGTCTTTGGTGTTTATGGAGATTAGAGTGTCTGATGGGCCAAAGAAAAATATTTGGGAGTACCCCACGGAAAATAAAAATCTTACAAATAGATTTTATAAATACTTATGCGAAGGGACCATGAGTGGGCCATTTAAACAAAGGGCAGAGATGTGGTATGACAAGCTCCGGGAGGCGTTCAAAGAGGAGTGGCGCATACCCAAGGAGTTACCTTCGGTGGTGGGTAAGGTAGTACAATTTGCAGTCTACCAACATTTTTACATCGTGTGATTTGCGATGAAGGATGAAGCTTGGAGCCCTTGGTGCAAACTGCCATATGCCTTCACAACACACTACTTATAGGCATCAATTCACCGGTTCACATATATGCGCCGCCTAAACTTCATTGCAGATAAGGTAGATTGTGATTATCACACCTTGAGAAAAACATATGTATATCCAGGACAGATTGCCTACATTGAGAGGCTTATCTCAGATGTAATAAGCATGAAGCCGGTAATCTTAGTAGTGAGACATTGGAGTAATGCTTGTGTATCTTCAACTCAAGCCCAAGTTGGAGAACAAAAAAATGTGGAAAATGAGTTTGCACTTCCAGAGCTGCATAAGGGTAACCATATAGTAGAAAATGTGCCAACTCCACATCATGCAAAAAATATAGTGGTGAATGGAGAGGAAGAGGAACAAGAAGATAATGGTGGCTTGGAGCATAGAGGACAAAGGCAACCTATAGACAAGGTAGAAACTGAGCGCATGACTACACCACCTCATGTGCAAGAAGGAGATTATGAGGACCTAGATGCAGTACAAGGAGAGCACCGTTTCTAAAGGGTATTTAGGAGAACAAGAACCCAAGGTGCTACTCCAAAATTAGTGCGTAGATCACCACGAATCTCTCCATAGAAGGAGCCAGTTGAGAAGAGAAGAAGGAAGTTGAAGCTAAATGAGGAGGTAGAAGAGTTTGAGGAAAGTGTGCCCAAATTGCCTACACTACCGAGAGGACATGGAAGAACCAAAGGATGAAGAAATGAATAATGGAGGAGTAAAGGAGGTAGATGGGACATCGAAGAGACCGCTCAGGGATAGCCAAAAAAGCTCCAAATCTTAGTGCTTAGGTTCCTAAGGGGCCAAGATCAAAGAGGAAAATGGGGAGTATACTACACTGGTCATGGGCTATGTTGAGGACACAAGTAAAATTGTCCATGCCCATTTCCAAAGCACAATGGGCCTTAAAGAATTATATGGATGGGAGCTAATGGATGAGGACATGGCCACCATGTGCACAAGGAAGCAATCTGTCTTGGTCAATGTAGACACATATGGATGAACCATACTTCGACGTATGTGAAGAGTCATGTGTATTAAGAAGATTGAAGAAAACACTTCAGGCCAGACACATAACAGTAAATCCTATTGCTATGTCGGATGAACAAGTAAGTAATGCCTTGGTAAAGGTATCTACAGAGGTGGAAAGGAGGAATGTGGATAAAGCTACAACTATTAGGGCGCTGAAAGAAGAGATCAAGGCCAAAGATATAGAGATAGCACACCTACAACAAGAGAAGGACTTAACACAGAAGAAGAACATTGTTTTCATCAGCATGGTAGAGGAAATTGGAGACAATGTCCTAAAAGAAAGACCACATTTAGAGTCCGAGGCACCCGTAAAATTTCCTTCGGAAATACATTATCTACAAGCATTGGTGGATTTGGTGCTTGAGGATGGACCTACGTGCATGCTAGCCCTAAAAGATCCTAAGTAGGAATCAGAGTGAGAAAAGGTTTCGGTGATGAGGAAGATTGCATCTTATGAGGCATTACTCCAAAGCTTACAGGAGGAGCTGAGAAAAGCAGAATCAGAATTAAACATTTGCACAGCTCCGAGGCGGTCATTAGGATAAGGACCATGGTAGAGGACAATGAGGTCTTAAAAATAATGAAGGATGACACACTGGGATGCGCAAAGAGGTTGGCATTGGTAAAACAAAAGTACGAGGCCCATTCAAAAAGACAAGAAACCCATAAGGAAAGGTTAGATGAGCTAGGGAAGGTTATAGCACAGAAGATGGATCTACTAGAGGGAAGAATGTCTGTAATGTCCAACATTGTTCTGGTTTTGTAGAATGAAAAGGGAGAAATTTCCCAAGATGAGCTAGAGTCTATTGCGGTAGATATTCCAGAAAAAGTAGAGGCTATAATAAGTGAATGTCGAGACGTTTGAGGCCAAAATAAAATAAGAGTATCAGAATTGATTCTCGCCAAGTGAAAGAGAGGATACTGTTGAGTAAATCATTCTTTTGTATAGAAAATTCTTTACTATATTCCATTTATGTTCTTTCTATTCTTTGAACATTCAAGAGGTAACCATTGCCGGGTGGCAATGCAGTTAGTGTGGGGTAATGTTGAATAGATAATGTATAACACTTAGTAGAAGGAATACATAAGATTCAAGCGGAAAAGGAAAGAACATTCAAAGGTGTGGGAGGATCAGGAAGGAATCACACGTGGTGGATAGAGATAGGTTAGAGACTTAGCCATTTTCACGGTTATGATCTATTTTTGGAAGATGGCCTGTGAAGCACATCAACTGGGAAAATACTTGCGCGACACGCCTCAACTATTTTTGGAAGAATGGTTACGGAGCACTTTGCATGGATGTTGGCTAAAGATATAATTGTTACTGACAATTAACTAAGATAGATCTATTATTAGCATTCTTGCATGTTAGCTTATTATTGTAAAGGCACATGGCTATTCTTAACATGTGACCTATTTTGGGATTAGATAAGTGGTGAAGGGCAAGTCCCCACCCTTATAAATATGTAGTGAACTGCATAGTATTATAGAGAGATATGTGTGAGAACTGAATGACTGTGAGGTTATGCTACCAAATATGATGCACAAATAAACTATGATATTATCTATTGTAATGAGCTTATGTGTATTTATCATGTTTAATATAACGAACTGCATTGGTTGAATCAGAGTAGTGATCCTGAGCATAATTGGCTCTTGTATGTTTTATTTCATCATGGTTATCAATTAAGTCTATTATTCTTTAGATGTAGATATGAACATGCACTGTAGAATGATGTATTAATTATGGATCTGAATACATTAAGTCTTCATCATGATAACATATTGAAATAACAATCCTAAAGAGGGCCTAATACCTTTGTGCACTTTTGGTGAGTGCTCATTCTAGGTGAGTGATGTGCCGGTGGGCCTCGGATTTTTGGTAAATTCTAGGCTACATTAGTGGCCTCCCATCCGATTCCACCCATCCGGGGTGAGTACATTCACTTTTGCACTGTATCAATCAAAATGTTCTTGAGCAACCTCCCATCAACAACTACATTCCAAGATAGTGAGGAGGTAATTTCACATGTAATATCGTCTCTCGCACTCAAATCCAATGCACGTTATCTTTTCCCTTAACCACTCTCATAACAAAGGAATGATGTTATCTTGGCTCAACAACTTAAAAACCTCCTTCAAGTTATCAACATCTTTTGAGGATGCTCAACCACTTTTTCATGCTCCGGCTTCCGCAAATTATCCTTTAAGCAATGTATCTCACACTGCTAGTTTCTAATAACCTTAATAGTTTCCTAATAAAATTCTTTCCAATGAGCGGGATCTGGATACTTTGCATGCAATAGCTCCTATTTTGTAATAACAAGTTTTTTCTTCAGAGTTACATGTGTGTGTAACTTCAGCGCATGTAGTAACCAACACCGAGATTATCTAACGGTCAGGTGCTAACTTTTACATCCACCGATTCTTCACAATGCATTATACTCTAGCCATTCCCATGCCCTTATCGTGCTTGTGGTTCTTGCTCGGAGCTCATAAAAATTCGGGCATTCTTCATAATTTTGATTCTTTCCGCACTAGGAGAAAATAATGTTCTAAGAAAATTCATGCTTATAATGATCACGGGATCTTCATGTATAGCAGGTTCCTCATGGGAATTCACCTCTTCCACCATCACGTCCTCGAACTCTGAATCCTCCATGATAACCTCTACCTCTACCACCTCCATCAGAGCACCCTTCATTGTGATTATGATGTTTGCCTTATTCCTTAGAGTTGTTTGCAACATTGATATGACATACACCAATTTTAATAACATCCCGAATTTGATCAATCAATCTAGAATTCTTTGTATCATGAGTGGCATAATTATAAATCTTATAATAACAAGACTAGTTCTCCATTATCGTACGTTGTAACAGGGGCACCTAATTGAATAATGATCCAAATGAAAGATCTCAAAATATAACAACATGGCGCGCACCGATTTATGAGGGAAAATATCATTGGTATGTCCTTTTACTTCACAATCTATGCACCAAATACCACTGCTCATCTCATGAGTTGAGTTATCGACAATTTCTTTAACTATTTTTCCATAGATGCAATCTGAGCTTTCAAAAATGGGCTAAATCCAATGTCTACAATCCCAACTTTCTCAGTGCATAGAGCTACCTCAAGTGCTTCATGTGGATATGTAAAAGTCTTATGTGAGAGCACCTTTCTGAAAGGTGTGATCAAACCTCCAACAAACCATTTAACATGTTGACTAGGCTAAATAACATAGGATAACTTTGATGATAAAGTTTTAAATCATGCATCATACTCCTGAACACTTTCAACCATGTTGTGCTTAATGTACTTCAGTGCATTGATGCTCTTCTATTAAAACCTGGGTATATGAAGCTCTATTAAGAAAGCATTATGGAACGTGGTATAGTCTACAAAAGTCTGGTTTAGATCATACTTCTTGTACCATCTATACACTTACCCTTGCAAAGTAGTAACAAACTCAATTTCCTTACGCTCATGAGTTGTGATCCCCTTAGTGTGCCTGTTATCTCATTTTTGAGTTTACGCCAAAAAAATCAGATAACCCTAAGAAAATTTTGAGCTGGTTTTCTAAAAATTACCTTTCAGAGAGATAATCGGGTTTTCGGGTTTCACAAGCAAGACAACATGTGTTTTGGATGCTTCATGTCGTGTGTTCCCAAAACCTGAAACCCGCATCAAGTAAGGTGAGTCGGGTTTGTGGATCTTCCGAGCATCGGAACATGCCTTCGTCAAAACATGCTTCATGTCGCATGTCTTCCGATCCCTGAAGCCCAATTTACTCCTTTGTTTGGGTTTCCAGGGCTATCAAACATCATGCTTCATGTCGATTGTTTCCCGCAACCCGAAACCTGAATTACTCTAAAAACCTTTGTGTCGGGTTTCCAGATATCCCAAGCATGCTGACATGGCATTAATGTCGAGTTGTCGGGTAGTTGGCATGTGTCAACTAAAGTGTATTAAATGTGAATTTTCTTATATATATTCAGATTTCCACGTCATTTTTACTAGATGTACTTTTTACCTCGTGGATTTTGCGCATGCATCTTCGACCCCGAAACCCGAAACTCACCTCTATGCCCGATTGCATTGCTTGTTTTTGATCATTCCTTGTCCTGGTTGAAGGTATTTTTCTTCATTCTTTGTTTGTGGTTTTTGTGGATTAATTGTGTAAGGAATTCTTCCAAGTTTCTTATCAGGGTTGTTTTGGGGTTTTTATCTTTTCCATTTTGGGGGTTGTTTTCTAAATCAGGTTTATGTTTTAGGGTTTTCCCCCTTTGGAATTAGCACTTTGTTTTATCCCCCAGAATGTTGTTATAATTAAAAATATGTTTGGGATATAAATGGTGAAGGAAACCCGCATGTTTCAACTCAACAATTACCCTATTCCCTCTTCTTGGGTTTCGTAGGGTGCTTTGTAGTGTTAGAAAATTGTAGTATATTGGAAAAGCTCAGTGTCAGGTTTTCTGGACTCTCCAGCATTCTCCTCAGTGTCAGGTTTTCTGGACTCTCCGGCATTCTCTCAGTGTCAGGTTTTCGAACTCCCCAAAGCATCCTTTTCAGTGTGTCAGGTTTTTCACAGTGTTCAACATCTCCTGATCTCGACACTCTCCTCCTTTGAAATTCCTCATGTTGGACCCTGGTCCATCACAAGAAAAGACTGAAAAGTCAGGGAGGATGAAATACAAATTTAGGAAGGTGGAGTCTCCATCCTATATTGACTGTAATTTCGACATCCGAGATACAGAGCTCGGAAACGTAGACATGGAGGATTTCTGGAATAGGGTCAAGAGCTCTTCTCAAACTCCATGGATGAAATCAATAGTCGGCAGTGGCCTACCTCTTGTGGTAGGCTTCCCTATGTCCACTCAGTGCCCCGAGTTCATCTTGGCCTGTGCTTCAAATTATGACTCTGCTTCTCGTTCTATGAAAAACCAGGCGGGAGAAGTTGTAATCAAATTGGACAGAGGTTACTTCGATGACCTTCTCAAGCTGCCTAATTTTGAGGAATATGGAGATATGGATCTCAAGTCAGCCCAAAAAGCTTGGGATAATGATCAGGAGGATTGCATCAAGCACGTGAATAAGAAGTTTCTAATCAAAGCCAAACCGGTATGTTTCCAGGTTCCCAAGACTTGTTCCCAGAAGTGATTTCATTCAGGAAATCAACGATATCATTACTCTGTTGAGTCGGGTTTTTGGTTTCCCCGAATCAAATGTTTTCCAAGGATGGATGTACCAGTTCATGATCACTATTAAGAAGAATCAACAGGGAATTGATTGGGGTACTCTTATCAGTAACGAGATAGATTCTCAAATGACAACAGTCCTGTCTACGGGAAAGTTTTACATGTCCTCGTATGTCACCTATGCAATGCCGGTATGAGGAACTATCCCGGGTTGGACACCAAGGGGAACAAGACAGTGGAACATGTTTATCAGTATTTCCCTCAGCTAAAAAGAAAAGGGTCTGAAGACCAATTCAGAAGGGTAAACGATGCCTTCTTTTATGAGAACATCTGCAGGTTAAGTCCCGAACTGAGGAAAACGAGAGTATCTGATGAAGCATGGGCTGAAGTTTCAAAATGGGGTTGTGTCTTCTTGCAATTTAAGAAGTTCACATATCTTTGAGTAGTCATGTACCCAGGGGATCCTTTCCGTTTGCCTAGATATCCAGGGGACAAACTAATCTTGATGGAGTTGGTCAGGCAATTGTTGGATTTTCACAAGTTCCAATAGAGTAAACACAAGGCCACTGTATCTTTCCCAATTTCTATTGGAAGGTATACTTGTTCAATGGTGGTGAAAGCCAAGAACATTTTCCATGAGCTTCAAGATAAATTGAAGAAGCACATGAAGCCCCGAGACGGGTTTGATATTCGAGGAGTCCTCAGGGCGTATGGAACTCTCTACCCGCACGTGCCAAGCGTAGAAGACATTTGGATTGATTTACGTGATGAGGTTGCTGTCTGAAGAAAAGATCATAGCAGATTGACACTTGCTGAGATTCAAACACTTGAGCTCGCTAACTTACCAGAAGGTACTAGCGATAATGAAAGTGTTCTGGACCCTTCCTATGATGGACTGAATGAAGATCAATATGTTTTCCCACCTATTGATTGGTCTATTAGTGAAAAAGCATCCATTACAGATAGGTCAGCTCTGATTCTTGCACGCACCAAAGCGTGGCTCGCCTCTTGGGGAATGAGTTTTAAAGATGATAATTTTTCAAAATTGGTTGCTTCAGAGGCGGGGCCCTCCAAAAAGGGAAAAGACAAAAGATCTTCTAAGGGGCCTATAAAGGTCAAGTTTGTCAAGAAGAGAAGAGAACAAGAAATCTCTTCAATTATTTCTCCAGTTGAAACGGTGAATGTGCCAGAATCACCAACACCACCAGAAATAGGAGAAATTTCTTTGGAAGGAGAAGGAAGCCACCTCTGGTTTCACCATTCGTTGATCGCCCAACCGAAGAGACCTTATCTCTTGCATCCTAGGCCTTGGAGTCCGGATCTATGCTTCCTCACAACCACTTCTACCTCCTCATTCCCCATCGACTTCTTCAATCATGGCCAGCATTTTCTCTGGACTCTCACCCCTCTCTGCTGGTACCAAAGTAATCACCAACATGCCCCCTCCTGTGCCTCTTTTTATTGAATCTGCTACCACATTGGTAACTGTCCCCACTTCGCCATTAGATCCCTCTCCTCCTGAAAGTATGATACCAACTTCTACAATAGTGGCAACTCCCTCTGACATGCCTCAATGGCTACTCGAGAAAAATTCAAGGAAGAGGAAGGTGATTGTACCCATACCAGCCTTTGATTTTAGCTCACTCAAGGCTTCTACTGCTAAATCAGCCAAGAAACCCAAAATAGTTTCAAGGGTTTTGGTGGACGCTTCGGGGCATAAGTTTGCAGAGATTGCCACTCCTGCGACTGACAAAACCAAAGAGGACATAACAACCTCTGACTATTAGATAACCAGGGTGGCTCTAGGAGAGGTGACAATGAGAAGGAGCACAACAGGATGCACGGGATGCCACAAACGTGCTGTGCCAGAAATTGAAGGAAACAAAAGACAACAGAGATGAGCTTAAAAGAAAGGTGGAGTAGTTGACTGAGGTATTGCTTAAGCTCTCAAAACCCCTTGAATCCATACCATCTTCCTCTGTCCCTGTCGGATTTGATTTCTCATCAGTGCCTATAATTGAGAAGATTAATAAAAAAGGAAGGGTGGTCGATGAATGGATCCAAAGGCTGCTCCAACAGGGGAAGGAAGTGATTCAAGACACCGTGGAAGTCTATCAATCCTTGGGGAATATTCAAAGCGATGGAGAAAAGATGGACGATGATTTCTCCCAAGAAATTGGACACCTTGATTTGACTTTCAAAGCTCTCCAGGTGTTAAAGCAAATGCCATCACGCCTCTTGGTAGAAGAAGGCATCATCCCACATGCGGATAAGCATTTCTAGCTGACCAAAGCCATCAGGTTTAGGGTAAAGATTCTCAACAAAGCTCGTGGTCAATTGAGAGAATCAAGAGATCAGTTGATCGATGGCAAGAGCGACCTGGAAGAAGAACTGTTAAAAATATGTGCAAAAGTGTCAGTTGGAAACTCAGGCATCCTATCAGCCGATGATCTTCTCAAACAAATCCAAGAATCTTTTCAACATGAACCAACTCATTGATTTGGTATTGAACATTCTTTGGAGGCCTTGAGAAAACTCAACAAAAGATTGAGAAAGCTTCCCGGTAGTGCCAATGACACTCATGAAACATGTGAAGTCTTGAGTGATCATTCCACTGCGCTTGACGAAAATGAGATGCAAGGTATAATTCGTAAGTTCCAAGAATTTCGGAACAAACAGACTTAGTTGGAGGAAGGGAAAGATGAGGAAGAAAAAGACGACGATTCAAACTAAGTCTTGATGTTTCATGTCATTTCAATCTTGAAATTGACATGTCTTTTTCATTTCTGTTTCGTTACATAGGAAGCAAATTTTGACTTGGTCTCCTGCGTGAGAGTCAAGCAAAATAGGACTCTCGTTAAAAGACTATTTTCTAGGATTTATCCTATTTTCTCTCTACTCTTTTCTATTATAAATTAGGGATGTGTGTACACTCTAAAGGGTGGATATTTTTGAAATATTGGGAGCTATTGGGAAGAAGAAAAACTTTGTGTTTTCTTTTAATCATTTTGAGGAATAGGAGTTGATATTATTTTGCAAACTTTGTGTTGTGAGATATATCTTTCTTAAGATATTGTTCTTATGTTCATAATCTTAAGCCTTTCTTTGTTTAGCATCTTGGTGTTTCTAATCATTTCAGACATTATATTCATGATCTAAAAGCTCGTATGATTATTTCATGCTCTATGTTTACTCGAAAGAAAATACGTTTCTCTCATTTCCTTTTCATTGTGTTTCTTCCATTGTAGTAATTCCTAACCCTGTCCATTTAGAAAAATGACATCTTCCCAACGTGTGGATATGGATTTCAGGATTCTATCCCAACCCCAATGGTTAGATTAGTGTGAATATCTTTGTATATATTGTTTTTACTATGTTTTAGATTAAACAGTAGCCTCACTTGTCTTTGAGGAGGGATTTAATCCGTGTATCGTGGTTGAACCTCATATTTTGGATTGACAAAATATCCAACCAACAGATTTTGGCAAGTCCTGGGAATACGGATTTACTGAGTGTAAAGCTTATCCTCTTGGTGTCTAACGACTCCATATTTTTTTATTTCCAGCAAAATCTCTTTCCCGGTTCAAGCTGGCCGAAAGATCTTCACTCGGTCCCGCCAAGCCCGGGGTGAAATTGATCCACTCTTTGAGTTACTACAAAGGCACAATTTCAGTCTTTCCCCCAACAACGTTATTTCCAACCGAACCAGAAGTTCTTCACCTATTCGGAGAAATCGGATCCCCGTAGAACGAGACGTGTCTACAACTTGTCACGCGTTATTCTTGTCCAACACTCGGATCCCCATACGCACTCTTGTCAGAAGGATGGTAGCACAACCTGTGCCTTGGGGCGCAGCTATTGGTCCTCTTTCTTTAACTCCACCATTGCACGAGTTACCACATGGATCACGTAAAAACATTCCCAAGTTCAATGGGGATGGGAAGTAGCATCCTGATGAACACATTGCATCTTTCTTTGTAGCATGCGGCATCCTTGGAGTAGCTCACGAAGATGTCTCTGTTCGACTTTTTGTTGAAACATTACACGGTGCAGCAGCCGAATGGTTTTACCACCTTCCGAATGCATGCATCACAAATTGGGCTACCATGAGGACCAGATTCGAAGCACGTTTCAAACCAGCCGAAGATTCTCATGCTTTGTTAGCACAACTTACCCATATGAAGAAGGAATCGCATGAACCCATGTGAGACTTTGTGGCAAAGTTTAACAAGCTAATTGAAAGATTCGGAAATAGTTGTACCTACTCTACTCCGGAAAACCAGAAATGCTTCTTCATTAATGCTCAGCCTCCCGATGTGAGATTTTTATTAAGAAGGTCGGCTATCCCAGATTTGGCTATCACTCAGTCAACAGCTATTGAAATAGAGGATGATCTCATTTTGGCCGGAAGGATCAGAAAAGATGTACCCAAACCTAAAAATCTAGGTTCTTCCCAAGGTAATACTGATCCTATGATTCAAAAAATGGCTAATGATTTGATTGCTTTAAAAAATAAAATGTCCCAGCAGGTGAGCAATGTTCCGTATCGGGATATCCCTAGACGGAATTTCAATAACAACAATGGTGCGCCTATAAGAGATAGGCCGTGATTAACTCCTGCTCAACCGAGGCTAGCAATCAAAGCTCCTCCTATTAACGTGGCAGTAGAAATAGTCGAAGAAGAGGACGAACCAGAAGAACAAGATTCCCCGAGGCTTTTGAAGCTTCAGGATATGCTGATGAGTCTTATGATGATTCGGCTGGCGACTCCAGCATTGGGTATTTGGAATACGAAGAAGATGAATGTGCCGGATGGTCAGTCATTTTCTGTCTTCACTCAATCCCAATCTCAGAATCCAAGAAAACCTCTTGAAAACCCCAAGGAGAAGAACAAGGAACCTCCCATAGCCATAGTTAAGAGAGGTACTCCTATTTCAGCACAAACTGAAAGAGAAGTCACCAAAAAGGCAACTTCTCCTCATTCTCTTTCTCCTAAGGTCAAGTACCCACTCAAGCTCATGTGATTAGAGCCCGAGCCTACCATCACCCCTTCTTATACTGCTTTTGACATTATCGATCATGCAAAGAGAACCAAAATCCAAATGTTGGAAGCAGAATACCTTCATCAAATCCTGAACATCTCAAAAAACTTGCCAAATTCATTAGAAGTAAAGCAGCTATTCCCCCACCTTCAAAAGGTCTCCTTCCAAATCCTACTCAACCCCCACCTCAGAACAATCTGACCTCTGCTTCTTCTTCGGGAAAGATTGAACCATTTTATTTGTCTTTACTTATAAATGGGTTTAAACTCAGTAATTGCATCATCGACTCAGGGGCCTCCGACAATGTTATGCCCGCGAAAGTAGCTCATGCCCTTGGGCTTACTTTGACTAAGTCATATGGATGGTGTTACTCCATGGAAACCAAACAAGTTCCTTTGATTGGTCAAATCAAAAAGACACACGCTTTGCATTCGTTGCCTTCCCAGAGAAGAAAGTGAAAATGACCATTCTAGTTGCTGATATCCATGCACTTACGGTATCCTCTTGGGTAGAGGTTTTTGTAAAGATGTCAGAGGTGAGATTAATATGGATTGGACCAAGGCCAGGATTCCAGTCAATGGGGTTTATCATGTTCTCCATCCCGAACCTCAGGTGAGGTATTTGGTAACTAAATCAGATGACCCTAAAGCTCAAATTCTTTTCGAAGATGCTAGCTTCAGAAATTATTTCATGACTTCAGAGATACCGGCTGTGGATGTCAAGGAAGAAGATCCTAATGCTATTTAGACCCTCGAATTCGATGGTAGCTGCTCAACCACCGGATCGGCACTTGGTGTAGTTCTTATATCTCCTAATTTCGAGATTTTCCCATCAGCTTACAAATTGCAGTTTGATAATACTAATAACACGGATGAATATGAAGCTCTGTTACTAGGATTAGAAATGGCCAGACAGAAGGGAATTCAAAATCTCTAGGTTCAAGGGGATGCGAAGCTGATTGTCAACCAGGTCAAGGGAATCTATCAGGTAAAAAATGATCACTTGAGACATTACAGAAACAAAGTTTGGGATAATATAGAATGCTTTGATGCATTCTCTATTAAGGTAGTTTTGAGAGATTATAACGACAAGGCTGATTCTTTGGCCGTGTCTGCATCCCTCCTTCTCCCTCATCCCTAGTTCAAACAAGATACGTACACCATTGAGATTGTGTACCGTCCCAATATCCCAGATAATGTGGCTCACTGGCAAGTGTTCAATGATGATCAACAGGTGTTGGCTTTTCTAGAAAAGGCTGACAATTTCAGTGAGCTGTACTTTGAAGGTTCGGAATCAGCTTTCCGTGAATCTATCTCAGATCCATATCAAGAGGTTGATGGTGAGTTTATTCAGCTTAAAGGAAACAAGATACCCAAAGGTCTGGTTTCTCTGGAGGGTTTGTTTGACAAGCATGATCGTTTTATTCAAAACAAGAGACAAGTTGAAGGAGCTTCTTCCTCGGAAGTAGATCAAGTCAATCTAGGTTCGTCTGATCAACCTCGGATGGTGAATATTGGGAAATGTTGTTCCCTTGAGGAGAAAGCAAAATTCACTTCACTCCTGAAGAGATACATGGATGTGTTAGCCTGGTCTTATGCAGATTTAAAATCCTTCAAGCCCAAAGACGTACAAGACAGTATCCCTTTGAAGCCTGATGTGAAACCATACAGGCAGAAGCAAAGACATTACAACCCCAAGATCTCAGGGACTATCCTTGCGGAAATTTAGAAAATGTTAGATGCCAGAATTATTTTTCCAATCCATCACTCCACCTAGATTGCTAACATCATCCCTGTCAGGAAGAAGAATGGCAAAATCTGAATTTGTGTTGACTTCCAAAACTGAATCGAGTCTTCGCCAAGGACAACTATCCCTTGCCTATCATGGATCAGGTGTTACAAATTGTTACTGGATCAGAAATGCTATCCATGCTCGACGGATTTTTAGGATATAATCAAGTTGAGGTAACTGCGGAGGATCAACACAAGACGGCCTTCACAACCCCATGGGGTACCTTTGCTTACAGGAGAATGCCTTTCGGCTTGATCAATGCCGGAGCCACCTTTCAGAGAGCTATGGACTTGGCATTCAGAGACCTGATGGGAAAAGTCATAGTGGTATATTTAGATGACTTGACCATTTTCTCTAAAAAACGGAGTGATCATTATGATCATTTAGAGCAAGTACTTTTGAGATGCAGGCGTCACGGGATTTCATTAAATCCCAAGAAGTCCATGTTTGGAGTGACCGAAGGAAAGCTGCTGGGTCATATCGTGACTAAAGAAGGAACCAAAATTGACCCAGAGAGAGTAAAAGCCATTCAAAGCCTTCCCTACCCACAAGTAAAACTGGGGTTCATTCATTCTTCGGAAAGGTCAATTTCCTAAGAAGGTTCGTACCTGATTTTGCTGATAAAACTAAGGATATCCTTGGGATGATGAAAGGAAAAATCCCATTTCGATGGAGTACTGAAGGGAAGCTTGCATTTGATGAAGTCAAAAGGGTAGTTGCTCGTGCTCCTATCCTAGTATGTCCAGATTTCAAAAAAGATTTCATCATGTACAGCTACGCCTCTGCTCACACAGTGTCGGCCATCCTGATGCAGAAAAATGGGGAGGGCATTGAAGCTCCCATTGCTTTTATGAGCTGTCCATTGAAGGAACATGAGCTAAAAATGTCACAAATTGAAAAGCATGCTTATGCAGTGGTACGAGTGGTGAAACATTTTAGGTACTATGTGCTGAACTCCCATACCCTCGTTCTTGTTCCCGACACTGCCGTTAAATCCATTCTGACTCAACAAGAGCTGGGTAGCCAACGAGGTACCTGGATAGCTAAAGTTCAGGAGTATGACTTGGACATCAGACCTACCAAGTTGGTATGAGGAAGGGGACTGTGCCAATTGATCGTAGAAAACCATGCTGAAGCTAGAATGTGAAAAGACCGAAGATACTTCTTCAGAGTTGCCCATGGTGCTTTTCGTGAGTACAACTGATGAATGGTACACATACATTGCTTTCTTTATGACGTATGGTGAATGCCCCGTATTTAAGCCAAAAGGAGAAGAGGATAGTCAAGTTAAGATATGCAAGATAACTCTGTGGGATAACGAGAATATACAAGAAAGGTATTGATGGTTTTTTCTGTCTTTGTGTTGATAAATCACAACATGATTAAAGTTGTTAGAATCCTTCCATAGCCTAGCATGCGGAGGACATTTCTCATCCTCTCAGTAATGACTTATCGATCCTATGGGCTAGGTACTATTAGCCTAATATTTTCCGGGATTCAGCAGAGTGGGTGTCCAAGTGTGAAGCTTGTCAACATTTTGTTGGTCGTCCCAAGTTAGCAGCTCTTCCTGAAGCCCGTAGTGATTGAAGAACCTTTTTGCTAGTGGGGAATTGACTTCATTGGAACGTTGAATCCTGCTTCTAGTGCCAGACATAATTACGTCTTTCGCTACAGACTATTTTACCAAGTGGGTGGAAGCTGCACCAATCAAGCAAGTAACCTCAGAAGTTGTGTGCAAGTTCCTTAAAGAAAATATAATTGTTAGATTCGGTGTACCTCACAAGATTGTGGCTGATAATGCCTCTAATTTCTCGTGGCATGAGTTGAAAAATTTTTGCTATGGATTCGGCATCACCCTGGCTCACTCATCTGATTATTATCCCCAAGCAATGGGCAAGCTGAGTCCAACAACAAGAACCTAGTTACCATAATCGAGTAAAGCTAATACATGAAAACCAGAGGACATGGCACAAAGCATTGTATGATGCGTTGTGGGCTGATCGGATTACCCTAAAGCGAGCTATAGGAATGTCTCCTTTCCAAGTACTATATGGGATTGATCTTTGAGATTCCTATCTCAAAGAGAATTGTGTTGTCCACCCAAAATTCCCTGCTCTTAAGAAAGTGAATTTTCAAAATTTTGAGTTTTAAGTGTCTTCTCTGTTGTGCTGAAAGTGTTAAAAGTCGTGAAATTGAGAAAATCTACGTTTTTGGGTCATTTCATGTGTTTTTCGGGCCTGTCGGACATTTTTGTCCCGTGTGTCCCAAGTTCAAAAGTGCGCTCTGTTCCCCGATCGGCCGATCTCCCCGAAGTTTGTCTTTTTCGGGCCCGTCACACATTTTTGTCCCGAATGTCCCAAGTCAAATTGTGCAAGTTGTTCCATTTTCGGCCGAAACACCCGAACCGCGTACTTCGCACATTTTTGTCCCAAATGTCCCAAGTCAAATTGTGCAAGTTGTTCCATTTTCGGCCGATTCACCCGAACCGCGTACTTCGCGCTTTCACGTCCCAAATGTCCCAAGCTCTTCCGGACCCATTGTCACCTTTTCGTCCGATCCGGCCGAGTCGCGTGTTTCACGCATTCGCGTCTCACATGTCCCAAATGAACCAAGTGCCATTCATGCTTATTTTTCCCGCTCTACCCGAATATCATGCTTATTCAAATTGGTAGGTATGTATTAAATGCGCATTCATTGTCTTTCTCTCTCCTATTCGGCTATATAACGGGCATCCCCCCTTTGCATTTTTCACACTGCTTTCACGCTATCCTTTGCTCGAACCCTTGCAATATAATTTCCTGCGCGTGTATCCTTTCCTCTGTAATTCCTTCCCAAAGTCAAGTTCACGTCTCTGTTCTCCGAATTACTGTCAACATGAAGATCAAATTTCAAGGACAGGAGCAAATCTCTCCACTAGAATCTGCCGTTCACAATATTGGGGACAGTGAAGCTCGTCATCTTGATTTCAGCGATTTTTGGGCAAGGATGGCGGATGCAAACCCTACACCTATGGCGCAGATGATTCACGACAGTGGTTTGGCTTTCGCTGGAGGTTTCCCGATCTCAGTACAGTGTGCTGATACAGTGCTTTCGTGCGGAGCTCACTTCGACCCTGATTCGAGTGAATTGACCAATATACACGGGGAACTCATCGCCAAGCTGGATGCTGCCGCCATTAGCACTGCTTTGAGGATCCCAGAGATGGATAATGCCATAGTCGTTTCCCGGGATCAAGCACAGGCCCTGTTCAACCAAGACAACGATAAATACAAGGCGCGGGTGGTGAAGTCCTGGCTCAAGAACCCTAAGAAGGGAGCATCTCGCCTGTCCAAGACTCTTTTCAGGTAGATTTCAACGAAGAATTGTCAGATTTTATAATTCTACTGGCTCGGGTTATGGGTTTACCCTCTACCAACGAATTCCACTTCTGGATGTGCCCGCTCATCAGCATGGTGTGCGAGGGAACACAAAATATCAACTGGGCAGAGATCATCAGCATGAATTTGGCAGATCAGTTGTCCAATGTACAACAAACAAAGAAGTTCTACATGACTTCTTACCTGATGTATACTCTGGCAGCATCAAGGCAATGGTTTGGTTTTTCCTACATTGATGCCCACAAGGATGACCCTATATATGCCTACTGCCCGCAGTTCACCCTAGAGACCAGCAATCGCAATTTCAGAAGGGTAAATGATGCTTTCACCATGTACGTGGTCAGGCTGCTCGAAGGTGATACTGCTAGGAGATTTTCTGATGAAGCCATGAATCTGATATCGCGCTACGGTGCTTATTTCATACAATTCAGAAAATTCTCCTATATCAGGCTTGCCGGCTATGAGAGCACCCCTCTGAGGCTTCCCATGTTCTGCAATGATAAGATGGCTTTGATTGAAGTATGCAGGCAATTAGACAAATTACACAGAACCTGTAGAGACAAGAAGATTTCTGGTTTGCACTTTCCCATCTCTTTGGGAAATTACACTTGTAAAACAACCCTGGACGCGCAGAACATAGAGAGAGCCCTGGTCCCTATCACTGTTCATTTCTTTAAGCCAAGAACTTGCTTCGACTTGAAGAAGTTCATTGAGCAAAACATCAAGATAATATATCATCATAGGGCAGATACAGAAGACTACTGGGCTGACTGTGCAGATGATTTTGAGGCTAGGAGGAGGCACTGTGGCAGGTTCTCCCTGCAATTGATCCAAGAACTCGGCTTGTACCAAGTTCCTGAAGGACTCCAGGATGACAATTCTGATCTATACTCATATGAGTATGACAGTGTGATTAAGCACACCCCCTTGGAGGACTTGGATTGGAACAGGAAAGAAAAAGATGATCTGGCTGAGATCCTTGCTCCAGTCTTAGTCAGGACTAAGGTCTGGTTTGACAGGAAAGTTCGAGAGCTCAGAAGGCACTCAGGAGAATCCTCTTCCAAGGATGTTTCAACACCAAGGAGAGAGGCATCGATTCCCAGGTCAGAAACACCAGTGCAAACCCCACCTGCCTCATCAACACAAGGACCTGCAGCTTCCACTCCTTCTTCATCCACTCAAGTGTACCAGAAGAAACTCAAGGAGGTTAAGAAGGAGCCTGTGGAAAATGATCCTCAAAGAAAGCAGGTAGAAGTGCCTATGGGACCGGAGAACATCATTGTTCTCAGTGAAAGTGAAGAGAGTGAAGTGCCAGCCCCTGCGAATGCTCCTGAAGGTCCAGCAGATAAAGATAAGGAAGTCCAGAGCACTGAACTTCCAAGTGCTATTGATTCTTCAGCAGCAATTGTATCCAAAGCCCTACTCACATCTCAACTTGAGACCACAGTCTGTGCAAACCTTGAGCGTCATGAGCTCTATGTCTCTTGGTCCTCTTGCCCCTCCTGCTGCTTCCTCTTCCTCTTTTGCATGGGTTCAACCTCTTGTTGACAGTAGAAAGAGGAAATCTTCCTCTCGGAGCTCAGGGCCAAATTTTGATGCTGTCGCAGCCTTGTTGGGCACTACTCCTTCTCGTGCCAAGAAAGCCAGAACCACCTCCAGGATCGTGTCTGATGCTCAAGGTCAGCAATTCCTGGAGATTGCTAAGCCTACAGTGGACAAATCAGAGCAGGACTTACAGTCATCTGACTTAGAGCTCTCAAGAATTCCAATGGGAGAGTCTACTCCTGAAGGTGAGATCCACAACCTCCAGGAAACGGTCACACGAGTCATTGGGAGGGTAGAGAAAGGGCAGCAAACTATTGAACAGTTGGAGGAACAGGCCCAGATTCTCACAAGTTTTATCAAATCTCTTTTGTCTAAGGACAAAGTTTTGGACCCTACCCCATTGACTACTCTTCCACCTCCTGTAATTTTGAGCCAAGATGAAATACAGAGTATCAAAGACATGCACAAGTATTCTGTCTACGGCAGAGCTATGGAAGCCATGGTGGAAGATATGCTTGTTGCAGGATTGAATTTCATCGATGAAGCTTTCAAACTCCACGGAAAGGTGAACAATTTGCAACAGAAGCTCTCCTCCACTATCGGGGTCATGGATAAAGAGCTCAAACTCTGGAGCAGTTGCATAGTAGACCTCCGTCTCATGGGACAGACAGATGAGAACATTTTATTGGCGAATAAGGTTTTTGATGATGCAAAGGATAATCTGTCAAAGTCCTGGGTTTACAGCGTGGAGTGGAAGATCAAAGTCCTGGAGGAGGCTTTGGGAGAGCTGAAGAATAGCTGGCAGAAAGGAGAGGCTTTCAAGACACTGGTGGTATCTGCTTTCAAAGATATACACTGTCATCTTCAAGATGAAACTTCTGGTGTGCCCCTTTCCTTGCAAGAAATCAAAGCTCAATTCAGAGCTTTTGTCAAAGATAATTTATTCAAGGAAAGTTCCATCTCCAAGGAGAAAATGAAGGAGATTTGCTCTCTTCAATCTGCCATCGAAGAAGCAAATAAAGATTATCATACTCATGTCGAGTTTGATAAAGAAATGGAGAAGTGTCTCGGATTTTGGGGTCAGTCTACAGCCAACACGTCAGTCCCTCGTGGCAGAGACATAGCCGAGGCGTTGAAAAGATTCAGGCAGTGGATTTTGAAGTCAGTGGGTCCCTCCCAGTAACTGACCACCTGTCTTCTTCTCCTTATTCTTTTCTCTTCTTCCCATTCTTTTTCCGTTTTCTTTGTAAAAAGTTGAGGTATTGCGGTTGGCAGTCCTTAACTATTCTTGGTTAAAAGAAGCGGTTACGAAGAGTAACTGATTTGTAAGCTATATAATGGCCTCTCTACGCCATTCTTAAGGAGGAAGAACTGGGTTTATTTTCTGAAAGTGTAAATAGATCATAAAGAAATCAATACAGAAGGGCTTTCCATTCTTTGTCTATCTGATCTCTGTTATCTCTAAGCTTTCATTTAAATTTTGTGAAGATCATTTGTCTCCAGTTTGTTAGTCTTGCCGATTGCATACTTTTCAACTTTGCAAGCATGGTGATCTTGTATAACCAAGAAGGAACTTTGTGTCCTTGATTAATGAATCTGTGTTACGTTAAGAAACTTTGTGTTCTGGCAGATGTTATTTACAGAACTTTGTGTCTTTAAATTCCATCTCATTTATACGATACGAATGATCTTGTTTTCAATTCACTGTAACTTCGCATACATAAAGAATTACTCTGTTATCTATAATTCTGCATGTTTCCTTTCTGCTCATTCTCGTACTCTCATTCCTCAGTCCTTTTGTAATTGATGATCTTTATAGTAAACACTTTCGTAATATCCAAGTTCAACCAGAAAATCATGTTTTGTATATTTGTAAATAGGTTCGTTTCTGAATAAGGGAACCTCTCCCATTAAAGAGGAGGGACTTCTTGTCCCCTGACTGTTGCTCTTCGTAAAGTCCTATTTGACGACCAACAAATTTCCAGCCTTACAGTTGGCCAAAGCAGTCGAAGATGTGACTTTTCAAAATTCTATCGAGAAAAGGGTTATGTACCTAGCTAGGCTAGAGGAGGAACGGAGCAAGGTGGTTGATCGCATTGTAGACCATCAAAGAAAAGTAAAGAAATTTTTGACAAGAAATCAAGGCAACGTCATTTCCAAATTGGAGACCTGGTGTTGCTTTGGGATAAGAGGAGAGAGCAGAAAGGAATGCACAGAAAGTTCGACTCCTTGTGGAAAGGACCTTTTAAGATTCATCAGTTGAGTGGTGAAAATAGTTTCCATCTATCATACCTTGATGGAGAGTTACTCCCTTTGCCTTTCAGCGGTCAACATCTGAAGTTGTTCCATCATTAATGCAAGACGCTCTTTTGCATTGTACATACTTTATTTTCTGTCGTGTGTTTGCTTTTAGTCTTCTTTCTTTCCTTGTTTTGTTTTTCAGTTTTCTTCTTTTCTGACTCCGTAGCCCAATGGATAAAGCCTAGAGATTCTGAGTTCTCTTCCTTTGATATCACAAAGAAAGTCCCCAACTAGAGCCAGTTGTTATCTCATTTTTGAGTTTACGCCAAAAAAATCAGATAACCCTAAGAAATTTTTGAGCTGGTTTTCTAAAAATTACCTTTCAGAGAGATAATCGGGATTCGGGTTTCACAAGAAAGACAACATGTGTTTTAGATGCTTCATGTCGTGTGTTCCCCAAAACCTAAAACCCGCATCAAGTAAGGTGATTCGGGTTTGCGGATCTTCCGAGCATCGAAACATGCCTTCGTCAAAACATGCTTCATGTCGCATGTCTTCGATCCCCGAAGCCCGATTTACCCCTTTGTTTCGGGTTTCGGGGCTATCAAACATCATGCTTCATGTCGATTGTTTCCCGCAACCTGAAACCCGAATTACTCTAAAAACCTTTGTGTCGAGTTTCCGGATATCCCAAGCATGTTGACATGGCATTAATGCTGAGTTGTCGAGTAGTTGGCATGTGTCAAATGAAGTGTATTAAATGTGAATTTTCTTATATATATTCGGATTTCCACGTCATTTTTACCAGATGTACTTTTTACCTCGTGGATTTTCGCGCATGCATCTTCGACCCCGAAACCCAAAATCGCCTCTGTGCCCGATTGCATTGCTCGTTTTTGATCATTCCTTGTCCTGGTTGAAGGTATTTTTCTTCATTCTTTGTTTGTGGTTTTTGTGGATTAATTGTGTAAGGAATTCTTCCAAGTTTCTTATCAGGGTTGTTTTGGGGTTTTTATCTTTTCCATTTTGGGGGTTGTTTTCTAAATCAGGTTTATGTTTTAGGGTTTTCCCCCTTTGGAATTAGCACTTTGTTTTATCCCCCGAATGTTGTTATAATTAAAAATATGTTTGGGATATAAATGGTGAAGGAAACCCGCATGTTTCAACTCAACAATTACCCTATTCCCTCTTCTCGGGTTTTGCAGGGTGCTTTACAGTGTTACAAAACCGTAGTATATTGGAAAAGCTCAGTGTCGGGTTTTCTGAACTCTCTAGCATTCTCCTCAGTGTCAGGTTTTCTGAACTCTCTGGCATTCTCTCAGTGTCGGGTTTTCCGAACTCTCCGGCATCCTTTTCAGTGTGTCGGGTTTTTCGCAGTGTTCAACATCTCCTGATCTCCGACACTCTCCTCCTTCAAAATTCCTCATGTCGGACCCTGGTCCATCACAAGAAAAGACTGAAAAGTTAGGGAGGATGAAATACAAATTCAGGAAGGTGGAGTCTCCATCCTATATTGACTGTAATTTCGACATCCGAGATACAGAGCTCGGAAACGTAGACATGGAGGATTTCTGGAATAGGGTCAAGAGCTCTTCTCAAACTCCATGGATGAAATCAATAGTCGGCAGTGGCCTACCTCTTATGGCAGGCTTCCCTATGTCCACTCAGTGCCCCGAGTTCATCTTGGCCTGTGCTTCAAATTATGACTCTGCTTCTCGTTCTGTGAAAAACTAGGCGGGAGAAGTTGTAATCAAATTGGACGGAGGTTACTTGATGACCTTCTCAAGCTACCTAATTTTGAGGAATATGGAGATATGGATCTCAAGTCAGCCCAAAAAGCTTGGGATAATGATCAGGAGGATTGCATCAAGCACGTGAATAAGAAGTTTCTAATCAAAGCCAAACCGGTTGTTTCTAGGTTCCCAAGACTTGTTCCCATAAGTGATTTCATTAGGAAATCAACGATATCATTACTCTGTTGAGTCGGGTTTTGGTTTCCCGAATCAAATGTTTTCCAAGGATGGATGTACCAGTTCATGATCACTATTAAGAAAAATCAACAGGGAATTGATTGGGGTACTCTTATCAGTAATGAGATAGATTCTCAAATGACAACTGTCCTGTCTACGGGAAAGTTTTACATGTCCTCGTATGTCACCTATGCAGCGGCCGGTATGAGGAACTATCCCGGGTTGGACACCAAGGGGAACAAGATAGTGGAACATGTTTATCATTATTTCCCTCAGCTGACAAGAAAAGGGTCTGAAGACCAATTCAGAAGGGTAAACGATGCCTTCTTTTATGAGAACATCTGCAGGTTAAGTCCCGAACTGAGGAAAACGAGAGTATCTGATGAAGCATGGGCTGAAGTTTCAAAATGGGGTTGTGTCTTCTTGCAATTTAAGAAGTTCACATATCTTCGAGTAGTCATGTACCAGGGGATCCTTTCTGTTCGCCCCGGATATCCAGGGGACAAACTAATCTTGATGGAGTTGGTTAGGCAATTGTTGGATTTTCACAAGTTCCAATAGAGTAAACACAAAGGCATTTGTATCTTTCCCAATTTCTATTGGAAGGTATACTTGTTCAACGGTGGTGAAAGCCAAGAACATTTTCCGTAAGCTTCAAGATAAATTGAAGAAGCACATGAAGCCACGAGGCAGGTTTGATATTCGAGGAGTCCTCAGGGC
This sequence comes from Taxus wallichiana var. yunnanensis, assembly GCA_018340775.1. Taxonomy (NCBI): domain Eukaryota; kingdom Viridiplantae; phylum Streptophyta; class Pinopsida; order Cupressales; family Taxaceae; genus Taxus; species Taxus wallichiana. The sequence goes on from CM031238.1 coordinate 55,049,939, forward strand.
ATATGGAACTCTCTACCCGCACGTGCCAAGCGTAGAAGACATTTGAATTGATTTACGTGATGAGGTTGCTGTCCGAAGAAAAGATCATAGCAGATTGACCCTTGCTTTGAGATTCAAACACTTGAGCTCGCTAACTTACCAAAAGGTACTTGCGATAATGAAAGTGTTCTGGACCTTTTCTATGATGGACTGAATGAAGATCAATATGTTTTCCCACCTATTGATTGGTCTATCAGTGAAAAAGCCTCCATTACAGATAGGTCAGCTCTGATTCTTGCACGCACCAAAGCATGGCTCGCCTCTTGGGGAATGAGTTTTAAAGATGATAATTTTTCAAAGTTGGTTGCTTCAGAGGCGGGGCCCTCCAAAAAGGGAAAAGACAAAAGATCTTCTAAGGGGCCTATAAAGGTCAAGTTTGTCAAGAAGAGAAGAGAACGAGAAATCTCTTCAATTATTTCTCCAGTTGAAATGGTGAATGTGCCAGAATCACCAACACCACCAGAAATAGGAGAAATTTCTTTGGAAGGAGAAGGAAGCCAGCCTCTGGTTTCACCATTTGTTGACTGCCCAACTGAAGAGACCTTATCTCTTGCATCCCAGGCCTTGGAGTCTGGATCTGCGCTTCCTCCCTCACAACCACTTCTACCTCCTCATTCCCCATCGACTTCTTCAATCATGGCCAGCATTTTCTCTGGACTCTCACCCCTCTCTGCTGGTACCAAAGTAATCACCAACATGCCCCCTCCTGTGCCTCTTTTTATTGAATCTACTACCACATTGGTAACTGTCCCCACTTCGCCATTGGATCCCTCTCCTCCTGAAAGTATGATACCAACTTCTACAATAGTGGCAACTCCCTCTGACACGCCTCAATGGCTACTCGAGCAAACTCCAAGGAAGAGGAAGGTGATTGTACCCATACCAACCTTTGATTTTAGCTCACTCAAGGCTTCTACTGCTAAATCAGCCAAGAAACCCAAAATAGTTTCAAGGGTTTTGGTGGATGCTTCGGGGCATAAGTTTACAGAGATTACCACTCCTGCGACTGAAAAAACCAAAGAGGACATAACAGCCTCTGACTATCAGATAACCAGGGTGGCTCTAGGAGAGGTGACAATAGAAGGAGCACAACAGGATGCACGGGATGCCACAAACGCGTCTTTGTGCTTAGAAATTGAAGGAAACAAAAAGACAAAAAGATGAGCTTAAAAGAAAGGTGGAGTAGTTGACTGAGGTATTGCTTAAGCTCTCAAAACCCCTTGAATCCATACCATCTTCCTCTGTCCTGTCGGATTTGATTTCTCATCCAGTGCCTACGATTGAGAAGATTAATAAAAAAGGAAGGGTGGTCGATGAATGGATCTAAAGGCTGCTCCAACAGGGAAGGAAGTGATTCAAGACACCGTGGAAGTCTATCAATCCTTGGGAATATTCAAAAGATGGAGAAAAGATGGACGATGATTTCTCCCAAGAATTGGACACCTTGATTTGAATTTGAAGCTCTTCGATTGTTAAAGCAAATGCCATAACGCCTCTTGGTAGAAGAAGGCATCATCCCACATGCGGATAAGCATTTCCAGCTGACCAAAGCCATCAGGTTCAGGGTAAATATTCTCAACAAAGCCTGTGGTAAATTGAGAGAATCAAGAGATCAGTTGATCGATGGCAAGAGCGACCTGGAAGAAGAACTGTTAAAAATATGTGCAAAAGTGTCAGTTGGAAACTCAGGCATCCTATCAGTCGATGATCTTCTCAAACAAATCCAAGAATCTGTTCAGCATGAACCAACTCACGGATTTGGTATTGAAATCATCGACAGGTTCGTAAAGATTGAACATTCTTTGGAGGCCTTGAGAAAACTCAACAAAAGATTGAGAAAGCTTCCCAGTAGTGCCAGTGACACTCACGAAACATGTGAAGTCTTGAGTGATCATTCCACTGCGCCTGACGAAAATGAGATGCAAGGTATAATCCGTAAGTTCCAAGAATTTCAGAACAAACAGGCTCAGTTGGAGGAAGGGAAAGATGAGGAAGAAAAAGACGACGATTCAGACTAAGTCTTGATGTTTCATGTCATTTCAATCTTGAAATTGACATGTCTTTTTCATTTCTGTTTCGTCACATAGGAAGCAAATTTTGACTTGGTCTCCTGCGTGAGAGTCAAGCAAAATAGGACTCTCGTTAAAAGACTATTTTCTAGGATTTATCCTATTTTCTCTCTACTCTTTTCTATTATAAATTAGGGATGTGTGTACACTCTAAAGGGTCGATATTTTTGAAATATTGGGAGCTATTGGGAAGAAGAAAAACTTTGTGTTTTCTTTTAATCATTTTGAGGAATAGGAGTTGATATTATTTTGCAAACTTTGTGTTGTGAGATATATCTTTCTTAAGATATTGTTCTTATGTTCATAATCTTAAGCTATTCTTTGTTTAGCATCTTGGTGTTTCTAATCATTTCAGACATTATATTTATGATCTAAAGCTCGTATGATTATTTCGTGCTCTGTGTTTACTTGAAAGAAAATGCGTTTCTCTCATTTCCTTTTCATTGTGTTTCTTCCATTGTAATAATTCCTGACCCTGTCCATTTAGAAAAATGACATATTCCCAACATGTGGATATGGATTTCGGGATTCTATCCCAACCCCAATGGTTAGATTAGTGTGAATACTATATATATTGTTTTTGCTATGTTTTATATTAAACAGGAAGCCTCACCTGTCTTTGAGGAGGGATTTAATCCCGTGTACTGTGGTTGAACCTCATATTTTGGATTGACAAAATATCCAACCAACAGCGCCATAGTATCTCACACATATATGCACATCCTCAACCGCAAGTTCAATTCCTATGTATTTTAGTAGGTGAAGAGACATCTTGAAATAAATTTCCTAGGATTGGTGTAGATCATGTGCCCACTAAATCCAGAACTTGTATTACAGCTTGTGTTCCCTCCATCTACAAAACCAATAAATCCACTAGATCCTGAACCACTTGATCCTCTTGATCCCCCTTTTATGTCGTGCACCGGACGAGAGGATGTAATGCCTTGTGTTCTAACAATTATAATAAATTGGACCCCATGGTTTGTGAAGTTTTACTACTTCTAGATGTAATACTAATGTTACGCACACCCACATTCTATGTTGATGATGCGTTAGGAAATATAACTCCAACCAGACCTCCAAATAACATAAACAAAGTTTGTGCCACCATAGATGAATAGGCTACTTGATTATCTCCTAACCTTAATGGAAAATGAAATCTATCTATTAGTACTCTACCACCCACACTAGCTTGCTTATCGATGACTATGTCGTGGCGGAAAATCAAGCGCAAGGGTTAAGTCATCAAGGCAGATTAAATGTGTACCGTGATCCTTGCAGGTTTCAATCGGTGTGCTCTCATCCGAGGTCAAAGATGGTTCTTTGCCATGCTTACCCAAATGGGGGAGTACTAGATGCTCTAGCTCTATATCTTCTACGTGAGCTTGAAATCCTTCATGATCCATCTCTCTCGCAACACCAATCATTTACGCAACATCATGTCGTCGCCAAATCCCTCTCACATGCCTCATTAAAATTAATCCACCTTTCTTCTCTCTGTCTCTCGAATCCGGGTCTACCATCTTTCACCACACCCGCTTCTACCCCACGCGTGGTGGGGTTTAGCTAGCCATAGGATACTCTTCCAAATCCAGAGTCATAATCAAGATCTTAATCGCTAAAGGGATAACACATAAATAAGATCCTCTAGGTTCACACAAGAAATAGAACTCAATAACGGACAGAATAAGTAGAAACAACATACTCCAAGGTGTAACTCTGCAAAACACCACTCCACCAATGATCCACAACACATGTTCAAGTCAGATCGACATCATGCAAATTCTGGTAATCTTCCTACATCCAAAAAGTGCTCTATACCTCCAATTCCTCTTTGATGCATATGTTACTAACCACTCATATAACTCTATGGGGAAATAAGAAAAGAATGTCTAATAGAGCTCATGATACATATTTTTTTCAACCCATACGTGTGCATTAAACTCAGGTCTAGTGTTAAATCTGTGAGAAAATTCTTCCTCTAAATTATCTACCCAATCTTCAATACGGCCAAAGTCAAATGATAGGTTTTCATCATGAAACATCCTAGAAACCATTTGAACAGAGGTCCTGTAATGAGAACCAAAATGTAGTCTTTTATTTTACCAAACAACCCAAGGCGTGTTGACACATCACCCAGATAGATTTGAGTGCTCACCCGAAGTGTGCAAGGGTACCAGGTTCCTCTTTTATGACATCTTTATCAAGGGGTTAACACGATGAACATACATATAAATAAATCCATAACAACAATTCAAATTAAAGCATAAAAGATCTAGATCTTAACCATAGCACTTAAAGTGTGAAATGATAACTAGTATAAGATCTACCATACAAGGTCCATTAACAAAAACATCAATAACCAATATCCAACCACAAAGATCCATTGTATTAATTATGTAAAATACGAAGTTGAATACATATATAACAATTTCATCATAAGTCACACACTCATAAATCAGCAACATAACTTTACAAGCATTCACGGGTCTCTAAAACCATGCAAATCAATACATTTTTCTAGGTAGTGGGGACTTTCCCTTCACCGCCTAAACATCCTCAATATAAGTGCATGCTTAGAATAACCATGCACCACTGGAAAATAAATACAAAAGCATGCAAACTCACTAATAATAGATTATCTAATAACAACAACAACTAAAATCCTATTATTATCCCAAAACTATGCATGTTGCTTCATCTCCCACTTTTCCAAAATAGAATTTTCTTAGTCTCCAAGTCTTCAAACCTTTGCGTGCTCAACACTCAATCCATATTTATCCTGTCAATGCAAAACAACTAAGTATTCGAACTACAACTTTCCGGGCATGCCCTTTTCTACTACACTTCCGCCCACTCCTATATTCCCCATGTCCATGTGCTTAATCATTATGCACCTTCAATACTTAGGTTGTAATTCCTCAACCCAACATCTAGACATGTCCCTAAAGTTAATAGGTCTAAAAATTTGGACTCTAAAAGGGGGATGTGGATGAAGATGATCCATATTATGGTCAACTAGATTTTCAAGAGATGGATTAACCGGGGTTTGAACAAGTGGTCTATGAACTAGAGGGATAGATTAAGTGTTATGAAAAATTATTAAAGGAGAACCCCCAAAACCAAGCCTCCTATCTTCAACTATAAGCCAATGGGTAGGTTTAGGAAAGCTCTTAGAATTTTTAGACACATAGTCTTGTTCAAACAAAGAATGAAGTTAATAAACAATGCTATTTTGTTTATAATTATCAAAAGAACTAGAATAATATTTAATCAAAGGAGAGTCACAGGATCAAAGGATTGAATATCCTTACCTTTTGAGCCTTAACCACTCACCGGTTTCTAAACTTTCTTCCTTCTTCTATGCAATGCATTCAACTCAAGAAATTTTTTTAGCAGGTCGATCGAAAAGAGGATCTCAATCCTTCTAGCTTTACAAATGTGAACCCACTAAAAAAATATAGAAAATATTTTAGCATTGGTAAAACTCAGAAATTAGAATGGAGTCACCACTAGATATTTCACTTTAGATAAGATAGATCAACATGAAAATACATTGAATTAAAATCCAATACCATACATAAAGATTATTAATGTAAACCCTTCTTAAACCTTGAATGAATCGGAAAAGGAGCATACACACTTAAACCCTTATTAAACCCTAACAGATAGTCTCACAAGTGAATTGAGAAAATCATGTCCTTGGTGGAGGCACCACAAGTGGGTGTTGGTGGACTGATAAACCTTATTTAAGTCCCCAAAAATGATGCCAATTTTGTGTTGGTTCCCAATTTTATACCTTAGAGAGTCGACATAAATTTAGAAAAAGGAACAGCGAGAAGAATGATAGATTCTTGATATGTGTCATTTGTATCTGGGGATAGATATAACATTCTTCCATGACCAAGTCTTAGAAATGACTGAGAGGCACGTACAAAGGAAGTGGCTAACTCATGCTACTTTTGGCTCTGCCTAAACCAAGGTGAGAGGACCTAGATGGTAGCTTGAGGGGAGAGGAGTTATATGGTTAAATACCATGCAATTATTGGTAAGTCAACCGGCATAAAGTAAACCGATAAATACAATACTTAATCAAAGGAGTTATCAAACAAGCAATGTTAATACTTAACATGTTAAATACAAACTACTAGAGACAAATGGGATATGATTATGAACATCATTCAAAAGGATGATATTAAAAACTTGGAACTAAATGAAATTTAAAATGCTAATCTTTAAGATCAAAGGAAAACTCACTTAAAATATGTAAGGAATGTGTTTTGCAGGTAAACATATGTTGGATATGCAAGGATGATGTAGTTTTCATAGATATAAGAAGATGGTTTGCTAGAAGTTCAGACAAAAGGGGATGGAGATCTAATGGGGATAAACAAAAATATTCACCATCTCATCATGATGCTCCTATGATGCATTAGATCTTGGAATCAAAGTAAGATAAACTTTCAAGGGTTATTTACATTCATGGATACCCAATTTGTGTAAACACTACCATGTAATTTCTGAAAACTTTAACACAAACACTTGTGATTAAAACTTCATGTATCTATTATACCAAATCCATAAAACCTAGGATACCCTTGAAGGAAACAAATATTCAATCCCAAATTGCAATTATAGAAAGGAATTTTATAGCTGAAACAAACATTGCAAAGTAACACCAATATTCATTCAATGACTAGTCCTAACAATGATATGAAATGTGCTTCTTTGTATTTCATTGATATGATAATTGTAACAGAAAGGAATACATATCTTGATTCTATCTCTGTTTACACCAGGATATAACGAACTTATTTATGGAAAAATGGTCATGTGTGTCCAATTGACAAGGGAGACAAGTGAAAATTCTCTTAATGCCCACTAGTGACTGTACAAGGTGAAATAAACCTAGCTAAAACCTAAAATTAGAACCCCTAAAGTGAAGATAGGCCTTCACTTTTATACAAAATTCCCCCAAAAGGGAATATCTCCAGATATCCCATGGAATGCTGAAAACAAGATACATGTGGGGTAGTAGTCCCTTCTCTCGCCATCTAGAATGGAAATGCACCCAAACTGAAATAAATACCATCTTGATTTGCTTAGATATAATGGTTTTGTTTCATGATGAAACCTATGGAGAAGTGGAGAATTTTATTTCCTTTTCTAATAAACTCTTTTGTCTTCTTCTGCAACCATCATCATTCCTTGTACACCTTACGAAAGAGTTGGTTATGCATTATAATCAAATCATTTGATCCTTCTTTGAAAAGAATGGATAGAATAAGGAATGGGGGATAAAGAATAAGGAATGATAGGGGACGGATCGAGTTCCACTTATTTTCCCTTCAACAATTCCTCGAGTGTATTCATGTATACATCAAACCTTTCAAACATACCCAAAATTGGATTCTTGTATAGCCCTACATGGTAGAGAAGTACTATCTCTGCTTGGAGAGAATAACATCCAAATCATCGGAGAAAATATTTCTTATTTTGAACTCTCTTGGCCAATTTATTAATATATCCTTCTAAATAAATAATTTTTTCAAAGAAGAATAATAATTTTTAGGAGGCTCCAAATCTACTGTAATATGTTGTTGAAGGATCTCTATCAATCTGTCTACATAGGAAAATCATGGGGGTGTATATATCTCTTAGAGGGATCATTATTTCAAGTTTTGAATCTATATCATCCACATACTCCCTTGCCTTTTAATCCACCATGATCTAGAAAACCACACCACTTCATGAGTTCCATCAACACCAAGAAGGAGAATTTAAGAAAAATAAGTAAAAATGAGGTAAATGGAGGTTCGAACGGAAGAAGCGCTCTATGCGAGTGATGGTTGTAGAACCAACATTTTGTAGGTAAGTGCGATCCTGTAACCACACCCTAGCCAAGGTGGCGGTCTTGAAACCGCTGGTCGCATAGAATGACGGTCCCTGACACTTCGAATAGAAAAATAAATGGAACATGAATGGATGTAAATTTGAAACACTCGACTACGTATCTTCTTCCCTAACCTTTCCCATCTCTAGTGCATGGGAGGACATGGGAGAAGGCTTTAAATACAAGGAGGAGCAAGAGATTTGATCATTCGAAGATCCAAAGAGATAAAATAGAATAGGTTTAAGTTTAATGAGAGAAAAATGAGCAAGATCTTGATCTTTGGAGTGGAATTATAGAAGAAAGGTGTAGAAACAGAAAGAAAGCATAGGAAGGGAGAGTTAAAGCTGTTGTTTTCCATTTTCTACTTGTTGTACTTTGTAACTATCTATAATTAACCAATACAAGTGAGAAGAAAGAGCATTTTTCCCTTCCCAATTGGTTTTCCTCTATTGGAGGTTTCCATGACAAATTTTTTGGTGTTTGGAGTTTGAATTCTTTCCTATTCTCTACAATTTCCTTTCTATAACACTAGATAATTAGTCACTAAATCTCTAATATTCAATCAATTTGTCATTTTCCAAAGTTGAAAGTAGAACAACATAATTGTGTGATTTTGTAGAGTTCTAAAGTAGAAGTTTATGGATCATTTTGGTATCAGAGCTGATTATATATCCAAGAATGTGGAATTCGATTCTTTCTTGTGATTTGTATGACAATGACAAGGTCCAAAGGTGAATAAGTTTTACCTTGTGAGCTAGATATTTCTATGAAGAAGTGGAAATAGAGAATTTGAGCTCAAATGGAGGAAGAGAACTTGGTCCGTAGAGTCGAAATGCTAGAGACCATGATGGATAGGTTGCATAGAAAACAAGAAGAGCTTTTAGATATGTAAAATATAGCTTCGGTTAAGAAAGATTCCATGGACTCAGTGGTTCGAGCACTGGCCGAAAAATTTGGTATCGGAAAGAGCCACGAAGAGGAAGAATGGGAAGAGCATGAAGAAGAGATGCCAATTGTAAGCGAGAAGGTAAAATCTGCTCATACACCTTTTAAAGTTGAAACGAAAGTGGAAATAAAGAACTTTGAAGGACAAGTAGATGCAAAATTTCTTGATAAGTGGATAAAATAGTTGGAAGTCTATTTTAGTGTGCATAATGTTACTGAGGCACAAATGATTACCTTTACACATCTCAAAATGGAAGGTCATGGTCTGGTTTGGTGGGAAACTCATCTAGCCACTTGTGAGAAGAAGAAACGTCCTATTGTCAGTACTTGGAAAGGTTTAAAGAATTGCTTAGAGATAACTTCTATTCAATCAGCCATAAGACTGACATGATGATTAAGTGGCAGTACTTTAGATAGGGCATTGGTAAAAGTGTGCAAGACTACACTACGGAGTTTCGGAGGTAATCCATGTTGCTTAATATGGACTTGGAGGATGATGACATTCGACCAAGTATTTGGGAGGACTTGACACTCACCTTCGAGGAAGGTAATCTCCACGAAGCCCAAGGATCTTAATTAAGCTTGTATACAAGAATACTATATTGATAATGAGAAGAAACAAGGAGAAATAGAGCCGAGAGGAGACCAAATCAATAGATCAATAGGAAAAAGAACAAGGGAAGACAAGTAGCAGAGGTAAATGGAAAGGTAAACATGCTGCTACTACTTTACATACTTGTAAAGATCCTAAGAATTTATGTAAGAATTGTGATATAAATGGACATACTGACGCAAAATGTTGGAAGTTGCATCCAAAATTACACCCAAAGCATTGAACCAAGGATTCCAAGAAATCCATGGCCGCTGTAAATACTTAAGGGGAGGTGGAGATTGAGGATGATTCAAATGTAGATGAAAGGAAAGGATTCATGACCACTAACATGTATGGGGAAGCGAAGAAGAAGAAGAAGAAGAGGTGAGAAAGCTATTTCAAATCCAAATCCAAATCAAGCAAACTAAGGTAAACAATTTAGTACATTTTATTTCTTAGTTAAATCTGATTTCTAATGCGGTTATAGAATAGCTTGGCCTAGAGACTTACGTGCATCCACATCCATACCCGTTGGGATGGGTGAAGAGAGGTGTAGAAATACAAGTTACAAGAAAGTGTAAGTTTCAATTTGGGATAAATACCCAATATATTGATGTATTAGAGGTTGATATCATTCCACTTGATGTATTTGATGTTGTCTTTGGAAGTCCTTACTTGTATGCCATGGATGTTGTGTTCACAAGGAGGGAGAACCAGTATAGATGGGTCAAGGATGGATTCAGTTTCAAAATCTGGGCACACTAGAGAAAATCAAAGGAGGCTATGGTAAGTGCTAACCAAGCACCGAGACTTATTTAGGAAAATCATTAGTTTTTTTTACTTTCATTGGAAGAAAAAAATGTACGTGAGAGCAAAAATATTTCTGACCAAAGGATGGATATTTTGGATAGTATTTTTAGTTTTTGTAGAATAATCCACCACAAAACTACTCATTTAAAGAGAAAATCAAACTTTCGCTATGCACTCACCGTATCTACCTACAAATTCACTGGACCTAACCATGGGGCAACAAGGGGAAGAGGAGATACAAGGAACAATGGTGACTATAGTAGCAACATACATGGAGAGGATTCGACCAATCCATCTCAAGAGACAAAGACAAACAATAAAGGACTAGACCACTAAAGTATGGGACCTTTGCCATACTTTTCAGTTGGAAAAGAAACCTTGAGGACACACTTCATGTAGAATCAAGGATTATGGAAATTTAAATTGGTGAATATTCTTTGATTCGCAGCCAACTTATTCACCAAAAAATTTGACCGACATGTCCCTTATACTATTCATTTCACCTAGATTTTACACATATATAAGATCTTATGAATGTAATTCGCCACCATTTTGAATCATTTCATGCGCATATTCACCGAAGTAAACATAAGCAACCCCTCAGCCATCCAACTTTGAGTTGTCCAACCCTAAGCCATGTCTAACCCTTGAGCCGTCCAACCCTTGGCTATCTAACCCCTTAGCCATCCAACCCTAACTCATCCAACCCTTAGCCATCCAACCCTAAGTCGTCCAACCCCTAAGTCATCCAACCCCTTAGCCATCCAACCCCCCCTTAACCATCCAACCCTCAACCATCTAACCCCGTCCAATCCCTCAACCCTCCAACCCCTTAGTCATCCAACCCCTCAAGCTCTCAACCGTGAACCCCTGTCTAACCCCTCGGTTGTCCGACCTTTTTTTTGTTCACCCACGAGCCGTCCAAGCCTTTTTCGTCCAACCACAAAGCTATCTAAGACTTTTCCGTCTAACCACTTACCGTTCAACCACTACCGTATAACCCTAAACCATCCAATCTCAGAACCTTTGAACATAAGATCCATCCCTAAGCAATCATGGATACTAGAAATCAAGGCAAAAAGGTTACAAATTCATCTAGTTCAAAAAAGGGTGCAAATACTTTGCTTGGCTATTTTGGAAAATCACAAAAATGAAGGGGTTTTGCATCAACTTGAAAATATCGGTATGTGGCATGTGTTATTTATAGGTTATTTAATCTTACAGTATTTAATAATTATGTTTTTCATATTGTTCTTGGAACTCTTTGTACTTTGTTGTAAAAATTTAACTATAGATAAAATTAATACTATATATGTAACAATTTTATAGAATTATATGCAGATGTTTTAGAAATTCCTTCACAAAATAATCAATTTAAAGATATCGATGATCCATTATATGTTGAGGAAAACATTATTTCCCTTGATGACATAGAAGTATAGAAAATTCATCGAATTCTCATGATACACAAGCAAGAGGAAGCTTCTACTCCAAGGTCTATTTCTAGAAAAAGGAGACATGAGAATCAAGATATTCTTGCTGAGAGCCTAGATGCAGAAGTTGAACCCCAAAAAAAAAAAAAAAATGTCAGAAGAAAGAGGAAAAACTAGACAATTGGAAGGAAATTCCAGTTCGAATGGGCTAAAAAATATTCGTTTATTGAACTTGTGTACATTGAAAATGGTAATGATGTTCCAACACAATGTCGATGCAAAATATGTGGTTGGAAACAGGGGAAGGATCACATGATGCAGCTCAAAATGGACACAATTGAAAAGCATTGTGGGAAAATATACATTTCCCAAAAGCAAAGGATGATAACATAGTCAGAACACATAAATGGAAAGATGCAAAAGAGTGTCTATATGTCAAATACACAAAATAATATGAAAAAAACAAAAATGTATGAAATATGTAAATGAAAAAGGTGGGACCATAGTAGCAAGATTGAAAAAAGCTATGGAGGTAGAAATGCATGCAAAAAGTATTCAGTTTGCTACCGTATTCCATATATTGAAAAGGGGAAGACCGATGTCAGATTTCAAAGAAAATAAAATTATGTATTAGGTTATTGGTCTACAAAACATTCCTCAATCTCATTAGTCAGATACAGTGGTTGGGAAATTACAAAATGTCTATCTTTGGTAGAAAAGGAGGATCTGAAACTGTGTGTTCAAAAGGAAAAGTATATTTCCCTTTCAATAGATGAGGTTACTATAGTGGATAATACTTCATGGATTTGTATTCATGTTTACACATTTGCTAATGAAATAAGAACTCCACACCTCTTAGCAATTCATAAAATGACTGAGAATTGCAATTATAAAAATATTTATAAATTGGTGGTCTCAAATCTAAAGGATATCAATGGAAATGGATGACTTTTCCATTCCAAAAAAATTAGTTTTTGTCGGAACCGATGGTGCAATTGTAATGCAGGGAGCCAAAATGGTCTCTGTGTTAGACTTTAGAAAACTATTTTTCTCTGTATATGGTTTTGTCCATTGCATGGCTCACAAAATGAATCTAGCTTACAAAATTGTGAGCACATTTGAAAATGTAGCTAAAGTGGAGGAATTGATACATGATTTGCATGCTTATTATTCTAGCAGTCCAAAGAGATTTTTAGAATTTCAGAAATTTGCAATTGGACTGACAGAGGAAAAAAACTTCTCAAAGATGTAGATACCAAATGGATATCTATGTATGAACCTTCCTATAGAATATTTGATGAATATCCTTCATTGACAGGATTTATGTATAAATACCACAGGGATGTAGATAAAGCTAAAGATCTATTGTGTCGTCTAACAGACATAGAAACTTTACTCACACTCTGTGGTATTTTTCCATGTTGAGGGAGCTTAATATTTTAACAAAGCATGCACAAGATCATTATTTCTACATAATAGACTTCATAAGACTCAAGAAGACGTGTGTGTTGGAGTCTTGAAAGTTTATATATTTTGATGGGAGTTTTCAGGGTGCTGCTTTTGAAAACTGGAATGCATTGACATAGATTTGAAAAATCCCAGGTGCTTCTTAAAATACAATATACATGATCATCTATGTATAACAACACATGGAAAAGATATTCCACTTCATACGTTCCAAAAAAGAGTTGATATGGTTGTCTTAGAAATAGAAGAAGTAAGAGTGACATGAAATTTATATGATGTAATATTAATGGAAACTAGGAATAAATTGAGAAAGATCTCTGAATCGTTAGCTAAAGAGATCTAAGAAAGATTCAAAAATGATAAAATACTTGAAGCAATGGGAGTTGTAAATCCATAGTTTTGGAATTTGTCTAGTGGAAAACCTTATACATCTATCAGTCCTTTATTTGTCAAAAACATGAGTGATCTAACTAACCATTTCTCTAAGACTGAAGAGATAAACAGAGTTTCTATAGAAGGTATTTTACAAAGAAAAATACTTAGTTCCTAGTCAATGGATTTTCTAATACTATGATACGACAAGTTCAACTTCTACAAAACCCACAGGATTATGGTGCCATCAAAAGGATTTGGAAGGATATTTGTTCAGTAGTATTCTAAGTGAAGATTTGAGCGAGTATATTAAGTTGTATGAACTCTATCAAACAATGATTTTGGGTTCTGTGGAAGATGAGAGGTTTTCAGTGCACTATCCTTTTTAAAAGTCAAAATTTTGAAACAGATTGGATAGGAATCTAGAAAGTTGTCTGAGGTTGTATGTATCATGTTACTCAGTGGAGTCTTTTCCTTATGATAGAGCACTCACATTATGGAATTCACTAGTAGAAAGAAGAGGAGTTAGTAATATTTCGCTCTAACCCGAGGATCGAGACACATCCACAAATCATGCTACAGTTGATTTCCAAGACACGAATGAAAGTGATGATCCAAGATTGTTCCAATTCACATAGATTTCATTGCAATAATTTGATGTAATAAGTATTGATGTATTTCATACAGAGATTACAACTTTCAATAAATGCAATATTATATTTGTCTTTATTTGATCCATTTCCATTGGAACAATGTCACTATCATTTTCAATTATCCCATTTGTTTTTTATATTTGGTTTTAGATTGAAATAAGGACATATTTGTCTTTTATATCTATTAATTGATTTATTTTACATCTGCAAGAAATCAAAAACGTAAATATTTTAAACAAACAAAATCAAGTAAATTTAAGCAACATTTACGTAAACAAAGAAACAAAAACATCATTTGTATTATGTAGAAATTGAATAAAAATATATAGTTACAATTCCAATTTCCAAAGTACTCTTGAAATCATTCTCTCATGTGGCGGATTACTTTATGAAGAAAAGTACAAATTCATAAAGCATTGTCGGCCAATACAATTCCAAAAAGGGGTTGTCAATACATTTCAAAGCTTCCGGAAAAGTTCTGTCATATAAGGACACATTACGAGGTCATCCTCTTTTCTACCTATGATTTTGAATCATAGTTGTCCTTACGTCTGCCACACGGAATAAAAACAAAAAAGGGCTGGCCACTATCTTTTAATTCCTATGCCAGTGTCGGAATTGTGACAACACACTTGTCACATGGTGAACTTAACTAACATATTGAATTTTTTATGTTGTAAGAGAAGCTTGATCTTTTTCTTGCATAAGAGGTGGAGGAATCATGTTGTGTCTGTATAGAGCTATCTACTATAACTCTTGATGCCTACAAATCTCGTGTTGTGTATTGATATTTTCAAGAATATTATGCTCCTCCCTCACTACATCTCCTGAAAAAAGTGTTGCATCTGTCTATCTTTTCCTTCAGTAAGACTTCTGGATCCATCTTATGCTCCTTGATTATCCTTCTCAATGTATTATTTTTTATTTATTACTATGAGTTTTTCTTCAACTGTACAAATGAATTCAGGATTTTGTGGGCATTCTTCAAATGTGCTTGAAATACAATTGCTTCTTTCTTTAAATTTTCATATTTTTCCTGCAAAACAAAAATATAATTTTTTAGTCTATTAGATAAGTTGAAAAAATATATTGTAGTGCTTATAATATTAGGATTTTACATGTAAAACTTAAAGCCCACTCACCACAACTTTTCTTTTTTGCATTTGCTATTAAAACATTTGTCTTGTCTTTAGCCCATTTGTTGTAGTAAGCATGTGCTTTAACATTTAGATTCTCCAACATGTTTAACATTATGTCTATAATTTCATCATTGTAATCATTAGTATATGAAATTGTCCTTGACTGAGCTTTGTTTAGCAAAATGTCATGCCTTGCTGGTTGGCTCTACGTAGTGAACAATGAATGCCTTTGAGTGTGATTATGGTATCTTGTATTTATTTATTTTATCAAAATTTTAGCTCTCCTCTCCCAAGACCACCAAATCATCATCGGACATTACAACCTCTTGAATCCCCCATACTATCTGATATCATATTTTCTAATATAAAATGTGTCTTTTCATCATCTATTTGTGGAGCATTTCTTGGAGGAGGAGGAGAGTCACTTTGTCTATGTACTTCATGCACATTTTGTTGTGGTTGTGGTTGAGGTGGAGTAGATTGAATCATATCATGGGTGTTAAAATAGTTACCCTTTTCATGCATGCCAGTATTGAAGCCCAAATACTCCTCGTCAAGGGTGATGTTGTTGAAAAGTTGTGAGGCCGTTACACTTAAAACACCACCTAGTGAGAGTCAAGAAATTTATGGTTGTAGGATGAACTTTTCAGCTGATTCTGTAGGAAACCTTATATTCTTGCTTGAAGATATTCTTTTTGTTTGGACTATACGTGTTGGTGGTATTGGTGGCCTCCTTGCAAGTGGAATGTGCTCGGAAGCCATATTACTGCATAAGAAGAAAACAACAAATTGTTAGAAAATTATCATTATATGGTTGGGCCTTGTAAATGCTAAAAATTGTAATGAAACAAAACATGCTAAATATTAAATATTACAATTTACCTTGCATGTTCGGAGATGCATAAATGTGACATTTTGATCTTGACCATCAAAATGAGTTTGATCTTCATCACCAGTTTTAATAGTTTCTGAATACAATAAATGTAGAAAAGAACAGTAGAAATATTAAAATACAAGTACTACCTACATAATCTATATTAGTTGTTTGAATTAGTTAATTATATAAAAATAAAAATTCATACATGTAGTTAAATGTGATGGTAGACGTGATGCACATACTCGACCCCCTAGGTCACTTTTGATGAGGAGCTCTTATTGGTGTTGATTCTGTTGAATCCATGTCAGAATCAAGAGACCTCTCTGAGGGGCTTTACCTTGAGCAATTGCCTCCTTATGAGATGTTGCAACTATAATTATTCTCTGCAAAAGAAAATATTAAAATTATTATTTTATTGAAAAATATTGAATTTGAAATCATTATAACAAGAAAACTATAAAAGTAACAATTACTATGTTGTTCTTCAAGACTGAGACCAATCATTTTATCATTAATTGTAGTTGGAATTTTAGCTTTCTGAAATTTGTAGAATGCTTCATGATAGAAATAAAGAATATAATTACAAAAAGAGAATATAGTCTTAGATTTATTAGATTGATTGGCATTGTGGGTGTGGGAGACATCTATTTTTATTTGGTTGGAAAAATATGTGCACCAATCAAATTGTTGACTGCTAGTGTCCGTAATAAATATTGAACTACCCAATATAGAATGTCTATAGATCTACCCTGTAATATAATCCTGGCTTGAAAAAGTGATGCAACTGTAAGAAAGAATTGGTTTGTAATACCTTGTAGAAGAAGGCCTCTTGATGAACAATTAAGAGGAGCTGCAATAACAGACAAAAGAAATGTTAGAGGCTTGGGTGGTGAGTAATGTTAAGAGAAAAAAATATTTGAAAATAATAAACTTACCATCAACCTGCACATTGTAATGAGACTCCAAAAACTTTTTGTCTTCGTATCTGTAAGGATAGCCTTTGTAGTAATGGGTGGCTTATTTTCGAATGGTAACCTAGTTAATTGATGTATGTCTATGGGCTCAATTGTGAAAGAAATTTGACAATGTCTTGGATGCATGAGGAGAATAGAAAATTTCCATCATTCTCGTTGTAAGAGGTGAGAAGGTAATCAAGGACTGAAGTATCAATATCGAATTGGGGCATGTCCACAAGCCCGGTAAATTCTGATTTTTTAGCCATTCCTTTTGTGCGTATTTTAATTTTTAGTAGAGATAATATCTATGGGAACATGATATTTTTGTATTAGAATTTTGGGTGTAGGAGTAGATGTGGTGCTTGTCATTGTTGAAATTTGGGATAAGTTTGAAGATTGGAGAGCTCAGAGCACTGGAAATTTTCATAGAAAAGTGAAGAAATGAACCTTGTAGGGGTATTTATAGGGGTTTGAATGGTTCAAAGGACACGTGGGAGAAATTTTTGGCTAGCCATGGTGGCTTCCCAATCCATGTTAGATAGATGACCAACCCACCCGACCAATCAAACCGGCCAACATAATTAAACAACCTATCCAACCTAATACTAATTAGTCATCTAACCCCTTTTGTATTAACCATCCAACCCACCATCCAACCCTTACCACCACCCAACCCCTCAACCTTCCAACCCACCCTGTCTCACCTTATTTGTCCAACCCCTTAATCAACCAACCCACCCGTCCAATCCCCCCTTAGCCGTCTAACCCCTCAACCAAGCGAACCCACGCATCCAACCCTTAGCCATCCAACCCACCCGTTTAACCCTTAGCCATCCAACCCCTCAACCATCAACCCACTCATCCAACCCTTAGCCATTCAACCATCCAACCCACCCATCTAACCCTTAGCCATCTAACCCCTCAACCGTCTAACCCACCGTCCAACCCCTCAACCTGTGTCAACTCACCCTCCCAACCCTTAGCCATCCGCCCCTCAACCATCAAACACACCCATCCAATCCCTCAACCACCCAACCCACCCATTCAATTAACCTGACCAACCTACCCGACTAACTTGCTGAACTACTTTGCGAAACTAGGGAAAATTTCTCTCTGCAAAATCGCCTTTATTACGAAACCTTTTTTGAAATTTGCCAACGATTGAAAGTCAATTTTTGATATTTTCCAAAAATTCTAAAGTAATTTTTTAGAGGGGTCTTCTTAAAGTTAACCTTGACTTCATCGGTTCCATCAACACCAAGAAGGAGAATTGAAGAAAATGAAGTAAAATGATGTAAACGAGACATTCTGGACCGAACCGCCACTTTGTGCAGAGTGGCAGTTACAAAACCGCTGCCTTGTAGGGCGATGGTCTTGTAACTACCGGCCCAGAGTGACAGTCTGAAACTTCCGGTCTGCATAGGGTAGTGGTCGACACTTCGAACATAAAATGAAATGGAGCACGAATGGACGTGAATTTGAAGCGCCCAATTGTGTATCTTCCCTCCCTGATCTTTCCCATTCTCCGGTACAGGAGGACATGGGAGAGGGCTATAAATACAAGGAGGAGTAAGAGAATTGATCATTCAGAGATCCATAGAGATTAAAGAGAAAAGGTTTAAGTTTAATGAGAGAAAGTGAGCAAGATCTTCAATGTTGGAGTGGAATTGTAGAAGCAAGGTGTAGAAATAGAGCAAGCAAGCATAAGAAGGGAGAGTTAACACTATTGTTTTCCATTTTCTACTTCTTATATTTTATAAATTTCTATAATTAACCAATAAAAGTGGTAAGAAAGAGAGTTTTTCCCTTCCCGATTGGTTTTCCTCCATTAGAGGTTTCCAGGATAAAATTGTGTTTGGAGTTTGAATTCTTTCCTATTCTTTGTAATTTCCTTTCTATAGCACTAGATAATCAGTCACTAAAGCTCTAATCTTCAATCAATCTGTCATTTTCCAAAGTTGAAAGTAGAACAACATAATTGTGTGATTTCATAGAGTTCCAAAGTAGAAGTTTACGGATCACATTTTCTCTTATGTCTTTGAGTTTTTCTAACACATCCCTCCAAGGTTTGAATTCTCAATTTAATGGCCCCTTCATTTTCATATTGCCTTCCTCTACAATTTGAGGATAATATATCTTCCTTTTCCATAAATTCATCCCCAAAATATACTATGTCCTCAAGATTGGGTAGAATGCCATTCCAACAATCAATATCTGTTTGATATTTGTCAATTGAGACCTTTTTGCTTCTATATGCTCGGAGACACGATTATTATGTTCAATGATGTCCTTGACGAACTTTTTACCTCTTGTAACTAGTTCACTTTCCCACTTCCTTGTCCTCCCCTATATTTTAAGTCTTAAACATTCTTGATCACTTTTGAGGTGAAGGATGGAGTTATCTCTTGACTGTTGGGGGAGCTTGCAAATTTTTTACACATAGGTTGATACGACATCAACATTTTCTCTTAACTCGATTCTTTATTTCATTGTCCTTATCTATGTTTTTAAAGAAACCACTAACTACCATAGTGACATCATGTTTTAAACCCTCATAAGTCTACTTTCCTAGTGGGATATTAGTGATTCAATAGTTTTAAGGGGAAGTTTCATCCCTTAATACATTAGCTTGAGGGGTTTCCATCTCTACAAACCTTTCTTCTTGGGCCCCAACTATTGTTCTTGACAAAATGCTTAATATCTTTGGGGGTATTGATGGATTTAAGGAGATGATGATTTGAAGGTAAAATTCCTCAATTTGCACTTTTACTTTTCTCTTCGTTAGGAGGGATGCTCCCAACCAACTTCCAATTTGAACAATTCCTTCCCCTTATTCTTGCTGCTGGGGCACTTGAAAATGACACATGTTCTGGGGTGCAAGGAGTATTAGACCAGTGTGATCAACCTGTACCTATGGCCTATCCCATGATTCAACATGATGTATTTATGTTTCTTCTCCCTCTTCCTCTTGGTGCTTCATACGCATCCGTCATAGTTGAAGATGATTAGGTACTTGCATCGTAGGCCTTATGGCCTCACCCTCTTCTCTAGATAGAGAAGGCTCCTTGGTTAGTTCACTTAATAATTCCCTTTGAGCTAGAAACTATGCTTCGCAACTTCATGAGTTGAATTCACTTTCTCCACTTTGTACCTAGATATTATTGAATAAGATCCATGATATTTGGTTACTCAAATTTAACTAATGCAACCTCTTCAACATGTGGTTTCTCTATTTTAATTATTCAAATTTCTCCTTCAAAGTGGACTTCTCCACCTCACCACCTAAAAATTCTTCTATGGTAGGTAATTCATGTGATACTAGGTATCCTTAATTATCACCAATTGGTGTATCTTTTAAATTATATTGAAGAAGGTCAGCTCCATCATCTTGATCCAAACCATGTAACAATTTAGTGAATGTTTGTTCATATGATGGGTTTGGTATCTCTTGCCCTTTATCTCCTTGGGTCTCTTGCATATGATATTTTTAATGGGAAAATTGGCAAGAATTTCATGCTACATAGGAGGTGGGGTATTAAACACTACATTTGGAACTTGATGGGTTACAATGTGTATTTATACTTGTGAAGTACCCCTGTTGTGTTTTCTATGGATTTCTCCTTTGCGGGTGTTTCCACCTTTTACTTCTTGTTTATCACAAAATGCGAGTTATAGGATCATCTTCACCCTCTTTAGGGAAAGTTTCCAACATTAGACTCATCGTTAAATGATAGGTATGAACACTTATTTTCTTATGTTTCATCCTGATAGATGACCCCTACGAGGAAGAAACATACACATCAACTTTGGATGGTATCCTTTTCTAGAGATGTCTTAGGTGTTGATGTTGGATGTGGGACTACTTGAATATGTGTGGATACACTAACATGAGAATCATACATGGTTTTATTCAATATATCCTCTGTGTGTGTGTTAACTTTGACATAGAAGTCCTTGTTTTTCTTGTAGTAGCATTGAGTTTTATTAGTACGAGTAATTTTCCACATCATGTGACAAGTCATCTCACTTAGGTGAGGTCATAGGTCTAGGTGCACAGAGGTTATGGATAGATTCCTTATATGTCAATGCATCAACTTTTCGTATGGGAGTTACTTCCATTATGGGAATTTAATCCCCCTCTCCACTTGAGGAGGTATGATTACATGCACTAGGGGTTACACAAAACCCCTATTTGTACCCCTTCCCTTTTTAAAATCTATGTGGAATGAGAGAGGACATTGAAATTTTTCTTTTCCATTATTTTCATGCATATTTCATGGTTGATGCTCGCTCCCTCATAGAACCTATCATGCTATCAGAGTGAAAATTGGTTGATGTTCACATTATCATGCGAGATCCTTGTGTTGTTGCATTTTTTCTTTCTTTGTAATGATATCGAGTGCATGTTGTTGGGATCCATGCTACTCACCATCTTCTGTTACCATATTGCTCTCCATTCATGATTTTCAAGTTTTGTGTGTAAGTATCGTAATAACTATTCCATTTGTGCTCTACATGCATTGATTTGATCTCATTATTGGGTTTAAAATCCTGCTTCAAGGTGTCATTGGTGTTTTTACGGTTTAATGGCCTTATATGCAGTTTTGGGGTGTTCAATAGGTTATAGATTACTATTTTAAGAGTTTTGAGGTTTTAAGGGTTTGTGGAAGACTGGTTTTTAGCCTAACTCGCCACGGATCACCGAGATGGCTCCTTTAGCTCATCATTTCCCTTACCTCGAACTCACTCTGCATTGTTCTTCTCATCTTGCTCGTGTTGGTTACTTCGTTTGGTTTTGTAGTCTTGTTCGCTCATATTGTCCTCCACTTCGGTTGTATTGGTGGTTGTTTGCTCGACATTTTGGATTTTTCTGTCAACCTCTCTACAACATTCCTCGATGTCTTGCATTATTCCTTACTCCTTGAAATCTACATTTAACCCGTACCATCGGCTCACCTGTTTCACATTGGAGTCCCGTGCTTTGGCTTAAATATCACCCCGGTCTCGCATTCACGAGTTTAGACCATGCTTTGGCTTCTCCATTACAATGTGTTCCATGCTATTTTCCACTCATCGCTTGACATTCCATCCGTGAATCTCAGCCCCAAAAACACTTCAAGTTACTTGTCATCCATCTTGTGCATGCCTCATGTCATTCATCCTGGTCACACCATCGATGAATTGATAGTTATACCACAACACGTAACTCGGTGGAGTCTCCTCACTACCAGCTTGACACATGTTCAACCTACCTTGATGACCCATCCTTTCCGACTTGATCTCCACATGACGTCCACCTTCCTGGTGTTCCACATCAATTTAGGATCCCTCGGTGACCTCTCACTTGGTGCAACTCGTCACACGGCTTAGTGCATAGCTTTCCACACCCAACTCGGTGCATAGCCCGACCTACTTGCCATTCATGTAATCTTGTATCTCTACTCACCAAGTTCCCGAGTCAACTCTCTAAAGCCTCAAATGGTCAACTCATTGAGCTCCCTAACCGGGTGCATACATCATGTTATCTAATTATGCATCCCCGCAAATTGGATAACTTCAAGAATCTGAACTTAGGAATTTTCATGGAGTCTTAGTGAAGAATCTAAAAAATTAGGTAATTTCCATGTTTAGGGAACTTACAGTTGCTTTGGGGGTCTTAGAATTATTTTGATGCACTTCCTTTATTTTCTCAAAGCTCTAAAGATTCAACACTTAGCCAAAAATTGAGAAAAATGGGAAAAATGAAGGAACTTAGCTTTAGAACACTTATACAATTTTGGCGTAACTCCTCAACTTTATAAATATCCAAACACTTAGAAAATTTTGGAAAAAGATGAATAAAAATCAAAATTTGGGTCATTTCTATTGTATTGCGGGTTTGGGAGGAACACGCGAGAACAATTCTCAAGTTCCTTTGGTTCCTCGATTTGTCGATTTGGCCCAATACAAAGGAGTTGGAGCCATGTGCGGAGTGGGCGGGTGATAGAAGGAATTAGGGAGCTAGTTCTCCGAGGCCTTGGTTCCCCACAATGCCGATTGACCTGCAATACAAAGGCAAAGGGTGCAAAGTAGTGCAGAGATGAAGTGTTGCAAGAGAACAAAGAAATTAACACCCTAGTTCCACATTTGCTCGTGTTCACCAAAACCCCATAATATCCTATCAACAAAGAAATAAGCTATAAAAGGATAAAGGATAAATGAGGAATAAAATATAAAATGAACAGATTAAATGGGGACAGTGAATTAGATTCAGAACCCATGTTCCTCATGGCACGACCCTAACCCGCATGGCCATATCTCCCTCTCCAATTGTCCATTTTTGATAAAATTGATATCGTTGGAAAGCTCTCTCTAAAAACTTCATCATGAAATCTTCAAATTTTGATTTTGATGGGAGTAGGTGAAGGAAAAAGGAGGAAATAACCCCAGTTTGAAAAGGTGCAATTCAGTTTTCCCAATAACCAAATTAATGAAGTATGGTGCCCCATTTCTTCTTCCACAAGCAATACATCATGGGGGAATGGGTTTGTAAGGTGACCATACTTGGTTTTCAGGCATTTAATGAATGTTGTTGGTTGGTGAAGGGAGAATTTCGAGTTTCCTTCTTTTCCCTCTTCTTCTTCTCCCATTTTATATATAATGTAAAAAGATGTTCATTTGTAATGTTAGAGACTCTTGGGTTGGACCCTCTTGTAATGTTGTTACAACCTTCTACAAGTGTGGAATTTGAGTTGCAGGCCTTAGATTTGGACATCTTGCATGGTGATCCTTGCCTTTCTCCCTCAATGTAATGGATTGTGCATATTTGAAGCAATAAAATTACTTGTTTTGTGGCTATCTTCTACCCTAGTTGTGTTCTATTGCATTTTCTTGCCTTTCATTACATCTGCAAGTATTATGTGCATTTTATGTTCTCCTTGCAAGGTTTTGAATGTGTTGTGCTCCATGGAAATGGTGGTTTGAATTTTGTTTTGGAATGTAGCACTCATGTATGCCCTCTCCATCCTCATTTTTCTTCCTTTTCCACTCATCTGAGAGTGTCTCACCCCTTTTTTGGTGCTATCACCACCCTTTTAGCTTAGGATTTCCCTTATGCATCCCTTTATAACCGTAGTCCTTTGGAATGCTAGTTTAGGATTGGATAGCTTCATTTATAGCATTAGGAGTAGTAAGTTTAACAATATAAATAGGTAGAGGAACCAACCTTCTCTAGAGGTTTATCTCACAGTGCAAGTCCCGCAACTTGGAGACAATCCCATGTTACCTCAAAATCTTGGGTTTTCTATGACTCAGGGTAGGGTGCAATTGTGAGCTCCAATAGTTTTGGCACACCGGGTGGGAAAATATTTGAAAGATTTTTTTTTTTCTGGGTGTGTATCCTATCCACCTTGGTGCCTTCACCGCCCAAAATTTTGGCACGCCCAAGCGGAACAAGATTTGAAAGCTTTATATTTCATAGGTGTGCATCCTAGCCAACTTAGTTCCTTCATTGTCCAATTTTTTTCATGCCTAGAGAGACCAGTTTGAAGAGCTTTACAACTTCATACCAACATTATTGTTGTGTTCTTGATGATAGTAAGCCTTTTGAGGTATGTTTTCAACACATCTAGCAACTCCCGTGATTCAATTAACCCATTATCTCGTTTCGAGACCTTTCCATTGGCCCCTCCATTCATTTTAATGTTTCCATTTCAGTCATGGATCTTCAAATAACTCTTCCATTCTCAAATTTCAGTTCCATCCCCCTCTATTTGTAGCAGTGGGATGGTATTCCCAAATCAGCCCTGAAAAACCTACCTCTTTTCCATGGAAATGGAGATCAATCTCCTATTGATCACATTCAAGATATAACAAATGATTTTCCCTAAAAATAATGATAAAAAGATCGTACTAAGCCACAAAGAACTCATATGCTAATTAAACACCACACTCAATAAGATGAAAGTAATTTTCTAGAATAAATTTACAAAAACCTTTACAAACAAATGAACAACAATATCATATATTATTATGGAACTCTATAAAATACAATGAGAATGGGCCTTTCTTATATAGACAAGGAAGATCAATCTAAGAACCAGTCAAGGTCGTAGATCAAGCCATAAATCAAGGAAAGAACTAGTCATCAAAGAACTAGTCAAGACCATAGATTTAGGAAAGAACTAGTCATAACAACTAGATAATATCTTCCTAATATCTAAATAAGAAAAAGAAATATCCACACACATAAGTGGGTAATGATAAAATACATTAGGTAAATAAAGTACTTAGGTGAACATCAACTTAGGTAAATACCTACTCTAACACCCCCTCAAGTGAAGCTAGGGGCCCAACATTAAAGTGACATATCCACAGTATGATTCCTGGAACTGGGCACGATCGGATACTCATGTACAATATATCCATGAAGAAATATTGACCCAAAAGTAGGAAAGAATCCTGCTAGAAGAAAAGAGAAAGAAGAAGAAGAATGAGGAAGATGTTCTCACGAACACCCCCCAAGAACAACTTCCAAAACCCTAAACATGCCACACAACTCAAGGTAACGAGGTGATGCAAAAGGCTTCGTAAAGATGTACATAACTTTTTGTTGAGTCATAATGTACTCCAAGCAAATAACTCCATCCTGAATGTGTTGATGAATGAAGTGTATGTGTATCTCAATATGCTTGGTCTGTTGGTGCTCAATAGGGTTACAAGAAATGTGAATTGAACTTTGGCTGTCACACCAAAGTATAGTTAGTAAATCTTGTGGGAACCCAAAATTTGTCAATAACTATTGAATCCAAAGAATTTGTTGACTCGCTATGACTACTTGCCTTGTACTCTGCATCTTAGGATGAAAGTGTAATAGCATGTTGCTTTTTTCACGCTAAAGAAAATGGAGAATAACCAAGAATACAAAGATAGCCGAAGTTGAACGTCATCATCAATAGACTCTACTCAATTTGAATCTTTATATCCAACCAACTAAGTAGAACCCCTAGTATAGTGTAGTCCAAAATGGGAAGTACCTTACAAATAGAAAAAAATCCTTTTAGAAACCTACCAGTGACTATAATGAGGAAAATGTACAAAGGCGAGATACAATCCCTACCGCAAATGAAATATCGGGATGAGTATTGGTCAAGTAAATGAGACTTCCAACCAACTACCTAGAGTGGAGTGGTACATGTGGAAGTAAGAGTAACCCCAAAATTAAAAGGAGATGGAATTGGATTGCAATCAGCCATATCAAAGCGCCGAAGAAGATCATGGGTGTACTTTTGTTGACTCAAATGAATCAGAGGAGAAATCTGTAATCTAAGGAAATATTACAATACGGTCCACCCCGTGATGCAGCAATATCAAGTACAAGGCGTAAAAATAAATCTTGGAAATGAGTGCAAAATTCTTAGAGTAATCAATACCTTCAACTTATAAAAACCCTTTGCAACAAGAAGAGCCTTATACTTGTCAATGGACCCATCAGCTACATATTTAGTTTGGTATACCCACTTACACCTAACCATATTTATTCCTCTAGGAAGAGATACCAAATCCCAAGTATTATTCTTCATCAAAGAAGAATACTCAGCTACCATCACATCATCCCACTCATGTATCCCACGAGCCTATGAAAAATATCGTGGATCCTCGAATCGCATGACACACAATTCAAGAACACTGTAGAATGTGCGTGATGATGCTTAGTGCATGGAAGATCTTATATAAAAGGTATTACCTCAAAAATGTATTATAACCTCCTCATCAACCTCTTAAAAGAAAGGATCCTCAAGATGATATAAAGAAGAAGAAGTAGGCATGGAAGTAGATGAAGAATCATGAGGTGTGAAATGTTCATCAAATTAAACAAGTGTTCGAAAAATAACCTCATCAGTATCAAGATCTAAAATTTGATAAGCTCTCATGTCCTCATAATACCCTACAAAGATAAAGGGTTTTATCTTATTATCCGAGGATTTCCTTTTCTTCTTAGGAATGAAGGCCTAGGCGGGGATTCAAAAGACTCAAAAAAACGAGACATCGGGCTTAGTGTTGGAACAAGCTTCCTCCTGGAGTGAAATGATCAATTGGTTTATGTGGTGTGTGATTTTGAATATAGTTATCACAATTAACTACTTATGCCCAATATATAGGAGGTAAATATCTAGAATGCATCATGTAGTTATAAATTTCCTTCAAATTTTGATTCTTCCATTCCGCTAATCCATTATGTTGTGGAGTATGAGGAACAAAATGCTGGTGAATAATGCCACGAGTTTCCAGAAAATAAAAAAACTCATTGCTAAAGTGCTCCCCCCATTATTAGTGTGAAGGTTCTTTATGCAACTAGAATATTGTTTCTCAACCAAAGCCTTGAAGAATTTGAAGTATAAAAAAACATCACTTTTATAATTGAGAAAATAAACCTAAGTACGCCTCAAGAAATTATCAATACAGGTAAGTGCATACTTAGCTCCATTGAAAGAGGGGGTAGGAAAAACCATCAAGTCACTATGCACAAGCTCAAGTGGTGAAGAAGCTCTCTTGGAAAAATTCTTAGGAAATGGATCTTGGTGTTGTTTCCCTAATGCATAACTAGAGAAAAATCCTCAAGAAGAAAAAAACTCTAGGAAGACCATAAACCATACCACAAGTGCTCAAATCCTTCAAATATATGTAATTGGGATGTCCAAATATCTCATGCCTTTGCTCTCTGAATTTGCATGAGAAACCAATCCTATCCCTATAGAGGAAGTAATATCAAAACCCTCAAAGTGATATAGTCTAGAACTATGATCAATGACACCTTGAGCAACAAGTGAATGAGGCTCCAAAAAAGTTCGTACTTTTGCCCCATGTGGTTTAAAGTTCACTATTTTTCCTTGACCTGAATGAAAAATTTGATATACAAAAAAAATTTGTAGTGATGTTAGGAACATATAGTGCGTCTTGGATACTTCCACCATCAAGGTGTATGTCACCTTTTCCTTTAACGGAAATGAACGAATAATCTCCAACCTCAATTTTGGAACTAGAACTCAAACTTAGAGATACAAAAGACTCCTTGGAAGAAGTCGTGTGATGAGAAGCACTGAATCTATAACCCAACTATCAGCAAGAAGTGGTGACTGATATCTCCAAAAAAATTAAGTGTTTTTCTATCTTGATTAGAAGGAGGTGGAGTAAAGATAGATATATTTTGTTTCTTGACTTTATCCTCTAAGGATTGCATTCACTTATAACACCTATGTTCTTTATAATCAATACGCCCCAAAAAGAGCATGAAAGGCTAGACTTCTTCTTGGATTTAGAAGATTCCTTGGGTTGAGAGTTGTTTTCTTTGGGTTTGGGAGCACTTTGAGATGGAGAAGGGGTGAATTTGGTTTTTCTTTTGGTTTTCCCTTTCCCTTAGGATTAGATGCAACTAACGCCTTTTGAGAGGTGGAAGACTTAAGGTTAGACAATTTGGATTCTTCCTTGTGAGTCTTTCACAAAATGTTTCTAAGTAGGTATTTGGAATGTGTCACCTAAGGCATCCATGCTATAGAAAAAGGTAGATGAAAATATTTGGAATAGTCCTCTCAAATTGGATAGAATTAAGTAAATGCATTCTTCATCTTTCTTATCCCTTCCAATCCCCTTCAATGTGTCAACAAATGCTTGGACTTGGTAAAATAGTCTATAATTGATGGAAAATCTTCAGGATTAGAGAGGTGATCTCAATTTCAAGTTGCATGGCTCTCATGTGATCCACCTTACCAAATAAACCTTCCAATTTTCTCCCATATTTTTAAAGGAGAGTCACATTTTCCCAAATGAAACAAAAAGACTATCACTTATATAAATTCCTATCAAACCCATACACTCATCAAATTTTCATTGGTATTGAAATTTCTCATGTTCTCTAGTGAACATTGGTTGTTCAGAAGAAGTTAATTCCCGTAATCCTTTCCAAATAATTATTGTTTCCATTCTTGGTTTCCATGGGTGGTAATTATGTGTTTTTAATGGCTCAACATGATCTAATGCATAAGTAGATAAAGACACCATTCTAAAAAAATCACCAAAAATGCAAGAACCAAGCAATACAACAAGACCCCCCAGATTTTGACACTTTATAATTGAGTGCATGTTATAATATGACACTTTATAATTATAGTGTTTTTCTCACAATAAACATTTTCAATGGAAAAAACACAAAAAAACACTTTTGCAAAAATGACACTCAAAATCCAAATTCTTGATCAAAAGATACAAGATTTTCAATTTTATGCTCTACTATTTATTTTAGTTGCCACTAAAACAAAATAAAATTCTCTTGCCTTCACCACACAAATAAAATCATAGAGAGTTGGAGTTAAGTACCTACTAGTAGGAATCAAAACCTTAGGCCCTCATATGACCATACCATATTGCCAGGGGCTAAGGATTTTAATAGGTATTATGGAACTCTATGAAATAAAATGAGAATGGCACTTGCTTATATAGGCAAGTAAGATCAATCCAAGAACCATTTAAGGTCTTAGATAAATCCATAAATCAAGGAAATAACTACTCAACACCATAGATTTAGTAAAGAATTAGTCATCAAAGAACTAGTCAAGACCATAGATTTAGGAAAGAACTAGTCATAACAACTAGATAATATTTTCCTAATATCTAAATAAGAAAAATGAAATATCCGCACACATAAGTGGGTGAGGATAAAATACACGAGGTAAATAAAGTACTTAGGTGAACATGAGCTAATGTAAATACCAACTCTAACAATGTCATTCATAATATCGAGAAGAGAACATTTGCCTCGGACTTCTTGTATCATCATTCGGAGGTAAAACAAGAGATTGGTACAACAATTTGGCTTCAAAATCCATTTTCACAAGGGATTAAGCGGGAGAACAAATACATAACTAGCCTAAGGAGGAAACAAATGTAATTTTCCTTATGGAATGTCTCGAGAAAAATATAATAGTATCTAATGAAGTTTATCTTTGATTTCAACATCATATTTACAAGGAATTGACATAGAATTCCTCACAAGTTCGAGACCCTCACAAGGTATGGCATTCTTGTATAAAATGCTGCAAATAGGGGGTTTATCATTTTTATCGGTTGTATTGCATGCGAGACACAATATCGATTTGGGTCCGATGTCTTGCAACCTTACTTGTATCCACACACCCTCTCTTGTGCACCTTACACTTCTTGCTTTTGCACCATAGAGGATATTATTTCCATACTTGAGCATCACAGGACCACTTTACAACCTCTACCAGTTATTCTTCATGACATGCTTCTATGGAATGCTACTTTGCTCACGAGGGCCTTACTCCCTTTCTACATGGGCCAGTTCCTGCACCCTTGATTCTTTTTGTCTTGAGGACTATCTCGACATGTGTGACCATGTTATTAGTCACTTGATGTTTCATGTCTCTATACCTCTCTACCTTCACATGGTAGAATCAGATCCTCCCCACACCATCTCAAGCATTTTGCAGTCCTTGTTTAGATACTCTTCACATACAGCTGCTATTTTTTCATTGATACAATTGTATCTGTTATCAAAAATAAGCTCCTTGCTTATTTTTTGGCTAACTCCCTTCATTCCTTCCTTCCTTGTGTCTTAGTCATAATTTTTTTATCTTTTAGGAACTCAAAACCTTCTGGAAATAGTTTCATTGGATAGATAATCTTCTCAGCTTTCCAAAATGGTAAATTTTTCCTTCCAACTCCTTGTATTTTTCAAGTTATGGCTCGACGAGAGTTTTGGAGGGAAATTTTCCCATGAGAGGTCTGTGGTCCAATTAGGATGCGCCATGTCGGCAGCGGAAAGGCGGGGGCAGATTGAAATTTTGAAAAATCACCAAGTATTGGTGGGGTGCACAAAGAAATTTTTAGCCGAAGGCTGCACCGTGATAAAAAGCGGCCACGTGTCAGGAGGACCGTTGGAGATCGGCTCGGCGGGGAAGTTGGAAAATTTTCCAAGGTTGGTGCAAAAGGGATATCTCGGCCCGAAGGCCCACCAACGAATCATAGGTGCCACGTGGCATCGGGCTAGTGGGAGGTGGAGCCTTTTGGGGAATTTTTCCCAAAGGTCAAAAAGAGGGAAAATTTTAAATTTTAGGCCTGCCAAGATTCAATTTTTCCTAGTTTTGCCCTAAAACTTCAGAAAGGCATAAATTTTGATCTAGAACTTGGATTTTCACGTTCTTGATGTCATTGGAAAGCTGGTGAAATTATCTACATGATGGAGGGCTCAATTTTGTGTTTTGGTAAGGTTTGGAGAGAGAAAATAAAAAATGCCTCGACACGGGAAGGAGAACAAAACTGACATTTCAACCACCATTTTTAATGAAGTATGGCTCGCATTCTCTCCTGCATGGTCAAAAACATCGGGAATGAATTTTGAGGGTGCCCATGTTGTTTTAATGTAATTTGGTCGGTGGTTGAAGCATCCTTTCATGCTTTCCCACGTTTTCTCCTTCTTGGGCTCGAATTTTCATTGTTAAAAGCCAGATTTGGCTCATTTGGAAAGGGTTGGACATTTTTATGTTTTGCAAGCTCCCTTCTTCACCCTAGAAAGTGATTTTGTGGAATATCAGACCTCTTTCAGGATTGCAACATGTTTTCTACCTCTCTGCTATTGTAATGCATGTATTTTTGATATTGGAAATGACAATGCAAGCTCTGTGAATGAGTTTCAGTCCTCTTCTTGTGTTGTTTGCTTCATTTATGATCTTTCATTACATTTTATTAGTTTGTGCATGATGTTTTGTTGCATTTCTATAATCTGTGTCAATTTGTAGAAGTAAATGTTCACCACTCCTTTGGTGTATCACCTTATTAGTCTTAGTTTTATTTCTTTGCATCTTTATCTCTGTCCCCTTGGAATTTAGAGTAGGATTTTGAGTTTAAACCTCTGAAACTTTCAAGCAATACATCGATCGGAGGATTTGAGGAACCACCTCTAATCGGAGATTTTTTCCCATTTTTACAACTCCCACACTTGGGGAAAAGATTGATGTTGTGCGATCACATTGGATGTCCATTATCAAACTAAAAATTGATAAACATCCAGAAGTCTTTGTGAGTCTACACCAACAGTTTTGGCATGCCCGGTGGGACCTTAGAGGTCTTCATCTTCATTGCAACAAGTTGATGTGCTTTTGTTGTAATTTCTTGCTTGAAAAGAGCCCTGATATGCACATTTGGCAACTCCAAAGAGAAAAAATCAACTAGTTTTAGTAGTCCAAATCTAAAGATTCATGAGAAGAATCAACACAAGGTCAAGAGCTAGAGAGGAGGGATTGTCTGACTATCTATAGCTATCTCCTAGAAGAGGGCATAGAGGAAGGAGGATTCAAAGGTCTCCATCTCCACCAAATAGAACTCTATCAACTCCTCCACCTTCTAGACCTTTCACTCAATCAACAAGGGTTCTCAAGCCAATCAGAATGGCACAACAAAACCCTTATGTCAACTTTATTGGCAGTAGCCCACTTGCTCTCAATGCACAAAATCCAGTTCTAGTTGCAACATTAAATAAAATTCCATATTTCACTAGAGAAAATCAGACCACTCCTGGTGATCATGTAAAAGACATTGCTAATTTTTTTGCAATCCATGAGATTGTTGAGATGCAGATTGCTGTCAAATTACTGGCATCTTCATTCAAAGGGAAAGCATTGCAATGGTTTAGAAGCCTTGGGGCTGGTTCTATCCAAAATTGGAATCCAGTTGTGCATAGCTCTCCATGAGCAGTTTGGAGAGAAGGGAGATAACTTGTCTCTATTGGAACAACTGACAACCATCAAGAGAGCTCCCAATGAGTAGCTGACTAACTTCAACTTCAGATTTCAAAGGACTTGGGATAGAATTCCAGTGGTAGTAAGGCCAACAACTAAAGGTGCTTTTCTATACTATCTTAAAGCTTTGAATTCTGATATTTCTATGTTAATTCAATCCATGGGAGGTACAACTATACCTGCTGCTTATAGCATTGCCATTATAGCTTAAAATTGTCTGATTCAAGCTAGTAAGCTGGCTTCTAGGCCTCCCATGCCTTTGTATCCAAATTTAGAAAATCCAAGCACTAGTCAGGAACCTACTATAGCTCCTATTCCCACTCCTAGAAATTAGAGTTCAAATGAAACTTCTACTTCATCCTCTAGTTCCTTAAATGAACTTCAAGAAGTCATGAAACAATTGCAAAATTTAGGCAATGAGTTGGTTACACTTAAGAGGTAGCAGGCCCAAAGTTTTAGACCTTCTTATCAGCCTCAAGCTTAGCCTAATAAGCAACCATATCAGCCCAATAGGCCACCCAATCCAAGCTGCAAATCAAAATCAAACAAGGCCTCCTGCCAATAGACCATTTCAGCCCTATAATCCCAATGCTGCATCTGCCTCTAAAGCCTTAGTGCCAGTGCAAAATAATGTAGCACAAGAGTATGATTGGTGTTTCCCATGCAATGAACCTCACAACCAATCTATGTGCTTCAATGGTGCCTTGAACCAAGCCTTGATGGTGACAACAACTAGCGTAGAGGGTGAGGTGAGTCAAGAAACAAACCAACAAGGAACATCCCAACAAAATACAACTCCAAATGAGACCACACTTGTGAATTGGCAAGTTGAGGATTTTTGTGGTATGAATCAAGCAATGTCTTAAAGTGTAGCAGCCAATACAAGGTCAAAAAAGAGGAATATTGGTGAAGGGCAAGTCATTGGCTCTAGGTGATCCACAACCTTCCATCACTCCACAAAGTGTTGGTAAGCAAAATGCAGTTCTAAACATGCAAGGATAGCCCAAGCCACCTTCTAGACCAATTCAAATGCCAGTTGTTGCTACCCATGTGCAAGAAAAGAATGTGCAGACCAAGGGGCAGCAAAGAGATGTTTCATCCCCATTTAGCATCATTGATCAGATGAAGAAGACAAATGTGAATATATCTATGTGGGAATCATTATCCATTCTAGGCCAAAGAGATCTCCTACAAGCTGCCATGAAGAATTGGTCAACTTCAAATCAACCAGTTCATATGCAAGAGAAGGTACTCACAAATGCTACTCAGCCTGAAGGGAATCATGGAGGACAACAAGGTAAAGTTTTGAAGCCCCCTCCATTCTATGTTTCATTGATCATTGGGGTAAACTAGTACACAATTGAATGATTGATTCGGGAAAGTAGTTCTGTAATGCCCAAGAAAATAGCTGATTAACTGGGACTCCAATATGAAATCACATCTAAAGGGGTGGTGAAGCTGGATGGGACAATAGTAACCACAATGGGAGTAATTAAGGATTTGAATCTTACTTTGCATGCCTGCCCCAATGTTACTGTGTTGCAAGATGTGTTAGTGATAGATTTGCCACCACTCTTTACCCTATGTCTATTAAGGGATTTCACAGCTAGAATTAGGGGCTATTTATCTACTGATTGGTCACACATGTTGTTTAGAACCAGATATGGAAACAAGGCCACAATCAGATCGAGCCTATTACAAAATTCCACTTTGAGCCTCATACTCCAAGCCTAATCAATGCCAACCTGCTCAAAGACATTTGATCAAGAGGATTATCCAAGCATAGATGAACGACACAAAAGTTGGGAGCATCCCATATTTGACTCTTGATGAGTGGGAAAATAAGGTACATGATTTTGATCCCTACAAGGAAATAGAAGAATCTAAGCTAGGATTCTATTGCATACATGAAGAAAATCAGCCTATTCCTAGCATCACCAAGCCAGACCATAAAGATGACAATGAGGTATGTCAGTTGTTCTTTGATGGGTCAAGAAGTAGACAAGGTGTAGGAGGGGGAGCTATGCTTGTTTCACCTCAAGGCATTAAGTATTATTCAGATTTTAGATTTCAGTTTGCATGTTCTAACAACACTGTTGAATATGAAGCTCTGATACAAGGATTGCATTGGTCAATCAAGAGGGGTATCAAAACTTACAAGTCTTTGGTGACAGTGAGCTGATTGTCAATCAAGTTAGAGGGAAGCATGCTGCCAAGAATGATTTGCTCAAGTGTTATAAGAATAGGGTGTGGGACCTCATTGAAGATTTTGAAGGCTTTAACATCAATTCCATCCCTAGGAAAGAAAACCAAGCTGCTGATAGGCTTGCAACAGATTGGAGTAGCCTTTGATGTTGTTGAAAGTATCAAGGAAGATAAAGTACAACCAAGCATTCATGTGATTGTAAGGCCATTAGTGCCAGACAACAATGTAAGTTGGCAAGTGTTTGAAAATGATAAAAAAATCATCAATTTCTTGCAAGAAGAAGCTGAGTTCTCAGCCAAAAATCAAGAAAAATTAGAACAACAAGTATGGTGATCAGGTGGTACAGCTAAGAACCAACAAACTACCAAAGGGACTTGTCACTTTAGAGTCCATTTTTAATCCTAATGATCAATTTAGGAAAGAGAAAGCAAATATCCAAGTCAAGGGAGAAGATTCAGTGCCCATCTTGGTTGGAGAAGGCAAGTCACTTCAAATTGGTAAAGTAGCAACCGAGCAAGAAAGGTATGAGTTTATGCAACTTTGTCAAGAGTTCCCTGATATATTTGCTTGGAGCTATGAGGATTTGAAGGGTTTCAATCCCAAGCTAGCTCAACACACTATTGAATTGGATCCAAATGCTAAACCCATCAGGAAGAAACAAAGGCCAGTCAATCCACACATGGAGCCTCTTATGAAGAAGGAATTGAATAAGTTAATAGAGGCAAGTATCATATTTCCTATCAAGCATTCTAGTTGGGTAGCAAACTTGGTTCCAGTTAGAAAGAAGAGTGGAGAAATCAGATTGTGTGTAGACTTTAGAGATTTGAATAGAGCATCTCTCAAGGATCATTACCCACTTCCTTCTATGGAGAAGATTTTGAAAGTTCTTTGGCTCTGAGAGGTTTTCATTGCTAGATGGTTATTCAGGGTACAATCAGATCATGGTAAAGGAGAATGATCAGTTCAAGATTTATTTCACCACTAAATGGGGACTTATGCATATAGGAAAATTCCATTTGGGCTATCTAACGCTGGAGTACCTTCCAAAGGGAAATGGATATGGCATTCAAGGAATTAATCAACAAAATGGTGCAGGTATATTTAGATGATATCACTGTTTTTTCTAAAAATATAGTCAGATCATCTCTTTCATTTGAGACAAGTGTTCCAAAGATGTAGAAGATTTGGGGTATCCTTAAATCCTAAAAATGTATTTTTCTAGCTCATGAAGGAAAGCTCCTAGGCCACATTGTTTCCAAAGAAGGATTGGCAATTGATCCAGAGAGGGTTGAGGCCATAAAAGCACTGCCATTACCAAGTCATAAGAAGGCCCTTCAAATTTTCTTGGGAAGGATCAATTTTGTTCGGAGGTTTGTTCCAGATTTTGTAGCCCTTATCAAGCCAATAACTATGATGTTGAAGAAAAGCATGGCTTTCAAATGGACAACAGAAGGTAAGGCTAGTTTTGAGGCAATCAAAGAGGCTATCTCACAAGCTCCAACCCTCATTAACCTATATTTCTCTAAGGATTTTATCCTTTATGCATTTGGAGGTGATGATACAATCTCTGCAATTTTAGTACAACTGAACAAAGAAAATGCAGAGCAGCCAATAGATTTTTGTAGCCAAAGCCTGGAAGACTATGAGGTGAGATATTCTTTCATTGAGAAGCATGTTCTTGCAGTGATTAGGAGCTTGAAGAAATTTAAGCATCTAGTTTCAAACAACAAGGTTCAATTGCTAGTTTCTCATGTGGGAGTTAAAGACTTCCTCCTCAACAAATATTTAAATGAAAAATGTGCAGGGTGGATTACTCGTGTCATGGAGTATGACATTGAGATCAAAGTCACCAAGCTGGTCAGAGGAAAAGGATTATGTGAACAGTTGGTCTTAAGCAAATCAATGGAAGCATGCAATGAAAAGGATGTTGTTTTGGTGCTGCAAAACAACCAAGAACAAGGTAATGTTCAAGAAGAGAATGATGGTGTCCTCACTCCTTGCTGGACCCAAGACATAATGCACTTCCTACACACAAGCCTATGCCCTCCAGAGATGAACAAAACAAAGATAAGGCACTTCAGATTGCAGGCTGTCCCATATGCACTTGTTGATGGTGTTTTGTTCAAGAAAGATGTAAATGGAGTGCTGCTGAGATGCATTGGAACAAATCAGATTGATAGAACACTAGGAAGAGTTCCATGGTGGATCAGTGGGGTCATTTTTCTCCAAGAGTGACAACCCTCAAGATCATGAAGGTTGGCTATTATTGGCCCAAGGTATTCAGTGATTGTTATGCATGGATCAAGAGGTGCAAGAGTTGTGCTTTCTTCACAGGAAAGGAGAGATTAGCTGCCCTTCCATTGCACCCAATCTCAGTTGACCAGCCATTCATGCAATGGGGTTTGGACTTCATTGGAGTCATTAACCCAAACTCAAGCCAAGGGCACAAGTGGATCCTAACAGCCATAGATTACTTCACCAAATGGACTGAGGTAGTGGCACTTAAGGAAGCAAATGAATCTAGCATTCTAGACTTCTATGAGGGGATAGTAACCAGATTTGGTATACCTGCCACTATAATATCAGATAATGCCTTGGCATTCATAGGATCAAAGGTGACTAAATGGGCTATCAAAAATGGGATTTATCTGAGCACTTCATCAAATTATTACCCTCAAGGTAATGGCCAAGCTGAGTCTACAAACAAGAACTTGTTAAGGATCATCAAGAGGACTCTTGATGAAAATCAAAGGACTTGGCATACTAAATTGAAATCAGCCTTATGGGCTAATAGGATAACTCCCAAGAGATCCACAGGTAATTCTCCATTCAAGCTTGTTTATGGAAGAGAGGAAATTTTTCCCATGTCACTTGAGTTGCCAACGTTGGAACTCATGAAGAAATTGGAATTGTTGGAGTTTGAACCCATGGAGGTTAGATATGTAGAATTGATGGAGCTCTAAGAGATCAGAGAGCATGCAGCCCAAGCAATGGAGAAGGATCAAGCCTTGATCAAGAAGACTTTTGATAGGAAAGCTAAGGCTAGAACCTTCCAAGTTGGAGATCTAGTGTTGAAATGGGATGCAAACCGAGAAAATCCAGGAAGGCATTCAAAGTTTGATGCCATTTGGAGTGGCCCCTACATGGTCACAAAGTGTAAGAACAACAATGCCTTCCAATTGTCTACATTGGATGGTGAAGAAATGCAGATTCCAGTTAATGGAATCCATCTAAAGCATTACTACTAGAAGGAAGTTCTCCACCTTATACATATTAGCTTATGTTTTCACTCCTCCAAGTGCTTATGCACATTTTTTTGTTGTAGCTTAGTTTTTACCTTCCCTCAGTGCTTTGGCACAAGCTTGCTATCCCAAACATGTAGTTTTACAGGCTATGTTCCAGATCAGGTGATGATACTACTCTCACAATTTTCCTCGTAATTTTCTAATCAGTTGGGGTACCAAGTAGAAATTTTTTTGACTCCATGCCCAATGGATTGCTTCAGGAAACTGGTAACTTCATGCGGCAGGTAGATGACCCCTCTGAGTCGCCAAAATTGTTATCCAAAATAAGCTCCTTGCTTATTTTTTGGCTAACTCCCTTCATTCCTTCCTTCCTTGTGTCTCAGTCAGAATTTTTTTTTTTATCTTTTAGGCACTCAAAACATTTTGGAAATGGTTTTATTGGACAGATAATCTTCTAGCTTTCCAGAATGGTAAAGTTTTCCTTCTAACTCCTTGTATTTTTCAAGTTATGGCTCGGCGGAGTTTTGGAGGGAAATTTTCCCATGGGAGGTCCGCGGTCCAATCAAGATGCGCCATGTCGGCAGCGAGAAAGGCGGGAGGTGGATTGAAATTTGAAAAAATCACCAAGTATTAGCATGGCACACGAAGAAATTTTTGGCCCAAAGGCTCGCCAAACCTAATAAAAAGCAGCCATGTGTCCAGAGGACCGTCGGAGATCGTCTCGGCGGGGAAGTTGGAAAATTTTCCAAGGTTGGCGCAAAAGGGATATCTCAGCCCAAAGTCCCGCCAACGAATCGTAGGTGCCACGTGGCATTGGGCATTGGGCAGGAGGCGGAGCCTTTTGGGGAATTTTTCCCAAAGGTTAAAAAGATTGAAAATTTTAAATTTCGGGCCCGCAAAGATTCAATTTTGCCCTAGTTTTCTTAAAAATTCAAAAGGGCATAACGTTTGATCAGAACTTAGATTTTTGCGTTCTTAGTGTCATTAGAAAGATAGTGAAATTATCTACATGATGGAGGGCTCAATTTTGTGTTTTGGTAAGGTTTGAGAGAGAAAATCAAAAATGCCTCTGGCACGGGAAGGAGAACAAAACTAACATTTCAACCACCATTTTTAATGAAGTATGGCTCGCATTCTCTCCCAGCATGGTCAAAAA
Organism: Taxus wallichiana var. yunnanensis; assembly: GCA_018340775.1. Lineage (NCBI taxonomy): Eukaryota > Viridiplantae > Streptophyta > Pinopsida > Cupressales > Taxaceae > Taxus > Taxus wallichiana. Next base: position 55,089,582 of record CM031238.1, read on the forward strand.
CATCGGGAATGAACTTTTGAGGGTGCCCATGTTGTTTTAATGTAATTTGGTCGTGGTTGAAGCATCCTTTCATGCTTTCCCACGTTTTCTCCTTCTTGGGCTCGAATTTTCATTGTTAAAAGCCAGATTTGGCTCATTTGGAAAGGGTTGGACATTTTTATGTTTTGCAGGCTCCCTTCTTCACCCTAGAAAGTTGTGGAATATCAGACCTCTTTCAGGACTGCAACATGTTTTCTACCTCTCTGCTATTGTAATGCATGTATTTTTGACATTGGAAATGACAATGCAAGCTTTGTGAATGAGTTTCAGTCCTCTACTTGTGTTGTTTGCTTCATTTATGATCTTTCATTACATTTTATTAGTTTGTGCATGATGTTTTGTTGCATTTCTATGATCTGTGTCAATTTGTAGAAGTAAATGTTCACCACTCCTTTGGTGTATCACCTTATTAGTCTTAGTTTTATTTCTTTGCATCTTTATCTCTGTCCCCTTGGAATTTAGAGTAGGATTTTGAGTTTAAACCTCATGCAACTTTCAAGCAATACATCTGATCAGAGGAGTTGAGGAACCAACCTCTAATCTGGAGATTCTTTTCCCATTTTTACAAGTCCCACACTTGGGGAAAAGATTCAATGTTGTGCAATCACACTGGATGTCCATTATCAAACTAGAAATCTGATAAACATCCAAGGGGTGCCGTGAGTCTACACTTGATAGTATCATCTTCTACTTCATGTGATGACCATTACGTTGACAAAGACTTACTTGTTTCTATCACGATGATAATGATTGTACTTCTAGTTCGATGACGAGATTACTACTAAGGACTCATCTCCTCCTTCTCTCGTCCCTATTCCAGAGTATGTTAAAACTTCTCCATTCTCATCAAACATCAAGTAGTCTCATTTCCTACCTCATACCATCATTTCATTTACCTCCATTCCTCTTCCAATGTGCGAGGCTCTTTTGAATCCTCTCCCTTCTTGCATGGATGATCCATACCTATCAAATATCACTCTTGTGTTTTTCAAGCCCCCTTTTTGGGATGAGTATCTATCAAAACTTCATCATCTCTTCAAAGTGCCTACTTGTGATGCAAAGTACATTGTGTTCCTCATCCTTATACATGTGGTTAAGAGGATTCCTTTATCTCCTTTGTTGGGAGTTCCCTTTCGGGACTCTTATCACTTCCACTTTTCAAGAGATCATCATTGATCCACCCTTACTTGTGGATCCTCTTTCTGTTGTGGGGTTATTGCATTGCCTTCAATTCACTTGGGAATCCTTTCATGAGATGTTTCTCCTTCATACACTTGTAGTTATAGGATTTTGGCATTACCTTTAGTTGTTGTGCACTCATTTGTTAGACCTATGTCACACTTTTGTGGACCAAATTTAGAGTTATTAAATCTTGCTACCTTTTTTTTCCTTCACTGAGTGGGAAAAATTCCAAGATACTCCATTTATTTCTTCTAAGGGAAGGCCCATAGTTTGGTGCGGTTAGTTCCTCTTTAATCCATTGATCGAGGACCACGTCATCGACACTCTTCTTGGAAAATTTTTAGAGTTGCATAGTTTAGATCCATCCATGGTTTCTTTGATGTTCATATTGTCTCCTTCTTCTCCTCTCTTATCCTTCTTTCGAGAGAGATTTCCTTTTATACATGGGTACGTTATTAGACTCCTCAATTTCGGGACCCATTTGTGGCATCTTTCTTAGATTGTTAGAGATTGTTTTTCATCTCTTGTGGTGGATGTTTTCCCACTTGGTTTTCCTCCATTGCTTGAGATCCTAGGTGTTCATTGGTGTCTCATTAGGCTTTGTTGGCGGGACCCATTTCTAATTTCGACTTTCTACCTCATCTTAAGTTACGACAAAGGGGGTGTTTGTGTGAGTCATTTTCCACATCATGTGTTGATTCATTTGACTTAGGTGAGGTCATATGTCTAGGTTTCACAATGGTTATGATAGATTCCTTACGTGTTAGTGCATTAGTGCGTCATATGGGGGTTACCTCCATTCTGGGAATGTAACTCCCCTTCTTCACTTGAGGAGGTATGATTGCATACACTGAGGGTTACCTAACACCCCTATTTGTACCCCTTCCCCTTTTCAAATCTATGTGGAATGAGAGAGGACATTGATATTTTTCCCTTTCCATTCTTTGCATGCACATTTCATGGTTGATGCTCACTCCCTCATGGAACCTTTTTCACACTTTGCTAGTGTGAAACACGGTTGATGTTCACATTATCTTGTCGATCCTCATGTTGTCACGTTTTTAATTTTTTCATCAAGTTCCTCCACAAAATTGAAGTTGGTCCCTTAATTAAAATTTGTGGGGACATTCCTTTGAGGGGATATAAGCTTGCGACTTCCTTTATCAAGGGGAAGTACATCCTTTATGAAACCACCTTCCTAGGACTCCGTTAGATTTGTTGTATTATGCAAATCCAAATTAATCCCCCTTTTAGTCAACCAAATGAAATTCCTCTTGATAATGTGAGATGTTCTTTCATTTAATGCCATAATTTCTAGATTTTTCAAATAAATATTTGGGAGAGGCTGTGAGGATATTTTCTTGTCAACATAGTATTTACTTACCGATACTTTTCCATCTTCCAATACCTTAGGTACAACCAAAATTTTGTTGTACATAATGCAGGTGAGGTTCATCCTTAAATAGTCACTAAATCTTACTTTCTCCTCATCCATATAGTCCATCCAATAGTCCTAATAATGAGTTTCATGTTCATGGAAAGTACCCAAATCTCCTTGAACTATCCATCTAATATCATAATTAGGTCTAGGAATAAATTTATGTAATTTTATCCTACCTATTTCTACTCCTAAGAGCCTATATTTACCAAACGAAGGACATGAATACCTTTTTATATTGATAGGAAATTTATATTACCCTTATGTTTTCCGAAATCATCTTGTGCACTACTACAACCTGTCTTGACACTTCTAACAATTCACATTTGTCATCTAAGTACCTTGGTAGCATATAAGGGGTATCATGAAAACCACTTACTCTAATGTAAGTGAAAGTGCTGAATTGGATGAATTAACATCGTATTCGGTGGTAAATTTAATTTCTTGTAGATATATCCTATTTTATTCTCATTCAAGTTTAATAAACATATGAGGGGGAAATAAAGTGTCGTGTACCATTATAAAATTGTAAATATAATTGTTGAGGTTTAACTGCGGGGTACACATCATAAACCATGAAGTTTCCAAATTCCTTCACTCTATCTAATCTAAGGAATGATCTATGGAGAGAAATGTTGGAAACCAAGTAGGAGGTCATGTAAAAATCCAATTTATTACTAGGTCCCTCCTCTATTTGCATCGCCATTCTGAGTAATTGTTGATGGATGTAATCACTGATAATCTTATCCCATTGAATTTGTATTTTTCCTACTAGGATAATCTGGATAAAATTGAACATACAGTCATGATAGGGATATGTAGAATCCTTCCACATAACCCTATTCAACAATGTGATAATATCTCTAATTTCTTCAACAAAATCAGTGTTATTCATTTTTTTGGAATCATAGTGGAAGAGATTCTTTGCTTTTAAGACAATTGTTGTTAAATATCTTGGAAAAAAATTCACTATTTACTTTCAATATTCATATGCATTCTCAATGGTTATATCTACCAATTATGAAGACTGGGAGACCAACTACTTCCTCAAAGGTTTTAGAAGTTAATGATAAGACAAAAGAATTATTCCCATCCCTAACTTCTCTTGTCTTTGGGTTATAGTTTTGTGTAAAAACCCACACCAAGTCAAGATACTAGGAAGACGAGGAAAAATTAATAGCTAGGGAAATCCCGATCCAATCAATCCTTATCATTGTATCATTTCTATCCACTGCATGCAAACTTTTCTAGAAATTAGCTAGATTTACATTGCCTAAGTTGGTATCTAGTACTGTCTCTAAGTCGAGGTAAATATGGGAGGTGGTTTGGACACCAGACAACTGAATATTCATTTTTAAAAGCGTAGGATGCTAAAATGTCTACTAGAAAGAGGGATTTAAAATAATTTAAATGCACCCAACACCTCTAACAATTCTAACCAACACACATCGACACCATAAAGTGTTCACAACATTGGTAAAAATAATTACATGTGTAAACACCACCACAATTCCTCTTTGAACTAAAAATAACTAGAAAGCCTCCAAAGCTTCAAAACAACTTTCACACGAATAAAATGCACAAATTTTATCTTCGATCATCTTAGGGATTTGAAAGAAATTCACAAACTCAAAAATGAGAGGCAAGTGAGAGCTTTTCTGATTTATTGCCATATATTGTCTTTTACATGCTTTCATTAATGGTGGCACCTGCTTCTATGGTGTCTATATTCTTGGTTGTCGATGTTTTAATATCAACTTTGAATTTCAGCCCTACAAGTGGATCTATTGGCCACATTTGATTTTCACATAGATGATTTGTCTTTTTCTCATTGGATCGGGGTATACAATATGCATACATGGCATCTTCACGGGATTAAATTTTGGTTAGTCACCTTTCTTGGGCTTAGGGGCTACAAAATCATTTTCAAACTTGTAAGAATGTAAAGTTGCAAACTGCAAAAGTGCAAAGCTACTTTCCCTCACAAAAATCTCGATATCTTGACACGTGTCATTTTTTTGGGATGTGAAGATGAATACGAAGTTTGAAATATTATAACAACTACAAAGCTGTCAGAGCTGCATTCCTTCTCTATGGTCTTCAAACTCTCCAAATAATCAATTTCAAGATTCAGGGAAAAATTATAGTTTGTAAAGTTGCAAAATATAAAGTTACAAATCTTCAATACTATAAGTCTTCATTCTTTATATGCGGTCCCGATGTTGTGACATGTGTCCCTATTGTCATGCTTTGGGAGGAAAGTGAAATTTACAATATTGCAAAAATACAATGTTGAGAAGCCAAATTTCTTCTCCATGGTTTCCAGATTCACCAAATATTTCATTTCGAGACTTGGGGATGAACTTGCAAATTTACAATTTACATCAAATTTGACCTTCTCCTAAAGAATAAGGATGTAGAATAATATTCTCGAGAATATTCCTTTTGTGAGGTTCATACTTGTATTTGTAACTTGGAACTTTGCAAAAATGCAAAGTTTCTTTAATTTATCACTTTCCCCTGATACCTTGAATATTCCACTGTCCACACTTCGTAAGTGGAAATACAATTTGTAAACTTGAAAACTTGAAAAAAGACCAAGTCCGTTACTTGGGCAGCTCTAATTCAAACGTTTGATAAAAACACGAGATTCAAACATATCCCTTACACCATTGGACCTTTAACTTTGCTAAAACATCAAAATAAAATGAAATGTTAAAATTTTGGTATAAAACCATGTATTAAGGTAGAGCCATGGTACAATTACGATATTAAGGACCATTGAACCACCAAACAACTCACAAATTGAAATGAAAATAATGGAACATCTTGGATACTCTAATACACTCAAGAAAATTCATAAAACGTGCTAATATTCTAACCAAACCAAATCGGGCACCAACAATGAATTTATGGATAAATGGTTGAAAAATTTTACTCATAAATATTTTTAATGTTTATAGGGTATTGGTGAGAATGAAGGGCGGGACCAATAGTGACCATGATGAGTAAGGAAATATGTTTTGGGGATATCCTTTTCTTTGATGTATATCTAGTGATAAGCTGGAGCATAAATCTAGTTTGGAAAATATTTTTACGTAATGAAGCTCATCTAAGAGTCCATTAATCACCAAAAAGGGGAATTTTTTTCTTTGATAGTGATTTTGTTTAATTCCCTAAAATGGATGCAAAATCTCTAAGACCCATATTTTTGACGAGGAAGTGTATGGACTTGTGCTTGGGGAATCATGTATATCTTTAGGAGCTCTTATACTAAATTTTCAATTTCTATTTTTTGAAGGATAGGGTAGTGGTGTGAATAAATATATAGGGGTTCATTCTCTTGAAGGATATCAATGTGATGGTCCTTAAGCCATTGAGGTGGTAATCTTATCAATTCTTCAAATAATCTCACATGTTTGACTTAAAGATTTTGTAATACATTTGATTGATTGGAATCGGGTGTAGTGAACTTAATGGGAGAAATTTGGGTAAAGACCTCACGAGATCCCTTTTTAAGGAGATTCTCCATATTTGTGAACTTATGACACTAGTTGATTCAAGTAGGATACCCTTCATATATTTCTCATTATCGAAAAACAACATCTAAAGTTATGATAAGTCCCACAAAATTGGTCAAAGGGTACATAACTATTGAGCCCTAAAAATTACATCACATATTTCAAAGGTAAAAATAAACATGTATTATATGAGGTTATGGTCCCACACTAAAATATAAAAATCAAAACATTTCCCTTTACAAGGAAATGCTTACCAATTAGTTATCACAACCTTAAAGCTTGACCAAAGATACGAAGACAAGTAACTTGTTTGGCTAGCCAAGGGTCAATGAAATAGTGTGTTTCAAGAGTGAATTATAATAATGAGAGGGTACTTCTTGAAAAATCCTATGAATTTAATTTATTATGAAGTGGTTTCCCCTACTAATGTGTAGACTGAAAATTATGGTTAGGGGTCCTAAAGGTTGGAATATTCTACCTCCTTGTCCTCTTCTTGGGATTCTTTTGCATCTACCTAATAATATGTATCAAGTGGGGATTCAACATCAAATAACAATATAGTTCCTTTTCCCATCGAGCTTGAATTTCAACCTCTATAAGGAGTTTAATGATTGTTGTTTTTTGAGGTGGGGATGGTAAATTTCTACATGATGTGGATACCTTGAGTGGCATAAAATTGGAAGAGAAACATTAGGATGTGAGTTTGTGTTTAGATAACTTGGATAACCCAAGAGCTTCCATCATGTCCTTAGGATTGGAAATTTTGACTTCAACCCAAATAATAAATTTGAGGTCACTTATGAAATAACTCTTGAAAAATTATGAGATAATCCTTTTGTTTCATTTTTTTGTTTCTTGAATTCTACATGGTAGTCGTGAACTATTTTTTATTTTTCATAGTTTGGTAAGGGATCCGTGAAATCATCATAGGAATTAGGAAAAAAGTGATATAATATTAATTTAAATATTTTTTTCTCACATTGGTTTGTCTTGATATTTAAGATACCACTAGTAACATTGAATGATTTTTTTTCAAGTGGAATGAGGCAATGGGGACTATGTTCACTATGTAAGTATTGTGAATATTGGAATATTATTTTTGTCAATACATGCAACCAATAGGGTATGTGTTGTAAAATTCAGGGAACTCCAATTTTGGGCCATGTGGAATGTTTCCGGATGAAAAAATACTCTTAGAGTGCATTTCATTGTTGTTTTTGTTGGGAAGTGCTACATTTTTGCATTGATGATATGTATCATTTTTTTCAAGTCAATGACTCGGGATTGCAGAGAAACAAATTATTCCTCCATGTACTTAGATCTAGATTGAGTTGTCACAACCATGAAAAATGGGGGTTTGGAAAAATATATTACAGTTAAATGTCAACTTTTTTAGGGATAAAAAAATTCTAGATATTCTTTGTTTTAGTTTGGAGAACTACCTCGTAGGTGAAAGTTCACTTTAAATTTTTGTATTTGTCACCTTTTGTAAAATAAATGACCAAAATATTCAATGGAACCTTTATAATTTCCCACTTTTGATACTACTCCATACACTCTGCAAATGATATCTTTGATGTGTAATATGTGGAAATTGGTTTCAATTATTATTATTCTAGGATAGATCCTCCGGTTGTGGTATCTGCCCGGCTTCGAGTTACTAGGGTTATACATAGTCGAGTGGAAATGATAAATATTCTATTAGGTGTGTGGTTTTATGGGATCACATATAAACTTATCCCATTTGTAAATAATGTTGGTCCAATGTTTTAAAGTAGTAACTATGGATCGTAGGCCCATTGTTGTGTCCACAAGACACGTCCCTAATTTAGTTAAGGAAATCATGGAACATATTTTTTTATCCTTTCTATGAACTTAGGATTCTTGTGTGCCTCAAGTTCCTTTCTTATATGCAAATCCTTATTTCTCCCCTTAGGACTCTTCACATTTTTACTCGGCCCTATTTTGCTAGGTTCTTCACATTTTATGTGCATGCAGTTTCACTTATACTAATTCCCATTGTGAAAATGAAGTTCTCATATGCTCGTACCTTCTAAGGAATTTCTGAGAATAGCCTTGCATGACATTATTTTACCCTTGCAATATTTCTTGGCCTTTTCACATCACACACAATATTTGTGAACATCCCTTTCAAATATTTTGACATACTCATTCCACATCCTATTGCATGGCCTATTTTTACCTTGCATGACACCCCTTTGTAGTGCAATATTTTAAGTCATGTGTAACGGTTCCTTCAATTTTATACTTTGTGTATTACCTTATGCGTAATATCCCATGCACTAGATATGTTTGACCTTTGCTACAAGAAGTCACTACAATATTTTGCAAGCCCATTACATCCAAAAAAGCTTTGCACAATCCTTGCAAAACTAATCCATGAGTCCCATGACTTCCCAATTCTTGATTATATATTTTCACCCACCAAGCAGTCTTATATACATTATGCATAGTTAATTAACTTCCCATTCTACCTAACAATTGTTTATTTTGAATAAGTTACAATCCACTTGGGAAAATATAACACCTTAATCTTGGTTTCTCTTCGGCTTTACATTGTGCGGGTAGAATACACTAACTCGTGATACTCCAAAGAATGCACAAAATAAGTGTTAGATATTCTTTGAAGGAAGATAGTGCACATATTTTGATGCACGATCCTTATATTGTCTAGAATTTAGAGCCATGCATGTGTAATTATTTCATGCCAACAAATATAAGAGGAAGCATACATGTGCACTTTATATGCATAGTTTAATTATGTTTTATTTGCATGCATCATTTTATGTAACTAGGGGAGAGGGGTCAATAGGTGAACAAGGTCCAATAGTTGATATGAGTATTGATCACACAATACCCAATAGTTGTCATAGTACTATGTAGTAGTTTTTTTTTTTTGACATAATAATTATGTAGAGTAGCAAATCACATCATGACATGTAAGACCTCTCACCCATGTACAAGTAAAAAAAGTCAATGTTCAACCAATTTCACCCATATTCAAGTATTGGTTTCCACCATGGTTGTAGTGTAACTCAAGTTTAGTATTTTAAATCAATTCAAAATATGGGTTTCCCTCCAATTGAACATTCCAAAGAAAAAATATAAGCTAATACAAATCTAAACTACATATTAGTGAAAAATTACAATCTCATATGATAAACAATTTATTTTATGGACCCCTTAACTTAGGGTGTACCACTACTAGCCCCTCTCCCCTAACTTTGCACTCTTCTTTTTACTTTGTAAGAATTGAATGTATGATCACAAAAATTTCCCAAAGGGAGCGTGTGAGAAAGTGAGAAATTCCTAACACAACAATTTGTGATGAGAGTCAAATATTGATGAGAAGATAAAAAAATAACTAGGTTTAAAACCTTATGGAACATGGTTACATCGATTGAGGCCATATGTCTCATATCAATGCATTGTAAAGTATGGAGACTCAAGCCTATTCTCACATAAATTCCGTCACGGGTAACAGCGATGTGTGACACGTGTTGGAGATTGAGACATTATGTGGAAAACTTAATACTTGGTCACTATAAGACAAAACATACCCTAAATTCAACACAAACCATTAATTTTGATAGGAACTAACATTATGTCAATGAATATGATCTTGTTCATTCTTTTAAGAGGAGAAGCTAGAGAAGATCTCGTAAATCACACTATATCATAGGTCGGATGCTCCATAGATTCAATGAATCTTGACTTGTACTTCATGTCATACTTGCGTTCCATTTCAATTTTAATTCCGTCTAAAGAAAACTGAAAATTAGATGTAATTTTCTTCTATATCACCTAGGCATGAATTCAATTTGGTTGTTCTATGTAGCCACCCATGTATCTTCCTTTTCAGATCTACCATGTGTAATTGGCTAGGGCCATTAAATGTAACATTCATAAGTGTGACACAAGTAATTTGTGGTATCTCTCTATAAATACCTAGTTGAAAGGCTTTATTTCAATCAGATACTTATAGAAATAATATTCAAACAAAATAATACATTTTCCTTTATTCACTTATTTCTACATGTGTTTTCTCCTGGTTATTTATGTTGTGTGTACTATTTCTATCCATATGAAGTAGATACACCCGATCTTATTAGATATCTCTCTCATTTTTTTGTTTGTAGTTAGCATTCACTTCATACATGTCCAATGGTGTTGTATTCCTCCTTGATTGGAAACAAGTTCCTCAAAATCTTACACTTGTTCATTCTCAATCAATAAAATTCTAGTCTAATAGCAAGTATGGTTTATTTGATACCAACCGAAAAGGGTCTCTTCCACGTCACCAAATCCATTTATCTTTCCTCCCCGCCCTTCCTTTTTTTTAATATTTTTTATAACTTGATTGTATTAGGACTAAAGCTTACAATAAGTTTTATTGTTAATGGTTTGATGATTACAAATGATAACCATTGCGCACAATCCTTCACACTTGTAATATCATGCACTCAAAATTAATGACTAACTCACAAACATATCACATACTTCCACTTATCCCTTAGAGGTTGTTTCCCACCATTTTCCCACTTTGTAAACTCTCACACACAATCACACTCAACCTATGAACAAACTAGAAAACTCCCTAATATAAATTATAAACAATCACCAACCCACCTTGGAGTTATTCCCAACATATATTTAAGCCACCAAGACTTGGTGATAATGAAACCTTGGAGAAGGAACCCACATGCCCATGTTCACCGCCTATGTGTGCCTTCATATGCATGCACCTTCTTTTCAAGAGAGGTGGATCCTCACCTATTTGCATGAGACTCTATTAAGTTTTCCTGTACTTGCACATGCCCTTGATGACCTTCCTACCACATCAACATCATTGGAGCTATGGGAGGGGAATCGAATTGTGACACTCATGGAGATAAATAATACCATACCCATAGTCCACTATTCCATATTTGAGGTTGGTTGCGAGTAACTTCTTGAGGCTAACTACTTAATGGTGCACCAAAAATAATAGGCGAACAATGGGTTCCTATGGCTAAGATTTGAAAAAAGGGGGTATATTGATATACATGAAGGTATGTGGAATCCCACCTCCATATACAAGGTTTCTAATGGCTTGCATATTATGGCATAACCCCCTACTCCACGGAACTAGTTAAAATGCATAACGACTTTGTCCATAATGATAATTTTCTATGATTTTTAAAACTATTGAAACAATTATCTTGAAAAGAAAAAAATCAAAGATTCGGGGTAAAAATTAGTGCCACCACTTTTGTTACAACTTTTTGATCACCAAGGACCTGCTTAGGATGAGATAAGAGCATATGGTGGATAGTTGTAGAGAACTCTAAATTGACACTACCACTTCAGGAAGGTATCCCTAGAAAGAAATCTTATACTAGATGTGACATGCCATCTTATAAAAAAATTAAGTGAATACCAAAATATAGAGAAAAATATGTTTTAAAAGAAATAAAAGGTAAATGTATTGCATTAAAGAGATTAGAATTACATTACATTATCATAGTCCTCTTTGGGTGGGAAACCTCCTTTGAGCAAGTTCAATGCAATATAATTTGTGCATGATTTTACACTAGCACTATAAGATTTTGAGGTTATTGCCACACTTTTTGTGTCACTTTTTTATATATTCATGATTTCTAACATTATTTTTGGCCACTGATGAAAAATAACCTCATTTTATTTTCTAACATAAAATTTATTATATAGTGTAGAGATATGATGCACCTTAATCCTAGGTCATATATCGAGATATGTATAGTTGACCTATGGTTGGTATAATATCTTAACATGTCATGTCACATTTATTTATGCTTTTACATGCTTAGTATGCTATCTTAGGTGGATTATATAACAAAATTAGGGTATATATAAGAGGTAGTAGCTGGTCTTTGATCATCATATTGAACATAAGGTCTTATTGTATAGTGTAGAGGTTGTCCCTCAAAGTGGATAAGTCATTTATACTCATATATTATGATATTCTATCTCTATTTTGGTGTTATATTGTTGTCATTATTTTAATCTAGATAATTAATTTCCTTACAATTTAGACTACAACTTCAATTTTTGCTAAAACTAGGTTGGAATCCTAATTCTAGGACTCACCTCGAATTGAAGTATTTGTGATTTTTTTCCCAATTTTTACTAGAGTTGGGACATAAGAAGATGAAGCTACCCTCTAAATTTTTGTTGATTCTAATATGTTTTTGGTAAGTTAGATTCATTTTAAGGTTTTCCACAAGTTTTCTTGCCTAGGCCTTAAAATGTGGAATTTATTTAATTTTTGTACATTTTAGAAAAATATTTGAATTTGAATTTGGGTATGTCCTTGAAATTTTGGCCTATTTAGTTGACATCATGAAAAAAACCTAAATCATAACTATCAAGGTAAGGATATCTTCTAAATAGTTAAGAGGATGAAGAACACCGAGAAAATACCTTCCAGGGTCATCATCAAGTGCAAAGGGAATAGGGAAGTGGGCCCAAGTATGAGAACTAGAAGAAAATATTCCCACATAAAGGTGGACTGATGGAAGTCCTTTGGCTTCCCTTTTCTCTGTGTTACTTATCTATGGGTTTGTTGTGATATGTTGCTTTTTTGTTCTAAGTATTTTGTTTTAAAAGAAAAACTTATCTGTAATACTTAGACTCATTGTGGTCTACTCTATTCTACAAAAGCGCTTGTAAATCATGTTTGAATTAGTACTTTTGTTCCTTTTTGTTGGCTTTTGTGCCCTATTATTTTTTTGTGTAAAGGGTTTTTAGTCCCTTCAAAACTAAACCTTATTACCTTATCTAAAAAATATTCTAGAGGCCAAGGAAAAGGTTCTGCCACTCTAGGGAAAATTCCTAACAAGGAGGAGGCTTGATAAGAGTTAGAATGTAATGAAAATTCTAATGCTCTGTCTTCCTTGGTGGATGAAAAATACAATCCCTAGTGGAGATCATGGAAACCTTAAAGGGATATGTCAACTATACGGGACGTAACACACAAGGAGACATGGTTGCGATGAAAGGAGATATGGATAAGATATCCAAAAATATTTATTTTTGTTAGCCTCTTAAATAACTTAAGGTCTCATGTTTTCCCTTTTGTTGTATCTTTCCCTTCCAGTCCTATGTGTTTTCCCCTTTTGTATTTGTTCTAACGTTTCCCTTGTGTGTGTTTGTCACTTGTGTTGTAGTGAAGAAATGACTCTATTACCCAATGGATAAGGAATTGGTATGAATACCAAGATAGTTATGAGGTTCTCCATTTCCCCTTATAGTCTAAGGTCCTCAAGATAGAGCCATATATTATCATGCAAAATGAATGGAATGAAAATTTGAAACTTCCAAGCATGACAACTAAGCCCACAATTGAATCTTTTTCTTATTGGTCACTATGCATCCTTCCTCCTGCCACCGCTTCATCCCACCCTCATCTAAGATCATAAGAAAGTGTTAAAAATATCATTAATTTTTTTTACATGGATTATTACCCAAAGTGATAAATGAATTCAATAACATTTAGTGAAATATAACTTCCTCTTGAGGCCTAAAAAGGCCACTTTTGGCAATTTCATAGTTTGTAAACACCCTCTAGGAATGATCACGGAAATTATAAAGTATCCAAGGGTGGTCTCGGAGAGTATTAAAGATGTTTGAATTAGTTTAGGAATATTTTGGAAAGAAAAAATCATTCAGGGGACAATCTTTTCAAGACCGTGTTTTTAGGATGTCGGAAATGAAGGCTCCTCGGTGAAACCTGATTTCTCCAAATGATTATGAGAGTTATAAATGAATGGGAATCCTTTACAAGGTTGAAACTTCATATTTTCTCCAAGGCTCAAGGAATTCTTATGGAATTTAAAAACTCTACAGTTGCCCCTCTAAGTTCAAAATGAAATATGATATAAATATTGAGTTTTACGAAGAATTGTATTTTTAATGCTTCTCATTTGGAGTCAAAATAATATAATATTTGACCCCAAATCATTTTCCTAAGCTCCCGTGGTGAAAAATCAAGTTTGATGTCTAAAAATGGACATTTGAGGCAAAAAAAACTTTCCAAATCAGTAACAATCACACTTTGGACACTCTTGTGTCCACTCTAATCCCCAAGGGACAAGGGTGACACCAAATTTTTACCTCAACCTCCTCCCCAAGTCACACTTTGGCTCCATTGGTGTCCCAGGTGTCTCATGTGTCTACTCTGCCCCCCATGGTGTAAGGGGGACACCAAAGTGTGACCTCCCTCCTTCCCCTAAGTCACACTTTCATGTCCTTGCTATCCCCTTTACCCCCTATACCCCGAGGGTGATAAGGAGACAATAAAATGTGACACAATCACTTTAACATCCCGTGGACCCCCACGTGACCACACATAGCTTCTCTAGTGTCATTTCCTAGACCCTAGATCTCATTTTGAGCCCCTCCAAACTCCCAAGTCACACTTTGGAAACCTTTTTTACCATATATACAATTTTACCCCTCAAGGGAAAATGGGGACACAAACATGTCACCCAATTCTTTCATATAGTTACCGAGATCAAAATATGGTCATAAAATGGATAAAAACATATGGAAATATGATTATAAATCTATCTCCCCAAAACACAATCAATTTAACCTACAAAATTTATTTGTTTTTTTCCTTTTTACCTCCATTAGTTCTTGACATGCCACAAGAACAAAAGGAAAGAAATTTGTTTTTGATTGTATGGAAATCCAACGGGCAAAGTCATCTGAAACTTAGAGTGAATGTTCCTAGAAAAATCTACTTTCATCCGAGCCATTTCTTGCATGATGAGACTGATGAATTTTAGGGATATGGGGGACTGATTTTTATCTCATCATTCTTCCCTATTTTAATAATTTTTAATTTTCATAGAGATTTAGTTGGTGAAATCATCTGAAACTTGGAGTGAATGTTCCTCGTAAAATCAACTTTCATTCGAGCCATTCCTCACATGATGAGGTGGCTAATTTTGGAGATATGGAAGACTACGTTCTTCTCAAAATTCTACCCCCTATGATGAAATTATCATTCTCAAGATAATCCAAACAAGAAAAACATCTGAAAATGGAGCGTAGCATACACTAAAAATCATGAAGCTTTTGAGACCAATTTCAACTCAATTTGACTCATGTAGGTATCCTTTCTAGAATTGGTAGGTTTTACATAAGCGGCCATGTCTAAAGATAGTAAGTGGTGAATTTTTTTAATTCTTAGCTTCCATAATATTGTGAACTGACATGAAACATCGGAGGGTGAAAACAATAAAAATTGGAAAAAATAGTAGTCTTATATAGGACTTGTTAAAAATAACAAGTCTAGGAATTAAGCTCGTAAAGTTGTAGAACTCCCATTTTTATTATCTCATTGATTTTTTCCATCATCACGAGGTCAATAAGTGGTTTCGTGGCCCAACAGAAATAAAATCCCCTCTATACTCTCAAAGCATCATTCCAGAGGTGATTTCTGCAAGGCACAATCTAATGCAAGAGGGTGGAGGATCTAACTCATTCCAATTATGGCAGAAGGGAGCCATCCTAGTTGAATTCATTCATGAAAAGGACATCATATGGATCACATTGTGTCGGGAACAAGTCAAAGATAGTCACTTGACAATGGGTGAAATCAGAGAACATCTTGTGGTCTATGAGGGATCTGAAACATCAAGAGCTCCATTGAAATTCAAAGTCATTGAGGAGATGGTCATAGGGAGCATGATGAGAGAATCTCACCGTGAGTGATGATGGTAGTCATCTCAAGCAATGCATACCTTATGAAGTGTTTCTAAACACTTGATCCATGCTTGATAATGTCCTCACATCTCACCGGTCAGGGAGGTAACATTCACAAGTGTTTCGGTGCAGTGCAGAGGTTAAGAAAATGGAACTCACTCTCAAACATCTCTTCAAGTTCCACTAAGGAATAAATCCTCCAATTTGGTCAAGTAAATCTGTTCCCATGAGAAAATATTAAAGAAAAAAATGTTTTCATAAACTTTAATTATGTTTCCACTCATATGACATCTTGGTCAGGAAGGTGAATTGAAAAGAGGTCATCATGTTCAAAGGTGAAATGGGAAGCTCATGTGATAAGTTAAGGATCATCATATATTGACTTTTGTCCTTATGTGCAAATATATCGAGGAAAAATTCAAAATGATCTAATCAAGCTACTGAGATGATCATGAACATCATAAGTGAAGAATCAAATATTCATTTATTCCCTTGAGAAACAGGATTCTAGAACCAAAAAGGGTAAGAGGATGATCTTCATTTGGAGTACCATGTTTGCAAGAAAAACCATCTCAGTTTCACCTATTACAACTCACTTAGTAGTGTTCCTAAACACTCATTCATCACTTGGTAGTGTGATCACACCCCAAAGGAAGAAGCACATGTAATCACCTCATTTTGGTTCAATGGATGACCATAGGACATGAATCTCATTCAAGGAGCAATCCTCTATCTATAAAGTGAGGATCTATTTCAGTGAGTGAAAGAAAAGCATAAAAGGGGTTTGAGCATCATGGAGTTTATTTATGATCACTAGGGTGAATTTTGAAGGCCTATAAAATTATGGAAGTGATCCTCACTCCTGCCTTGTAATCAAAAGAGATCATCATGTTTCCATTTCAATGTGGATCTCATGACAGTGTTTTTGAACACTTACTCGTTTCTCTAGAATGTTTGCATATCTCTCAATGTATGTTAGCAAACTCTTTGTTAGCAAAGGCTTCATCGTCATCAGATTGGTCAACCCTTTTTATGTCTCTTTTCCTTCTCTCTCCATATTCTAATTCTTCACCAAGAATGTACTTTTCCCTATTTTGTCCTATTCACTTAAGTGACCCTTAATACAACATTGTAAGAGTCCTTTTTCATCAATAAGAAAAATAATCACCTCCTAGGAATGTGGAAGGTCACAAGTGATGAGGAAAGGTGAAAATTCATGTAGTGGGAGATAAAAGGACAATTTGTAACATTATAAATTAGAATGGCATCTCCATTCAAGGGGTTGGAAATTTTGATTGATTTTATGTTGTTTAAATTTACCACTACTACATCAAGAAATAAAAGTTGCATTTCTTCTATTTCTATGCTTATGTTCCTCTATTATTTCTCTCTCTCTCTCTACTTTCTCACTTTATAAGCATGGTGATCTTGTATAACCAAGAAGGAACTTTATGTCCTTGATTGATGAACTTGTAGAACAATGTGTCTCTAGTTTTTTAGTCATGTTGATTGTTTACATTATTGTGTTCTTATAATTTAATTTTGACCTACTCTTGTTGATGTATGTGAATTCTACAAGCATACTCACAACATTAACCGTCTTTCCTTATTTCTCTAAAGTCCCCTTTACCTCTCCTCATATAAAATTCCTCCTTGTAATTTGTACAATCATTTTGCCATAGGTTTAGTGGATTATTCCTATGCGATCACGGCCTAGTGGCCACCTAAAAATTTATTTAGTTTACATTCAATAGTGGGATCCTCCCCATAATCAAGGAGGGGCTTATCCCTGTGACTATTGGTGGAAACAAATAATTTGTACTACGACAAATTACTTCACCAGGAATACGCTAGGATGGAATAATTTTGTTTCATATTTATTCCCATAGAGGAATGAATAATATTCTCTATTTACTAACAAAATTCCTCTTGTCTTTTCCATCCTGTCACAATCCCATTCATGCTTATGTGAACGGGTATTTTGTACCTATGAAATCATTCCATGTGTGCATTCCCAAAGAGTATGTTTGCAATCATTAGATTTGATTCTTTCCCCTTTTGAAATTTCATTCAACAAAATGGTAAAGGATAAAAGTGGATTCCTTAACCATCATTTCTAATGTGACTTCACATGAATATCAACATGCAATCAAGCCTGGGAGATAGTTTTTTATGTGAATGACCTAATCCCCATCCTTCCACTTCATAAATTTATTTTCATTCTCCTAATAAATTTATTTTCCTTATTCATAAATTACAAGCCTTTACTTTTATTTGTACATAGGATCCTTCCAAATTTTCTAGCAAACTATACTTTAATAAACAACATCATCATTAGGAGTGGGATTAAGCTAGTCTGGGTTTTCCTCTAAAACTATGAGAACCATTTTTTTGTCTATCCGGCCCCTAACAAATATTTTGTTAGGTTGTTATTTCAAATCCCACGATAAGAAATATCCTCCCCATGAGATCCTCTCTCATAATGCTATGTGGGTTTCCTTGATGTGCATAATTTCCAAGGTAACTCCCTTTTTCATCCTTCTAGATCATGTTTCACCATTTCCTTCACCCAAAAGATCACATTCACACATGTACACTAAAGGATTTTTGGTTTCATAACCATCCTACCATCCGGGAAAAATGCTTGTTTTTATCAAGGACTTAATATAATATTACATTTTTGGAACATGAGCTTCCTCAATAAAATCCAGCAAGTGAGCCTCAAAGTAATAAAGTTCCAATTATTCAATGGCTGGATGAGCTAGAGAGAAGAGTTACTTCCCTTAAGAAGGATCTTTGCAAATCCCCGGTCAAGGAAACTATTGAAAAACATTCCTCTCCTTTGGTGGAAGAAAATGTTTCAAAGAATCCCCTCCTCCTTAGAGGAAATGTCAAACTATTCTAAGTATGCCTACAAAAGTGTCTACCCAAAACAATCCAAAAACATTTCACAAACCAACTCTAGTGCCAAATTTGTTTGTTGTGGGACTAAGACAAATATCAAAGGGGATCCAATATTCTGGGTGGGATACCTGCATTGAGAAGAAATATGAGCTAATATAGATTCTTGAGGGACCTCAAGTGAGCATATGTGAACTCATGGTAATGGGGATGTCCCATGGTTTTGCACAGTGATATTGATTATGTTTTACAGTACGATTGATAGTAATGAATTTTAGCTCCATAAAAAAACTTCTAACTCCCCTTCTAATATTCACGAGGGAGTTTGTAATAGTTGGAAAATAATGTAATAGTCCAAACACCCCTTTTGTATTTTTTTCATATATAATTCCATGGGCTGGGGCCCCTATAGAATCCCCATTTTGGTTTCAATGTATACATGTTATCTTTGGATTGTAACCTTTTATCATGATTCTTCATTGTTTCACCTTTTATATATGTGCTTGGAATTTTAAATCTTTGAAAGTAAGACACTAAAGAAATTTTTTTTTCCTTAAAACATAAATCCTACACATAATATAAAGATATCACCTTATTATGATCGGAATGTATGCCTTTTACGTGTATGAATATTTCCTTATTTTTATCCCCTTAACCTTGAGGGTTAATGTCTACCACCTACTCCTCTAAATATGTCTTATCTCTCTCCCCATGTTCATCAAATATTTGGAACATTTCTATGAAAAATTCTTCCTTGGGCCCAACATGATAAAGAAAGACCACTTCCTCTCTTGAGACAATATTCTCCACCATATTGGAAATAACTCTTTATTTCATCCCTTTCTTGCTCAATTTATCTAGGATTTGCTCAAAGTGAAAAAAACTCTTAGATGGTAGACTAATTGAAAATATTTTATTGACTAAGCCCCCTAGTTACATTAGACTTGAAGGTTTGAATCAATCCTTCGAAATTTGTAACTTCTATGTGAAAACCTTTGTATAGTTGAAAAATTATCTATCAAACTATCAATGTTATCTACATATTCCTCTGCCTTATCTTTGACACTTTCCATCTTGTTGATGATTTATTATAGGATTTTCATTCTCACTTTCAAGGAAGTACAAAACTCATGTTGCCTTCCTTCAAGCTCAGTGGAGATTATTCCTTCCTTGACCAATAAATCTAACCCCTAAGAGAATCAGGGTTTAAAGTTTAGGCAACATTCCATCCCACATGTCAATTTCAGCTTGATATTCATCAATAAAATTCCTAGATAACTCCATCTTCACCATAATTCCAGTGTGGCACTACACACTACTCCTGATCACGAGTTCTCCTTTGGCTAATAGATCTTTCTCCCATTTCTTATCGTCCTCACTTCTTGCACGTACATCTTCTGCACTCTCCATGAATGTATTTGTAACATCAAGGATGATTGTTTGACTAGTTTGAGGGACTTAGATTAAATTTTTGACAATGGTTGATAAAGCACCAAACGTCTCCTTCAGTTTCTCTTTGATTTCATTGTCCCTATCAATATTTTGGACCACATATTGAAATTCCACATAAATATCATGTTTGACCCCTTTGATAGACTACTTACCCATCGAAACTTAGGTGAATTATAAGTCCGTGGTGGTTACCTCTTTTTAAGAAAATGTATTTGTGGAGTAGAAATCTCCATAAACCTTTAGCCCTGACCCCCCACCAATGTTCTAGACATAATCCTAAATTTCTTTAGTGGCCTTGAGGGATTCAATGAAGTGATGCTCATTAAGTCCTCACCTCCTTGTATTTTTGTTAAGGCTTATTGGTGTTAAAACTACCTCATGAGAGGAAGGAGAAGTAATATGTGTCTCAAGTAATTTATGCTTCAATTTGAGCCAATTGTTATTTAGTAAATTCTTGCTATATTACATGTTCTTTTATTGCATCATGGAACTTCGTGAATACCTTCTATATATGCTTTACACTTGTCTTTGGTTTCCTCCCAGAGTAATATTTGGGAATGGTTGGTCACTTGTACCAAAATGTTTTGGGACCTCAACCATATGTTCACTAGAGGGTGATAGTTCCTTTTTGTTTCATGGGTCGGCCTACTTGAATCTTCAACATCTACCTCAATTGTTATGGAAATACATTTCAGATTCTTCAAAACAACATCAACAAATCCCTAAGTCACATGGCATTGTAGTGCAACTATGAGTGGAGTTTCTCTAGTGTGTCCAACTTCTAGTTGTTTCACATCTCCACTTGTACTTTATTTTTATTCCAGTTCAAGATCCATACTTGGAATTAAATCTAATTTATCTTAAACATTTGCTACTTCCTTTTCAGTCCCTTGAAAAGCATTAGTTCCTTGATCCATCTCTTAGTCCTTGATAAATTAGTAAACATTTTCTCATGCTCAGGATTTTTATCTTGAAGTTTTTCCCGATCGTAAATTAGTTAAAATTTTTCCCACTAACCAATGGATCCTTATGAGAAAATCATTTTTAATGTAGAAATTTAAAAACTCTAAAATAAAATCATCTTAAAGAAAATACAATGGAAGAAAGAATTAGAATGTACAAAGTTGATAACAAAGTTTAAAAATAGCCTATGTCTCCAAGTTCGTTAATTGACGAATCGAGTCATTATAAATTTCCAATCTTAAGTATAGAATAATAACTTACAATTTTATAAGGAAATATTTGGTTCACTACGAACTCACTGCTAATCGGTCTAGTAGAACCCATACTAGTATTAGAAATCTTGCTCGGTGTTCCAACATAACATCCCGAATTTACACCTCCTATAGATTTACCCTCTACTACATAGCCTCGGCCTCTATAAAGAGCTAATTCAGATAATGTTAGTTGTCTAAATCACCTTCTTGTAGACTTCCCTACGTTATATGACCTACATTATCTACATAGAGCTAAGTCAGATTTGGTGTTGTCGACGAGCTCAAGAATAAGATTCTCCTTCGCGGTCTCCAAATAATACGAACTTGGATGAATAACTCCTAGCATAAAGAATGATAGCTCAGTAATGCTTCTACAATGATTCCAATGTCCATCTACTCCACAATCAAGTTTGGATCCATACAAGAAACTAGGATCTTTACAAAGTGATAATTGAGTTAAAAATAACTCATATAATGCCTTTAATAAGATCTTAAATCTTCACCAACTAGCCTATAAAATATTCTAGATCGATTAATCTTACAAATTAGGCTTGGGGCTTGTGTTGGAATGAATGGTATCGACCCCTTTATATACTAGGTCAAACCCAAAAATCTTGTATTTTAGCCTTATCGGCTGAATTGGAACTAAAATACTCGGGTGGATGAGTTGGTTTAGGTGGTCGCTTTATATGTCGCAGATTTGGTGGTTCGATCCTCGATGTCCATTGTCGTCTTCGTGTGCTCTAGCTCACCAAGTCATTATGGCTTTCCCACTATCTATCGAGCCCACTCTGTTCATTGCTCACATATGTTCTTGCCACATGTCTAGATCTCCTTATTGCATTTGCCACGTTGAATGTAAGATTGTTTTTATTGGCGGGAGTGTGGTATCAATCCCACATTTATTGGGGATATATTTATCAAGCATTTTAATAGTATTTCCCCACCCGATAGTCATGTGGTTGTGGCCATGTTATTGCACCATTTTTCTTTCCTATCATTGGGCTCACCGATTGTTGACTCGCCTTGAGCTCGCCAGATAACTTGGCCATCACTCACCGCTAGCTTTCTCTCCATGAAATCACTCTGCAACTAGATATCAACTTATTGTCAACTCACCAATCATCTTGATCTCAATGTGTTGATCCAATGAGAAAATTTGAGTTAATAACTAACTCTCGCGTGGTCCCCTTCAAAACAAGAGTGGACCCCCTTTTGTTACAAACCATTTTTCCCATTTGTTGATGAAAAAAGGTTTGCAATTTTTTATTTTTGCTCGGCATTACACCACTTGTAAAATTAGTTGACCCACTTGCAATTTTGTAGTGTACTCGGTGCTATGTCACCTATGTATGTATTCCGCCTCATGGCTCCTATTCCTACGTGGATGATATCTCACACATATGGTGATCATTTTTCATGTTCAAATAGGTGAATAAAATCTCTCAACTGATCTTCCATAAGGAGTAGTAGGTTCATGAAAATTTAGGAAAATATGAAGTGTCCAAAATCCTCCAAGTCACTCCTCCCCACTAAAAGGATTTTGTTCCACCAAAAGTGGAACTTTCATTTTCTTGGTACTAGAATTTTTACTTTGAATTACCTCATGGAGATATTGGTAGTGGAATATTCAGCCTCTAAAACTACTACTCCAAAATGGACACGTTATGCCATTCCTTTCATGTGGAAAATTTTCAACTCACCATAAACACAATATCACATAAAATGATTAGTTTGAAAAAGATATCTCCATAAAAGGAGACAAGTCGACTGATTTGGTGATCTACCGGTGATTATGTCCACACTTGTGTTTTATTTCCCCAAATGGTGAATTTCGATATATAAACATAATATTTCCAATGTACGGGTCTTATGCTACATCTTATCAATAGATATAATTTTATAACATCTAGTTTGTCTGCGTACACTACTATCACTACACAATAGATTTACTTAACATGTGAGAAAAGACAAACATGATAAACCTATCGTGAGACTCTCCTCATCTGGTACTCCAAGATTTTTAAGCTAACACATAGGTTAAATTTCCTTTCATTAATCAACAGGAATCCCATAACCAAAAGCTCTGAATTATAACATGTTATCAACAATCATCAGCAATGCTATCAAATCTATCCAAAACAAATGATTTTTCATTTTCCATATCAAAATAAAATGGACTCATTTGTGGACAATCTGTGAATATATCCATGGTTGTCTCATTCTTTCTTTGATGGATTTACTTGATCATCTAACTTCTTACCATTTCTTAGATGGCTTGTTGGATGAATTTTCCAACATCTCTCAACTTTGTGTCCACTCATATGATAATGAGTGCAATAATTCCTCTTGTTCTCCTTCTTGGACAAGGAACAACATTTTTATTTCATGCCTACGAGCGATGATATTGGTCTTCAACACACCGCCTTGTTTCTAGAAAAAGGAATCAAATTCTTCAAGAATGACCTTCTCTTCTAAAAAATGACAAAAAAATGGTTACATATCCCACAAAAGTGTAAGGAACAACATGCCACATTTTCTATATATCATAGCCATATTTTTCATCTTTGAAAAAGAGAATCAAAAGTTTTAAAACTTACACAATTCCTCTTAGTGCTATATTGAGTGTATGAACAAGGAGATGGAATTTCATTACCTCTTATTGTTGTTCGTGTACACATTTTGTCAACCGATTGTGATGAATTGCTCCTTTGCATGGAGCAATAAACTCAGTGGAAGGAAACTCCTTTTGTTCAAAATTCCACAATTGCGCATCAAATGTATCAAGAGCTCATCCTTGGTCTACAAATAATCTTTCAAGTGTTCAAACATCCCGTATATGTTGATTGAACATTGCACATTCTTCGAGACTATTACGTGTTGAAATATTTCCCATATTTCACCTATATCTATCCAATCACAATTGAATCAATTGCAAAATATGGAGCAATAAAATTTTAATCAACCAGACTCACGATACCAAACTTGATTCATAAAGCTGGTTAAAAATTTTCCCACTAACCAACAGATTGTTATAGGATAATTATTTTTATGTCGAAGTTTAAAAAATGTGAAATGAAATCAACTTAACAAAATTGCAATGCAAGAAAGAATGAAACTACACTCTAGGTTCATTAATTGACAAACTAATTCATTATAAATTTTTGATCATACATATAGAATAAGAACTTACAATACTATAATGAATTTTTTGATTCACCATGAACTCACTACCAATCAGTCCAATAGAACCCAGATTGGTCTTAGAAAGATTTCTCAATGTTCTAGCATAAATTCCCAGATTTACACCTCATGTAGAATTCCTCTCTATTTAATGGCCTCAAGCCTCTACATAGAGCTAAATCAAAAAGTGTCGGTTGTCGAAAACCTTCTTGTAGACTTCCCCTTTACTTCCCGACCTCCGGTCTCCACATAGAGATAATTCGGATCTGGTGTTGTTGACAAGCTCAATAATAATATTATCCTCCATGGCCTCCCAAAATAAAAAATTGGATGAATAACACCCAACGTAAAGAATCGAGATCTTCGTAATTATTCTCCAATGCTTCTAACATCACTCTACTCCATAATCGAGTTTGGCTCCGCATGAGAAACTATTCTTAAAATAGCCTTTTACAAAGTGATAATTGATTTTTAAAAAACCTCACACAATTCCTTTAATAAGGTATTAAATATTCACTAATTAGCCTATAAAATCCTCTAGCTCGATTAATCTTACAATTAGGCTTGGGGATTGTGTTAGAATGAATGTGCTTAACCCTTTATATACTGGGGTCGGGCTCGAAAATCTTGTATTTCAACCTTATTGGCTAAGTTGGAACCAACCAACTTGGTTGGATGAGTTGTTTGAGGTGGCCGATTTGCATATAGTAGGTTAGCGGTTCGATCTCCATCCTGTCTCCATTATCATCGTCGC
The DNA here is from genome assembly GCA_018340775.1 of Taxus wallichiana var. yunnanensis. Classification (NCBI taxonomy): domain Eukaryota; kingdom Viridiplantae; phylum Streptophyta; class Pinopsida; order Cupressales; family Taxaceae; genus Taxus; species Taxus wallichiana. Next base: position 55,115,022 of record CM031238.1, read on the forward strand.
AAGATCCGGCTCGCCCTTTACCATCGAGCTTGATCTATCCACTAACCATGTCATCGCTTACCACATGTCTTGTGCTCCTGGTGGTGCTGCCATATTTAATTTTGGGTTGTTTTTGTTGGCGGGGAGTGTGGGATTAATACCACATTTGGTGGGGAGATATTGATCGAGCATTTTTAATATGATTTACCTTCCTAATAGTCATGTGAGTGTGGCCATGTTATTGTACCATTTTTTTCTCGTTGTTGGGATCATTTGGTTGTTGAATCGTCATGAGCTTGGTGGTAACTCACACATTGGCTCACTACTAGCTCGCTCCCCATGAAATCATTTTGAAGTTTGATCTCAACTTGAGGTCAACTCACCAATCATCTTGATTTCAACTCATCAATCTAATGAGAAAAATTTAGCTAATAACTAACTCCAATGACCGAGTCCCATTCGAAACAAGAGTGGACCCTAATTTTGTAATCCATTTTCCCCATTTGTCGAAGACGGGAGGTTTGCAAAATTTTCTTTTTGCTCGCATTACTCCACTTGTCAAACTCATTGACCAACTTTCCATTTTGCGGTGTGCTCTGACGTTGTGTCACTTGTATTTTTATTCCACCTTTTGGATCATGTTCCTATGCAAACAATATCTCACACATACTGTGTTTGTTTTTCACGTTTAATTAGGAAATTGAAATCTACCAACCTTCTCTTTCATAAGGAATAGGTTTAGGAAATTTATGGAACATAAGAAGTGTGAAAAAGCCTCCATATTATGCCCCTTCATTAACTTTTGTCTTTGGGTAAGTTGGATCTTTAGGTGGAGGGGATGTCTGGTCTTTTTGCACTTGAATTTCAGGCCTAACAATAGGAGGTATAACCACATTCCAACGAGGTATTTATATGTGCATAGGAGGTTCAGGGACTTGAGGCATGAGAACTAAAATAGGTACCTTAAATGTCTGAAGTGGCACTTCTTTACTAATGGTTACATCATTTTCTTATTGTAGGGTGGCCCTATTTGTAATAGAAGTTTTTACCTTCTTCCTTTTATATCTAATGAGAGGGGCCACATCCACCTCTTCTTCCTCCTCTTGATCCAGTTGATGAAAAAACCATGGGAGGAACTTGTTCCTTAAATTTTTATTTTCCAAGTTCCCTCTAAGAAGACTGATCAACAACATTCCCCTTGCTTTTTCCTCTTATAGCATATACTTTGGGTGTTGATCCACGGGGCTAGGATTGATTTGTAGAGGGGTAACAACAATGGGCTTGGCCCTCTTCAATATGTATTCAATCTTCTGGGTAAGTTGGGATACAAAAGTCCCAGTCTTTCTTATATAATAACTTAACTCATCCCTGACATGATAAGTTGGAGGTGTTTTAAAGGATATTTGAGGGGTTTCCTGTGTTATACATGTATCTTTTCTAAATGCGGGTAACACATCACTTATTACACCTCTAATTATGTAGTCGTTTAGGACAATGGTGTTTTTTGACTTATGTCAACCTTCTAATTAAGTAACCACATTAGAGTTATCCTCATCACCTATGTTTTCTGTGATGCTAGTATTTCAGCTCTTGAGAATCCCAATTCACACTTGGGAGCATTGAATTGATATTTTGTTACGAATGTAATATTTTCTTACCACATTGTCATCATTCACTACTCCCTTCGACACCATTGCAACTTTATAATCAAAAAAATATGTTAAGGTCATTTGAGAGTGACCCCTCAACATAACCTCCTCTTCATCCCTACAATCCATCAAATAGTCCGCACGGTGAGGCTCATGCTCTATAGAGAGGACAATGGCTTAGTGTATAAACCAATTTATATCATAGTTGACCCTCATAGAAAATTGATCCATTTAAAATTTATTAATCTCTTCCTCCACAAAATTTTCTTTCACCAAAGTGGGACAAGTGTATATTCCAATAGTGATGGGGAATTTAATGTTAGCTTTATGTTTTATTGCCAATATATTATACACATAGAAAATTTGCCTTACTAACTCCAAAAGGACCCACTTATCATTTATATGTCTAGGTAGCAAAAGGGGCACACTGTAAACCTACTTACTCTTATATATGAGAAGGTAGGGAATTGTATGAAATACTAACCCCATCCATTGATACTCCTCTTAACATTTAGAGAATCCTTGGATAGTTCTAATTTTGGAAAAAACAAGCATATAATAGGGGCAAAGAAGGTCTCAAATACTTCTAAACTAGGCCCCATAATTGAACAAATTTAACTAATGGGTATACATCATATACTATGGATGTACTAGCTTCCCTTTCTTTCCTAAGACCCAAAAAATTTCCACAAAATGTGATTATATATACCAAATAATAAGTCATGTAGAACTCAAAAATATTAGTAGATTCTCCTCTGCCATTGGTAGCTACATTCAGCAAATGCTCACGAATGGAATTACTTATCACATCTCCCCAATGGATGGGAGGCATATTTGATAAAATGAGTAGAATAAAAAAACACATTCATTCATGAAATAAGTAAGCAAAATCATTTCCTACAATCCAATTTAGTAATGCTATACAATCTTCCACCTCTTCGATGAAATCTACCCTAGTTAATTTCTTCATGACCCTAGAAGTAAAGTTTGTTGTATTTATGATCCATTACTCATTTCATAACTTGTTCAATTTTATATAATTATTATTCCAATAATATCACCCTTTTCAACACTTGTGTCTAAAAATGGGCTCACATTCGAGAGACCCAACATTGTGTCAAATGATTATGCGGTTAGGGATAACAAAGGGCCTTTGCTTCTATCCTTGACCTTCCTAGTCGCTAAGTTGTATTTTTATGCATATGTCAATACCAATTTGGGGCACTAAGTGGAAGGAGAAAACAAGAAGCCAATGTTATCCCGATGATATCAATAAATTTCATCATTTCATTTCTCTTAGGGGCCTATAGTATTTGGTTGAAATCAACCAAATCACCTTCAAGTAGATTTGTATTAGCTCTTTTATTAAAGGGGGAAGTGAGGTTCGAAGTGGTTTGGAGATAACTTGGTAATGTTTTCATTTGGAATCACCCCGAGTTGATGACTGGAAGGGAGTAAGACTTGTTATAGCTTCTCTTGTAATCGGACCCTGTTCAATCACATTCTTCAGGATTTAAGAATTACAAAATAATATAGAGAAATTAATAGGTTAGGGCACTTGATGAGACGACCTCACAAATTATTCCATGAGAAAGGAAATAGCTTACACCTTGCCACAAATTTCATACAATCACATTTGGCTTTGGAGATCACTTAGGGTTCTCTTGACTACTTCCACAACTAAGCAACTTACAACTTGAATGAAAATTATTAATCCTCAATTAATATTTAGTTATATATCGTCACCATATCTCCGCATTAATGGTGCAATGGTATTCGTGTCACTTTGTCCTTTTCTTATGATTCATATTTTTGACCGTTGGTAATTTGTTTACTTGTCAAGGTGTTGCATGTCCCTTCGGTGGGTGGTTGTAATGTGAATGTATTATACATGAATGAAAAGATGCAATCTTACTAGGGTGTAATTTGTAGATTCCTCTTGTGTTCACCTTTCCTTTCCACGTGTTCCTCTTGATGAGATTTATTTATCGGACCTCGGGGTAAAATTTTCATCTTGCACAAGTGAAAGGATTCAAAGTCTTGAGTATATTTGTGCCTTACATCTCTGGTTGTTTCCATGTGTTCTCTTTATCGGATTGATACTAGGGATGCATTTTACATCTTTGCGAAACTATAAGATGCCAAAATACTCCGGTGCAAGATAGTTCCACGTGTTGACCATCCTCCCTTCATATTCCACCATGTGCCGTCATCTACTATACTTTGGGGCTTGAGGTTGCACTTGCTGACTTGTAAATTCACATAAAATGTAAAATTACATCCACGACCCATGTACCCCCAAATAATTCAAATATTTTTCTAGTCGGGCACTAGGGATAAAATTGTAATTTACACACACATAGAGTTGTAAACCTACAAAATTGCAAGAAGCATATTTTTAAAGGCACAAGGCCTTATTTTGATGGACCAATGACACATTTAAGATCTCCACAACATCGCTTATGCCTCTCAATCCTGTAAATCATCCCACTAAATCAAGAAACATGAAAAATGTTAAGTCTGTTAGGAAAAACATGAACATTGGGTCGGGAGCACAACAAACTTGGTTAATTTGGGACTTAGGGAAAATTGAATATTAATTTGAACACTCGAGTGGTGATTTAAACGAATAAGAATACAAAACATGCCATGATTTGCAACAGAAAAAAATAAGGCACCAATATCACCCCTATGATATCTCAAAATATTGAGAGAACGTGTGCGGAAAAAATTAGTAGGCTTAGCGGTAAAATATCACATAAAGTAGCTAAAAAGGGTCGATAAGATAGTTGACATGGAATAATATAGTGCTAGTATGGATAAGGAACGTACACATCTATTAAGAGAGTTATCAAAACCTAATAAAAACTATTGAGGAATTAAAAACAAGCAAGCTCCAATGAAGCTCATTTCAATTATTTAGGAGAACAAAAAGCTACAACTATGGCTTGCATCAATAGAATAACATTTGTCAATGTGGAATAAAATTGAAATCTAAATCATTGTCAAGTATGTTAAGTACCTCCCTATGGTTTCACCCTAAGTAATGAAAGGATCATGTACATAATTCAACTACATTCTTTAGAACCCATTGTTTCCTTCCTATCGGGTGATTCAAGTGAATGAACAACCTCCTTACACCTAATGTCTAAGGTCCGGAAATATAACGCTTTTCCATTCCCATTTTGTTTTAAAATCTACATCCACGTATAGTAGCCCAAACATTTTTTCAAAACAACAAAATTGTAAGATAGAAGAATTTTAAAAAGGGAGGGAGCAGTTAAGAAAAGTGTATATAGGGTTCATCATCTTGGTTTTCTCAATCACGAGCTGAAATTTTGAAGTGCGGGGATGATGTTGACAAGGTTCTTCATCAATTGTAATATTAAGAAGGAAATAAAAGTTGTGAAGAACCACACACACGGAAGCAATTCAAAAGTCAGGGACACTAAAAAGTCTGCTAATAACTAAAAATTCATGAAAGACTAGAAAAACCCATGAACCATTAGAAATCCACCAAAGAATGTAAGAAATTTTGGAATGAAGGAAAAGCCATGCAACAAAGTACATAGTCACTACCAATGGAAGTGATTATTGGGTAACTTGTGTGAGATATGTATTTATGTTAATTCATTGTAATAGAGAGAATATGAGATATGGAAAATATAGATGTATGTGTGAAAGTAAGTAAGAGAGAATGAAGAGAGAGTGTGTGAAAAGAGAGACTAAAATATGAACTATATCCAAATTTGAGAAGTTAATATAAAGATTATCTTATGAGTTATGTTATTTTTTTCCAATATGTTATGAATCTTGTTTATTTTTCATTCTTGGTATTCAACATATACCTTGCAAAAAAACAAACTACTTAACCCTCACAACATTGTCAAAGCTTATGGTGAACACCACCACTCTCCCACCCTCACCAAAAGTGGTTTTGAATCCCCACTATCTTCTTGAAGATCAATTTTCAACTATGGTGATTTTCATACCCAAAGGTTTCAATGACCAACCATGTCCAATCATGTATGTGAACCAAAGGTGTTGGATAGGGATGTTCATCATATTATAGAGCTTGAGAAAGTGACAATACATTTGGAGAATCATCCTAAGGATTTAGAAACCAGGAAATATATTATGTAACATTTGAAGGAGTGGCTCAAATATTTTAAGAGTAATAAATCTCTTCATCTAATTTCATATAATATCCAAACTTCTTCAAGTGGATTTGTGGTCTTTTGAGGTAAGATCAACATTGAAAAACCAAGAAATAGTTATTTTAGATTGGAATGAATATGAAAATGGTGATGAAACCGTAACTCATCTAGTTCAATATATCCTTAATGTTAATTTTCATCAATCTATAGTTGATCATGTGGTTGACGAGCTTAAAAATGAGGAGAAAAATGTATTTGACACCAAGGATGTTCAATTAGAGACAAAGATAATGAAAAACTTTCTGCCATCATTGGGCACAACATTTTAATGAGTTATAGGTAACATTAGAGTTTAAAAGCTGAAAGGTAAGGAGTTAATTCGAGCCTAAAGTTGTGGATGAGGAAGAAGGATCAATAGAAATCATAATTCCTCCATCTAAACCCGTATTCTTACCCAATAAGATGATTATTTTTGTAAAAATTGTTGCACATAAATGAAGGAATAAAAATATGTTTCATTGAATTTCAATGATGTTTAGATGAAGCAATAAATGGACAAGTATTTAATTTAGACTGCAATTTTTTAATGATAGGAACATAAGAAATGTAAAATTTCTAAATAATTTGAGATCTTCATGCTTTCCTTTGGGGGTGACCTTATATAACCTACTTGGGAGGATGTCATGGACTTAACATATTTAAGAGTAAAGGAATATGTATATGTAAGCTCCGCCTATGGAGATGGGAAAATTAGATAAATTTGTCCATTGGTTTTAAAATTTGGGTGTCCTATCAGATATCTATCCAAATCAGCGCCTAATCATCTTCAATTAAGATCTTGAGGATGAATGACGCAATACAAAAAGTTAGCTAATACACCTTCACAAACAAATAAAAAGAAAGAGGTGTATATTTTCATTAGAGCTAAAGTTTTAGAGGAAGAGGTGTAAACCATGTTTTTCACTCTCCTTACACTATATGGGTGTTTCAACTGATCTCATGCCCTTATTTCATTTAAAAAGGGAAGCTACTTCTCCCATCTTATTTGTGAATTTGTATAATTTGTTATGTACATAGTTAGAGTAGGAGTATCTTAGGTCTAATTTTTACATAACAAGTACTTTACACACTCTATATATTTCATTTGAAGTATGTATTATGTCTTTTGTATATAGTTTTTGTGGATCACTCTTGGGCTCGTTCATATTTAATAGTTATAATTCAAGATAAATTCATAGTTTCTAAGTTTTTAACACTAGAATCCATACCCAATGGATGCAAAATCCATTGATCCTTACATTTAACAAGAAAATGACCCCTTTAAGTTACAAAAATGTTGTTAAAACTCAATCCTATTAAATTTTTAACACCCTTGTCATTAAAAATCATTAAAATGGTTTTAAACAGAGAAACACTTTGATGTTTTTCGGAATTCCTTGAGGTTTTATGGTTTAGTTGTATCTTTGCATGTTTCTCTATATGGATTTATTATCACACCGCCAATCCATTCGATCTAGGAAATATTCAACTACTCTATAGATTTATTGCACTAATTTATTCCTCCCTTTAGCTCCTTGAGTGGCATAAAATCCTCTATTAATGGCCACCACTTTATCTCTTGCACCATTTGATGTAGGAATAACCAGAAAATCTCTAGATAACCATGGAACCAAATAAGGTAAGGAATTTTTCCCTAAGGTTTTCAACAAGGTACTAGTTCTTGATGTTGTTCTTGAATTACTAGAAATCTATAAATATTTTCATTGGCTTAAATGTTTTACCTTTGTAGGTTATTTTGTTAATTGAATCCCCCAAAAAGAATACTTAAATAATAGGTACATAACTAATGAAATTCCTATGGTGTCAAGCTTGAGGGGGTTCAAAACCAAACCAAGGGACTGTTTCTATTTTGTTTCAATAATGTTGAGCATTATAAATCCATTGTTAATCATGGGCCGTGGTTTATCCATAACACTTTGGTTGTGTTTTCCCAATGGACACGAGATTTCTAATTCTTGGAGCAAGCTAAACTCAAAATTCGAGTTTAGAACAGGTTTTATGGTCTACCTCCTCCCCTTTAGGGAATTTTGAGTAACTCGTTAAACCCTTAAGGAATTTCATTTGCCTATAAAAACCCAAATTCTACATATCTCATCCTCAAAATTTTGTCTCCATTGAAATTGATTTGACAAAGACCTTACGGAAACTATTGATATCTAGATTGGAAGCACTCAAATTTCTCGGTGGATGTTTTACATTAAAATTCTAAAGAGGTGCTTTCGGTGTCAAGACTTAGACCTTATGATTTAAAATTTCCCTTTAATGGGTGCCACATGCCAACCTCACTAGGAAAACATTAGATGGAAACTAAACCTTCTAGAACAACCATGGTAACAAATTGAAAAATGTGCCTCGTGGTGTTTGAGGTAGTTTTTGGTTAGTGCTATCATATGAAAAAAGTACCTAAAACTCAAATGAACATGTTTTACTGATACTTGTGCTGATAATCGTAATGTTGGGATGATGGAATGTAGATAATGTGAAAATGTTCCTCCTCTCATTAAATGAAGAGACCTGCAAACAAAGACAACTAAACATCGGATATTAGATAAATGTGGTAACAAGTTGATTGACAAAGGACCATCCTAGGAATCCAATGGGCTTCTTTAAAGGGTGTCAACTAGTTTTGATACAATTAAGATGCGTTGATAAAGATAATAAGATAAATGATGATAAAGCAAAAACTCAAGGGGAATAGTAAGACCATGTTCAGCTTCGTAAGTGGCCCAGCAGGGCTAGCCAGTGGCAAGCTCAAAATATTAAAAGTAATCATACCAATACTCCTCAGTTGCTTCCTGTATCTCGTGGAGGATCTCAAACTACTCTTAAATGTCCTCAAATGTAGGTGTGAATGTGGTGGCACACAAAGTGAGATTGTGGAGGATTTCAAAATGCTCCCACAAGAATTTGGTTGTTGGATGATTGAAAGATTGTAAATGTTTGTGATTGGATGAGACTATCCTAGAATAGTAATCTACATAGTAGACATACTTGTATACAATTTGATTAGACCGAGATAGATTTGATAAAAAAATCTAATTAAGACAATAACTAATAAATTATTGAATTTTATAGAGATTGTCGGTGATCCATGGGGATTGTGGGTGATCGGAAAAATTGATAAAGAAGCGGGAAGATAATTAATGATCCTGTGAAAAGTTGATATTTCAATAATAGAGATAATTGATGAAAATAAATATTGTAAATTAATTGTTTGAGTTTATACGACATGAAAATAAAATAAAATGCACAGAAAGGAAAGTTATTTACCTTAATAGGGAAAAGCAAGTTGTTGATACTTGGATTTTTGGAGATGTTGTGTGGAGATTTGGATGAATTGATAAATGTGATGATGGTGTCTGCGGATATTTGTGACATGGTCTTATAACTTCCTAATAGGATAGAGCTTCATTCTGATGATCTGGATGATGAAACATGAGCTTTCAGATTCTATTTATAATTGTTGGTGATATGTTAGGATTGTCGGTGATACAGGATTTTGGGGAAAACATCTTGGAAGTGGTTTTAACCACCTCCAAGTTGGGATTACATGGGTGGGGATGTGAAATGGAGAGGTTAGGGATGTTAATAGGTTAGGGGAAGGGATAAAAATGGGTTTAGATGGGTGGTGGATGGTTAGGGAGGTTAAATAAAAGTTAGAAAAGGTTTATGGGAGATAAACGTATGATTTAGGGATGTGGGTAGTGAAAAAGGTTATGATTTTAATGATAGATTTAATGATTTAATTGTGTGTACAAGGTATAGGCGGGTTACCTAAGGTGATGAAAACACTGGTGTCTCCATTTTCCCTTGTTTTCAAGTGGTTTGCAATGGAAAAACTACTAGATAAAATGAGTGAGATAATTTGATTTGTGCTTGGATGGGTGGTCCCCCTCAAATTGGGGGTGATTGTGATGAAGTGCAATAATCATCGATTTTAAATATTTGTTGGATAAGATAGGTGTGTTTGATTCAAGCTACCCCAAGACTAGGTATGGAAACAAAATTTCCACAAAGGTGGACTTGCACTACCATGGAGTCAAATGATAGGGGAATCAAAGGGTTTGCATGACCTATAAACGTATCACTCTAGAAATGGCCGCGGGTAATGGTCTTGGCTGGATATGTGATCCATGCAAGATTGATAAATGTTGTTTCCACAAAGGTGGGCTTATGAGGCCGGGAATTCAAGTTGTTGGGGAACAAAGAGTTCATGTCCTATAGACATATGACTTCTTGGGGATAAAGTTGCACGATCCGGGATGGATTTTTTCTAAAGGCAAGATTGATTTATATATATATATATATATAAATTGTGACAAAATGGTAGCTGGATAAGGATACGAGGCCATTTAAGGATGGACTTGGTAAAGGAAGGTAAATCATCGGTGATAACTGGATTGATGATCACAATAAATCATTGGTGATCACATGGATCATTAGCGATTGGATGGGATGGAATTTTTTTGATATATAACATGCAAGCGAGAGGTTCATTTGAACTATTGTGCTTTTGTGATAGTGACATTACTATAGTATTTTTGTGTGATTGTGAGTGTGATTTGAGTAAGTTGGAGGTGGTTGGATGCGGGACGGATATGTCAAAGACCCACATGTGATGAGGTAGGTGGTGTACTTAAGTTTTGTTATATATATATATATGATCTAGACTATGCGGTTATCACTAATTTCATATGAGATCTATAAATCCATAGGATCATTGGTGATTGGTAATGATCACTAACGATTATAATGATCACCAACGATTTAGTTTAATGTTTGATAGATGTGTAGTGGATAAATGTTATGTTTGATTAAGTATTTTTGACTAATTGTTGTGTCTAATATTTGTTTGTTGTTTTCATGGAATCGGAAGTAGGATAGGGATCGATTGACTACACGAGACAAGTTCTTGAAGATTATTGATGACGTATGTGAGGAGTTATTTGATGGGGAGTGGGATCATTTTGAGGGAGTGGGGTTAGATGGGATGTGTCATTATTGACGTATCCATAGAGATATATGATTATTATTAGCTATGTTTGAGAGGTGGGATCTATTACATGCTTTTTTGGCTACCGATAGGGAGATGACCTTGACTTTGGAGGATGTGCACCAGATTCTATGCTTTCTTCCAAAGTACGGGGTGAGCAGATATATACTATTAATGAGACATTATGATGCAAAATTTATATGGAGATGATGGTTTTAAGGTTGTATATTATGTTGGAGGGTTCTCATACGGAGCCCTATATCATGATGATGAGGAGGGTTGAGCTTTGGTGACGATGATGATGTTGGGTATTCTCTCTTACGCCTTACTAGATTTAGCCAAAGGGAAATTCTTATGGATGATGATAGGTGTAGTAGGGGATATGTTGGAGTTTAGGACAATGTTTTCTTGGGCCCCTACTTTTTGGCACATGACTATAGAGAGTTATGGTCCTAGAGGACCAAACACAAATTGGGTATAGATGTATCATTTTTGCTACAAGTATTAGGATAACGAGCATATTGTAGTGGCTCGATTGAGAGGATTTTCATGGATGAGATGGCTGGACTTAGAGTACCTAGTAGGTTTTATGAGATGGAGATCAGATCATGATAACAAGGCCTGTGAAAGATGGGGATTACTATAGGAATATCATGTATGGTTTACATGTAGGTGATGTGATGTGAAGGCCTTACAGGGCTTCTTAGTATGGAATGATATAGTGAGTGAGATCATGGCTATGCAACATGAGATGTGGGTACGGGGAAGATGGATGATGAGTGGGAGTTAGTGCGATATGGTCATGTCGGATGACAATTTGGTTTGGTGTAGGATGTGTCGGAGGAGACGGTGGCTTATCGGATGACAATTTTGTTTGCTTTTGTAGAGACCAAGGGAATATCCTCTACCCATTTAGTGAAATATTTAGTAGTTGTGATGATAGAGTGGTTTTGTTTTGATGAATGAGGGTTGATGAGACCAATGAGGTCAATTCCCTATTGTGAGAAGGACCATATATCTTGAGTGGATGTAGATCCTGATTGAGAATGTGAGTAAGATTGGAATGTTCTTGAAATTTAATGAATTTCATAATGTATGCACAAAAATCTTGATTGATATTGGGCTAGTAATATCCCATTCATAAGATGCATTTAACAACAACCATACTATTAAAGTGTCCACCACATATACTATTGTGGACTTCTTGGATAGCTTTAGTGGATTCATGAGACTTGAGACATCGTAATAAGAGGCCATCAAATCCGTGTTTGTAGAGAACACCACCTATGATGAAATATCATGTAGCATGTTGGAGAAAATATCATTTAGAATTTTTAGATAGGTTAGAGGGAATTTTAGATTCTCGAGAGATAATTATAAGTTTAAGTGTACCAAAGGTCGATGGATTGTCTTCGATGAGATTGATAGAAAGAAGTTTGTGGTGTGTGATGGTTGATCTAGTCTATGCAAAACAATGAACAATTTAGAATCATCAGTTGATATAGGGATGAGTGATGCAAGAGAAGCCATGATGTCTGTGAACTTATTAGAAGATCGTGGAACTATTTGGATGGTGTAATGATCAAAGGATTCTAAGAGGAATTCAACAATGGTTTTATATTTTTGTAGAATTTCATTTTTGCATTGATAAATTCCTTTGATTTTTTGATGACGAGTTGAGAGTATCCATAGATATCTAGGATTTGAACACCAAACATGATAGTTATTTTAAGTTACATGATGGTGGCTTCATATTGGCCATGTTATTAGTGCATTCAAAGTTTAATTTGAAGGATAGAGGGATAAGAGTCCCAGGGAGGTATGATAATGATATCGACACCTCCCCTGTTAACACTTATAACCATAAAAGAAAAGTGTCATTTTGATAGGATTGTATTCTTGATTGATGGTGTTGATGCATTCATCTAGGAATTGTTTATAAGGTAACTAATTTTTTAGGAAGAGGAGCTTAGGCGAGCTATTCAACGATGGATTTTCCTTTAATAGATTTTTGTGGTATGAATTCTAGATCAAAATCAGTCATGAGCATAAGCCATCAAGTGATACGAATCCTGTGATATGGATTGGAATGCATGGTTTTGAGGGGATTGAAATTTGTGACAACGTAAGTTTTATTATTAAGTAGATAGTGACGAATTTTGGAAGTTGTGAATACAAGTGTACAACACAACTCTTCTACATCGGTGTAACGGGTTTCATAGTCATGGAGAGTGTAACTTATATAATAGACAACTTGTTCATGACCTTTCTCATCTCAATGTGCTATCATAGCACCCAGGGCATGGATAGTAGTGGATATGTATATATAGAACAACCCCCTCGTGTGGAGGAATAAGCATAGGTGGTGATAAAAGATATTGTTTGAGGTATTCAAAGGTATTTTGACAATCATGATCCCATTTGAAGTGGACGTCCTTTCGAAGGAGATGGTGAAAAGTTTGACAATGATAATAAAGTTGTGAGATGAAGTGGTGAACTAATTGAAGTCTACCTTGAAGGCTGTGAAGATGTTTGAGGTTTGATGGAGGAGTCATCTCGATGATGGATTTGATCTTGATGGGGTCTACTTCAATGACCCATGATAGAAATGATTAACCCTAGGAGCTTTCCGGTGAGAACAAAAAATACACACTTAGTAGGGTTAAGGTGAAGATAGTATTGGATGATTCGAGCAAATATAATGTCTACGACAATAAGATGGTCCCTAAATTTCTTGTATTTTCCTAGGAGGTCATCAACGTAGTCTTATACAATTTTATGGATGAGATCATGAAAAAAATATGTCATAGCATGTTGATAAGTGGCCCTTGCATTTTTAAGTCCCAAGGGCATGATGCGGTAGTAGAAAGTCCCCCAAGGAGTAATGAATGAAATTTTATGTTTATCATTGGTAGAAATGAGGATTTTATTTTAGTCATAGAATCCATCCATGAGGGAGAGAATTTCATGTCGGTAGTAAGGCCGACACCGATCAATGTTAGGAAGAGGAAAGTAATCTTTGGGACAAGTGAGATTGAGGTCTCGGAATTTTGTGCAGATGCATAACTTTCTAGAGGATTTTGTTATGGGTACAATGTTATAGAATCATTTTGAATAATCAATGGGAAATATGATTTTTTTAGAGAGAAGGCATTTTAGTTCTTCTTTGATAAGGAGAGCTACATGAGGGTGCATCCTACATAGCTTTTGTTTAATATACTTAGCATTGGGATAGGTGGCGATATTGTGGACTACAATGTTAGGGTCAATACCTGGCATGTCATTATATGACCATGTCACTATATGACTCAAGCATATCCTTCCCCTCATTGTCCCTAGTGAAGCAGTGGGTTCATCTAACACAGTACATTCTTGAGAATTTTATAGTAATTTGGGAGGCATGGAATGGGATAGGGTCTCTAAAATAAAATGTATTTTTATGAAAATTTATTTTGAAAAGGATTATGACATGATAGAATAGCTTTTATAATTGTCATGTTATAAGGCCTTAGTTTTGGACCTTAGGTTGTGCACTCTGTCAATATGATTTTTCAAGATCCTATATATTTAATATTTTCATATCCATAAGGGAAGGATGCCCATTATCTCTATCTCTCGTATGTTTTGGCATTAGAAGGATCCATCTATTTACTTACCGTATACTCTACCCAAATTTTGGTTAAAAGCATTAAACTTCCTCAATCTAAAAAATAACTCATAAATTGCCACTTTGCAAATGACACCTTTCACATCTTTATTGAGGAAGAAGTTTTGTTGGAATCAAAATTGAATGAGAAGGGGGTGAATTAGTACTTTAAAAATTTAAACATTCATATTTCATTTCTTAAATCATAAAGCATTTAACCATTAATGTGTACACAACATCATACAACATACATTCGAATAACCATAACCATGAGAGAGAACACCATAAAACAAGATGTAAGTGGTAAACCCTCAAGGGAAAAAAAGACCCACTTTGAAAAAAACTTTATTATAGCGATGTTTCAAATTTATTTGAGCACCAACTCAAAAAAAGAGAACCAACCCATAATTTAGTGATGCACCAACCCCACAAGGAGCACCAAACCATACTTTAGTGAAGCAATAACTCCATAAGGAGTATACAATCCCACAAGATGATAAAGAACCCACTAAACCACATTTTTATGAAGATCTATGATATTTTGTTTTGAAACAAGCGATGGAGATATCCTATTCATCTCACACACATTCAAACCCTTGCTCAAACCCTCATTCACCTAGCTGGATCTTTCTTCTTCTTTTCATGGATAAAATTTTCTTCAAACCCTTGAAAACAAGCTCTTTAACATTCCTAAACTTGTCACACACTTCTTCAGATCTGATTATATGCCTTCATACTTGTTTCAATCACACGTATGGATCACAATTTTCCCTCTCTCTCAACTAGTGTAAATTTGAATTCAAACATACACTTTATACCCTTATCAACTCAAAAACATGAAGCAAGTTGGTACTACACCTTTAGTTCGACTAATACATATTAAAAAATTACACATCCGAAAATTCGTGGGTAGATTGGATAAAACATTCACAATGTACTTAGCCCTCTTTATAGGTCGGTTTATTGCTCATGCTAGCGGGAAACATGCAAGTCTCACAGAGCTCGGGGTTGGGATCTCATCCCCAGTGTTTTGGAATGGAAGAAAAAGAAAGATCAGACCGAAGGAAGAAAAGAAATAATTCCAGGGTCGGGAAGATCTATGCTTTTAGTTTGGTAGATCTCAGCCAAACCTACTTGCATAAATAAACTTGATAAACAAATGATGGAAAAGTAGATATGACATTAAAACACGAGATCTAACGTAAGAAAGATCTAATCCACGATTATTGAGTAAATCACGAATAATTGTATTCTTGTTCTTTTCACATAAGAAAGCTCAAACTATTTCTATCTAAAAATGTTTCCCATAATACAACAAGTATTTACTTAAGAAGGAGAGAAAAGAAGGCAAAAGGCTAACAACCTATTTCAAAGATATTTAAAAAGTCAACAATTGACTTGGGCAAGTTTTTGGATGGCAACATCCCATGGTGCAACATGGATGAAGTCATCGTGTATCACATGCTTTTTAAATATCTTACAAAAATGATCAACGGATCCCAAGAAGAAACCACTCAAAACACTTTCAACATGTGGCAGTGATGCCTTTGGAAATGGCGCACTTATCCATATATAGAAATCAGGCGCCATTTGGCGCACCATTCAAAGACATGTGACCTTTAAATCACATCCATGATTTCGGGCGCCCTTTAGAGCACTCATTACATCATTCATAGGCGCACCATTTTTCCACAAAACTTTTCCTTTTCATTTGTCGTGTGAACATGAAATTCCTTACGCCCTTTGGGCGCACTTTTCAAAAAGAACTTAGCCCTTTGGCGCACTTTACAAAATCAGGGAACTTATCGGCGCCCTTTGGCGCACTGCCGTTTGGCATGTCACGGGAACTTATCAGCGCCCTTTTTCGTTTGGCATGTACAAGATGACACTCAAATCGCAATGACTTATCAGCGCCCTTTCGAAAAGATTGAAAAATGGCTAAGTCCTTAAAACTTGATTTTCGGAAGAGAACTTTGGACTTCACTCAAACTTCCTTGGGGCCAAAACAAAATTTTTGTATGGTTACTCAATTCATCAATTTTGCGGGATAACAAAGCTCTTTCTGGGGACTATCAGTGAAACTCGGGGTAGAGAATCTCCATGTGCCTATCCATTGGGTACGGAGTCTAGGGGACCGGAGGGAGAACAAAGGAAACACACAACAACCGAAAGCAAACACACGGCGAAAGCAAACACACAACGAAAAGAGCAAAACAACTACAAGAAGAGAGCTGTCACAAAGAAGAGAGCAAGCTCTACTTCAGAAGATCTTCGAGATCTTTGCCCGCTATAGGAAGCGGGAGCTTGGTTCCATCCAGATATGAGAGATAGAAACTATTCTCTCCATTGAGTTGCTTGATTTTAAAGGGCCTTCTCCATAGGAAAAAACTTTCCGTGCATGCCCTTTGGCTCTCTACGCTTGTCCCAAAGAAGACGAGATCTCCCACTTGAAAACTCTCTCTGCTTGGCTTTCTTATCAAAAAGCCTCTTTAATTGATTCTCGATGTTCTGATAAACCACTTTTACTCTCTTTTCTTCAGAGACATGATCCTCTTTTCAAGAGAATTTTGAAAAGGCTCGTTGCGGAAGCGGGTAGTTCGGCGAGAAATGGGAGGTCCATAACACTGAAAAGGTGACATGCCGAGAGATCTCTTGGGAGTAATGCGGTCCGCCCACAAAGCCTCGTACAAAGACTTGTGCCAGGACTGATTCTCATCAACTAGCTTCCGTATGATGGTCACTAGGTTCTTATTACTAGATTCTCGCTTGGATGGTGCCCGAGACCTTGGGATCATAGTGCATTTAGGATCATTTTGACGAAAGGGTTTGGCACCTTCTTTCAATGGGATGTCGTGATGGACATCCTTTGGCTTGAAAGACTTTAGATCAGCATAGGACCATGCTAATACAATTAAGCCTTGACAAATTTCCGCTTTTCTTCCGGTGCACGATGTTCACAAAACGGAATGCCTCGTAACCTATATTATGTCTCTGGGATGAGCAAGATCGCCCCTTCTTCTTTCTCACAAGGGTCATGCACAAACAGGTGTTCGGAGAAACCAGGCCCTTGAATTTTATTTCTTTGGTGACATATGCCGTCTTTCTCTCTCGATTCATGGTTTTGATCTGTTGATTGATTCGCGGCATGTTGAGGTGGATCCTTCAAAATACAACTCATCAAAATTTCTGATTTTTCTAGAAAGGCAATGAGGTGATTATCATCGTTGAATACCGCCAATCCGAGAGTTATGCAGCACGCTCGGGCGGAAAACCACTTCAATGATGTATTTGTTCATTTTCAAACCGGGTGCGGGAGCATGAGAGATCTTTGAAGCGGCCAATGAATCGGCCATGTCATTTTGAGCTCTTGGAATTGCCCCTATCGAAAAGGCATCAAATTCCTCAATGCTGTCCCATCGCATTAAGTGCTTTGAGCCTTTCATTTTCCTTGGTAAATCCTTTTGACTGATTTACAACCAGCTCGGCATCACCTTGAACTTTTAGATTTTTAATTCCTCTTTCCTTCGTAGCTTGCATGAGCAAGAGAGACTCATACTAAAGCAGTATTGTTAGTGTTGAAAACTGCAATTTGAAAGAAAGAGGAATTACCTCCTCCTCGGGAGATATTAGCACGGCTCGGCGCCACATCCACTAGTTGCATTGCCTGCCATCAAATTGCAAGGTCAGGACTTATTAAGGTCCTTTTCTTGAGCGAAACATCCTTTGTATCCGCCTCGGTAGATAAGAAGTAGTTCCCCATTCTGATGATTCGAAAAGGATTTGGGCTTTGGGGTCTTGAGTTAGTGACCAAGTATTTCTTTTGGGATTCCGGCTCCAAAGTTTACATTACGCCTTTGATTTGGAATTCTAGCTTATTAACTCCATATGAATTTCTCCACCAACTTGCTGCAAAAGCTCCTTCCCGACAAAATTCCATGAAAGTGCGGAATGTCGGTCCGACAAGGACGGTCATCTTTACTCTTTTATCGGGAAAGGCCGCAAACGCAAATGCGCGTCTTTGATTTGGCCAATCAACGGCACTTGCTTGGTCTCCAATGAGTAACACCGAAAGGCTTGGTAAGAGTGAGGCCCAAAGCATGGGCGACTTTTTACCCGGCATGACATTGTCGAAGCTCCGGAATCAATTATGCAATTACTCTCGCTTGTAACCATTGATGCGAGGGAGAGATAGAAAGGTTCTATCTTGCACAGCGAGACGTTGAAGCAACATTTATATGGGATTCAGGGGAGTGGAAAGGATTCCTTTAGGGGAAGCTCCGATTAGATATGACTTGGCCTTGGATATACTTAGTCAATCTTACAAGTCACCCGGGGTTTGTTGAAGATACTCACTTGGACATTTGAATCTTGGTCTTTTTGCATGATCTATTATCAACGCGCCAGGTTCACATTGGTGAGGGAATGAGTCCTTCACTTAGCGATGATGGAATAGGGTTTGATCTTGATAGGAATATGAGGGGGCTGATTCGAGGAGAGATGGCGGAAAAGACTTCTTTGCAAAAGACTTAACAGGAATTGAGTAGGAAGAGGATTACTCTCTTTTAACAATGGTTGGAGAGCACGTTTGACGCGACCTTCTCATACGCACATGGCAGCGACACGCTTCTTTTCCTTGCGGCGGTGAAAAACCATATGATTGTCCACTTGCTAGCCACGAGTACTCTCTCTTCATCAGATTCATCCTCATTAAATTCCATATATCCTCCGGCTCACCGACATCTTGATCATCTTCGTCTGAGGTGAAGATTCTTCATAATCTTGCTCTTCCTCTTCAATTTCAGCCAAAGCATTGGTGGAGGAGCTTGGCGCCAACCGTGGAGCAGTTGCAGGTAAGCGCGGTCTTTGTGAAACATTGTTAGGAACAAAATTCCTCCGCGGGACATCCCGGTACGAGGAACTAGGAGAGGCCTGGGCCAACTGTAGCTTTAATGCGAGCAGATCGTTCGCCATCTTTTGGAATGCTGGATCAGACGAAGTAGTAGGCGAGGGATCTGAAGATTTGGACCTTGATGATTCCCTTCTCAACTCGCCAGATATTATCAAATTGTCTTCTATCCGGATATTATGAGCCAGTAGCTATCGCTCTTCAAGGAGCAAGAAACTGACTTTTGAGCTCATGGCGTTCACGAAGAAACACTTCTGATTCTCCGGTGTTGGAAGCATGGCAGGAGGGACACGGTTGATTAATGCATTGAACCGGGCGACAAAATCGCGCATGGTCTCATTTGCCTCCTTCTTCAGGTGAGTGATTTGTGATAACAATGCAAACGCATCCTCGAAGGCTTGTACTGCGTCTTCAAAAGCTTCATGCATAAGTAGCCCTTTGGTGATAGATCCGCGGCAAATGCTGAAACCACTCACCTTGTGCGAGCCCTTGTAGAGTTTCTTGGCCGACACATCTTCATGAGTCACATCCAAAATCATGACATAATGAAAGCGAAATGTGGGAATCGTGTGCTTTGACGCTCTCGTCGAATTTAGGAAAATTCTTTCGATTTCCGTGAGGGATTGGATGTGGTAAAGCTAACGGACCCATAGCGTTTCCCCATGGTGCGCCATCGAAAAGCCGGAAGAGAATGGGTGGAAGTGTAGTTCATTGAGTAAAGAGGCACTACAAAGGGATGTGGATGCTTGCAAAAGACTTTTTCTTCGTGAAGGCGAGACACTCTGGATGAATAGCTGAGCTTAAGCTTCTGAAAAAGCGTCAGGTGTTGGCTGAAATTGTGCCTCACGAAGCGATCGAAAGTAGGATCAGCTTCTCCACGGGCTCTTCTGTGGCTGCGCGTAAAGGGTTCACTCGTGTTGTACCTTTTGATCTCGTAATATTAAGCAGAGATTTAAACTTTATTTTGGGTGTGCTTGCTGATTTTCTAGTTTTTCGACAAAAACATTCTCGGATATTTGAAAATTATCCTCTTAGGGAAACCGATTGCAGTTAATGACAAAGTAACAACGAGGATAAGATGAAGATAGTAAGCTGATTTTCGGATCTGGTTTTAATTTTGAGAGGGTTTAAAACATTTGAGAAAATAGTTAAAAACTGAGATCTACGGAAAATGATGATTTTGATAAAAACTCGGGAACTAAAGATAATGCCCGGATCTATGATTTTGAAGAAAATTTTCAATTTGGAGTACTTTTGCAAATTTTTAGGATTTTTAACAAAAAGGTTTAGATTTGCAAACCGGCAAAGACTTTGCTGATTTTCTGATTTTTATCTTTCTACTAGCATAGATCTAACAGTCTGTTCGAATCCCAAATCGGAGTCGCAAAAGCTGTTGGCCCGAAAATCAGCCGCAAGGCGGATCTATGGATAAAGCGAGCCAACGGTGTGGGGCTTAGCCCTCTTTGAGACAACAAGCTGAAAACGGTTTATTGCTACCTACTAGGGAACCTGTCAAGTCTCAACTTGGGGGGTTGGGATCTCATCCCGGAGAGTGTTTCAGTGAGAAAAGAAAGGAATGGAAGAGGGAAAAGAGAAAGATCAGATCCGAAGGAAGAAAAGAAATGAATTCCAAAGCGAAGGGTGAAGATCTATGCTTTTAGTTTGGTAGAAATGAGCCAAACCTACTTGCATAAATAAACAAAGCACTTGATAAACAAATGACGGAAAAGTAGATATGAATCCAAGCATTAAACACATACGAGATCTAACGTAAGAAAGATCTAATGCATAACACAGTTATTGAGCACAAAGTCTGAATAATTGTATTACTGTTCTTTTCTGTTACAAGAAAGCTCAAAGTCTTTCTCTCCTCACTTCTATTTCTATCTAAAAAATGTTCCCCATAATACAACAAGTATTGGGGTATTTATAGAAGAAGGAGAGAAAAGAAGGCAAAAAGGAGCCAACAACCTATTTACAAAGATATTTAAAAAGTCAACAATTGACTTGGGCAAGTTTTTGGATGGCAACATCCCATGGTGCAACATGGATGAAGTCATCGTGTATGCCAACATGCTTTTTAAATATCTTACAAAAATGATCAACGGATCCCAAGAAGAAACCACTCTTTAGTGTAAAAGGCGCACTTTTTCGGCATGTCGACGCGGCGACTTCTCGGGCGCCTTTGGAAATGGGCGCACTTATCAAAGATGTCGACAGGAACTTATCGGTGCCATTTGGCGCACCATTGAAGACATGTCAAAGACATTGTGGCCTTTGGAAATGGCGCACTTATCGGCATGTCGACAAGAACTTATCGGCGCCCTTTGGCGCACCGTTTGGCATGTCAACATGAACTTCCTTGCGCCCTTCGCGCACCATTTTTCGTGTCAACATGAACTTCTTTGCGCCTTTTGGCGCACCATTTGTCGTGTTAACATGAAAACGCCCTTTGGCGCACTTTTCAAGCATGTCAAAGGAACTTATCAGCGCCCTTTGGCGCACTCTTAAGATGTCGGCAGGGAACTTATCGGCGCCCTTTGCACCGTTTGGCATGTCAACGGGAAAGCGCCCTTTGGCGCCGACATGTCAACAAGAACTTCCTGCGCCCTTTGGCGCACTCTTGACATGTCGAGCAACTTATCAGCGCCCTTTCGAAAAAAGATCGAAAAATGGCTAAGTCCTTAAAACTTGATTTTGGAAAGAACTTTGGACTTCTTTTAACGTTGTCAAACTTCCTGGGGCCAAACAAAATTTTTGTATGGTTATAAATTTCCCTTGACAATTTTGCGGGATAACACACATAAATTCATTAAAACATTCACAATGTACCCATATAGGTGGTCATGCTCAAACATAACCAACAAGCTCAAAACCCCATCACTTGGATGAGAAAATGAAAAACACCATAACCATGATTATTCAAGATCCCAAATTCACCACACATGTCAAATATGACATAACAACACCATTCATGGATTTTAATTATTTTTCACCAATCAAATTCTTCATAACTTACTTAAGAAGGCTCATATCCTTCACAAAACAATTGTTTCTAGGACCCTTTCTTCACCTTTAGGAATCAATACCACACCAAAACACCTCAACTATGGCATGTAACCCATATATAGAAATACCTTGACCTTTATATCACATCCATGATTTCTAGAGCTCATTAATCATTCATAGGTGCAAACCACAAAACTTTTCCTCTTCACTAAATTGAGCTACCAAAAAGTAGTTTTACAAAATCAATGAGTTTGCACCATTTTTCCACTTACAAGATGACCAAATGCATTAAATAGGAAAAAAATCATCCATATTCACTCTCCAAATGATATCAATCATCAATCAATCCATATCATACATCTCCTACCTCCATCTTCTAATAAAAGCAATTCAGTCATAAGAAACCAACAACTTTCTTCTCTACAAACTAAGTTGGTTAACCTATAAAATATCATCATCGGAGATAAAAATTATACCATTAGAAATCCCTCTAAATCTACTTTCAGAACATCTTAAATTTCCTTCCAACTCTAAGTGAAAGGCTTTCAATGAGGTCCATCTCTAAAAATGTCTTAAAACTACCCCAAAACTGCCTTAAGACCAGTCTTCATAAATAAGGCACACTCGCCATTTAGGATCATAACCATGATCTTAAATAATAATGTAAATCAATTAAAACTCACACGATAAAAACAATGTCAATTTATTTCATACTTCCTTTGGACAACTTTGTCTCAAACTGAACTTCTTCATAAAATTACATTTTTAGGTGGGGTCCACTCATCACCACATGATCTATCTTACCTTTCTGGAAATCTGGAGGAGTATTCTAAAACATCCAATCATCATAATAGAAATACCAATTAATTTTGGTAACTTACCAAGTAAATATTTCCTACCGATTTTGAGTTAGGTATTCAAGCACACAAAAAGTTGATTACCTTCTTAACATTCGTTCATAAAAATGTGATGATGAAATGAATTCATTATTTTGTAAAACATTATTAACTCAATGAAAAATCATCCATGAAAGCCACAAGGTCCATAAAAATCACACACCTACTCATTGTGAGCATCATAAGGTGCAATTCAAGCTGGAAAATACTCTTTCTTGGACCCTATTTCACACAAAACAACATAACTTGTGAAATATTCTTTAGAATGACTCAAAAAAATTCTCAAACTTGTAAGTCACCCCTATGTCATCATCATGGTTCAAATAGGTCTCCATATTCTCAACCCATCACATTTTCATGACTATCCCTTGGGGTTTTGCATGGTTTAGGCTAGGGTCAGTTGAATCAACACAATCAATCATCATGAAACCTCTCCAAAAGGACCACACAACCGTCAGACTACTACTCATGTAATAAAAAGGCTATCTAGTCCTATGCTAACATTTTCATGGGTACTTCACCTACCGCAACTTAGAGAGGGTACAAAATACCACAAACTAAGAAACATGCATTCCCTTTGTTAAACTTGATCAGACAAAGCAATATATTAGTTTCCTAGTGAAGAAGGATGAACTTAAGAAGGGTGAACAGACACCACAACTCAACTGCATGCAATACTCCACCACTCGATAAGCACATAACTCCAAGAACCTGCAATAGAAACGTGAACTTGCACAGTGTACCTGCAAGCATGAGAAAAGGCACAAAGAAGTATAGAAGGATGAAAGGACCAAGATTAGTCACAAACACACACTTTTATTACTTCAATAATGTGCACAATGCATCATACATTCATAAGAGGCAATGGTTTCCATTACAGTCTTGAAGAGGAGGCTTGAAATTTCTCTCAACACACAAGGACAACTTGTAGAAGAGAGAGGACTCTTGAAAAATTGCACTTGCCTAAGATGTCTAACTTTCCAACCTATCTGACCTATGTTGGAACCCTTTGGAATGAGCCTCCAACTTACATTTATAGAAGAATATGTGAGAGAGAAGAGGAAAGGTCATAATTACATTCCTAAATTGAAGGTACATGATGGTTCATTTATTACAGTTGGTTGAACCACTTTGAGAAGCTTCCATCATGTGCCATTAATGCCCGGTTGACCTAATCTTTCAATTAATTAAAAGAATATTTAAATAAAATATTTAAATAATAATAATAAATATTATTATTAAAATATTTAAATAAAAATATTAAATTAATTAAAAATTAAAATGGTGGGACCCCCCATTGATTGGTTTGACTCAAGAGGAGGGAGGTCATGAAGAAAAGGTCAAAAATAACCCAACTCGGTGGTTGGCTCACCGAGCCAACTCACCAAGTTGGGTCGATTGAGCTCTCCATGAGTATTCTCCACCATGTTCCACGCACATGAGCTCACTTTCCTACACACATCAGACTCAACCTTGAGCATCCAGACCAAAAAACATGCACCAAGCTCCAAAATGAGCTTCTTCCACTCGACTTGAGCAAATCGATTCGAGCTCCACTTTCCTCTCGAACTCTGAGTTCTCAACCCGAGCTTCAAAACTCAAGCTTCAAAGTGAGCTTTTGACCAATGTTCAATTTCACAAACCAGCTCCAACTCATGATTCAAGATCTTCCTTCCTATGTGCACTCTGAGCTATTTTTTGATCTCATCCTTCTATGCCATGATCTTGAGCCTTTCATCTGAATGAGCTCATCTTTTTCCATCATTCATCTCATCATAGTGATTTTTCACAACCTTATCACCATTTACAAGCTTGAAATGATTTCACTGATCTCTTTCAAATTATCTGATCATTCATGTCACTTTGCCCACCATCTCCTTTGACTTGAACTCATGATCTTAATCATATGATTCTCCAAATCTTAAGCCTCACTCATTAAATCATGAGTCTTCTTTTTCATTTCTACACACAACTCACCATCACCAATGAGCTCAACTCAACTCATAAGTATCCAAGCATCAAATGTTGACTGACCCAAGCCTATGCTCTCTTTTCATCCATGAACTCTCACGATCCATTTCACCTGGAATCCTAAACTTACTTGAATTCTCATCTTCATTTTCATCATGTCATCATGACTTCTAAATTGTAAGCTTTGATTTCAGCTCTGAATGATCTGATCATGCATTCATGATTCTGAGCTCCTCTCTCTATCTCACTCTCTTCACTCAGCTTCCATTTATCTGATGAGCTTAATCTTCATGAGTCCTCAGATCACCATTGATATCTTAACTCATTCTGCTCCTCTATTGATCCCATTGTTTCAATTATCACATGCTCAAATGCTCATCAGATCTCTTGACTTCGAATTCTTCACCAATCTCATCCAACTCAACTGATCTCATTCCAAGAGATCATGATCATGAGCTCAAATCATCATCAGCTCAAGCTAGCTCAGCTATTGACATGTTCATCTGAATTTTTCAAAATTAAATTTACCAATTCAACATGATTCATTTCAATCAAGCTCTACTCTTCAAATCTCATTATTTACACTTCAACTCAAATTCTCACTTTAGATAACTTCATCATTAATTCAATCATTTGATTGACTCATTCTCATTCGCTCATTTTCTCATCTCCTCATCTTCACTTCAATCCATTGAACTCTTTTCATTACTTTGAATTTCCATAACCATCATTATTTTTTCTTTCAGCTACATCAACTCAATCACTATCTCAATCTCACATTCATCATTTCACTTCTGTAATTATTTTTATTCAATGCATCACTCACCATCTCATCTCTTTAAATCTCAGTTTTAATTCTTCAATCATCTCGCATTTCTCAATCAGTTAATTTTACTTTTTCACAAATGAGATCGATCCATTTTTCCATCCTATGTGAATCAAGCTTGAAATTTCTAATCTCCAGTTCTGATCATACTTTCAGCTCACATCTTATCATGACCCTTGTCATCGCATAATGACTTCATTCATTCAAGCTTGTTCTCTCCATTTTCATCATTTTGATGAATGACTCCCATGAGCTCTCAGCAATTTTAAGCTATCAGCCATTATCCACACTCATTTCACCATCAAGCTTTTCAGAAATCCTTATCCATCACTTGAGCTCATCATACATCTTCAGAATCAACAATCTCATTTGACCATGCATGAGCATGCATCAGTTTTTCTCTCCCGGCTTGACACAAATCTCATGAATCTGAAAATCATCATTTTGAATCTTCTTCTTCATTCTGTTCGATCTTAATTCATGAACTCATTTTAATTTCAATGACTCACTCATCACTCACTCTCACTATTTCACAATCACTTTCGATCAACTCACTACTCATAACTCCATTGGCTTCTTCAATAATCGACTTCTTTCAACTCCGAATTTGACTTGAGTCATCTCAAATCAAATGACCACTCAATCATCTAAATGTCTTCTTTAATACCATTAACCAATGACCACTAATGACTCATATCGAATGGATTTGACTCACTCTTCACTTCTAACATGAATTTCACACCATGCTTTTCTTTATGACATCTCACATCATCAACAATACTCTCCTTTCAAATTACTACCAAATCGAATGGATCAAGATGGAAACAAGCATCTTCTCACTAGTGATTTTCATGTATTTTTCAAATCCTCCTTCCACAATCTTCAACCATGAATGGTTTTAACCTCAAGTTAGACCACCATTTTTCCATCCATCATAATTTTGCACTACTCTTACTCATTAAATGAACTCATTCCATGAGTTGTATTCATTTCATCTCAAAAATTTCATTACTAACTTGGATGACTAACTCTTGGCTCTCTTAACGCCCTTTTTTCCTAATTCCCACTTAACTTACCATTTCCACCATGAATTCACTTTGAAATCTATCAAGCTCTTTCTCATACCTTCTTAATCCACATGAGCTCTAAAATTCTCACACCCAATGCCATTCATCTACTCACCATCTTAGAAAACATTCTTCACTATGAAACTCAAAATTTTCTCAACTCATCGTTTCAATCTCATGATGAGGCCACATTCTCAAGTGGATTTCGACTCATGGAATTTTTCTAAACCTCGAGTCATCATTTTGAAATGAATTCCTCATGAACCACATGACATGATCTGAATTTCATTTACTCACTTTTGAGCTCACCATATCCGATAACTTTTTTTCATCTTTGCAACCACAATCACATTTTTTTTTCCTCAATGCCGATGTAGAATGAGCTTCATTGCCCTTTTTCAATCCATTTCAATGTTCAATTCTCATCTTGAGCTCATCTTGAAATCTAAAGTTTCTCCTTCATGATCTCATTTTTTCCATTTCAACCATCTCATTTGAGCTTCATCAATCGAACCATTTTCACAATTAACCTGATTAAACTTGACTATTCATCCTTCACCAATGAGCTTAATGACTTTAGTTGACCAAACCACTTTGATTTTTATTGACATCTTCCTTCACCATCCTTAATCTGATATGGATTTAATCAATGTCACTTAATTAATACTTTTAATCGACTTCATCTTTTCACAAGCTTCATTTTTAGACTGACTGAACTCATTGACCTCCATTTTGCATTCATCCTTCTCACTTGAGCTTATACCTTTAATTTGACCTATCATCTCAAGCTGACTAAATGCTCCATGTGAATTCACTCATCAGCTATCAAGTTAAGCATCGATCTCAAAAGACTTTCTTTATGATCTTCAATCTCACTTCCATGTCTTCATCAATCAATTTGAAACTCAATTTATCTTCCTGATCTCGAAGCATTGATGAAACTCCAAGATTTCCTTTATCAATCCTCAAGCTCACCTAATGCATCCTCATTATTTTCATCAGCTCTGATATCAAGCAATTCCTTATCTTCATGTTCCTAAAATTTTCTTTTTTTTAATTCAATTAGCTGATTTTTAATCAAATTTTCCCAATTTTTTGAAAAATCACTTCACTTAAAAGCTCAACTCATTTGACTTCTGATTTTTTGAATTGACCCTAGTTGAGCTACAGATAATGAAAATTCTCAAGTTCTCAACCGAAATTCAAACCGAGTTTCTAAGTCAAGATGATTTGACCCATTAATGCTAGTGAGCTCACTATGCAATTATTAATTATTTTAATCATGTTATCTCGTGATGACTAGAAATGGGCCCTGGGACCAATGTCATAATTTGGTCAAAATAGACCCGTTGTCCAATTTTTCCATGTGTGCAAAATTGGATAACATTTTTGGTGACTCTCTAGGGATGATTTCTACTAAGCATGATTCTAGTAGCCTTAAGTCATCCATTGGGCATGGAGTCAATATTGGAATCTAAAAGTGATTTGATCTTTTGTGATACATCCTAGAATCCTCTTGAGCATATCCGATCTTGGACCTCCCTAGAATGCTAAGCATGAAGTATATTGAAACTATTGAATGCTTGACATCTATGGAACATTACAAGAATTTTGAATGAGGTAGATCATGAAACTCTTATGGAAACTTTGAACCTTCCTTCTCCTTTAACACCTCCAATGATGAAACAATGTGCAACAACAACACAAAAACAACAACAAACAAGGAAAGCAAAATAACAACACACACACAACAATGTGCATAAGCACTTGGAGGAAAACACCTAACTAAACTATACAGGGGGTGGAACGCTTCTCAAAAACAAGCTTTGAGATGTATCCCATTCACATGAATGGGAAGTTCTTCTCCATTGAGCCTGGATAGATGAAATGAATTCACCTCTTTGCAACTCGTGATGATGTATGGCCCACTCCAGAGAGCATCAAACTTGGCATGCTTTCCTGGTTTGGCCCTGTCTTCATCCCATTTGAGGACTAAATCTCCCTCTTAAAAATGCTTAGATGCCTTTTTGTCAAAATATTTCTTAACCTGAGCTTGATGTTGCTCCAAATTCTTCATAGCCTTGTTTTGTACTTCCTCTAACTCCATGAGTTCAAAAACCTTACTATCAGAGGATCACTCTCCATAACTTCAAGTTGATGAGCTAACTCCAAAGAAGGTAACTCCAAGGAGAGTGGTTTTTTTCTTCCTTCCATATACAAGCATGAAAGGAGAATTCCCTATGGCCCTTTTAGGTGTGATCCGATCTGCCCATAAGGTAAGTCTTAAGATGTGTATGCCAAGTCCTCTTGTTAGTTTCCATCATGCGCTTAATAATCCTTATGAGGTTTTTTTACTAGACTCACCAATCCATTTCCTTGTGGATAGTAATTGGATGAAGTCTTGAGGTAGACCCCATTTTTAACATCCCATTCACTCAACTTCATACCAAGAAAATCCATCATGTTGTTTGAAATGACTGTAAAAGGAACACCGAACCTTGTCATTATACCTTCCAAAAATCCAAACTACCTTTTTCTTTCTCTCTTTCAATGCTACCACCTCTGTCCATCGAGTAAAATAGTCTCATTGCAATAAGGACCCATTTATGTCCATCACTGGATGGAGGATTAATCATTCGATGAAGTCCAACCCCATTGAACAAAGGGTTGATCCACTTGAATTGGATGCAAGTGGAAGAGCTGCCAACTTTTGCTTTTCCTGTGAAAAAGGCACATTCTTTACATTTCCTTACCAGAGATGGGCATCTTTGAACAAATCAGCCAATAGTAACTAGCTCACATGATCTTGGTAGTAGTTGTTCATGTAGAGTAATGTCCTCCAGATAGGCCATTATGAAACTCTTCTAGTATCTTACTCACTGTTCGGTCTTACGCACCGAAGGAGGACACCATTCAAATCCTTTTGAAAGAGAACATTATCTACCAAAACATATGGAATAGATTGAAGATGGAAAGTTTGTCTTTGGTTTTTATCCATGTTCATAGGATATACTCCTGAGAAGAGGAAATTCTTCATTTTGGATAACCAGTCAACTTGATCATCACTCTCATCAGTGTTTAGGAGCATCGTATCCTCATCACCTTTTGATTCCATGTCTGCAGCAAGTTGTTGACACAAACCTTTACCTCTGACAAGTTTGGTAACCTTGATATGTACATCATACTCCATCACCTTCGTGATCCATCCAAATGCACTTTTTCATTCATCTCTTTGTTCAACAAAAACTCCTTGACACCTGGATGAGACACCATCAGATGAATTTTTTTGTTGGACAACATGTGCTTGAATTTCTTCAAAGCTCGAATAACCACAAAGACTTATTTTTCAATGAATGAGTATTTGAGCTCGTAGTCTTTGAGGGATTGACTGAAGAAAGCAATTGGCTGCTCCATCAGATCATCATTTTTTTGGGTGAGGATCCCTGAAATGCTCTCTTGACCTGCAAAAGCATAAAGGATAAAGTCTTTATCAAACCTGGGGTTCACTAGCATGGGAGCTTGAGAAATTTCCATTTTGATGGCTTCAAAGCTCTCTCATCCTTCCTTTTCCATGAGAATGGCATGTTTTTCTTCAGCATGGTTTAGTGGTTTAGCCAATGTCGTGAATTGAGGGATGAATCTCGCACAAAGTTTATGGTTCCTAAAAACTCTGGAGACCCTTCTTATGACTTGGGAGAGATAAGGACATAATCAAATGAATCCTGGATGGATCGATTGATAGTCCTTCCACTGAAACAACATGCCCCAAAAATTTCCTCTGCACTACAAAAATACACTTCTTGGGATTAAGTGAAACCCCAAATTCCCTACACCTTGGAAAACCTTCCTTAGATGCGTGATGTGATCATCTACATGCTTAGAATATATAGTTATGTCATCTAGGTAAACCAAGATGATATCATTGATTAGTCCTTTAAATGCCATGTCCATGGCTCTTTGGAAAGTAGCCCCAACATTGGACAATATGGCATTTTGTTGTAGGCATACGTGCCCCACTTGGTAGTGAAAGCCATTTTGAATTGGTCGATTCTTGGACTAGGATTTGATTGTAACCCAAATATCCATCGAGAAAAGAAAATATTTGAGCTCCTCGCCACCATTTGAAGGATCTTCTCCATTGATGGAAGAGGATAATGGTCTTTCAATGATGCATGATTCAAATCCTTGAAATCTACGCACAACCGAATCTCTCATTCTTCTTTCCTTGGGCACTAGATTGGCTACCCAAGAGGAGTGCTTGATGGGAAAAATAATATAGGCCTCAATGAGTTTGGTTAGCTCCTTTCTCATTAGTGGCTTGATTTTGGGATTAATCGGCCTCTGTTTCTAGTGAACTAGCTTGGCATTAGGATCCAGTTCGATGGTATGTTGTGCTAGACTGGATCAAAACCACACAGGTCTTTATAGCTCCATGCAAAGATGTCATGATACTCTTGAAATTTTTTGATGAAAGCTTCTTTCTCTTCAGAAGTACACACTTTTCCAATCTTCAGAAACTTCTCATGTGCTACCTCGACTTCCTCAAAATCTTCTTCTTTGACCACCATGTTAGAGCTTTGTCTTTTGGCTTGATCATCTAAATTGAAAATGGATTCCAGAGTGACTAAGACTTTTGGTAGTTTTTTTCTTTTCAATTGTATAATTTGATCACCATATGACTCTTACAACTTATCCTGATTTCTTACAAAAAACTCCACCTCTTCTTGTAGGAAAAGGACAATTTTTTTGTCACTATCGAACACTTTCTAACTACTCACATTATCAGGGACTACAGGTCAAACCACCATTTTGAAAATTTCTTCCCTTCTTTCATGACATCAATAGGTATGTCATATTGTGAGCCAATTAGTAGCAAGCCTATCAACATCTTGATTTTGATTTCTAGGAACTGCATGGATTCCAAAAGCTTTCAAAATATTCAATCAAGTCCAGACTTGGTTCTTGTATGATCTTAAAATATCATTCTTGGATGCACTACATGATGACATCACTTGATGGAAAACTAACTCACTATCTCCAAAAATAGTAAGGGCTTTGATCCCCTTCTTTTGGGCTAGTTGAATTCCTTACACAAGGGCCTCATATTCAACAACATTGTTAGTGCAACTGAATTACAACTAGAAAGATGAGAAGTACTTATCTCCCTCTAGAGAAATTAACATAACACCAGCACCAGATCCATTCTTACTTCTTGAGCCATCGAAGAACAATTTCCACAATCCTTCCAAATCACTTGGTGTTTTGACAAGTTATGGTATGATTGTATCTTCTTCATGAATGCAAGTATGTACCCAATCTTGTTTCTTCCAAAAGTAGCAAACCAACTTCTTCTTCTACCAATACATCAAGCATAGGGATCATACTGATGATCTCCACTTACTTCATCTAGACAAGTATCGGGACTTCTTCAACGAGAGTGGTCGGTTCATGATCAACATCTTCTTCTTCTTCGGATCTCTCGATGGTGTAATTCCCATTTATAGGACTAGAAGTGTAGGGTTCTACATGATTATGGAAGATTGGTTCCACCCTTATAGTCACTTTGGTTCCAGTATCGAGTCCTGAGAATCATATGTGACCAATCGGCTGATAGATAACCACCCATCTTGGTAGTGAAATATCGTGATAGGAAGATGGTGAAGAGAGGAGGAAGATCAATGACTGATATGTCTTGGGTGAATGAAAACTTGGGCATGCATGGATGGTAAGTTGAAGTCCTTTGATAACTCCAATAGTCTTAACAATTGTGCCATCCAGCTTAAACAACTCCTCTGTAATGGTGCATATTGTATGCCTAGTACATCTATAATTTGTTTGGGCATGACCTGAGCTATTGCACACCAAGAATCGATCATGCAATTGTGCACCAGGTGGTTTCCAATGATCAAGGAAATATAGAATGGTGGTGGTTTTTTTCTTTAGGAATACTTTTCCTTCTATTTGACACAAACTGTAGTAGTTGTGCTCCATGACTTGATGATCCGCTAGTTGTACCAAAACTATTTAGAGCCTCTCGCAACAAGTTTCTTTGAGAAGGAATTGAGAGTGCATCCCACATAGTAATGCTCATGTTGGTTTTCTTCATCTGTTCCACTATGTTGAAGGGAATTTCTCCTAATTTTTTGACACTTCTTTGAGCATTGGGATCCTCCTTTGGAAAATGCTTGTTGGGTATCGTGATGCCTGATGAACTTTCTTTTCTTGTGGCTTGGCTAATAGGTATTTTATGGTGGTTTCTTTCCCACATCTTTATCAAACCACTTGTGTCTGAGGCTATGAAGTGGATGTTTGATCAGCTTTGGAAGTTTGAGGTTCCATTGCTCTCTTCTTGGAATGAGTGTTTTCCACCACTGATGAGGATTTGTATTCAACCCACAAAAATATTTTCTTGCCAGTTTAGCAAAGTGGTTTCTTCAAGTGCCTATGGTTGATCTGTTATTTCTTACGTAGATGTGTTCTTTTTTTCTAGAAGGGGAATATACACTTTGAACCATAAGGGCCTAGCCAAGAACTCCATTGGGACAAAGATTTTGATTGTGGGGTTGAGAACAAGGGTAACACCATTCGTAGTCTTGAACTAGATTATTTCTGGATAGGTACAATGGCTCTAGATGAGCTAGCAGCAAGAGGGTTCCAAAAGTTCAAAGGTCTGACATTCACAACTTGATTTGTAGCTTGATTTTGTGGCTGATTATTCCCTTGAAAAGGAGGATGGTTAGCCTGATACTGCTGATTTTGTGGCTGATATGGATGATTGTATTGAAATTGTTGCCTCTTGAGTGCAACAAGCTCATTTCCAAATGTTTGCAGTAGTGACTTGACTTCAAATAGATCATTTGAAGAGGTAGGGGAAGATTGAGCTAGTTGATTAGAGGCTACTGGAATAGGAGCAATGATAGGCTGATTGTTTGTAAGATCCGAGAGACAATGGCATTGGTGGTCGTGGAGCTATCTTTCCAGCTGAATCAAGGAATTTTCCACTCTTATGGAAATGTCGTAGGCATCAGGTAATGTAGCCCCTCCCATGGAATGGATCATGACTGCTACATCACTATTCAAGGCTCACAAATAATACAAGAATGCATTATGTGTAGAAGGCTTTACAAGTGTTGGAATCCTATTCCAGGTCCTGTGGAATCGGAAGTTGAAGTCACTCATGTATTCTTGGGGAGCTCTCTTCATGGTAGTGAGTTGTTCCAAAAGTGAAAGATTATCACTCTTGTCTTCAAACTATTTACAAATATTTTCTCCTAATTCATCCCAAGTGGTTATACTACCAACACTTAACCCTCAAAACCATTGAAGTGCTTTTCCCTTAAAAGAGGTAGCAA
This sequence comes from Taxus wallichiana var. yunnanensis, assembly GCA_018340775.1. Lineage (NCBI taxonomy): Eukaryota > Viridiplantae > Streptophyta > Pinopsida > Cupressales > Taxaceae > Taxus > Taxus wallichiana. Next base: position 55,149,533 of record CM031238.1, read on the forward strand.
GAAGTCTAACCACAACAACGTTGTCCTCCTGTGACATTATGTACAGACACAAATGTTGGCTACATCAAGAATATGTTCCACTAGAGTAACGTGAGTTTCCCCTATGTAAAAGGGTAAAATTTTGAGTGCCACAATAGGTATAGGGTCACGTTGAGCCAACAAAAGAGGACTGCTTGCATTGAAAGGGGGAAAACTTGGTTTCATGCCATAGCAAGAGGTTGATTGTTCCTTGGTGGAGTGAACCTTCCGTATGGAGGAGTTGAATGACCCCTACGAGGTAGAGCAACTGGTGATGTTGAAATGCCTCTTCTTCTTCTCTTTGGAGGAGACAAGGAAAGTTTGATATGTTGATAATTTCCTTGCTTTGAAGAAGCTCTTGTCTGAATTCTTCACATAAGTTAACGCACTGAGATTTGGAATCCAGAGAGATATAGAGTCACTCAGGTACTTTGACTTGTGTAAGTGAGAAGAGAAGTACCAACTCTTGTCCCACCGGGTGTGCCAAAAATTGTCACCAAATCACTGCACCCTCCGAATGGCCAAAATGTGAACAGGATGTTGGTGTGATTGGGACACATGGGATCACCTCTCAAGCTATGGGACTTGGGCTCGAGGTGAACCTCCAAGAAGGCCGACTTCCTCTTCCTAAACTAAGTGTTGTACTACTCCTAGTGTAATAAAAAGGCTATCTAGTCCTATGCTAACATTTTCATGGGTTTTAGGGAAAGAGATTTGTAGAAATGAAACTATACTAGGGATGGTGATGCACCAAATAAAGGGGTGTTTCCAGACTCAGAAGGGTTAATTTGAAGAGGGTGTGTGCACCACAGATCAACTTCACCTACTGCAACTTAGAGAGGGTACAAAATACCACAGACTAAGAAACATGCATTCCCTTTGTTAAACTTGATCAGACAGAGCAATATATCAGTTTCCCAAGTGAAGAAGGATGAACTTAAGAAGGGTGAATGGACACCACAACTCAACTGCATGCAATACTCCACCACTCGATAAGCACAGAACTCCAAGAACCTGCAATAGAAACGTGAACTTGCACAAGTGTACCTGCAAGCATGAGAAAAGGCACAAAGAAGTATAGAAGGATGAAAGGACCGAGATTAGTCACAAAACACACACTTTTATTACTTCAATAATGTGCACAATGCATCATACATTCAGAAGAGGCAATGGTTTCCATTACAAGTCTTGAAGAGGAGGCTTGAAAGTTCTCTCAACACACAAGGACAACTTGCAGAAGAGAGAGGACTCTTGAAAATTGCACTTGCCTAAGATGTCTAACTTTCCAACCTATCTGACCTGTTGGAACCCTTGGAATGAGCCTCCAACTTACATTTATAGAAGAATATGTGAGAGAGAAGAGGAAAGGTCATAATTACATTCCTAAATTGAAGGCACATGATGGTTCATTTATTATAGTTGGTTGAACCACTTTGAGAAGCTTCCATCATGTGTCATTAATGCCTATTTGACCTAATCTTCTCAATTAATTAAAAGAATATTTAAATAATAATAATAAATATTATTATTAAAATATTTAAATAAAAATATTAATTTAATTAAAGGTCAAAATGAGTCCAACTCGGTGGTTGGCTCGCCAAGCCAACTCACCAAGTTGGACTCATTTTGCCTTTTCTTCAAAATGTCAAAATGAGTATTTGAACTCATTTTCATCAAGCCAACCCACCGAGTTGGGTATCGAGCTACTCCATGAGTATTCTCACATCTTCATGACCATCGTTGAGTTCCAAGCAACCTACCAAAGTCACCAAGCTCCAAAATGATCTCTTCGTTGAAAGCAATTCGATCTTACCTTCCCTACGCTCCTCTTTGCCTCGAGCCGAGTCCTTTGTTCGAGCTCAAAACTTGACCAAGATTCTTTATGTTTTGTTAATTTTCTACCTCCAACTCATTTCCAAACTCAAAATTTTGCTGTGCCGAGCTATTATTTTTTATCTCACCTTACTATCCTTCATCACCGAGCCATTTCCATCATGAGCTCATCTGTCTTAGTTCTGGCTCGGCCGTCAAGGTGAGTTCTGCCAACACCACAACCATCCCAAGTTGAAATGATTCGTGATCTCTTTCACATCGCGTTGAGTGAGCTATGCTCACTGGCCCACCACCAAGCTCCTTTAGAGTTCCTTCATCATGGCAAGTCAAAATTCAAGCTCCCAGTATCATGTTTCACCGAAAGCGAGTCCTTCACGAGCTCTACACACAACTCACCATCGGACAACTCGACTGAGCCACGCACTAGTTAATGTCAACTTGGACCCAACTCAGCCCTTTCGTGGAACTCCACATGAACTCACCCCCCACCGTGGAATCAACTGCATAGGCTCATGTAACCATACGCTAAAATCTCCAAATGGCTCAACGGCCAAGCTCCTGAGTCGCTCGATGATTATGAGCTCCTCCCACGAGCTGGGAAACTTTCCATTTAGCTCGATGAGCTTAAATGGGATGCATGAGCTTTGACCTCCTTATCCTTCAAAATAGCTTTCCGTTAATCTCTATCCCAACGCATTGACTGAGATACATTGACTCTATGTCGAGCCCATACTCACACCAACTGACTTAGAACTAAGCTCGATCCGAGCTTACCACCTCCTCGAGCTAGCACTCCCACAACTCGGTATTAGCGTGCCTGAGCTTATCAAGCTCTAAACTTCTAATTCCTACCATCTTAATCATTAAACACACCCTTATTAACCATCTAGGAGTTGGTCCTTTCAGAACTCACCAAGTGGTGCTCCCAACACCACCTCCATTCATCTTATCGAATGTGTCATTCTGAGTGTGATCTCAAGCTTCACTGATAGACTCATTCCTCTCGCCCCGACATGTCATCCCTCGCGCTCTTGGTGCAATGAATTTTATTCAAGCCATCTCATACTAATGCGGTAAGCCATAAACGTAGATCACTTAGATTTCCAAATCAGTTAGATTCCTACTTGGTTAACTGAGATTGGTATGATTTTTCCATTCTTTGCGTGACCAAGCCTGAAATTATGAATTGTTCCTTGTATCTCCCTTGACCCACCTTTTGACCCATTATGGCGATCTCAGATCCATTGGTCGACAAGCTCAGCTCCCCAAGTTCATATTGTTGATGAATGGCTCGCCCATAGATGTCTGAGCTAATTTTAAGCTATGCATTCAACACTCATTTCACAAACCAAAGCCTTATGAGAATTATCTTGGCTCTAAATTCACTCGAGAATCTGACCTATTTGTCATGCATGGCCTACAACATTTTCTCTTGGCTTGACACAATTCATCTGAACTTGAAAATCTCATATGAATCTTGTCTTCTTTGTTCAACCGTAGAGCTGTGAACTCATTTTGGAATGACGACTCACTACTCACAAAAATATTCATCATCATCAATGCATTCGCTATAATCAACTATCGCTATCGTCGTGTGACTTGGTCTTCACCAATCAACCTTCCTCATAGCTCGGTGAATGACTCATCATCTTGTGTGAAACCACTCAATCATCCAAATGTGCTTTTTAACCCCCCGATGACTCACCATGTGATTTAAGTAACCGACTCGAACTCCTCCTCTATGCGGAACTTTTGTGTTGGGTTTCCTTTTTGAATTTCCCACATGGAAATGCTCTCCTAAATTTCCACATTGAAGACTGGAGTGGGATTTTGGCACCATTTTTCCGACTCAACCGAGCTATGGACCCAAATTTTTCCAAATCCTACCTTCCACAATGCCATGGTTTGGAGCTCGACCACCATTTTTCCATGCCCATCATGGATTTTTCACTACTAAAGTCCAAGTGGGGAATCCGAGGTGTCGAGGCCATTTCATCTATGAACAACTTGGTGTGTTGGCTCTTAACTCCCACTTTCCCACCAACTTACCATTTCCACCTTACATGACTTGGCTTCATCTTAGACTTATCCCATTGAGCTCTAAAATCTTCCGCTTGAAATGCCATCCATCGGCTTGGAAAACATGTCTTCCATGTCTGTGAGCTTCTCAATTTCAATCCATGATGAGGCCACATGTCTCGAGTGGATGGCGAGCTTAGTTTTTCGATGCTCGAGTCACTCAGAAATGAATTCCTACCACGAATTATGCCAAGGCATTCACTCACGAGCTCACCATATCCGATAACCTTTAGTGGCTTGATCCCTCGCATAGTCACATTTTTTTCCTCAATACCGAGAAGTATGTTCACTTTTAGCTTGGTTGTTTCAATGTTGTAATATCCTTGACCTTAGTTCAACTCGGCTTCGTGATCTCATTTTTCCATTTTTCCTCTCGCATTGGTCGATCCTCGAAACAATGGGTCGCGAGATCTCGCCTACACCTGATCTATTTACTACCGATGAGCTTAACACTCCTGAGCCTATGATGCTATGTGATTTTTTCGTGACACCTTCAATATCGATTCTGAGCATATATCAGAGTGATTCACTGCTTAATTAAGTACTTTTGCAGCTTCATCAACTTGACTAGTGAACTCGAACCTCCTTTGAATTCTCCCTATGACGCCATTAATTTCCTTTCACAATGGCTGAGTTCCTTGTGCCATAACTCTACGGGTCATCTTCTCAAGACCGAGCTCAGTCATTTATGCTATAGTCTCCATCGAGCCCTATGATCCAAGTTTATGTTCCAACGAGGAAGCATTGATCTCCCCACATTGAATTAAAACAAGTTCGAGATGAGCTACTCCTTTATTACCATATAACTCAAGTTCCTCAACATCTGACAAGTTCTTCTAATCCACTCATTCCCTTCATGAGTTAAACCGACTCGCCTCAATGTTGGGCTCGACCGACCCATCAAGTTGAGTTTTAATGATGAATGACCGAGTTCTCAACCAAGCCAACACTGAGTCACCGAGTTGACACCGATTTGAGCTCGATTTGACCCCATTTAATGTTAGGTGAGATCACCTATGTAATTCATTAATTATTTTAATCATGTTATCTCGTGATGACCAGAAATGGGCCCTTGGGACTGATGTTGTAATTTGGTCAAAATAGGACCCCATTGTCGATTAGATAACACTCATCATGATAACACTACCCTAAAACTTTTTCTCGGTGTTTTAATCCTCCTTTCCTAATAACAAAGCCTTTTGAGTCAAAAAATTTCTCCACAATCCATTCATCCTTCAAACAAAAATTACTCTATCATACAAGCCTTCCAAACATCCTTCATACCTTAATCATGGTCAAGATAAGCTCCACCTGCCTTGAAACTCCTTCCAAACTGTAACATGCATTTTTGCACTTTCATAGTCTTTGAGAACTTCATTCATGCAAGCTAACCAACACTCATACTTTGCAATGTTTGATATATTTTCTATACAAGCCTCAAAGCACACCTTATATACCTAATAGAGGAAGAATTCAAGCTTTCACTACTTTGAGTAAGTCTATACATACATGTAGGTCTTCATTTTCTTTCTTGCACGGTCATTGTACACTATTGATGATGATATGTGCTTCTGAGACTTGTTACATTATTATCCTTTTTTATTCAATATTTTCAATGAATTTTGTATTTATCCATGAATTTATTTCTAACACAACCTTTATGACATCTTGAAAACACTAGGAGTGACACCCCTTGCCTTAGAAATCCATCTCGGGCTCATAACATGCCATTTTACATCTTCACTTCCTACGAATAGACCATACTTACCTAGAAGATTTCCTTTCTCACATGAAAACCATTTTATTTCTCTTTGTACCCTAGTAATGTATACATACCTTCAGTTAACTTTTAGTAAGATTATAAAACTTCACAAACCATTAATGACAATGTCATCTTGTCAAACTCGTAGCAATATATTTGTTTCTTTTCATAGACACTTTAAACTGTACAACAATGAAATTTCCCTTACTGAGATGCATTAGCAAAAATTTTATGATCATGTGCCCTTTGTATTTTTCATGATAATTTAGAATACTTCACAAGATAAGCCATTACATTGAGAAACCCGATTTTTCATTTTAAAAACACCTATTTGTTCTCAAATCACTGGAATACCTCCATGAATGAAATGAACATACCTCAGTTTGATGATTCCCTTACATTGGTTAAACACATCTTCACTAGGAATTAACTCTTCATTCCATGTCTAAAGAAATTTTCAAATCCTATAGTCATCTTATTTACCTAATTATGACACTCCTTCTAACCCATAGCCATAATTTGACACTTGCACAGACTTAAAGAAATCACTTTTTCCTTCTTGAACACTTTTGATAATGAGCTCAATCTCTAAATTGTGTTGAAAGACCTTAAGATACAAAAATAAATCTTCTTGATACACTTAACTATAATTAAAGAGTCAAAAGCTTACTTGTAGTTCCACTCGGCTCATGATCATAAGCTGGAGCAAATTGTTTTCTCATTCATATATCACTCTTCCTTGTTACTTCTTGAATGCATTTAGACAAAACTCCACAGAATGACCTTGAACGGTTTCCTAGAAATATTTAATGATGTATACCCTTATTCATGCTTAATTGGCTTTGTAAAACATCAAGACATCCTCTATACCACTTTCACTTATTCATTTTACTTTCATGGGCTACTATCTCTCGCTTTCATACATTACGAGGAATATATTTCAATAAAAGGAGTTCCAGATTGTAATGAATGACTTTCACAATACCCATTTTAGTGTTTTTCATGCCTTCAACATTTCAGAGAAGAAGATTATGGACAAAACTCCTTTCTATAAAAACTTACTTCCTTAATTAGGTCTATGCCTGTACTATATGATGTACAAGAAAAGTGTCGACTTTATGATCTCCTCGAAGACCTCTTATCCTCTTAAAACATTTAAATCTATCGACTCATAGCCTAAAGGTGATATGTTGAGATTATCAAGTCCTAGCTCTAATTGAAAAGGTCTCAAATCCTTGTTCCTTGTAAAACACTAAGGAAGGATTCTAGATAACCTGAGAAGCACAAAATTGCTATAACTTCCTTCAATATTAATTCTAAGAATTAAAAGTTTAACTAGATACCTATTATAGTCTAATTAAGGTGTTCTCTTTGCCAATGAGGGGCCATCATTATTTAAATCTTGAAATCTATCAGATTCTCTCTTTCCCAGCCTTGATCTTTGTCCTCCTTGATGAAATGACATTCTCAGAGACTTTGACTCACACCAAGAACTTGCTTAAACCAATGACACGACATACTTAAACTCATGATTGTTATTTCATTACTTGACTCCTATAGTCTCACCTTTCATATGGACTTTGTGGAAGAGTATAGACATACTTTGTAAGTTTGGAACCTTGACTAAACCTTACACAACAAGCTTGACACAAAAATTATCATGATATACTTCCCTTGATACCATATCATGACACTTACAAAAGATGTATTTTTTGACACATTGAGAACAATTCATACTCATATCAAAATAGTTGAACTCTCTTGATACACCTTTTCTCATACTTTACAGACCTTGAGCATCATTCACAGACTTATCTTGGTGTCTCAACTCATAGACTTCATAACATGACTTATACTTAGATTAAGAGAAAGTAAAAATAGATCATAACCATACCTTAAAGGACCAAGAAAAGAATTTATAAATACTTCAACCATCAATACCCCATGACATGACAATTATAGACTCAAAACATGACAGTACACCCTTTAGAAAGACTCCTTGAACAATAACACTAACGTTTATTGCTTAAACAGCTATGGACAACAACATATGACTACAATACATACCTCAGAACCATGAAGACACATCCTATAATAGAATATCTCAGATCAATCAGCTCCCCCTTTCTCTAATGCTTCATATGGATCATTATGTCTCTAAGAAGCTTAATAGAGACATAAAATTTATAATCAATCTAGAAGAGTGACCTAAATAGATCCCAAGAACTCTTGGACACTTGTACCTCACCTTTTTCATCATGTTTCTGATCAATAATCTGAGACACACTTCATCTTGCATCCATATTAACTCTTGGTGGGTCATTGTTGTTCCTTCTAGGCTACCATATCCTGCCTTGATTGCTAGCATGCAAGCTAGAACCCTAAAATCATATTTCTTAGACCCTAGGACCTTGAAATCTCTTATCTTACCTTGAGTAACCATAGTGAAATTCTTGAGCAACATGAGAAAATTCATTGCAACTGAAGCACACAACTAAACTCTTTCCTTTATAGCCTTCAACTTGACTAGGTGGATCATACAAACAATATCTAGCAACATGACCTCTCTCATGGAAATTTTAGCACACTACATTCCTAGCTTTTTCACTACTACTATCTCTCCATGGATAATCATATTTATCAAGCCTCCTACACTCCTTTGACCTATGACCAAAGACATTACAAATAAATAGATAACCATTAAATGGCATTTCATACCTTAAAGCGTTAGGCTACCTAATTGGATTTGTCTTCACATTATCTTTAGTGGAGATCTCCTTATTTCCATCCTTGATGCTTTATTCTCCATCTTTCTTACTTGGAAAACTATCTTCTTGCATCTTCTCTTTTCCCTTGAGGTCATCACTAAACCCCAAACCTGCTCTATCACCTACTAATCTTTGTTTTCCAAGAAGATCATCAAGATCCTTGGTGATTTTCTCAAATTTCTAAAATGATTTAGCCTTCTTACCAACATCTAACAAATCTTCCCTTAGAAACTCTATATATTCTTCAAATTTGGTGCATTTACTCTCTTTGTCTTACAAACTAGTGACTAGAAACTTTACCTTTTCTTCTAGCATTCTAACTATCTCATTCAACTTGCTTGTTTCTGGCCAATAAAATATCCTTTGACCTAAGATCTCAGGTTCTTGTTCTTCTTTTCAGCATGCCTTAACTCAGTTTGGATACACACGAGTTCATCTTCTACATCATCTTCTTCCTCCTCAGAATATCTGCAAGAACCTGATATGAAATCACCTAATAATGTATAACAACCACTAATATATATCATGGCATCTTTATTCATAAACAAAACCTCATTTCCAACATCTTCATGATTAAATTCAGACTCAAAACTTGAAACACCGCTACTAGCATCGGATAGGAAAGCCTCTTATTTTTGTAGAAACTTATTTTCCCCTTCTTTTTATAGTCAAACTTCTTAAAATTCTTCTTACTTTTATTGTACTTGTGATTCTTCTTTTCATGATCATCCTCATGGTCTTCATCACCTTCCTTTTCATTCTTATGAGGAAACTTAGCAGCAAAGTGACCTATTTCACCATAATTGAAACACTTAAAGGGAAGTTTACCTTTATACTTACTAGACCCAACATTCAGTTTTCTAGCCACCATTGCAAAAATTTCTTTATCATCAATTTCATGAGCATTATCATCATCCTTGGCCTTCTTTCCTTTGATCTTCATTTTAGATTTGAAATCAATCTCTTTCTTAGTTGGTTTGAAATCAACAATCCTCATTTCATAGGTATTCAAAGTCCCATACAACTCATCCATATTCAAGAGATTCAAATCCTTGGCCTCTTTAATGGAAGATACTTTGGAATCAAACTTAGGAGTTAGAGATCTCAAAACCTTTTGAAATACAACTTATTCCTTCACATCTTCTCCTAACCCTTTCATGGTGTTCATAAACATGTCAACCCTAAGAAAAAATGGAGCAATAGACTTATCATCACTCATATTAATACCTTTAAATTTATTTCTAAAAGTTCGAATCTTAACAATTATTATCTTAGAGTATCCTTCATATATGACTTGAAGCTTCTCCCACATAACCTTAGCTTATTTTCAATGCATCACCTTCACAAGCTCAGATTCACCTAGACCACACATGATAGCATTCATGGCCTTATAATTATCTCTACAGAGAACATATTTCCAAATATAAAACCCTAAGAAAATGATGTAAGTCCTCATCCTTAGACTCCAAAAATCATAGTTCACTCCATCAAATAATGGTACTTTTCTAGTAGAAAAACCACTATGTTGACTTGCCATTTTTGTACTTTAAAGATCTCTTTTCACGTGATCAAAATTCTCCAAAAGGACCTACTCGATGCCAATTGTTGAAACCAAAATGGAGTGAGAGGGGGTGTGTGAATCAGTCCTTTAAAACTTTAAACAATTTTAGATTTACTTGCTTAAATCATAAACAATTTGTATGCATATTAAAGTAGGCTAAGCTAAGAACTAGGAATTAACACCAAGTAACCCCTATAGCTAAGCTAATCTAACATAAACATCATGATAAATCTTGAAAGAGAAAGCTATTCTAAATGCATCCAACATAAAAACATTAAATGCTTAAGCCATCCCTTTGAAATTTGGATGTGCTTTGTATGTATGATTGTTATCTAGTATGAACCTATCTTGATCATAAGAAATCAATTGAATGTTATCTCCAAATGAGGAAAGAATCTCACCAAAATGGCTTAATGGCCATGTTTGGATCTTCCTTTACTACTCACATATGAGAAGAATGGATGCAAGAATGAATGAGCTATTCCAATAGAAATGCCCTTATCATATGCCTATAATATCACTAGCAAAAGTGTGGTGTAAGGTGTGAAGGAAGGTACTAGGTTCTTTATATAGCTTTCCAATTTGGGAGAAGCTAGAAACCTAGAGAATGTGGGATAAAAGATAAAGTAGAATTAGAAGGGATAAACATGATTAGAGGGAATTAATTAGTAATTAGCAACTCATGGGAGTTGGAGATGATTTAATTAATCAACTAGGATTAATTAATAGGCCAAGATAAGCTTAGAAAGCTATTTGGAGATGATTTAGAAGAAATGGGTAGAATTTAAAGGGGGTTTAATTAATAAGAAGGTATATTAATTAAATACAAGTTTAAAAAGGCTTAATTAAATAATAATAGATAATTGATTGATTAGAGGGGATTATAACTAACAAAGTGACATTAATTGGCATATGGAATCGGTGAAGGGCTAGTTAATTAATAAAGTGTCGTTCATTAATGAAAATGGAGGGAAATATTAATTAATTAGTGAGAAATCACTAATTATATTGGAAATGACGGGAAAGGGGATAATTAGTGTAATTTAGTATTAAAACTATGTAGGTAGATTTTAGGTGTCTACATCGTTCAACCATTGATGTGTGTGCTGACATCATACAACATACATTGAAATAACCATAACCATGAGAGAGAACATCATAACACATTATTTAAGTAGGAAACCCTCAAGGGAAGAAAAAAACTGAAATGAAACCTTATTATAGCTATGTTTCAAATTTAGTTGAGGACCAATTCAATAAGGAACACCAACCCCATAAGGAACATCAACCCCTAGTTTAGTGAAGCAAAAACTCAAAAGGAGAATAAAACCCCTTAAGATAATAAATCACACACTCAACCACCTTTTGATGAAGATATATGATATTTTTTTCTACAAAATTGATGGAGATCACCTATTCATCTCACACACCTTCAAACCCTCATTCACCTAGCTCGCTCTTTATTCTTCTTTCATGGTCGAATTGGAATCAAACCCTTTCACACAAGCTCTATAACATTCCACAAAATATCGTACACTTCCTCGGCACTGATTAGATTCCTTCGTACATGTTTCAACCACACACTTGGGTCACACTTTTTCCCTCTCTCTCTCAACTAGTGCAAATTTGAATTCAAACATGCACTTTATACCCTTCTCAACTCACAAACATGAAACAAGTTAGTCCTACACCTTTAGTTCAAAAATACACATCTTTTAAAATCCCAATAAATTCATTAAAACATCACAATGGACCCATATAGGTTGGTCATACTCAAATGCACCAAACAAGCTCAAAACAAGCTTAAAACCCCATCACTTGGATGAGAAAAAACCACAAACACCATAACCATGATTAGTAAAGCTCCCAAATTCATAAAAATGTCAAATATGACATAACAACATCATCTATGGTCATACATTAGCTTTCACCAATCAAATTCTTCATAACTTACTCAAGAAGGATCATATCCTTCTCAAAACAATTGTTTCAGGACCATGTCTTCACCTTTAGGCCTCAAGACCACACCAAAATACCTAAAATATGGCATGTAACCACTATATGGAAATTACATAACCTTTAGATCACATCCATTCTTTCTATAGTTCATGAAACATCCACATGTGCAAACCACACAAACTTTCCTCTTCACCAAATTGAGATGCCCGGAAAGTAGTTTTACAAACTCAAATGGTTTGCAACATTGATGTCACTTAAAAGACCTCAAAATGCCTTCAATATGAACATAATTCATCCCTATTCACTCTCCAACTGATATCAATCATCAATCATGAAAGGAACGATAAGAAAATTGTTCCAAGACACGATCTGAGATGATAATAGCATACCACATTACATTTGCAAAACAAAAGAGCTAAAATATCATATATGGAAATCCATCATAATCCATAATGCTCAATACATTACAATACAATGAATTGAATTGCTCAATAAGAAACATGTACATATAGGATGAGGGAAGTACAACTACTATCTAAATCAATGGTGAAGAACTCCCACTAACTGATATTGGTAGTTAAGTTAACTCCGAAAGACTAGTAAGCTAACTCCACACAATTAGTACACCTAAGCAAGTTAACCCAACAAGTGTAGGGCTAACATGAGTGTAAGAATTATCCTAATAAATAAATAAAAGGATAAATAATAACCTACACTAACAACCTCCCATAAGTATAGCTTAGGTGGGTGAAAAGAAGGTGGCTCTGGTAAAAAGGCACGATGAGGTACCCACATACAATAAGCGGGAAAATTAGACACCATAAGGTACCCAAAACTAGTAATAAGAAAGTACGGAGAAAAATCCCGCATTGTAAGATATCCTTAGAATCTCGGCTCCAAAAACTTGTACAATGCTGAAGAAGTGTGGTGCACACTGTGGTCTAAATCCACTGCTCGATCATAGAACTAAAAAAATTGACACTGGGCTTCACCAGAATAGCTCCATGCAAGGAGATTGTCAATGGAGTGATGTCGAAAGTGTAAAAAAAACACCAAACATAATTTGATCAACTGCTATAAATAGGTGTGCCATGATCCAAGAACAACCAAGGCAACAAGGCAAGGACACGAGATCCAAATAAATAGGAGTGCCACAATCAAGAAAAGCCAAGGTAACAAGGAAATGACACAAAACCCGAAGTAGTATCAACATGTAACAAGGCAAGGACATGAAACCCAAAGAATCAGTATCAACACCACACCCTCCCATACTACTGAATGGGTAGAGTGACACCACAAATCTGTATGAGTTGCCAAAATCAACTACTCGAACAATGACAAACTAACACTGGGCTTCACCAGAATAGCTCCTGCACAAGAGAGACTTTCAACATGCCAAAAAAAAGTGTCGAAAATATAGACCCAAAATATCTCAACAAACAAGAGAGATATAAATGTATACACCCATGGATACAAGAATTCAACACCCAAAATTTTAGGACGTCGGGAGACATATATTGCGCCCACAAGTGATTACGACACCCTCCCAAATTTGGCACTTTATAATTGAGTGCATGTAAATACTAAAATGAGTAATAGTAACTTTTACATTTGAAATATGTGTATAAAAATGCCACTAATGCGCAGATCTAAAAAAAATACAAAATTTCAAAAAAATAATCACCTTAATCCGAACTTGAATCAAAAGTTATGAGCTCTAGAAGGTTTTGCTATTAAAATAATATCTTAATGCTGATGTTTTTTTTAAAAGGTACATGTGACACCCAAATGTACAAAGGGTAAAAGATTTCATCCACATGTTACTTGCTTGAGACCAAAGGATAAAATATTGCGCCTAAAACCTAAATTTCCAGACGGTAAATCATTGCATTGAGAGGGTACACTTGCCAATATCCAATGGATAAAAGAATGCACCCAGAGGGTACAACTTTGTGTCCAATGGATAAAATACTGCATCCAAAATAGAAATATCCAGAGGGTAAAAAAATGCATCCTCGAAGGTACACACTTATATCCAATGGATAAAAGAATGCACTCAAAGTGCAGATCGCATCCGGTGGATAAAATACTGCCTCCAAAATAGAAATATCCATAGGGTAAAAGAATGCATCTCGAAGATACACATTTATATCCGATGGATAAAAGAATGCACCCAGAGGGTACAGATCTATGTCTAGTGGATAAAATACTGCATCCAAAACATAAATATCCAGAGGGTAAAAGAATGCATCTGGAAGGTACACGGTTATATCCAATGGATATAAGAATGAACCCAAAAAGTACAATTGTTAATACAAACTTTTTTGCAAATATCTCTTTTCGACACTGTATCAAAAAACAGAGAGAAACCTAGAAAGTTTCTCAAAACCCGAAAGCTGATATAATTTTTGAGTCAAAAAATATGTTTGTACATAATTGTACATAATTTTTAAGAAATGTGCAAAAACCCTTTAAAATGTCCATATTTGACTGTCTCAAAACATGGTCAAGTTTATAGTCGATTCTAGGGTTTTGGCACCTTCCAAATCAATGGTGCACTCCGTTTTTCATAAAAATGTATGCTTCATAAAATTTCTAACAAATTCTAAATATATGAAAATAATAAACCCTTGCTTGCAAAGAAAAACTTACATATAGATGTCTACATCATCTATAGCTCTGATACCATGAAAGGAACGATAAGAAGATTGTTCCAAGCCATGATCTCAGATGATAATAGCACACCACATTAGATTTTCAAAACAAAAGAGATAAAATACCATATATGGAAATCCATCATAATCCATAATGCTCAATACATTACAATACAATGACTTGAATTACTCAATAAGAAAGATGTACATATAGGAGGAGGGAAGTGAAACTACTACCTAAATCAGTGGTGAAGAAATCCCACTAACTGATACTGGTAGTTAAGTTAACTCCAAAAGACTAGTAAGCTAACTCCACATAACTGAGAAGCTAACTCAACACAACTAGTAAGATAACTCCACACAACTAGTACACCTAAGCAAGTTAACCCAACAAGTGTAGGGCTAACACAAGTGTAAGAATTATCCTAATAAATAAATAAAAGGATAAATAATAACCTACACTAACAAATCAATCTATCTCATGTATCTTTTACCTCAATCTTCTAACAAAAGCAAATTCGGTCTTGAAAAACCAACAACCTTCTTCTCTACAAACCGAGATGGTTAACCTATCATGAGACAAACCTTATACCATTGGAATTAAATTTGAATATAATTTCAATAGCATATTACATTTCCTTCCAACTCCAATTGGAAGGCCTTTAACCAGATCCATATCTTACTTTTTTCCTCGCTCAACCATCGAAGGCTGGTTAATTATGGTTTTCTGAGTTTTTACTTTAGATTTGTCTTAGAAAGCCTATTTTAGAGCTTATTGTGAATAAATATTTACCTAAAAATCTTAATTTCTTCATTTCCCTAGTTTTTATCATTAACCAAACATCATTCCGGTGATTGAGATCGGTCTTTCTACCTAATCGACACTAGTTTCTTGGCATGTATCGGTCTCTGTGTTTTTTATTTTTATCGAAACAACAACTTATTTCTATCCTCTAGACTTCACCAAACATATTTTTTGAGTTCTCATCGATTCTACGAGCCTAGAATACCTATCTTCCAACTTTCTT
Source organism: Taxus wallichiana var. yunnanensis (assembly GCA_018340775.1). Lineage (NCBI taxonomy): Eukaryota > Viridiplantae > Streptophyta > Pinopsida > Cupressales > Taxaceae > Taxus > Taxus wallichiana. The sequence goes on from CM031238.1 coordinate 55,165,195, forward strand.
ATGGTTTGGACTCACCAATAGGCGCGAGATTTTTCCTTTCACACTAGTTGCATATCATTACCTACTTCACCTTCACCGTCATCTATTTCTTCACCAATGGACCCCAACGTTCATGCAACTATACCTATAGGTGATGAGGAATTAGTTAAATTCCTAGATCATAATGTCATAACATTATAGCATTACCTCACCCACTCTTCTACCTATGACTCATTGGGCAAGTCGTTGTTTGGTATGCCTACCTCCATGCCCCCTGCCATATCCGTGAATGTTACTTTAGTATTACCTACTCCCACATCAATGCCACCTACTGCACCCTTGCCATCCATTGCACCTTCGGTTTTTAGCACACCTTCGACATTTGCCACTCCCGACCCCGTCGACACCTCGACATCGCCATATCCTCATCCATAGCTCCTAGTATAGGGATCCCCACATCATCAGTACCTATTACTTCACAACCGCTAGTTACGTCAACATCCTATATGCCTTATCAAAATTTGGTGGTCTTGATTCCTCCTACTTTGCCACATGTTACCACAAGGATCTTCCCACAAGATCCTCTCACCTACACCCCACCTCAGTCACAGCCTATAGCGTTCACCTCGTATTCAGGGTAGATGCCCTCATCATCTATTCCTACCTGCATCCTTACTTCTCATTTCACATATTCGACACCACCATACACTAGTATGTTATCTATGACATATTCATCTCATCCACCCTCTTATACCACAGGGGGCACTCCTTAATCTAATACTACCAACGATCTTATGAAGATGATGACGGATAAGATGTAAACACTCGAGACCTCTATTTCTAGATCTTGTAATGTCCTCACTTATGATGAAATTTATAATGATCCCATCCACCCATCCATACCTATCCACCCTTATCTTGCACAATGGGAGTTACCCAAGTTCAACCATTTCAATAGCAAGGAAGACCCTCAACAACATTTACGATCATTCAAACATACTTGTTATTTGATAGGCCATGACGATGCCTTGCTCCTTCAAACATTTCCCATGTCATTTTGGGACCCACCCTAGATTAGTATAGTGCCTTACCTAGGCACTTGGTCTTCTCCTTCAACCAATTGGCCCAAACCTTCCTTGATCACTTTTCAATCAATATCTCTAATAAGGTCTCTATGATGGACTTATACTCTATTCAACAATATGACGACAAGTCTATCGTTGATTTAATTGCATGTTTGCAGGGCCTAATCAATCATCTCTCCTTCTATCTACCATATTCGAAATCATAGAGTTATATACCGGGGTGTGCTAGAAACATTTTCCCAACTCTTCAAGTTTAAAATTTTTGTACATTTTACGAGGCCTTTACCATGACTATAAAACTTGAGATCCACACCCTCAAGGAAGAGAAATTTAAAGCTGCGTAACAAGAACGTTTCCTTAAAATCCAAGGAATATTCTTCTAAACCACCTAACAACCATTCCAAGTCCAAAGGATTTTCCAATGTGGTGGTTCTGAAGGCTGGCCCTTCTCATCTATCTAATCAACCCAAACCTCCTACCAATATTTCACCTACTCAAAATTTTCACTACAAATATGAACAGAGGAGTTACGCTCCCATCGAGATCTATGTGTTGGATAAACTATTGAAAGCAGGAGCCATCACTCTTCCTCTTATCAAACCACATACTAGTTTCCATCCCTCTCACCCCACATCAACTTGGTATAAGGAGAATTATTTTTGTATCTACCATTGTGTGGGAGGCCATAACGATAGAAATTGCAAAATTTTCAAAAACATTATCCAAGGGATGTTAGATAGTGGAGATCTCCTCCTCGACAACCCTAATGCACATGCTAATGCAAACTTAGATGTTTTCAGGACATTATTTCATAACCATGCCCCTTCATCAAAGCATGATGGTGAGACATCTAAAGATGAAACCAATGTCCATGTGGTTCATGCAATCTTCACTTTAGCATCTGATTCTTCTATCGAGCATCCTCCTCTAGTATCTATTGAGGAATTTCTCTCGGTGACTCCCCTAATCCCAAAGGAGCCCACATTACCCGTTCCTTTACCCATAGAGGAACTCACCTCACTTGTTACTTTATCAATAAAGGAACCCTCATTATAATTTTCTCTACCCACAAAAGAACCTACATCACCCACCTTGCATTCTCGTCAACCCGTAGAGGAGCTACTCTTGTAAAACTCACCAACCTTACCTTCTCCTCAACCCCCACCTTGCCTTCTCCTAAACCCTTATAGGAGCTAACCTTGTCAACTTCACCCACCTTTCCTTCTCCTCAACCCGTAGAGGAGCTAACCTTGTCTACATCACCCACCTTTCCTTCTCCTCAACCCGTAAAGGAGCTAACCTTTTCAACCTCACCCACCTTGCCTTCTCCTCAACTTTAGAGGATTCAACCTTTCCTACATCACCTACCTTTCCTTCTCCTTAACCCATAGAGGAGCTAACCTTATCTACTTCATCCACTTTTCCTCCACCTCTACCCATAGAGGAGTTAATATTATATACTTGTAAAAGATGCCACAGATCCCATCGTTCTTCTTAACTCACTCTTACCTACTCGAATCGAGGCCAAGACCTTCCTTGTATCATAAAATTGAAATCTCATCATGGGGATTAGCACTTGTGCATCGTCCTCTTCACCTAAACCAAAACCATTCTCTCATTTGGTTGATCGAATGGATTATGTAGATTAATCTACACTCTAGGGGTGCCTTAGACTCCCAGTTTCCACCCAAATGCAGGTGTTGTCCTCGTATACCTTGACCATTTACCCAAATGTATTCAAAGTAACTAAGACTATTACACACGAACTTGTATTTCTATCCCCTTATTCATCATTACCCCTTTTACTTAGGCCTTTGTCCACACAAAACCTAACACCACCTTAGGGATCTTACTGGTACCAAGTCTAGCACATCCCTTTGTGAAGCTAGACTTGTCAACTTCGTCCCCCTGTCCGTCACAAAATCTATTCCAGCACCTAAACGGAAGACCCAACCTTCTAGGGTTCACACCCTAGTATCTCCAACACCTTATTACTCACCTTCGCCTCTGCCATCAATTTTAGGCCCACACCCTTCAACCTTAGTTAACCTACCTCCTCACCAAGGAAAATCAAAAGTGAGACAATCTACACCCTTGCCTTTACCTTCCCTTTTGTCCACACCGCTTCAATACCTTTACCCTCACTCTTTCCAACAACCCCATTTAAAGAGTATTATACAACATACACTCATTGTACTATTAATAACAATTAATTTTGAGAACTAACCAAGTAAATCTCTCCCACCGCTTTTGAGCTAGGGTCTCAAGTACACAAAAAGATGTTTACCTTATTAACATTCATTCATAAAAATCTGAAGATGAGACAACTTCATTGTTTTTGAAACCTTCTTAACTCAATGGAAAATCATCCCTAAAATCCAAAAGGTCGTGCAAAGAACACAATTCATGGCAAACATCGAAGGTGTAATTCGAGCTAGAAAATGCTCTTTCTTAGACTTTGTTTCACACAAAAAAACATAACTTGCAAAAAAATTCAGAATGACTCCAAAAATTTCTCACACCTCTAGGACACCCCAATTGCACCATCTCTAATCATCTACATGGCTCAAATAGGTCTCCATATTCTCAACCTATACCATTTTCATGACTATCCCTTGGGGTTTTGTATGGTTTAGGCTAGGGTCAGCTGAATCAACACTGTAACTCATCATGAAACCTCTCAAAAAGGCCCAAAAACCTTAATACATCATTAATCACACACCTACATGAATCTATGATCTCACTTGGATCTATAACTCATCCTCATACCTCCAAGCACCTAGACTGGGTCTAGATGAGCACCTAAAATTGCGTCATTAACATGTACTTGCACCATAAAACTCATGTGGATGCCTAAATAGTCTACAATAATGGTCTCCATACCGATACCATGATGCTCAAATTAGCAATCCACTCAAAACATCATGCATCATCACCTAGGAAAGCTAGGTCACCTAACTAGGCTTGCTAGACCAAGCCAATCTCACTAAAACACCTCATGTCATCATGAAACCACCGATACTCCATGTCATCAACCTACCTAACATGCTATGACACTTATCCATCATCCTATTTTTCATTAATGAGATTTTACATAAATGAAAACACCTAGAACCCAACATGCCAACGAATTTATTCAACAATGCCATGTAATTCTTGAATATATTTTCCTTGATTTTGGTTTTTCCATTCAATGGAAAAAGACCCAGTCTTGCTATAGACAAGATCTCACTCCCAAACCTCCATGGTTAGAAATATTCCAATGGCAATGGATTCATCTTGTGGTATAATTTAAATTCATTGGCATACCCTTTGCTTTTATTACTCTCTCCTTCGAGATGTGGTCATATGTTGTCTAACATGTGGAAAAAATATAGCATATTGGGTTACCAAACTCTCTCATGTAGGGAAATTTCATATATGTTCTAAAATTTTGGTTTCCACTCATGTCTAGTAATCTTCTTATTGAGAACCCTCTAAAGTATATTATGCCAAACTTGAAACACTTTTTAGAAACTTTTTATGGGATAACCTGTAAAGCCATAACGGGTTCCACATAGTTTTTAGGAAATCTATTACAAACCTAAATAAGTTGGAGGTTTAGGGATTCTTAACATCAAGATCCAAGGATATTCCCTTAGTGTCAAATGGATCATTTGACACCTCAAAGGATTTGAATCTTGTAAAATACTTCTCGAGACGTTGTGTTGCCAAAGGACCCCTTTGAGCCATCATACATGGAAAGGTCTAGGGTTTCAAATCCTCTAACTTTCACCCACAAAAATGAAGATATATGACATTTTTTTGGCTAAAAGTATATAGAAGTCTTGGGAATTGTTCAAACCCATCCTCATCGGGTAGGGGATAATATCATATCAAGAATCTCAATTAAATATCTCTTCCTTTTGTGGTATTGTGTTCTTAATTTCCATAATATCTCATTCATCATAGTTTCTTAGATTAAAAGTATCATAACTTTTAATAATGGAATTAGGGTAATTGGTGACATCTTTGCAAATCCTCATGTGATTGGATGTAATGGGATATTCTAAAAGAGAAATTATAGCTCAAAGAGGAAGATGTAAATTCTATTTTAGAAGTCATGAATTCCATACATAATACTTAACTTTGTAAAATTGGGATCTCCTCTAGTATGCCATGATGGTGATATTGGCATTGGCCATCCGCAATCCCCTTTTGCCGATACAAACCCCATATAGGCTATCAAATTCTTTCCTTGAAAAATGTTCTAAGTGACTATTTAAATCATCAAATCTCAAATCTATGGATGGGATAGGGACATAAGTTTTGACACCATCTAGAAATAACATATTAAGCCTAAAAACACCCACTTTTATGACACCTTTTATATCAGGCCCTCCCTATTGAAGATAAACTCAAAAACGTGGGATTTCTCAACCCTACATGACCCACTTTCCAACATCTAGATTTGATTTAAAAAATGGTTTTCCCCACACGCACGGTCTTCCTCGAAGTGAATTTTAAACCTTTTCCAGCCTTTTATCCTTAAATTATTCTCGTGGAAAATGGTTCCATTAGGGATTCAACCATGCTACATGTAACATACAATATTTATCGGTAAACTTTTAGATATAATATTCTCTTACATATTTGGAAAGATAGAAATTTATCTTATTTTATCAATATTGCTATGGATAGAAAATTCCTCTATGACTAATAAAGTTCTTGTGATATCTAATGTTATTATTTAGATCCAGTGCAAGTGGACAAAGTTTTCTTAGAGGTGTAGACACCTAAAATTGGGTCACAACCCTCTAAGCCCCTTTCAATTAACACACCCCCTTACCATAACCCTTTCCACATATTTTAATTAATCTAATTATCAATATTAGGTTAATTACCACCTCACCCCTCCACCTCACCTCTCCACCTCACCTTGGACCCATTCCAAGGCCATTTAACACCTAAGACTAAGTCATCCCTTCCCTTAACTAACTAAGACTCTTTCCAAACCTAATATTTATCTCATCAATTCCCCGTGTGTTTAAACATGAACCAAGACTCCTAGCCCACAATCAAATCTTGACCCATACCAAAAAGGGAAGAAACAAACTATTTTGAGTGAATTTGACTATTTCTCCCTAATCGATGTCGTTATTCCTTAACCAACTCCAGTTATTCCTTAGGTAGCTGGCTTTGACAAGGAACTTTCACCTGTTCCTTTAAATAAGGCTTTTCAACTCATTACCCGAGTTAGAGGTTCTTCCTTTAGTTGGATTTTGGATTTCATTCACACTCTTGCATTCAATTGAGCATCCAAACGATCTCACGACAAACCGAGAGATCATTCTAACTATTCACAACCTCCACCAAGAATAAACAATGTGTTACAGAGCATTGGATCACTCACAAGGAATTCCAGAGCCTTCGATGTTGTTGCACGAGATCGGGACTTGTCTCTCCTTCAACCATATCTATTCTTTCTACAACCAGCTTCCAATATGTAAGTGATTTCCTACCTTGTCATTTATTTTAGTATTTTGGTTGTTAATCATTTATCTCCCTTTCACCTTCTACCTTTCCCAGATATCTTTTGTCTCACCTCCACCCAACCAATTTCCCATTTTACCTCTTTACTCATCCCAAATGCATATTTCTTCATCTTTGAGTCTTTAATAAAATCCTACCACCTTACCTAAGCCTCCCAACTCTCTGTGTAATCACAGAGAGCTCAAAACCACCTCATTTTAATATTTGCACCCAATTACCACTACCGCATCTGTCTCACCCAACCAATGTTAGCAATTACTAGGTATTGTCATCGGTCGCCCAACCAATACCAATCTCTATGACTAGTAATTTATCTTAGACCAGCAAGCTCCTAACTTACCCAAAACCTTCCCAAACCTCACCCAATCTCACCCAGACCTTCTTAAACGCCTCTACCACACCTTCCAGCCTAGAAAACACCCTACCTTCTCTAGATTTAATTATATATTCAATATTTAGCTTAAATCTAGTCTATTGTTAGCATATGAGATACCTAAATTGTATTGTTATAATAGGACCTTTCTTTTACTGTCATTTCTTTACATTAATTTTTTAAAAATAGTGGATTGACAACCTTTCTAGGAAGTATCAAACTTCTTGGATCTAGCATACGCTAGGCAGTACCCAATATCATATGTTATTTAACTCTATTTGGTGGTATTGTTGTGCTTCTACAGGTAGTCCTTTCTATCAAAAAATGATCTCTTCATGATCACTGGTCTTCTCAATGGTGCGTAACCTTCTTCAACTTGATAGGTATTTTTCCTCACCTCACCTTTACCTTATTTGTTTTATATGCAACATTGTGGTTAAACAAAAGGTGGAACATATTCAATACTTTCTCTCAAATTGGTATAATATCTCATTTTTCTATCATTTGAGTTCCTCCAGACTTGTCGCGCCATCATTCTCCATTGCAGGGTTCGTGGCCACAAATTTCACAAGTGTCACTTCAAAAGTTAGTGGATCTCTCTCTACCTAACACCACCACTCCCCTCCTAGATCTTGGTGTCCTTCTCCCATCCACAATAGTAGAAGTTTTGATCATATTGTGGCATTGGAGACACTAAAGGAAGTGGGTGGAGTTCCTCCTCATAGGGTAAATTCTTGTATTTGGTGTCGACCATCTCTCCTAGACACCATGACTAGTCTAGTTAAGAATAAGAGTAGTAGAAATAATAGTGTTATGGGTGTGATCCCATCCCTAACATGGCCCACCCCTTTCCCCAGGTGGTTGGGTGACAAGCTAATAGTCCACCACCTCCTCCTCCAAGCACCAAGTTCATTTTCATGGTGTATTTTTGTGGGCCTCCTTGTTATCTAGAGCCTTTTATTTCATGCACCTTGTTTTGGTTTAAAAGCACACTATTATTGTAATGCTTATTTTTGATGCCCTTGTGATGTGAGATGGATTTTTCTCAAGGCCTTCTTCACTAGATTTGATAAGAATTCTAGGGTGTGACATCTTAAACGCAATTTTTTTATGATAAGTGGTGTACTATATCTTTTCTTATATACAAAATCATACTTTTAAATTTAAAAACTCATTAAAATTAATCTTTTTGTTTTGTTCCATATACATGCAAACCAAATTAAAAATAACTTAGAATATTTATACCCTTTTGAATGAATTTTCAAATGATGTCGATTCCTTTGATTTCTCATTTTTACAAACCTATCAACCTCAATATAACAAAATAGTGACACATAACACTTAAAAGTATCTCAAAACTTTTGGAATTAGTCACCTTTTATGATTTTGAGTGCCTTTAATAGTTGGTCAACAATTGGAACTCATTGGCTACACTTGAGTCCCACAAATCTTTCAAACTTAGTCACTTTTGTATTATGTTAAGCACACATGATGGATCTTTGGCAAGTGTCAAGTATTGGATTTCTATAGTTTTAGAGACTTAATTTTTCACCTCAAAGTTTTAAACCTTGCAAATTACAAATGAGTGACAATTTGTACAAAGGATACATGTAGGAAATCATCGAATGACATTATCTCAAGCCTTTGTCTCTCGTTGCTAAACCATGCAAAGTACTAATGAACAATAAATGGCATTAAGGAAAAGTATAAACCATATACACAATGCATTCTCAAAATCCCAAGTCCCACCTCCCAAACTTTACGGATCACCAATGGAGGACATGTGGAAAATGTGGACACGTGGCAAAGATAAATTCCTTCGCACTATCGCAAGGTTTATTCTTCCTCTCCCTGTTATGCCAATGCACTAATGGTTGACAAGTAGCCTTGTTTACACATGATGAAAATTGGTGAACTCTAAAATTCACTATATTTTCTTCTCACTAAATTAAATTTGATGGTTTTTCCTAGTTGAAAATGAAGCATGCGAACATCAATTAAGAAGGAGGCGATGATGATAGAGCTCTAGTTTTTCATTGATAAGTTTTGACATGAAGGTCTAAATAACAAGTTTTTGGTATCATTGGAAAGGTACATCAAATAGATTTACATTGGTTCTATTTTTAGGAAGAATGGTTGAGGGAATTTTGAAAAACTTATGACAGATTTCTTAGGTGTTTGTTGTTCAAAATTCATATCAAATGGCTCTAAAATCAATCACAAAGGCTTCTATGTTTTTTTATTCTCTTGTGAATATTATTTCACACTAATATTTCCTTCTATCCCCACCAAAATGTAAAGGAAAGATTTAAACAAGCTATAAATAAAAAGATAAGCTTTCATAATAATCCCAAGGGTCAAATCATTATCCTTGAACAAATTGTAGCTTCATATTCACTCATTCTCTTGATCTCATGGGTTTGCATTAATGTTTTCTTATTTATTAAAGTTCAAAAAAAAAAAAAAAAAAATCTTGTAAATGAAGGCATGAAATGAAGAAAATTAGATTTTCTTAAACTCATACAGGATTTATGGATGAGGTTTATCTCAAGACCTTCCCATCTATGATTCATGGTTATGGATTATCACCTGTGCTAGTAGAGATCTTTAAAATATGCCTAAGTAGTTTTGAATGAATATTTTCAGATATTCAACTTATATGAACCCTATGATTTATGTGGAAGGGATAAGAATAAAAATGGAGATATACTCCAACATATTCTCCATCATCGTCTTCTCTCTTCCTTCGCTTTCCCCTTATCTCTTATTTTCTACACATAGACATCAAAAATATTGTAAAAGAGTTTCTCTTCATTGAGTGCAAATTTAATGTACTCTTTTGAGTACCTCGACCTCTAGTTTTCATCTCTATGAATGCATAATTTACTTGGATTATATTGATAATAGATTGTATAGTTTAGCTCTTTTTCATTTATGATTGTGGCTCATATCTATCATTTTTCTCTTTGTTAATTTTCCCTTACCCCAATTATATTTATGGTTTATTGTGTGTAACATTTGCAACATTTTTATTAATTTTGTCTTATAAAGGCTGAGAGTAAGAGTTAGACTTAGATTTTGGTCTATTATGGCTCATATCTACCTTTATGGACCTTTATTTTGTTCTCTCTCTTGTTAATTCACATAGGAACTTCAAGGTGATCCCCAAATTATTTGTGCATCACCATGTTTTTATTTCACATTTTCTCATCCCTATTATCTTGCATCTAGTATATTGGAGTAGAGTAGTGGTGGTATAGAGTAAAGCTAGGATAAGAGCCATCTCTCCGGAGGTATTCCTCAAAGAGATAAGTTTCCCACACCCTATATTCATTCCTATTGTTGTTATTGAGATACCAAGCATAAAATTAGTGATCTATAAGTGCACATATCAACCATCCAATAGATTGCAAGAAATAATATAAGGATTTGGGGGCGGTAAATTAAGCAAGCAAAGAAATTTTAAAAAAAAATCCACAAGATTTTAATAAAAAGAGGAAAAATTCTTAATACGATGGAATTTAAAACATAGAAAATAATACTAACGTAGAGTTACCGGAACCAAGGATTTGAGGATAGAGTTCATCATAAAATTTGGAGATATTTTGAAAAAATTGAACACCTTACTCCTCAAAAAGAGAGTTACAGTTGTCAAGGAAAATTTACATATATGGAGAAGTTGATTAAGCATCGATACTAGATTCTTCCCTTATGATATTTAAATAATATATAGATTAAAATAAATTCTTCTTAAATGTGGTCATTTAATTATTAAGCCATTAGGATTGGGTCCCTAGGGTGTTGGGTTCAACCCATGGGACTATTAATGTTTTGGACCACGTTTTAACTAGTGTAGACTCAAAACTTGTGTTTACATATAAAATGGGGGAATCATAAAATAAAAATCAAACCATGTCCCCTGTTGGTGAGCCCATACCTTAGTAACCCTAGGTCATAGGTTCAATTTCATGAACCTCCATACCTATTACAAAGTCAAAATACATGTTTAAATTTAATCATCAATCACAATTGTATAAATTTAAACTCATCGTTGTTTAAAATAAATAATAAAATTGGTCACTCACCATACAAATTGATGTGAGGAGGGTTTGTGGATTTCACACCCTCTCCCACTCTTTTGGTGAAAAACTTAATTCTTAAATTTGGTTTGAATATTATTATATTGGTATTTGTATTGTTTGAGATATGCACATCAATGCATAGGTTATGAGAACATGACCTAATAAGCTAATCTTTTATTCTATTTTCTAAAATGAGGGTTCACAGTTTTAGCATAGGAGATAAGCCTAGTGAATAAAATATATCATATATATTCCAAAGAAGATAAATTTTAATGAATTGGGGGTGTTTAACCCTAAATTAAATTTTAGGTCAATTTAATTAGGTGTAGGATATATTAGAGCCAATTTACAAATCTAACAAGGATGCAATATACAAAAACTAATTTAGATTTACAACTCGATTAGATAGGAATAATTTACATATACTAATTGACCTAGCATGAAATCAAAAGAAAAAAATGGAGGTAAAAAGGCACTTAGCTAATTTGTACTAATTTCTAGAAAGATCTAGGGTTATAACAAAGAAACTAGGAGAATTGAACTAAAGAAACCCTCAAAACCGGATTGGAACAAGAATTCAGGCCTAGGTTAGGATCATACCATCATGTCAAGACCATACCATATGGTCAAAACCCTTACGTACAGTCTTGTACATACTCCGAATTTACCTTTATAAGTTTCTAGGTTGCTTTCCTTCATACATTTGTTTGTCACATCACAAACCCTAGTTGTTGCACATGTAACAAAACTATATGAATGAATTGAACATCACCTCAAACCCTATCCATGGATGAATATTCCTACATAAAAAACATTAAAATGGTTTTGGGCACCCTCGCGCACTGCCAAATTTGGCACTACTCGAATAGGTCTCAAACCACACACCATTTTCCATGTAGCATGTAATATCTAGTTGATCAATCGATTTGGAACTTACTTTAACAATGTTTGATTTGACATGGCTCTTGCTAATAAAATTGGAGAGAGGATTTTTGAATTATTTTAGGTGAGAGATATGGCTTCCTTGACCTATTTTGTAGCTTGATACCGATGTGGGTGTTTCCCTAATGACTGTAGATATGCAATTTTGAGATTTAGGGCTTTATATGCCTTTTGCAAGTGTATGAAGTGAGTGCTCTAGTACATTGCCTTAGGAATTCCAAGTTAGCAAATTAGGTAGTGTTTACTTGCTTATATAGGGTTATGTAGATGATTTTTCTAAGAAAGTTCAACCCAAATGAAGTATAAGAACCAAAAAAATATTTTAATTTGAAAGTGCAGTTGGAAGACATGTCAGTCCAAGACTGTACAAAGAGGTCGAGATTGTATGGTATGGCCCTAGCCAAACTACATAGTCTTGGTAAAGAGTAGGGAATATTCCAAATGAAGTTTGAATCCGGTGAACTGATGTTTTTCTATGGTTTTTGTATGTTGAATTCTCAAATTTTGTAAACATGTCAATTTGCAAGGGTAAAAAAGCTAACAATGGACTTCAAAAAGTGTTAAGTGGGAATGGAGAAGTTTAGTTTATCATAGCAAGAGTTCATAGTCAAATCAAGGGTTTCCAAAGTGTAAATTATGAAATTTGAGTGTCTAAATTTTCCCCCATTTAAGCATGAAATTTAAAATTACATGCTTAAAGGAAACTGTACCTAAGTGTGTAAAAACACTTTTCCTTTCCTCAAATGTTTGTTTTTTAACTACTTTGTTGTGTTTGGTGTTAAATTTCTCCATGATGAAACCTAAAACATAGAGTGTAGTCAATTTCCATGATATATAATTGACCGTAACTAAAATAAAACTTGTAATAAAAAATATTTTGCATTTACATAGATGTAAGGTATAAATATGCAAACAAGGAATACACATGTTTGCTCATACATTTCTTGTGCATGGAGATTTTTGTTGCAAAAATTGTGGAAGGATTGAGGGTGATTATTCCCAATTAGTGTTGAGGATAAATTGAGGTGTTATGTGCATGCAATCCAACACAAAAATGTAGAAGTGAAAGAAGAAGAAAGAGGTACAAATGCACCCCTCCAAAAGGAATAAGACCATGTATTAAAGTTATTGAGGAAATTAAATATCTCCCCTTAAAGTGTAAAAGGGAAGAAAAATCTACCCACAAAAATCTTAGTTGTTTCGTTGACTTCCATAACCCCACATATCACACTACTATAGATGGATATAGACCCAATTTTCTAAATAAGGACATAATTGCAAAAGATAAATAGGTTCCCCAAACTCTCTCCATATGCCAAACAATTGATTATGGACTTAAAAACATTGAAATATGTTGAAAGTGTGATAACAATCCTAAAACAAAAAATGGGACCCATGCCCCCAAGATTCCTAAAATTAAAACCAAGAGAAGAAGGAACAAAACTTTCATGCCCCTTAATACTATCCGAACCGGGTAATCTGAATATGAAATACTATAGAAAACATATGTCTTTAGCTGAAAAATATGAAAATGCTTAAAATTTATTAAAATTGCCCCCTCGTCATAAATGTATGGGGGATTTAGGACAACACCATATGGTCTTGAGAAAAGTGTATGGTTTTTACCTTGTACTATGTTTGTCAAATAATGTGGATAATTACATATCTAGTTGTATTTACCATGTTTATGCCTGTATATACCCCCATAATTTTGTCTATATTTGCTAAAAGTGTAGAATAAACCCGAATATAAGCCCCCTCTTTTGAGGCACGTGCAAAACCATGTTTGAGCATAGGCGTATACTATGAAGGAAATGTATGAAAAGTTATGTGGAGTGCTAGAAAGGTGGTCATCTTGGAGAAATTATACCTACAAAGGAAAGGTGCTTATGCTTGATGGCAACCATGACACACAACAAAGACAATGCTAGCAAAAAGTAAGGATAATGGTAATGAAAGAAATTAGTAGAAACAAGGCATGTACAACAACATAAACAACATCAATGTATTCAATTTGCAAAAATGACATACATGAGCACATAAAAGGATGTTAGGCCTGAAAAACATGGGACACCTATGATTTTGAGGAACCATATGAGGAAGAAGTGGATGGTTAAGAAGGTGATTAGGAGGTGATCGGGATGAAAAATTTCATAAAAATGTTGAATATCATGCAAATAGACAAGTTCCCAAATCAAAGATTTGAAAGAGAACTAGCCAAAGATCCGAATCATGGATGATTTAGATGGAGAAACATTTTTAAATTCAAAACTTTTCTAAGGAGCCCAAAGTTTCTATGTAGCTTATTAACTTTCGTTAAAGCATTAGTGTCATGGAACAATAAGAAAGTGGAAAAGAACTTGAATGTATAAAACACCACTTAAGAGATATTTGTCACTTTATTTAAGAAGAGGTAGCTACCAAAAATTTATTTTCATGGCAAGATGACTGAGTTCCAAAATCTATGGTAGGGAAATACGACATTCATGGAGTGTTTGGATAATTTAACGAGACTTCTAAAATGTGTGCAATAATATCATATGGATGAGTTGTTCTACATCAAATATTTTATCATGGGATTTAATCTCCATATTAGATCAGAAGTGGATATACATGGACCAAATTATATGGAACAATATAATTAAAAATCTTTAAAATAAGAGCACAAGTTATAGTTTATCTTCTTTTCTAAGATATATTTCAAAGGTCAAGGAATTGGTTCTAATCGTAGTCCTCCATACCGTTTAAGAAGAACGTTGGGAAATTCAAAAAGATTAGTGGAAACAGAGATGGGAATTCTCATAAGTATAATAATATTGGAAAATCCTCCGTAGAATAGTGCACTTAGGAAATTCAAGAAAGTAAATAGAGGTGGTAATGGTAAAAATAAAAAAGGAGGTGAAAAGCTTCCTAGGAAACTAGGACGATAAGTTGGTTGTTCTAAATGTGGAGGTAAACATTGTGCTAATAAGTTTCCCCAAAACTTAGTTGGGAATATTCTCATAGGACATTTTTGCATCCGTAGAATTAGGCCTACTAGAACTATATACATGTAGTGGTTTACAACTCGCTAGGTAGAATTTTAAATAACTCCAGTAGAAGTGGCATGTAAATTTTTGGTGTTCCCATTTCTATTTTGATTGATACATGAGCATTGAATGTTTTGTAGCACTTGAAATTCTTAATAAAATTGTTATGAAAGTGGTTCATATGGATAAATCATGGATAGTTCAATATGGTAAGTGAATGAAACATAGGTTAGAGAAATTTCTATTTTGATCTAAGCTATATTATCTATTATCACAAAATTATATCACCCTCTAATTTGATAGCATGTGAATTTACCTGGGAAAGCAAAGTGTAATTGGGTAATATGGAATTATCTCTAGGTGTGGGACCATGAACTTGAGAAAATTCTCCCAGAAAGCTAGTTCTTCTTCCTAAACTAATGTTGGAAATACACTTATCTAATCCTATTCTATGATTCCAAGGGACCATGGAGAGAGGAAAATACATAAAATGGAAAATGTCCTACACTAAGTAGGTGATAACACCAAGAGAAGGGTGAGTGAAACACTCTAAGGGATGAAAGTGAAGGAAAATGGAGATAGAGAGGGAATTGGGACACCACAATCTATAAACACACATTTACACTACCATTTCCATGAAACACAACCATCTAGAGCATGCAAGAAACCATTAAAATGCACAAAATATCTTAAAATACAATGAAGAGGTCAGATAATGCAATAGAACACAAGAAAGGGTTGCAAAATAACCACAGAGCTTGATTTTATTGCTTCAGTAAGTGACACAGTTCATTACAATCAAGAAAAGAGGAATTAATTTTTTACAAAAATCTCCAAAATGGGATGCTTGAATCCTATGGACACCTATAACAAACTCTGTAGAGTGGATGATCAGATAGAAAAATGTCCAACCACCTTTAAAATGAACCCCCGCCTTACATTTATAGAAGGAGAAAGAGAGGGAGAGGAAATATAAATTCCCGAGATCTAAATTCAACCACCAATAAGGAGCATTGAATTATCTACAAAATGCATGGATAAACTTTAAAAACCCATCCTTCATTGTCTGATAGCTTGTTGTAGAAGAAAATGGCCTCCCATGTCTCATTAATGTATTTTTACCCACATGGAAGTGTCCATTAAATTTTGGGTGAGTTTCTTCATTTTTTACCCACTTACTCTCACCAAATATCTAATTTCTTGATTTCTAAGTTAAGAGGATAGAATCATGATTCCAATGAGTATAATATTGTCCAATTTGGTTGAGTATTGAGGAGTTATGGCCAATTTTGTGTAAGTCACTTTTTGGGTTTACTTCACATTCTTGGGCTGTGTAATTAATTCTCTAGCTACTGAAATGATTATTTTTACTTTTTCCCAATTAAATTTATTTTTCATGTTTCTAAGTTTTTATGGGTGATATCCTTAAAAATACAGCCTCCAGAAAATGAAATTTCATAAAAAATGGGTCAAGGAGGGGTTTTGGTGATGTGGAATGGTATATGCTTCTTTGCTAACTCGCTGCCAGCTCAGTGAGCTAGTCCTATCACCCTACCACATAACTCACCCTATCAACTCTACAACTTAGAATTAGGCTAGGCACCTCATGACCCTTCCTATGTTGTGTCACCCATTTCACCCCAACCCATATTACGCTTGATGAGTGAGCAACTCACCATGTGGCTCGATGAGCCACCCCTTAGCTTACCTCCCACTCGCCTGTGTTGTGTATGAAATGGCTCCATGAGGAACATTGTTCCCCACATACCTCTTTCGGCCACATCAGTCTTGCTAATCTCACCTTGCATGTGTTCCCTCGGTGGCTCCACATTCCCGCATTGGCCACACACCACCCCACGAGCCTGTCATCCCTACTAAGCCCATCGATCTCACATCCTCCTTCACACCCACCAAACACCGAACCGTTGTGTATTGTGGTAAACTCGGGTCTACGGGAACTCATGTCCCTATGGCCCTAGTTCCTTTATAACTAGTGGGTGTGATTTGGCCGACACGGCTGCACTTAACCACTCAAGCCCCTCGACTTTGGGCTCGTCGATTCACTATCCCGACCCGTTCACTCCTTACACCCGTAGCTTGTTGACTATCCCACCGACTCGACGTGGTCCTTCGCAACTCATCTTGATCTATGTGACTCGCCGAGCAACCCGGTGAACCTCTCCCTAAAAACCAAGTGCAACATTCATGTAATGCATTAAACCAGCTCGACTCCCACATGACTCGATGAGTTGGTCCACTCGCCAAACAACTTGGCGAGATGATCTTAGGCCCTTAGCCAATTTTGGAATTTTTTTCAATTTTCCTCTAACCCTTCTAGAATTTTTTGGATTTTTATGAGACCAGTGGTCATGTAAAATGTAGTGAGATGCTCCAAAACCATTTTTTCAAAATTTTCCCATTTTACCCCTTTTTTTAGCAAAGTGTGGGTGCAGGGCCTACCTCTTCATCATGATCATCTCGAGTTCTGGTCAACTACTCCAAGCTCATATTCGATGTTGCCCCATTTTTACCAAGGGGGAAAAATGAATAACAATTTTCAAGTTGCCCGTAACAATTGGTGAGCACTTCCAAATGCCCATGTAGCAACTAGAAACTTGCACCTATTGATCCCGAATGTCCCATAACTAATTGCAAGTGCTCCAAAACATGGAAAGTTACCCGACCTCTCCATATTCAACCTTGAATCCTTGTCAACCCTGCCCAAGCTTAATTTATCTAGTTGTCCATTTTCCCAAGGGGTGAAAATGGATAACATTATTCTATATTTACTATATAATTCAACATGTATATTGCACATTTAGGATATTATGATGTGATGTTAAGAGTTAGTTGGCTCTGTAATAATTGTGTGAAAGTGGATTTCTTTGTTAAGATAGTTTCATGTCACGATGATAGTTTCCAATTCATGATTTTTAAGGAATAAAAAAGCCACTCAGTTGAGATAAATTTCAGTTATACAATTGAAAAGACTCAGAGGAACATATTCTTCATGTTTTCTGTTCACATGGATGACTTGGGTGAAGAGAAAGAAATCACAATGGAGGAATATTATCTCCTTTGTTGATCTGTAAACTTCCTCCTTTGGAAATTGTTCAAAAAATCACAATTATATTGTTGTTCTACTTTCAATGAAAATGACAATTGAGCTAGTGATTGAATTGTTTATTCCTTAGAACTAGAATTTATAAAGAGAAAATAATTAACACACACACATACACCAAGGATTTTTATCCCGAAACCTCCAGATGAGGAAAACCATTTGAGAAGGGAAAAAACTCTTTCTTCCTTTTTTATCTTATTAGCCAATTCAAATATAAGAGATAAAGAATTTACAATAAGTGAGAAAGGAAATTGACAATGTCTCACACTTCCTCCCAACTACTTGACTGATCTATTCTCAAACTCTTTCTTCTACAAACTCAATTCCAGCATTTTATAACTCTTACACTTACCCACATGAAGTCTCTTGCTTCCGATGATCAAAGACTCTCCTTCCTACATGTATTTATATCCTTTCTCATGTCCTCCCATGCATTGGAGGATGGGAAAGGTCATGGAGGAGAAGAGACACGGAAAACCTTTCCAATTTTGGGACTTTTCGATTTGAATTTTATTTTCTATCAAAAAGTGAGAGGACCACCACTCAACACAGACCAACGGTCATAGGACCACCACCCTAGCTGAGCAGTGATTACATTACCGCCACGTAGGATGGGTGGTGGTTCTGTAGCCATTTCTCTATACAGAGCATCGGTTCTATTATAATGCATACATAACCTCCATTTCTTCCTTTTCCTTCTTTGTTTGCTGGTTCATCTGATGAAGTAGAGTTATTTTGGATCCCTATGGATCACACCTCCCCTAACTTATGAGGCTTTTGGTCCCACAAAATCTTAGTGTCCTCAATGGAAGGTAGCAATTTTTATCCTTCATCTTCATCTAGCATGGATGGCTCATACAGTGCAAGTTTTCACAGCTTTACTACTAAGTACATCCTAATAAATGATGACAAATCAAGTCGAAAGGCATTTTCTCCAACCTCCTCCAATATGGTGAAGGGTCCATATCGTAGTGTCTTGAGCTTCTGTGTTTGATCTTGTACTCTCTCTTTTCTCAAGTAAAGTCAAACTCTATCTCCAACATGAAGCTTATGTTATCTCATGTGTTGATCATGTCTAGTCTTGTACTTGGCTTGAGATTTCTGAAACTATTCTTTGACTTTGAGATGGATTTTTCAATCATCTCAATGAATTTGTTTTCTCTAGTCACCTATGTGTCTCGTGTCTCCTCGTCATCCTACTTCCCAATGGATATGTCAAGTGGACTTGAAGGTAGATATCACAATCATGCTTTAAATGGTGACTTCTATTTCACCTTATGCTTAGACATTTCTTTGAAGTATTGACAAAACAAATAAGGTAACGGGTGTAGGAGGAATACCTGTTTTAATGTTGGTTGATGATTTGTTGCATGCGTATGACTTCTGAATACACAACTGATTGTGAGAGCTTCCTTTTGGCTAGGAGGAACTACCTGTAATAAAAGTGAGACCACCATAAGGAATTAAAAATGTGTAGTGAACTGCCTAGCGTATGCTAGATCCGGGAAGTGTGATACTTCCTAGATGGTTGTCAATCCACTGTTTTAAACAATTTAATGCGGTAAATAAAGTAAATCCTATTGTAGTTCAAAATGATTTAGGTATCTCACTTAAAACACAATAAGAAATATCTAATCTAACATGCTAGGTTAGAATAGGATCCAAAGGTCAAATAATTGGTTCTGGGTCTCTGTAGGTCTGACAAAAGTCTCAGGTAGATCACAGGTGAATGAGGGTGAGGTGGAATTAGGTGGGTAGGTCACTGTTCTGAGCTATATGGGCAAATACAGTAACCGATGTCGGTTCGAGTGACCGACGGTGGTTAGATATAACTAGTGTCGATAACTGTGGAATTTCTGGGAATGCCACAGGATGGGTTTTGGGTCTCCTTTGCGATTGCACAAAGGATCTTGGTTGGTTAGGATGAGGTATTGGGTGATTTGGGAGGGATTTGGCAAGGTTTTAATGGGTATATGGAGGGGGAATGTTGAAGGAGGTCAATGGGTGGCTAGGTAAACAATAGGTGATAATATAATGACAAAATGAAGTGAACCAGAGAAGTAGAATGTTTTACTTACTTGGATTCTGGTCTTGGCTATGAGTGAGGGATGGGGGTGTTGGTAAGAGGTTGAAGGTCTGCAGGTGATCACTAATCATAGGAGAGCTTTTGCATGGGCTGCATGTGCATTCCTCTTTGCTTGGTTAGATCAGATCATTGTTGGGTGGCCGTGTAGGGGAAAATTCTCTATCTCTTTCCTTACACACATGCTCTGCTGGAATTCAATCTCAGAAGATGTGATATCTCTTGGGAAGATCTCAATGTTTCGCCAACTTTTTCCAATATTTTCCAACCTTCAGAATAAGGTTTTTTTGGGGTTAAAAGGGTAACCAATGGCGCTTATGTCTTAACCGGATTTGACGGTTAGGGTAATCGGCACTCGCCAAGGTGGGATTTCTTAGGTTTACCAAACTAGGAGATCCTCCCGATTTTCTTAGATCTCGTGTCATTTTAACCCGCGGATTAGACTGAAATATTCTTGTAAGCATGTGGGAATGTGGTTAGAGAGAATGTAGGCATTGATTTTTAGGGTTTGGGTAAGTCTTAGTTAGTTATGACAACTTACTAAGAATAGGTCTTAGGTTGAGTTGGCTTGATGAGGTGTATGTGTGGATATTATTTAAATTAATATATTTAAATAATAAATATGGTGAGGATAATGAATTAATTAAATTAATATTAGTGGGGTGAAGGGGGCCATGGCTAGGTGAATGTGATGAAGGGTGTTTATTTGTCGAGGGACCAAAGGGGAGTGTGACCTAATTTTAGTGTCTACATTTTGCCCCTTTTTGTTGTGTAGCTTGTATTAGTAAGCAACACTAACAAAAATAAGATGTGGTTGCCCCATGTGTGGGTGAAGGTGATCCTCCTCAAACTAGGAATGGACGAGGCAAAGGCAGAATCGGTGAGTGGTTTGATAAAAGGTAAATGTGAGGAAAATGTAGGTGGGTAACGGGAAAAGGGGAGCAAGGTCTACTCGGGTAAGCTAGGTAATGGATCAAGGTCAAAGGCAGCAACAACCAAACACACGCACACATATAAACTGCAACACGCTACTCGGTTGAAGAGCAGGCAAACTCTACATTATCTAAGGTCGATAGGTTTATCCAAACAAGGTTGAAGTGATTCCAGTTTCCAAGGTATAGGATATGGTCAGGAAACACAACGTAGGTTAGGTGTAGGAAAATTTAGGTATGTTTCGGTACACCAAAGGTAGGGTCGGGATAAAGCGAGTCATGGCAATAGGCTAGGTAAGGTCATTAGGTCAACAACATAGGTAACAGTGTTGCAAGGTTTAGTGAACACATAAGGTCAAAGGTCGAAGCAATGGGCCGATCCAAATATCTAGGTCCCGGCACTTGGGTAAGGCCAAGGTAGGGGTAAAATAATGAGTCCCCAAAGGAGGAAAAAGGGAGGTAGTAAATGATTAGGTCAGGAAAGGTGAGGTAAATGGGTAGGGTAAAGGTGGGGTGGGGTAAATGATCAGGGTGAAGGTTGGGTGGGGAAAAAAAGGAGGTAGGGGTAGGGTAAAGGTTAAAATTTAGGGCAATGTGTAGGTGAGGGTGACCGATGCCGGTCATGGATAACCGACATTGGTATAGGTCAACCGACGACGGTGAGGTAGGGCACGCGACCGATGCCGGTCAAGGGTAACCAGCTTGATTAGGTTGGGTTTGTTATAAAAACAAAAAAATCCACATTTTTTGTTATTCATTTGTTATTTTGCGAAGTGAGAAAATGACAAAAAGAGAGAAAAGAGAGAAAAGTGTCTGGATGGAATGGAATAGTGAGTTGGTGGTGTGATCAACGAGTGATTGGTTGGTGAGCAACGGGTCCACATGATCATTGTAAGGGATTCGATTGGGTAGAGGTTACAGGTAGCTATTCGGTGATGGTGGAGGCCGGAGAGGGATCGGGTGGGCCATTGGTATAGTGCCCAAAAGTACCATCGAGACGGTGACAAAGACGATGAGGTAAGCACTCTACTCTACGTGTAGTTGATTTGATAGATTAGAGGATTAGTTTATTGTTGTTTATAGGTTTTGTTGGTTTTTAGGTTTTGTGGGTGGTTAAAAATGGAATTTGGGAATGGGGGAATAGCGGATAAAAAAGAGGAATGGGTGTGGAAAAACAAGGAGATAGGGGGTGGGTGTAGGTCCAAGGGTAGTTTAGGTCATTGTATGGGGCATAAAAGGGGCATGGGAGGTTTTTTAGAAAGGGGGTTTTGGGAAATCATGGGTTTTCTGCGCGGTGGATCGGTGTCGACCAAGTTTAGTTGGTGTCGATTAGGTGGAATCAGTATCGGTCACCAAATAGGTGATCGATTGGTTAAGGGGTGACCAGGGGTCGGTAGGGTGAACGGTATCGGTCACCAAACAGTGACCGATGCCGGTTAAATGGTGACCGGAGGTCCCAGTTCACAAAAGGCGGGAGAGCGGGCAGGTCCCACAGAAAGGCACACGGGATGAGACCTATGGGACTACCACAGATCGTGCATATATCCAGGTTATGGGATTCCCTAGGTGAGGCTAGATATTATCAGGACCAACTGATGGCAGCCGGGATAGACTTCATATCCTATGCCGAGTATAGGGCACATCAAGCATCCAGTGAAAGGATGAGATCCTACACTTATAGTGTGGAGAGCACAGGGGGTCAATGAGCTCCAAGGCCTGATCAGGTAGAGGCTACAAGTGCACGGAGGTGAGCACCAGTTGAGGTGCCAACAAGGACACAGGAGGCCGAGGGTACATGCGATACCGAGATGGAGGACATCCACATAGATGCTTGATATGGTGCCTAATTTTTATGTATGATAGTTTTTGTGTGATATATACTAGCCTGCGTGCCGAGAGATATTTATAGTTTTGATCACATATCGTCTGTGTGATGATAGTGAGGATGTATGAGATATTTTTGTATATTTCGAGCATATACTGGCCTGCGCACCGAAGAGATTTTGTATTATTTCATTATTTTGTTGTATATATGAGACCGACACTGCGTCTTTGACAATTTTGAGATGGTGGACATGATGAGATATCCATGTATTTTTGAGATACTCATTGATATATCTATATGATGAGATACATGGTATTAATTGATTTGTTGATGTGTTGATGAGATACGTGGTATTAGTTGGTTTGTTGATTTTTATTATTCGATATGGATGGAAATTAGGTGAATTAGGCATGATGGATTCGAAAGTTGGTTTAGACATGGATCGAGTCAGTCGTTAGGAATGGATCGAGTCGGGTTGGTTTAGGCATGGATCGAGTTAGGTCATAGGCATGGATTGAGTCAGGTTATAGGCATGGTTGAGTCAGGTTGGTTTAGGCATGGATCGATTCAGGTCTGTTAGGCATGTATCAAGTCAGGTCATAGGCATGGTTGAGTTAGAAAGTAGGCATGGATTGAGTTAAGTTATAGGCATGGTTGAGTTAGAAAGTAGGTGAAGTTGTGATTCATTATTTCATGCAATGAATGATAATATGGGTCATATGTGAGATGCGTTATAATACATGCATGATGATGGTAGAGAAATGGTAGGTGTAATAAATGTATGTTGTGATAATGTTTAAAATATGAAACAACTTGTTATGTATGTGGTTGAATTCCCAATTTTGGGTATAAAAAGGGAAACGAAGCGAGGTGTGATGTAATGTGAGGCACATGGAAGATGAATTGTTTAGGGTAGAGGATGGTCGAGATAACCTCCAAGGGCCCCATGCCCTCGGAGTGCTGCCTACATAGTCCCGGTGAAAAAGGGACCTCAGGCCGATGTAGTTCTCCCATGAGCTAGGGAAGAATATGAGGAGGTATGAAAATGAGTTGGTAGGTTTTTAGGAATGGTGTGGGTTTAGGTCTATTAGGTGTGGGTGGATTATAGGTAAAGTGATGTAGGTGGGGTCGATTGTGGTAAAAGAAGAAGATTACCCCAAAAGTAAGAGTCGAGGACAAAGTCTTGTATAAGGTAATCAATACGTAAGAAAAGACAGTTAAGGTATAAGAGGGGGCAATAAAGCCACCTGATTGGGTAGGATCATACTGAGTAGATCATACCTTGGAGGAGGTGATGAACATGAGACCCTAAAGACATTGCATGATTGAATGTTCTATGGTGAAAATTAGTCACATGATCACCAAATGTCTAAGTTCCAAGAATTCCCTTGAGGCTAGTAGGAAATGGGAGTGGGAATGGTAAAAAGGGTGAAAGGTAGGGAATTTTTATATGGTATAGGTAGCATGCGCTTTGGGAAAGTCCATGACAAAAGGTGGTTGTTTTGACATATAGTTGAAATAGGACCGATCGATGTGGGAAGTCTATATGGGATGAAGAAAATTTAACTCCTTGAGGTCTTCGTGAAGTGATCGATGCGGGAAGCTTCAGTTGTTCTCATTTTTATTATTATTTAAGAGCTTTACATAGCTATCCTTCAAGGAGCAAGCGATCTATTTATAGAGCGAGTTCTCGAGAGGAAGATGTCCTTTTGAGGGAGTTATCTTTTTATTAGAAGTTTGACTCAAGGATTTTGGTCCCATGTGAGGTCTTTGAAGTCATGGACAAGGCCAAGGTGGAGAATAGGAATCTCGTGTAAAAGGCAAGGTGAAATGACCATGGGATCTCATCTAAAGGTAGATGAAAAGTATCCATGAGAATCATGTTATGTGCAACATTGTGGTACACATATTCAAGAGAAGATAACAAGTGATGGGTACTCACATGATTCTTGTTTAATCATTAGTGAGGTGTATGAAGTGAATAGTGCTCAAGGGACGAGCATGGAAAGAGACAAAAGGTGAGGTAGGACTACAAGTCAACAATAGAATGGTCAAAGATGCAAGGTGTTAAGGGGCTCAGGTTCGGGTTTACCATCGAGTGAAGATAAATGATAAGCACCTGATCTATAGGTATGAGTCATGATGTATGGTCCAAGCCAATTAGGAGAAAATTTTCCCCGTTTAATTTTTTTCGGCTTTGGTTACATGTTGATTTTCTTTTAGGACAAGGTTACCGACTTGGAAGTTCCGTTCATGGACACATTTTTCATAGGCACGTTCGATACGATTTTGGTAAACTTGAAGGTGACCCGGAGCGTTAAGACGATGTTCATCTAGTAACTCTAAGCTGTGTTAAATGGTCCGACAAAAGTCATCATCGGTGAGCATGTCATGGAGAGAAATGTGAAGCGAGGGGATCTAGACTTCGAGAGGTAGGACTACCTCTGCACCGTAGACCGAGAGAAAAGGGTGTGGCCGTAGTGGACATGCAATACTAGTGCGGTATGCCCATAGGGAAAAAGGAATGTGCGTATGTGTTGGTCGTCAAATAGGACTTTTTAGAGAGCAACAGACAGGGGACGAAAAGTCCCTCCTCTTTAATGGGAGAGGTTCCCTTATTCTGAAA
This sequence comes from Taxus wallichiana var. yunnanensis, assembly GCA_018340775.1. Classification (NCBI taxonomy): domain Eukaryota; kingdom Viridiplantae; phylum Streptophyta; class Pinopsida; order Cupressales; family Taxaceae; genus Taxus; species Taxus wallichiana. The sequence goes on from CM031238.1 coordinate 55,190,804, forward strand.
CAAACCTATTTACAAATATACAGAACGTCATGGTATGGTCGAACTTGGATATTACGAAAGTGTTTTCCACAAGGATTATCAGTTACACAAGGACTGAGGAAAAGGAATAAGAAGATGAGCAGAATAGCAACATTCAGAATTATAGATAGCAGAATAATTCTTCGTGTATGCGAAGCTTCAAAGGATTTAAGACAAGATCATTTGCATGAGATTAAATTTAAGACACAAAGTTCTATAAATAACCTCCTTCAGATTTATAAATCAAGGACACAAAGTTCCTTCTGGTGGATACAAGATCGTTGTGACTTGCAAAACCGAACAGTATGCAATCAGAGAGACTAAACGAGTTAAGAACAAAAATGATCTTCACAATATTAAAGGAAAACACAGATATGACAAGAATCAGATAGACAAAGAATGAAAAGCCCTTTTGTATTGATTTCTTTAAGATCTATTTACACTTTCAGTAAAAATTCCAAGTTCTTCCTCCTCAAAATGGCGTGGAAAGGCCATTATATAGCTTACAAGTCGGTTACTTTTCAGAATCGCTTTCTTTTAACCAAGAATAGTTAAGTACCGCCAAATGCAATACCTTAACTAATTACAAAGAATACGAAAAGAAAGGAAAGAAGAGGAAAGGAAGGAGAAGGAGACAGGTGGCCGGCTACTGGGAGGGACCCACTGTCTTCAGAATCCGCTGCCTGAACCTCTTCAATGACTCAGCTATATCTCTGCCACGGGGGACAGATGTGTTGGTCGCAGACTGAGTCCAAAATCCCAAGCATTTCTCCATCTCTTTATCAAACTCGACGTGAGTATGATAGTCTTTGTTTGCTTCTTCAATGGCAGACTGAAGAGAACAAATTTCCTTTATCTTGTCCTTAGAGATGGAGTCCTCCTTGAAAAGATTATCTTTGACAAAAGCTCTGAACTGAGCTTTGATTTCTTGTAAGGACAAGGGAATGCCAGAGTTTTCATCCAAGATGACAATGCATATCTTTCAACGCCGCACGCCAATGTCTTCAAAGCTTCTCCTTTTGCCGCTTATTCTTCATTTCATCTCTGCCTTCTTCCAGACTCGATTTTCCACTCTACGCTGTAGACCCAAGATTTTGATAGATTGTCTTTGGCATCATCGAAAATCTTATTTGCCAGTAAGATATTCTCATCTGTCTGTCCCATGAGGCGAAGGTCTACAATACAACTGCCCCAGAGTTTAAGCTCTTTGTCCATGACCCCAATGGTAGAGGACAGTTTCTGTTGCAAATTATCTACCTTTCCATGTAGCTTAAAGGCTTCATCGATGAAGTTTAGCCCGGCAACAAGCATGTCATCTACCATGGCTTCAATAGCTCTACCATAGATAGAATACTTGTGCATATCCTTAATACCCTGCACTTCATCTTGGCTTAGAGTTACAGGAGGAGGTAGAGCAGTCAAGGGAGTGGGATCCAAAACTTTGTCTTTAGATAGAAGAGACTTGATGAAACCTGTAAGAACTCGGGCTTGCTCTTCCAGCTGTTCGATAGTTTGCTGTCCTTTTTCCACTCTCCCAATAACTCTTGTGACTGTTTCCTGGAGGTTATGAATCTCGCCTTCAGGGGTAGATTCTCCCATTGGGATTCTCAGTAGCTCCAAGTCAGATACTTGCAAGTCCTGTTCTGATTTGTCCATTGCAGGCTTGGCAATCTCCAGGAATTGCTGACCTCGAGTATCAGATACTATTCTGGAGGTGGTTCTTGCTTTCTTGGCACGGAAGGCGTGGTGCCCAACATGGTCTGCAACAAAGATCAAAATTTGGTCCCAAGTTTTGGGAGGATGGTTTCCTCTTCCTTTTGTCAACCAAGGGTTGCACCCATGCAAAAGAGGAAGAAGAATCGCAGCGAAGCAAGGGGACCAAGAGACAGGAGCTCATGACACTCGTGGTCCTGTGCACTGGTGTTGACTGCCGGGATGGGATGGAAGGAGCACCTGAGACAATGGCGAGAAGAATCAATAGCACTGGAAGTTCAAAGGTGCTCGACCTCCTTGTCTTTATCTCGCTGGGTCCTCGGAACATTTGTAGGAGTTGGCCTCTCACTTTCTTCACTTTCACCGAGGATGATGATGTTCTCTCGTCCGATAGGCAATTCTGCCTGTTTCTCCTGAAGATCTCTTTCCACCGGTTCCTTCTTTACTTCCTTGAGCTTCTTCTTATATACCTGAGTGGATGGAGAAGGAGTAGATTCCGCAGGTCCCTGAGCTGCTGAGGCAGGAGGGGTTTTCTTTGGTGTTTCGGACCCTGGAACTGGTGCTTCTCTTATTGGTGTCGATTCATCCTTGGAGGAGGATTCTCCCGAGTGCCTCCTGAATTCTCGGACCTTCTTATTGAACCAAACCTTAGTCCTGACTAAGACAGGAGCAAGGATTTCAGTCGAATCATCCTTCTCTTTTCTGTTCCAATCCAGGTCCTCCAAAGGGGTGTGCTTGATCACATTTTCATACTCATATGAGTATAGCTCAGAATTATCATCTTCGAGACCTTCAGGAACTTGGTACAGATCAAGTTCTTGAATCAATTGTAAGGAGAACCTGCCATAATGCCTTCTTCTGGCCTCAAAGTCGCCCCTCGCATACCAGCCCAAAGAGTCTTCCTCGCCTCTGCCACATGGTGATAGGCTATCTTGATATTCTGTTCAATAAACTTCTTCAAGTCAAAGCAGGTTCTTGGCTTGAAGAAATGCACGGTGATAGGGACCAAAGTTCTTTCTATATTCTGGGCATCCAGGGCTGTTTTACATGTGTAATTTCCCAGAGAGATGGGAAAGTGCAAGCCAGAAATCTTCTTGTCTCTGCAAGTTCTGTGCAACTTGTCCAGTTGCCTGCATATTTCGATCAAGGCCATCTTGTCATTGCAGAACATGGGAAGCCGCAGAGGAGTACTCTCATAACCAGCAAGCCTGATGTATGAGAATTTCCTGAATTGGATGAAGTAGGCCCCATACCGTGATATCAAGTTCATGGCTTCATCTGAAAACCTCCTGGCGGTGTCACCCTCGAGCAATCGGACCACGTACATAGTGAAAGCATCATTAACCCTTCTAAAATTGCGGTTGCTGGTCTCCAAGGTAAACTGCGGGCAATAGGCATACACTGGGTTGCCTTTGTGGGCGTCTATATATGAGAATCCAAACCATTGCCTTGATGCTGCCAGAGTATACATCAGATATGAAGTCATAAAGAACTTCTTTGTTTGCAGCACGTTGGATAGCTGCTCCGTCAGATTCATGCTGATGATCTCAGCCCAGTTGATATTTTGTGTACCCTCGCACACCATACTGATGAGCGGGCACATCCAGAAATGGAACTCGCTGGTGGAAGGCAAACCCATGACCCGAGCCAGCAGTATTATGAAATCTGACAGTTCTTCGTTGAAGTCTGCTCGGATGAGGGTTTTGGTGAGGCGGGAAGCTCCCTTCCTAGGGTTTTTTAGCCAGGACTTCGCCACTCGTGCTCTGTACTTGTCACTGTCTTGATCGAACATGGCTTGCGCTTGGGCTTGGGAAACAACTATGGAATTGTCCAATTCCGGGATCTTCAGAGCGGCAGCAATGGCGGCAGCGTCCAGCTTGGCAATGAGCTCCCCGTGTACGTTTGTCAATTCGCTCGAATCGGGGTCGAAGTGAGCTCCGCATGCAAGACAGACAAGACACCGCATCGAAATTGGGAATCCTCCAAACAGACGCCAAACCACTGTCATGAATTGTCTGAGCCATTGGTGAGGGATTTGCATCTTCCATCCTTGCCCAAAAATCGCTGAAATCGAGATGTCGGGCCTCGCTATCTCCAATGTTGCTTACAGCAGACTCGAGTGGAGAAATCTGTTCTTGTCCTTGAAATTTGATCTTCATGTTGATAGTTTCAGGGGAACAAGGTTGCAAACTAGACTTGGAATGGAATTACAGAAGCAGAGGAACGTGCGCAAGTTGGCAAGCGGCAAGGGTTTGAGCAAAGGATAACAAGGAAGATGTGGGAAAATGCAAAGGGGAAATGCTCATTATATAGCCGTTTGGGGAGCGGAGAGAATTCAATGCGCATTTAATTACGCAACCACCAATTTGAAAAGCGTCTAAGTATGGATGACACTAGGCACGCTTGGGACAAGTGAGACGCGAATGCGCGAAACACGCGGCTCGGGCGAAATGAAGAGAAAATGCACAAAAAGCCTTTTGGAACAATTGGGACGAAAATGCGCGAGGTACGCGGTTCGGGCATTTCGACCGAAATTGGAACAGCGGGCCCGTTTGGACTTGGGACTTTTGGGACAGAAAGTTCCGGAGTACGCGGTTTGACCGGTTCGGCCGAAAATGAAGCGGGGCGCATTTTTCAGTTTGGGACAAAGAATTTTGAAGTACTCGACTAGGAAGCTTCGGCCGAAAAAGAGAAAGCTCGTACTTTTGACTTTGGGATATTTGGGACAAAAAGGCGCGAAGTACGCGGTTCAAGGTTCTACTAAAATGAAATGATTCGCACAAAAGTTTCTGGGACACTTGGAACAAAACTTCCGACGGCCCAAGATAGGACAATTTCGGGATTTCGCCGATCGGGAACAACTTCACTTTGGAACTTGGGACAGTCGGGACAAAAATGTCCGACAGGCCCGAAATACATGCGAGAAAGGCCCAATACTTGGATTTCTTCAATTTTATGACTTAGGTACCTCAGAGAAAAGCACTTAGACTCAAAATTTTCGAAATTTGCTCTTGTTAGGGAGGGGAATCTTGAGTAGACAACAGCTGGCTCCTTCTGGGGATGACTTGGTGTAAGTTCATAGAATGAGACAAGGCAAGAACTTAGATAACTCGGTGAAGCAGACCAGTGCCTTATCCATTGGGCAAAGGAGTCAAAAACAAACCAATACAGAGGGCAACACACACAACAGAAGGGAAACACACCGAAAGCAGGAAAAGCAAAACACTGTACATAATATACAAAGGGACTCCCTAGTCACCTAGGATCTGAACAACTTCAAATACTGCCCACTATAAGGAAGTGGGAGGGGAGAACCATCCATGTAATCAAGATAGAAAGAGTCCTTACCAGCAAAGTGTCTTATCTTGAAAGGTCCAAGCCACAGAGAATCAAATTTTCCATGGCTGCCACGAGGTTCATGTCTTTTGTCCCATAACAAAGACTGGTATCACCAACTGGAACTCTCTCGACCTAGCTTTCTTATCGAATGTAACCTTCACCTTTCTCGGGTGTGGGCGATATTCTGTCACAAGAACCTCCAATCTATCCTCGCTCGGGCTTTGTGCAGGTACATGATCCTTTTGTCCAGCAGCATCACCAAACTAGTGTCTTCAATGGCCTTCATCAGTGCAAGGTCGGGTGGGCAGTTCCACCGCCACGGCACCGAGCCTCTACTCCATACACTACTTGAAATGGGGACATTCCAATGGCTCTTTTAGGTGTGATCCTGTCTGCCCAAAGAGCATCATAAAGCTTCTTATGCCAGTTTCGCTGAGACTCATTGACCAACTTCCTTATGATAGTCACCAGATTTTTGTTGGTGGATTCTGCTTGTCCATTCCCCTGGGGATAATAATCTGAAGAATGAGCTAGAGAGATGCCATACCCGTAGCAGAAATCCATTATCTCATTTGAGGAGAAGTTCGAAGCATTATCTGTTACAATCTTGTTGGGTACACCATACCTAACCAAGATGTTCTCTTTGATGAAGTTGCATACTACTTCAGAAGTGGTGCTCTTGACTGGAATAGCCTCCACCCATTTGGTGAAGTAGTCAGTAGCAGTTAGCACATGCGTGTGGCCCGCACTAGAAGCAGGATTCAGCGTACCAATGAAGTCTAGACCCCATTGCTGGAATGGTTCCTCAATCACAACTGGCTTGAGAGGCAAAGCGGCCAGTTTGGGTCTTCCCACAAAGGTCTGACAGGCCTCGCATTTATCCACCCACTTGGACGTATCTCTGAACAAGGAAGGCCAGTAATATCCTCCCCGGAGTATCTTGTGAGCTGTGACTGTTGATGAATAGTGCCCTCCACATGCTTGATCATGAAAAGCTGAGAGCAACTTTCTCTGTTGTTCCTTATCAACACATTTCAGGAATCTCCCATCTAGGCCACGCTTGAACAAAGCATTCTCCCATAGTACATATTGCGCTGATCTCAATTTAACAGTCCTCTTTTCTTTGGCAGTTAAATGAGAGGGGCATTCCCCATAGGTAAGAAAATAGGCGATGTCAAAGATACCATTCATCGACTGAACTAAGGAATAGAACAAAGAGGGATGTCAACTTTTCTTCCAAAGAACTCATGTTGGGCTCCTTCAGCAATGAGCTCGCAAAGACCTTTTCCCCGAACCAGCTTGGTTGGCTTGATATCAAGGTCATACTCCCGGACCTTAGCCACCCAGCTCTCCTCTTGATCCAAATTCTTGTTGCGTGAGAATTGACTTTTACAATGTATCTGGGACCAAAGACCGTAGAGTGAGAGTTGAGGATATAGAAACGGAACTGCTTGACAGCTTTGACTACTGCAAAGGCATGCTTCTCCATCATGGTGTACTTTAGCTCATGGTTCTTCAGGATATAGCTCATGAAGGCAATGGGTAGCTCATGTTTATCAGAATCTTCTTGGGTTAAGACAGCAGCCAGAGTACTATCTGTAGCGTAGCAATAGATAATGAAATCCTTCTTTGAAATCGGGCAAGGTGCCAAATCGGAGTTTTAGCAATAGCTTTCTTGATACCCTCAAAGGATTCCTTTCCTTCAGAAGACCAACCAAATGCTTGCTTTCCTTTCATCATCTGAGAAATATCCAAAGTTAATTCAGCAAAATCAGGAATGAATCTTCTTAGAAAATTGATCTTACCGAAAAAGGAATGCACGCCTTTTTTACTAGTAGGGAGAGGAATCTGGATGGCTTGAACTCGCTCAGATCAATTTTGATGCCGCCCTTCGAGACAATGTGTCCTAATAGCTTTCCTCCGTAACACGTAAGACAGATTTTTAGGGTTCGTGGAGATTCCATGCTCTCTACATCTCTCGCAGTAATCAAGTTTCTGTGTGATCGAAATGATCTCGCTTCTTGTCTTTGAAAACATCACTGTCAGTCATCAAGGTATATGACAATACATTTCCCTTTCAAGCTCCCAAAAGCCAGATCCATAGCTCTCTGGAAAGTGGCACCGGCATTAATCAGCCCAAAAGGCATTCTCTTGTAGGCGAAGGTACCCCAAGGAGTTGTGAAGGCTGTCTTATGTTGATCAGCAGTATCAACCTCTACCTGATTGTATCCAGAAAAACCATCAAGCATAGATAACATCTCAGAGCCTGTTACCGCTTGCAAAATCTGATCCATCATAGGCAGAGGGTAGTTATCTTTCAGAGAGGCCTGATTCAGGTTCCTGAAATCAACACAGATGCGGATCTCACCATTCTTCTTCCTAACAGGTACAATGTTTGCAATCCAAGTCGAATGGTGAATGGGAAAGATGATCTTAGCCTTCAGCAGTTTCTGAATCTCCTGAAATATGGTGTCGCCTATCTTCTGGGTCAGATCGCCCGCTTCGCTCAAAGGCTTGATTCCTGGCTTGAGAGGGATAGAGTGTTGCATTTCTTTTGGCTTGAAGGCTTTTAGATCTTCATAAGAATAAGCAAGCACATCCTTATATTTCCTTAGAAGGTCAATTGCTCTTCTCCTTTCATCTGATGTGCAACACTTCCCGATATTTACCAGCTTCGGGCCATCAGAACTCCCAATATCAATCTTATCATACTCAGCTGATTGCTGAGGTCCAGTGGTAGCTTTAGACCTCACGTATCTGTCATGTTTATCAAACAACTCCTCCAAACTCACCAAACCTTTGGGAATCTTATTTCCTTTGAGCTTAATGCACCCTTCCCGGATCGCTTTTCTCCTGGGTGACGGCTTGGTCAGAAGACACGCTCTCACGAGGCAGGTTGTCACTTCCTTCGAAATACAGTTGTTCAAAATTGCCCTTGAGCTCCAGGAAGGAAAGCAAATGCTGGTCGTCGTTGAAGACTTGCCAGTTACTAGTATTGTCAGGGACACTAGGTCGGTGGACCATTTCAATGGTGAACTTATCCTGAGAGAATTCAGGATGAGGAATCAACAGTGACCCCGAGACAAAAGTGAATCACCTCGCCGTTCTTTTCTCTAGGCATCGCTTCAATGGAGAAGGCATCAAGGAATTCAATTGAATCCCAAACTTGGTTCCGATAATGCTTCAGCCTCCCATTCTTTACCTGAAACAGGCTTCTGACTTGCTTCACAATCAGCTCTGCATCACCACGAGCCAAAAGATTCTTAACACCTCGTTCTTTGGCCACTTGCAGTCCAAGGATGAGAGCCTCATACTCTGCTGTGTTGTTAGTGTTCTCGAACTGCAATTTAAATGAAAAGGGGTGCAGGCAGCCTTCAGGTGATATTAGCAGAACACCAGCTCCAGAGCCAGCCGAGGAACAACTGCCATCGAATTCTAAAATCCAGACACCATTAGGATCTTTAGGTGATATTTTGCAGGGTCGGACTTCATCAGGGGACAAAATCATGTAATTACCATGGCCTCTGTCTTCATAGAGTATTTGTGCCTTGGGATCATCTCGTCTTTTTTGCACAATATACTTGATCGCTTCTCGTAGTAGCTTCTTCATTTGTCCATTGACAGGTATGAGGGCGTGTGACCAATCCATTTGAATCTCTCCACCCACATCTTTACAGAAGTTTCTGCTTAGCAACATTCCATAGGAAGGAGGAATGTCGGCTACTAGTATGGTAGCCAAGACTTTCTTTTCAGGTAAAGCAGCAAAAGCCACTTGTGCATCTTTAATCCTTCCAACTAAAGGCACTTCCTTACTTTCCATGGAGTAGCAGGATCCATAAGTACGAGTAAGGGTCAGACCTAAAGCATGAGCTACTTTGGCGGGCATCACATTATCAGAGGCTCCGGAATCTATGACACAGTTACTAAGCCTATGGCCCGCTATAAGGAGGGTAACATAAAAAGGCTTGATTTTGTCTCCAAAGAGGTGACAAAGCAGCCTACCGACTAGGGCATGTGGTATAGAAGGAGGTGTGGGCAAAAGGCCTTTAGAGGTGGTCTTGGAATGGGAATTAACAAATTGGATCATCTTGGCAAAAGCTTTAGGATGGGTTTGGTAATATTCAGCTTCTGAAATTTGAACTTTGGTCCTTTTTAGATGATCCACAATATCAAAGGATCCAGAGGTGGATGGTCCGTCATCATTTGGAATCTTAGGCTTATCAACCCTAGGAGAAAAAGAAGAAGAAGCAACTTTGGGGGCAGGATTGGCGGTACTTACCTTGGGTGCAGATGAGGTAGGAATAGGAGATCCTCTTCTGGCAATTACAGGAATAGTCGCAGGCTGCTCTTTGGACTTCTTCGTGGGTCATGCGCCACCTTTTCCTCCGATGTGTCTCTGCTCCGAGTCATGACAGCGAAGGACTCGCTGTTCATATCTGCTACCACTTCATCGTAGTCATCCGCATCATCAATGCCTTCAGTGGTAAAGAAATTGACTCGAGATCCCTCGGGTTCTTCTGCCTCATCATCGAATTGCTCCAGGAACTCCTCACAAACTTCGTTATCATCTTCTGGTTCTTCAACCTCACAAGTTGCATTCACCGGAACTTTGACAGGAGGTCCTTCAAGTGCCAGTCTGGTGTGGGGGGCTGGCAGACGGTTTCTGGGTTGAAAATTTCTTCTCGGAACATCTGCATATGGTGCATGCTGGGCTAATTGTTTCTTTATAGCCACTAGATCATTTGCAAGTTTCTGGACTAATGGATCAGAATTGGGTCCAGAGGTGGAAGAGGAAGAAGCAGCAAATTTCGATTTAAGAGGATCTCTTTTCAACTTCCCTGACATGATCAGGTCGTCCTCGATACTAACAGCCAATTCTTGATCCAGAACTAGCGTTCCAAGATTAGCCCTTCTTAGAGCATAACTGACTTTAGGCGTTTGGGCATTCAAAAAGAAACATTTTTGAATTTGATCAACCGGTCGAGTATTTGCAGGAATCTTGTTGATCAATCTGTTGAACCGAGCCACAAATTCTCTCATGGGTTCTGATGGATCTTTCTTTATCTGAGAAATCTGGGCAAGCAGGGCATGCACATCTTCTGCCGGCTTAAAACGGTTTTCGAACTGAGTTCTCATGGTAGTCCGGGCCGGTGATGGCACCACAAATTTAAGGTGATAGAACCGGGCCGCCAAAGATTATCCCGTAACGCCTCAACGAACAGCCTTACCGAGACGCCTTCATGTTCAACCCCAAGACCCCACATGCAACTATGAATGCTGCAATATGTTCATCAGGGTGAATTTTGCCATCTCCTTTAAATTTTGGGAAGTTCTTTCGGTTACCTCGAGGTAACTCATGCAAAGGGTGCGCAAGAGCCAGAGGTCCGACACGTTGACCCCATGGTAATTGTGCCATTCTTCTCGGGAATACGACTTGAAGGGGAACTTTAACACCAGCAAGGATCAGAGCTCGCAGATTAGGGCTAGCTGGCTGTGTAGGACTTCTATCTCGAACAGGCGGAGTGCTCGTCGAACGAGTTCTTCGATTTGAAGGGAAAGGAAAACCCTGTTGCTCCAAAAGCTGAAACTGAGAATCTTCGATACCAAGGGCCCTTTCTCCTCGAGTGAAACGTGGAGTCGCCGTGATCAAAGGATGATCAAAAATTGCAAAGATCGAATGCGATTTTCCAAATGAGTCGCCAAAAACTGTTGGTCGTCAAATAGGACTTTTTAGAGAGCAACAGACAGGGGACGAAAAGTCCCTCCTCTTTAATGGGAGAGGTTCCCTTATTCTGAAACAAACCTATTTACAAATATACAGAACGTCATGGTATGGTCAAACTTGGATATTACGAAAGTGTTTTCCACAAGGATTATCAGTTACACAAGGACTGAGGAAAAGGAATAAGAAGATGAGCAGAATAGCAACATTCAGAATTATAGATAGCAGAATAATTCTTCGTGTATGCGAAGCTTCAAAGGATTTAAGACAAGATCATTTGCATGAGATTAAATTTAAGACACAAAGTTCTATAAATAACCTCCTTCAGATTTATAAATCAAGGACACAAAGTTCCTTCTTGGTCAGTACAAGATCGCTGACTTGCAAAACTCGAACAAGATGCAATCAGAGAGACTAAACGAGTTAAGAACAAAAATGATCTTCACAATATTAAAGGAAAACACAGATATGACAAGAATCAGATAGACAAAGAATGAAAAGCCCTTTTGTATTGATTTCTTTAAGATCTATTTACACTTTCAAGAAAATTCCAAGTTCTTCCTCCTCAAAATGGCGTGGAAAGGCCATTATATAGCTTACAAGTCGGTTACTCTTTCAGAACGCTTTTTTTAACCAAGAATAGTTAAGTACCGCCAAATGCAATACCTTAACTAATTACAAAGAATACGAAAAGAAAGGAAAGAAGAGGAAAGGAAGGAGAAGGAGACAGTGGCTCTGCCATCGGGAGGGACCCACTGTCTTCGTAATCCGCCGAACCTCTTCAATGACTCAAACTATATCTCCGCCACGGGGACAGATGTGTGGTCGCAGATCGAGTCCAAAATCCCTGCATTTCTCCATCTCTTTATCAAACTCGACGTGAGTATGATAGTCTTTGTTTGCTTCTTCAATGGCAGACTGAAGAGAACAAATTTCCTTTATCTTGTCCTTAGAGATGGAGTCCTCCTTGAAAAGATTATCTTTGACAAAAGCTCTGAACTGAGCTTTGATTTCTTGTAAGGACAAGGGAATGCCAGAGTTTTCATCCTGAAGATGACAATGCATATCTTTGAACGCTGCAGCTGCCAATGTCTTGAAAGCTTCTCCCTTTTGCCAGTTATTCTTCATTTCATCTACAGCTTCTTCCAGGACTCTGATTTTCCACTCTACGCTGTAGACCCAAGATTTTGATAGATTGTCTTTGGCATCATCGAAAATCTTATTTGCCAGTAAGATATTCTCATCTGTCTGTCCCATGAGGCGAAGGTCTACAATACAACTGCCCCAGAGTTTAAGCTCTTTGTCCATGACCCCAATGGTAGAGGACAGTTTCTGTTGCAAATTATCTACCTTTCCATGTAGCTTAAAGGCTTCATCGATGAAGTTTAGCCCGGCAACAAGCATGTCATCTACCATGGCTTCAATAGCTCTACCATAGACAGAATACTTGTGCATATCTTTAATACCCTGCACTTCATCTTGGCTTAGAGTTACAGGAGGAGGTAGAGCAGTCAAGGGAGTAGGATCCAAAACTTTGTCTTTAGATAGAAGAGACTTGATGAAACCTGTAAGAACTCGGGCTTGCTCTTCCAAATTGCTCGATAGTTTGTCTTTGTCCTTTTCCACTCTCCCAATAACTCTTGTGGATCAAGCTTTCTCGGAGGTTATGAATCTCGCCTTCGGGGTAGATTCTCCCATGGGATTCTCGTAGCTCCAAGTCGATACTGCAAGTCCTCGTTCGATTTGTCCATGCGGTAGCTTCGCAATCTCCAGAATTGCTGACCTCGAGCATCGATACTATTCGGGAGGTGGTTCTTGCGCTTGGCACGGGAAGGCGTGGTGCCCAACATGGCTGCAACAAAGATCAAAATTTGGTCCCAAGTTTTGGGAGGATGGTTTCCTCTTCCTTTGTCAACCAAGGGTCGCACCCATGCAAAAGAGGAAGAAGAATCGCAGCGGAAGCAAGGGGACCAAGAGACAGGAGCTCATGACACTCAGTGGTCCAGTGGCACTGCTGACTCAAGCCGGGATGTGGAAGGAGCACCGGAGACAATGGCAGAGAAGAATCAATAGCACTGGAAGTTCAAAGTGCTCGACCTCCTTGTCTTTATCTGCTGGGTCCTCGTGAACATTTGTAGGAGTTGGCCTCTCACTTTCTTCACTTTCACCGAGGATGATGATGTTCTTCGGTCCGATAGGCAACCGCCTGCTTCTCCTGAAGATCTCTTTCCACCGGTTCCTTCTTTACTTCCTTGAGCTTCTTCTTATATACCTGAGTGGATGGAGAAGGAGTAGATTCCGCAGGTCCCTGAGCTGCTGAGGCAGGAGGGGTTTTCTTTGGTGTTTCGGACCCTGGAACTGGTGCTTCTCTTATGGTGTCGATTCATCCTCGAGGAGGATTCTCCCGAGTGCCTCCCGAATTCTCTGACCTTCTTATTGAACCAAACCTTAGTCCTGACTAAGACAGGAGCAAGGATTTCAGTCGAATCATCCTTCTCTTTTCTGTTCCAATCCAGGTCCTCCAAAGGGGTGTGCTTGATCACATTTTCATACTCATATGAGTATAGCTCAGAATTATCATCTTCGAGACCTTCAGGAACTTGGTACAGACCAAGTTCTTGAATCAATTGTAAGGAGAACCTGCCATAATGCCTTCTTCTGGCCTCAAAGTCGTCTGCACAGTCAGCCCAGTAGTCTTCTGTCTCTGCCACATGGTGATAGGCTATCTTGATATTCTGTTCAATAAACTTCTTCAAGTCAAAGCAGGTTCTTGGCTTGAAGAAATGCACGGTGATAGGGACCAAAGTTCTTTCTATATTCTGGGCATCCAGGGCTGTTTTACATGTGTAATTTCCCAGAGAGATGGGAAAGTGCAAGCCATAAATCTTCTTGTCTCTGCAAGTTCTGTGCAACTTGTCCAGTTGCCTGCATATTTCGATCAAGGCCATCTTGTCATTGCAGAACATGGGAAGCCGCAGAGGAGTACTCTCATAACCAGCAAGCCTGATGTATGAGAATTTCCTGAATTGGATGAAGTAGGCCCCATACCGTGATATCAAGTTCATGGCTTCATCTGAAAACCTCCTGGCGGTGTCACCCTCGAGCAATCGGACCACGTACATAGTGAAAGCATCATTAACCCTTCTGAAATTGCGGTTGCTGGTCTCCAAGGTAAACTGCGGGCAATAGGCATACACTGGGTTGCCTTTGTGGGCGTCTATATATGAGAATCCAAACCATTGCCTTGATGCTGCCAGAGTATACATCAGATATGAAGTCATAAAGAACTTCTTTGTTTGCAGACGCTGGATAGCCGCTCCGCTCGATTCATGCCGATGATCTCACCAGCTTGATATTTTGTGTACCTCGCACACCATACCGATGAGCGGGCACATCCGTAAATGGAACTCGGCTGGTGGAAGGCAAACCCATGACCCGAGCCAGCAAAAGATATGAAATCGGCAGTTCTTCGTCAAGTCTGCTCGGATGAGGGTTTTGGTGAGGCGGGAAGCTCCCTTCCTAGGGTTTTTTAGCCAGGACTTCGCCACTCGTGCTCTGTACTTGTCACTGTCTTGATCGAACATGGCTTGCGCTGGGCTTGGGAAACAACTATGGAATTGTCCACCCGGGATCTTCGAGCGGCAAAGAATGGCGGCAGCGTCCAGCTTGGCAATGAGCTCCCCGTGTACGTTTGTCAATTCGCTCGAATCGGGGTCGAAGTGAGCTCCGCATGCAAGCACCAGACAAGACACCTGCATCAAATTGGGAATCCTCCAGCGTACGCCAAACCACTGTCATGAATTGTCTGAGCCATTGGTGAGGGATTTGCATCTTCCATCCTTGCCCAAAATCGCTGAAATCGAGATGTCGGGCCTCGCTATCTCCAATGTTGCTTACAAAGCAGACTCGAGTGGAGAAACTGTTTGTCCTTGAAATTTGATCTTCATGTTGATAGTTTCAGTGGGAACAAGGTCAGTAAAACTAGACTTGGAATGGAATTACAGAAGCAGAGGAACGTGCGCAAGTTGGCAAGCGGCAAGGGTTTGAGCAAAGGATAACAAGGAAGATGTGGGAAAATGCAAAGGGGAAATGCTCATTATATAGCCGTTTGGGGAGCGGAGAGAATTCAATGCGCATTTAATTACGCAACCACCAATTTGAAAAGCGTCTAAGTATGGATGACACTAGGCACGCTTGGGACAAGTGAGACGCGAATGCGCGAAACACGCGGCTCGGGCGAAATGAAGAGAAAATGCACAAAAAGCCTTTTGGAACAATTGGGACGAAAATGCGCGAGGTACGCGGTTCGGGCATTTCGACCGAAATTGGAACAGCGGGCCCGTTTGGACTTGGGACTTTTGGGACAGAAAGTTCCGGAGTACGCGGTTTGACCGGTTCGACGAAAATGAAGCTGGGCGCATTTTTCAGTTTGGGACAAAGAATTTTGAAGTACGTCGACTAGGAAGCTTCTACTAAAAAGAGAAAGCTCAGACTTTTGACTTTGGGATATTTGGGACAAAAAGGCGCGAAGCACGCGGTTCTAAGCGGTTCTACTAAAATGAAATGATTTGCACAAAAGTTTCGGGACACTTGAACAAAACTTCCGACGGGCCCAAGATAGGACAATTTCGGGATTTCGCCGATCGGGAACAACTTGCACTTTGGAACTTGGGACAGTCGGGACAAAAATGTCCGACAGGCCCGAAATACATGCGAGAAAGGCCCAATACTTGGATTTCTTCAATTTTATGACTTAGGTACCTCAGAGAAAAGCACTTAGACTCAAAATTTTCAAAATTTGCTCTTGTTAGAGAGGGGAATTTTGAGTAGACATTTCCATGGCACGCCACGAGGTTCATGTCTTTTGTCCCATAACAAAGACGCAGATCACCAACTTGGAACTCTCTCTGGACCTAGCTTTCTTATCGAATGTAACCTTCACCTTCTGGCCACGGGGCAGATATTCTCACAAGAACCTCCAATCTATCCTCGCTCGCCATGTGCAGTACATGATCCTTTTGTCCAGAGCATCACCGAAACTAGTGTCTTCAATGGCCTTCATCAGTGTAAGGTCTGGTGGGGCCCACCTGTCACCGGCAATTGAGCCTCTACTCCATACGCTACTTGGAAATGGGGACATTCCAATGGCTCTTTTAGGTGTGATCCTTTCTCGCCCAAAGAGCATCATAAAGCTTCTTATGCGCTACAACGAGACTCATCGACCAACTTCCTTATGATAGTCACCGATTTTTGTTGGTGGATTCTCGCTTGTCCATTCCCCCGGGATAATAATCAAGAATGAGCTGTAGAGATGCCATACCCAGTAGCAGAAATCCATTATCTCATTTGAGGAGAAGTTCGAAGCATTATCTGTTACAATCTTGTTGGGTACACCATACCTAACCAAGATGTTCTCTTTGATGAAGTTGCATACTACTTCAGAAGTGGTGCTCTTGATCGAATAGCCTCCACCCATTTGGTGAAGTAGTCAAGTAGCAGCTTAGCACATGCGTGTGGCCCGCACTAGAAGTAGGATTCAGCGTATCAATGAAGTCTAGACCCATGCTGGAATGGTTCCTCAATCACAACCGGCTTCGAGAGGCAAAGCGGCATTTGGGTCTTCCCACAAAGGTCCGACAGCCTCGCATTTATCCACCCACTGGACGTATCTCAACAAGGAAGGCCGCAATATCCTCCCCTGAGTATCTTGTGAGTCGTGATCATGATGAATAGTGCCTCCACATGCTTGATCATGAAAAGCCGAGAGCAATTTTCTCGTTGTTCCTTATCAACACATTTCAGAATCTCCCATCTAGGCCACGCCAACAAAGCATTCTCCCATAGTACATATCATACTTCTTGATCTCAATTTAACAGTCCTCTTTTCTTCGCAAGCTTAAATGAGAGGGGCATTCTCATAAGGTAAGAAAATAAGCGATGTCAAAGATACCATTCATCGATCGAACTAAGGAATAGAACAGTAGGGATGTCAACTTTCTCTTCCAGCAACTCATGTTGGGCTCCTTCAGCAATGAGCTCGCAAAGACCTTTTCCCCGAACCAGCTTGGTTGGCTTGATATCAAGGTCATACTCCTGGACCTTAGCCACCCAGCTTTCCTCTTGATCCAAATTCTTGTTGCGTGAGAATTGACTTTACAGTCGTATCTGGGACCAGCACCGTAGAGTGAGAGTTGAGGATATAGAAACGGAACTGCTTGACAGCTTTGACTACTGCAAAGGCATGCTTCTCCATCATGGTGTACTTTAGCTCATGGTTCTTCAGGATATAGCTCATGAAGGCAATGGGTAGCTCATGTTTATCGTAATCTTCGGTCAAGACAAAGAAGCGAGTACTATCCGTAGCGTAGCAATAGATAATGAAATCTTGCTGAAATCTGAAGCAGTGCCAAACCGGAGTTTTAGCAATAGCTTTCTTGATACCTCTTAAAGGATTCCTTTCTCTCGTAAGACCAACCAAATGCTTGCTTTCCTTTCATCATCCGAGAAATATCCAAAGTTAATTCAGCAAAATCAGGAATGAATCTTCTTAGAAAATTGATCTTACCGAAAAAGGAATGCACGCCTTTTTTACTAGTAGGGAGAGGAATCATTGGATGGCTTGAACTCGCTCAGATCAATTTTGATGTTGTCCTTCGAGACAATGTGTCCTAATAGCTTTCCCTCCGTAAATACGTAATGATGATTTTTAGGTTCGTGGAGATTCCATGCTCTCTACATCTCTCGCAGAATCGCTTTCTGTGTGATCGAAATGATCTCGCTCTTGTCTTTGAAAACACTTTGTCACGAGTCATCAAGGTATATGACAATACATTTCCCTTTCAAGCTCCCAAAAGCGATCCATAGCTCTCTGGAAAGTGGCACTGCATTAATCAGCCCAAAAGGCATTCTCTTGTACGCGAAGGTACCCCAAGGAGTTGTGAAGGCTGTCTTATGTTGATCAGCAGTATCAACCTCTACCTGATTGTATCCAGAAAAACCATCAAGCATAGATAACATCTCAGAGCCTGTTACCGCTTGCAAAATCTGATCCATCATAGGCAGAGGGTAGTTATCTTTCAGAGAGGCCTGATTCAGGTTCCTGAAATCAACACAGATGCGGATCTCACCATTCTTCTTCCTAACAGGTACAATGTTTGCAATCCAAGTCGAATGGTGAATGGGAAAGATGATTTTAGCCTTCAGCAGTTTTTGAATCTCCTGAAATATGGTGTCAGCTATCTTTGGGTCAGCGCTCCGCTTCACAAAGGCTTGATTCCTGGCTTAAGAGGGATAGAGTGTTGCATTTCTTTTGGCTTGAAGGCTTTTAGATCTTCATAAGAATAAGCAAGCACATCCTTATATTTCTTTAGAAGGTCAATTGCTCTTCTCCTTTCATCTGATGTGCAACACTTCCCGATATTTACCAGCTTCGGGCCATCAGAACTCCCAATATCAATCTTATCATACTCGGCTGATTGCTGAGGTCCAGTGGTAGCTTTAGACCTCACGTATCTGTCATGTTTATCAAACAACTCCTCCAAACTCACCAAACCTTTGGGAATCTTATTTCCTTTGAGCTTAATGCACCCTTCCTGGTCAGTTTCTTCTCCTTGGGTGACGGCTTGGTCAGAAGACACGCTCTCACGAGGCAGGTTGTCACTTCCTTCAAATACGATTGTTCAAAATTGCCCTTAAGCTCCTGTGAAGGAAAGCAAATGCTGGCCGTCGTGAAGACTTGCCAAGCATTAGTATTGTCGTGACACTAGGTCGGTGGACCATTTCAATGGTGAACTTATCCGAGAGAATTCGGGATGAGGAATCAAAGTGACCGAGACGGGAGACAAATGAATCACTCTGCTCATTGCTCTTTTCTCTGTGCATCGCTTCAATGGAGAAGGCATCAAGGAATTCAATCAATCCCAAACTTGGTTCCGATAATGCTTCAGCCTCCCATTCTTTACCTAAACAAAGCTTCGACTTGCTTCAAAATCAGCTCTGTATCACCACGAGCCAAAAGATTCTTAACACCTCGTTCTTTGGCCACTTGCAGCTCCAAGGATGAGAGCCTCATACATCAGCTGTGTGTTGTTAGTGTTCTCGAACTGCAATTTAAATGAAAAGGGCGCAGCAGCAAACCTTCAGTGATATTAGCGTAACACAGCTCCAAGAGCCACCGAGGAACAATCGCCATCGAATTCTAAAATCCAGACACCATTAGGATCTTTAGGTGATATTTTGCAGGTCGGACTTCATCGGGACAAAATCATGTAACTACCATGGCCTCTGTCTTCATAGAGTATTTGTGCCTTGGGATCATCTCGTCTTTCGCACAATATACTTGATCGCTTCTCGTGTAGTAGCTTCTTCATTTGTCCATTGGACAGTATGAGGGCGTGTGACCAATCCATTTGAATCTCTCCACCCACATCTTTACGTAAGTTTCCTCGCAAGAACATTCCATAGAAGGAGGAATGTCAGCACTAGTATGGTAGCCAAGACTTTCTTTTTTCGTAAAGCAAAGAAAAGCCACTTGTGCATCTTTAATCCTTCCAACTAAAGGCACTTCCTTACTTTCCATGGAGTAACAGGATCCATAAGTACGAGTAAGGGTCAGACCTAAAGCATGAGCTACTTTGGCGGGCATCACATTATCGTGAGGCTCAGGAATCTATGACACATTCACTTACTAAGCCATGGCCCGCTATAAGGAAGGTAACATAAAAGGCTTGATTTTGTCTCCAAAGCGAGGTGACAAAGATGCCTAGGACTAGCCGTGGTATAAAAGGAGGTGTGGGCAAAAGGCCTTTAGAGGTGGTCTTGGAATGGGAATTAACAAATTGGATCATCTTGCAAAAGCTTTAGGATGGGTTTGTAATATTCACTTTCGAAATTTGAACTTTGGTCCTTTTAGATGATCCACAATATCAAAGGATCCGAGAGGTGGATGGTCCGTCGTCATTTGGAATCTTAAGCTTATCAACCCTAGGAGAAAAAGAAGAAGAAGCAACTTTGGGGGTGGATTGGCGGTACTTACCTTGGGGCGAGATGAGGTAGAATAGGAGATCCTCTTCTCGCAATTACAGGAATAGTCGCAGTGCTCTTTGGACTTCTTCGGGGTTCGCGCCACCTTTTCCCTCTCGTGTGTCTCTGCATTCTCGAGTCATGGCGACAGTCAAGGACTCATTGCTCATATCCGCTACCACTTCATCGTAGTCATCCGCATCATCAATGCCTTCTGGTAAAGAAATTGACTCGAGATCCTTCGGGTTCTTCCGCTCATCATCGGTGCTCCAGAACTCCTCACAAACTTTGTTATCATCTTCGGTTCTTCAACCTCACAAGTTGCATTCACCGGAACTTCACAGAGGTCCTTCAAGTGCCGATCTGGTGTGGGGCATTTGTGAGGGAGCCAGATTCTGGAGTTGAAAATTTCTTCTAACATCTGCATATGGTGCATGCTTTGGGCTAATTGTTTCTTTATAGCCACTAGATCATTTGCAAGTTTGACTAATGGATCAATTGGGTCCAGAGGTGGAAGAGGAAGAAGCAAAGAAATTTCGATTTAAGAGGATCTCTTTTCAACTTCCCCGACATGATCGTGTCGTCTCGATACTAACAAACCACTTCTTGATCGTAACTAGCGCTCCAAGATTAGCCCTTTCTAGAGCATAATCGACTTTAGGCGTTTGGGCATTCAAAAAGAAACATTTTTGAATTTGATCAACCAGTCGAGTGTTTCAGGAATCTTGTTGATCAATTTGTGAACCGAGCCACAAATTCTCTCATGGGTTCGATGGATCTTTCTTTATCTCGAGAAACTGGGCAAAAGGTGGCATGCACATCTTTCGGGCCGCTTAAACGGTTTTGAACCGAAGTTCTCATGGTAGTCCAGCCATTCGGTGATGGCACCACCGGAAGGTGATAAGAACTGGGCCAAAAGATTATCCGTAACGCCTCAACGAACAGCCTTAATCGAGACGTCTTCATGTTCAACCCCAAGACCCCACATTTAACTAGCTGAATGCTGCAATATGTTCATCAGTGGTGAATTTGCCATCTCCTTTAAATTTTGGGAAGTTCTTTCTTGCTACCTCGAGGTAACTCATGCGAAAGGGCGCAAGAGCCGAGGTCCGACACGTTGACCCCATGGTAATCAGTGCCATTCTTCCTGGGAATACGACTTCAAGGGGAACTTTAACACCAAGCAAGGATCAGAGTCATGATTAGGGCTACCGGGCCTTGTGGTAGGACTTCTATCTCGAACGCAGTGAGTGCTCGTCGAACGAAGTTCTTCGGTTTCAAGGGAAAGGAAAACCCCGTTGCTCCAAAAGTCAAACTCGAGAATCTTCGATACCAAGGCCCTTTCTCCTCGAGTGAAATGTGGAGTCACAGATCAAAGGATGATAAAATCGCAGATCGAATGCG